>JAKFHU010000901.1:10822500-13222500 GCA_023783475.1 Daubentonia madagascariensis
GTAGAGACAGTGTCTCGCTATGTTGCCCAGGCTGGTCCTTAACTTCTGGCCTCAAGCAGTCCTCCTGCCTCAGCCTCCCAAAGTGCTAGGATTACAGGCATGAGCCACTGTGCCTAGTCATGACCATGCCCCACTTCAGAGGTTATGGTCCACTCTTCCACCCACCTAAATGCCTTCTTCTCACTCTATGCATCCTACCAAATCATCAAGACCTAGCTAAAATCCTATAGTTTCCTGGGACCATCTGTGACATTAAGTCTCCAAGCCCAATTCAAATGACACTATGGCATAGCTTCTATTTTCACTTCCTGCAGTTATAGGTTTTTTTCTTACCTACTACATCTTCTGTCTCCAACCAGACAGTGAGCTCCTTAAGTGGCAGGGTGAGGTCTTACATTTCCTAGTTGGCCAGTATGGAGCCCATCGTATAACTGATACTTCACAAACATTTGCTGATGGGATTTAATGTACAAGCTGAGACTGGAGTTGAGGTGGGTAAAAGTGAGGGGAGGGCATCTGAGGTCTCCGGCTGGGAGGGAGGAGCAGAAAGCACAGAGCTGAGCAACAGAGGTCAGTCCTCTCCCTCGCAGGACAAAATCATGAGTATGAGGTCTCACTCAATTTCAACCCTCTTTTTCTTCACTGTGAATCTGCATTTGCCCTCAAGTCCAGGCCAAGACAGGACACTACAAGGACAGGGACCCGATCCTCTTCTCTCCCTGGTGTCTCCTCTTCCTTTCCTCCAGCACTAGCAGCTCCCCCTTGAACTCTCAGGAGAGCATCTGTATGTCATTCCTCATGCTTTGACAGTCCCCCACCCAAAGCATCAAAAGCCCCTCTGTGTGCCACATCAAGAAAGAAAATCCAGTCCCCAGTGAATCAGGAGAAAGAATCACTGAGTCAAAGGTCACCTGAGTTATAGTCTCCAAACACTGGAAGGAATTAACTAGTTTCCTACACCCTTGATTTTGCCCAGCTGTTAGGGGGGCTTAGATTCAAAGCACACTGTGCTAGCCTATGGCTACCTGAGCCACATAGTTATTTCAACAACAACTGATGAATCGGGAGGAACACAACAGACAGTTGGCAAGTATTGTTGAGTGAATGTGTTCTAGTACCCAAAACTGATAGAGAAGGCCCATACTGCAAATACACCACAAACCTTTCCTGCATCTGACCTATAGGCTTCTTCTTTCTCTGCTCAACCGAAATTCTGCTGGGGTTTCTTATGTACCTCCCAGATCAATAACTAAAACCCTGAGCTGCTGACAACAGAACTAATTCAAAAATAGCTCTCTCCTGTGGCCACATATGCTGGTCTTACACTTCTAATGCACATTCAAGAGCAAAAATTGCACAAGAACTTCAGCAAAATTATTTGGCTACACCCTGAGACCCAGCAGGTAAAATGAGTACACAGCTTAAAACTTCACGGAAAATCCTTAAGGAAGCAAATCTTGGTCCAGCTTTAACATCCAATCCACCTACTCATCAAATTCATTACCCAAGGGTAAGACTGTAACACCATCACCCCAGACATCTCCTTCCCACCAATGGGTGCAAAAGCCCAAGTGAACGAAATAACTCAAGTGTAGAATAACCATGGACCCAGCTTCAGGCATGGAGGGTGGAGGAAGAACAGAGGCATCTAGTCAAGTGACTCTATAGTGTGGATAAAACTGGAGGCTAGAAGACTCTCAAACCTGCAGGGGGTCCTCAAGAAGCTTTGATGAAGAACAGCAACTCTGACACATCTAAACGCAACACTGAGAGAAGAGAATGGGATGAAAAACAATGTTATGCCAATGACATCCATGAAAGGACAAATCTTAAAGAGCTGTCAGAACTTTTAAGCATGGTAGGAAGTAATCAGCCAAACCATACCCACCTTCTGTTTCAGGACCATAATGAAACTATCCCCTAGAGGAGGAGGGAGAGTCATTGTCCTCACTTGCAGCACATGCAGACTCAGCTGGAGTGATTCTCCCAAAGTAGGAGCCTGTCCAGTCCCCAGGCCTCCCTCCACCATGCCATACCCATGACCTCCAACAGTAACTCAGGAGCAAGGCTGTGTACTGTGTAATACACAAATATTCATTCTTCTCTGCACACAATCTGCCCTTGAACCACGCTGTCAGTTAGGAAGTGCACATCAGTAAGTTGTCCAAGCTAAGGGACTCCTGGTTAAGCCCTAAGAGTAGATTAATATAGTATATGGTCTTTCCCATGGTATTACAGAGGTCAAAGGTTGCAATCATTTTAGCCCCACACTTTGGAGAAATAATAGTTATAGATCATTCTGTTTAGTAGATTTGTCAGTTCTCCATTCAGTGCTTAGTTTAAACACGGTCACTGTATATCTATAATGAAGCAGACCTTTTACATACTGATCTCTACAGCCAGCAATAAAACATTATAAATCAGTAAAGAAGCCTATAAAACAGTCTTCCCTCATGAAAATTTCCACCGGGCTGAAAATTATACTCTGAAATCCACCAAAGCACAGACAACCTGAAAAGGGATTCTCCTCCCACAAAAATCACTAACTCCTCTCACTAAATTAGCCTCAACAGCTTCCCTCCCCCCCTAAAAAGACTTTGCTATGTATGTTGCTAGCTCCATAAGATGCTCTCTAGAGGTGGCAAGAAAAATTTGGCCGAAAGGACCCAGCATTTTATGTTAACTGAGACATTCATTTCCCTCAAAACACTGATAAAACTTTCTTTCCCTACTTTATGCCTAAACAGTTGTAGCCCATCGCCCAGCCCATTTTCTGATGGAACAGACCTGCACCTATCTTTCAGAGTTAGGAAAAGAACGACAATGAGGAGATTACTTAAGTGCCTAAACAGAACCCCACTTCCAGGCTAAAAACCCAAAACTGCTATGCACACCTGCTCCTTGAAACTTCTGTTTCCACCCCCCAAATGCTTGGTATCTCAGGAAGTCGGCAGAGTGCTAGTTCCTTCAAAAGGGAGTCTTCGGTGAGATCATCTGCAGGTCAGGCTGGGATAAATGAATGGAGATGCTATCAAATGGATTCCATGACACCAGCAAGGGAGGAGAGGGGGCCTAAAGGAAGTCAAGGAGAGATGAAATGCAAGCGATTTATCCCGCAGCTCAAAAAATGAACGAAGTCTAAAGAGCCACTATTCTTCAACTCGAGGTTCAAGTTCACAAGGATAAGATAAAGACATGAGGAAATAAGGTAAAAAACAGAACTTGGGCTGCTTTGTTTCTGTCCCAGTCTTACCATTCCACCGGGAATGGTAGCCACAAAGGAAGGTGTGAACCTCCCCTTCCTGGCCCCTCACTACCCGGGAGAACATCCGGGCTGAGGTCATTCTCACCTGGCCATCTGCTTGTAGGCTTCTTCCGCCACGGCAAAGATGTGGGGGTCCATGTCTCCCATGTTTTGGCCACTGTAGGCATAGATGACATCTTGTCCATAGATTGGCAATTGTTCATAAGGATTAATGGCAACAAGCACAATACCTGCAAACAAACAAGGCAGTCATATTCTGACAGCACAACAGCCCCTGGCACAGCTTAAGGTACCCACCCACTCACACCAAAACTAAAGAATGAGAGCACAGCAGGACAAGTCTTCACCCATCACTCAACTCTATCCAGACATATCTGTGTGCTTTTATGCGAGACTCTGGCGAAGAAAAGAATGAATAAGATACAGGCCAAGCCTCCAAATACCCTACAGCCTGGAATAAGCACACACATAAACACACACACACACACACACACACACACAAATATTCAAATTGAGTTCATAAAACAGATATATGCAAAGTGTTCCAGGATCAGAGAGAAGAGGATGTTTAACTCTGCCAGTAGGTATTAGAGACACTTAAAAAATCCATCTCAGAATTAAAATCTGGGAAAGGGATTATTCATTTTTTCACTTGTATATGGTTTATCAACTAAAATAGAAACAATCTGTGGACAGAGTATGATTTACATATCTTAAGGTCTAACCTTGGCTCAACCAATTACTGTGATTTGGACAATTACTCAACTCTCAGTGCCTCAATTTCCTCAACTATAAAATGGGAACAACAACACATTTACGTGGGATGTCCTAAAGACAAAATGATCGATTGAGAAAGGGAACACTTAGACTAGTGCCTTGTGTAGTAAGCACTGTGTGTCTGCTATTGTTTTTGTATCACATCGCCTATCTTTTCTCTTACATCTTGTGTCCCCAAAGGATGCACTGCAATGATGGGCTCAAATACATGTTGGTTGAGCAATCAGGAAATCCTGTAAGGTTCAGATCATCTTTTATTGATGGGTCAGGCAGGCCGATATTTGCGAAAGAAAAAGTGCAAATTTGATCTTCGAGACACAACAGAAATATGCCTTTTTCTTTCCCAAAGATTGCTTTCTGGATGTGAGAAGACCCACTGACTGAGGTACAAAAACCAGAAATGTTTCCAGCCACTTGGGGAAGATGCAGCAAGAATGGGAAGTGCCATTCCTATGAGGGGAAGTTTCCTACATCGAGTTCCCTTCTAGTGTTTGAAAAGAAAACTTTTCAGGGGAACCTGAAGTGTTATAAATCAGATTGTTCGAAGGAAACAGGAAAGGCCCAGGGAAAGAAAAAGACACATAAGTCCTCTTTTGATGGAAGTCTGCCTGAAAAGACAAAGTATAAGGTCCAGAACCTTGATAAATTCTGCTAATAAGGCTAATCACTTGGAGAATCCTCTTAGGAACAGCCTCACATTTCTGGGGGTTATTAAAGAGTTCTACAAAACTCTACTTCATGTAGCATTCAACTCAAATTTTGATGTACCTTGAGGTCACATATTGTCCTAAAATATCCTGGTCCCTCCAGGGCAGAAACAAGTACTTCCTTAATGACTAGGAATTCTGTGCTACATCAGTCACTCTGAACAGCCAAAGCTGGAAGAGCGAGGGTGCATTTGGATAAATATGTGCAGACACAATGACATCTTAGAGGGGATTCCTTTAAAGAGGGAAGCTGATGGTTATTTATCCCTTTCTCCTAAAAAGCAAGATTTTAAAAAATGTCTACTGATGCATCCCTTTGCCACACACACACAAAAAAATTCTATTGAAAAAACATCTTATTGAAGGGTCTGATAATTGATAGCTTCTTTCAAATAAAACTTCCATTGGCAGTTGGGGTGAAGGAGCTTTTGGGAAACCATAACTCTCAAGCCCTGAAATCAACATGCTTTTCACAGCTCCTGAGAGCTGGCATAAGAGCTCACCCTAACTTCGTAGCTAACCTGCCAATTCCAAACCAACGTGGAATATAAAGTAAAACACCCCTGAGCACCTGAGGCATCACTATGACCATGAGCAAAACCAGGGCTCTGAAGCACCGCCAGGACAACTCCCACAAACAGGCCCTCCAGCCTGACACCCCAACCAGATCCCTGACTTCCCTCTCAAACAGTTCACAGGGTTCTATTTTTGCCGTACCACTTAGCAATACTCTTTAAAAAAAAAAAAAAAATCAAGAGAAACCAAAATTTGGGATGAGGGAAAGGGAGAAGTTTTAAGAAAAATCAAATATGATAAATTTCAGGACTTTGTGTTTTAAGCATTTATTATGATTTTGCTTGCTAATTTGACAAAAACTCATCAAGCACCCTGTTTGTACATAGGCAAAGTGACAGGATCAGAAAGAAAGGCAGCCCTTTCAAGCAGAAAACCAAAACAAGTCAAGCATAAATTTTCAGGCATGAGTTGGGTGGTGAGAGCAGGCTTGGGCTCTGTGCTGTACTTACTGCTCTCCTACGACCCCAAGGACTGAGTCTTCACCAGTCACACCACACGGTGTGACTCATTTCTTCCCTGGTTGAGCTGTGATTAACACCAATCATCCCACAGAGACTGGGGCAGGCTAATTAAGCCACATTCACTGACTGCAAACCTTTCAGGGGTCTCAGAGGAGAGGTACTTATAAATGACAGAGTGAAACTGGGATTCTTAACCATCTGAAGAATGGTTACAAGTCTAAAGTTGGTAAGCACTTTTAAACACACGCAGCCAATAGACACCTACCACAGTAAGTGTAGATATGGTTGGACTCCAGGAAACGGACCTTCAAATTATGCAAGACTGCAGGCTCGTGCAGATAGCTAAGGGCAGTGAGGTCGTTCTCTCCCACCAAGATATCCGGATTCCGTAAGAAGGGCAGCTGGTTGCTCTGGACATCGATTGGGTATTCCCCAACCTAAAGACACACAAGTAGGAGACACACAAGGGCAGGGTTATGAAGCATTTGTATTCAATGTTCTGTCTTCTTCACTGGGATCACTACCATGATCAGAAGTGACAAAGATAAATAATGTTTTAAAGAAAGGCAAGCTGAACAAATATCTGTGTTCCCATGATAGACCAGCACAGGTGGAAAGTTTGCTGATAACATAAATCCCGGGATATTGAGGTAAAAGACTGACACAAGACATTCAGGAAGCACAATCAGATTTAAGAGAGTGTTCTATTGTTCCTTAACGAAAAACACTGAGTCTTTAATTCCAGTTGCAGTTGGGATGCTGTTATTTCTCCCATCTAAGACACCTTTTGACTGGCCCCATTTATTGCTGATGCTTCACTCTCTTAATTTTTATTTGGATTATCTTGCAACTGACAAACTGCCCTCTACGTGTGGCCTCAAATTGTACCACGTGTACATGTATTTCTCCACAACCTAACTGCAAGCTCTTCTAAGACAGTAATTTTGCTTTGACCTGAAGTATATTAGGAGCTTTGGATATACATGCAAAATTGGGGAGTAGGATTACACATTTTAAGGTCAAATCTCAGGATACATTTGTAACTGGCCACATATATGCACACACCTATACATCTAAACAAGTTATAAAAAGGTAGCAGGGGGTTTTTAAACGTTTAAACAAGAGGAATTCAGCTGCTGTGCACAGTGTTTTATCTGAGTGTTAAGTTTCTTATGGTGTTCTTAATCTTCTGGGAAACTTGTAAACACAGTTTCCTCAGCCCAACTTACATATCGAGATCTCTGGGGTGGGACTTAGGAATCCTAAATTTAAAGAAATTCTCAAGTAATTCTGATACAGGTGGCCTTATAGATCACATTTTAAGAATTACTATTCTACATAAACCTTTTAGGAAATTCTATGGACATAGATTCAGTTTACCAGGATAATAGTCATTTTTAAAAGAACATAAATATTAATGTTTCTCCCACACCACTTTTAGAGGGACTTGTATTATCAAATCTTAAGGTGTTTTATAAACCCAGCAATTAAAGTACTATAGGAATGGTGCTAAAATAGGCAGATAAATGAAATGTAATAGATCCAGAAATAAACACAAGTGCATAGAGAAAATGTGTACGTGACAATGTTAAAAATTGCAAATGAAAGGTTAAGAGGAATTTTTCAGATAATGCTGGTAGGTAAACTAGTCATTTAGGGGGAAAAAATGCCAGTATTCTATTCTCACTCCCTCATCCCAAAATAAGTTTTAGATGGAACAAACATAAGAAAAATAAAGAAAAATGGGCCAATATTTGTATACGTTTTAGAAGGAAGAACTTTTGAAGGATGATGCAAAAGCCAAAACCATACAGGAAAATATTCATAAATTTTACTGTAATACAAAACTTGAAAGCTATCATAAAACACACCATGTGCAAAGTCAAATGGGTACAAGGATTCTACCTTACATGACAGAATTCAAAAAGAAAACCAACACCTTGACAGAAAGTTGTACACGGAACGCAAATCACAAAATAACAAACGAACATATGAAAAACTGTTCAACTTGACCAGTAGCCAAAGAGATGCAAATAAAAGATTAGCACTATTATCCACCACGTAAGCAAAAGCATAAAGACCCTAACTAGGAAGAGTGTGGTATACCACTTGTGGGTACAGATTGCTTCAACCTCTCTGGAGGGCAGCAGGTAATACCTACTCAGAATTTTTCATCAATAGACTCTTCTTCCTTGATCACTCAAAATAGTCTTACAAGTGAGCAAAGATATGGACTTACTGGAGCCACAGATAACGAAAGTAAAACATGACAGACTTATGTGGATGGTCAGGCAGCTACCCACAACATTCTTCTCAATTAAAAAGAGGTGTCTAGAGAATATAATTTGTAAGAGAATCCCATTTATTTAAAACTATATATTAAAGGTGAGACCAAGGGGAAATAGAGTTTTGAGGGTTGTTTTTTTATTTCATTAAATTCTAGAGTTGGTAGCCGCTGCCTTCTGCTGTTAGTGGTATCACCAAGACCCCAATCACACTTTCCTCCCTCAGCCATCCCTAAAGGCACCCTGGTGGGAACGTCCCTGCCCCCCACCTCAGCAGGCAGCACCGGGCCAGCCAACTGCAGAGCCACAGAGCACACCCTGCCCAGCTCCTCACTTTTCAGATTAGAAAGCTGGGCTCAGGCTTTAAACCCTGAGGCAGAAATGCTGACATTCTATCTATTCTCAAGTGAATCTCTTCTTAAAAGACACTCCCTCAAGCATGTGGGGCAAACATATATGCAATTTTGTGAAAGTGCCCACAAATAAACCATTGGTATAGGTTACAGTAAAACTGGCAAGGAGCAAAATGCCCAGAGCAGCAGGGAAGAAGTAGGTGCTGCAAGCTCAGCATTCAAAGCCATAGATTCTTCCTGGTGTGTGTACATCCAGAGGGAAGGGGGGAATGAGAGACTTAACACATTGTTCTATTAACAAGAATTTGATTCAGATACTGCTGCTGGTGTCCAACCTTTTTAGCTAATATGATTTTATTTGAAATTGAAGTGTTTATGACAGCAGTCAGGGGCCATGAACTTCCTGGCACAAAAGACTCCACCCACTTCATAATAACTGGGCCTCTGGAGGTAAAGAGCAGGCTGAATATTAACACCCACCACAAAATTAGCACTCAGTCCCTCACTCAGAGTGGACCTGGGCTTTCTTCTGAGGCCAGGAGCTGGGAACCAGGAATAGAAGGGGGTCTCCAACTGGTCCCCACCTGGCAAATGGAACTGGACAGCAACTGAGAACTTAGAGGGAGGCACAGCATACATAGAGGACTGGTCTACACCTGCACTCTATGATGGGGTGGCCACTAGCCACAAGTGGCTATTTAAATGCAGTTAGTTGAAGTTAAATACAATTAAAACCTCAGTTTCTCAGTCATACCACATTTTAAGGGTCCAATAACCACTTGTAGCTAGTGACTGCCACACTAGACAACTCAGAGATAGAACATTCCATATTAGCACAGTGTTCTATCAGAAGCACTGGCCTAGACTGCGCTAAACCCTGCAGGTCTACAATCCTATAATACTTAGCAGGCACTCAAAAAATATGAGTCAAGTAGAATGTCTTGACTTCTCCCACACCTCATTTTGTACCCATGTTATATAGTACTACAGCAAGACAGCATAATCATAAAAACATCTTTGAATGACAACTTCCAACACAAAGATTTGAGGCTAGTAATAATCATGTGGTGAATAGAGTAGAAGGAAGATGCTGGCTTTCATTATCTACCCAAAGAACAAGATTTAGAGAAAAGATAAGCTAATAAAAGTAGGGTTACCAGCTGGCAAGCAGTCGGTGTTGACCCAGAGGCACTACGCAAGTCATACTCTGGTAGAAAAGGCATTGAACTAGGAATTAAACCCTGTATTCAAGTCCTGGTCCATCAAATAAAGCAGTGGCTCTCCACCCTTCCTGCACATTAGAATCCCCTGACGAGCTTTTAAAAAAAAAGGTACTGTGCTATGACCCATCCCCAGATTCTGATTTAATTAGTCTGGCTGCAACCTGGGCTTTGTCATTTTTTTTTAAAGCTCCCCAGGGGTTCCTAATGTGTAGCCAAAGCTGAGAGCCACTGAGCCTAATGGCTGTAGGCCTTGAGCCCACCAGTTCACTTCCACGGACCTCGGTTTCCCTACTTGTAAGACAGCTTCTAAGGACCGTTCCAACTTTACTGTTTATCGGCCAAAGGTGAGGTTTTTTGGCTTTTTCTTTTTCTTTTTCTTTTTCTTTTTTTTTAAATAAAGAGACAGGGTCTTGCAGTGTCGCCCAGGCAAGAACTCCCAGGCTCAAGTGATCCTCCCACCTCAGCCTCCCAAGTAGCTGGGACTACAGGCCCGCACCACCGCACCCAGCTGGCTGAAGGTTTTTAAACTCAGGTCTGTGGATGCAGGGATGTTCTCATTTGTGAAATTACAAGAGCTGTCATACAAGGAAAACAAAGTGAAGGAAACTATAGTCCCAGGTAAGAGGAGACCTCAAAGCTTGAGTCCACTTACAGTAGCAAGTGTGTGGCTCTTAGTTCATTTAATATACATTAAAAGGCTGTTTTATATTATGTCCTAAATGAGTACCAAAACCACATTTATATAATGAATGTTCTGCTTTCTCATTCTCCAGCAGTTGTATGTGTAAGTTTTATCTCTATCTTCTCCAGTCCTCAGGAAGCTCATTTTTCTTTAAGGGAACCTTCTTATTCTTCCCCTCATACTACTAAACACAGGCCTAAACACAGCACAGGCACACAGTTACTTGAAAAATAAAACACTCTGATTTACATAAGCTTCCCAATTAGGAAACATCAGTTAGGTTATGAGAAAGTAAAAAATTAAACCTGAAATCTCAGTGGCTGAATACCACAAAGGTTTATTTCTCACTCATACTAGGTGCCCAAAGGCTGGTTAGGTGGGGGCTCTGCTCCATGAAGTCACTGTGACACCAATACACTGCCTGGACAGTCACTAGGCAGGTGAAGAGAAGAGCACAGCAAACTCTCATCGATTTTCTCCGCTTCCACCTGGAAGTGATATGCATCATTTCTACCTAGAGTCCTCTGGATAAAAGTAATTACAGGATCCAAGCTAACTGCAAGGGAGCAAAGAACCATGTGGAACATCAGATACCATCTCTGCCATCTTAAGTGTTCCTGCTTTGAGAAGCCAGCTGGAAACTCAGAGGTAGCTGCCCAAAGGGGTTTCAAAAGGAGTATTGGAGTTGGGGGATTGAGAGAGAGGGTGTGGTGGGGTACAGCCAAGTATTCTACCCATGGCCACTATTGTTTCAGAACGATTTCTGAAGATTCTTGGCCTAGAGCTTTTCATACTCTAAATCCTATATTTGTCTATGTGTATTTATCGTAAGTTAGACTGAAAGCTTCGCAAAGGCACAAATGTGCCATTTTCACTGCTGTATAACCAGACCCTGGCACATAATAATTGCTCAATTATTTTTAACGAATGCATGATGAACAGTGGTTGCAAATAATTACAAGAGAAGGGCCATAAATGAAAAGCCATGGATAAACTGCCTGGTCAACATACAGTTAAGAGGTTTGAATTATAAACAAAATTACAGCAGCATAAAAATATGGAGTCTAAGTTAATCTTTTTTACTTCAATTTATTTACACAGCTTCCACATTCTGTTAGAATCATGGAGTCCCAGTATAATTCATAACTTGTTGTATTTCAGCAATGAACAAGCCAGACCATTTCCTTTATGGGCTTAAAACAGGGTTTCTCAGCCTTGGCACTGTTGACATTTGGGGCTAGAGAACTCTTTATTGTGGGGATGTTGTCGCATGCATTGGAGAGGACTTAGCAGCATCCCTGGCCTCTATTCACTAGATGCCAGTAGCAAACCCCTCTCATGACACTTCTGACAACCAAAAGTGTCTCCAGACATTGCCAAATGGCTCTTGGGGGCCAAATTCCTGCCTCACCCACCTCTATGCAGAAGTAGCCAGGCAAAACATCCTAACTTACAGGGAAAGAACATACAGTAGGAAAACAGGTCAATGATAAGTAAGTAGAAAGAACTTCAAGAGTGACCAATTGGAGATGGATGATGGTGATGGTTGCACAAAACAACGTGAATGTACTTAATGGCACTAAACTGTACACTTAAAATTTACCATCTTTACCACTTTTATACGTATTTTACCACAATTTTTTTTTTAAACTTTGACTCTTTAGACAAGACTAGCTGCATTGGTAACATTACCAGTAGACAGTTGTATGCAATATTATATTTTATATTAAGACATTTTGTATATGTACAACATAACCATGATAATTGAGCAACTGAGAGCAAAACTATGATAAATATAAAAATTATTAGACGACCCATAAACTAACGTCGTAATAAAGAACTGAAATAACCAGCTTTAAAAAAAAAAATCAATCAAGCTCACCAATAAGAAGCTTTACTGGTACCAGAAGAGTACTCTCAGACACTCTTAGCTCTCTGGGTTATGTCAGATGTGTACACAGCTGGCACTTAATCTGCAGTGAGTTTACAAGAGCTCTGTAGGCATTCTCAAGATGTATGGGTCTGAGTGCACCAATGCACAAGGATGGTAGAACCATACAGAAGAACTATGCTTGATAAGCCCTTGCTACAGTATCTTGATATGTTCATTCAGTACCATCCTTAGACCTAAGCAAGAAGGACCCCTTCCCTGGGTCCTGCATTTTAGAGGGCTTCAAATATCAAAGACACAAAACATACACTTAATGAATATATGGTGCCTCTGTCCTTGGGATCAGCATTCAGTGCAGACACAGAATGACTGCAACTCTCAACACCACTCTGGTGACTAACACCTTCGGGCCGGGGGAAATGCTTCTCCACACCTCTTGCCCCATATCCTTGAAATAAGACAACAGTGCCCAGTTCCCTTGAAGGTTCATGGGTTGTATCATTGCCAGTGTCAGAGACTACACTGCTTTGGAGTGTGAGGAGGAATCAGGTTGCAAAGATGCCCAGGTAAAGACACACGAGCACGTTACCCTTCCTTTCAGATAGCAGACATGCAAAAGATTCTTAAACAATGGAATATTGTTTCCCAGTTGGGCCAAAGGTCCAAGTCCTTGCTTCTCTACATGTTCTAATCGTGGTTCCAGAGATGCTAAGTATTTGCAACCACTGCAACAGGACAAATGAGGAACACTTTCTGATACTGAACAATTCCTACTACTCTTACACATGTTTATACACAGGTACAGACATAACATACTCAAAGATAGTGATTCTTTAACATTGGCAACTGGATGGAGATCGAGTAGTAGAATCGCAAATATCTTTATTTTTGAAATATTAAATGTTTTAAATTTAAAATTAAAGATGTGAGATCTAAATAATTTTGATAAAATGTATTTTAAATATTTAAGCAGACCATAGGGTTACATTCTTTCACCCCAGCCCCACAAGCGTCAGGGTGGGCTTGGAGGTACTGAGATACGGATGCAGCACATTACTCTCTGTAAAGCCCATGTGCTCTGTGTCCTTCTCACTCATGAACGCCAGGCCAGGCCCTGCACACAGGGAGTACACGCCATCAACGTGGCCGCTGGACACTGGACACTGGACACAAACTGAGTTGGGAAACAGAATTCAAACCCAAAACCATTGAAACAGGAGAGTTTTCCCTGCCACTAGAGGGCAGGAGTTGAGCCGTTTGTAAGGGAGGTGGGGCCGAGGGAGAGCAGGCCTGACCCCAGTAGAGAGCTCTGCTCCAGGGGAGGCAGGAGGAAGCCACCTTATCACCAAGGACTGCATTCCATGAAATGCCGATCCAGTTTAAAAACACAGGACTGCGCTAAGGACTAGCACACCTAGATATCTCGTACCCATCCCGGCTTGGGAGAGGACAAGGTAGAAGACCTTTTTCTATCCTTTCCCCCCTAACCCCCCAGAAGTTTACCATCTTCTCGTTGGCTTCAATATAAAACATTTTACATCATACTAGGTGAACTAAGTCAGACACAAAAGGTCACTGTATGATTCCACATATGAGGTACCTGGAATGGTCAAATTCAGAGACAGAAAGTAGAATGGAGGTTTCTAGGGGCCATGCGGGGAGAAGAGAGTGGGAAGTTAGTGTTTAACGGGGACCAAGTTTCAGTTTTGCAAGATGAAGAGTTCTGGAGAAGGATAGTGGTGACGGTTGCACGATAATGTGAATGACACTGAGTTGCTGCTAACTGCCGCTGAATTGTTAAAAATGGCTAATGTGATAAGTTTATGTTACATATATTTTGCCACAATAAAAACAAGTAAGTGAAATCAGGGGTGACAAAACATCTTAGAGACACAGTGAGAAGCCTGACCACCTTGAACAGAGGGTTAGCAGGTAGGTAGAAGGTCCTGCCCTAAGTTGGAGTTAGGAACATTATTGTATTTATGGAAGAGAACCTAATTGATTTTAATCCTTTGCCCCACTACAGTGAAACCCCCACTACTAGACTTCAGGGGAAGAGGTTGATGGGGTCAATTTTCCAGCCAGGCTAGTATACCAAAGATGGTTTCAGCTTCAGAAGAGACTCTCTTCAAGTATTCAGAGTCCAGCCATGTAACTTCTGTGCTCCTGCCTCTGGTCCACAGCTCTGCTTAGTTGCTTGTAATGACAGCTCAGAGCCAGCTGTGGACAAGCCACAGCCCATGAGCAACCTGGACAGACTCAGGTGTTCACAGCCCATTATTTCTCATCTCCAGCCCCAGGCTTCCTTTCCAATTACACACTGACTGGCCTTGTAGCAGGGGAAGGAGGAGACAGGCCCTGGACAGCTACCAGGATTAGTCACGCAGGGCCAAATTGGTTTTCAGCAGGGGAGGCAAGCATCTGCTCTGTTTTTAGCAACACAGATCATTCCTCACTACCTCCGTACAACTTTATAAAAACACCCACCCACTTGAAAAGATCAACTGAAATGAAATCTGGAGTAGAAGATACACCATCCAAGAGCGTGGACTAATTTCATTTTGTTTCAGATGTGGGGTGGGACGTTATTCAACATGGTAAACGTAATTCCATCTGTTGGGAGTTATGTTTCTCATCTCAAAACCAAGAGGCAGCTAGCAAACCCTGCCTGCCGGGAAGAGGAAGGGGAGGGGTACACACCTTGGTGTAGACATTTTCTAACAAACTCACTGTTGCAGGTTTACCAAATGATACGCTCAAGTTGATACAAAACGGAAGTTAGGGCTAGGAGCATGTTCGGTCACAAGTTAATCACCAACCATCTATAAAAGGAGACAAGACCAAAATGCTTGAAAGAAAAGATGAAAACAGGCAATAAATGATCAAAGGCTAGAGGATATGGTATAAACTTTTAGTGCTGTTGGCACTCAGAGAGGGGCAATGATCACTCCAACCCAAGCCTTCTCTTCAAGCAATGCCTGTAGCCCAAACTCAATCCATTCCAAAGCAGATTCTTGATTTCTTCCTGCCACTTTGTTCCAAATCTCTTACACCGCCCCCCCCACTGTAAACCCTGCATGAACTACCTCTGCCTGCATCCTCAGCCAGAAGGGGACACAACTGTCCCCTTCTCCTGTGGCTCCCAGGTGCACTGGCCTCCTTTCCTTACTGTGAGCACCACAAGGTCTCAGGGCTCTGGCACACATAGCTCCTGCCTGGAACACTCCACTCTCAGATCACTGCACCTTGAGTCTTCCATGGCTGGCTCCTTTCCACAATCCCCCTCCCTCAAGAAGCCTGGCCTTGCTGAACACCCCTACCTCAGAGCAGGCTCCTTCATTCTCCCCCTGTACCTCATCCACTTTCTTCCATGCCTACTGACATGAATCATAATCCTTTGTCTTGCTTTTGTGTTCACACTCATTGCCCCCTCTGGCACTGAGCCCCCCAAAACATCAGGGCCACAACTGTTCTGTTCACCCATCTGCCCCCATGACACAACTCGGTGCACAGAGTGGGCATTCAAAGTATTTGTGAAATGCACCAATCAGAGAGAGGTGATCACAAATGGCTCAAGAGAAGGGAAACTGAATCAGACATATTAGGAGGAACAGAACTTCATAGTTACTACACCTTGTCTTCCTTTTGAGAGAAACCAACTGAAAAGTCAACAAAAAGAATGCTCATGACAGCAGCTAACACATTTGGAATGCTTATGTGCCAGACACTATTCTAAGTACTTGCCACATATTAGCCCATTTTATTCTCAAAACAGCCCTAGACAAACTACCATCCCCATTTTATAGACAAAGTAACAGGCACAGAAAGACTGCCAACTTGTGCAAAGTCACAAAGCTAGGAATGGCTGAACCAGGATCCCAATCCAGACAGGCTGGCTCCACAGGCGCCATTCCCTGCACAGACCTTTGCAGTAGCTACTCTCCCTCACTTCCCACTGATGCCTCAATCCCAGGGAGGGAACTTCCTGTTCCCTCCACTCCACTGAGAAGATTCTGGCCTCAGACACCAATGACCTCTCAGCTGCTAACCCCAATGGGCACTTATTTATGTGGCATCCACAGAGCAGCTTCATGGTTTGGCAGTTTCACATGCATTATCGTCAACAGCAAAAAGAAAGAATACAAGGGCTCAGAACCCCCAATATCCAAGAAAAACTCCAGCCCACAATGCAGCATCTAGTCCTATCCAGCACACACCTGAGCTCCCACCCCTCAGAACCAGCACTCACAGTTTCATCTTCCAGTTTGAGCTGGAGGGTCTTGTCTCCCTCTTTGTAGTCCTTGGTTAATTCAGCAGAGCACCACACTTCATCAGGGTCAGGGATCCAGACCCTTGTGCACTGAAAGATGAGAACAGAAGAAACTCAGACACAAAATGAAGCTTTCAGGTTTCTAAATATGTGTCATCATCCAGGAGGTGACCATCAGGAAAACTTAAAGCCATCTGCACACATCTACCCCCATTTCTGATTTCAAGACACAAGATGATCCATGTTAACAGATAAATAACTCACAGGACTGGTAGCAGAAGGCACCTTGTAGATCTTAAGAGAACACCACAGATCAATGAAATTAAAATTCCAGAGAGACTGCTGGGCCTGCATTTGGTTATATCTTCCAGAATTTTATACTATTATCTCAAAGGGTGTTACAAAACAGCTATGTCAAAGGGAAGTACCTAGCATGCTACAAACAAACAAAACACCACACGCAAAAAAACAGTATAGCAAATCCTCAAAGGTCAGGAATCTCTGCTGTGATATTCTGCATTCAGGGACAAGATCATTTTCCTGCAGAAGTGAAAGAACGGGGTCAGCAAGTGGACAGTGTATTTAAGTATCCCTGAGTTGTCAGACACCTCTATCTATCCTACCCATTCCTTAAGCCACAAACATACCCCAAAATCTCACTCGACCTTCTCCAGCAGCTCTGATTTGCAGACAAAGGCATTAAACAGGCCAAGTCCTGGCAGGAAAGAACACGCAGCCTTTGGTAAGTAGCAATAGAGGAGCAACCGCCGGTGATGCACCCAACACATTCTCAATGTAACTTGGGGATGCCCAGCTCCAACTTTTCCATTAGAATCACCTGGGGAGCTCTGAAAACACCAATTCTGGGTTCTACCTCAGAAACAACAGAGTCAGGATCTGAGGTGACAGGAAAGCTCCCAAGGAGACTAATGTGCAGCAAGGAACAAAATATCTGGATCTACTGGCTGTCACTCCTGGCATCACCCTCTGCACAGCTGTCAGACAAATTTCTAAGTTTTTATCTCATAGGTAAGTGACGTCCACAGGGCCTATCTGCTTTAGAAGCTATCAGTGCACACACATACATATGGCTTCATGGCCACAGTGTATTCTTAGCAAACCAGAAATAAAAGGATCTTTTGACCAAAAGCTCAACCAGAACACGTGCTTGAGTCAGCATCATCCATCTCATTCCTGGAGCAACAGCCCTGAGCACAGACCCTGTGGCCAGTCAGTTACCTGTGCACAGCTACCAGCTGGAGTTTGGTTCTGCCTTTAAAAAAAAAAAAAAAAAAAAAGAATGTTTTCCTCCAAGTGATCACTGTTTTTTTTTTTTTAAACTAAAACTTTGATGTCTACTACACTTGTCTCTAATTCACTGCTGAGCAGTGAAAGTCAGAAGGCAACAGAATCAGAGTACTAATCAATGAAAAAGCAAATCAACCAACCTGTATCCTTAACATCTCAACTCAGAGTATAAGCCAAAATCATTTGTTTTTGGCATTACAAAGAAGTAAGTTGACAGAATCTTAACTTTCTGCCTGCCTTACAGCAAGATATTACTGTAGCTCTATAGTCTTTCACTATGAAGATAAAGTATCTGACAGCTCCAGAGTAAAATATAAAGTGTTCTGAGGTATCTCCAGAGAAAACTTTCTGAGCATTTGCTGACCTTAACTGTCAACCTTTCTTCTGCCCTCGGGTGTTCTAACTTACCTTCTCCACTGTCACTTAAGCCATCTATCCAGCTGAAACAACTTTTAAAACTCGGTCCCTAAGCTTTAAGTGAGTGTCCTTTCTTCAGCTTTGCTACAGTTCTCTCTGGTTGCTCCCTGCTGAGTTACACTCCTGGGACTTCCCATGGCAGTCAGCACACCCAAGAAATCTTACCCTAAGCAAAGTCTCCAGTTCATGTACATTCTGTCAAGAATGCCTCAAGATAACAGAATGACTAACAGGAGAACAGGGAAAATCCCAACAGGAACCAAATGGAGGTGACAATGTGCAGATACTGGAAGCAAGGACCCCAGCCCCAGCTCAGCCAAGGACCCCTCTGGCCTTCACCCTGCAGCCATGTGCCAGTCACTGGGCAGTCAACTGCATCCAGCACTGGGGGATGTTCACTGCCTGGCTCTGTTTAATTCTTAATCTAGGAGAATTCATATCTCTCCTCTCTGTTTAGACTGAAAGCACCTGGTATTCAGAAAGCGGGCTTCTTAGATTTTGCCATACCCACAAAACCTATCACAACATAGGGGCATAGTGGGACCCTAATGATACTTCAGCTCTTTGTTCCTCCAAGTGAGGGCCTCAGCATCACCATCACTCAAGAGTATGTTAGAAATGCAAAATGTCAGCCTTCACCTAGACGCACAGAATCAGGATCTGCGCACCTGACTACTTGGCTCTTCTGCTCCTGCAACATGATCTCATACTTCTCCTGACCTTGTAAACAGGTCAAACTATAGCTGTAGCGGGCACAGTGACTCACTACCTGTAATCCTAGCACTCTGGGAGGCCAAGGTGGGAAGATAAGTTGAGCTCAGGAGTTCGAGACCGACCTGAGCAAGAGGACCACCCTTGAGCCCGGGAGTTGGAGATTGCAGTGAGCTATAATGATGCCATTGCCCTCTACCTAGGGCGACAGAGCGAGACTGTCTCAAAATAAATAAACTATAGCTGTGGGCCAAATCTGGCACACTGTTTTTGTATAGCCCATGAGTTAAGAATGGCTTTTAAACTTTTAGTTAAAAAAAAAAAAAGAATGATAGTCACATAACATGAAAAAGTTACATAAAAATCAACTTGTGGTGACCATAAATAACATTTCATTGGAACACAGCCATGCTCATTCATTCCTTCATTGTCTATGTAATACTTTCACATTTCAATGATACAATTCAGTAGTTGTGACAGAGACCCTATGGCCCAAAGCCTAAAATATTTACTACCTGACCCTTTACAGAAATTCAGTGTGCCAACCTCCGCCCTTGTACTTGCTGTTTCCTCAGCCCAGAGTGCCCTTCCTCACTTGTCCACGAGGGCAGAGTCCAAGTTCCAGCACCATATTCTCACTGAACACTTCCTTCCCTGTCCCCTACGAAGTTAGCCCTAACCAACTGTGAGTTGCCACAATAAATTCTTCTATGATTAGCTTTCTTTCTGGTTTGTAGTCATTTCTTTCATGTCAGTTTCATCTTATTACAGCAAGATCTTTCAGATACACTATTGGGCATCTTTGTATCCCCAGAATCTAGCATATCCCTGACACGTAGCAGATCCTCACCAAATGTTCACTGAGTGCAGGAATCATTAAACACAATGTGCATTTATGGGGCACCTGGTTTATACCTAAAACACATTGTGATAAATACACCATGTAATCAAGTAAAAACATGACAATCTATGCCCTGAACGTAAGGTACATATAATCTAGTTGGGTAAATAATTCACACAAATACACACTCTAATGGAGCAATGTGACCAATTCCTAAGGAGAGTAACGGCTATTCATTGCGGGAAGGGGAGATAGGGAGAAAAGGGGCAACAAGTTAATGTCAACTTCAAAGGACAGGAAGTAGGTGGCCAAATTCTCATATCACTTTCAAAAGGATATTGTGTATGCAGATCTGATCAGGCAAGCTGTAAGACTCAAACCTATTAAATATCTGAGCACCTAGCATGTTCCCACTGAATCCCCACAATATAGACACATGGACAAAGATGCATTGAGATTATTGCAGCTCATTGTTAAACCAGAATGAAGTCAACCCCCTGTTCTGTGGATGCAGGATGGCTGACATCCACAGGCAGCATCCCCTGATTCCTGCCTCCTCACTTTTATCGCACTTCAGATTCTCAGCTTAAAGTGCCTATAAATTACTGAGCAGGGCTGTTTACCCAATGTCATGCATACCATGCATAATGATGGATTTACAGATCTTCCAAGAGTAATTTTAACCATAATCAAATTGTGCCTTACATGCTGGCTTTGCAAACAACCTCCTACCAACCCATCCACCAAGAAAGATGCATTGCCTCTGTAATGTACAAAGCAGTATATGATCAGTGCAAAATAAGTGGCCAAGAAACCAGACACACAAACTAAGAAGAGAGAGACAAGTGCCACAGTAGCTAGCAAAGACTTGAGGAAGACAGATCTGAGCTTTGGAGATAGGAAGGATTTGGAAGGGAAGGGTTTCTTTTTGGGGTGATGAAATGTTTTGTATAATCAGACAGACATGGTGGGTGCACAACATTGTAAATATACTAAATGTCACTGAGTTGTTCACTTTAGAATTGTTAATTTTATATTATGTGAATTTTACCTCAATTTAAAAACACACACATACTGTTATGGTTGCAGAGGATGTAAACAGTATCTTGTACACCCTCTCTCCTGACATGGGTTCTCACTTCTACTCTACAGATAAGCAGTAAGACAAAACATTTTCATAGAAAGCCATCATTTTATGAGCCACATAGAAACTCTCTAGAAATAAGGCTCTGTGTTGCCTTTTAGTTTCTCACCTTCAAGGAA
The DNA here is from genome assembly GCA_023783475.1 of Daubentonia madagascariensis. NCBI lineage: Eukaryota > Metazoa > Chordata > Mammalia > Primates > Daubentoniidae > Daubentonia > Daubentonia madagascariensis. Next base: position 10,843,531 of record JAKFHU010000901.1, read on the forward strand.
TTCCTTCAAACAAATCTGACCTCTACCAGATTTACTGTAAGGCAGCATACCATAAGAAAGACAAGCTCACTCACATAACCCAATTAGAGTGCTACTCAATTCATCACCACCCTGTTTTTAACAATGCTTAATTCCAATCATATCAAAGTAAATAAAAGAGAAAGTCTGACCTAATTATCAAAGAAAAGCTTGTGATTTTGGAAAGAGCCCCATATATTTCCTGGGGAAGGCAGATGCCTACATCAAAGGCAAATGCATTAGCACCAAGCTATTCTGCAGCCCCCTGTTCATTTCTTCAGCAGCAGGGCCAGCTCTAGCAGTTCTCCTACACACAGTTGGAGGGACGGCTGCCTGTGTCCATAGTGCTCAATCCTGACCGCACATTAGAATCACCTGGGAGCTTTTACAAATCCCAATGCCAGGCAACACCCAATACTACTTCCATCTATCTCTGGGAGTGGGAACCAGGCAGTGTTTGAAGCTTCCCAGGTGAATCCAATGTTCAAGGAAGTTTGAGAACCAGCAGTTCATGTGGCTTGACTCAAACTGTGATTTGAAGGGTGTCACAGACACACATGTGCCCAGAGGCCTGGCCCCACCAGCCTGTGGTTGAATACAAAATTCCAGTCTGTGGATTCTTTCCCCTGAGCTGAAGAACTCTCCTTGAAAAGCCCCAGCTAAAACGTAAGTACACTTTCCAGAAGAGCACAGCATTTACCCATTTATATGAATTACCATGCAGAATAGTACTGACGCTAAGTGTATGGGCTGTAGGGTCAAACAGCACTGGTGGGAATTCTAACCAGCACTTATGATGATGAATGGGTCTGAGCCTTGGTTTCCTTGGTCGAACTCCTTGGTCGAACAATGGGGTAAAAATTATACCCACTTCATAAAGTGTTACAAGAATTAAATGAGAGCCCATGGTATCAGAGCATGTAAATATTAGGCAATGATAATGATACCACATACTGTTTTGTCTAGAAATCAGGGTCCTGATGGGATTTTGGGTAGGATTAGGGAATGGGAAAATAAGAAACCTAAGGTGTTTCATATTACTGGAATCCTTTTGATGTCCTGCAGGTCATAGTACATAGGTAGCCACACCTGTGGATCTGTCTACCCTTAAATGCTAGCTGGCATTTAAGAACTCTGCAGATCTTTAAAAAACAAAAACACCAACACTCATGTCCCACACTTGAATAATCAAGATTAAATTTCTGGGGGTTAAGCCCAAGTACCGTATTAAAAAAACAAAAACAAAAACAAGTTTCCCAAGTGCCAATTGTGCCACCAGAATTAAAACCACTATATTTCAGAGTGAGCCTCAGAGCTAAGGTGGACTTTACAGAAAAGAGAATAGGGGCATCTGAAACACTCACTCCCTGGAATTATTGATATGCTAGCTCCATAACCTTATACAAGAAAGGATGGAATACAATTTTCCAGGCTAATGGAAACCAAAAGAAATCCGGAGTAGCCATCCTTATTTCAGATGATATAAACTTTAAAGCAACAAAAGTAAAGAAGGACAAAAATGGACACCACATAGTGGTGAAGGGAAAAATCTTACAAGAGGATTTAACAATCCTAAACATTTGTGCACCCAACACAGGAGCACTCAGGTACATAAAGCAAATACTGCTAGATCTAGACAACATAATAAACAGCAATGCCATAATAGCAGGGGACTTCAACATCCCACTGACAGAACTGGACAGATCCTCCAAACAAAAAACAAACAAAGCAACAAAGGACCTAAACAGGACTCTAGAACATTTGGGCCTAACAGATATCTACAGAACACTCCACCCAAATAACACTGAACATACATTCTTCTCATCAGCTCATGGAACTTTCTCTAAAATTGACCACATCCTAGGCCACAAAACAGATCTAAACAAATTCAAAAAAATAGAAATCATACCTTGTATCTTTTCAGACCACAGTGGAATAAAATTAGAAATCAATTCCAACAGAAACTCACATCTTCATCCAAAAACATGGAAACTAAACAATCTGTTGCTGAACGACTATTGGGTCAAGGAGGAGATTCAAATGGAAATCAAAAGATTCTTCAAACTAAACAATAATGGGGACACAAGTTATCAAAATCTGTGGGATACAGCAAAAGCAGTCCTGAGAGGAAAACTTATCACCTTAAATGCCCACATCCAAAAGACAGAAAGGTCACAAATCAGTAAACTAATGAATCACCTTACAAGTAAGTTTGAATACTATAATGATTTCAACTTATTTTCAAAACTGAGTTAAGACAAGCAGGGGTATCACTCCTATTTTATAGAGGAGAAACTCGAGGGTTAAAAGTACTAAACAATTTGCCCAAGTTACCAAGAGCCAAGTCGGGAGCAGAACCAGAGACAAGATCTTAGTCACTGACACTTTAAGTCCTCCATTGTCTACCCCCCACTCCCGGAGAAATATTGATTTTTCTACAGCAGCCAAGGACCTGCTGAGTATGTATTTTACACAGGTAAAGTGTCTTGTAATTACACATGAAAACAAGTGCAAATGCCCATTCACAATGACACACCCAGCTAAGCCACCAGGTGGTTTCAGCGTTAAGTATCAGGCAGACTCAAGTTTCAGTTGCAATGAAACCTTGACCTGAAGCAAGGCAGCCTGAGCAGGGTTCCCTAGGAATGGACAAGAAGGGACCCCCCCCCCCTCCAGCCTAACTTGGTGGCTACCTGAATAAATGACCTGTCCATTCCTGTGTTTAGGGACCAAGAACAGGAACACTGATTTCTTCACTACTGTAACACCTGCACTAAAATAAAGTCCACAGTTTTTAGTAGGCACTCAAATCTCTGCTCCAAACTGAAATCAGGACTCTGGTTGGGGGGAGCGGGAGGAGTCCTTTTGATAGAATAGGAAATGTGCAACCTTTTGTTCAGGACATGAGTTTTTGCTAGAAATCACTGGGGAGGATGCAAGACTCAGGTGGATCAGCTTCCATCCCTCAAGGAGCAAAGGAGCCAACAAACTTCTCCATGGACGACCGGTCTGAAATCGATCACAGAGAACAAACAAAACGCACCAGCACAGAAATGAATAACTAGACAGACTGCAGGTTTCAAGTGAAAAATCTAATTGTTAAAAGGAGGGAGGTAAGACCTAGAACTCAGATGCCACCTGAGGCAGGAAGCATCACACCCACAGCAAGAGGACAGCAAGCTTCCCCAACCTTGGGTGGAGCCCCAGGTCCAGGTACAAAATGACAGGAGGGTATGCTGAGAACCAGAGTGCTAAGAGACTAAAAAACATGCTAGGCCAAATGAACTTGTACCCCCTTTAAAACTTGTCCCCTTTAAAGCTGAAGATATTCATAGCTCAGTTCTTTAGTGAGGCAAACACACTTAAATACTCCTTAAGAACATCATAAATAGTGTCTTCTGCTTGGTGTAAATGTGTCCACTTTGAAGCTTCTGCTATTAAAGCAATAGTTCTATGGAGGGGAAAGGAAGAAAGAAAAAAACACTTCTGAACTAAGCCAATAATTTCATCTCAGCACCACCATAAGAGCAGTTTCCCAAGTGACTTGGTACCTGGCAGGGTACTGTCACGTTGGAAGAACTATGAAGACACCTTACCTAACTGTGCTTGTAGGAAGTGGGTCACATTCCATCCTTTTGCCAACTAAGAATTTGGAAGACAAAGACTTAGCCTTTTACCCTACCCAAGCAGAACCTCTCACCATCACTTCAGTATTTACTGATATCTGAAGATAGTGTCCATGGCCCCAGACACTAACTGCACCCTGAACCCAGTGTTGATGATTAGTCCCCCAAACTTTGGGGACCAAAGTCAAGAACACCCCCACTGGGGTGTTGCTGGTCATCTTTCCTTCCTATTTACTGGGCTTCCACTATAGGAGACAGGAAAGCAAGGAGGTTAAGATTCATCAAGGGTGCTAGTTCCAACTCCCACCATCAAGTATGGTTCTATACTTCTGAGGCTCAGCGTCCTCAAAAGGTATTTCCTCATCTGGGGGAAATATCTTCTGTGTCAGGGTTGTTGTTAGGATTAAATAATGTATATAAATATTTTGCACAGTATCTGGCACATAGTAAATGCTTAGTGGTCATTACTATGGCAGGAGCTCAGGCCCCGGGAATGAATAATACATGGATAACTCCATAAAGGAGAGCACAGACACAACCAAATAATCCCAACAGAAGCAAGTGCATGCAAAATGTCATGGGAACACACAAGCTCATCGCTTCCAATTTGTTTCCTGAGTCACTTAACTCCTCCTCCCCCAGGAGCAAGCCATGTGTTTCAGTTTCCCTGTTTACTCATTCCCATTAAAGGCTTTCCGAGCCAGTAATAACCTTTCCTTTCCCTTAAAAATTCTTCAATGGGAAGCTCCTTGTAATTTAGAGACAGAAGGAATTTTATATAAATATACTGTTTGTCCAGATCCAACAAAGTGACTGAAAATTCACGTACGATTTCTGATGCAACCAGGGGGGTTCCTGAGCCGGACCAAGATCCTTCCCAATCTTGCTCCCTGTTTTTTCTTAAATGACAAAGAACCAGGGTAATCTGAATGTCAGGAGAAAGAACTATAACATTATGCATACAGATTGGAACAGCAAAGAGCCACTCAGCATCCTTGGGGAAAAGGAGGACAGAAAAAAAGCACAGAAGAAAGCTTCATTCTGTAATGTAGTAACTGCAGTTACACAGCAAAGTTATAATAAAATCCAATACTTCCTATTATTTAAATGAAAGAAAAGTCAATTACACCACAAGGCAAATCCATCTACACACACCTGGAACTGGCCACCACAATCATTTTGACATGTGCCATCCTACCTGCTCACGGCATCATCTCATCTCAACCCAGTCTTTCGAGAAGAGTCAACTCTTTGTGATATTTCATCATGTCAGTTACAATTACATCTTAGTCCACATTCTATTTCTGTATTTGGAGCTAATAAATAACAAAATCTCCACATGGCCTGCTGAAAGCAAAATTTACCTTTTTACTGCTCCATAGATATAGTTAACAGAGTAAGCACTGTGTCCTCAAGAGACAAATTAACAAGATGGGAAGCGCGTGGTGGACGGGGAACATTGCTGAGTCATTTCATCCAGCTAGGGTACACCAGCAGTGTACTTGATGACAGAAGCCATAGTGATACCAGGGGCTTAGAATAGCTGTCAAGTAATGTGTTGATGCTGCTGCAGTCACTTCAAGACTTCCCACCTTTTATTTGGTCAACAGACATCAGTCTAGTACCTTCTGCGTGTCCACTTACAATGAACTTGGAATGTAAATCCCTTAGTCTGAACTGGGCACAAGGGGACATTCTTTGGAGACTGAACGGCCTAAGCAGAAAGATCACTGAAAGTCCCCCATTTAAAAGGAATGTGTCCACAGCAAGTCGGCTTTGTAAGGCTGCAATGCTGAATGCATTTAACCTGCTTGCCAAAGAAGCTAAAGATTTACTCAAAGCTAGTATACATCATGCAGCTATGTGTATGCCTGAATCCAATCAAAAAGCTAAAACTTTCTTGAAATCCTACTTACAGCAACATGGCTGTAGCTCCTGGACTATGAATGCTCCCTGTGCAGAGCAATTTAGTATGTGAATTAAGCAATTCATTGTCATATTAAAAATATTTCAGTCTCTTAAGACCATTTTTCAGAGCATACCATCTTTATTTTCAAAGCTCTTTAGACATTCCAACTTTTAAAATCCATATATAATGCCATCACTGGACGGCTGCTTTCCTCTTTGTCCTGTCTACAACCTCTACAGTCAATGGCTAGTATATTGCTTTCCCCAAAGAAACAGTCTTAATAGTTTACAATCACCATTAACACTTACTAGAAAGCCATAGCCCTAGAAATATTTACCAAGTCTAAGTTTGTTTGCTTCCTTTTTCTTTTAAAAGCTGCTCCATTATTTGACCTCTCTAAGCAACCAAAGCTAGCACTGACTGAAGTTATTTCAGGCTAAGCTCTCTTCTGCAAACAGTACTTCATTAACCAAAATAAAGTCATTGGGAGAACGCAGAGCACCACTATTTTTCTGAGAAATAACTTTGGGGAAATTGCACTTAGCACCTGGACACATGAGTGCATTGGTTTGCCCTTGCCTTGTCTTTAAGAGACCACCTATCTTGGAACTTAAACTCCTCATGCATTCAGTACTCAAACCAGCTCTCACTCTTCTTTCCACAGCAGCACATCAGCCTCCCCCACCCCCAATTGTTCAAACACTTCATCTTTGAGGTGTTGCAGTCCTCCCACAAGTATTTACAAAACACCTGTGCGTGACACGTAGGCACTGTGTGAGGTGCTGGGGCACAGTGAGGACAAGACATGTCACTATATTCAAGGATCTCAGACCCCATCACGCAGCTAATCTACTGCAGTGGTCATGACTGCTTCAACAGCACCGACATGCACAGCATATAACAGCAGACCTCACCAAGTCTGGGTGATCAGGAAAGGTCTCACTGAAGGAAGATTCAGGCCAAATCCTAGATGGGTAAGAAGCTGGCTGGGCAGGGAGGGAAGGGGCTTCCAGGGTGAGAGGGGACCTGTGTGGCAAGCCCAGAGCAGGAAGGAGAAGATCTTGCTGAGGAGCTGAAGGAGGGCCAGTGCAGGTGGGACACAGGACAGTGGGGAAAAGGGGTCAAAGTGACACTGGGGAGAGGTGCAGGAGCCAGATCCAGTAGGTTCTTAGGGGTTACATTCCAGATTTTACCAATTATTCCATGGCCAATGGAAAATTATTCATGGGTTTTAAACATGGAAAAGGAAATGGTCAAACCTGCATAATTAAAAGATCAGTACTTACAGACTGCTATATATGGAAAAAATTCTCAGTATGAGTATAGTTCAATTTTCCTAGGTGCACGATCCCAATCTCTTCTCTCTGTCCCCTCATGAACATTCACAATGAAAGGGAAATCAAGGACATTTATCCTGCCGCTACCCCTAAATAAACTGTCTCTGAAACTCTGCCCCTAGATATTCCTATCAGTTCGTTTACTTGGTACTTCATCACTCCAGACTGCTAAATTGCCATTTCCATCACAATTCTTTAGAGATGCACTTATACAGCTTTTGAATCATCTTTATTCATGTATTATTTTATCTCATCAACCAGGTCTCCCAATTTTTTTCCACCACATTTTGCAATGTGGAGCTTATTTGGAGTTTCACAGAGTTGAGTGGAAAAGGTTAACACTAAGAATGAAGAAGAAACGTTCAACCTGGGTATATTAGAAAACAGGCACAGTAACAGCGTCTAAAATTCTGAGACCTCGGGGAAAAGGAAAAAATGTTCCAGAACCAACACACACATTCATTGAGTAGCAGCCATGAAACTGATTGTGACTTTCAAGCTAGGGAAGTCAAATGGGTATCTGCTGTTTAAGTTACTATTACCCAAAGACCTCAAAAAGATGCCTCTGATTTCCATCCTGGTTCTGGGATGAATTACTGAGCAGACAACTATCAACCTGCCTATTTGAAACTGAATCATTCTCTGGAGAGTTCTCTCCAGTGTTACTACCAAACAGAGCTGCCGGACAGCCAGATTCTCTAGGATGATCATGGCTGCCTTCAACTCCTCTATGCCAGATGCCTGTCTTTAGAGACAGATTGAGTGTGGTTTCATGCTGAAATGTCCTTTCATGCCCAGCTGGAGAGATAGCTGGCCTGACCCTCCGGGTTCCTAACAAGGTAAGACTTGGGAGAGTTTAAGAGACGAGGGAAGGAGAGATGCGGTTGTATGAAATGCATCCTTTATGCACTCTACTCTGAAGCATGGGCGGAGGGAGGATTCACCTTAATGAGAAAAAGTAAAATGAAAGTGCCTTGTCATCTCAATCTAAAACTTTGCCCCCCTCCAAAAAAAAAACAAACCCAAAAAACCAGAAGGCATTACCATGAAAAACCATTTGAGGAGGAATTGCGAAGTGAATGAGGAGACCAGTATGTTTCCTGCACAATTTGTACATGGATAAGCCACTACTGAACCTAGTTACAGACTTAGGAGAAGGCTTTGCCTGCTGCCTTCCTCCAACCCAAACGGGAGCAGCATTAATACACCCACCAGGTGAGCACTGCTGCTCCCAGAGGCTGTCCTTCAGGGTCTGGGTTACCACTGCTACTGCTATAGTTCTGATGTCTGTCCCCCGAAAATCTCTCACTGAAATCTGATCCCCGATGCTGGAGTGGTGCCTAATGGGAGGTGTCTGGGTCATGGAGGCAGACCCCCCATGAACAGATTAATACTGTGGTGGTGGTGGTGGTGGGGTGGCAGCAGGGGAGTAAGTTCTCACTGTATTAAGTTCCCCATGAGAACTGTTTTTTGTTTGTTTTTTTTTAAAAAGAGCCTGACACCTCCCCTCTCCCTCTCTTGCCATGTGATGCTGGCTCCTCTTTGCCTTCTGCCACGAGCAGAAGCAGCCTGAGGCCCTCACCAGAAGCAGATGCTGACACCAAGCTTCTTGTACAGCCTGCAGAAGCATGAGCCAAATAAACCTCTCTTCTTTATAAATTACCCAGCCTCAGGTATTTCCTTTACAGCCGCACGAAATGGACTAAGATAGCTACTATTAAGAATGCAGTGACCCATGGGGACAGGTAACAAAAAGGCACTCCAGTCTTACTGGTGCTGTTTTCCAAGTAGACACTACAGGCACGTGTTAGGAGTTATATATCCAACACTTTTTAACTGGAAATATTTCAAACTCAGAAGAGCTCAGAAACTCTGGGACAACATGAATAAGTCCCATTACCCAACAAAATTTTTACTTTCATACAGATGTCTTACATGCTAGACAGCTAATAAGCTTTTGGCAAATGCATGAGTAGATTAACAACAGGTGTTAAAATATGTACACATCCTTATGTCAACAAGTACATAGCCCAAGTCTTAAAATAGGTACACATATCAGCTGTTAAATCATCCAGGCTCTGGACACAGCCTGACAAGAGATGAGAGTCACACTGTATTCCTTCTGGTACACTGAGGTGTTGAAAGAGGGATCCATCCCAGGTCTACAGCACCAGCCTTCCCCAGCGTCCCCTGCCATTGCCTTCCTGGAGTCTCAGCACATCATACATAAGAGCCTGGGAAGGCATCACAAAGGACCAACCAAAACTCCTCTCACAGAGTTAAGTAAGTGATCCAGGCAGTTCCCACCTTAAACTGAAAATGTGCAAAAGGAAAGAAAAGCAATCACCCTGGTTCTAGACACAGTCTGAGTCACTTTTATTCTTTCCAGGATGGCTGAGAACATGGAGCCAGAAATGTCAAGCCAAAGACAATCGTGTCTTGGTATGGAAGAAGTATGGGTCCAGTAGACAGGTTACCAAGGTACATGGACCTGCCTCAGCATCCAAATAGCAAAACTGCCTGGACAAATCATTCACATTCTCTGGGCCCTGGTTTTCCCAATTAGCAGGTAGAGCTAAAAAAAAGCTCTAAATACTCCATCTGCATTTACCATTCCATCACCTTCCTGTTTCCCAGTAAGAGGGTTGCCCACTGCAAAATCTTTTAATGTCCACCTCCAGTATGTCCATTGAAAGGTCAAGGTTTGTGGCTCAACAGAAAGGACTCTCTCTGATCAGAGACCACAGGAGTCCATCACTTCAGTGCTTTGTTTTCAGGAGCATAAGGTTCTATCATTATTTAGCAGGTGAGGGAAATAAGGTCCCCACGGAAGCAGTGCCCAAGAGCACACTGCTCTCCAGAGTCCAAAAAGTGTCCTGAGAACCAATAGGAAATGAGTAAAATGAGAAAAGCTCCTGGGTAAAAAATAACCAATGCATGTTTAAAATAAACCACTTATTGGCCATCCCATCTCCTGCTGTATCCACCATCTGCTTGTGTTCATATTTTGGTTAACGCTGAGCTCTAGAGTCTGTTTTTACTGCTGACATAAGGATGAAGAACAGCATCATGTTATGAAGAGTCCCACCACTCACAGCTGAGACGTTAACCGCCAAAACACCAGCAAAGTTTTCCCTTCCCAGTCCTAACATCTCATCCCCACGTTCAGGGAACTTCATTTGAGCTCAACATTGCCCAGCCTTGCTGTCCATTAGTCTACAGCCAGATGAGGCACACTGCCCACTGTCATCCACAGTATCCCTGCCTCACATCCATGCCTGCGTGTGCCTGTCCCCACTGTCCTTGTTCCTCAGCGTGGTACTGCTAATAGAGTTCTGCTCACTTAGAGAGTGACCACAGTTTTCAAAGGGCTGATGCAAATATGAAGTCTTAGGTACATTTTACAGATGAAAGACATTGACATCCAGGGAAATTAAGCAACGTGGCCAAGCTCAGACTCCTAAAAAAGACTAGACCTGGAAACAGACCCTGACTCCCCAGCCAGTGCTCCATCCACTCCTCCAAGCCCAACCCAGCATTCAAGTCTAACTGAGGAGTTCCAACCAGTCACCAAGACCTGTTGGTTCAACCCCATTCATTCAGCCACCTGGAACATGCCGGATAGTGTTGACATCTCTCTCAAATTCACCATCTCCTCTTGATGCCTGCTTTGCTGCCTTAATTCAGGACTTCATCTCTTACCTGAAATACCGCAGTCCATTCTTAATTGGTCTTCCTGCCTCCTATCTGTTCCCACTCCAACTGATTTTTCTATACTGCTTGCTTCTAGAGCAGTTCTCAACTGGGGTGGGGGTTAGGAGGCAGAACTATCCCCAGAGGATGGGCAGCAATGTCTTGAGACATTTTTGGTTGTCACAACTTGGGGGCAGGGGTGCTATGGCATCTAGTAGATAGAGCTCAGGGATGCTGCTAAACATCCTACAAGGCACAGGACAGCCCCTCACAACCAAGAATCTCAAGCCCTAGATATCAGTAGTGCTGAGGCTGAGAAACTCTAGAGTTACCTTAAAAACTAAAAATAAAAACACTTCATGTTTCATGATGTCATTCCCCTGCTTAAAAATGTCCATGTCATTTAAAGGATAAGTTCACACAAGACTGTTCAACAGTCTGGTCCAGATGACTCTTCTGGCTACTTCCCCGTCCTCCCCTGCATCCCACCATACCTACACTCCAGCCACACTAACCTCACGAGCTTTCCTGCCCACAGGCCTTGCTTGTGCTGGTTCTTCTGCCTCCGTGGTCTTCCTTTCTTCTGCCACCTTCCCTGCTGCTTTTCACTCTTTGAGGTCCAGCTTAAATATTACTCCCTCTGTCATGTCTTTGCTCGTGCCTGCCCTGGTGGGCCCTCTTCTGTTTTCACTATAACAGCCTTACATTCTACTATATTCACTTGCATAGATGTTTCTCTTCTCTTGAGGATAGGTACAAAATGTTATTTACCTCGATGCCCCACAGGCATACAGGACAGGGCCTTGATGGACTTCAGTGTATGTTGGTTGAATGGATAAATGCACACACACTCACTTGCACTGTAGAGTCTTGCTTCTCATGGCAAGAAACTAGGGCCTCTCTCCCATGAGAGATGCTAAATATAGTACTATCTAAATGACCCATCAGCACAGGGTTGTCACCAGCTCAAGAACAGCTGGGCACGAGGAAGAGCAGCTTGGTCTTCAAACTGCAGCATGAGTCTGGCGACGCTGCACTTTTCTCAGCAGAGTTAGCACAGCCAGAGTTCTTGTCAACTTTTAGGTCTTATCTGCCAGAACTCCTAAGTTCTGTGGGAATCTCTGGGTCCTGCAGATTTAGAAAGTTTTGAGGCAATGGGTTAAATGAATACAGCATTTGTGTCTAAAATTAAGTGGAAGAATGCTGAGGACAGGATCCTCAGGCATAGCCCTAAGAGCTACAAGGGAGCATCTGAGAGACACTCCACTAAGTCCCAGCCTCCTGCCCTGTTTCTGTTAACAAGGGACAAATCAACAGCTGACTTCTAAATGTGCTGGTCACATAGATCATCCATCTTCTGTCACTAGAGACTAACAACCCCACAAGGCTTGTGCTAAAGGGAAACAGGAACTAGAAGTCTTCGAGGTCTCCTTGGCGCTGCCAGGCCCTGTTCATTCTGCAGGGACTCCCCTGGGAAGCTTTGCATGGACTCCCAAAAACTCCGATCTCAGCCCTGCGGGAACTGATGCTGGGGAGGAGAGACACACTGTGGTTGCCCAGGCAAAAAGTAGTTAGAATGCATTTGCAACTTACATAAACAGGAACCATTTAAAAAAGGAAAAAACAGGCTAAATAGTACTTAACATTTGTCTCTGACCTATGAGGACAGGAAAGTGGCCATTGTCTGAGGCTGTTACAATCTTCGGGGATCCAATCCAAAGTCTGTGGGGCACCTGCAGCTGATGGATGCAGCACCATTTATGGAGGGGAGGGACACAGTGAACAAGGAAAGGCTTTGTGTTTGGGGACTGTGCCCTGGGGAACAGGCGGGAATGGGAGTTGGTGGTGTGAACGTGGCCCCAGCCCCTAAGCCAATGCTTTGTGGCTGGGGATAAACGGCTAGCCTGCTCTCGTCCTCAAGTTTCCTCACTGGTAGGAGCTGCCTGTCTTACCTCACAAGGGCATCAAGAGAACAATTCCAGTCAGACGTTAAACACCTCCCACGGGCATAAGATGACACTGCTGGGCACCCTGGCACTTTCTAAGATGTGTTTTTGCCCTCAGGGAGCTAACAGCATACTTAAGCAGACAAAGCATTAATAGGAAACAATCATCAGAAATAAGCAGGACACAGTTACTGAAACTCAGCACAGGATTAAATCTGGTGAGTGGTACCAGCCTCAGAGATGCTGAGGGAGAGCTCCCACCGGCTAGAGGAGTCTAGGCGGATGTCCTGTGACAGAACTTGACCTGCGTGACCAAGCAGGAGTGGAAGAAGGGCTGATATTCCAAGGCAGGAGTGTGCAAGGAGAGCTCCCAACAGCAAGGCCATGGGTTGGGCTGAAGCCGAGGATTTGGGGATTCGTGATGGGAGGGAAGTTCCAAAAGGCAGGCTGAAGTCACATCATAGATGAGGGGGTTCAATCCCAGCTAAGGGACTCTCCCCTCATTCTTCACACAGGAGAAGCCGGAGGAAGTTCAGGAGGAGTTGGGCGATCAGCATGAAAGAAAGTTTTTATGGTGATCAAGCAGTATACGAATGCTAGGTATTGTCATTGCTATTCCTGGCACCCACTACTGAAGCTGGGCACCATGTAAAGTGTATCCAGATGGCAGAATAAAAATATTAAAAACCATGACAAGACAGACTGGCAAATAACTTATATCAATTTAATCATTCAACAAAACCCTGCACCCAGATGGAACTGGCAAGGTAAGAAAAGCCAAGGAGCTAAACAAATGAAGTCAAACCAAAGGGAACTCAGAAGGACAAGTCTTCCTCTACGTGAGAACACCACAAGAAGCCAGCTTTCCAGAATAACTTGGCTTTCTTGACCACACCGCTGGCCCTCCCCCTCCTTCCGCACTGCCACCCCTTTGCTACTTGGTTCCCTGGCTCCCCTCCCTCCATGTACTTCCTCCTTGGCCCCCTCCCCTCTTCTGTATATATGACATAATCCTGATGGGATTTCATCCAGCTGTGTGGCTCCTAACTCACACAAATAGCTGAGCCTCGACCTTCCCACTGACATCTAGACCCACGTATCCAACTTAGTATCTTAGCTTTGATACTTAATATGTAGACTGGAAGTTTAAAAACCCAAAACTGAACTCCTGAATCCTTTCCTACCCTTACCTGTTTCTTCCATAGTCTTTGCCACCTCAGAAAATGATACGTCTATCTACTTGGTTGCTCAAGCAAAAGCCTAGAAGCTCCCTGTTTTTCACTCTCATACCCACATCCAATCTATCAGCGAGGCCCGTCAGCTCCACCTCCAAAAGACACCCTGGATCTGATGACTCCCCATTTACCCTGCCCTGCCATCCTCCCCTGGCTGCCTCTTGTGCCCACTCACTTGTTCTCCGCTTCTACAGCAGCCAGCATCTTTTTGAAAGGGTCTAACAGATCACATCACTTCCCTGCTTAAAATCTTCCACTGCATTAATAAAACTTCAACTCCTCACTGAAGCTCTGAAATCCTGAACCTCCTCCCCACGAACCTCATCTCTCTCCACGCAGCACCCTGCACTCCAGCTAGATGGGTCTTTCCTTTCCCTAGGGCCTTTGAATCTGAAACCCGCCTCCACATCCTCTGCCCAGGGATTCTCGCATGGTTCTTCCTTGTCATGGAAATCCCAGCTCAAATATCACCTTCCTATAGAGCTTTTCCTGACCAACTAATCTAAAAACAGGCCCTGTTAATCACTTGCCCCCACACCCACTATTGGATTTTCTTATCCAAAATGATCAGGTTCATCTCTTGCCTGTCTCATACCCATAGGTTAGAGACCTATCTGTTTTGTTCACTGTTACATCTCCAGGGCCAAGAACAGTGCCCGACAGGTGCTCAAATATTTGTAGGGGAACACCATTAGAATAGGCCATGTGTATTACAGGTGCTTCACCTATGGAAGAAATGAGAGCATTCCAAGTTGGCCTTGCCTCAGTGCTAAGGTTCAGAGGGGAGCGATACCTCTGGATTCCATGGGTTTGGAAGTCTGAGGAGACTTCAGGAAAGAGACAAGACGGAGAACAAAGGAAGACATCTCAGGTACGTGGGCCAAGGCACTTAGGAATCCAGATTTTAAACGTCTACGGGATAGGGAAGGGGGTGCAGGAGGTTTACACACAGCAGTAGAATCACAAATTCCTCAGTGTAAATTAGTCTGTCATTTCCCCTCTTCACAGGTTAGGAAAGGGGCTGACCTTTCTGAGCACCACTGTGAGTCAGCCACCACGGCAGGTATTTTCTACCCACTGTCATTAAATCTTTACAACTGTTCTGGTGAAACATTAATGTCCTCATTTCTACGAATGCTGGGGGCTGCAGCCCGTAAAAGGTGTGTCTCTTGGCCCAAGGCCACGCAGCAATGGCTGAGCAAGCCTGGATCCTAGTGAGGTCCTCTACTTTCCACCCACACTACACTGTGTTCTCTAAGACAGACCAAGGGCTCTAGGCTTATTAGATTTAAGGAAGTGAGTGCCAAAAGTGGAGAGAGGAACACAGGACAGGAAACTGAAGTCCCCTGTAAACAAGCTGTGGCACTCAATTCAATTTAGGAGAAACGAGCTTTCATTCCTAACAGGAGCACGGAGCCAGAACCCTGGGCCAACGACTTCCAGCTCTTGGCACTCCTTCCTGCTGCCCCATTTCAAAAGATAAGTATCAGCGGCAATGTGCAGCTCTGCCAGTAAGTGCACATCAGAGGCCACGGCGTGCCACTCTGCGGAATGATCAAAAGGGATAGACTTCAATTGAGCAAGTCTGACTGCAAATTGCATTCGGAATCCAAGGATAACCCCTGTTAACCCTCCACTGACATCTCCTGGATGATCTCATTATTTGAAAAACAGTCTCAAGTAAAGCCACAGCTGTGAGGGCAACAAGAAGGAAGGGCTGGCAAGATGTTTCCTATAGTTTCCTTTTTCGTTGCAAAAGACATAGTGAAGAGCAATCTTTAGCCAGAGGCGGAGCTCATTTAGTGCTAAGGGAAAATACTCAGGAGGAAGTCAAGATCCTTCCCCCAGCTGCTGCCGGACTGAACGGAAAGTGAGCTCAATTAGGAGCTTACACACGTGAGGCAGCAGCGCTGAACAGTTGTACCATGTTCCCTCCCAACCCAAACACCCGAAGAGTAAGGGGCACCAGGCTTTGGAGCAGTACGACTCGCCTCAGTAGCATGAAGGTAAAAACAGGAAGGAGGGGAAGGAGAGGGAGGAAGGGAAGACACACATCCACCACAGCCATCTATTAATAGTAATGCTCCCAAGCTTGTCAGAACTCAGAACTTGTCAGGACACACCAGGCATCCATTCCTGCCCTTCCTGTCCCTGCTACAACATAGCCATGGGCTTGTCATATTCCTAGAAATGAGCAGGGGGAATCCAGCAGTTGGTCTAGATAGGACAATTCCAAAAGTTAGCCATGGCATCCTTCTCACATCAACATGCCATGAGCAGGTGTGACTCTCCAGCCCTACCTAATGTCCTGGACAGCCAATGCCTGAACCACTGATCTGCTGCATTCCAGATGAGCAATTAGAAGCTGTTCATGTTTGCTTCTCTCTTAATCTTGACAATGACTGTGATAAAACCAGTTAGGACATTCACACTTCACTTTGTATTACACTGAAAAATAAAGAAGCCCAGACTAATAAACTTATATTAAAAAAATACAAGATAATACCACAAAATAATTTTGGTAGTTTTTCTTTATTAGGAATATTATAAAAATATATTCCCTTTTTATGTCTGTAAGAATGTCAATTGCCTTTATATGTGAAGGACTACTCTTTACGCTGAAATGATGTCCTTGTCAGAATGTCTTCTCTTTTAAGAAAAAGAACAGGAACAGAAAATGGCAGTTTGGGTTTTTGTTTGGGGTTCATTTATCCTGGCAAAGTTTAAAAAAAAAAAAAAAAAAAAAAAAACCAAAAAGCAAAAGATTCCTGTTGTCAGTTTGTTTTACTGTTTTTTTCTAGTTCATGAAATCCAAAGTCTAGGAATCACTGGTCTATGTGTTCAGGTTTGTATAACACACCATAGCTTTGCACATAAGCAGGACTAAAGAAACCATCGATCCTTGATACTTTGCAGCATGTTGGACTACAAGAAAGAAATTCTTTACTAAGAGAAATTAGCCTGTAAACTCAAAGTGGTCCTGGGTTCAGCCACTTACCTCATATGCCTACCATGAGGTGCTAACAAGTGATGCAGGCAAAAAAGTTATGTAAAAGGGCCCAATGACCATATTCATTTAAAGGATGTTGCATTCACCCCTACAGATTCATAATGCTAAACTGCATAGTTTTTAAAAATCTGTTTATTCAGAATTTCTTCATTACACCTAATTAGGGAGGTTTTTGGTTTTTTTGGTTTTTTTTTTTTTAAACAATGCAATTTCTAGAGACACATTTATGTTCCATGAAATGGACTTTGGGAAACAAAGGCACAGAGGGAAGAACAATTGAACAGCAATCAGGAGCCCTCTCTGCTTCTCACTTGCTCTGTGACCCAGGGACAAGACACCCTCTTCACCCTAGATCCTAACCATAAGTTCCCTCTTACAGCTACCATGCTGGTCCCGCCATGCCATAAACATCCACTGGCCTCCAGTCAACACACTCCTAAAACCACAAATTCCCATGAGAACCACACACCCTGAAATGGAGAAAAGAAAATTATGTTAGCACACAAAATGGCCTGGACTTATATTTAATCTCTGCGGAGGCAGTAGTCATCAAGGAATCAAGATTACAATGTAAGAGCTGGGCCAATAATGGAATTCTAGGGAAAGTGGGAATACCCCCTTTTACCCTAAGTCAATCCATCTGGCTCAAGGTCAAATAAAGCCTATACCAGCGTTTCCAAACTCAAGAATCTGGTTTCTGTTAAACTAAACCCTGACAGAGGAGGTCCTACAGGTGAAAGGAATTGATCAGCACTTGGTACTTTCTCATACGTGTTAGATCCTGAGCATCTTGGCAATAGACTTCCACCTCTAGGCCCCTTCCTGCCATGCTGGGCTGACATCACATGCCATTCAGTCTTAGGACACAGTAATGACAAAGGTAAGAAAGCTCTCTCCAGCTCCCTGGAGAAGCCAGGGCTCTAAGGCAAATGTTTCTACCTAAGTCCCCTAATGGCAGGAGAGGGTAGATGCATACTGTTCACCCACTAGAATTTGAATTGGTAAGTTTCACCTTTAGTGAATGTGAATTTGAAAAAGTACTCAACTTCAGTCATCAGGAAAACACAAATTAAAAATGAGATACCACTACACACCACTACTATATACTCACCATAATGGCCAAAACAAAAAAGGGAAAAAAAAACTCCAAGTATTGGCAAGGATACAGAATATGAATTTTTATGAACATATGAAGAGGTAAAACCATTTTGGAAAACTGTTTTGCAGTATTACTAAAGCTGAGCACACCATCCCCTATGGCATAACAATTCCACTCCTAGATATGTACCCAAAAGAAATGCATACATGTTTACCAAAAGACAGGTAGAAAACTATTCTCAGCAGTTTTGTGTGTGATCATTAAGAACTAGAAATAACCCAATGCCCATTAACGGTAGAATGGACAAATTAATTCCAGCATATTCACAATGTAGTATACTATACAGCAATGAGAATGGAGAAATGACCACTACATGTAGCAACAAGGGTAAATCTCAACTGTAATGTGGACATTACATACTAAATTATTCCTTTTGTATAAACTTCAAAGACAAGCAAAGGTAAACAATCGTGTTAGAAGTCAGCACACCGTGGCTCTTGGGAAGGGTATAGGGACTGCCAGAGTATACAAATGAAACTTCTGGGGTGCTGGTATGTGGGTGGCTTTGATGTGTGACAATACATCAAGCTGTACTCTTATGATTTGTATGTTTTTCTGGACATGTGTTTTATGTCAATAAAAAGCTTATAAGAAAGAGAATTTCATGTTCTGCTCTACAATTTCACCACATTTGTATCTGTATTATTTGCCCTGAATCTTTCATAAAGTTTATATTCTAAAAAAGCGTGCCAATACTTAACCTGTGGCTTCTCTTCTTCCACAAAATGCCACCACATACCACCCAGGTATGAGAAAATGGCTTAATAGAATCCACTCATGGATCCTTGGACCAATCACTGACTTCCTCCACCTTCAAGACCGCAAATTCTTTCCCTCGCAGCAGTGCCCTTCTCTTGAGCCCTGGGATAGAGAAATCTCATGTACTCTCAAATACCTGCCAGTCTCATTGGCACTGGAGACCATAACTGGCTGACACCTCTTCTGTACAGACACTTGTCTCTCTCCAGCTCCCTGGAGAAGCCAGGCTTCAAGGGAGCTGGCAGCAAGAGAAGGCATGGGATGGACATGAGCCTCCGTATGAGTGGAATCAGACTGTCCAAGTTCAGGACAACGCACCTGCTATTTCACCCCTGGGCAATGGCCCAGCTGGGGAGCCTCCAGTGGAATGCCTGCCCTCCACTCTGCCAGCATGCCTCTACCCTAGGGCTGGTGGGTCTCGTTACCACAAGGGCACAGTGGCACTGTTCAGTCACAACTCAGACACCTCTGAGATGATGGGTGTGGGAGGAGCTGCTCCTGTTACCAGCACCATTTCTTCCAAGTTTTTAGTTTATTTGTGGTATAATATACATAAAATGTATCACTTTAACAATTTTTAAGTGTACAATTCAGTGGCATTAAGTATATTCACATTACTGTGCAACCATCAACCACCATCCATCTCCAGAATTTTCATCATTCCAAACAGGAAATCTCTGCTCATGAAACAATAAGCTGCCAATCAGTAACATTATGTTTAAAAGGCCCAAGAGAAAATGAACCTCAGAGTATGTATTTCAGCAAGTCCTTGGGAGCAGCCTGGCCCTACAGTGGTTTGGTTAAGCAAGTTAACCAACCACAGTTAACCATCTTCTTAAAGGCTCTGCACCTAGTCTCAAGGAGGACATCTGAGAAGGGGGCGGGGCAGTAATGCCCTCATCTCCAGGGCAGCCAACCCAAGCATCTACCTTCCTAAGAACAAACCTGCAGAAGAGGCTCTCCTCACTCTATGCCAATTTCTCTCCGCCCATCCATTCAATGCTCTTGACATACATTATTCCAAAAGCAGACACTTTTAGAAAGCAGGTGGGGGAAACCAATGATGACTTGCCCCACAGCTGCCCCCAAGGGTCACAGTTTGACACGAGGCCAGCAGATCTTCAGGTGCCATTTCTAGGTCATCCACAGTCAGTGGAAGTCTCTCCAAGTATTAGTTGTTAGGAGATGACAATGGGAAGGGGGATAAACTAAAAAAAGGCCACTGAATCAGTCTTCAATGCAGTTGTACTGAACAGTCAACATTTGTGGAATGTTTACTACATACAAAGGACTGTGCAAGACATCAGGATGAACCAAGTTCCCGTGCTAAGAAACTTCAAAATAAGCATGGGGCAAAGCCCTCCCATCCAATCTGATGAGGTGCCCCTACTACAGCAGAGAAGAAGGTATATGAGGGGTCTTTGATCACCTGAGTCATTTGCCTGCCCATCCCACTCTGCCCAAGGGTCCACATTTCATGCTGGGTGTTTCTTTAAAACCAAACTTGAACATTAAACCAAGAAATGACCAGGAGGTGGAAGCTACGAAAAATATTTTCATGCAACTAGTAGCAAGCTAAACTTGGAAGAAAGTTATGAGTCATGTGAGACTCAAACATGCTTTCCAAGAAAGCATATGCTGCTCTATTTTCTTAGGTGACTCTACCAGCATTCCCTTCCTCCTCCTCTACCTTTCAACAGGTTGACAAAGCCTGGATTTAGACCAACCTCTTCAGTGATTCCCTCCGTGGGGGCCAGCAGCCCTCAGGATGAATTATCTCCTAAAGTCACCAGGGGATTGGCTGACAGAAGATGGCCTATTCCCAGAGCCTAAGGGACCCTCCAGCCCATTCTTCCCAATGGGAGGATCCCCAATTCTTACAGAAACAAAGACCTTCTGTTTTTAAGTAACCAGCTAACAGCCAACAAAAGCTAACCGATGGCTCAGGACTTTCAGCTGATTCACATACTCCACACACACGTGATTCATCCACCTGCTACTGTAAAGGTGGTGGGAAAGAGGGGGGAAAAGCCATGAGAGAAAAATGTCCTCATTGTGACAGGGCACAATCTCTGCATGGTAATACAATGTAAAAGCTCTCTCCCAAATAAAGAGTTGCCATACTGCGGAGCTGATTTAGTGGCTTTGTGTTTGTTTTTGGTCATAGTAAACAAATCAGGTATCCTGGTACAAAACGCCTTATATGAGGACAAAATTCTTATTTCTGGGGAAATTTTCAGTGCAAGTAACATTTAACACCTTGATCTATACATCTGGATTAACTATCTTGCCCCCCTGTTCTGTAAGCTTTGTTAGAAGACAAAACCCAGAAATTCACAATTGTATACAAACAGGCAGTTGTGGATGGCAGATTGGAGGAGGATTTAAGGCTAGTTTAGTGGCCCTTTTACCTCAATTATTTCATGTTTCCCAAATTCTTGGTTATAGAACTTGAAGTTTTACCAAAAAGTGATTTATTTGGTTTAATATTTCTTTTCTAAAGATGCAAATACACCTCTAAGAGGAACATGGTATATTAGTGATTTATACCCATATAACAAGTCAGTCCAGTGCCATTTACAGGAAAACAATTGTGATTGGCAGCTCAGAGGAAATGTCTTTATCACGGGTTAAAGGCAGCCTCAAGTTGTGATGAGGCTCAGGGCCCATATAGACATCATGAGCTGGAGGAGGCTTAACAAGAGGGTCAAATATAACAGGAAGCATCATAGTGCCCCACCCCACAAACCATGGGCCATACCCTTTTTCTGTGGTTAGCAGATTCCAGAACTCAGGCCTCAGCCTCATACTGTGAATATCGTTAAGTTCAAGTTTGTTATGGAACAAATAGTTTGACCTGGAAATACAGCCACTTTCAAAAAGACTGTTTCTAATGGGAAAATGCATCTTAAAACTTCAAATACATGATCAGGAAAGTTTTATAACAATCTATCCATATATTAGGGGCTACTTATGTGTAAAATTCATTCTTTATAACTCTTATTCAGATCAAGAGCCTCACTGTTTCCTCTGCTTAAAGCAAGGACTATGCACAGTTGGATAAAATACACCAGTATCACATAGAACGTATCGTGCACCCCAATCCTTCTACCTCAAGCAAATGTTTGACCTGATACTAACCGTAGGAGTAGGACCTAAATTTCATTCATGGATACCCTTTCTTAGCTTCTATCCTTCCTAAGAGCTGAAACCATTAGCCACTGAGGCTCATTTTACTTTGGCTAAAAATGCAAAGTTATCACCTCAATAACAACTGAAAGACTGACAAATTTGAGGAAGAAAGCAGCCAGTTTAGGTAATGCAGTATTTTTTCTCACACTTCTGACATCAAATGTATGGGAGTTTTCCTCCATCCAACAATCAATTCATTAGACACCAATTGGATGTCCTACAATTCAATTCTGACACTACCTGACATTGGCACAGACCTCACAGATGAAGGGCTCAGTCCCACAAGATTGCTGCCACTTGAGAAGCCAGTTCCAAGTTCCAGGTTTCCACCTGTACTTCTGACTAATAAGCTAGAAATCAGGGTTCCGACGACCCTCCTTGGGTAGAACAGCTTATAGATCTTAGGAAAGCACTTTACTTGCTAATACTGGTTTGTTATAAAGGATACAACTCAGAAACCACTAAATAGAAGTGGTGCATAGGGCAAGGTATGGGGGAAGGCACACAGAGCCTCCATGCCCTCCTCTGGGTGCGCCACCCTCCCGGCATCTCGATGTGTTCACCCTCTCCACACCCCATAGTTTAGGGGTCTTATGGAAGTTTCATGACATAAGCATGACTGATGAAATCCCTGGCAATTAACTCCATCTCCAGCCCCTCCCCCTACACAGAGGTCAAGGGATGGGACTGAGAGCTCCAGCCCTCCAGCCACGCCTTGGTCTTCCTGGCAACCACCCCCATCCTGAAAGTATCTGGGGGCCACCAGCCATCTCAGCAGCATACAAAAGACACCACTCTAGAGATTCCCAAGGAGCTGTGTACCAAGAAATGGGGACAAAGACTCAAGTTATCCCATGCACATATGCCACCTGTGACATGTGGGCACCATAGCACTGGGCACACAAAGGCAAGACAGAATTCAATCTTTGTTTAGGGACAGTTAACTTGAACCCGAGCCTCAAAGGTTTCCCTATATCTGGTAAACCATTCTGCAAATACATGAGCTCAGTTATGAGGTTGGTCCCCAGGGCCACGTACAGCTCAGAGTAGGTATGCCCCACATGGGGAGTCACCACCCTGATAACCAAGATAATCAGGGATCCCAAACTCACTCATCCTCAGGCACACCACCCCAGCCCACCATGAGGAAAATTTACGGTTAAGAGCAAATTACAGAATACAACTTTTACTGTGAAACGTCTGTGGCAGTTGTTCAGAGAAATGACAGACTCTAGAGCCAGAATGCCTACCACCTAGCAGCTGTATGACTTGGGCAAGTTACATAACCTCCCTGTGCCTCAGTTTATCCCAGGGTCTCTTCTGAAAGGTGTATGGGAGAATTCCATGCCATAATAAACTCTTTAGAATAATACCTGGCTAACACTTAGTAGGACATACCACCAATCTGAGCTTCAGTTTTCCATCTGCAAAATGAAAAGGAAGAAAAGACAGATCTCTGTTCCTTTTAGCCCTTTATCCAGGATGAATCAAGAGTCAATTCTGATACAGAATTCATTTGTTCTCTCTCAGCTTTTTCTTTCTGGGTTATACTGGTTTGGGGGTTTGTTTTTTTTTTAACCTCTGCTTTAACCATTTTTATTGCTCTCTGTACTTTTTGTTTTCTATCCCTTACAGCGGATTAATAGATAGAAAAATGTGTTCACAGGGAACCTGAACCACATAATCTGAGACTGGGAGAGGACCTTAGGAAGGCACTGCCTACTCAATTTTCAAGCCTTTCTTTTGAATCTCCCACAGGAAGATGGTTATCCAGTTTGGGCTTAAAAACCCTCAGAGCCAGAGAACTCACCACTCAGTAGTTATTTCCCTTGCTGGAAGCTTCCAAAGTTCTTTATGTTTCTACATTCTGGAACTTTCGAACCAGATCCATATGGCCAATGAATCTCGATGCTTGCTCTGACGGTAATAACGATTTGTTTATAGTTTGGGGGACTTTAAAATATTATCTAGTTTGAATCTCACAATTCCTGAGAAGTAGGGTAGGTGTTATTCCATCTCTAGAAAAATCAAGAGTGGGGGGAGGCTAAGCAAATTTAAGTGGCTCTGCCTACTTTTCCTACAAACTGCAGAATCTGGAACCCAGGACCTTCCAACCCCAAGCCAGGGATTCCAGTCCATTTTCACCCACTCACTAGTTCAGAACCGTGAGATGCCCAAGTACCCACACCCACATGTAATTAATAGTATCAACATTTTTCCTAGCCTTTCCTGCTTATTCTGTCTAAATTATTTATTATGAGTGGTCAGGTAGGTCAGTGGCAATTTTTCTGCCATACTGACAGCTTAGAAATTAGTTTAATTAGGAAATCATGAGCATAACTAGAGACGCATTCACACAGCATATACTCTTTAGAACTTTATAAAAACCTGAATCTGTAACACCTGCAGTAACAACTCTCTAACCACCAGTGGCCATCCCCACTCCCAAGCTAAACAAAGAATATCCTATGCAAGTTACTCTTCCCAAGGATACCAGCCATTCACCTTTTGAGATTACACATAAAATGAAATTAGGATAATTAAACTGGCTGAAACTAAGTGACATGGTGATATACTCAGCCATAAAAGTGTGCAAAGATCATTTATTTAACAAGCAAATGCCGTTTAGGACAGATCTGCTGCCCACAGGGAAGGGGCACAATTCTCAGAGCAGAAACCTGCCCTGTCTCACATTCCACCTGAGAAGCTGGATCTCCTATTACAGCTGTTGTCCTTTTGACCACTGTAACAGTTAACACAATAGACATGGTAAGAGGGGAGAGAGAGGACACAATTATCTTGTCTATCTACTTCCCTACCCCGCAAAATGCAATGTCTCCACAAAAGCTTTAGCTGCCATTCAGTGGGAATGCACTCCTTTTTACCAGCCAGAAGTCTTTTGGATACTGTAGCTTTTGAGCTGACAGCAAAGTACTTAGCATCACAGCACAGGGGTGGGGGGTGCTGTATAGGGAATAGGGAAAAAGAGGGAGTCTTGTGAGGTGGTGCAAGGAAAGGGGCTGTGGCCACCTGCCCTTGGTAAGCTGAGGAAAGCAGATGAGCAACTGCCATGGGCACAGGGGTCTCAAATCAGAACTTCAGTATCTCCTATAAAGGAACCTCCACAGCTTCTCCCAGGAAATACTTCATAGGTGGAAGGGCTCTTTCCAGATTCTTTGTTATTACTTTGTTAAACCTAACACATCCTATTTTACTCTCAGCATATACAGAGGTCTCATCCCCATCCTGATTAAAAATGCCACGTTAATATAACATTCTTGGATCCATTAATTCAAATAAGTATTTAAGCACCAATGTGGCAGGTGCCAAGACAGGCACATGGACAATTAAGACAGTTCCTAGTCAAACTGACCAATTCTTCCCAAGGCTTGGCCTCTCTCCTCACTCCTGAGATCATGCAGAGTGCCATGCTGTGGATATCTATTGGACAGGTTTGTGAAAAGCCCAATGGTATTATGGATGCCAATATAAACTTTCCTTACAGAGATGCCAAAACACTTGCATCAGGAGCTAGGCCCTAACTATCCTGTGCCCAGGATAGGCTTGACTAACACACACAATAGGCAGTCAATACCAGCGTGGCTGGAAAATATAATTTTACAAAACGTTCTAGGTCTGAGTATAATGGGATGATGTGGGAGACTGGAAAGGTCAGTGGGCCAGGAGCCAAGCAATCTGGGTTCTAATCCCTGTTACAGAAGCGTGACTCTCACCAAGCTCCTATTTAACTTCTACAGTGAGGCACACTCAACTTATTTCTGATGATCCCTGTCTTTTCTTTTTGAAGATTTTAGTTATAAAATATTGCAGACTTAAAATACAGAAGAGTTAGAGCAGACATCTACATCCCCAACACCTGTTTTAATACACTTATGGCCTATTCCTGTTCACTTTAGATTTTTAAAAATAAAATTACTGATGAGGGTTCCTGCCTGCTTCCGTTGGCCTCCCTCTACCCCAAAAGACAGCCATGACCCTGACAATGGAGCAATTCCCTCATATCCATGTCAGTGTGCCATGACTACATAAATATATATCCCTACTATAAAATATTGTTTGCTTGTATACTTTAGATAAATGGTGGCATACACTACCTATTCTATAGTTTGATTTTTTCCCACTATTGATATTTTTCCTTGTGGATACATATAGATCTGGTTCACTCCTTTCAGTATTCCATTGTACGTATATCATTATTTATCTATCCACTATTGGTGGGCCTCACAAGTGTCCATTCACTTACTAATGTATCAAATATTGCTCAGAATCTAATATGTGTACCACACACTGTGCAGGCACTAGAGACACTGAGAAATTATATAGTCCTTCCACACTCAGGGTCAAAGACAAAGAGTTCCTTTGTGGAAATGCCAAGGTTGGGGAAATCTCACTGACTATGTCAGCAGTCAGTTGACTATGTCTAGAGGTCAGGAAGGGAGCAAAGGCTTAAGAAGTACGTCTAGAGGTCTCATGCTTACAGGTAGAGACTGAAGCCATAGGAGCAGACGAGCTGGCTGTAGGAAGGAATGTGACCAGTCAACTCAGAAACATGAGACTAAAATTGTTTTTGCACCTCTAGACGTTAGGGTAGTTTGTACGCAGCAATAGACAACCAAGGAGGAGGTTGCGCTACCAATATCCCCAGATCAGACTGACTGGGAGTAGCAGCCCTCTATAGCAAATCATGAAAGAGACTCAGTTACAGCACACCTGGAATGTCTAGTGAGCCTCACACCTGTGAACCATGTAACCACCATGCATGGACATTACTCAACACCATAACATCATGTGGCCATGGACACATCCTATTTCAGCTTTCTTCCAGCATCTGCAAGAGCCTTCCTTAAGCTACAGCCAGGCAGGATTTTGATGTTTGTAAAGTGTCTTTAATGATTTCCTGTTTACTCCCCCAGCTGCTCTGGAAACACTACCCTTGGATAAAACAACATCTTGGAGAGTGTTGTAAAGCCGAATATTAAAAGAATCACACTATGCTTACCTGCATGTGTCTCTCATCTATGCAGACAGCAACAAAAACCCCCAAGTGAACATGTAAAAGTAGCAACAATATGCCCAGGTGCTTACTAGGTAGGGCTGAAGGACCAAGTCATGAAGCTCAGGGTACTTATTGGAGGCTGCAAGTTCTGATTTATGAGGCACCTTTCTCAGTGAGGTAGGGCTGACTGTGTGCAAAGCACAGGTGATGGTACATGCAGCAAAACCAAGATGAGAAGAGGCTGGGGACTCTGCCCACACACAAGTGGGGAAGAAAAACCTGCACAGAAAGCAACAGTGCAAGGGAGGAAGTATTAAGGGCTACAAGAGCAGTAGGGGGTGGGTGCCACAGAAACTCAGGTGACAGGGATTCTTTTAGCTGGAAGCATGTGACATTTGAGCACAGCTTTGAAGGACATGCAAGATTTGAACATACAGAGGCAAAAGGTAGACCAGGAAGTGAATCTGGCACCTGTGACACACAGCAGCAGCTGGTGAGGGGACCTGCCCTAGCTGACTATGGGGGTGGTGTACAAAGGCAGAAGAAAATAAAACTGGAAAGTCAGGATTATAGGCAGACTGTGGAGGACCCCAAACACCCTGCTTGGAGAGGGGACTTCATGCAGTAAGCTATCAGAGGCTACTGAAAGTTTCTGAACCAGTAGGTGTGATGGGAACTGAGCTTCAGTTTCCATCACACAGCAGATACCTTTGGGAACACCTTCCACACACGTCACAAAAATAAGTGACATGGTGTCCATTTGCCACCATCCCAGACATAGCTCAGATACAGGGAGCAGCACTGGTAAAACCAGAGGTGAAATGTTTTTCAGGTGACTTTAAAATATTTACAGCAAGAATTGTATTCCTCTCTGTTTAACTCCAGGTTAGCTCATTAGGAACAAAACTGATAGAGCAAAGAAATATTTTAAAAATCTACATGTTGATACATTCTCTTGCACAACCCATAGTCTCACACTCCTTCAAGGACCAGCTCGAGCCTGTACTCTCAGAAATTACCAATTTTCACTGTCTAGATTATGCATTTGAGCACACTGCCATCTAAAATGTATGCATTCACACATATATAATTTATATCCTCCATCTTCTAAACTGATTTATCACAAAGCAAATCATTTATACTGTCTTTTCCAGTCATTGTTCTGCCAATTCATTTATCACCCATCTGATTAAACACCTGTTGACAGAAGGATCATAAAATTGTATTCCATGTTTACTAATAGACATATGATAACCTTTTATGTCGATGTTCTTCCAAATATTGTCCCAGGATTGAAAAGCAAGCATCCTGTACCACATCCTTTTTAATGATTCATTCTCCCAGGCTTTATAGACCATTGGGGAGGGAAAAAGTCTCCTAAAAGCACAGTTTTTGGAAGCCACCTGGTCAAAGGCAACCTCTGAAGCAAGTCAGTTTCCTTTTTAAGTATCACTTTTAAAAGTTTATCTGAAGCTCAAGATATAGGAACCTTTCCTTCAAGGGTGAGAGAGAGATGAAAAGCAAACCAAAGTTTCCCTTCCCAGGGAAGTTAACATCTGAAAATGCCCACGTAAGACACGCTTTGGGTCTGCCCAGGAGAATGCAACCATTGCTCATTGACAGGGGTTCCAGGAAACAACAGCTATAGGATATTAAATGGTATAGGAGTTTGTATCCACCATCCATCTGGGATTCAACAACCAACATTCACAAGTTCTGCAGTCAACTTTTACACTCTACTGGGAAACCAAAGGCAAACCACAGCGAGTTTTCTGCTGCTGTTTCTATGCTGCCGCTCCCACCCTTTTTAATCTTGTTGGAGATTTTCCTAAACCAAGGTTTAAAAAAAAAAAAAAAAAAAATCAAAGCAGAGTTGTTGCCTAGCATTTTATGTACCAAGGTCTTCCTACAACTGACCTGCCATGTGTTACAATGCAGCACAGGGGAGCGTCTACCTCTTGGATCCATCCAGAAAGAACCTCATTGCATTACCACTTTCCCTATAGCAGGACCCCACATCCTCTTGCAGCATTAAGTGAGGACTTCCTTTATCAATATTCAAACTAGCTGTGTTCCAAGTTCTTAGTCTGGAACTCAGAATTCACTTTTTCCATAGAAACAATCCTAGCAGTGCTAGGTTCCCAGGACAGCTGATACAGTCTGTATATCTAAACTACAGCGAACATGTTTCTATGAGGAAGTGCATCTGAAATCACTTAGCAGGCGTGTGCCTGGGTATCTATGTGCCACCAGCACAAGGGAATTCCCCCAGTTAGTGGAGGTCGGTCCCACCTAAAGACAGGGAAGGGCAACAGCCCCACCTGTACATATGGATGCATTGCAGCCACTTGCCACCTGGTGAAAAGAAAACTGGAACAAAGTCCTCTACTATCATTCAAATGCATTGGAGGTTTATAAAGGGAATGTTAAATATCTGGATGCCCATCTCATAATAGCTTTGATTAATCCCTGAGTAGTTACTAACATAAATACTTCTGTATATTCCCTACAACATCCAGATTGATAGAAGCTTTCTCCTCTCAAGGTTCTTTAGCACTTTATCTGAAAAGCCTCTTGGGGCATTTACAAATTTTACTCATATTCAGAGTATCTGCACAGCCATCCTCGTATTCCTGGAAATTCAATCACTACCACTGGTACTAAAGCTATTACCACTTACAGACGGAACTTCATGGTAGTCAGCATATACAAATATCATCCCTTAATCCTTGCAACTATCCCATGGGGTACTCAGAAGTCAAGGGATGTACCTAAAACAAAAGTAACTGGTAGTGTCCCCAAACTTCCACCGAAATCTGGCAACTATTCTGCTTTCCTTTCATCACTGGAGGCTGCTTCTGTCATTGCGCAGGAGGCTCTCAGGATACTTTGGCAGCCATTTGTTTATCAACTGAGCCACTTGCCCCAGAGCCACCTGACACCACCACACCCTGTTACATGCATCTCAGCACCCCAATTCCTGTTCCGTGTCTACTTGTGGCTTCTGCAGATTTAAAGTATTTGCATATAGGCTTGCACTGAAAATTTCCCAAAGCTTTAATACTAATACACTAAAAGGAAAAAGGGAACTAGAACTAGAAAAAGCAAGGGTTTGGCCAAGGGGATGACAATGCACTGAGACCATCCTCAAAAGTTTGTGAGAAATAGGGGGCCAATGTGATTACCTAGTCAGGGCAGTCCCATCAAGTGCTGTCACTGGAATTATGGCCAAACCCTCTGCCAGTAGACTTGGGCTATTTCGGGGCTGTTACTTCATGAGATTCTAGCATCTGTTATGCTTCTGCAGGTTTCTAATTTCAGCTGCAAAGACAGAATCCAGGAAATGAAGTAGACACATCTAAGGGCCTGCAGAAACAAAGAGAATAATCCAAATGAATAACTGCCTGCCTTGAAGGGATTTCAAATAAGAGGCTCAAAGATAGGAGGAAAAGATTAGAATAGAAAAATGATAAGGGAAAAAAACCCCAAAAAACTACGGTAGAAGACACAGCCCTGAGCTGAAATTCATAAGAATCATGAAACCAAGAAAACAGTGCTGGGAGAGGCATTAAAAAGGATGACTGGGTCTTGCATTTGAAAAGTGAGCAGAGGAGAAAAGAAAGGTTAAAGGACAAGCCAAGGTCACACAACATAATGGACAAAGGAGATTAGAGTACAGAGGTCCTGCTTCTGGGTTCTAACACCTCACTAAAGCAGGATGTGTCTGAAGCCCTTGATTTTGGTTAAGAATCAGTTTCTAACAAAGAGCACACAGTCTGCTCAAAGAACTATGAAAGGGTTTATAAAGGTGGCACGGAAACCACAGGGGTTCCTCGGAGAGGCTGGTCAGCTGCTTGGCTGGACCATAACTTTCAGCCTTTTCAGCAGGGTGATATTTAATTTCCCAAAAAGCCTCAATCATGAAAGCATGCCAGTGACATACAGTGACATACTGGAGCTCAATATAGAACTAACAGGCAAGAGGAAATGATATAGTAATAAATAGGAACAGAGCACATTAAGTAGACACCCTAATACTAGCTGACTTATTGAATCATTGAATAAATGTCAAGAGTGTTGGGCTCCAAAAATGTATTTTCAAGAGTTTGAAATCCTACAAAGTTCAGAATCCATTAAGAAAAAAAGACTGACAGATTTGACAGCATTCATTTTCTTGTAAAAGGCTCTCTACAAATGTATTTATTTTAACCAGAAATACAATTTATTGAATAATCCATACTTTACCACATTATTTTAAGATGTCACCATTATCTATACATATGGATATAAACATATGTACATATGTGTATGTATGTTTCTGGACATTGTTTTGTTCTTTTGAGGTCTTATTCTACCAGCATTACACATTATATAGTATAGCTTTTATAAAAACCTGACCACATAACGCCCCCGTCTGAAATCCTTTAATTGTCCACTCTCTTTGGGATAAGTTTGTATAAAGTCCAAACATGTCTTAGAAGGCAAATGGAGTATTACTCAGCAATAAAAAACAACAGTGAATTAACACATCTGGTATTATCCTGGATGGAGCTAGAGCCCATTCTTCAAAGCAAAGTATCACAAGAATGGAAAAACAAGCACCACTGGTACTCACCATCAAATTGGTACTAACTGATCAATACTATGTGCACACATGGCAATAATATCCATCAGGGGTTGGGCAGGTGGGAGGGGGGTGGAAGGGATGGGAAAACTCACACCTAATGGGTGCAGGGCACACTGGGGAATAGTCACAATTGTTGCTCTGACTTGGGCAGTGCATAGGCAATATATGTAACCAAAGTGTTTGTACCCCCATAATATTCTGAAATAAAAACACAAAAAAACCAAAAAAGAATAGATTTTGCCTTAACAGGTACTAATATATATGATAAAGCAACCTAGAATTTAAACAAATAGCAGAAGATAAGAAACTTTCAAACATACAGAGAAAGATTTCATATCTATTATACTCAAAGCTGCTGTAAGTCAGTAAGAAAATATGAACAATTTGTAACCAGGCAAGTCAAAGAAATATAAAGAGCCCCCATTGTGAATAAGGATAAGCATATAAAAGACTGGCTGGCTTAGGAAACAGAGTCTGTAATCATTTAATAGACACAGTTAGGATAACGAAACCCATGTGCTTTAGGCTGACCAGCCACCTATTCTAACCACCTGTATAAGAAGTGTCCACAGTGCAGGAGGCCTCGTGTGTGAACACATCCACCAGAACTTAGACACCCCCATGAGTCACGCCACTGACAACATCTTCCCGGTGCTCCTGTGTGTGAGCCACCTTCAGAAGTTCCTTACTTTGAAATATCCTCAGAGGTGAGAACATTCCACCTTTAGAGAGAGAATGGAATCATTTGAAAGTCAAATGTGAGTCAGTCCCGAATGTGGTGAGCGTGTAGGTCAATATCACCCATCTCCCAACCCTAATTCCCTTCTGGTACCAGGGCATTCTCCTAGTCACCAAGCTCATAACTTTGAAAGGAACTCTTCTACCCCACCCCATCTCCCTACATCTAGCTAAGAGGACTAAATCATTTTCTGTCCATGTCCGGGACACTTCTGAGTGTGAAAGGAAGCACTTTTGACCATAGGTTGAACCATATAAAGCTTCTACATTTGGCCAATTTGACCTATAGAAAGGCAGCCCCAGGAGATTCACCTATGCAGTGACAAGAGACACGAACCAGGCATTCTGGGGCAAACGAGGACACGTGATCACCCCGCATCCAAGCCATGCCCAAATCCTTTCATATCTGCCTCCCACACTGAACTCCCCCCACTTCCCCCATTCAAAGTGTCTAGGTTCAGGCATTTGTTCTTTGCTGTTCAGATTAGGCTGTGAGTGCCGGGGTCTCCTCACCCTCAGCCTCCCTCCCCTCCAACCCATCCCACCAGCAGCTCATAGATCCACCTTCCTGACACTCCGATCTGGCCATATTGCTCCATGTTCAGGAAGGATCAGTGGCTCCCAGAGCCTCTCGGATTCAGGCCACA
This sequence comes from Daubentonia madagascariensis, assembly GCA_023783475.1. Lineage (NCBI taxonomy): Eukaryota > Metazoa > Chordata > Mammalia > Primates > Daubentoniidae > Daubentonia > Daubentonia madagascariensis. The sequence goes on from JAKFHU010000901.1 coordinate 10,876,444, forward strand.
CTTAGCCTGCATTCAAGGCTGCTGGGCACCATTTCCATCTCCTTCAGTCTGACTTCTATGATATACCCACTTGCCCAGCACCAGTCTGCACACTCTCAACAAGCACAAGCCCTTTCCCACTGACTTGGTTCAGTGTGTATTCTTTAAAAAATAAAAGACCAAATCCCCCTTGCCTGCCTTGCCTTCCGGCTTCCTCCCCTGTTTCCAATGCCACTCCCCAGTCTCTAACTTCCTGGCAGCCCCCCTGGACTCAACACTGGAGTCTACACTGGCTCCTCAGCTTGGTCACAATATACCCCCTGCCTCTGGACAATGTCTGCTCTCAGCTCCTCCAAGGACCCCAGCTGAGCCAGCGCAGCCCCTCCAGGCTCACCCGGCACCAACCCACAGGGCCCGTGTCTGTGCTGGGCTTGGCTCCACTCATGCAAAGGGGAACCATCACTGCAGTGCACATTGTCAGTCAAATAGAATGGCTCCATTTCCTGGACAAGCCCCAGATCATTAAAATGTTGTTGCTGATGTGGTTCCCCTGCCAATAACATCCACATTGTTCCTCCCCATCCTTCACATCTTATGCCCACCCCCACTACCCACAGATGTCATCACCCCATCTCTCCTCTCTCATGACAGGCCAGAGCATCCTGGCTAGGCCCAGCATCATGTGTGCATGTATCTCAGCCAGACTGCAGGCTCCACGGAGGCAGACACTGTGGTTTACCATTCTTTTGATTCCCAGTTCTAGAACACTACTTGGCCCATCAAAAGTCCCCGATAAAGACTTATTTAATCGTACTAATAAAACTTGTTTGGTCCATGTGTAACTTATAAAATGGCTTTGAACTGAATCATAAGAGAAGTTCCAAAACTTGAGCAATCGCAATGTTAATAGTCCTAAAGTGACCACACTCAACAAAACTAATTGAGACATGTAAGTTCTGGTCTGTTAAAAATTACTCTGGAGCAGCAGAATGTAGGTTTTCTACTCCAGGCAACAAGAATGATGGCTGCACAGACCTAACAGGCAGAACGTTTTGGGGTCTGAGTAAGTAGTCATCAAACAACATGGCCAGTGGTCAGGGAAAGAGGGCGAACCTCTCATAAAATACTAAACCTCAAAAGGTTACAGGCAAACCCTCAGCAGTTCGTGAAGCAGCTGTAGGTGCCAAAGGACCTGCTGCCAACAAGGGAACCAGGGCAGAAGATCACCGACCCTGGTGAAACCAAGGTGGAACAGAGAACAGAGTAGACTAGAGACAGCACAACCTGGGACTAGCAAAGAAGAGTCACAGACAGAACACTCACGTTCAATCCTCAAAGGGGAAGCCACACAGTGCTTTACCAAGGGGGCTAGTGGTACAAATCAGGAAAGGACTAAAGGACCAGCTTCTCACAGCCTGGACCATAGGCAAGGTCCATGCAAGAGACCACCTCTCTCAAGATCAGAGTAAATAATTCACTCCAAAATAAAATATTTACTTTACTATTTCCTCCACAATATAATTTGCTTATATCTAAGATTCTCCATCAAGCAGGTCAATTTGTATGTTTGCTTACAAATATACTTTAACAACAGTTAATGCCAACAGATTCATGGAGACACTACATTGTTTAAAAAAAAAAAAAAAATCAGTTGTTTATCTCATAGGTATACTGCTCAAATTGTTTAAGGACCATGGTATAAACTGGCACTGCTGCTTTGGAGCTATAGGCTCCAAAACTTAGTTGTCATGTTCTATGGATTCCAATTAAATTATAACATTCATACTAGATGTCTCAAAGAACCCCACCAAAAACCAACACTAAGATATACACCAAGTACTAGGCTAGTTGTGATGAATAAAATATACAGCAAGGAAAAAGACTGCACTTACTTCAAGTAGCTTACAAGCTACGACTTAACTTTGAAACAGTTAAATGTTCAACTGTGTGACACAGGTCAGAAGTGCAGTGGGGGGGGTACTGGACTAACTGGGAAAGGCTTCCAAGAGATGGTAGGATTTAAACATAAGGAAAAGAAAGGCTTAGAAACAAATGAAATAATGTAGACAGGTAATATAATGTGGGCAATGTCGTAAGCTCTTCTATATGATCAACATGATGACTCATGTACATACATGCTCTTGGAGCATGAGCAACTTAGGGAGCAACAGAGGTTAACTGAGTGGCCCAGGAAGAAACCTTCACCAGAGCAGACATTCCAAACGAAGGAACCTCTGATCCACACAGCCCAGCTTCTGTAATTCCAGAAGAAAACTCCCAAGGGTGACAAGGCAATCTGCTCCCTAGGCACCTCCCTTAGCACCCAGCCCCGCCGTCAAAGATGTACACGTTTATATACCCCTGAATGAGTCTGAAGAATACATAACAGTGGCCTTCAAATAAACGATCCAAGCACAACTCCAGGAGTGGAATGACTCTCAGCAACTGCTGTTAGACTTCAAGCACATATTGCCCATTTTGTTTCCGTTTAATCTGTCTTCTACCAACCATGCATTCAACCCACATCCCAGTGTCTCACGCTGGAGTTTATCAATGAAATCTGAAGATACATATTTGCAACCTAAGACACAACTATGTCCTTATCTTTTCTATCTACTGCTCAGAATAAAGACAATTGAAATTTTAAAAACTCACAATACCTAAAACAGAAAGTGTGTGTCAAGTGACAGATGGTGGGAAATGGGTCTGAACAGGTAGAGTAGGACAGATCATGGAGGCTCTCAGCACAGGCAGCCGTTAGAGGTTCTAGAGCTGTTAAGTGATATGGGAAGACTGTACTTCAAGAAGGTTAGTCCAGCAACAGTGGTTCACACAGGAGAGGCTGAGGGGGACAAGAGGAACAGAAGCTTGAGGAGGTGCCTGTGGTTCCTTCCACCCCCAAAGGCCTGGCTCAGATACACAGCCAGGCAGCCAGCCTTGCCTCGTAAGTAACATGCAGCTGATTCTTGGGGTTCTCACCTGCAACAGTTCCCCACAGAACACAAGGGCCTTACTCTAAATGAGAAGTTCTCAATTAGGGGCAGTTGTGGTCTCCAGGAAACATCTGGCAAGGCCGAGACATTTTTAGTAGAGCTTTTAAGTGGTGGGGATAGGGCTCCACACAGCTTCAGCAACTGTCCTTACATGCACATGCAGGATGATCAGCTGAGTAATACAAGCTATCATGCAGTTATTTTCCTTCTGCAAACTCAACAGGCTTCACTGATGCTAATAGGCATCTAACATTAGACACATAAACCTTTATCCTCCACCCAAAGAGCTGACTAAACACAAATATTTCATAGGACCCCCATGTGCCCACTATGGCTTATTGGGCCAGTTCAGGATGCTGGACATGGGGCCAAGGCTCCATAGTCCACACACAGACACTCAGTGTCTGAAGGCAACCTCCAGGGATTTGCCTCCTACAACACAGTGGGCACCTTCCAAGCTCAGAGCCAAGATGCACAGCCAAGATGTTTCAGCAATGCCCTAGCTGGAAACTGAAGAACATCACATGCAGGTGTGGTCCGCTGGCAGAAGGAAGGAGTGTATTTTCTTTTCTACATGAGCACATCTGTTTGGGCAGTCACTACAGTAAATTCTTAGATGACTAATTCACAGTTTCACTTGGTCACGGTTAAAGCACAGTATCTTATGTGATATCTGCTTCTACTGAATCAGGATCTTGTTTCCTCCAGAGCTGTTACACCAAAGACAGGGATACATGATACTGGTTGTGCTGTGCAAGTAAGAGCTTGAGAGGATGACCTTTGCAGATGTAGGAATCCCAGTTTCCCTGAGTACCTATGAAGCATCTACTACTGCAGGTCAGCAGGCCCATCAACCACAAGAAAAGCATAGTTCTGTGCATGTCAGCTGAGGTTAAGTTATATTCAGGTGGGAAACGGCCTGCATGGTGTGGAGAGAAGGGATGCTTTACCCCTCTGGCCACTTCCTTACACTCTCCCCAAAACACATCATACTGATTGGTCAGGGTCCAGGACATTACTTGTTCCTGGGTTCCTTGTTCCTCAGGCATGGTCACTGGGGTCCAAAGGCCACACATGGCACTCCTCCCCCTCTTCACTTTCTCCCTTTCCAGGTCTAGGGATCAGCAAATAGAATGGAGCTGAAGGCTCCTACTAAAGCGTCAGGTCCTTTTTCTGCTCTCTCCTTCCTGTCTCTGCTCTGCAGGGAACAGTGAGAGCACAGTAAGACCCTTAGATACGGATGTGGCTCAGGGAGCATTGGAGGCAATACCACACCCGAAACCACGGTGCTCCAGCCCAGAACTCTGCTTTGGGAGGCACTGGCTTGGGACCAATCAAAATCTACTGGAACTTCCTTTACTATTTGGCAATTGTTCCTTAAGAAGGTCACAAGTGGGGGAGGCAGGGGGAGGGAATGGAGAGATGTTGGACACACTTTCAGTTATAAGATGAGTAAGTTCTGTGGATTTAACACACAGCATGGTGACTACAGTTAACAATACTGTATCGCATATTTGAAGTTTGTTAAGAGGGTAGATCTTAACTGTTCTCACCACAGAACAAAGAAAAAAAGAACTACATGAGGTGAAGGATGTGTTAATTAGCTTGATTGTGGTGATCATTTCACAATGTGTATGTATATCAAAACATCAAGTCGTATACCTTAAATGCAATTTTTATTTGTCAATTGTACCTCAATAAAGGTGGGGGCAGGGGGAAAGGGTATTTAGACAGCAGTCAGGCATCCCTGAGCCCTTGACCATAACATCTGTACCATATAATCTTTACCTTAAGTCCTAGGCAATCTCGCTTGCCACATATTAAGAAAAAAAACTATAAAAAACCCTCCAAATCTTAACCCTAGGAAGACAGACTGTTGTGAGAGAACTCACAGCAGGAATACAACCCAGATGGGGAAAAGCCAGGTAAGAAACTTCCTCGATGGCCTGGTACTGCACAGACCCAGTGAGAAGATACAAATGTAGGAGTGGCTACAGATTAGGAATCCTAATACCAGATGGAGAGTTTCTATAATTACTAAGATGCCCCTGATACAGGGTGAAGGCTGCTCCACTCCGGTCCTACATGGCCTAGAAGACAGAATCAGAACCTGGCTATACCAAGTGTGGTCCATACACCAGGAGCAGCAGTATCACCTGGGAGCATGTTAGAAATGCAGAATCTCCAACCCCAGAACCAATGGATATGTCCAGTTTAAAAAAAAAAACAAACCAGGCGTTGTGCATGTACAAAGTCTGAGCTTGTCCCCAAGCCCTCAAGGTGAAAGAATCAGATGATCCTGTCCCAGCCCAGAGTTTCTCTAAGTCCTTTCCTTTGTCTTCCCAGCCTCAGCCCATAAAGTGAGACTTTTCGCCCTCTCCCGGGAGCAATGAAGGAGGAGTCCTTTCTTCACTAGCTAATCCAACCGATTGCATATTATCAGCAGATAGAATTATCCGGCTCTTGAAACAAGCTCTGCCCTCTCCTTCTTACTTCTCCCCTGCTCTTCTGCCTCAACTCTCCTTGCTCTGCCCGTGCTCAGAGCTGCAGGCTCTTCTTGGGCTTCCAGCCTCTGTGGTCAGCAAGCCAGGAGGCCCAGCCAGCTCGGCATTTTGGCAAAGCCATGAACTCAGTTTACCAAAAGTCCTAAATTTGAGGGTAACTGGGGTGCTGCCCAGCCATTCATTAAGTTGCTACCTTAGTAACCTGTGTGTGTGTGTGTGTGTGTGTGTGTGTGTGTATATATATATGTGGGGATTCTATCAACCCAAACCATGGAAGCAAGGGAGGGAAGGGCAAAAGACTCTTGCTTAACCCCTCCCTATAAATTAGTATCAGTATCTCACAATCTCATGCTTGTTCAAAATCCTTAGTGCAGGTTAGTTAAGTCTTAATCCTTTTGTTTTATTTCTTTATAAAGATTCCAGTCCAACACTGACCAAACTCTAACTTATATCAATTGCTCTTTGAAACCTGGTGGACCCTAATAATTTGCCATGAAGCACATCGAGTTCCAAATGGTTACAGCAACCATGAAATATAGTTCTGGAACACAGTTTACAAGTTACGTTAAATGTAACCGAGGAATCTCCTTCTTAGTTAATAGTACCAGTTGAAAAAAATACTTTGACTCAAATATATCTGATCATGTTTATGGTCATTAATTTATTCAGTGAAGAAAAACTTATTTTAGAAGACTAATTTAGCTCAGAAGACATTTAGCAAAGATTATATAATTAAATTGTTCATCTTTGTGATGGTTCTTGTCTTTCTCTGGAATGAAGAGTAAGGGTCAAATAGCACTGTCATCAGGAAAGACATTCTTAGGTTTCCTACAACAATGGAACCAGTTCCTCATTAATAATGACTACTATCATTCATAGTAATAACAATAAATTTCAGACCATGCTCTCTTATACTACAGCTAAGTCAATACAAATCTTTCACAGCCTTTTCCCCAAGTCTGAAATTGACAAGTAATTCACACCCTTTGACACTGAACTTACTTCCATAATGACAGTTTTGCCTCTATAGCATTTTCACCTGGCCTCGCAGGCACCTGTTCCAGGAATCCTATCAAATGGGTGTGGATCTGTAAGCAGGTGCATCCACAGACACCCTTCAATGGATAATCCCCACACCCCATTTGTGTGGAACCACCATGAGCCCACCAACAGTCTGGGGCTTTGGGAAGGCAGAGGAGCAATGGAGAAATTAGCCTTTCCTCTTCTCAAGTCTGCTTGATTTGCTTTGGCAAACTACAATTCCTTAACCTTGATTCCTGGTTTCCCCTGGACCAGAAAAGATTTTTAAGGATCCAGAAGCTGTCTGAAACTTCTGAATAGAGACTGAATCTCCCTCTTATTTCTCAGAGGTGCACACTCGGGCAAATAGAGGCTGAGAGCAGTGATAAACATTAACAGGCCATCACACTCCAGCAAGGAGACACAATGGGAGGATTTCATAGCACATCAGGCTTTTTTTCTGGAGCCAGTCACCAGCACAAGCAGCAGCACCCAGGAGACTGCATGGCACATGCTCCGTGAAGTCCACTCTAAGCTGTCCACAATAGTGGCATACATCGTAGGAGTACATGACTGTAGAACCCAGGCAGGCATCTGAGTACCCAGGATGTGCAGAAATAGGAACAGAGGAGAAGGTACCACACCTTTCAGGACAGATAATAGTCACAAAGAAAGAAAAGGGAAGAGGGCAACCCTGATGGCACATGTAGGGTTTATATCCTACACCAGCAGGATGGGGAGGAGCTACTGGGTGACAGTGATGGTGGAGGGTGATAACTCAAGCCCATGTGGTAAGAGGCTGCCATGCTGTCAAACCAGGCTTCTGAAGGGTCCTAGGGGACAGTTATTTTATCCAGAGCACACACAGATGGGAACTCCACAAGTAGCATCTCCCCTTATTAACCTTCAAACTGGAAGCCGATGGGCAAGAGGTAGCCTGCCCCTGCCGGAATGCACAGTAAACACTGGCAACCACAGAACCATGGAAGGCCAAAGCAGCAACACCTGGGGGCTGGCTGGTGCTCAGGTGGGAGAACTGGGATGGAGCACTACAGGGACCAACAGGACGACTCCAGAAGAGGGGTGCTCGGGGACATCTAGTAGCAGGGGTTTAGGAGAACTGTTTCCCTATAGACTGAGATACAAAAAAAGGGAACCAAGGTAGGAATTCAGACCAGGATGAAGCTAGAAGAAACAAGACAGGGACCAGTCACTAGCAGTCAGGCACAAGCAAGAGGTCATGGTAGTAAAAAGCAGCAGCCACCTCTGGTACTGGAGCTGGGTGAGCAGCCAGAATGACAGGATGGGGAGGGGCTTTCAGTTACATAAATCAGAGGGATGTAGAGGCCAGGATATCATAAGCTGGAGTCTTAAACCATTATTTTTCACCAACCAAAATCATGTGGCCATGGAGCAATGTCTCCTTAACCTGTGAGCCCTGGACCAGTTTCACAGAACCCAAGAAACACGGGAAAACATGCACCTAAGATGGTCTCAAAGTTTCATACTTTGATTCCACTTCTGTGACATCCTTAGAAACAAACTATAGTGACAGAGAACAGATCAGTTGTTGCCAGATTTGATAGCTTTTTAAGAAATTACTGTTTGCAGTGTGCAGTTTTCTGCAGAAAAGTTTCATCTGATTTCAAAGGGATATGTAACTCCCCAGAGAAGTTAAAACAAACAAAAAAAACCACACTGCTCTAGAATAACCAGAGCACAGGGCCTCACATATGCCATTCTGAGCATGGAGCCTGGCTGGGCACATCAACTAAGGACAAAACCACGGAGTCACTTCTACAAGCATCACTCCAGCCCTCCCAGGGCAATGCCTTCTGGTGATTCTGGCAGACAACAGAGCTCCTGGTTGACTCTCAAGGACTCATAAAACCAGCCTCATTTCTAGGCACCCACCCCAGTCGCCCTCTGCAGCTACTTCTTATGGAACAGCCTGAAGTTCATTCTATTCAAGCCTGACTTCATCTCCTCCCAACCTGCACCTCCGACCTCCTCCTGCTCCATTCCCTGTCTCAGAGGTGGTACCATCTGCTCAGCCGCCCAAGCAGCCCGGACATCATCTTCACTCCCTGCCTCATTAATGCACTGAGCAGATCTCCCAATTCTCTGCCAAATCTGTTCACTCCTCTCCACCCCCAACCCTTCCTGTTCAGGCCCCACCTTTTCCCACATCAATGCATCCTCCTTAGTGCAGCTGAAGTGAGGTTTCAAAACTTGCTCAGAGCTCTCTGATGGCCTCCCCACTACTCATGGGACAAAGTCCTAACTTGTCAACAGGGTCCCTTCACCCTGGCCCTGCCCAGAGCTTCCTCTCTTACCATTTCCACCTTGGAGATACACTAGTTTCACTTCCCCAGGTGTGTCAGGCTCTCTTACCTCCAGCCCTTACACTACCCTCCCTCTGCCCAGTATGCTCTCCCACCCCCACCCTCCCGTTGTCTGCTACTCCCCTCCAGGTTTCACAGCCTGGATATCACTTCCCCAAGGAAGTGCTTCCAAACCCCCAAGCTGAGGGCACTTCCCCCTCCTCTGTAAATCCCCTGACATAGCCCTTTCTAACTCCATGCTCTCAGGCAATGCGTCTGTGTCCCTGATTAAGCCCAGGTCTGTGAAGACCATGTGTCTTATTCACTGTTGCACCCCCAGTGTCTGTTAGGACAGAAGCTCAAGGTTTGCTGACAGATAAACTTATGTCCTCAGCTTCTGGTGGACAAGGCATGGCCTCATAATCCTCCTCTGTCTCTCCTATCTCATACAGCAAGCCCTGAAGAACTAACTGCTCATTGACCAAGACTTACTTTGCTGCCTTCACTAAGGGAGGATGCAAGAGGAAAAGAACACCTTGGCCTAAACAGCCAGGCAATGGGAACTAGTTATGGGAACTGAAGCTGCCCTGATTCTGAGCTGCAGGCTTTTGACAGCTAGAGATACCTTGGAGACTACCTAGTCCAGGATTTCCTAATGCCCTGGGGTATCTCCAAGGGCTCCAAGATGCACCAACCACCAGAGAATTGGGGCTCAGACAAAACAGCCCACCCCTGACACAACCAGAAAAATTCTACCTTCTGCTGTCTTACAAAATGTCCAGTTTTAGTTAAGATTGCTTTTGAGAAAGAGTTTTGATGCTAAGATTTGACAAGACCCCAAATTTGAACACCACCTTCTCAATTTACAGATGCAAAACTGAAACCCAAACAGGTTAGGGGCCTGGCTCCAGTGACACAGCTACTTAGCGCTGGAAACCAGCCTCATGACCCCAGCACTCCTTCCAGGTTTTCATGCCATACAGACCTACACAGATGTGGAGCAAAAGAAAGGGAAAATACCCTGGTTAATCACTCTCCAGCTGCTCTGTTCTATATATTATATATGCTACGGTTCACACAGCATACAAGTACGTAGAATATAATTATTCAGAAGTGAACACGTGTAAAACCATACCCCAAGAAGCCAAGAATACTGCATACACCATGAAGTCCCCACCTCCCATGTGGCCCTCCCTCTAGGAGCAAACCATTATTCTGTCTTTTGAAATAATTCTCTTGCTTCTCTTTATAATTTGACCACCTATGTAAGAATCTCTGAAAACCAGAGCTTTGCCTATAGTTGAACTTCACAGAAACACATATTGTTTTGGGGCTCTTCTTTCACTTTGCATTAAGATACATTCAGCTTCTATGTGCTGCCAGAGTTTCAGCTATTGTGTGCTATTCTGTTATATAATTATACCACAATGTATTTTTAAAACATTGATGGTTATTTCTGCCATGTTTGTAACATTGACATTGAATTTATTAAGTCCACATGATTTCAATGAAAATATCCGAGTACCCAAAGCAAAAACAGGATAAATTCTCCAGGCAGCCTACACTAGCTACATGTTTCACAAAAGCCCTGGAATAGGAAGTTATGCAAACGGACCTCCCACAAATATGAATCCTTGACAACCCAGTGTTTCACGAGTAGGAACATAATCACCTCAGTTCCTAAAAATAAAAACTTGCCATTTGCTGATACACCAAAAACAGTTTAAAAAAATATATAGTAACTTTACTGCTGAGAATACGAAGTATATAGAAAAATACTGATTATCTCCCCCCAATCAGCTCTGAACGAGTCAAGTCTAATGTGAATCTGCATGTGTTGCTTCCACTCTACAACTGGGCTACCTAGGTGAGGTTCCCATTCCTGTCCTCACACAATACAGTTCACCTGGCTTTGAATAGTCCCACGTGCTACACCTTTGTCTGTTCTGACCAAGGATCCAAGAAGAATAAAGTCACTGGAGTGATAATTCCAAGATGAGCTACAATCACTTAGTGATTTTTAAGGTCCTAGGAACCTTACCCTCCCTCCCTCCACCTCCCCCATCCACAGCTTCCACCAGGCTGGAAGAACCACAATAAGAAAGTTTGTAATGTCAATACCCTAAGAGATGGCATATGATAACTCAATTACAGGCAAGACTCCAGTCTAAATGACAGACCACACACCTTTCCATGAAAACAATTTGTTATGGGACCAACAGGAAAAACCATGAATGCTAACCACCCAAGCAGGGAGAGAAGCAGCCATAAATTTTGAAAAATACCCCCAAAAGAGTTAAGAGGTCCATAAAACATGCTCTCTAGCCACCCATTTGACTTACCTACAACTGGTCCGTTGATTTTTTTCCCCAAAGGTGGCAGTACTTACGTGCACAAGGACCCCTCATCCTACCAACAGCAGCATCACAGTGAATTACATTGTCGAGTGCCCACTGCCCTTCACACTCCATGTAAATCCTCAAGACAACCCCAAAGCCATGTGACAACAAGAACAGATCATGTCATCCATCCTGCTCAAAATCTCCCACTGGTTCCTCTTCTCAGAGTAAAACTCGAACGCTTGCAGCAACCTCGAAGGCCCTACCCCCTCTGGCCTCTCTGACCTCCCATGCCACCCTTTTTCCACTCAGCTCCAGCCACAGGCTTCCTCACTGTTCCTCAAAACCGCAAGGCCCACTGCACTTCAGTCCTGGGCACCTGCTGTTGCCTGTCTGGAGCGTTCTTCTCCCAGACAGTCACACTGCTTATCCCTCACCTGCTTCAAGTCTTAGCTGAAAGGTGAACTTCTCATCGCAGCCATTCCACCACATTCCACCCTCACCTCCTCACCCTATTTCCTATCTCCCTTCTCTGCTTCATTTTCTCCTCCTGGCAGCAAGAGTATCTATGCACTGAACGCTTGGTCATAGTTGTCTCCCCCACTATGTTATGGCTCCATGTGTCCTACATCCCCTCCCCCCATTTGCTCTCGGTATGCCTGGCAGGTGGCAGGCACTCAAAGTATCTGAATGAATAAGATAGTGTTTACTCTCATTTCACACAAGAAAGTGGAGTACTTAATTGGCAAGATTACGTACCTTGCCAAGTACATAATCATTCAGTACACTACTGAAAAGTACCAGAGCCAGGATTGACCCTGGATCTACAGGGCTCAAAAGTAATGCTCTGAACCCATCCTGCCTCTCCTCTTAAATTAGTCGAATGTGTTCTTTCCCTTCCCCCCAAACATGCATCACTCAAACCTGCCAGTTACACTCCATAAACACAGAATATTGAAGTATAAGGCTGAGGATGGAAGTTAAGGAACCAAATTTTACTCCATTAGTAACCAATTTCCAAAGATGTTTGTAGCATGGATTGGTGAGAATGATGAGTTTATTAGGGCTGTTAACCACCTGAAAGATCTTGACAATGTAGAATATGGGTCTGTTAATAAAAAACAGAATTAAATTCAAAATAGAGGGAAAGCACAAAGCCAAACACCAACAGATTCAGATTAGAGAATGTATCATTAAATACAAACACATGAGATGATTATCCTGCAATCATAGTGTACCATAAACAAGGTTCTGTTAAGGTTTTCATTTTTGGTGGAGATCATATTAAACAGGGAAATGGCAAATGAGCAAAAAGAAGAAAGGAATAATTCTCAGATTAGTGGAATAATTCCAAGATTACTAGAGTGGAAATGAGGCTGTGCTGTATATTCTCAATTATGTTGGTACCTCAGCTTAACCACCACCTATTCAAGTGTAGGTAGTGAGGCCAGCAGTGGAGGTTTCACTACTATCCTTTGTCATCTGTAGCACTTCTTGTCAGAGGAATCAAATAAAAAGTTAAACTGATTGTCTTGCATAAGAAAATTCTATTCATAAAACTACCAAGTCCCTACTCTGCAAAGGGCTCTGAACAGTAAACTATCTTGTTAGGTTAGCCACAGATTGAGACAGATATGCACCCAACTCCAAGATGATTTAAATTAGTGGGCAGAAAAACAGACCCTTCTGGGTCTTTGCAAGCTCTGTAGCTCATTCTCCAGACTGCATTCTTTCATTCCAGTGCATGTTCTCTGGGGTAATTTAGGACAGACAGAACTCAAAAGAACCAAGCACCTGCTCAAAACTCTACCTTCCTTAAGGGGTCAGTCATAACTGGGATCTGTAACAGCCATTTATGTTGCTTTTATTGCTGAATGTTTGCAAAATGTTTTGCAATTATCACCAGTAGTTATTATGGTCCTTAAACTACATAAATTCTCTGTAGTTTATGCTGGTAAAGAAATCTCATTAAGGTAAAACTGTAAGTTTACTAACTGAACATTAGGACTGGAATTTCTACATCTGGGCTTTTTCATGTTATTTCTTTAACCTACTGACAATCTGTCTCTTACCAACTCATCCCCCCTCTTTCCTATAAGGCAACTGAACATATATAAGTATCACCTGGAGACTTTTATGTGACACACCTATGGAGCACCTACTGTGTGCCAGGCAGGCTCTAGGCAGAGGAGGAAAAGATAAGGTCATTGCACTCATGAGGAAGACAAAGTCAGATGCAATGATACTCGCTGTGAAGGAAAGCAAAGCATGTTAAGGGGGCTTGGAAACAACCTAAGTGGGGGAAGGAAGAGTGCTATTTTAGATAGAGCCGAAGGCAGCCTCTAAGGAAGGGACAACGGAGAAGCAGAAGGATGGAAGTGATGGAGCAAACCCTGAGTAGGGAAAAGGCATCATGAAGAGAATGGAAGCCCCCTCCAGAGAGAGCTGGGATGGGTCTAGGAATCCAAAGTTATAATAAACCAAAGCAACTGTATCACAGGCTCCAAGAGCCTCATCTTGAGAAACACTGCCGTAAGGATAAACATGTAGTCCTATGCACCCAACAATGACAACACTGACCCATCAGAGCAGTACAGCATCGACACTGAGATGTCCCCATTAAGAGGGAAAGGAAAGGCTCCTGCCTAGACATCCACCCACCTACACCCACCAAACTGGGCTCCAAAGGCAGACCTGTGGGCATGGCCCCTGTGCTCCCAGACTCAGAAACCCCATGGCACCTCAGCCAGCTGAGCGCCACCAGCAGCGTCTGCCTTGAGCACTGTGTATGGCACACCTGACACTAGTTGTGTACCGTGAAAAATACCTCTGTCTACCCCAAGCTGGCTCAGGCCCTTCTTCTGGTACCAGATGCCGCATGTATATACCCCCACCACAGCAATGAACTCCCTATGAACAGAAGTTCTCTAAACTAGCACACAGTAGGAGCTCAATAACTGATCAATGACAATAACATCCCTATTGTCAAGACCTTTATGAACCAATTTCCAGCAGAATAGTCACTATAGTGGCGTTCTACTTTCATTGCAACAACATTGTATTAAAACTGGGTCATTTATTTCAGTAAGATATTTATTAAATACAATCAAGTCACAAATACCCAGCCTATCACCCACATTAAACTTTAAAATCATTCCATTTAATGATGGTTACATGGACACTGAGTGACTGCTTATGAATAATACACAGAACACTTTCTGATCACCAGGAATTAATGGTTGTTTCCCAAAACCTGTTTCCACTGTGCCTCACATCACCTGCCCCTGCCCCACCACCCACATTGCTGAATGTAAAGAAGCATTTTCTGTAGCTTCCCATCCACTCTCTCAAAAATTATTTGCTCAGCATCTCTGTGGTCAGCATTGTTCTAAGTACTGGCACAGTGAACAAAACAGACAAAAATCCCTGCCCTCGGGAAGCTTGTCATCCTAAAGTAATCTCAAAGAGTGCTTTGACATAAAACCCAAAGCCTTATCTTCCCCTCCCAAGAGTGACTGATGCCTCCCGGTTATACTGCTGTGATTTTTTTTGCCAGTTTTATTGCAGGACTCACCGTGATTTGGAGGCATTAACTACATTTAACATTGTGTTAAAGATGAGAAACAACTGAACAGTGGGGGAAAAAAACCCACCGCCGGGCCATGGAATGCTGCTCTGATATGGTTTAATTATTTAAGTCAAGAGAGGTGCTATGTCCTTTTCTTCATGTGTGAACATCAAGGTGGCCTTGTAATTACCAGGCTCAGACAGGGAATTGCAATTCATTTCTATACATTAAAGAATGTCCAAAAAAGCATCAACTACCCAAAGACAGGTACTTCAGGGTCCCTTCAAGACTGAAGTTAGTGCAAGGGGTCTTTTTTCATGGCAGATTCTATGAGGGAGAGCCCCTAGAAGGCCCTCTCTCACCCACTCCCCCTTTCTGGCTTTGTTATCCTCACTGGAGCAGTCAGGCTTTGATTGTTATCCTCACTGGGAGGGACTCAGGCAACTGTTCTTATCGCCCAGGCATCTCCAATGCTATTTTAGCTCAAAGTGCATGAAAGTTTAGCCTTTGTCCAAAGCCTAAAGAGCTGCTACACCCAAATGAAAAAAAGAACACGCAATTAAACTCACTTTATCGATTTCCCAAGTTAAGTCCTCAGACTGAACAAATGGGATCAGATTTCAAAAGATTAAACTTCCATCTCACAGCCCCATTTATAGCATTAAAAAAAAATCTATCTGCCACCTGAGCTTGGCTTCGTGGTCCTTCGCCTCTTCTCTTTAAAGCACCCAGCATACCAGATTATTATTTCGTTTGGCTGGTGTCAGCCCTATGAAGTAATAAACAGCCGCAATGGTGGAAGGTATTATTATCATTTTACAGATGAGTAAACTGAGGCACAGGCCAGCAAAAGTTTAAAAAAAAAAAAGAGTTGGTAGAATTTTAAAATACCATGTTGTTGTTATAATACTGAATATATGCTATGCAAAATTTAGAGGATGCACAAAGTCAAGTCACAGCTGCCCAAAGAAAGGAAGCCCATGTCTCGCACACGGCCCAAGGCTCCAGCTAACGGACTCCTAGCAGGTCTTTTCCCCATTACCCAGTTATTCCTCACCAGGTCAGGCCTGCTACCCACACACTGACAGAGGGGAGGAAGCAGTCCAGCAGAAAAGGGGAAGGGAAAAGTGTGCCAACTGCTATCTTTTATAAGCGGGCACTAGCCACCACAAAGTCTGTTTCCATGGGGAACTATTTTCCCCAAAACCTCAGTGCTTGGCTAAAGGCATTACATTGTGAACGACAAAAAAAAAAAAAAAAAAAATGCATTCAGGAAGAGTGAATGGCGATTGCTGTTATTTAGTCTTCTGACTGCAGCATATATTCCACGAGCACAAACCAGGGAGTCAGGCGGAAGAGGAGGAGGAGGAAATCAGAGAGGCAAAAACTCCTCCACCCATGAAGCCCAGTGCAGTGCAGGGCCAGACTCAGCGTTGAGGTCAAATCTGTTGACCTCAGGCCACTCTCCCTCCCAGAGCTAGATGGGCTCTTGATGCCGAACCACACAGGGTCCTGCAGAGACCTGATTTCCAGCCCCCGCCCTACAGTTCCTACCTGTTTGTCTCTTGGTGAGTCTGGGACCCTCTCTGAGGCCCAGATTCTTCATTTGTAAAGGATCCTGGAGTATCTCCCTCCTACGGCCACCATGAGGATTAAGCAACATGTTTAAGGCATAAAGCCTAACAGACACAGAGCATGTGCTTTATGTGTGGTGACAACTATTATTACTAAACACAGAGTAGGGCTTTGGATGACAGACCTTTCAAACTCTGCAGTGAGGACCATTTATTAGATTTCCAATCTATCACAGACTGGTGGTTCTATGAAATACAATAAAAATTAATCACTAGAAAAATCATGTGCTTGAATACCACAGCAACGTCCAATTGCCAAATTTAGTTCTCAGGCACCTTTCAAAGCCACACTAACTCCTTCAGGTTGCCGAGTCTTACCAAGGAAGGCTCATCATGGGAAAGAGGACCCAAACTGCACTCAAAGAGCCCAGAGGGGCAGAGCTGGCTTCTAATTAAGGGGTAACTTAGGCCTTGGGGAGAATCAGGTTTATATAATAGAGTTACATAAACTGTTCCCAATTCAGACATTTGTCTGAGCTGGGCAAGCACGTTCAAGTGTCAGCTGACTCCCTCAGAAGCCTCAACACACACTGCCCTAGAGGGAACTTGGCAAAGAGCTGAAGGACCACAGCAGACATAAGAGCGCATCCTTCTATGTGCGGGGCCGGCGCCACTGCATCTGGGAGCAGAGCAGTGATGGGAACGGGAGGTCGGGAAGTGTGGGGGTGACCAGCAACGCTGGCACTACCTCACCCGGTAGAGTGGTGGCTGCCTCCTCAATGAAGCCTGTGACAGGATGCAGTGCTGTCCAAGGCCTTGTTTATCCCTAGAACCCTCCTCCAGACCAAAGCTGAGGGAGAAGTTACACGTGGTGAACTGCCTGCCCCCTTCTATACCCAGGAGGCTCCTGGTTGCTCCAGAGAGCACCGTGAAAACCACAGAAGTTGGCAGGAGAAACTGGGAAGCGAGAGTACCTGGGTTCTAAACTGGGTTCTACCACGAGCAGGCTGTTTGATCTCGGGCAAGTCCCTGTCCACTCTGAGGCTCAGTTTCCTCATCTGCAGGAAGGGAACACAGCCGCAATCGCTGTCAGGATCCCTTCTGATGTCAGGATTTGCCAGCCCACTCGGGAGCTGCACCTTCATCTGCGCTTGACCATCACTTACATCTGTGCCTTCAAGCTCTGCTCCAGCACACCTGTTCCAGTAGTGCCAACAGCTGAGCCGCAGTGCCAGGATGCTCTCTAATGGTGCCCTGTGGGCACATCTCAGCTCCTCGAACGCGCTGAAGTCCCCTCCACCGCTCCTCACAACACTCAGACAGGAACAGGCCCTTGACTAATCTTCAGAAAGTACATGTGGAATTGATTCTTAAGGCTAGACTCAACTAGCCTTACGTAACAGGTTGGCCGTTTCGCAACCTCCTCCCTCCCATCAGAACTTTTATTCCTCATTTATTACACACTTACTGAGCACCCACCACCGCCAGGCCCTGTGCCAGCTCCAAGAAAGGCAGTGGCAAAACAAACCACTGTCCCTATCCTCAGAGCTGACAGTTTACTACTGAAGCACGTTTAACTCCCTTAGGGTGGGAGTCTAATCATTAGCATGACTTCAGAATCTTATAGAATATTCTACAGCCAGTTAGCCTACACCACTGTTTCAATCCCAATTACCAGATATCTGCCCTCAAAACGTGTTGGGGGATTTTCAAGGACAGCAAATAGTTTCTCTGGTGAGGATTTCTGGGGGCAGGGAGTGGGGTATTACTGTGTAAAGTTTTGGGGGTTTTCTTTTGAACAGCAGCTTCTCTTCTACTTTTGAAGAGACAGGGTTTAAATGTTTCCAGCTATCACTAATCATAGATGCAAGAGGAAAGAAACAATTTACCACCACTGGTCCTTCACTCCCCAGGTTCCCTTTCATTTTCCCATACCTTTCCAGGACTTTAAACAAAAATGTGTTGGTTTTCCTATTAAGTGGGCCAACATTTTCCTGGAAGAAGGTTCAAAATGGATCACCAACAAAATTGAGAAAAACTGAAAGTCTAAGACAGAAACCTAAGAATAATCATGCTATATGGACCCATAATCCTAGAAGACCAAAGATCTCGGCCATGGGACATCGAGCAATTGGTGCCACTCTGTAAAAGACACGGCTACTTTACTGTCAGGCCCCTACCCTGTGCCATGTGGGGACATCTGTGCCCACAAGAGCCTTCTCTCTGCTGTATGGATGGAGTACTCAAGGGGCAGAGTGGCCTTCATTTATTTTCTAGCCAACAGCCTAGTGATCTTATCGGTATTTAGAAAAACTCCACTGTCACTAAATGAGTACGTGGGGAGGAGGACACGTTTCCCAAAATCCAAAGGAGGAAATCTCAGGCATGAGCCCAGAAGCAATTTTGCCAAGACACAGGCATGGATTTCATTGACCCAAACTGGAATCATTCACTTCTATGGCAAGAGACAGCTTCAGACTTAAGTCCAAAAAATGACCTGCTGCATCTGAGTTCTCCCATGTGGCAAGTGCTCAATTAGCACAGTGGGAAACAGAAGGATGAACACAGTCCATAACCTCAGGAGGTTCAACCCTTGCTATAGGTTCCAACAGGGGTTCTCAGAGTGTGGGCCCTGGATCAGCTGCATCACCTTCACCTGGGAGCTTGTTAGTAATGCATATTCTTAGGCTACACCCCAGACCAACTGAATCAGGGGTCTTGGAAGTAGGACACAGAAATCTGTTTAAGCCCTCTAGCAAATTCTGATAGACATTTAAGTCTGAGGACCATTGAGGTACAAAACACAGGACAAAGTCAACAACAGAGCATCAGCAGCATCTGATGTCCTTTAGCTATGAACATGTTTCATACATAAGCCACACACATGTACCCAACTTTGACAATAACATGCTATCACAGCATTAAGTGCTATTAAGTACTTACCAGCAGTTAGCATTTTGTTATGAGATGAACATTAGTCCTATCCTCTTTGATAATAAGCAATATCTGAATATTAATCTGTATATTTGGCAGCTCATTTCAAAAATGCCCTTTTTCCAGAAATGTCATAGTCAAGACATGATTACATTCTTTGGTTCCAATTTGGGGGGTTAAAAAAAGGAACTACAGTGAGTATGATTGTGACCAAGGCCCTGTAAAGCGCAAAGGACAGCAGTAAATTTCTATGTGTAAGTCTGGAGAGGAAACAAACTCCCATAAAGAATGGCACGCCCGTGAATCCTAAACTCTTCGGGCTTATTTCTTCAAAGCCCTTCCAGGAAGGCCCAACACCCCACACCTCTGTAAGCCAGGCTCCTGGGGCCTGGGGCAGCACTTCTAGCCCCGGATGGGGAACAGGTCTCCATGATCTCTAAGCACAACATGAGAAACAGCTCCATTAGACATCAGTAATAATTTCTGAAGTTTGGATTATATAATTCAACACTCCATACCATCACCCCCTTTCTCCCTGGGAGTCTGGTTTTCTTCCTCTCTAGAGGCAAAATCTATAACCTATAAGATGGAATAATTAGAAATACCTCCTTGCTCCTTAAATGTCCTGAAAAGCCCAGGGAAAAAGAGCGAGTACATGAAGCCAAAATGGCCATTATTCTCTCTCCACAGGCATGGGCACCAGCACCGCCCGGCAGAGCAGGAGAAAGAAAAGCTACACTCAGCAAAGGCCCAAACAGCTTCCCAGCTTCAGCTCACAAATGGGAATGATTTTGTTACTAAAAACATCCCTTCCTGTTTCAGACTCCTCCCTGCCTCAGGCCTGAGCCCATAGAACAGGTCTCCCTGGCTTATATAATATCACCACCACGTGGAACATCGTGCCTCACACCCAAGGGGCTCAGTCAATATTGTACAGTAAGCACTTTCTGCACAAGAGGAGCAGAGATTAATGCTGGGCCGCCCCATGTCCTCTGCAAACCGTACTCCTGCACCACCAGGTCTCCCATGGAAGTGAAAGAAAGGGTAGTGGATTCACGGGGATGACAGCCACATTACCACTGCAGGCCTCATAAAAATGGCCTTTATAAGCGCCACAGCCTCCTCTACCCAATGCAATCCAGAAAATGCTTGTCATGATTGCAACTCAGTAGGATACAATTTTTTTTTTTTTTTTTAAACCCTGAGACCAGCTAGCACGACCAACTGTCCCAGTTCAACCAGAACTTCCCTGGTTCAGCACTGAAAGGCTGGCAACCCATGATAGTTGGTCATCGTAGGACCAGCAGATCCTATGGCTGCTGCTATATAGGAAAACAAATCTGTAGATAGGACTGCATGTTTCCAATCTGAATCCTAGGAAAGTTCCTAGAAGAGGTTGTCACAGCCTTTAGCAACTTAAAATGAGTGTCTTTCTGGCGAAGAGCTAGGAGTCTAGGTGAGTGGTTCGTACGCACGCCAACGTTTTAGACTCTCCTGGAGGGCTTGCTAAATCAGAGTGCTGGGCCCCACCCTCAGAGATTCTGGTGTGGGACCCACCAATCTGCTTTTCTAACAAGCTCCCAGATGCCAGAGTTTGTTGTCAGTTGTGGACCACACTAGGAACAGCACTAGCCTAGGCTAGAGCTCATCTATTAACCCACTGAGAAAGCACGAGTCAACTGTCCACCTTCCTGGGAAGCCACTTAACCTCTCTGGGCTTGTCCCTTCACCTATAAGATGTAAATGATCCCTAAGATCTCAGATTCTAGGCTTCTAGAACACTGCTTCTCTAATTTTCACACGCATAAGAATCACATGGAGGGCTTGTGAAAACAGATTTCTGGATTCCTCGCCACCTACTCATTCTGCAGGTCTGAGGTGGGGCCAGGAATCTGGATTTTTAACCAGCTCCTGGGTGATGCTGATTCTGCCATAGAGGGACCCACTCTGAGTAGCACACCACTCCGCAACAGATGAGGGGCCCCTCAGGCAGCATTTGTACTGATTTTAAACATAAAGCTGAATAGCAGTTACCCTACAGGCTTCACATCTTTCAGCTTAATATTTTTAATCCTCAACAAATTCTATTTTCTCTCCTCACTCATTTTACCAACAGCTGCATTCATCTCCCTCAACTTTTTGTCTGTGGATTCAGAGATTGCTGTCGCTGCAGACAGAGTAATCTTGTGGGCTGTACAAGTTTTCTGTTCAATGGTCCATCCAGTTCGCATGACAGGGTCACAGAGAGACTCAGCTGGAAAGGACAATCTCTTCACTCTGAAGTTGAGAAGGAGTCAGAGATTCAGGAGCTTGCCTGAAGTCCCAGAGCCAGTGAGCAGCAAGAATTAGTTCACTTGACCTCCAGCTGAAGAATTTACATGTCTCCTTTCGTCCTGTAAGGCAGGGATGTATTGGAGGGAACAAGCCACCAATATAAAGCAACCTGAGTGGTTCACCAGGCAACCCATCACTGAACTACACTCCTGTTCTTTTTCAAGTACTTTTCCCAGGGCTTCATAGAAAATTTTAAAAGAAAATAAGATTAACTAGAGGAGATCTTGCCAATAAAGGAAAAATTTTTTGTTTGCTTTGGATACCTTCTAATAGGCATAAATATTTTAAATGAGCTAGCTAGACCCGCCCCCACAGTAGCCTAGAACCAAGACAGGAGAGAGGGGCAGCCTTCTCCTAGCTCCAAAGTTGAATGTTGGGTTTGCCAAGAACATAACTCTTCTAAAAGATCTAGCCTCCAGTATGCAGACTGCTAAGAGTTGTGAAACAGAAACACCACTGTATACTGCACAAAAGGAATGTGTGCACATTTGCAAAACTGAAGCGTTTAAGCAATCCACTTCAATGCTTATGATACAGACAGAAGGAACAAAGACTCATCCAGCAGTGCTTTTCACTTTAATTTCTTTTTGGAGCCAGAGCAGAACATCTGAATTGGGCAGTTCCACGACCTTCATAGTCAGCATCCTTCTGTCCTTGAGGGAGAACCCTGAGTCTACCCATGGGAAACTCGAGTGAGGTCTCAAGGCAAGGTCTGCTTGAGACTGGCCTCTCAGAGCCACAGGTTTCTAGCATCTATTTTCTGAACCCCTTTGTCTGATTCACTGGAGGTGAGATATGGAAGGAAATGGGGTGGGGGTGGCAGGAGGGTGACCCCTCATCTCAGTGCAGCACTGCTCTGTGCTGAGACCCAGAGAACCCTGGGTGCAGTCCCAACGGGCCACATTCTAAGGAAACACCTGGAGAGTGGAGCTGTCAAAGCTGCCAGGAGCATTATTCTACCATCCTTCACCCCTCTTCACCCAGGGTGGCATGGCACAGTGAGCCTGTCAGTGTTCCTGGGTACAGCCTGGCCCTCCTCTAAGGGAGCTACCTGACCTTAAGCAGGTCACATCACAGCTGAGCCCCAGTTTCTTCATATGTAAAAAGGAAATGATAATCCCTGCTTAGCCTGGGGGTGGAGGATGCTTTCTGACAGGGTAAGGGGCTGCCTCTGCTTTGCAGGGGAGTCTCTCCTGCTACTTTACCCCCACATCCTGGGTTGGCCCCACCTTCACAAGAGTAGCTGATGGACACTGCTACTTCCTGGTCAGCTGGTAGATGGTCAAAACTGACCCTCTCGCTGCTTAAAGGGCTTCAAATGTTCCAGGAGCTTCTAGACCAGACTCTCAAAGCTGGGGAACTGAAGACCTCTTCTGTGCACATGTACCCTGCCCTCCAGCCCAGAAGTCAGCAAGTCCAGCAATTCACTGCCAATTTAGTTATACCTTCTCTCCACTGGGCCTTTTCAAACACCGCTCCCCATATCTGAAAGGTTTTCCCTTTTCCCCTGGGCTTCTCAGATTCCTCTGGGCCTGGTCTGGGTCCCTCTTCCGTGAAGCCATTCTGTCCTGAGAATTCGCTTTCCTTCCCTCCAAATGCCTTCACAAAGCCTTCTGAGCTCCCACGGTGGCACCATCAGCCCCGCTGTGCACCCCTGGTGTACCTACATGGTCTTTATTCCACAGCTTGCACAGCTGTCCTCTCCAGATCTTAAGTTCCTCAATGACTCATTTATTTCTTCATCCCCAGTGTCCAATTACCAAGGTGGTTAAATAAAGGTTGTTAGAATACATGAACTGATAACTCCATACACTAAGATTAACTGAGTTTTTCCATCAATGGCCTTTTTAAGTAAAACTCCAGTGCTGGCACATCTCGTTCTAAACACAGGAAAGTCAGATTTACCTAAAAGATACATTAGAGGGCTACGTATAACACCAGAGGACTCTTTTTTAACTATCAGGTTCTCCTGCATTTAAAGTAGGAACCAGTTTGATATTTTTTCAGCAGTCACGCTCAATCCAGCCTAAGCATTCACTGAGAGTTGACTGTCAGCTGAGGGAAGGCATCCTTCAGAACTCCGCAGCTGGGGCTTGCCCTGTGCGCTTCCTCAACCTCTCTCGTCAGTGTGGCACAAAACACCCACTTAAAGAAGTCATTGGGACACGAAAGAGACACGTAGCCCCACAAACACAAGTAGGCACTCTCTTCTCTGACATGCAGCCGCTGCAGCCCCCACATCTGCTAGCCCAGGGGTGCCTCCAGCAACCGAGGTCCTGACCACCACCAGCAGCCCTTTTTCTTTGCAATCTTTTAAGTCTTCACTTTCGACTACAATATTTGAAATGTACATCACCTTCAGCTTTTTTATTTTCCTCCCTACTTCTAAGATTCAAACTCCCCATGGAAAGTTCAGGAGCCTTGGAGTCAAACAGGCAGCCCTGAAATGAACCCCAAAGCTGCTCCGTAACAGCTACGCAACCCCAAGCACATAGTCTCTCTAGGTCTCTGTTTCCTCACGTAAAAAGCAGGGTGGTGTGAGAACTAAACACAAGGTGCAGAAAGCACTAGAACACTGGGCAGAAATGAGGCATTCACTCAACAATTTTCATCATCAAACCACCTCTCTCGAGCACACAAAATTCACCTTAAAAGCCACTCTCTCTAGGACATTTGCCCAAAGCAGAAATGTGGTTCTTCCTTGATGTTGCTTAATTTAAAAGCAAAACCCTGAAATACAAATGAAAACCACAATGATACACCATTTTACACTCACCAGGATGGCCACCAAAAACAAAAAAAGCCCACCAGCAGAAAATAACAAGCATCAGCAAGGATGTGGGGAAACTGGAACCCTCGGACGCAAATGTCAAAGGGTGCGGCTGCTGTGGAAAACAGTTTGGTGTCACCTGAAAAAGATGCACATAGAATTGTATGATCTAGAAATTCCACTGCTAAGTATATACCCAGAAGAACTGAAAACAGGTACTCATACTTCGGCACGAATATTCTTAGCAGCACTCTTCCCTATAGCTAAAAGGTGGAAACAACCCAAATGTCTATCAGCCGAGTAATGAATAAATAAAATGGGGTATACTCATACAATGGACTACAAGCTATAGAAAGAAAAAGCTCTCATACATCCTACAATGTGGGTGAACCTCAAAAATATGCTAAGTTAGAAGCTAGACACAAAAGGTCACATAGATGATTCTGTTTATATGAAATATCCAGAATATGCAAATCCATAGAGAGAAAGCATATTAGTCATTGCCAGGTGCTAACAGGAGGGAGAAATGAGTACAGGTTTCCTTTGTGGATAATGAAAACATTTTGGAACTAGACAGAGGTAGTGGCTGCATGACACTGTGTACCTAATGCCACCGAGTTGCACACTTTCAAGCAGGCAATTTTATATTATGTGAATTTCACCTCAATTTTAAGAGGTTCTGAAGTCCCTACAAGAAAAGATTTTCCATTTGGAAAAGGTTCAAATGTGTCACTGTGCAATCATTCTTCAAATACTAACTAGAAGCCTGCTCCATGCAAGGCACCAGACTCGATCCTGGTTTCTGCCCTCATACATCTTATAGCCTAGTGGATCATTTACTACCAAATGGAGTTTGTGTACACACACAACATGCAGACACATGCCATCCATAGAGTGTTGTTTTCTCCCATTCAAAGCTTAGTCATTTGAGCGACTGCTAGCAGGCCCACAAACTGCATATTTATAAATAAAACCCTTTCCACCATAGCACGTTATTTGTGCTTTTGCTCTACTTAGTAAATTTGATTGAATTCCCATCTAAAAATTCTGCAAAGTGACACCATACCCTATGACTAGCACAAAATGTCC
Source organism: Daubentonia madagascariensis (assembly GCA_023783475.1). Lineage (NCBI taxonomy): Eukaryota > Metazoa > Chordata > Mammalia > Primates > Daubentoniidae > Daubentonia > Daubentonia madagascariensis. The sequence goes on from JAKFHU010000901.1 coordinate 10,901,872, forward strand.
TTGGATCCTGTGTGTAAATAGTAGATCTTATGAGAACACTAACTCACTAAAACTGGGTTTTGACAGTGTAGACAGGTTCTGGCAATGGAACATTTTATTCTCAAAGCTTTAGAGGCTTCACTGTAAGACAGTGAGATTTAAGAGTTTTCCAACACACAGTGCTAAAACATATTTTCATCCAAATGTGGTTTCTTTAGTTGAACAGATGCTCATTCCCAAAGGGGAGGCTGGAGCACCTTTTCCCAGGCACACGATCCCATCATCCTCCATCAAGTCACGGAGTGGTGGCATTTCCTTTATGGGAACCATCACCCTGTTCTTTCTTCCATTTTATTAAAAGGCTTAGAGAAAGTGTGATTGTCTTTCTACCTCAAACTCTGTTTTCAAGTGGACGTTAGAGAAAAAAAAAAAGTCCTTTCAAAGAGAAAGAATACTCTGTAATCAGAAAATGCTCTGGAACCAGAAGGAAAGATATGTATGACCTGCAGGGAATCCCTGTGCAAATCCCCAATCCAGAATATGCATAAACCTATGAGCAAAGTGTTAAATCTTCACTGTAGTGTCCTTCCCACCATTAAATCCACATCACTGTATTTGGCACATCTCTTTCCTGCTGCTTGATCATTTTGAATAGTATATGCTATTTCTTAAGACAAACTTTAATTAAAGACTTGAGGAATGTTATACTGCCCTTATTAAACTGCAGACATCCACATAAGAATCAGGAAGCCCCACTTTAATTTTCCCAGACTGGGAGAGAACAGAGCAAGGCTACAGAGGCTGCAAAGATCAATAAAGGGACCGCAGTGCTGGAAACCAGACTCAAACCAAGGACCACGTACGAGCAGCTGGAGCAGGAGCCTTCAGAAACCAAGCCCATGTCAACTCCCACCCCAGCCTGCCCACTCCCAGACCACTGCTCTGAGGTTGGAGGGGCCTGCCACAGATGGCACCGCTGCTGAACTCATCCCTGTAGCAGTGCAGGCCTGGCACAAGCACCAGGGTCTCCAAGCACCAGGGTAGGGTTTGAGGGAGCACAAAACCCCATTCTCAGTTTCTCTTTCTCAAAGGGTACTACTATGCCGCACATCTTTCTAAATATTAAACTGAAAAGATGCTAGGTTTTAAGGAATGCATCAGGACACCTAGAGTTTTATTTTTAATATTCATATAGTGCTTGCTATGTGTCAGGAACTGTAGCAAGAGCTTTTCAAATATTAGGTTAATTTAACCTTCAAAATAACCCCTATTATTCAGGAATTCCACTTCTCAGTATATCCCTGAAAGAACCAAGAGCAGGGATACAAACAGATACCTGTACACCAATGTTCACAGCAACATTGTTCACAATAGCCAAAAGGTAGAAACAACCCAAATATCCACTAACAGATGGTATTATCCGTACAATGGAATATTATTCAGCCTTAAAAAGGAAAGAAATTCTGGCACTTGCTGTGAACCTCGAGGACATTATGCTAAGTGAAATAAGCCAGACACAAAAGGACAAATACTGTATGACTCTGTTTATATAGGCGACCTAGAATAGGCCTAGAGACAGAAGTAGAAATGTGGCAGAAGTAGAAACATGGTTGCCAGCCAGTGGCTAGGGAAGAGGGAGAAATGGGGAGTTACTGTTTAACGGGGATAGTTTCCATTTGGGATGAAAAAGTTCTGGAGATGGATGGTGGTGATGGTGCACAACAACATGAATGTACTCAATGCCACTGAGCTGCATGCTTAAAAACGGTGAAAATATAGTTAAGATTATAAATTGTTGTGTGTATTGTACCACAATTAAATTCTTAAAAGGTTAAAATGGTTAATTTTATGCATTTTTACCACATTAAAAATGAAGAACAGCTCTCTGAGGCAGGTCCTTTACTATAATGCTCATGTTCCAAACGTGGTCTTGGCCAGACCAGACACTGCACTGAGAATTAGGGACACAGTCGTAAACAAAGCAGCCTCCACCCCACCCCAACAGCGCCTGCACCCCACTAGGAGACAGACATCAGCCATCGTTTAGTTACAATTAAGGCAGATGCCACAAAATGAAAAACAGAGCTAAGAGGGCAAACCCTAAGGGACCCTAAGGGGAGGCTGTCAGAGCAAAGTCGCCCAAAAGCTGAGAATCCTGAGTTGTCTGAAATGTCTATAGCAAATCCAACATGTCATTCTGGTGAACAAAGGCCTTGACAAGTCAAGAGTTTGCACACATTGCTGCTCTCAATTCATACACTGTCCAGGCTCTGGCAAACTCCCCAGTGGACAGCAGTCATGCATGAATCATCTCCAGGACCTGCTCAAATGGGTCCCAGAACAGCAGCACAGCTGAGTCTCCACTGCACTTTGGAACCATCTTACAGCACACTATGGTAGTTAAGAGTGCGCACTGTGCAACCAGACTGCCTGGGTTTGAATCCCAGCCCTCCTACTCTCTGACTTTGTAACCTTGAGCAAGTTAGCAAATCTCTCTGGACCTCAGTTCCCCACTTTGCAAAGTGGGGAAAAAAAATACATGTCATGGGGTTATGAAATTAAATGAGTTGACATACGGAAAGTACTTTTAGAACAATCCTTGCTATATATAAAGTTAGCTGTTATCATTATTATTACCTTATTTCATCCTCATAAGGTCCAAGAGACAGGCAGGGTGAACCAACCATCGCCATTTAACATAGGAAACTGAAGCAGGGGAGGAGGAGCAAGTTGCTTGTGGTTGTGTGGCTACTTGGAGTCCACTGCTCTCTCCCCATCACACCGTGGGACTAAACAACAATTCAAAAGCATCTGATGATTTTGAGCATCTTGACATTTGAGCACCTCCTATATACCAGATACTGGATACCACTTCTTCTGGTGCCTGAAGGAAGCAAGATCCCAGATTCTCAAACCCATCACCTTGGTCTTGAACAGCAGCTAAGTTCAATATCCTTCACTTCATCCATCAGGAAACTGGGTTAAGAGAACAAAGCTTTTATTAAATACCTACTGTGGACCCAGCACACTATGCCACAAGGAAGACAGGAGTGGTCAAACCCATGGTATTGCCTGGCATACCTGGCAGAGAAGGCAAGAGGTACTCAGCAGAAATAATTAAGGAATGAGGGAGGGGCAGGTACCACTAATTGCTGAGCACTGGTGGAGCTAACAAGAGGTAGAGGAATCCAGCCAAGCCAGTCAATGATGTAATCAGGGAAAACTTCACAGAGTAAGTGGGATTTAAGTGGAGCTTTTAAGATTATTTCCTGGGATGATCAATTTTATATGCCAACCTTGCTGGGCCACGGGGTTCCCAGATATTTGGCCAAGCCTAACTCTGGGTGTACCCATGAAGGTGTTTCTGGATGCAGTTAACATTTGAATTGGGAGACTGAATGAGGCAGACTGCCCTCCCTACTGTGGGTGGGCCTCATCCGGTCGGTTGAAGGCCTGAATAGCACAGAAGGGCTGGGTAAGAGGGAACTGCCTGCCTGAGCTGAGACATTGGTCTTTTTTTCCTCCTGCCTTCAGACTCAACTTGGAACATTAAGTCTTTCTGGGTCTTAAGCCTGCTGGCTTTTGCAACTCACATCACTGGCTCTCAGGTCCTGGGACTCAGACTGGAACTACACCATCAGCTCTCCTGGGTCACCAGCTTGCAGACCCATCCTGCAGATCTTGGGACTTGTCACCCTCCGTAATTGTGTGAGCCAACCCCATAACAGACAGATAAGTGGGTGCACACATATTTCCTCTTAGTTCTTTCTCTGGAGAGCCCTAATACAGTGACACGGGCTTGGCAGGAGGAAAGAGGAAGATAGGAAGATAGAGTCCAGAAGTGTAAGAGACAAGGTGTGAGGACATGAGAGAGCAGAAGGCCACGAGAAGATGGCTGAGGGGAGAGAGAACCCACAGGGATGAGGACTGTGACAGACAGGTTTTCTGAGACAGCTGATGGATTCTGAATGTGACCCCACACACACAGGCAGGCAGGCAGGATGCCTGCGACCTTGTGAACCACACAAAAGCAGAGTTTTAGGAAAAGTGATCCTTTCCAGATAGGAGTAGAAAAGTCGGGTCCAGGAAGCCAGCGGGGTGGGTGCTCTACCTGTCCAGGCAGGAGGAGACATGTGTGAGGTGAAATGGCAGTGTAGGGACAAGGTGACAGGAAGTCTCTTGAGCCCTGGGGAACAGAAGACTCTCACACTCCCTTCAATGTAATCAACAGCTCAGAGAGCAGTTCCACACCCTGTCCAGGTACAAAGGCCAAACAACCCCAGGGGCAGGCCACCTGCCAGCGCCTAAGAATCTGAGATCCTTCACACTCCCACATCTGTTACTCAACCCCTCTAAGCCTCAGTTTCCCTCTCTGTGAAATGAGCACAAGAACTGTGAGGATAAAACGTGAAAGAACATTAGAGGAGGAAGTGGCCCAGTGCAAACTGCCCTGGTGTGAAGCCTCTAAGTACCCAGTCAGCCACAGCCCGCCGGAAAAGCAGGCTTTTTACTGACAAAACCTGCAGAGGATCACCTCCTTAAAACACACCCGGGACCTAATTAAAGTCACAGAAAAAACAGCTTGCTAAATCTCAGCAATGAATCACTACTGAACACCACGGCTGTCACAGCCAGCTCAGGTACAACAGGGTGGCAGGGAACACTCAGTGACATGAGGGGACACACCCAGGCCTGGCCCCACAGTAGGTGGTGGAGGTGGGGGCTGACGAACAGGTTGGATGGATGGGAGGCTGGGCCTGAGCAGGACTCTGGGGAAGGCAAGGAGCACAGCTCCCAGTGCAGCAATTCCCTGGAGCTGGAGCTTGAAATCCCAGTTACAATCCCATAGACACCAGCAAACGCCACCCACAACACATATGTACTACAAACTCAGGGCATCCCTTTCTCCTCAAGGGAACTCTAATGGACCAGATACATTGCTGTGCACGACAGAATTAATGTAACTAAGACAATATAAATGCTTCACGAAAGGAAGCAGGAAATAAACTCCAATAAAGCAGAAAACTCTTAACTGGAGATCTTGTCCTTTATTCTGCTTTAGGAAACACAGACATGTGATCCACCAGCAGGTTAATATCAGAGATGCAATAACAGCTGTACTTAGACCTTATCATTGCCAGGCCATCTTCTTGTGCCTTTCATGTAGAAACTCCTGCAATTCACGCAGCCCCGTAAGACATCATCTCCACTGCGCAGGTGAGGATGCCGGAGCATGAAGAGGTGCAATAACTTGCCCAAGGTCTCTAGTGAGTAGCAGGGCTGAAGTCTGCAAGCAGGCAGAAATCTGGCTCCCAAATCCATGCCCTTTAGAGAATGCCAAAGTTCAAATATTCTCTACCTTCCATCTCTAAAGCAAATAATGGGGATAACAGTATACAAGCCTCTGCCAATAGGAAAAGTCAGAAGACGGGCTTTAGTTTTGTCTCCTGACTTTTCTATAATGAACATGAAATGAAGGAGAAAAACAAAAAACAAAAAACAAGCTGATATTTTTTCCAATGACCCCCCCCATCTCCCTTCAAACCCCTCCCAGGTAGGCCCCAGGAGACATGCAGCCCAGAGCATTCTACTCCACCTGAATACTCAGCATGTTCAGTACAGCCTGCACTGAATTAGCTCCTCAAAAACAGAAACACCGATGCAACCACAGCAAGGTTGAGCACCAGGCAGGCCGCCAAGAAACTGGGTGAAATCAGCTGTCAGCTACCTAGTGATCCAATTAAGAAATGTTGGTTAATACTGGGAGTACAAGTTAAAAAAAAAAAAGTGGCTGATGTATTTTAAGTAGAGCTTCCTGTGAGTTTTTCAAGAACTTACGCAACAATGCAAAAATCTCTGCTGGTTAACTATTAGCCAGCAGAATGCACTTGGACTTATAATCAAGTTTTCTTCAATGAGGGGAAAAACTCCCCAGCTGCCCTACAGAATTGGATAGATGGCAATCAGAGACGGCTTACACTCGGAACACGTCCTTAGGGGCTTCCAGAGGGAAGTCTGGACAATGTCCGTAGCTTCTGGAAGTTACCCGAGACTCGCACACATACAGTTCTCTCTTGTGGCTCTAGAGAGGGTTTTCCCAGGCACTGGCAAAGGCTTCCTTCAGAAGGAGACAAGAATAATGACAGCCAGCAGCATCCACACTACCTAAACTGGTGGCACTGATGGCAGAAATCAGGGAGTTAAAAGCACCCTCAGTAAATGTATTGTTTAATCACGAACACCAGGCCAGTCAGAAGACTAGTACAGATGAACAAACAAGACTGTCCACACAGGATGCCACCAACCTTTCCCTGGCCATTTTTCATCCGCTCAAGTTTGCAAAAGACTCATTTTACAAAGTGACCGATGTGCATTGCCAATAGAAAACATTTGAGGTATCCTGAATGAAGTCATCTCTACCAGGGTCGAATGTAGTTTTCCCTTTTGGCTTTTGCACCCTAACCGAGCTCCCCTGTTCAAGTCCATCTGCTTCTGGCAGACCTTGCAGCCCTCCCCTTTCTCTGCTGCCTGGGAACTCTAGGAGTCATTTATCCCAAACTGAGCAGTTCCATGGCAGGAAAAACTCTGACCCATGCCTACCATGTTCCAGCTGTGGAGTGTGGGGCAAGCCTCTTCTTCCAACCTTCAGTTCTTACAACTAATAGACAAGAACCATGTTCTGCTTAGGGCACAGAGCTTGTTGCAAGAATCAAATGAGATGACATATGGTCATGGCACTTTACAAACATTGAAGCCCTATATTGGCTAATATTAGTCATTAATTCTATAGAATCATTGAATGGAATGCATAGGAACTTAGTCCTGAAAGGGAGTTCTAATCCTAAACCCATCTAAATAAAACTCAGGCTGCAGGCTCCAACCCTACAAAATTCCCTGTCACTCATTTCCAGGCTTTAGCTACCAAAAAGAGACATTCCATTCCATTCAAGCACAATTTATACCATGAATCTTTGAACATACCAGTAGGACTATAAGACAGGCAGCCAAATTCCCATCAGAAATGGCCTCACCAAACCATATCCAAAATTAGAGTCAGAAGAAAAATTACTAGGTACCGAGTCCCCTTCTCTTCCCACCACCTCCTATAAGCACCCACCAAACAAGCCTCCTTTCTGACATTGGCCCCAAGCATTTAAATATTGGCATGGCACTTGGCATAGTGCTTTGCACTCCCTGGAGCTAAGTCATCATCGTAAGTATTATCATTCTTTTATAGCAAGGTAGGCTAAATGGTGCTTTAAAAAGCATCTGTAGCTCAAAAACCTATGGGGCAACAGGCAGTTTGAAAGCATTTAGCTGGATACAGCACTGAGATCAGTGCAAAAGCTTATTTGTCACCATGACAGGAGGTGATAATGTGACATTTCACAAGTTTCAAAACAGCAGGCACAAACCACCTCCCCTCTATTAATTGTAGCAATGCTGGACTTCCAAACACACACTCTGCATGAAGTATGAATCACTCTAATTATTCAGCAGGCTGAACACCAAGCCAACCACCGACCACAATCAGATCTGTGCCTCAATTTTTTGTGAAGAGAACACTTCTAGCTTCTGTACCTGCAGTTTCCCTCATCAGGACTATTTTTTCCCCAAATGATAATCTGCAGGATCCTTCAGTGAAAGAGGCTCCTGCTTCCACCGTGGGCACTGGCAAAATATACATTTCCTGTTTTCTTTCCCCTTCCCAAGTGTGCCAATACCTCCTCCCCACTTCAAGAACAAAACCAAGGACAGAATGCAAGCATTATGCCCCAAACCATCATCTTCTCTCTGCTTTGAAAGAGTGGCCACTTGTGGTCCTTCCAGGATCCTCCAGAAATTTAAGAACAGAGAACATCAGAACACGCTTGGAGGAGCAGAGTGTAATGGTTACAAGTCAGGGACTCAAATCCTGGTTCAGCTCCTTCCTAGCTGTGTGACCTTATCCTAGTTACTAAACCTCTCTGGGTTTCAGTTTTCAATTATGTAAAGTAGAGGTAATAGAAACTCCCATCCTTCCACAGTTGTAAAGATTGAATATGAAATTGACATATACACCAAGTACTGTAATACGACTCACACCACAACGGTTCAATGTCAATTCATAATGCTAATGCTACGACATTAACTCTTTCCAGGCCTGACAAGCCTGTACAACAGCAGTCTCCCAGAGGCTGGGGAAGAAAAATCAACATTAATGCTTATTTCACTGTGCCAGCACGATGCTCACCTCTGCCATGCTCCCTTCTCTACCATGCCTCTTCTTGGAACTAGGGCTGCCAGCCTAGAATTTGTGCATGTAGCGATTATGGTGGTTGCCGTCGCGCAAATGGCAAGAGGAAATGGGCATTGGTTGGAGCGCCAATGTTTAAAGGCAGTTAAGTGGAAGCATGAAACACAAGAATTTTAAGTACCTCAGCTGACACCTGAAAGGCAGGTAAATTTCTATAGGTAAATACCTTTTAATCCCTTCAATCATTTCACATCTCCTTCCTCCACCTGCTTCTCACAGCACCCTGGTTACATCCACAGCTTCAACCACCGAGATGTATATAAAACCTTTAAGTCAATAGGAGGGGGAAATATTTTCTACTAATTTATAGAGACTCAAGTTTATAGTTTTTTTTGAGGCATTTTTGTGTGATTAACCTAGGAGACAATTCTGCAAGACCAGCCTATGCTGCTGGGGGCAGAATTAATCCAGGATGTGAAAGTTTCCTTCTTGTAAAAGCAAAAATACCAATGAGCAGGAGTCTCAAAATTCATTCCTTATCCATGCCCCCTTAGAAGCACTTCAACATGAACCATCACATCCCAGACAAAAAGATTCATCAAGCCATACAGAAGCCCTATCTTCCTTTTTTTTCTGTGTTTTCTCTATTCAGTGCCCTCTTCAAAGTGGAAAAGGTAAAAATAAGCACAAAAAATAAGCACAGAGAAGATATTACAGCCCAAGACCAGAGAAGAGTTCATGAGAATGCTTATTGCCTTAAATGAGGCTCATATTTGAGTCTTATTTCTATTCTAAAATATTAGAAGAACCTACAATAAAAACAAACAGTTATCCTCAGATATCCTTAAAGATCCACTGAAAACAAGACGTGCCAGAAACCTATATAGTAACCCATTGTGAAATTGAGGAGAGAGCAAACTCCTGTCCATGGTCTGTGATTTTCATAATTTGACTTCTTAGAAATTTAAATACTTGCCTATCAGATATGAGAGAGGAGATTCCTTTAGATTTAATAAAAATGAAACTTTAAAGACTGAGATGACTTCTAAGATCCTGTCCAAGTCTAAAGCTCAAAGATAACTGAAAGTTACAGTCCCTCCTTCATACTCCTCCACACAGAGAGATCCTCGGTGACCACACAAGACCAAGCCCTCTGGAGCTGGACAAACAAATCTGAGGAACATTGACCTGCTGTGATCATACCTGGGCTGTAAACCTGGAGAAGTTACTCAAAAAGATAAAGTGCTCAGTTTGAGTAAATCCCCTGGTATCACTGTGTTTAAGCACATCCCCCAAGCTTCTCTTTCTAAATCATTTCTTCCTCTATTACCTACAGCCACACAAAGGAATCCATTTGGGGGATTACAACAGTGTCCTCTGAACACTGCCCTGAGAATAAACGCTGGGGAACTGGCACTGGGAGAAGGAAGCAGCACACCTCAGGCATTATTCAGAAAGGCAGACTCAGAGAAAGCGGGACAAGCTGGAGAGGTGGAAAGAGATAGAAGGGCACACACCCAAAGCTCTTGCACTGCAGACATCTGAAACAGGACCCAGAAGGCTAAAGGCAGGTGCAAACACAAACTGTAGAAACCACCAAGTAATAGAAGATGAATCACTCAGAACTGAAAGCCAAGAGAAGCCCTATGGGCCAGGCGCCAGTGGCTCCCATCTGTGGTCCCAGCACTTTGGGAGGATCACTGGAGACCAGGAGTTTGAGACCAGCCTGAGCAACAACAGCAAGATCTTGTCTCTACAAAAAGTTTTTGAAAATTAGCCAGACATAGTGGCATGTGCCTGTAGTCCCAGCTACACAGGAGGCTGAAGCAGGAGAATCGCTTAAGCCCAGGAGTTTGAGGTTACAGTGAGCTGTGATCATGCCACTGCACCCTAGCCCAGGCAACAAAGCAGCAAGACCCTGTCTCCAAAAAAAAAAAAAAAAAAAGAAGACATGTATGATGAACATGGAAATCACTGCATCCCTCTTCATGACTGCCCTGGTGTGTTATACTACAGCTTATTCATTAATTTTAGGGTGTGGGGTTTAGGAGCCATATAAAACTATGCCATGGAGTATAGTTTGCAAACTCGGGTCCTTATCAGAATCACCTGGGGGAATGGATCAAAACACAAAAGACTGACCCCTTCCCACTCCCAAAGAGCCTGGGTCTCTGCATTCTTTATTAGCTCTCTAGGTTATTCTGTATGAAGTTTGAAAACCATATACCCATAAAAAAGAGAAAGTAGGTTCTTTAACACAAAAGGGAACAATCTTCAAGATACATTGAGAGAAAGAATTATAGGACAGTGTTTAGCATGCTGCCATATGTACAAGAAAAGATAGGACAATAAAAATAAAGGGAGAGAAGTTTTTTTCAAAATGATGGGAGGGAGATACATACAAGCAATTGCATATATACTGATACAGAATGTCTCTAGAGATCTACAAGGAACCAGTAACACCAGTTGCTTCCAGAGAAAAGAACTGCCTGATTGGGGACAAAGGCAGAAGGGAAATATATCACCACATTCCTTTTAATCTTTCAATTTTTTTTTTTTAATTAAAGAGATGAGGTCTCACTCTGTTACTTAAGGCTGGCCTCAAACTCCTGGCCTCAAGCCATCCTCCTGCCTCAGCCTCCCAAGGTGCTGGGATTACAGGTGTGAGCCACCGTGCCCAGCCTTAACCTTTCAAATTTTGAACTATGTTAATATATTATCTAGTAAGTTTTGGTTGCTTAAACTTTAAAGAGGTAGAGGGGCATAAACAAGTAAAAATAGCAATTCAGGGATAAATAAAAATAGCAGCCTGAGGAGCTGGTGTTCCAGGGCCCTCCAGAACACAAACACCCTTCACAGTGGCCGGGGCTGCTCCTCTTCAGTTCCTGCGGCTACTGCCTGGGCCCCAAAAGTCAAGGTGCAGATGATCCATCTACCTGCTAAGGGGAACAGTGCCCTGGACACTGCTTGAGGGGCAGCTCCTATGTCCTCTTCCTGAATTTTTGTCGTCCAAGTTCACTGCAAACTGTTTGAAAGAAAAGCCTATTTCTCAACCACCTTAATATGTCCCTTGACACCTGGAGTCAGTTAATCAATGCCTACACAACAGCTTTCTCAGATCTCTCTTTACGTGAGATAAGTCACTTAGAAACAGACCCTGAGTTTTGGAATTAAGTTCCTACAAGCTGTCATAAAGGCTGCTTTGGATTGCCCTGCCCAATTGTAATACACACATTCCTCTAAGACAATACCTTCTTCTTTCCCTCTTTAAATCCACACAACCCGGAAATACACAGAGCAACAACAGCCTTTATTCCTCACGACCCAACTGCTGACAGAATTCTGCCGTCACCTGCTCGTTTGGCCTCCTGTTCCTAAAATCATCTCCACTCCTCACTCCCTGTACTCCCTGGACAGAGACACATCAGCCATGCTTCCAATTTCACTTCTCTCCTCCATTCAAGGAAGCCTGCTTTGAGGTCTTTCAAGACACTGGTTGATAGGTGAGTCCAGAAGACAATTCACAAAGTTTAGGGGAGGTGAAAGATATCAATCGTGTAATGACAAAAGAACAGATAATCCAACAATACCTAGAGGTGATCACCATGTGCCTTTACACCTCACTTCACTCCCCCTTGTATATACACACACATCTTTCTCTGGATAGGCTGGGAACCTGCTAGATAAAGGGACAAGGATTCCAAGGATGCCCCAGAGCCACCTCCCTAGGCTGACAGGGTTAACACTTCAGTTTGGATAAATTATTCATATAGAGTATGTGTTTGAGTTACTAATTAGATAATTTTCTATTTATTCAATGTGTACACAGGGACATAAAGTGTGGAATGACAGACAATGGAACTCAGAAGGGTGAGGGGCATTGTGAGAGATTACTTGATATACATTATTTGGTGACGGATACCCTAAAAGCCCTGACTTCACTACATGATCTATGCATGTAACAAAATTATACTTGCACACTGTAAGTTTATACAAAAGATAATTTTCTATTTATTCCTTAAACATGGTAGGGATGGTTAAAGATAGTGCGCAAGGAATCTCAGTGTATTGTAAAAGCAGATTTTAAGTGTCTAGATCCTTTTAGAACTGCTATGAGGTAACCTGGAGACCCGGCCCACGGACTTAGGAGGAAGTGCTGCACAGTTCTAGGTGCCAAAAACACAACGGGCCCTTGATGTGTGTGTTTTCAAGTGGTCTAACAGTTTTATGTCAGAATTTAAAGTGCTTTTCATGTCATCTTTCAACCACACAAAAACCCATGACATAGAGAATGTTCATTATTATCCTGTCTTACAGGTGAGGAATCAAGAGGTGAAGTAACTCGCCCGTGGTCATACAGCACGAATGCAGTAGATCCTCTCTGCCCACACCACAGCACTTTTCCACAGTATCACACCTCACACACAGCTTTGGGGCCCTGTGACCTTACACAATCAGCTAACTCAGGGGCTTCATAGAAGAAGAAACATAACTCAGATGATGTTCCCAAGGTCACACAGCACGTCTCATGGAGAAGCCTTTTTGTGGTCTTGCTATTTAACCAGAGGAACCTTCTCAACTAGAGTGGCCATATTAGGGTCTTAGAAAGCCTAGCACACCACCATTACTATCTACATGCCTTCAGACTCTGAAAAGCCTACATCAACTGGTTGTTTGGGTTTTTTGCATCCATGCAAATGCCTAAGAATCAAAGGAAGCTGTGACTATAATATTACCAGGTGATGATACAATTACACATTAGCTGACAAAGTGTTTGTGCTGACACTGCCCCTACTCGGAAGGCCCTTGTCCATCCTTCTTAACCTATTCAAATCTAAATCATACTCCAAGGCCCAGCTCAAAATTAACCTCCAAAAACCACCACACGTGCATGTGTGCAGAGGCATGAAGTGCAATTCTGGTGCAACCAGAGAGGGAGACGTCTGGGTTCAAATCCCAATCCTGCCACTTAGTGGCTCTTTGGGAAAGCAATAGCCTCATTTCACTTCTATCAAATGTAACTAAGGAGAAAACCTCCTACCCTGGAGTATTATAAGCTACCATTAGCGCCATGAAGCAGCCCCTAACTAATGAACCTGGTTCTTCAAACGCCAAAACATTCATAGGCCCTGTTGTAGGCACTCATGTATTATAGTTATTGGTGTCAATAGTTTATCTGCCCACGTGGATTAAACACCTCTGGTGGAAAATGGGGGTCTGTGAACGCTAATTCTTACCTTTACATTCCTCATAGATTTTAATAAGATGCTGTTTATAGTAGGGGCTCCGATATTTTGAAATCAGCTAATTCAAGGGAAAACAAGTTTTAAGCAGTTGCAAACAAAACATTAGCCACAAGGGCAGTTTATCTAACATGCAATCAGAAGGTTCTGCAGACATACATACCACTGATGCACCCGCAGTTCTCTTGAGGATTCTTAGTCCTATCTACTGAAAGGGAAAATATGCACCCCACTTACGTTTTCAATGAACATTATTTCAGGGCCTGCTGTATGCCAGCACTGTGCAAGATCCAAAGACGACTAAGACATGGAACTAACCTTCAAGGCAGCACTCGCAGAATGGAATGATATCAATTAAGAATTTACACAAACAATAAAGCAGTGTAGACAAGGTCCTGTCCTGCCAATGTCTACCTGGGCTCAATATCCTCAGCTGGAAATGAGGAAGCTGGATAGATTTTCTCCAATGTCTGTTGCAGCTTTGTTGATTAGTCTATTAATAAATTGCCTCTGTAGACGTGTTAAGAATATAAATGTGTATTTCTAAATGTAATTTAGTAACATAAGTGCTAAAAGGAATGTTTTCCATATCGAAGCTGGATGACTGTTAATTAAATCCCCTCAACAAAGAGATTTCAGTATTCAGCATTCCTTTCTGCCATCTTTCCCACACAGGAAACAAATTTATGGGAAGAAGTTACATGAGAAAGGGAACACAAAGCATGTGTGTTGGGGTGGGGCAGGAGCAGCCAGTGGGATACTGTCTCAAGTAAAAGAAGGGGCAGTTCAGGAGACAAAATTAAAGAAAGGTACAAGTTAATAAATAAGGGTTACCCCAAATGCCCAGTGGGCAACTCATCAAAATAAAAAAAGATGACAAAAACAGTAGTGTTAAGTTGCTCTGGCTCCCCTTAGGAGGATAAAAAGGCCCAGCCCACCTCAGTAGACCCTGAAGGAATCTCATGTTAAACCACACTGAAACACTGGTTTTTTGGGTTTCTTGGTGAACCCCGAATCTTCAAAAACTAAAGTGAAATTATGCTAAGTATCCTCAACTTGATATGTTCTCTCAAAATAAAGTTAAGAAGCACTTTGGTGCCTAATTAGTTAAACCATCAGCTACCCATAGATGAAGACCCTATTACCCCATTTCCTGGTGGTTCAGAGGAAAAGTTCCCATGTACTTAAGTTGTTTTAAGTACTGGAGCCTAGCCATTCTCCCTCAGCCTGGGATGGTGATTCTGCAGAGTTAGGTCCAGGGTGTCACAGGTGGCAGGGCCTGGTGCCACCATCGCCACAGCAGTGGCCAGCCCCGGCCTGGATCTGCAACTCCCTCACCCTCAAGACATCTACCTCTCCTTTACCGTGTTCCCAGGACCCTGTTCTCAATCAATAAACAGCCTAAGTTAACATATGCCAGTAAATTCCTGTGTCACCTTTCCCAAGTAATTTATAATAACGTAAAAATGCTCCGCTAATTTGAGGAAGCTGGAGTAATTTGGGCAGCCCAGACCACAGGAAATATTTAGGCCCACAAGACTTTGAAAAACCTGTTCTCAAAATCCTGGTGTTCCTGTCATTCCACCTTTCTTCAGGAGAGCGCACTAGTTCCAAGGTGTGAGATGTGTAGGGGGCTCTGTGGGGTTGCGGTCAGAACCCTCTCCCAACTTTGCAATGGTGTATTAGGTGATTTAATCACACTAGAAAGGGGACACTCACTTGGGGCCAGAAAAAAATCCTTTGGTCTGGGTCCTAACAGATCACGCTCTCACCCCCTAGGCTTCCCAAATATAGCACACGAACTAACTGCATATTTTCCAACCTTACTTTTGTTCCAACAACTAAAAATATTCTAAATAACTCAAACAAGAGTGTTGGTATTTGAGTTACTGACACTTAGAATTGGCTCTCTTCCTTGGCATGTTTTAGGGATAACCAAGCCACAGGCTGGCCGTGGAAGAGACACAGGTGCATGAAGGAGGCTCCTTAAGATCAGTGGTGCTCGGAAGCCCTTTTCCCTGTGGAGAACACCAACCTTTCCCTAACCCACACTGCCTGGCAAGTCACGCTACAGATACTTTCAGTAACAAGGGCCCTGGACGGACGCAAGGATCCGTACTATTCTCTTCTACCCATGTGTTCCTCACACCCGTGTCCTGAGAAGATGCAGCCCGACAGCTCCAAAGCAAAGCAGGTGAGTCAGGCAGAACCACTGCTACCCTTCACCTCGCCACTCCCCAGCCAGCAGCTTGTCCCATTCTCTTCACTGCTCCTTAAACTATCTGTATAAATACATCTATGATATATTCTACAAATTTAATCAGTATAAATTTGTGAAACGCCTTAACTGATGGTAGTGAATTCTTCAGCTTCTCAAAAGAAGTATATAAATCACAAAGTTCCATTTTTTTTTAAAGTTACAACCACACTAGGAGAAAAAAACTTTAAAAAGCTAATCAGCTGAACTGCTTTAAAAAAGTGGTGTTCACAGGTTATTGGATGTATAATTTTACACTTCCATTATTTGCTGTGTGGGACATTTAGGTCATTCTGCAAAACTCACTATAATTGAGGTTCTAGATATAACATCTAAAATGACCTTATGCTGCTTGCTCTAGGGTACCTTTATTATTTACTATTTTGGGAAAATGAGTGACTGTTTGCTATTTGCAAAATTCCCACGGAAAGCAACACATGTTAATATCTTTTTAAAAACTAAAAGGCAAACTCTTCCCAAATATGAGGCTAAGTGGGTGAATGGGGATGAAAACAGAAGTAATGCCTCAGTGCACAGAAATTAATTTTTGATTGACATAGGTCTCAGGTTATCGGAGCTGTCAGGCAATACAGAGATAAGATTTTCCCATATGGGCTAGTGGTTCTGCAGTTGGAAGAACAAGAATTTTGAGTTTATTCTCATACTCACTATAGGAAGAAAATCCTCCAAGCCTGTAGAAAAAAGTCTCAGTCCTTTCTTTCTGGTATTTACAATAGAAGAAACAAACAGCCTCCAAAGGAATGAAAAATAATTCCTTCCATTCAGCAGAGAAGTAGGATGAGGAACTAACGGACTCCAGAAGAGTCTTGAAGTAGAAGGCAAGTGCAAACAGGGACAAGTGTCCAGTTAGAATACAGTCCACACACCTGCCCTCACTTCTGACACCAACTCCAAGTTTAGAGGTCCTCAGGTTTGACAATTCACTAGAAAGACTCATTGAAAGCTGTTATACTCATGGTATGGTATTTACTACAGAAAAAGGATACAGATTAAGATCAGCCAAAGGAACAGACGCATAGGTCAGAGTCCAGGAAAAGGACCAAATGTGTTACTTTCCTGGCATAGATGTGAGACAATATGCATAAAATATCGCCAACCAGGGAAGCTCAACCAAGCCTCAGTGTTCAGTGTTTTTACCGGGGCTCCATTACATAGCTCCAGTGTGAATGACTCCTAAGTGGCTGATCTCAGTCTCCATCCCCTCTAGACATGACCCAAAGTCCCCATCCTAAATCACATAGTTGATCTTTCTGGTATGGCCACAACCATATGATGTGACCATCTCCCACCCTAAATCACATCAGTCTTTTTGGGGTCGCCAGTCCGTCCCTACCCTAAATCACATTGTTAGCCCATGACAAAGGCCAGACCTCTTTGTGGGAAAGGTTAAGTTCTTCAATACACAGGCGGTAAATGGCTGTACCAGGCATAAAGTCAGATGTCCTGACCCATTAACACAGCCAAGAAACAAGGTTACTCAGCCTCCTGCAGTTGAAGACCCTGCCAGCTCTCATTCCCTACTACACCTTTCACCAAAGGGGGTAAAGACCAAGGCAGTGACAATGAGTTGAAAGCTTAATTTAAGAGATAAAGAAGTCAACATATCACTTCCTCAAAAGGTGGATAATTTCTCCACGGGAATTCTGGTGTTGCTTCCAGGACCAATGGGACTTAGTTTGCTCTGATTCAACCATGTAGTTCTCCAGCTACCATTTTGGAAACTAACCCAGAAGCCTGCCCATCTAATACATCCATAAGAGTAGGCTAGGTTCTGCTATGGTTGCAAACCACCTGAAATTTCAGTGGCAAACAGATGCTTGCTGCTCACTTGGGCTCCATGTTCAGCAAGGGTTGCTGAGGGTGCTGCTCTATGTCAGCCTGACTGTGGGAGTCAGGTTACAGAGCAGCCCCCACCCAGAACAGTGCTGGTCACCACAGCAGAGGGAAAGAGCTTGGCAAGATGAGTTATCTGCAATGTCACAAGCTGCTTCCACTTACATTTCCTTGACCAAACCAAACCCCATGGTCATACCCAAGTTGAATGGAGTGAGGAGGTGCAATCCTACCGTGTGGTCAGGAGGAAGAGAACCAGATACTGGTTATCAGCTAAACAACTACCACACCCACTTCCCAAAGTAGCAGTCTCCTCTATGTCCCTGACAGGGCCTGAAGGGGCTCTGATTGTGAATTTGGGGGTTTATGCTATTCATTTTAAAACCAAAGTATAGGGAACATTTTCTGACTTCAGAGAATAATGAGGAATAGTTGCAGAATTAAGCATTTTAGTTTCACATACCTGCTTTGCTTTGCAGTGTGGGTGCCAGAGGTCACAAGTCCCCACCCCCAAAAGACCATTACAACATAAGACAGCTTAAAGGGTGGCCTCAGTTTAACAGTCAGCAACAAGGCACAGTCAGGTTCATCTTAACCTGCAAATCTAAGTGCACTAAGGTGTACCACCTGAAATCACAACAGCATCATTCTAGCTGTAAGAAATCACAGTGAAGACAAGTGCCAAAAGACACATGACAGGAAAATGCCTCTCTAAGCATGGAAAGAGCATGAATCATAGAAACTCCTGATAAATTACCAACTGAGTTCAGTATGAGCTCAACTAAAACCCCATCACTTCTTTACACAGACTTCTGTCCAGCCAAGGGGAATTTATAACTTGCATTGTCAAATATTTTTAATCTAAATGAAGCATTTAACATTTCTATTAAGTTTATCTTGCTTGTTCCAATCCATCAAGGTAACCGTATCTAGCCCTGAGCACTACACATCAAGAAGGTCACTGGCAAACTGGTGAGTGCTCATATGGGAGAGAGTATAGTAAAATGTCTGTTAAACAATAGAGGGGATTGGACACATTCATTAATATTTAGCCTGGAGAGGCCTTGGGAATGTTGCATTATCTGTCTAAAAACTCTGAGGAGTGGTCCCATAGAATACAACAGGCATTATTCCTAACTTGGAAGGCATCAGTAGAGTCAGTAGGTGGGATGCCCTTGGGAGCTACCGAGCAGTACTTGGCTGACACCAGTCACAGAAAGGGGTGTCGGAGTGGTTGATCCACATGGGTCTAAGGATTTTAGGTGACTAATCACATCAATGTTTATCTGGATAGATGATGGCTTGGAATAAGAAAAAACAAAAAAGTTCTATAACATTAGCAGATCCAGAAAACCCCTAAAAATCTACAGGTAGAAAGAAGGCAGGCCTTTGTTAAAGAAGAAACATCTCAGGGGCTATCTAAAGCGCAGACAGGAAGATCTTTTTCTGACAGGCACCATGGAAAGGCCACAACAGGAAGTAGGAACATAGCATGCAACATGGAGAAGGTGTGCACAGGCGTGTCCTGCTCCCTCCCACGCACCTGCCTCAATCCCTCTGGTGACCTGCAAGCACATCCTGCCCTTCCCATTTCTCCCACAAGGGTCTTGCTGAGGGCTGAACACACAGTAGGTATTCAATAAACATTTTCTGGATGCCCTCAATCCTCCATTCAGACAGAATACCATCAACTTCCCTTCCCAAGTCTTTGGCTTCCAGTGAGAAGACTGAGGAGAGGCAAGCTCCAATGAAAACACAGGTGCTATGAAAAGGTATCCTGCGTATGTGACCCTGAAGGGAGTCACAGGGCACAGTGACTAGAGGACCAAGGTAACTGCTGCTGCTGCTGGAACATACCCCCCACCTTAGGAATGTTGACCAGATTGTAGGGAACCCAAATAATCCTGTTAAGTAGAAAGTAAATAGATTAAGAAGGCAACCAGATGGCTTAACACAGCATCAGCGACTTTTCTTTTCCCCTTTATCCTCATGGTGTAGAAGACTATATGGGGGCACATCACAAGTGCAAAGATCTACCCCATCTTGCTGCCACCAAGACTGCTTCGTACATAAGTTACCCCTGGGAAAAAAAAATCTTTGCTACCTACCAACCTGCAGGGGAGCAGGGGGTAGGGGTGGTCTGCCTCTTTGTTTTTGTTGGATTTGTCTCAGCTTGCCCTCTACCTATGGAGGGTGGTTCTTGGTTCTGGCAGGGACCTTTCCCAACATCAGTCCTTCATGACGTTTGCTTTTTGCTCTCCCCTCCAGAAATAAACCTTAAGTGGAAAATATAGCAGAGGCTTCTGGAAGATGCTTTTCATGAGCTACATATGTGCAGAACAGTAGCAAATTAACCCGGAAACAACCCCCAAGAAACCTTAGGGGAAGAGAAATTTAATCTTCAGGGATATAAAGCACTGCTTGGGATGAAAACAGACACTGGTATTCCAATTGAGTGAAACATAAGTCAAATACCCACAAGAGTCTGTAGGAGAAAGTGTATGGATTATAAATTTTAAAGGCCCTTTCTCACACCTAACACAGCACCTAATAGATGCACGCATTCATCTAAACACACACACACACACACACCCCTGCCGGGCCTTGAGAGGATGAAGGCCACCCCTCCCCAGATCACCTCCCATGCACAGGTGGTTGAGTCTGAATCTCAGGTAAAAGTGAGTTCTGGCAGCAGGATTCATGCCCACACTTCATATCCCTCAGAGTTGGGGACACTCAGGGCTCATTATGTACTTCCAATTGATCACCTATTTACCCTAAGACAGAGAACTTCCAAAAGAGGCAACAATTAAGCACTTCCTTTCAGGAGAAATTTTCTGCTTGGAATTTTCATGTCTTTTTCAAGCACAGAGGGAAGTCGAGGCTACTATTCCCACCAAGATGCAAGAATCTGAATACAAAGCGACCTACTTTCAGATGTCTATAAAGCTCAAGAGCAGCAATCCTCTCAGGATCATGCCCAAAAGTATTTAAGTTAGAAATGCCAATGGGAAGAGCTTTAAAATATTTCATTTATGATAAAAAGTATAGTTTCCATTAGTTTAAAAAAAAGTATTCAACCAACAATAGCAGTCTCTAGAAAGATTATCCAATCAGCTCTACCAAAACTCAAGAGGTTGGAACTGAACCTACCACTGGCTGTCCCCAAGAAGATTTTTGCAGACAAGGAAAATATGTTAGTTGAAGGATAGCAAAGTATATCAGAAAAAAAGATGGTTTTCCATTAACATGGTGTTTGAGTAACTCAAAAGTCGTTCTTATTAAGTCTGCAAACTTGTTACACCATCGGTCTTCACTGGTGCCTGTGACATTGATGGAAGAAACTATTTACCGAGAAGTGATATGCTTCAAAACATTTTTTTAAACCCTGTCTTTGTTTTGTAAATTAAAGGAACAGCCCTTCCCAATATACAAATTACTATACCACCTCCCTGGATGGTAGAAAAGGTGACTTAAGACAGAGGCTCAGTTTAATTATGATTTGTTGAGGGCAAATTATATAGTCCATAGTATTTTTCAATGTAGTTTCATGTTCTACCTGCACTCAGTTTAACCTCTAGCAGGTTGACAGGCCAGGTATCATGAGACACTTGTGCCAGACACAATCTTGAAGAGCCTAGTCCAAGTCCCTCATTTTACAGATGGGGAAACTGAAGCCCACGGAGATGAAGTCACCTGCCCAAAGTCACACAGCCAGTGAATGGCAGATTCTTACCCAGCCAGGAAGGACTTTGGAAAGCCCTCTTCCTACAGCAGATACTCGTGGCTAGAAGAAGACCAGGAGCCTGTCCTCAGATGACCTCACTGCCCGCTGGAGCCCTGGCAGCTAGTTCAGTGCAGCCAGGAGACTGGCTCACCTGGAAACCCCAGTGAAGAAACTTGCACCAGAACATGAATAGCAGATAGGAACCCAGTAGCAGAGTGAGGGCTGTGCTCACGACCCTGCATCACCTGTGGCCATCCTGTACCTAAATATCTTCAGCGAAAAACCACAAACACCTCCAAATAAGCCAGCCCTTACTTTTTTGGATGAACATTTAAATTCTGTACTTTCATCAAGGGCTATTCAATCTGAATAACTCAGTCCTAAGACTCAACTTGTATTTTGAGATCTCTTTAAATGTTTTCCTATATGAATCATAGACTGAGAATTGAAGGGGATGTTATAAAAGTCAAATGCAACCGGGTAGGGAAAAAAAGCTTACATATTTAGGGTTGTTTAGGCACAGAAAACAGCTGGAAGGGTACAGGACAAATATCTTCTGCAGGTACTTCTGAGGAGGGGTGATGTGGGAAGGGCAGACTCTTCACCTCATGTAATTCTGTACCCCCCTAGCCCCCACCCCAGAGCATTTTTGGCTATCCTGCATTCTCTCGCATGACTTCTGTTCCTCAAGGATCATTTCATGGGTTCCACTGGTGGATACCATCTTGTCTCCTTAGAGACAGTTTCCAGTTCTACCTGGTCCCTAATTAATCCCTAAATCCCTATTTTCCAGCCTGGGCCGCCTTCTTGAACTTAACAAGAGTGCATCCAAAGACTCACAGGCCAACCCCACCAGCTGTTCCACAGGCTTCTCAACCCCTCACAGAACTCACTTCCTAGCCTGCTCTCCCCACACTGGGTTCCCTTCTTCTTACTACTCAGAATCCTAAGAGTCATCCTCGCTTCTTTCCCTTGACCTGCCACGCCTGTTGAGTCTGTAGGTCTTCCTGGAACCTCTCTCAAAGCAGGTTTCTCCTCTAGTCCCTGCTACTGCCCTCTCCTGAGTCACCTGAGCTACTGCAGCAACCTCCTAATTAGCGCCCTTCTAGTGCGCCCTGCCTCCAATCCATCCACCACAGGGCACACGGGTTTATTTGGCACAGAGCTGAAGTAGTTCATTTATTCATGCATTCAGTCTTCACCAAGCAACTACTCTGTGCCAAGCACTGTTCTAGGCCCTGACGATACAGCTGTCAGCAAAACAGACATAGTCCCCATGCTCCTGGACCTTACATTCTAGTGATCAAGTCAAAGTTAAGATCCACTTATGGCTCCCCATTGCTTTGAGTAAAATCCAAATGTGCTAGGTAGCATACGAGGCCTTTCCTGAGCCCAGCCCCAACAACCTCATCCACACCTCAGGGGTTACCAGTTTTTCCCCCCAGACTCCAGACATTTTGAACCACTGCCAGTTCCCTGAATGCACACTGCTTTCTCATGCTTCTGTACACACTGTTCTCACTGCCCAGAATACCCCTCCCTTTTCTGTCTAGTTACCTTGTCCTTTAAGTCTAAGAGTCACCTCCTCCAGGAAGCCTTACCTGACATGATTCAGTAAGTTACACCTTTTACTGGAGTCCCTGTGCAGGCCTCTGCCATGGCACTTTGCACACAGTCCTGCATTTGTGGATTTAGTCTCCCCCACAGGATGAGAAACTTCTTTGCACAAAGGCCCTACTCTATCCTTCATCTCTCTCCAATGCCTGGCACAGTCACATTCCATAAACACTAAATATGAAGGGATCTGCTAAGGAGCTAAATAACTACACTGCCAAATCCTAGGATCCTGTGAGGTAGACAAGAGGTTGGACAACGTTACCAGCATTGACAGATGTGAAAATGGGGCAGTGGGAGCCACAGCACGTAACCACAAATAAAGGTATACCCACAACTCCACACCCAACTGTCCCCTGCACCCCTCTCCTTCAGGGGCTCTCTGATAATTGAGTGCATAAGGCACGGCCTCTGCCCCAAAAAGGTCCACGGTCACTAGCAAGCATGTGCATCCATTTTGTGGCTAACTTTTCAAGGCCAGCTCTCAGGAGCCCTCCTCTGCTCTGTCCTGGAATCCTGCCTTGGATGCTGTCTCCTGGGTTGAGCTTCTGGTCTTTCCCCAGATGTGGTTAAGAGAGACCTCTTCCTTTTTACTCTAGGGTTCAGTTTTGCATCTGCCTTACTGTTTTTAATCCCTTCACTTCCCACTCACCCCCATGGTGAAAAAAGCTCTGAAAAATAAACACACCAAGGCTTCGTAGTTCAGGGTTAGCATGCCAGCCTAATAGTCCATAAGGAATCCCAATCACACTATGACCCTTCACAGATTCTTCCTGGGAACAGCAGACTGGACACCAACCAGTTCTTCCAACTCTGTGACCAACCAGGAGAGGCAATCAACTTGAGGTAGTCACTGAGCCATTCCGGGCCTCAGCACCCTCATGGGAGGTCTAAATTCCAAGGATGATTCAAATGTGATCTTAAATTTCTATTATCAAGCCTTCTTGGATATTGGTAGGCTTTGGTGTCAGACAGACCTAGGTTTAAATATAGGCGCCTTCGCTTTCTAACTATGCTGTAAGTGTGTTTCGTCACTTGTAAGATTGGGAAAAACTCCAACACATTGTTATGCAAATTAGACTATGCAAGAAAAATGCACAAAAAGTGCAATATATGCTAGCTTTTCTTCTAAACAGTGTTTTTTTTTTTTTTTTTTTAAAGCCTGAACAGAGCTGTGATTGCATTGTATCAGAATTCTGCTTTGGGCCCCTGGGGTATATAACTTTGATTTTCCAAGGATGTAAGGGAGATCCAGCTCTCTAACCTGGTCACTTGGAGTTGTCATGATCTGCCCAGTTTCTCTGGGATAGGGTCTACCCTCAATCACACTAATTCCTGGGTTCCTGCTTCCTCAGCCTGCCTCCCAGCTCCAGGGATGCATTAAACCAGCAATCCAGAAAGCCTGCATCCCAGGGGAACATCCACCCAGTTCAGTTCCTCCCTCAACTCCAATCTAAGAGGGCTGGGGGCATGGTGAGAGCAGTAATTGGAATGAAGAATTATGTAAACAAGAATGCTGAGTCAGCATAAAGGTGCATTCCTCACTAGATCACGATTCATCAACTGAAGACCAATAAATACATTATACAGCGCTTTGATTTACAGGTCTTCATGAGAAGTATGGCCTGCCGATCCTGTGTCCCAGTTAAGCCCCTCGTGTTTCCTGCTGAGGTGGCAGGCAATTAGTTAAAGCCATCTGCTTAGTCACACAGCATAAGTTGCTTCACAGAATTTCATAAGCTTCCTTAGGTGTTTAAGGGCAAAACCCACAGACAGGGTACCCCCTGGATGGGATCTGAGCAGAATGCTCTGGGATGATGGGTTGCGGTTAAGAAACTAAAGGCATCTCCCCTATATTGAGATGAAGGATGACAGACGCACTCTAGTAAATGAGGTGCCGCTGCCTTCAGCGTTGACTCTGAAGGACTTTTTGATGATTTTTATCTCAGTATTTACTAAAACCTGTGAGCACGGATACCAGGAAGGAGTTTGAAGAGCATACTCCATCATTCCAACCACACAGAAGACTCAATCCCCAGGTCTCAACATCATGAGCCTCCCCTCAATGTGAGAACTACACCATGAGAGCAAGTAACTGGTTCACAGAACCACCGACAGGCCCACATGACCTAAGAAATCTAAGGTATTTTATTATGACTGTTTTACATTTTGATTTTAAAACTTCAGGAAAGCTAAAGTAACCATTTCCTAAGTTCTGGTACTAGCGTTCTTAAAATCTACTGAGTGAGCAAAAAACTACTACCGTATATTAGTTGGTGTTCATCAAGAAGATATAGTATATGCTCTGCAAAACTAAAAAACAAATCAAATAATACCACACTTAAAAGTAACTCATATCCTTTGTTCATACACCGGTGAGTTCTAGATTCCACCCTTAAGCAAGCAGCAATTAGAATTTATTTTCCTTATAAAAAATGCGGGAAATCAAACTAAAGTTACTGCTGGTAGCATATTCATGCAGATTTGAGGTGGCTGTTTCACTGTCCTGGCTATATAAAGCAGGGAATTTGGGTTCCCAAGGAGGTCTTTCACAAGAATATCAACATCCTGTGGCACAATTACTCACCCAAGTTAAATTACAGCTTACCCAACAAGATAATGTGGCACACCTGTATTGCATATTCTAAGTGTAGTAAGAGTTATGGTCATATTCAGTGTTTCAAAGATTAAAAATAAGGATGTCTTCTCTAAGGCATACAACTATAGTGCTCCAAGTGTTAACTTCAAAATAGTGATTTCCAAGCTAGGAGGGATCTTGTGTGCAATGAGAGATGTCGTCGTAACAGCAACACAGGACTTACAAGACATTCCTAGTAAATGGAATATATTCTGGCAATTTATAAGCACAAGCAGCATGAAGACATGGAGAGATTTCATTTTCTTTATGAAAATAAAACCAGGTCAGCCTGCAAGAGTGGAGAGTTGAGTAAAGCCCATGTCCAAGACTGCAGCATCTTGCTCTCCAACCCCTGGAGCCTCTAAGCACATCGCCACTGCCACCTGTAACTTCCCATATTCTGGATACACCTGATCAGCTGGTATAGCAAGAGACCAATGAGGCCGACAATGCCCATCCCCATGTGGAGAGTTGGACTCCTGGGCTCTGAACACACAGGACACCTCCCAGCCTCGGCCAGGGCTCCCCAGTTGACCTCACAAAGCTTTCCTTATTTACGTGATTGACAACACCCCCCCCCCCGCAAGCCTGTATACACGTGTATATATGCGTGTCTGTATGTAGATAGTATGTGCCCAGAAAATAGCAGTGCCTACCTCAGAAAAGGGATTAAAGAAAGGAGGGGTAAGGGGATAGGGACCTTCTACATCTTATATTGTTGGAATTTTTACAAGATTATCAGTTGTGTGAATCTTTTTTTAAAGCTTACCAAAAAAAAAATCTGATAATCCATGATCTCACAACACTGAGGTCAAGAGTCTCCTCTAATAGTAAGAGCTCTAAAACAGTAAATGCCCCACCATGCCTTCCTTGATTGGTAAAGGTTCCCCTAAGCCCACCTGCACACTGGGGAGGGGCAGATCCAGTTTAAGAGGTAACATCAAGATGGAGCTCAGAGAGCTTGGGCAGAGTCCTCAATCTTAATCTTAATACCTTGTTCCTATTCCACAGAAACACATCCATCTGAGTTCACATGTGTTATCTATTATCTGGAAACACCATGAGGACATTTAGTACAATATGCTTAACAAGCAAAAATGCAGATTAATAATCCATTAGCTTGTTCAACAAGCACTTCTAATTGGGACAGGCTGACACTGAGGCAGGAGGGCCTGGAATTAGTCAAGGAAGCCTTTTCCAGCAGCAAGGGCTGCGTAAGGCCCTGGAATGAACTGTCAGGGGAGGGTGGTCAAGCTCTCTTCTCTGAAAATCCTTTAAAATCACATCGATTCTCACCTGTCCAAGGCAGTTCTGTGAGTCCTGCCTGACAATGGCTGTTCTGTTACAGACCTGGGTTTACAAGGTCAGCACTCAAAAGCCTATTTGCCTACTAGGTACTTTACTTACAATACAATAAGGTAGCACGACAGACTGAAGTCTGCTTTAGAGCAGACACACCTTAATCCCAATTTCAACTCTTCTTCTAGTGGTTTTAAGCCAGAGACATATCTGAAAAACAAAGTTAAAAAACAACTCATTTTTCAAATTTATACGGATTCATGTATGTAAAGTTTCTAGCACAGGGAGATCTCCCATAAATGGTAGCTGCAATCATTCCAGGTAGGAAGCAGTCCTGAGGCACAAACAAGTAAGCCTCATTTCATACAGGTATGGTGAACTAAGAGTCATCTTCTCCATCATATTATGCCTTTAAGTAAAATATAGCTCTTTATTAGAATTATATTAATATAACCTCAACCAGTACTCTTATCTTTTAAAGTACAACCCATATTAGGACAAGATTGAAGAGAACTACAAATGATTATATTCAACCATATACATATTTTGGTAATCCTTAAAAGATTTTTCCTCTTATCTTCAGTATTTTGAGTTCGAAAATACTCCCTAAGGTTTTTTTTTTTAATACCCATCACTGCTGCTAACCACCTTGCAGCAGTTTATCTACATGCTAATGAAAGACATCTGACTGCTCCCAAACTAATCAGAGAAGAGTCATTAAATTGCTTTGCCCAACACTCCCAATAAGCACAATGAGTTTTCATGTTATTTCCTCTATGAGAGCAGATGCAAAAAGGAAGAGTTTTTAGCCAAGTGTGTTCACCTAAGATTTGGCAATTGTCTATTTGACCAATCAGAAAAGCAATTCTCTAACCAGTTAATGAGAACTAGGAATTTCTGAGCACTGAAGAGAATCTCAGTAACTAACCACTACAAACCAAGATCCAAAAATGATTTATGAAAGATTGTGGTGTCCAAGATGCCTTCAACCTAAGTTTGTGTTTTTAAAAGGTAACCTCAAGTCCCTTAACACTAATAGGTCAAAAGGATGAACTGGAAGACCTCAACTCCTTCCTGTTCCAGGATCCTGAGGAGAACAACAGCACCTGCTGTGGTCACGCACAATGAGGTTCCCTCCAGAGAGGTCCCGTGTCTTTTCTGGGACTACAGCCTACATAGATCCTTCAGATCATTCTGATTTCAAGTAAAATCTCAATTAACCATAACCCAACCAACCAGAGCCAGGCCACTGGACTTCCAGAAGAAATATGGATTACACAAAAACATATTTAAAAACCAATTTCTGGGAGACACCTAGTATCTGCATGCTCAACACGATCTTCTATGCTGTTTTCATCTGCAGAACAGATATGGTAAAATTTGCTGTTTCAAGATGCTAAGACCCACCATCCAAAGCAAGTTATTTTCTCTAGCCCTACTTCCTTAGGTATGAAAGTGTAAAAGTGGCCCAATACATTCTAGGAAAGAGTTTTAACATCATATCTCATAAACAGCATTTCCATTTCGATGATAGAGCCGCCAAAAGCTACAAGTCAACCTTGACACCTTTCCCATCCCAGCCATCATACCCAGTTCCATCACTTTGACCTTCAACATACACCTGAAATCCATTCAATTGTATCCAATACTACTGTCACCATTTTGTAATGACATTACATAAGACCCCATGGGGTTTGAAAGTCCGTAAATAGGGAAAAGAGTATTTAGTATTGATGAGTTTGAGTGTTAGAGTCAGAGAGACCAAGGATGCGATTATGGTTTTACTATTCACTAACCCTGCAAAGTTGGTAAATTTACTTAAACTATTTGAGCTTTATTTTACTCATTTCTTAAATGGAGATAAGGATGTCTGCTTCATGGGATTATTATGAGAATTAAATGAGACCACATATGTGGAACACCAAGCACCATGTGACCTATTTAACAAGCGATCAATAAATCAAAACCAGCTACCACTCAAAAAAAAAAAACTACTGTCACCAAGTGCAAGCCAGTGTCATCACTTACCTGAGCCACACTGATCCCCTATAACTACTCTCTTCAACTCAACTCCTGCCTTCCTCCAAACCATCCTTCACGCATAACCAGGATGGTTAATTAAATCTATGCTGAATTGTTTCCCTCCCTCCTTTAAAAAAAGGAAAAAAAAAAACCCCAAAAATCAATGGACTTCCTTTGAATGTAGGATAAAGTCTAAAATTCTTACCTCACCAAAGAGTTCTGCATGATCTGACCTGGCCTTTCTCCCTATACTCATCTCAAACCCTCCCCTATAATTTGTAACAGTTCTGCCCCTCTGGCCTGTCTTCCAATTCCTCCATCCTGTCAATCACTTGCCTGCCTTTGCGCTGGCTTTTCTCTCTGCTCCAGCCACTTTTCTCTTGCCCCCGACTCCAGCCAAGCCCTTTTCCTTCATTAGCTGCTGCTTCTCATCTTTTGCTTTCTCAGAGAGGTCACCCTATTTTCAAATCTAAAACAGGTGGCACCCCATTAGTCTCACGCCATCCTGCTCCTTCTCACCACAATGCCCAGAAAACTCATGACCTTGCATTTACCTATGTGGTGATTTAGTTTGTCTCCCCACCCTGATCATAAGATGTATGAGGGCAGAAACCATGTCTTTTGTTTACAAATGCCTACCAAGTGCCTGGAATAGAATAAGCACTTAAATAATGGTGAAACTAAAGAACTGAGAATTAAAGAAAGAAAAAACAAAAAAATAAGTTCCACATTTGTTAAACCAGAACTCACTGGAACTCTACAGTAAAATTTTGGAGGTTTTACTGTATATAACAAAAGGAGTTCATAAAACTAAATGCTGGTATTTTCACAGGTGGAAGCAGAGGATAGCAGGAACACATCTAAGGTGGAAGTGGGTACATGAAGCCATTTCCCTGAGAACAGTAACTGATAATAGAGACCAGGAAGGAAGGGTTCAGGAAGTAATGACTTCAGAGTCATCAATAAGCAAGTTGTATTAGTTTTACACAATAAAGCCTTCTTGGGGCTATGTGTCTAATGCAGAAATAGTGCCTGGCATATTACAGACACTAATATCTATGGCACAAAAAACTGGGATGGGGAGGGAGATCCCTGGATCTCCCAATTAGCTCACACATGGATACCGCCAAGGACCTCAATACCCCTAACCAACTCTGCCCTGTCATATACCTAACACCTCACTTTGGCAAGTGAACCTCCATTCCCTATTTTTATACAGACATCCAGACTTTTCATTTACCTTTCTACCTTTTTGGCCGAACCATTTCTGACCAGTAAGACCCACGATCGCATTTTTCTTTGCATGAATTCCTTGCTCTTGCTATCTGCACTGTTCATGTACATATTTACAATCTCATCATGTGATGCCTTTGTACATGGACAACCACAGAATCCTACAATAAGAAAAGTACCCAGGAAGATCCCTCAAAATCATCTGGCCCCAAATCCTCATTTGCAAGTGAAAAATCCAAGGCCTGAGGAGGTGATGAGATTTTTTCCAAAGTCAGAGTCCATTGTTGAGGGCACTAAAATGAGAATGCCAGTTCCCTGGCTCCCAATCCAGAACATGCCTGGTTATTGTCTCCCCAAGGAGCCTATGTTCTGAGGCAGGAGCTACAGTTATCAACCTCCCAGCACATGTAGAAACTTGTTGAGTATCTGATGACTGGGTAAGAATGACAACGTGTATGGATCACCACAAAGTTCCCCAGATTAAACATAAACCTACTCCTGTACTACTGCTGCACCATGTTTGCTGTTATCATTATTAACAGACATTTCCAAATGAGCATTGGCTGCACAAAGCACTGTAAGTTCTACAGCTCCTTTCATGCATGAAGGCTAACAACCATGAGAGACAAACAGAGACAAAGGTTGAAACTCATTACCCCAGGTAGATTCCCAAAGAAGTCAGACAGGTTTGTCCAGAGCTGTCAATCACTTCTGAAAACAAACAGACCCCAGGGAAGATGCACAGTCAGCCTCAAAGTCAGATTAACCGAACCCACAACTAACCCCAGGCAGGTCTCTGACTCCTAAGAAATCATGCATTTTCAAGGAGCTTTCACATGTTTATTATCTTCTTTGACCTTCACAACCATCTCTGCAGGCTGGGCCCAGATTTACAACCCATGAAACTCAAGCTAAGAAGTGACATTCAAAGTCACCCCCTGGAGAGCAGCAGAGCAAGGCTCAAGACTCCCAGTGGCTCCAGATGCTCTCGCAGTCCCAAGGTCACCTCGCTTCTCACACTCACAGCAGCCGCCTCCTCTGCCCATGCCACGTCAAATCCCAGCGTCTCCCCCACCCCCATACAGCCTTTTCTCCCTACTGTCCCAACAGGAATCTTCCACACCAAGAGAGTCCCTTCACCACCCCCCACACATCCAGGCCTTAGAGTTGCTCCACACCTACTGAACCACCTTCCTTTTCCCACGGCCTGTTTTTCAAAGCCTTCCCCATCCCGCTGTCTGGACTGCCCACAGTGGCACAGCCTCCTGCACCCTCCTTGGCACTGCACACTAGTTACGTCACGCTGCACATTCAGCCCAGTGTTGCTTGTGCTGCTGCCCTATTCAACACTGAGCTTCAGACGACAGGAACTCCTGGGCTCAGCCCTCATCCACCCCTGCAGAACCAGCACAGGCACATGGATGCTCCACAAAGCAGCGTCACAAAACAAACAGTACATATGCAGCCACAATGGCATGGTCAGGAGAATGGCTCCCTCATGTTTGTGGGACCATTTGCTAACACGCACAACGTGCCAAGGTCAGTACCTCCTAGTTAAGGATGGATCATCAGGCAAGAATAGCCAATGTAAGTGTGGAAGCAGCAGCAACAATGGGGTCTGAGGGGGTGTGTCTCCATCCCCAGCTTAGAATTGTCAAGGGAGCAGTTAGCCTGGATAGATCCTTTCTTATGTTTAGCAGCCATCTACAGAGTGCAAGGCTGTGTAGCAGGCTCTCTAAGAGTTCAGAAGCCACAGCCAAAGGACCTCAGTATTGAAAAGGGCCTTATAGATAGATATTGGGTACAACCCTGTCCTCTATAAGATGGAGAAGAGAGGTTCACTGACTTGTGGATTCTACGGACCAGTTAATATTTAATTTCAGAGACTATCACCAACATTCTCCAAGAGTAACATTTTAATACCCTCCAAAGTAAAGACTACCTCAGAAAAGAACAGTTCTTCAGCTGACTGCATTCCTGTGGACAAGCCATGAGGCAAGTGTACTCCCTGGTAAACAGTCAGCCAGCCGCTGTGTTAACACCTCCAGCAGCAGGGGCTCGAGGACACAGCTCAGGGGGGTCCACTCTGGGCCACCTGAAAGTTGTGTCCTCAGATTGAGCTGGAATTTCCCTTCCTGACACTTTCACTCACCAATCCTATTGTGACCTCTTTGAGCATAAATAATTCTTAAGACCCTGGCACAAAGCAAATCCTCAGTGAACATTAACTCTGCCTGTCCCTCCCTGCCCCACTCTCCATCCCATATTAAGCTCAGAACTATGTGGAAACAGTGTTCACGTCCAATGCCCACCCCCAACCACCACCACCAGCCCATCCTGAACTCTTTCTCCCCTCCAGGAAAAGCCCCTGAGACAGTGCAACCATTTCCCCCAAGTTATGGTTTCCTGGCTCCCCTGCACCATCCTGGCTTCTCTCCTCAAGAAAATCTTCAGTTTGTGTCCCTCTTAGAGTATAGGACTATTGGGGGGCTGGGTACAAAGCTCTGAAAGTCATGACTGCCCCTTATGGAGCTCACAACCTGGCTGAGAAAGATTCATTCACATTCAACAATGAGGAAACCCTTCTGCCAGGGTGGGGGTGGTACGCACCCAAACACTAACCTGCGTGACTAGACCATAGATTCTGAAGGGATTTAGAGGCAAGCGACGTCAATAAGAAATGGTGTTTCCAGGGGCACAAGAATCACTGCTTTCACCACATTCTATCTCCCCTGGGGAAAAAGATAATCAGATTAAAGAACATGCAGCCCTGACCCTGCCAGCTACAGCCCAGCTGCCTCTGTTTCCCTCAGCCCTTGAAGTAGGCACAATGACCCCTAGAAAGCACCCTTAGGGACAATCAAGTTCTCGACAGGGTCCCCACTATGGGGCAACCAGAAGGCAAAGGCAAGTGTTCCAGGCTGCTAAACACCGTAAAAAAACAGCTCTCAGGTAGGATCCCCCCTTCTTCACTGCCCTCAAACAGTCAGAGACTATGACAAACCTAAGGCAGAGGGAGAAAGTTTCTAGCGGAAAAACAGCATGAGTTGTTATTTTAGAATTCAAAGATGCCAGGGAGGCTGAGAAACCTAGTGAAGGGCAGGGCCACCAGCTTTTTGCTAAACTGGTTTGGCATCAATTTTTTGTTGTTGTTTATGGAAATGACCACATATGCGCCTGCATGCAATGCAGATGGCCAAGGGCCATTCTTTCAGTAGTATTTCCTAGAGGGCGGAGAAGAGGTGGCATTCTCGAATTCCCCTATACTTAAATCCCACAAATAAACAGCCATCTCTAAAACCGCTCTGCTTGGCCCTAACTCTTTCCTTGACTCAGGTTCTAAAATGTATTTCTGCATGTTAACATTCTGCAACAGCAGTAGTGTGAGGAAAATAACCTTCAGAACACTGAACCATCTCTTGTTCCCCTCCCAAGCAAGTTCTTGCCAAATGCTAGCATATTTTTAAAACATCACTACCACTAATAGGAATCTCTGTGCCCAGCATTTTGTTTGTTTGTTTTAAAGAGGCAAGGTCTTTCTCTGTTACACAGGCCCAGGCTGAAATGCAGTGGCACAATGATAGCTCACTGCAGCCTCAAACCTCGAACTCCTGGCCTCAAGTGATCCTCCTGCCTCAGGCTCCCAAGTAGCTGTGACCACAGGTGTGAGCCCTATCACACCTGGCTAATTTTTTATTTTTTGGTAGAGATGGGATCTCACAATATTGTCCAGGCTGGTCTCAAACTCCTGGCCTCAAGGGATCCTCCCACCTCAGCCTCTCAAAGTGCTGGGATTACAGGTGTATCCTGTCCAGCTTTTGACACCAAAAGTTAAGGGAAGCTGAAGAATGTCCAATATGTTGTTCAACGATTTGGAAGGACTGTGCTAATCTACCAGTGAGATCGGCCTCTCTATAAACAATACTTTGCTTTAAAGAGCATATTTTCTATACAATCACCAACAATGCCCAGCCACAGCCTTGTGTAACCTATGAGAAGAGAAACATCAGAATGTTGGATCATCAGGGCATCTTTGGAATATTCTAAAAGCTAACTTGGGACCCCTGAGCCCTCAACCACATCACATTAACCCCTAAAGCACACTCCTTCATGGTCCTGGCACTCAAGGACATCAGATTGGATCATCTACTGTTTACAGAGTGCCCACTGACTCCTAAGTGCTGCACTGTGCCAATCTTTGAGGCAGCACCATCTGCAACCCAGAAGTCAGCATAGCACTGCCCCCAAAAAATCAGAAGTCGAATCTTTCAGCTGCACAGCACCTATAGCTGATGCGACCCCACCCTGTCCATTCTAGCCCTGTCAGGGAAGCATCCCCTTCCCACATCCCAAGGTACCAAGAGCAACATCCATCAGCAAAGCAGAGTGCCCTTGGCAGAGACCTCCTTTACAAACTGGTTAAGGCAACCACGTTTTACATTTCAATGATTTTTTGTTTGGTATTCATGCAACTGTAGCTAATAACAAACATGACTTCATGGAGCAGTACAATCAGCAGGTCTTCTGAAACGAATTGCTACCAAGGTTGTCAGCTTTCCAAGACACAAAAT
Organism: Daubentonia madagascariensis; assembly: GCA_023783475.1. Lineage (NCBI taxonomy): Eukaryota > Metazoa > Chordata > Mammalia > Primates > Daubentoniidae > Daubentonia > Daubentonia madagascariensis. Next base: position 10,936,545 of record JAKFHU010000901.1, read on the forward strand.
GACTCATAACCTCATGTAAACAGACCTCCAAGTGAATGAAAAGCCCAACCAAGCCTGCTAATGGTTATTCCTTTTCTCCCCATACTACCTCATTACCCGCCAAAAGGGAGAAAGTTGTTCACAGGAATTAATCCACCCTAACACAGAACTTGCAGTAGGGTAGAGAACTTGGCCTGCTCATTTCAGGATGGCACCTTTCCTCTGGGCACCCTCCACTCCACCCAGGAGATGGGCAAACACAAGCGCCATTCATGTTCCCGTCTTCCCCTCCACCACGATGTCTGCCCAGCCCTGGAGGCTTCATGTGCAAAGCCTTTTTACTTTTTCTACCAGTCACATTAAGGAAGAAGGGACATCCCTAGCAGCAGCTCTGGGCAGAAACAGAGCACAACTCTCCTGGGGCACACAATCTTAGTTTCTCCTCTTATTTCATTATTGTCAGGCCCTGACAGCAATTCAGGTGTTCGATAGTGTGGGAAACTTTCCACACTGCCTTTCTGATAGCACCATGAGCACCTTTCCTAACAAAGGCAAAGTCACAGGGCCAGAGTCTTCTAAAAGCCAGTTAGGCAGAAACAGCTTCATTCAGCAGAGACCAGGAACCTCTCACAAACCAGGATTGTTCAAGCTGCAGCAGGATGAACGAGTACCCCACGGAGCCAGTCCTCCCACGCCAGCCTCGGCTCTAGGTGATTGTTTCACTTGCACCAGTAACAACAGAAGACCAGGAGACACAACTGCGGTGAAAATTCTAATTTGCTCTGAGATCCCAAATGACAGTTTAGGTGACCTCAAAATAAACTTCATATTTTAGCAACATAGGCAGGAACTATGGAAGAGGCTATATTTTTAAAGAGCACAAATATCAAAAATAGCTCAAGTTATTAGAGGTGTAACATCCCAAGCAAAGAAAACATCAGGGAAATTAAGTGTCTCTTTTCTATGTGAAACCGCAAGGTGGTTTTCAGCGCTGGTTTTAGAGAAGGTAGCCAATACATCCTTACGCAGGACTCAGAGACCACAGAAGCCGGCCCACACCAACCTTTTAGTTTAGGCTGTCAGTGACTCACCACTCCAATGCTGGGCACCTTTTGCATTATTATTTGTACTTTAGTGATCTTTCTGTAGTATTCACTCAGGTCTCATTTCCACTCTATTGCAGACCTCAAATGTGCCTCCTTAAGTATATGCCTTATTATATAGGTGGTATTCTCTTCAAATAAAGCATGACATCCCAGCCTGGTTAATGACACTATTTTGTCATACTAACACATCCCATATGCTATCAGTGAGATACAGTCTACTGAGAAAGACACAGAGTGAATGACAACTGTGAGCCCTTCCCCCACCCCATTTAACACATTAACTGCTGTGTGAGTTGTATTTAACTCACTAGTTTTGAGCCCGGGGCCTCAGGAAGCATGTAACTCACGCATCTCTTTACCCTTGGGAGCCGCGTGGTGCGCAAGCAATTCATGCTGCCATGCTGTAGCACACATGTTACATGATGAGTGGCCCCCTGGGCAAAACCCTGCGGTTGGTTCATGAAAATCTTACTTGTTGATGTTCTTATTGTTATAATTAATATTGACAATTGCATATAACTCACACACAGAAAAAATAAATTTTTCATTAAATTAGAAAGGATCGTTTTGTTTTCAAAGTTTTTATTCTATTTTTGTAATAAAACACTGTGACCCCAAAGAAAAGTTTTTCTCTAGTGTGGCAGTCACTGTGTTAAGGGAAACCCTCCTTGCTAAGGTACTCAGGTATGTATGTGGAATCTGTGACTCAATGCCTCCCCTGGAATTAGATCCATATAATAAGTCAACAAGGTTTCCAAATTGTGATGATTTTGAGTTTCTACCAAGAGAGAGAAACAGAAAACATCAAAGGTTCCTTCTTAAGAGTTAAATCTGGTTAAGAAATGTTAAAACCAGGAGTCAATTCAGTGTTAACACATTATCACCAGCTTACAGATCTCTTTGTGGAGGTCCCACCCACCCCCTTCTTTCAGGAGGGGTTTGTAGCTCATCTGGTACCTGGCAGGAGCATCTATGGTACGCTGGGCATGGCCCCCACCTTGCAGGAGGGGGTGGGGAGAAATCAGAGAACCGGGGTTGGGCTGCAGGGTTTGCAGAACTGGAAAGCTAACTGGTGACCAAATCAAGAGGGATGCATCTATCAGAAACCCACTCATTAACATTTTAAATAACCTGGCTGGAAAACCAGGACCAGCCAGATTCTCCTTCCCAGGGGTCATGTTCACTCAGGGTACATCAATACTGCTTCACAGGTGTTAGGTGGTTCTAGCCACATGGCTGGAGGAAACTTCTCCTCTACCCCTAGGTTGGAATGGTTCACCAACAATCAAACACACTCTCCCAAAGTGACAGTTAAACACTTGTCCCTATCTTCCTTTTATAGGTGACCAAAGGAGTCACCCCTTATGCCAGGTACATTACAGCACTACTGACAGGCCAGGGTTTTGTGTCAGTTAGCACACCGTTCATATCTCCAAGAACACACAACGGCCTCAGGACTTACCCATCACACATCCTATAAGCAATCACCACCCCTCCCCCCAGGGTGGGTCCACCAGACTGACAGATAATTACAGCCATTACACAAGTACTGGGGCAGCCTCATCCTGATGGTGTCCTCAAATTCTATCTGAAGCGTTAAACATTCTATGTCCAGAACATTGGAAACAGCAGCCCAAATTATTTTCAGAAATGGCCACGTTTAGTTTTTTTAGTTAAGCCTCAGAAACCATAGGCACAAGCAAGTTTAATTCGTGTTTAAACATCGGGTTTAAAAAAAAAAAAAAAAGGAAAACCAACCTGGTACATTCCATCCCAATTGTAAGCTATTATAGTAGACCATCAAGCATTATCTCTAATTTACTGGGACTTTTTTAAAGTTACAAGTTCACTGCAAATGAAGTAAAATTTAAACTGCACTGTACACAAAAATAAAATTTCCCTTACTCTCCCCCCCCTACTCCCACCTACCAGAAGTCACTTAGTAGTCTGGAGTTTTGATTTCATAAGATTCCTCACCAGGAAGTTAGGTTGAGTCAAAGGTCTCATGAAAATACCACTTATAAGGACACAATGCATGACTTTTTGAGGGGAAGGGGGGAATTACAGCTATTTTCCCCCAGCTGTGACCTATTGTGTTTCCATTTTTAGTGCAAGCAAGTATACAACATTTTACTTTATGAAGATCCCAATCTTGAATATCAATTTTTACTGCATTTGGAAAGAACTGCTGATCCTGAATGCACATAATCAATGGTTTCAATTTTTCAAGTGAAGATAAAAGATGCCAAGAAAGTTGCAAAGGAAGTACTCCCTGTAAAGGACATTAAAGGCCTATACAACTTAACTGAATCCCCCCCTAAGCTTTAGTGATTGCCCCCCTGGCAAGCAGGCTCCATCTGGGGAAAGGCTCCAGTACGATGTTTGAACAAAGACAAGAGAATCTCACAGATTTCCTTAGGAAAATCCTGGCTGTGTATTGCAGAAGGTTCCCCCTACTTCTGCCTCCTCACGTACATTCAAACTGAACAGTCACATTTTTACTGAGTGGCCCCTGTGTATGAGGCAATGTGCTGGGTGCTTTCACAGGACTTGATGCAATGCATGGCCACGGGTACTGAGAATGGGATTTCTTTTAAGGCATGAGACTTTCTTTTGCCCCTGAAATAAGAAAGCTTCAGTTCCATAAGTGACGGGTATAAAGGACCCTGGCATTTGTTTCCATTCATCCCCCTCTCTTTTCCACATTCTGCTCCACACCATCCAACTTCCCCCTTCAACCTAGAGATGATTGATCAACTGTCCCAACCTCTGGAGACTCAATTTACAGCAGATGAGAAATGAGTTACAGAAGACAAATCACTTTAAAAATCAGAATTGGCTTACTCCGTCATAAAAGGTCATGGAAATGCCTTCTCTCCTTGCTGTCCTCTAACCCAAACCCTATTGGCTGTTTAAGATCTGGTTTAAGACCCATATCCCTCCAAGAAGTCCCCTCTCTTCCTGCTTCTGTAGCTTCCCCAGCAGAGAAAGGCAATGATCCATAGGCAAGGGATTATCTTCTATGCCTAGAGCTCCATCAATTTTTTTAAAGCAATATATATGACTTGAATGTTCAAGTCCCCAAAATAAATCAAGCCAAGCCCATCTGCCATCTGGCCCCATGGGTGAGGCAAAAACACTTTTCTATCATTTATAGAAACCTACGTATTCAGCATAAAGGCCACTGCTGCCCCAGGGGCTTACAGTCCAGCTTAAACAAACAACTCAGAAATAAAATACATCATTAGAGAAAGTTGTTAATTTTCACATAGGGCAGGTTCTATAGCATTTATATTGCACTTAGACGAAGTACCACATGGGGCCTGGGCTGGCTTTTTGTTAGCTCTGAATTATTCAGCACTGCATTGATAGATTGCTAATTAAAATACTAACCCCTAAGGCATGGGCCCTACTAACGGTCTTCTTGGCTTCATTACTCCCTCTAAGAGCATCAGAGTCAACCCTCCCCATTTGCCTCCCTCCCCTCTAACTGCCAAAGCACACCAAGGGCCTTCAACCTTACAAGTCAAACTTGTTCAACAGCTAAGGAAGTAAAGTGGAAAATCTGGTGACAAGGTGATTTACTGAGGTCCTTTGAGAAGCCTGCAGTTCCAAAGGACTCAGGAAAGGAAGGACAGTTCTAACACTTGGCTTTCTAGAAAACAGGCTGTCTCTTTTCCTTGAATATGCCTGGATTTCCTTTGTTTCTCATGTCAGAGGAACAGCTGCCCCTGTCAGGGGACCCTTCTCCAACTCTCCTGCCTGCTGTAGTCCCCAGGATAACCCAGAGCTTCCCTACTCTGCTCCTCAGAGATGTCAGTACTGTCCAGGACAGGTATGCCCCAGACGGGAGAGAGACACTGTCTAAGACCCCTCCAATGGGACCCTGCCATTGCTCCAACCCAGTGTGAATCTCAAAGCACCAGAACTCCAATCCAGTTCTTGGTCAACCACCTCCCTCATGGTCTTGCTTTGGTCTTAAGTGTCCAAAACACTCAGATTTTAATTTTTTAGTAAATTTTTGTAAGATGACATATGGAAAAGTATATAAAACTTTAAGTAAAAATTCACACATCTATGTAACCAGCACTCAGACTGGGAGTTACATCAACAGCACCCCAGTAGCCCCACATGCCTGTGCCCCCTTCCAGCAAGAAATGTATTTTCCATCTGAAATGTAAGTGAATATTATTTCAATCCTCTGAGCAACCATCACTTCTGAGTGATTTGTCCCTATGAAGTCAGAGAGAAGGGGACAAAAACTACATAGGGAATGCAGGGGAGAGTGATGAATTAGCATCTAATCAAGTACCTCCTGAGGACCAGGTAACAGGACAGGTAGAGAAACCTGGCATATACCATCTTAAACAAGTGATCAAAGTTAACACCATCAGTAACAAAACAAACTAGATATAGCAGGCCACCTGATAGGTTGCAATATCACAGTATCCAGCCAAAAACACAGCCCAAATGGACAGCCTTTCCAACAGTGACAATAATCTTCAAGAAATGTCCAAGCCATGAAAGTCAAGGAAAGACTAAGGAAACACTCCAGATTGAAAGAGACTAAAGAGATGACAAGAGGGCATGATATAATCCTGGAGGGGATCCTTTACTATCAAGGACATTACAGTGTCAACTGGCAAAACTTGAAATCCAATTCAAGATATGGGAGTTCCTTGAGTTATTCTTCCAACTTTTCTGTAAGTCTGAAAGGGTCTCAAAACAATGTATTTAAGAAGAAACAGACAGCTTTTCCTCTTCACCCTTCCACCTGCTTTCCTCCTGAAATACAGAGGTGAGGATGAAGTCCCATGATGAGAGCAGAACATTGAGACAGGCGCCTCGGACCTGCCACTCTGGCCCCAGATGACCCACCTCCAAACGTACTGTAGCGTGGAATAAAATAGACCCCTCGATGGTGGATGTCACTGTAGTAGGGTCTCCTGTTACAGCCAAAGCACTCATCACTGATATATTTGACAGGCAGAAGACTACAACTCCATTCCTGTTTTCCCACTATTGCTAATAAAAAAAACCTGCAAGAAAAGTTAACAGAAAAGCTATGACTTGCTGCAGGGACAAGAGGGCAGAGAAACCGTGAATGTGTTTCGTCCAGCAATGGGCATTGAGGAAAGGAGGCCTGGCCGGAAACAGTAGCAGGGTATCCATGCAGCACAGCAGCACCTACTTCAGGCAGGTGATGAGTCAGACAGGCTCTCAGGCGCTGGCCTTTCAACCGGATCACCACTTAGAACTCCAACTCTACAGAAAGATTCTAAATGCTGGACTTAAAGCAGCCTTAGGAATATTACCTGCAAATAAACAGTGGATTTCTCTAAATAGGTATTCTTGTATAATCCGATTTTGTTGCTTAGGCATCATTCTGTATTTTGTTTTTCTAATCACAACTTATTTTTATTACCATAATGCGTCATGTTGGGCCAATATGCCACCTTCTTTGAAGTCTCCTTTTACCATTTTTTAATTTCACTCATTCTGAAGAGTACTTGGAGGTAGATTCAATTGTTTCCATTTGACACACAGAAAAAGTTGAGAGATTAAGCCATGTGTCCAAGGTCTCACAGCAAAGAAATAGCATAAATGGAACAAGAATTCTGAGCCACAACTCCCAACCCAGTGTTCTTTTTCCTAAGCCACACAGTATGCCATGAGTAACACTGTCAGTTTTTTGGGTTTTTTTTTTTTTAAACATTTCCTTCCTTGCCTTCTTCAGATTAGAAGATTATATTGCAAATGGCTAGAACAAGAGGTCAGATGAAAGTGGGAAGAAATGCACATATTTTACCCAGCCTTAGAGGAATGAACATGCAGGAAATTCAGCACTCCATCTTTCTCTGCTTGTTCACACTGGTTTTAGAAATGACAAGTTGCAAAACACTGCTCCCCGTAGTGAGCCCAGACCTGGCTCCTCGAGACTCTCCTTGCAGCTAGTGTCCCCCTCGGGATTTGCCAGGTCCTGAAACCCCTACAGAAATCATGGAATCTCGAATGCTTTGCTGCCATTCCCATGCAGCCCTGCTCCTCAAATCCACAGTACTGAGCCTGTTATGTAAGACAGTGCTGGGTACTTGGCAGGGTCTCTGCCCTCGTGGATAAGTTGAGGAGATAAAGTACGCAAAAAGTGAAGCAATCATCCAAGAGACAAATAACAGTGTAGGCCAGCAGCAGAGGCATGAGAGGAGGAGATGAGCAAATGCCAAGACCACGTAAAGGATGGACATTATTTACAGTAACTGCCTCTGTGTAGAGAATAGATTTCCTTAGGCTGTGGTAGGTCAGGAAGGGTTTATAGAAAAGATGCAATTTAACCTTGGTCTTGGGAGAATAAACTTAGAAATAGAGAGGGAAAAGATTCTAGGCTGATACAGTATGGATGCAGAAAACTCAAGGTACATTCAGAAGATATGAATGGACTGACTCTGCCAGTGGGAAAGAGTGGATCACACAGGCAATAATGAACTGACAGCATATCAATTCCTAGCTCTGGCTACAAGGGAAGCTTCAAATTGGCTTAAACAGAAGGACACTTCCATCTCATGCAACAAGAAGTCCAGAGTTCTGGCGGGTTCTACAGTGTTAACTGTTCTAGCCCAAGGCACATGGCTACACAGAGGAGGGGTTTTGTCAAGATGTTGAAATGGGGGTGTGGATGATCCTAGATGGACAACCAACCACCACAAATGGCTACTGTCTAGTGAGTGCTGAGCCCTGCCCCATGTGTTTCACCCTTAAACCTGGGAGGACAGATTGAGGATGGGAGCCAGAAGAGGAGCCAGAAGAGGCTCCTCATCTAACAGCCAAATCCAAAACTCAATTTGGAAAAGTTTGCAGCAATGGGAATTTCCTCCCCATGCCTATTACTAAAAACATATGAGTTCTTAAGGTGAATCAAACCAGAACGGCTGCTCAAAAGACTGCAGAATCAAAGACCTTCATTCTAACCACCACTGGAGGCCTGCGTTCATTAAAGCAAAGCTGTGCTGGGACATTCCCCAGCACGTGAGTGAGTGCAAAGAGACTGGCCAGGCTGTTTCATCTCACAGGATGGCCCCAAAGAGAAAGTACACTGACGTCCAGGTCTAGAGAGTCAAAATTCCCAGTATATTACTGGCATTGCGAAGTTCCATTATCATGAGCTTTGTCATACATGAAGTTTGCCAAGCCCAGTATCCAAGCAAGACACTCTCACTCAATGATTGGGTGCATCTCCCTAATACTGAGAAGCCTGTGAAACAGCTTAGAGAACTCTGGCAGTTGCAGCACTACTCTATGAAGTAAATCTACAGCAATGTCATTCATTTTAGAAATGTTCACAGAGCACCTTCTATGTGCTATGTGTGTCCTAGGCATTGGAGATTCAGCAACGAACAAGACAGGTGCTGCTCCTGTGGACGGCAGGATCAGGTGAGGAAGACAAGCTAACAAAAGAGCCAACCATGGGTAAGGACAAGGATAGAAATAAAACTGTGTGAGTGATGGTCTGAGTGGGCAGCAGAGGCAGCCTCCCAGAGGTGGTGACTTGGGGAGGCCTGAACAACAAGCAGCCTCCTGTGCAGAGACCCGGGAGAGAGCACCCATGCAGGAGGATTAGGGCCAACGTGCCGAGGTGGCCAGAGGCCTGCCACATCCCGTGAGTAGGAGGCCAGTGTGGACGGGAGTGGGCAGCAAGTGAGACAGGGATACTAATGAGCCAGGGTAGGCAGGGGCCAGATGACATGGGGCCTTACAGGCCTAGTCACAGGTTTGTATTTTATTCCAAAAGCAAAGAGAAGCAGCTAGATGGTTCCAAGCAGAGAGGTGAAAGAATCCAAGACTGATCTGGCTACTGTGTGGAGAACAGACCGGAAGGAGACCAGGGAAGTAGATAACCAGCTGGGAAAGGGTTCCATCATCCAGGCCAGAGACTGTGGTGGCTGGATGGGTCAGAGTAGCAAGGGGGTGAGAAGTGTAAGGATTCAAGTCACATTTGGAAGTAGAGAGGAAGAGTCAGTGTTGAGGGAGGGATCAAGGATGACGCCTGGATCTGGGGTTAGGCAACTGGATCATGCCTCTTACTGAGATGGTGAGAGCTGGGGAGATAAACAGGAATAGCAACAAATAAGAATGCTTCTAAGCATCCTCTATTGTGAGTTGGCAACTTTTGAAAGTGTACACACTTTCTGACTGAACCATTTCACTTCCCATAATGGGGCAGTGTAATGGTTAATGTTATGTGTCAACTTGACCAGACTAAGGGATGCCCAGATAGCTGGTGAAACATTATCTCTGGGTGTGTCTGTGAGGGTGTTTCCAGAAAAGATTAGCATTTGAATCAGTGGGATGAGCAAAGAAGATTCATCCTCACCAATAAAGGCAGACATCACCCAATCCACTGAGGGCCCAAACAGAACAAAAAGGCAGAAGAAGGGTGAATTCTCTCTTCAGCTGGGAAATATCTTCTCCTGTCCTCAGACATGGGAGCTCCTGGTTCTTGAGCCCTCAGATTCTGGTCCTTACATCAGTGACCCCAGTCTCAGTACCAAAATCTGTATTAGCCAGGGTTCTCCAGATGAACAGAATATAGATATATAAAAGGAAGTTATGAAAATTGGCTTATGTGGTTATGGAGGTAATATACTGGAGACCAGAAAAATAAGCACATTAATGTAACTAGTAACACGGAACTTAACTCCTTTGAACACAAACAAGCTGTCGAGTCTCCAGGAAACACACACAGCAAGTATGCAGGAGACGGTGCACTCCCAATCAGCCCACAGTTCCTAATGAGGTTCAACACCAACATCAGGATGTCACGTGCTGGAACCCAGACATAGGGGTGGAAGCCCTGCACTCCAGTCCCACCTTGCAGAGCAAGTTTGAGTAGTCACTTGACAGCTCAGGGTCTCAGCTCCCTTTTTATCCTCCCTACCTCAGGGGACTCTTGTGAGCAAGGAAACTGACAGTTAAGTGGGAACACAACTTGGACAGCATAAAGTATACACCAACAGAAGAAGATATTGCTGTTGAGATCAAATTGCCAGTGAGCAGGAAAAAACAGAAGCCACCCATTGTGAGTTCCTTCAAAGCCATCTCTCCTCTCCCACATGGCCAGGGTTAGGGGTAGGGTGGTTATACATACCCTAAGGCATCAGTGTACACGCGTGAAGTGGAGAGTGCCCGTTTTTCATTTGATTATACAAATGCCTTGCATAGGGTGCTAGCGATTTGCCTGATGGAGGCATGCTGCAAGTGCAGGTGTCTGACCTCAGACATCAGGCCCTGTTCCTAGAAGAACACACCCATGCCAGGGCTCTGATCGAGTGACAAGCAGAATGATGGCTGGAGGAGTCTGAGGGCAGCTGGCCAGGCCATCAGCACTTCTTAGATCTGTCACTAATGAGATGCCTGCCTGATCTAGAGCTAAATCAGCTTCCAGGGCATATGGGCAACTGACATCTAAAAGAGGCAAACCAGTTCCCAGCCGGCCTCTCAAGGAGCTTGATCCCCTTCACTTCAGCAGCCTTTCTTCTAGGGTTGACCTGAGCAACATCCCACACAAGGGGGTCCATGAAGCACCAGCCCCGCCAGGTGGCAGAGCCCGCGCCACACCCGCCTCCTCTCCTTCTCCACCATCCTTCCTCCCTCTAATCTCCTTCATTCATTCTCAGCCTTTCCTGTCTGCACCCAAACCTGCAACCCACAAGTGGCTTCATCCTAAAAGAAAAACAGGTGGTCCTTTTATGTTGCCCTTCACCTCCTACCACTAAATAACCACCACAACATGGAACTAAAGCACATTTTCAACTATTTTATACTGAATCAGTAAAATCTTTACAGTTCCCATTATTAACAAATCAAGTTGGAAACGTATTTCTCTAAGGGAAACAAAAACCGTAAGTAAAATTGCTTTAGATTTTCATGGATAATTAGAATTGAGAACAAAATGGTTTACTCCTCCTTTTACTGTTTATTTGAAGTCACTCCTTTTCACCTTAATTTTATGTTCCTGCCCAGTAAGCAGTCATTTCTGGCCACCTTTCAGGTGGGCAAGAAGTTTCAAGGTTATAAGGGGGTCAAAATCCCTACTCAAAAGCACTTTCCTGTGACATCCCTGCTGGATGGCACCCAGCCTGCTCAGACACCTGCAGAGATGAGGCCCTCACTTCTGCATAAGGCAGCCCATCCCACCACTAGGGCGTCCCACTGACCACGTGGTCTTGCACCTAAGCTAGATCTACCTCTACACAACATATACCTATTGTTGATCATTCTGCTCTTTGGAAGAATTCAGAGAGGGAACACACACATTCCACATGATAGCCCTGCAGTATTTCAGGATTACATTCCCTTTTCCTGGACTATTAGTCCTGGGTCCCCAAGCTATTTCTCACATACTATGGTTTCCAGGCACTTTGCTGTTCTTGGTATCTACCTCTAGATGAGGTCCCCCTAAAATATCATTGAGATCAGAATATAGTACAATGGAGTCACATCTTATTGGGGTGAGCTCAATTCTAAAGTCAATGTTAAAGCAAGTGTCGTGCAGCACTAAAATCACCCTTGAAAATGCCTAAACACTGTCCAGCACCATAGTGAGATGTTTCCACTTCAAGAAAGAGTCTGAACTGCCTAAAGAGACAAGATTTCCCTCCTTCCATCTCACCCTTGCGGCACATCCTCAGTAAGCAGGTTGATCTTATTCACACAACTGAAGTTTTTTCTTGTTGTTTGGTTGGTTTCTTGGTGATTTTTGTTCACTTTCACCTAGCAACACACAAGCTTCATTTCTGAAGCGTAATTTAATTGCATCTGTGAGCCAAATTTACCTAGACTGTAGGACAGTGCCAGTCTTTCTTAGTCCTCTCCCAAGGACATCTATTTTCTTGGGGTATTCAATTTCATCTCCCCTTCCACACCTGGTCCCCATCCATGCCAACATTTCTTGATAGCCAAAGAGCCACCACTGAGCAGAGGTCACCCGAGGAACTTTGTAAAACTTACATTCTGAAGCCTCACTTTGCAAGTCTTTGTCTTGATTTAAAAAAAAAAAAAAAAAAAGAGGTCATAAAGAGGTTAATGTGATTGCAATCTTACCACAGTACATAAAAATCAATAGCACTACCCTCTTTTAAAGGCTGCAACAACTCAAGCAACTACTTTTTTTGCCTATAAGACAAGTGTGTGCTCTCATGAGTGTCATTTATCATCCCAAGTGAAAAAGTTACTGGCTCAGGTTTCTTGCCTGTGTATTTATGGTTATGTAACAGAGGGAACGGCCTAAAAAAGAGTAAAAATGTTTTACGAGCCGTCTCTTTAAAACCTCCCCCACTCTTTTTGGGAATTAAAACCTGCATCCCTGCCCAAGGCCACTAATCAGAGGGGCAGGGGAGTGTCCTTTGTTCCTTGTACCACAGGAGATGGCTCAATGGAATTGCCCAGGCCAGGTCACGAGATTGTCTCAGGACCATCAACTGTAGTCAAAGAGCAATCGCCTCAAGCTGAAAACGCCCTTTCTAAAGCTCTGTATTTCTGCTTATAGGGAGGAAAATGGTACTTTAAGACACACAAGTCTGCCATTCTCCTCATTTGCCAGCAAATTAATAAACTTCCCTTTCTTTCCCCTCAAGCTACTTGTTCTCATCCTTCTAATGTGGCTCGGGGACAGGTGCTGCGCTTTCAATAACAGTTACGTTTGAAGTCGTCTTAAGTCATGTCAGCACACCAGGACCATACAAATCATAGTTAACATTTACTCATTTAGGAAGAAAAGTGGTGTTTTATTAGGGAGATAATGAACACTGAGCTTTGAAAGAACTTCATATAACACCCCTGTTCAAAACAATGTCAAAATAGTAAAACCACAACATAATTATATGAATCAGGATAATCCTAATTTTATGGAAACACAAGGCCATCTTACCAAAAAAGTTGCAGCTTAGTTAACTCTGTTCTCAAGAATAAGCTCCAGCAAAGGACTATAAGGTAAGAAAGTAGAACTCAGCCCAGAGGCAGTCCTGAAGAGACTCATACAAATGGACTCTGCCACATTTTGAATACAGTGTTTTTATACTCGAGGGTTGGGACGAGTTCTAGAAGAACTCATTTTTTAAAAGAGGGCTACAGTAAATAAGTTCTTGTAGCAGCTTATAAACATCTTCGTGTTTTATAAACTCCCATTTTTGCCTTCTTCCTCAAATGGCATGGTAATTTATGGGAATCATTCTTTGATGTGGATACTTAATGTTTTCTCAGTCTTGACAGCCCGGCAAACAAAGCTTCAGCCCTATCCCCACCCCATCCAATCAGGCTGTCTCCAGTAAGCCCTGCTCTCCCACAAGTAGACTTGAGCCCCCGGGGCTAGAGGGAGAAGAAGCAATTTTCCAGGTGAACAGAGTGCGGGGGAGGGGTCCCACTCTAGCTGAGCTCTTTTTAACAGTTCAGAGGAGGGAACAGCTCTGAAGGCTGAAAGCACTGAGGTGATGCTGGTCTTCTTCACCCACTGAACCATGGTTCTAGACAGGGGCCTGACCTCCTAAACAGGTGGGAAGCTGGTACACCAGGCCACAAAGGAGAACGGCAAGAGGTGAGCCTACCAGATCCCTGTCTTAAGAGCTGCCATAACAGCCAAGCAACTTCAACTTCCCACTAGAGGGATGCCACATCCACCTCTGTCATCTCCAAGAGGCGAGGATATTGTGAAATACCTCCTTATACACTACTCCTGGATAGCACTTATTACGCTGTGATCCTTAATAACTAGGACTACATCTTATTCACCTTTCACACCCAGTGCTGTGCCAGGCATCAAGAAGATTTTCAAATATTTGTGTCTGTTACGTAACACTTCCCAACCCATTGAAGCCAAGAGTGCAAAACATCTCAGCTATGAGAAGGCAGTTCTGGTACACACAATGAGCTGAAAACGGACATCTTCACAAAACAGAGCTTCAGACTCACCACAGAACATCACCAAGGTTCACAGCCCAAATGGGCACAAAGTAAAATCAATGCCACTTCTCACCAGTATAGCACCCTGTTAAATCAGAAAGTGTACGCCTGGAAACCATCAACTTCCCTGTCTTGGTGCCATGAACTAGCTCGTATATTAACCTGTTTACCACAATGAATGTGAAAAATTACAGTTTCTTAGGGTGTCTACCTTACACAGTAACTTAACAGAAGATACTTGAGATGCATATACATAGCTCAGCAGGGAAGTGTGACCACTGACCCCCGGCAAAGCACAAAAAGGACAAGGCAAGATTTTAAATTCCAGTGTTAAGCCAAGAGTTTACTTATTGAGTGAGATAAAGTAGAAAACAGTTATAACCTAAGTAATTATCTGGCTGGCACTTAGCTACATCATTTTGGACCCACACTACTGTTCCAGGGTTTCTGGTGTTATTTACAGCTCTGCACACACCATGATTCTTTGGCCAGCATTTAGGCAGTTTCTGATTTCTGAGATTGTTCACATTGCAACTTAAGCACAATTCAGATTGATACCCTTAGCATCTGTCCCATTAAGAAAGAGCTCTCTACATGGCTGAGTGTTGTATAACCCCAGCAGCCTGCTGAGCAGGGTTTGGTTTCACATATGTTGGTCAGATTTCAGGGATATTAACACAGTGGGCAATCCCTAGAGCCTTCATTAAGGATAGATTATAGAAGGTTAAGGAATGTACAGTGAGGAAGGAAGCTGAGGAAGCAACTGGAGGAAAAGGAGAGGACCTAGAACAGTTTTAGAAGAGGAGATAGACAAAATCCAAGAAGTAAAAGACATTTACTAGATTATTTGCAATGGCAAATATTAGGGCCCATAGCCCAGCATTGTTTTTAGATGGTGATAGCAGGTTAAAGCTCTTCCAGACATGGAAACTACCACTAGAATCTAAAGCACAGATCGATGATTGTCAGAAACCAGTTTAGAGACTCGGCCAGAAGGATGTGAGTACTATAAATAACCATGATCCAGCACAAAGTGAAATCAGGCCTAGGACAAATCTCCCAAACCCAAGTCTACGAAACACACAGCATCTATGTTACCAATGTTACCATTACCTCTCCGGGTAATCCTGACACACCCAAAGAGAGAAAACCAAGGCTCTGGTGCCTGCAACATCCACAGCCTCTACTGATGGAAACACACAGTACTCACTAACTGAGCCATCCTGGAAAGTTCCTAGGGCCAACGTGGCCAAAGCCACCTGGACCACGTGTAGGAACCTGCCCAGGAGCTGCCAATCAAGAGGCTGCTTTCTACAAAAGCTTTAGAGCTTTGGTCATTGGTGACAGGGTCAATGGTGGATAGTGGATTCAATCTCAACTGGAACCAGATTCAGAAAGGGTGTTTCATCCACAGCAGGCGTGAAAAGACAGGGAAGACAGCCAAGGCCAAGAGTAACTGAGTCATGTTCCCGGCACTAGCATCGAAGGCAACGTACGTCTGCTACTGACAGGACAACCCGGTCTCTAAAGCATGGTCTTAAGCGTCTTTCTAATCCTCTAATACTGTGCTGGCCTTGTAGGCCAGGCTTCCCAGCTAAGCCTGGTTCCTGGGACAGCCCCATCTGCCTTAATGCCAAGTGCCAGGAGGGACGGAGACAGATACAGTCACCCTGTTAGTGGTATCAACACAGGATGGCCCACAACTATAAGCTAAGGAACAGTTAGGTCTGGAGCTCTAGGGCTGAAGATTTGAGGTGACAAGTGGTCCTTAAAGCTAGACCTGAGGACTCCTTAAGGACCTTCTCCACACCTCATAAAGGAAAAGCCTGTTGTAACCCTTGAGGTTCCCCATCAATGCTGGTGCTTTGCTAGGTTAGAGGACCCAACCCAAGGCTGGCCCCTCAGCATGGAGGAGCTGCAGCCAGTGAACCAGCACCCAGAACTCCCTCCCAGCCATCAGGTTGTCCCCACACAGTGCCCTGCACTGAGCTGTGGCTTCCCAAGGACGTGACCTTCTCCTAGCAATGTGCTTTATCAGACTTGTTTTCTCATTCTACTGCATCAACAAGCCCCTGAAGGTTGTACTGGAGTCTTACTCCTGATTTACAGATACCTAAAGCCTGGAGGCCAAGCCTCAGGTTACACAGCTGGTGAACTGGGGAACCAGTACTCAAAACCCAGTTCTATCCCATCTAAAGGTTATGTTCCTAACTCCTATATTTTCCCCATCCTCCTTCCCAACCCTAGTTTACTTTTAATTGTGGTAAATAACACAAAATTTAGCACAACCATTTTTAAGTGTACAGTTCAGTGGTGTTAAGTGCATTCACATTGTTGGGCAGCCACCACCACCATCCATCTCCAGAAATCTGTTTTCATCTTGCAAAACTAAAATTCTGTATCCATTGAACCACCATTCGACTTTGTCTCCACAAATCTGACTATTCTAGATACTTCATGTAAGCGAAATCACACATTTATCTTTAACTGGCTTATTTCACTTAGCAAAACGCCCTCAGGGTTCTTCCACATTGTAGCAGGTTTCAGAATCTCATTCCTTTCTAAGGCTGAATATATTCCATCATGTGGACAGACCATATCTTGTCCACCTGTTCATCCTTTGATGGACACGCGGGCTGCTTCCATGAGCAATGCCACTCCACCTCCTTGCTTACCTCATATTCACTTATATCAGTGCCTAGCATCCTGCCTGACACAGCAGGGGAGAAAGAGTACCTTTCTATCCACTTTCAAAAGAGCATTTTAGGAAATTAGGTGGAATGGGCTTTCCATTTTATTTTTAAAATCAGTATTTATTAATGCTATTATACTTATCATAACATTGAGGTCCTTATGTTCATGTACTAAGTTAGTAGTATTAACATACAAATAATTTAAGCGGGACTATTTGTCAGTATAACTATAAAATCTGTGAGTCTTTAAATTGCTAACCAAACAGACCAGAACTGCTACATCCAAATTAGTATTCTCCTGACAGCTTGGGAGACTCTACACCTATTGATAACTGAGAACATTTAAGCCCAACTGTAACTCCAGATGACAACAGCTAGTTAAGAGGTCACACAAAATTGGCATCATACCTGGAAGTCACACATGTCTGTAACTAGTGTTAAGTCAGTGAATCCCCACCTTCTTCAACCAGTTTAGTACTTTGAATAACCTTCGACCTTCTAGAACAGAAAGCCTACCTTCCAGGCATAAAATATTGCCACCACAGAGCAGAATCAGAAGAATGCACCAGATGTGCAGGCAGTTTCGTAAGAGATATTGACAAGCTATAGCATCTTCACACCTCTGTCCAGAGTGGCCATCCTGAAGGAAATGAAATTCATTCAGATGTACAGGCTCTGGCATATTGGTGATTAAAAAAATCAAATCAATTGCATTTTTTGGGCACTGCCATTATTTTGGTGCATGCAGCTTGTTTTATAGCCACATATGTACACATACTAAAGTGATAATTAAAAGAGCAAGCAGATTAATAGCAAAGAAACACTAGTTTCTGGCTGAGGAGACATTCATTTTCCTTATTTTACAAATAAACATTAGCTCTCATTAGGAAATACAAGCAAATTGAGAATGTGATTAAATCTGATGAGATAAAGCAATTTGTCTCCCTTCAATGTACTAATACCTCCTTAGTGCTTATTCATACAACAAATGTACCATTGGATTGGAAGAGCTCAAGGTCAAAAAGACCATTTTGCAGGACTCTCCCCACTCACGTACTGGCTGTAACGTACATCTTGGCCATTAGAAGGTGCTCTGTGCGTTTGTTGCCCGAGTGATAAACGAGATGGTCTGAATTTTCAGATGAAGACTGATGAGTATTGTTATCTTTCCCAGGGGAGACAAGACTGAAACTGACTTGATCTAGTTTTTCCTCCCAGATTCACTGTTGTCTCTTCTGAAAGCCACCTGTTTTTGCTAGGTCTGAGAGGAGAGATGGAGGTGCTCCCACATCATCATGCAAATATCCATGATTCTTGGTAAGATTGTTAATAAAACTTGTGAGCTAATTGGAGGGGGGCAGAAGTAGATTATGCTTTTAACATAGTAACCTTGGGAAGGGCAAAAATAGATAACCAAATATGTGTAAAATCAGGATATTCAAATGCAAGGCTGTTTTACTAACTTTCACATCCACAAATGTTACTTTGCTTATATTCCACAATTCACACCTTGTGCTAAGCCTTTAAGCACAGTAATAAAAAAGAAAAACATTCAATTATCTCCTGACAGGGGCTCCACATTCCATAGACTTAGGCAAGTGCCAGAGGAAACAGATGGGCTTTCCACTGGGTAGCCAAGCCAGAAGCCTTGCCAAAAGTCACAGGAGAAGATAACGTTACAATAAAGCTAGCTCCTTGGTGAAGAGGGGCCTTTTCTCAAAGAGCCACAGCCTGGAAAGTTGCAGGGGGTGGGTGGGGGTAGGTATGCAGGTGGACTTTAAACCAATTCAATGACATTTGTTGAGTGCCTACAGTATGTAAAACCTTATCTTGGGAACTGTGAGGACAAGGTTCAAACTATGACTTCAATGATAGCAATTTTGCAAATATACACACTCAACTATCAGTTGCATGCACAAAAGTAGTGAAACAGCAAATCCAAAAATCACCTATGGCCTCAAAGCTGTCTAATTCGGCTTTACAACTTTTAACTTGGCTTTGTAACTGACCCTGTTTTCAGAAGAACCACCTTTTTTGGATGTGTAAGCAACTGATGAGGCACAGTAATAAAATGAATACCTGTGAACTCACCATCCAAATTAGACTGCTAACAATACTGTCCCCTATCCTGCTCCCCTGCTACACCCATCTCCCAAACAGTCCATTCTACATTATTTCCTTTCCCTTATTCCCTAGTTTTTCCTCACAGTTTTATCACATGTATATCCCTTTGACAATACTGTATATTTTGCTTGTTTCAGAAATCTGTAAGAATGGTGGTATTCCGATGATATTCCTCTCCAAAGCACCTTAAATTATGACACCTAAACTGGGTGTCATAGAAAATTAGGTAATATGTTCTTAGAACATATCATATGGTTGACGCGGTTCAGCTGGGGTCTACATAGGCCGTTAGCACAAAGAAATTGAGCCAGAGTGTAAAGTGAACGGCCAGGACACACAAAGTAGATAGTTGAATATAGTACAGTTTACAGGTCCAAATATTTTACCCTTTCATCTTCCAAAATACACAGCATCCAAGTCACACTATGAATGGAAATGGCATTCTATTGGCTAGCATCTTTTTTTTTTTTTTTACCTCATGGAGGCTGGTCTCTAAGGCAAGGGACCTAAACTTCTTAATGCAGAAGATGTAAGTCTTTGAATTCCACACAGAAGGCATCTGGATGTTCTCATTCCTCTTAGGATTTCATGTCACAGCACATTTGAGCTTTATAATGGCAAAAGCATCAACTGTTAAGGATGGGCCTCTTCATTCCTCCCCAAACTTCAGCAAAGGAGAGAGAAGCTGCAGGGTCTGGGTCACTATTAGAATTGTTCAGGGGAGGGTAATAATTTATGAGCCAGTGAATACATTTTTAAGAGGAGCACTATGAGCCATTAACTTGGAGCTCATATGTATAAACTTACTCATTCTCCCAGGCAAATTAGCAAGATACTAGTAGTGCCCACCTATGCCAGACACCGTGAGGACTTCCCCCTTGTGTCAAACTTAAAATTCCCCTGAAGACATTTCTGAAGTGCTTTGACAAATCCCCTGATCAGCATCTAACATTGTGACAGGGAATGATTTGGGTCCTGGGTATACTCCTGTAAGGCTTTCTCCCCAGATGCTGAAGGAGGCACTTTGTCTAAGATAGCCAGAGCTGACAACCTGAGTGAGGAAGGCAAGCTCCATTGTCCATCAAACACCTGTTCAGCCATTGGCAGTGGGCAGGGCACATCCATAAATGTAAAGAACTTTGACTGAACAGGCAAATGGGAGAAGACTTCCAGGAGTCTCATACCCTGTTCTCTGGTCATAGTCCAGAAAGAGAACAAAATGCCTATTAGACATCAAGCACAGTAGGAAGTAAGAGGCCTTTTACTGTAAGGTTTCAAGGGGGATGGAGCCAGGGAAAGTAGACCAAGGCCCGGAGTGAAAGTATGGTTAGTCTTAGAAACAGAAATAATTTTATGCTCCTTGAGCTTCATGTATGCTGTGGTTTGGATATGGTTTGTCCCCGCCAAAACTCACGTTGAAATTTGATCCCCAATGTGGTGATGTTGGGAGGTGGGGCCTAGTGGGAGGTATTTGGGTCGTGGGGGTGGATCCCTCATGAATGGCTTGCTGCTGTTCTCATGGTAGTGAGGGAGTTCTCACTCTGGCAAGACTGAATTAATTCCTATGGAATTGGGTTAGTACCTGCCAGAGTGAGTTGTTATAAGCCAGGATGCCCCTTGGGTTTTTATCTCTTTGCACATGTCCACTTCCCTTTTGACCTTATCTGCCATGTTAAAACAAGTAAGAAAGCTCTCTCCAGAAGCCAGGGTCATGCCCTTGAACTGTCCAGCCTGCAGAACAATGAGCTAAATAAACTTTTCTTTATAAATTACCCAGTCTCAGGTATTCTGTTATAGCAACACAAAACGGACTAAGAGAATGTTTTGTTTTGTTTTGTTTTTTAAAAACACATTTAGCCTTTTTGAAGACATGGATGTCTTTTGAGACTACCTGGCCCAAGGAAAGCCAAAAGCAGGGACTGTGCCTACATTTGGGACAGAGTTTTAAGAAGCATCAGGATGCTCATGGGGCTGGGTGTGGTGGTGGCAAAAGAACACAAGCAAGATTGGACCATCTGCCCTTCTTTCTGCACATGGAGACTATCCTTTCTTCTCTGATCTGGATGAGTTTTCTGTTGCTGGGGGGGCAGGCAGGGAAGGTGGCAGGCCAGTGCTAGGTAGAAAGGACCCTCTATATTAGAGCCTCTTTTATGCCCAAATGATGTTCCAGACCCCCCCACCAACGGGACAGACACCTCATGGAAGGTAGCAGAACAGAGCAGTCAGAAGCCAGGCCTTCGAGCCAGGCAGCTTTGGGAGAGTCATGTAAGCCTTAGGCCCCAGACTTGTAAATAGGATGATCACAGTGCCTGCATCATAGTGTTCTTGTTAAATGAGCTAACTTGCAGTGCTTAGAAATGACCTGGCGCAAACGTCCTCCATAACAGCTATCACAAGTAGTCTTCTAACTGTAGAGCTCAAAATATGCAAGCTCAGAACAAAAGAGGAAAATACATGCTAAGGTGCCTTTTTTAAAAATATGTTTTATATTGAATATTCTGGTTTCCATGCTTTCCTATCCCTAAAAATATAATCATTTAATGAGCAAAAACAGTTATAAATAATGTCAGTTAATGTAAACAGGAAATACAAGGAAAACTACAAATACTGAGCATATGAAAAGATGCTCAACCCGCCAATGAAAGTCAACTTTAAAACAAGCATAAAACTTCTAGTATGTCACTGAATGGATGCGGGGAGCACAGTTTGGGGGATGACCACGATTGTAACTCTGACACGGGCAGTGCATGGGCAATATATATAGCCAAAGTGTTGTACCCCCATAATATTCTGAAATTAAAAAAAAAAAAGAAACACTGAAAAAAAAATTCTAGTATGAGTAAGGTTTTAACAAAAACAAAACAAAATAAAACAAAAAAAAAGCCAAACAACAACAAAACACCCACCCATACCAACAGAACAATGACCAGAACTTGGAAGGGTGAAGAAACACACTGGTTCTTTTCCAGAGGCTACTGGCTATATCAATGAAGACTGTAAATGTGCCTGCCAGCAATTCCACCTTTAAGAATTTATCCTGAAAAAATAAACAAGGTTACAAGAACATTCTACAACATTTTTCACAATATGAAAAGATTAACATTTTATTGTGTATGTTTAGAAAGCTAGAAGAGAGGATTTTGAATATTCCCAATACAAAGAAATGATAAATGTTTGAGGTGACTGATACCTTAATTACTGTGATTCGATCATTATATATTGTATACGTGTATCAAAAAAAAAATTGGCTGGGCACAGTGGCTCACGCCTGTAATCCTAGCACTTTGGGAGGCCAAGGTGGGAGGATTGCATGAGGTCAGGAGTTCAAGCCCAGCTTGAGCAAGAGCAAGACTCTGTCTCTATTTAAAAAAAAAAAAAAAAAGAAAGAAAGAAAGAAAAGTTAGCCAGGCATGGTGGCATGCGCTTGTAGTCCCAGTTACTCAGGAGGCTGAGGCAAGAGATCACTGGTGCCCGTGAGTTTGAGGTTGCAGTGAGCTGTGATAACGCCACTGCATTCCAGCCCAGGCAACAGAGCAAAACCCTGTCTCAAAAAAAAATAATCATCATCATTCTGTACCCCACAAATTTGTACAATTACTACACATTAATGAAAATAAAAGGAAAAAAAATTGGAACCAACCTAAATGCTCAAAATAAGAATGGTTAAAAACATTGTAATACATCCATATGGTACCATACTATGCAGCCATTAAAATGGCAAAATTACCTTTATATGCTACAGGAAAAAGATTGCCACAGATGAAAATTTAGAGTAATATGTATGGCAAGATCCCATTTATTTTTTGGGTACATATTGTGTGCAAGTCTAAGCAGCACTGCCCAATAGAAATAAAATGCAAACCACAAATGTGAGCCATATATGAAACTTTCCAATAACCACATTAAAAAGTAGGTGAATTGAACAAAATATTTTAGCTCAATATGTAAAATAGATTTCAACATTATAACTGATATAAAAATGTACAAGATATTTCACATTCATTTTCTTAGTAAGTCCTGGAAATCCAGTGTATACAGTATTTCATACTTCTAGGTCATCCCAATTGGAGCCAGCCCCCATTTCAAGTGTTCAACAGCCACATGGGGTTACCCTATTGGACAGCACAGGTCCAGAGAATATACATAAGTGGTTAATAGTAGCTGTTTCTGAGAATGGGATTGCAGAGCCTTTGTCTCTTCTGCATTGCATGAATTGTTTCAATAATCATTTGTATTCACAAAGGGGAAAAAAGGAGCATTGTAAAAAATGCTTTTTAATTTCTAAAGCTATAATAGGAGACTAGAAAGCACAGCTTAAACATGAAACTTCAAATTGATCTTGCTCCTTCCCCAGGGGTGGGTGGGGAATAGGAACCTTTTATTCCCATGCATTGGTTGTCTACTGCTCTGGTAGTTATGTGTTTATAGCAACCTTCACTTCTCTCACCAAGTCCCCTTGTGATCAATACCCCCGCAGGATGGCAGGGGAGGGGTGGGACAAAAGGTCCCAGCCACATAATACTGACTGCCACCCAGCACCTTGACAGGAGGGGGAAGCAAGCTGACCAACAGTTGCCAAGCACATACAAAGTGCCTGACACTGTGTTAGGCAGGCACCTTACATGGATTATATCATGCAATCTCCAATAACCTTTCCATGATGCAGGCACCATCCCAATTTTTCAGATAAAGAAATCAAGGCTCAGAAAGTATTTGCACCAAGGTGCCAGAGCTAAGAGCATTTAACCACAATATCCAGGGTGGTCCATGTCAAAATCATAACCACAAAGGCCAGGACTGTCCACACCAAGCTCATGTTCTTACCCTTATTAACATCATGCTATAAGACAATTGCATTTCCTCATTAAAGAAAAGTAAATCCCAGGCATCTTATTTGCAAGAACCCCAGATCCTGACATTTCTCCTGTAGATTCATCCTTACATCTCCAAATGTAAATAAAATATCTCCACTCAGACAAACCATTGTCTCCCCAAACTCAACACATCAAATATCAAGAATTATCCTGACTTTTCTATCCACACTTAAGCTGGAAACTTCAAGATCATATTTGACTCTTCTCTCTCTCTTGCCCATCATAAACATTTGAGTTCCAGCCTCAGTAATCTCTAACTATAAATAGTGACAAGCATACCTAGGGCCCAGATCTAACTTTGTAAACTCCATTCTTCAATAAAAGGAAACTAATAGACATCACCTTAGTAACCCCATCAGTAATGGGACACATTGATATCACGTACCTCCTGAGATGATGCACTGAGAAAGGCACAGCATTTCTGATATGTTCTTGCAAAAAATTCACATCAAAAATTCAGATTAATTCCATTTAAGCATCAGAAAATAATCAGACAAACCCAAAGTGAGAGTCATTCTATAAAATAATGGACCAATACTCTTAAAGTACTAAGGTCATGAAACACAAAAACTGAGCAGCTATTACCAACTGCAGGAGACTAGAGAGCTACAAGGCCAAAGGCAACGCAGAATCCTAGGTGGAATCCTGGCCTAGAAAAAAAGACATTAGCAGAAAAATTGGTGAAGTTCCAGTAAGGTCTATAGATCAGTGAATAGTATTATATGAATGTTAATTTCTGCTTTCAGTAATTACACTATGGTTATATGAAGTGTTAACAGTAGAGAAATCTGGGAAGACATGGGAACTGTGCTATTTTTGCAGTGCTTCTGTAAGTCTAAGATTATTTCAAAATAGTTTAAAATAGTGCTATGATTACTATCTCCAAATACGCCTAGCTCATGCCTGTCCCCATCCTTACACTCTCCCTGTCTGAGAGTGTCCTTCTTCCCAGCCTCCTCACATATTCAAATCCTATTCATTCAAAGCCCCCACCCTACTGTCCCCCACTATTGCAGCCCACCAGACCAATGCTTCTACAAAGTAACTTCAAGAATCTGTACTCCTCTCAAGATACACAGGTAATCCTGCATTGTTAGTGAACTTTGTGTATTTAGGTTTTATCACTAAACACACTGGAGGCTCCCCCAAAAATGTTCGATATGCCCTCTGTTCTCCAGAAACTCAGCCAGGTTAAGGAGATGAGATATCACATGAAAACTACTAACAAGGGAGGGAAGGGCAAGAGCCTGCTCAACAAGTACAGTTCACAGGCAGAGAATATGCCCTGTGCACTAGATAACCACTTACATGCAAACTTTGGATTTCTGATGACCCCAGGAGGGCCAAGAAGGGCCACGTGAGAAAGGGGAACAGAGAGGAAAGCGAGTTAGAACTAGGGCTTAGAGAGAGAAAACAATATGCAAGGTAGAGAATGAGGTTCAGAGGGAAGGTGGGAATGTGACACAGCCTCTACACTGCTCTCCAGCCTCACCTGGGACACTACAGAGGCCAAAGCCCTTAAATTTCACAACACCCAGTCAACCAGGCCACCATGAGTTATAGGTTAATGTGGGTTCCCAGAATCAGAACCTGAGATGAGGATTCCTGCTCAAGAGATTATTGGGCAGTGTTCCCAGGAAAGACTGGTAGGGGAGTAAGGAAGTGGGACAGGGAAGGGAAGGAAGCCAAGCTAGGGTATGATATTAAGGAAAGCCTCAAGCAGAGTAACTTCAGCTCAACCCTGCAAAGGAACTCTGGAAACAGCATGGGCCACACTTTAGAGCTGTCCATTCCCAAGGTGGAAGGATGTGGTTATACTCCCATTGGTTAAAGACTGTGTTCCCTTGCGGGGGATGTAAATTCTCAGGCTCCTTGTGCACACAGGCAAAGACAGCTTCAAGAAGCTTTGACTAATACAAAGGTGCTGACTATTGGCAGTAAGCACACACCAAGGCAGTACACAGGACGAGAGTAAAGGGGAGATAAGAGGGTGCTAACTGCACCTGCTAACACTGATCATCAAGTCCTCATGTCTTTACCACCACCACCACTTTTTAGAAAGAAGAGCAACACTCGGAGCCAACAGCAAAAGACTGAATCATTAGCCCCCCAATGGTGGTAGGTGGGTAGAGAAGAAACTGGTGGCTCTTGCTGCCCTACAGACTGACACTTGGGAGAAACCTATACTACCCAACGCACAGGTATAATAAAAGGGACAGTTAGAGAACACCTGCCCAAAAGCACAGGAGTTCTATTTTTCAAAGGACTGGTCCCAAATCACCACCTTTAGTAAAGGCTCCTTGGTACAAATCCGCAGGGTGAGTCTGACAGTAAAGTAACCGAGCAGTACTCAAAAACCCACTGCTCAGACACTACCTATCAATTAAAAGCCAAGCAGGAAAAAGGATTATTTGAAGGCACTGATTTCAGTCTGATGACTTCCCAGTCACTCTGCTGGCTAGAATAAAAGTAGCATCCTGAAAAATTTCAGTATTTGAAATATTTAAATTTTTCATCCAGAATAACCCTTCTATAAAGAAGAGGTGCATTACTAAGCCTCAGGGAGAGAGATTATATATTTTATACTTTAAAATCAGGCTATCTTCTGCAATCATCAAATCATAGTCCCCATGCTTGCACATGCTTGGGCTTCTTTCTGGGACCTGTGCAAATCAAGTTAAGCCCACACTGTCTTTTCCAGTAGGTTAAAAGCCAAGTACTCACACTTGCCACATACGTGCCACTTGTGACAACAGAGCCTGTCATCAGCTCCACCTTTGGGGCTGATGTGAGAGTGAATGAGGCTGACTCACCTTGACATCACCTGAAAGTGGCACTGATTTTCTTTCTCCATCCAGATAAACCTCACTACAAAGAAAGCAATTTCTCAAAGGTGAGGTGTTGGGTCTACTGAGAACAGAGTATCTTTGTTCATGGGAAGTGCCCTTAGCCAGTGACTAAAATCAACTCTTCCCCCCCCCAACAAAAACCACATAGCATATGAAGCCCCAGTTGGAGAGTAAATAGAGAAAGAAGAGCAAGAAAATAATAACTTGGAGGGAAAGAAGCTTTCTTGGATAACTAGAAACAATATATTAAGTTATCTGAAACTATAATACTTACAAGCTTATATATATGCTTAAATATTTCATATTCCAATAATATCTTCCAACTATGTCACTAAAGCAACAGGTACAATCAATACAAGGCTTTAAATTTTCCATTCCTAAATACTTACAAATGCTGTGGCATAATGGATAATTATTTCCATTATACATAATACATTAAAGTGTGCATCTGGACCGTGTTCATCACATTAAGAAAACCCACTAGCAGGTTAAAAATAAAAGGGAACACTGGCCATTTTGATAATACACTAAAATGAACAAATCAACTCCCCAAGAAAGTAAATCTGAGTAACAGGCACGACTTCTCTGTATAACTTTGGATTTATGTGCACACTGAGAATCCAGTCAGGCAAAAGAAGCGGTAATGGTTAAACGACGAAACTGCTTCTCCTAGTAAAGTATGTGTGTTTAACTTTGCCAGAAAGAAAAGACAGCTGCTCATAACAAGTCTAAAAGCTACTGCCTTGGTCACAGAAAATCTCCTTGATTTCAGATCCAAAAACCTGAAGTGATTAAGAACCAGAAACCCATTAACGGAGCGAGAAGCAGTCCACCAGCCCCTAGAAAGAAATGCTAATAGAATCGAAAGCTGGAGCTTTCAGGGCTCCTCCCAAGACCCCCACAGGTAAGAGGGGTAGGGTGCTAGAGTTCACGCCCTCCTGCACGGCTCTCCCAGAGGCTGTAGTCCATCCTGATCGCTGCCTAAGGTGTCGTGGGGGTCCCTAGTAGGCGTGGAGGTGGTATCTGAGGCAGCTGCGGCCCCGCCCCTAGCCAGGTGACAGCCTCTGCAGCCACCTCATGAGAGCCCACCCATCCTGGCCTTGTTCCCTTCTATGAGGAAGGAGGGATCTAAAAATTCCTCATACGAAGAGGGGTGGCCAGCCCACAGAGCCTAAGGGCTCCTCCCACGCGCTGGACAGCAGCGAGCAATCGCCAGGAGAGGATGCGGAAATAGCTCTTCCTACCCTGCCCAGACCTGTTGGCCCGGGTCGGTGTCCCGGGAATCGCACACCCACACCACACATACACCTCTCTGCACCGAGGCGGCGCACAAGGCACTGTCAAACGTGTCCTGGCCACCAGAGAAAATGACTAGGAAAACCAGACATTGGGATATCCAAGACTCATTGTTTAAAGAAGCATGGGACACAGGTTTAAAGGTCCCTAACCCCTTCACCAGAACCCGAGGGGGCCCGGGCGGGCGGCTGCAGCGCAAGCAGAGACTCTCCCGGCAGTGGTGGCTGGTCCCTAACTTTAACCACCGCAACTGACACGGAAACCTGGCGTCTCCGCTCGGGCCGCACCTGTTCCCTATTCTGAGCACTGAGACTCCCACATCCATTCTGACCTCGAGGGTAGTTTGCAAATCCACACCCTGACCCCGGGTCAGCATTACTCCGACCCCCTCTCCACAATAACCGAAGCCCTCTTGCTACCCACCCAGAGGGGCCGTTTCAAAATGCCCAACCCCAGCAAATTCAGAATGCGTTTCCCTGGGGTCTCCAGAGATAACGGAGCACCTCTTCCCCCACCGCTTACACCCCCGTCCCCCTGCCGCCGTGCCGCTCACACCAGGTTGCGTCCCTTCCTCTCCACCCCTAAGTGCAAGGACCCCCAACCCCAAGTTCAGGGTTCCCTCTCGTTGGCACACGGGAGGGAAGGAAGCATCCGAGGCGCGCCCTCGGGAGCCGGCGCCGCGGAGCACCCGGGGCGGGGTCCCCGAGCCAGGACGGGGAAGGGTGGGGGGCTGTCCCGCGCACCGGGCTGGGAGCTGGCAGGGGCGCCGCCGCGGTTCGTGGAACTCAGCTGGAGCCGAGTCCGAGCAACGAAAAGGATGGGAGGGCGACGGGGAGGGGGCGACAGCCCTGGCTAGGGGCAGAGCCGGGGCGCTGCCACGCGGCGCTGCGGGGCCGCCGGGAGCCGGGCGGCCGGTCAGCGCGGGGCGCTCCCGAACAGCCAAACTTTCCCCGCCGCCCGAACTTAGGGGTGCTGAGGATGGAGGCGAGGAGGGTCCGGGAGGGGTCTCCCGTTACCTCCCGTCTCCAGGCATCCAAGAAGGCGACCCCAAGCGCCCCGGTGGCCCGGAGCGCTCCGCCCCCAGCCCCACGCAGCGCCTCACCTGTGCCCGCCCGGGCCGCGGCGCACGGCCCGCACTCACCTGGCTGTACAGCTCGCTCACCGACATGACGCCGCGGGCCGGGCAGCGGCCCTCGCTCGCGCCCCGTGAGCGGCGGGTCCCAGCTCCCGGCTGCCCGGCGGCGCTCAGGCCCCGGCCGGCCCTCCTGGCGCCATCTTCCTGGGCTGGCAGAGAGTTTCTCCTTTCCCCCTTTTCCCCGGACCTGCCCTGCCCGCTTCCTGAAGGCGCCGCAGCGGCTCGCTCCCGGCCCGCGCGACCTTTACTCCCGCGGCGGCGGCGCAGGAGTTGCGGGCGGGGGAGGAGGCCGCGGCGCCGCTCCCCGCTCAGGTATGGGGAGGAGTGCGGGCGCCGGAGGGACAGCGAGCGAGGGAGGGAGGGCCCGCGCGCGTCAGGGCAGGCGGCCAGAGCGCCGCCGCCGCCGCCTTTGAGCCCTGCGGGCGCCCGGGCGGACGCGCCCCCGCCGCCCCCGCCGCCACGGGGTCCTGTGGGCCGGGGGCGGGGCGGGCCGGGAGCGGCGCGCGGGCAGCCGGCGCGGGCCGCCCCCTGCTGGACGCGGGGCGCGCGCAGGCACAGGTGCGCGCCGGGCGTCTGCACCTGCTGCGCCTCGCGGGGGCTCGCAAGGACGCGACGGAGACAAGGAAAAGGGGAGGGGAGGTAACCGCACAGGAAAAAGAGGAGAGAGGTCTATGGCTTGAAGGCCCCAGACATTTTTCTCTCGATTCAACGTTTTCATTATTAAAATTCAGTTATATCATAGATCGTTTTTAAGGTGATTTGGGTAGACCAAAGATAGTCTCCGTCAAATCGAATTCCCTGCGCCGAAATCCTGGTCAGAAAGGTGGGAGTCGTAACTCTTCTGCAGTGTGGACATGGGCCAGTTTCGCCCACAACTTCCAACGAGACCCCACGCCACTCCCCTCAGAGGGTTTTCTGCTTTCCTGGAAAGTCTCACATTCTCCCATCCCTCTCACTTGTACACTCCCAGTCCTTCTGCCGCTCCCCAACTTATTTGTGTCCCCTCTGCATGTGGTACTTGGCTGCCTACAGCAACTTCAGTTCCTCTCCTACTTCCAGCAAAAAGCAGAAATTTCAGCCAAAAAAATAATTGGAAGAGTTGGTGGAGGGAGACCACGGGGGCTGTAGGAAGAGACACAGCCTTGGGCTTCTAAAGGTGACATTTAACCGCTCCAGAAGGCGGTTCCCAAGCCAAGGGTGTATCTACCAGCTGGAGCAGTTGTTCTGGAGTCTCACCCCCAGGAGCTGATTCTCATTTAAGAGACCTTCCTACCAGGAATGCAAGATCCCCACTGTAATTCACTGGTACAGTCCCTCACATAGGTGCCTCCACAGTGAGAATTACCTGGGGAGCTCTAAGGGTTCCAAGGAAGAGACCCCATCCCCAGGAATTCTGATTTATAGGTGAAGGATGAGGCCTGGGTATCTGAATTTTTAAAACTCCTCTGAAAGTCTAAAGGATAGTAGTTCGAGGGTGACAAATGCAGTGACCAAAGCTTGGCAACTCTCATTGGATCTAAATTGGAACGCTTCATAACACTAGCAGGAGCAGAAAGGAAATGGTTCAAACATTTTTCTCTCTCTCAATCTTTCAGCATAGTTCCCTTCCTTGGATTACAGTAGCTCTTAAAGTATGCTCCCTCCCACCCCTACTGGCCATCAGCATCAACTGGTAACTTGTTAGAACACTGCAGACCTACTGAATCAGAAATTCCAAGGGTGGGGCCAGTACTCAGTGTTCTCTCTGCCTCTCCAGGTGATGCTCCCCTGTCTGAATAAGAAAGCCACCTTGCGTGGATCCCCCCCTCGTCCTCCACTGCCATGTTCCATCAGTGGTCTATACCCATCTCTCTACTGGCTCCCAGCTTTTTCTCTGTTCTTCTTTCCTGCTAAACTTCTTGAAATGGTACTTGCACTTACTCAGCTGCCTCCACTTACACCCATTCCCTGGGTGAGAACCATAATTCACTGGCTCTCAACATTTTCTGCACATCAGAATCACTTTTGAAAAAAGTAGATGCCTGGCTCTGACTCCCAGAAATTCTGATTTAACTTGTCTGGGGCGCTGCCCTGAGTGAAAGAATTTCTGAAGAGCTCCCAGGTGGATCTAAAGGCAGCCAAAGCTAAGAGTTGCTGCTTTAATTCCTTCCTACCTGGCTCCCACTCAGCCCCCTCCCATTGAAATCACCTCGTCCCTGTGAAGCATGGGGTGGTAACTGATTCTCCACACTGTGTTAAGCCATCTCCTCCCTTGGTATCTATCATTTTTCTCCTCTTTGTTTCCCAGCCTCTCCAACCACACCTTCTCAATGTCTTTTTCTAGCTCTGCTCCCTCTTCCTGGTTCCTGAATAAAACTGTGCTCCATTTCAGAGATCTCGTCTTTCTTCCCATCCACGCCCCTATTTCATCTCTCATCATGATGCTAACTCTCAAATCTAATTCTAGCCTTACTCTAGACCACCTTTCCACCTGCCAGGTAGGCAATGCCAGCAATCCCACTGAGACCTCGGACCTTCCTCCCCACCCCCCAGCCCAGTTCCCATTGTCTGGCTTCCATCACACCTGGCACAAGTTGAAAGCTCAATTCATGTTGACTGAACTGAATCACATTCCTGAGGAGAATCCTACACTTGGCCAGAGCTTTGTGAATTTCTGATCTCACAGTCAGATATGGTCTTTCCCTCCTTTGAATGATAATAAAGACATTTTAAAACTTACTTTGTGCCAGGAAACATGCCAAGTGCTTTACTTCTGTGATCTTGTTGGAGCCTCAGAGCAACCTTATAAAGGAGGTTTGGAATATTAATCCTCTTTCACAGGTGACTCAAATCAGGATCAGGGATGAGGGGGTGGTGAAATACTTTCTAAGTCAGAAAGCTAGTATTAAATAAAAGTCTCCCTCTAGAGTCAAAACATTTGCTTTTTATGCCAAAGGCTCTAGAACTTTAGCATGTATCAGGATCAAGGGGCTATCATGGGATTTCAATTCAGTTGGTCAGAGATTTAGTCAATGAGCCTGCATATTTAATAATTATCCCAGGTGGTGTAGGGCCCACACTTTGAGAAACCTTGCTCTGTGTTCCATCGCTTCTCAAACAGAAGACACCTGTCAGAAATGCCTTGGTCTCTCTCCTGACAAGTAGGGGTTTCCACCACTTACAAATAACAAAGAACTTTGAACTTCTAAAGCATTCATTTGCACCTCTCTTAAGGTGCTCCCGTTATATACCGTGTATTATATGTGTACTGGTACCACTTTCTCCTCCTCACCGCTAGGCTCTAAGGGTCGTGAAGGCTGGGCAACACCTGACCCATATTGTATCCCCTGCTCTTCTTAGAATAATGCCTTGCGCAAGGTTGATCCCAACGAATAGTAGGTGAATTGAGATACATTTTGAGCCAGACCTTAAAGGAAGTACTGCTCATTAACTGGTAGAAGGGGGGAAGAAAATATGGATTACCAAGCAGGCAAATTAGCATAAGCAAAGAAAGAAAGAGGGGAGGAATTCAACTAAGAAGAGGCCTTCTTATTGGCTGGTACTTCTGTGAAAGTGGTTTGTAAACTATAAATCAACATTCAGTAACAGTTAAAGTTACTTTCCTATATTCTCTCCCATACCAAACAGATTCATATCTTCTCCCTTTCCTTCCCTATGTACACTACATACACATTCATGGAAAACTACACAAAGCACAACTCGGACCCACTGTCACTGTTCTGGCTAAGCGACTTGCAAGCAGAGATAGCAGGAGTGTTATGTGAGAGGGACACGAGGTTCTGGTTCTCTGCTGCCAAGCCCTGGGCTGTGCTTCTCTCTCCCACTTGTCCCTCCACTCTGATGCTAAGACTGCTGTACCCACCCCTATAGTTTACCCCTCCCATTGCCCCTTCTGTGTCCTGCAGATGAAGAGACCAACCTCTTTGGCACTTGTAAGTTGAGATCTGGATCAATTAGGATTGGCGTCATGCTGCAATAACAAAGTACCCTCAAAGTCTCAGTGTCTTAAACAAAAGCTGTATTTCTTGCTTATATTATATATCCATCATGGGGTGGATGTAGCTCTGCTCTACAGAGTCTTTCCTTTGGGCTCCTACCTGGAAGATTGCCAGTGTTGTGGCAGAAGGAAAAGAGATACAGCAAACTCCACTCCACCTCCTAAAGCTTCTGCTTGAGGACCCATTTGCATTTCAGTTCTGAGAGGGATGCACTCACATGTCATCGGCCAAAACAAGTCACAGGGCTATTTATGAAATCATCAGGATGGGGAGTCTATAATGCTTCTACTGGGCAGGGCAAGGACCAGAACCCAGAAGAGGACAGCAAATATTTTGAATAATAATGTAATCTATTAGACTTCTTTATCTCATGCTCCAAATTCTGTCTCCTCAAGAAAACTTGTCTTAAATTACGTCAGGATTTCTCCTGAGGCTTGGCCCCCTTAACCATGACAAGGGGGTGAATGAAATGAATTCTGGATCTGGATGAGGAGCCACAAACTCCCTAAAAGTGAAAAGGGAGCAACTTCACCTGCATGGGAGAAAATAAGGGAGAAAATGGATTTGTCCCTAAACTAAAACCTGGGCATGGACTTACTTAACCAGAATCATAGTTTTTTGGGTGGAGGTTGTCTAGCCCAATGTCCAATGCAAGAATGCTCAGCCTTCCAAATGTATGACCACCTAGCCTCTGATTAGACACCCCTGGGAATGAAGAACTCACTGTTCTGTGGGGCAGCCAGCACAGTCACTGAACTTCTGGAGGTCCTCTTATCAGGGGTCCATGAGGTCAATCATTACTCTTGGCCAGCTTGCAATCCATTATCTCTCTCATACAGATTTTGAGTGCTGGGTTGAGTCTTACAGATTGTCACCAAGAAATGGAAATACAGTTGAAATCATATCCCCTGAGACAAGGGAATAATTATCCCTTGAAATTCCTGAAATTCTTATCCCCAGAAGGTGGTCATTAAATCACTATGGTAGGCTGCTTCTAAGATGGTTCCCAATGATCCTCACCTCCTAGTATTCTACTTTTGTGTAATCTCTTCCCTTTGTGTGTGGCTAGACCTACTGATTTTCTTCTAACAAGAAAATACAGCAAAGATGATAGAATATCACTTCCATTATTAGGTTATAAAAGACTGGAACTTTTGTCTTGCTGGAACTCTCTTTGGCTCTTGTCACATGCTTGCTAAAGAGTCCATGTGTAGAGGCCCATATGGCAAGGAAATCAGGGTTGCCTCAGTCCAAAAACCCTGAAGGGATTGGGTTCTCCCAACAACTTCACGAGTGAGCTTGGAAACAGATTCTTCCCTAGACGAGCTTTCAGATAAGACCACAGCCCAAGCTGACACTTAGCTTGTAGCCACGTGATACACCTTGAAGCAGAGGATCCAGCAAAGCTGTGTCTAAATTAAAGAAACTGTGAGATAATAAATTCTGTGATTCACAGGAACTGTGAAATAATAAATGTGTGTTGTTTTAAACCACTAAGTTCAAGGATAATTTGCTATGCAGCAATAGGTGACTAAGACGATCACATATAAAAAGTGTCCTGTGATGATTGCCTTACTGGTAAGAACTCCATCCTAATAATTTCTCTTCTCATTATGACGGGTTGGTTTCCTAAATACGCCTACCTGCTGAAGTGACCATCTTCAAACTAGGGTTTGTGATCCATTGATATACACCAAAATTTGTGTTATTCCATACCTTGTTTTACAGGAATCAATGTCCAGATCCTATATCTCCATATACATTTCTTCTTAAGCACTGATTTGCCCAAAATCAAGCCTGCAGTTAGGGGAAGCTCATTCTCAGGTCCCTTTCCCACATACCCTTCTCTCACTTTGCAAAAGAAAGGCCTACTCTCAGTCCTCCTGAATAGTAGGGTGGTGCTTTACCTGGGGAGTCAAAGCCTCCTACACACTACACAACCTTAGAAATTTGGTGTTGAGAAAGCCAGTGGTTCTAAAGAAGGTGCCACAATTTCTTTTGCAGCTCAGGTGGTTTCTAATTTTGTGCTATCAACAAAATTGAAGCAGGCCCTAATCCAGTGGTCAGCTGACAGATTATTAAAAATAACCTTTTTTTTTGGTAACTATGCAATTTTAGGCAACTCAGAAGGATCACTATGTGATTTTTGGCAACTCGGAATTCAAAGAATTGAGAGATGCTATTCAAATAAAACTTTCCTTCCCATCTATTTATTTACGTAAACGAGACTTCTCAGCATTTATGTCTATAACAAAAATTGGAATAGATTTTTAAGTTGTGCAATAATACCATTAGTGATAATAATTCAGAATAATTGTAATACTTAGACCACTAGAAATTTTTAAAATATATTAATTTATATACATATGTTTGTTGTAGGTAAGTATTATTGGGTGGTTACTAAAATGGCTTCTAGCACAAAAGTATGTAGGATAAAATTCAGTGGGAAATGTGGAATGCAATTTCAGGCTCAAGAAAAAAAAGGATTGTTTAAAGAACTTGTTTATTTTTTAAAATGGACAATGGAGGTTATCAAATTGCTATGGCAGAGTCCACTGGGTTCATTTAAAACAGTGATACAAGTTTTAAGTGACTATATCTATATGCCAGAAATTACACCTTTTTCAACTATTGAAACTTATACAAAAATTCTAGTTATTAACTTAAAAATGTGTGGAGACATACAAGGTTTTTCAAAATTCCTTTTGAGAGTATGAGCAAGAAAGTCTGAAGCCCCTGGGGTAGAGGACAGCCACTGCCGCGACTCTGCAGATTAGTACCTTATTAGGAATTCAGGATTTAAAATGGTGTTAGCCTTGATGCTGTGGAACATTTCAGTTTGCCAGTTTATTCTGCACTCATCTGTGAGTCTCTCTTGGGGCAATACAGAGTTATTTTTCACCTGTTCTAAGTTAGCACTCAACCTGTGTGGCTTAAGTGGTGACTTCTGTTACTACTTGTATGGGGGAGTCCCCGGCACAGTCCCCGACCTGGACTTGTGCATCAGCACTCTTCCTCACGTGGAGGTGAATGTTGAGGCCTGTGGAAGCCCTATCATGTGAGGATGGTTGAAGATAATCAGGGTTATTGGGTTTAGGAAAGAAAAGACTCTGGGGACTGAGGAATGGCGGGGGTTGGGGGTCCCCAACAAGGGAGGTGGGGACATCATAAATGTGTTCAAATACTTGGAAATCTGTCACATGAAAGACAGATTAGGCTGGTTCCACTTAACAGGGGCCAGGTCCAGACCATAGGCAAGAAGTTTCAGGGTGATAGATACTGGACAACCACAAGGAATAACTACAACATTTGAATAAGAAAAGCTATTCAAGAGAGGACCAGGCATCTTGTGAAGAAGTGAGCTTGCTGTCCCTGGAGGAATGTAAGCAGAGGCTGGATGCTGTAGATTCTGCTGCTGGGTGGGAGGTTGGGCTGTATCACTGCTGGGCGTCAGTGGTTGTGCCCTGGTTGCTATGCTCCCTACACCTGACTATGGCACCAAAAAAAATTTAGGGCTGTTGTCACAAATGCCAGATTGATAACCTTCAGGGAAGAAAACTCCCATTTTAGGCTGGGCGTGGTGGCTCACACCTGGAATCCCAGCACTTTGAGAGGCCAAGGCAGGAGGATCGCTTGAGGCCAGGAGTTTGAGACCAACCTGGGCAACAAAGCAAGACCCTGTCTCTACAAAAATTTTTAAAAATTAGCTGGGCGTGGTGGCCTGTGCCTGTAGCCCCAGCTACTTGGGAGGCTGAGGCAGGAGCATCGCTTGAGCCCAGGTTTTCGAGGCTGCAGTGAGCTATGATCGCACCACTGCTCTCCAGCCTGGGCAACAGAGTGAGACCCTGTCTCTAAAAAACAAACAAACAGAGAAAACCAATTCCCATCTTAAAGCTTGCTCCGCAGACGGTTTGATAACAGTCCTTTGCAACTCAGTAAGACTATAACCCACGTGTTCTCGTCAGGGGGCATTTCACACAAAGCTTGCCTTTAATCCCGAATGGAACGCGCGGCTTCGCTTCCTGCTAGGCGCCTGACTCGCTGCGCACAGGTGGTGGGCTGGCTTCTTTGCTTGAGAACAGGAGGAAGAGTGCAGTTTATGACTTCCCAGAACCCCTAAATCTCTGCTGGCAAAGCTCAAGGGCTGTAGTATAAATAACCGTGATGCCCCCCAGAATAGAATGGCACACCTATTGGCGCTCGGACGCAGAGGGAGGAGAAAAACGAGGGCGCGTGGCTCCGCGCCGCCAGGCCCGGGCCCGCGCTCGCCGCAACTCGCGCGCTGACCGAGCCGCGGGATCCCTTCCCGGATCGGCGCCAAGGCCGCGGGACGTTTCATCCCCGGCGTCCTGCGCCCTCTGCTGGACACTTCCCAGCGGCTAGTTTTATTTTTGCTTTTTCTCTCATTTTCCACATTCCTTAATTCCCTGATCTTTGAAAGTCATAACTGGAAGGGCCGACCCTCTCATTTACAGATGAGGAAACGGAGGCCCAGAGAGGAGGCAGGACCCACCGAAAGCCGCATGGCCGCTGGGCGGTGCTGTGCTTTTGGCTTGGGCGCTTCTGGGAGTAACCGGGAAGGTGACAGGGGCTCTCGACCCCTGCTTGAGCGGCAGAGAATTTCCCTCGCAATCTCTCCCCGCCTGCCTTGCTCCGAAAGCTTACCCTTCACCTCATATCACCTGGTAATAAATAAAAATGGAATCATTAAACGAAAATCTTGCTGTGGGGCTCAAGTTTCAACCTGATTCTAGGTGAGACTTTCTCATGTCCTAGAATGAAGCGGGAGGGAGTCAGAGACAGAGGCTGGGTTTAGGATGGGTCTCTGGGCTTGTAATTAATTACATAACCCTGTATATACATTAATAAAACCTGTCTGGAATATGCTGTTTCCAAATCCTACTCATCCTTTAGGGCAGTGAATCTCAGTCTTGACTACGCCTGGGAATCACTTAAAAAATGCTGATCCCTGTGTCTCACCCCAGAGGCTCCCACTTAATTGTTTGGGGTATGTTTTTAAACACTCCCCCCGTGATTCTAAGGCAGGGCCAAGGTAATGAACCTCTGCTTTAGGACCTCCTCCACGTCCCACCTTCTTTGCAAAGCCTTCCCACAAGACGTGGATATATATTTCTGTTCTATTTGGTGCCTGAGACTTACAATGTCTGTAATATACTTTGTCATACTTCAGTACACTCAGTTAGTTGAGCTCTAATTCTAGGCGTGGCCAGGTAACATGTTCTCAAGAATTTCCATTCCAGGGTGGTCAGCTGGCGTATCAGGAAAGGCCACACTCTAGATGTAGCCACAGGTCCTTCTGCTATCATGTCTTGATCAATCACCAGGTCTTGGTTAATTAGCAAACTGAATGTCAAAATGAGTTTTTATTGGTGAAGCTGGTGACTCGTGAAGTAGCAGGATGAATGTTACAAGTAGGCTGTCTTTGGTGAAATTAGAGGTCCAATTTGGTCAAGATTTGGGAGTTGGCTGGAGACACTCCCCATCCTTGCCAGAACAAGC
The DNA here is from genome assembly GCA_023783475.1 of Daubentonia madagascariensis. Taxonomy (NCBI): domain Eukaryota; kingdom Metazoa; phylum Chordata; class Mammalia; order Primates; family Daubentoniidae; genus Daubentonia; species Daubentonia madagascariensis. The sequence continues at coordinate 10,975,070 of JAKFHU010000901.1, forward strand.
CAGAACAAGAATCCAGAGTGTCCTATAACTTGCATCATTAGGAAGGGTGCCCAACGCTGGATCCCAATTTGGCCTTGTGTCCAGCCGATGGTTAAGGAGGACTTCTGAGTGTAAAATGCTGATCTACATCCACCTACTTTTTTTTTAACCTCATCTCTTCCTGCTCTTCTCCTTCCTTACTATGCAATTCTGACCTCAAACCTTTCTCTCTGTTCCTCAAACATGCTGCCCTTATTCTTACCTCAGGCTACTTGAACTTGCCAGCTCCTTTGCTGGGAAGCTCGTCCCCTGACAGAGCTGGGGTGAGGCACTCACCTGAGGCCCCAAATTGAAGGCGGCCACCAAAAAACTCAGTAATCAAGACATCAGGACAATAATTTAATGCAATAGTAAAAAAATGCAAAATGTCCATGATGAACAAAAGATCAAAATTTGAAATAAAGATAGAATTCAAGAGTGCCACGCTGAGCCATATAGGAGCCTGAGGCAAAAGTAAAAATGTGTGCCCCTATATGCATTTTTTAATATATTTTTTAAAGGTTAACTTTTCCCAGGACCTTAAAGAAGTTGAAAAATATTAAAAAATAGTAAAGTGAGTTATTAAAACTTACAACATTATTTTAAGTTTAAATATTTTATTTAAGATCACGTTCAGATTTGAGGATTTGCTAGAAAAACTCACAAAACTCACAAAAGCTGTTATAGTCATGGTTTTGGCTTATTACAATGAAAGGATACAGATTACAATCAGTAAAGGAAAAAGTTGCACAGGGCAGAGTCCAGGAGAGACTGGGCACAAGCTTGTATTGTCCTTAACCAGTGGAGTCGTAGGGAGAGTGCTTACGTCTCCCAGCAATGGTGTGTGACAACATGGGGGAAGTATTGCCAAGCGGGGAAGCTCACCCAATCCTCCAGGGTTTTTACTGAGGGTGAGTTCCCACTCCTCCCACCCCAGAGGTAAAACTAATACAGCACGGCCCAGGGACCCAGGTGAAGAAAAGCAGGCATTCAACAAAAATCACATCTGGGAAGACAAAGACATTCTTATCCAGCAGGATTCCAAGGGCTCATAGGTTATATCTCCCAGGAGCCTTAATGGCCAATCCTTTCTTTGGAATGTGCAGGGTTTGGACACCTCAAGCCTGCTGAGTTAACCCTTTACTGTATAATACTAAAACAGAATTTAGTATAATTTTACTGACTTTAATGAAGCCAACTCATCAATAATATTTTCAAAATCTACTTCTAGAAAAAGTTCACCACTAAATAAGTACATTAAAACATGTCTATAGGGACACAAATTTTTCTTTTGGCCTCAGGTTCTAACAAGGCTCAGCATAAGAACTGTCAGATCCTGTCTTTACTTAAAATTTTGATATTTCATGCCTCATGGGTTTTTTGCACTAATTTTGATTGTTTTAAATATTATTGATCTTGATGACTGAGTTTTTTGGTGCCCATTTTGCACACAGGGCTAGTGCTTCACTAACCTTACCCTCATCCTGGCCCTGTGCCCCTCAAGGCTGTGGCTTCTCATCTTTCTAGCCTAATCAGGATAGCACCTAATCGGAAAGGCCTTCTCTGACCACCTTATCTATTAATTAGTGCACCCTCTCCGCTTCTCTTTCATTGAATCACTTCACATTCTGAAATGACCTTATTTATATCTTGTGATTTCTGTCTACCCTTCCACCCCATTTAAACATAAGCTCTGTGAAAGCAGAGACCTTGTCCGTCTGCTCACAGCTGAACTCCCAGACCACAGAAGAGTCCCTCACACGGTTAATGCTCTGTAAACATTGGTTGCATTGACTCTCTTCCTGGGGACTGAAACGTCTATACTGTTACAGACACATAGGTGAGGTTTCTTCTCGTGTAATTTATTGCCAGGCTGTCCTCCGTGGCTGGGGGATCCAAAGGCTGAACAGACTCACAGAGACAAGTCCAGATAGAATATTAAAGCTGAAGGAAGCCTTTAGTTCTTTCCAATTGTACTGATTTTACAAGACCTATTTACAGAGTGCAGTCAAGTTACACTCATGTCAAAGTGCATAAAATACCAGTTTGCATATTTAAACTTTGCATAATTCAAATTAGCTTTGGTGTTTATGAAGAAATACCTTGGCCTATGGCTCTAGTCTGTCCTGAGAAAATGACTCGTTCTTTTTCAGTGGTGATTTGTGTTTCTAGGTATCCATTATTAAAATATGAGCAACCCCTAAGGGGAAAATGCATTAACAGAGTTGTGAGACATTAATGTTTTCATTTTAATGCCTGTGCTTCTGAGTTGTGTTGCTTTCTTTTACTTGTCTAGTCATAACTCTCCATTCTCCCCAGGCTGAGTATTCCTTGGGTGTGCCCCCCACCCTCTGAACTCCAAACATTTCACTGGCCAGGATTTCTCCTTTCTGTCCGCTAGATCAGCAGTCCCCAACCTTTTTGGCACCAGGGACTGGTTTCATGGAAGACCATTTTTCCACAGACTGTGGGGGTCGGGGGGATGGTTTCAGGATGATTCAAGTGCATTACATTTATTGTGCACTTTATTTCTATTATCATTACATTGTAATATATAATGAAATAATTATACAACTTACTGGCCAGGCACGGTGGTTCACACCTGTAATCCTAGCACTTTGGGAGGCGGAGGTGGGAGGATCACTTGAGCTCAGGAGTTTGAGACCAGCCTGAGCAAGAATGAGACCCCATCTCTACTAAAAATAGAAAAATTAGCCAGGCATCATGGCACATGCCTGTAGTCCCAGCTACTCGGGAGGCTGAGGCAGGAGGATCGCTTGAGCCCCAGAGTTTGAGGTTGCAGTGAGCTATGATGACACCACTGCACTCTACCCAGGGCGACAGAGTGAGACTCTGTCTCAAAAAAAAAAAAAAGGAAACTGAACTCCCCTCCTCACTTACCCCCTTCATAAAGAAAAAAAGAAAGAAAAAAAATTATACAACTCACCATAATGCAGAATCAGTTGTTTTCCTGTAACTAGACGGTCCCGTCTAGGGGTGCTGAGAGACAGTGACAGCCGAAGTGTGTTGCTTATGTCCAGTCTACTGCATAATCTCATTCTGGTTGCTGTCACAGCAGAAAACCCGGCTTCACAAAGATAGGATGCTGGAAATGGAAGCAGGCTTTTCAGTGCTTTTGTGGCAATTTCAGGATACTCTGCCTTGACTTTAATCCAGAATGTATGGAGATTAGAAATTGTCTGTAACATACTTTTAAGGCCACCGTCATTTGCGATCTCAAGCAGTTAATCCCCTCCTAGCACAGACAAAGTCGAGTCACCTGGATTATTCACAAATGGGTCGCGGATCCACTCCTTCCCAGTTCAGGGTCTTTTGTGGTTGCGAAGTAATGCTCAAACTCTTGAAAGCTGAGATAGGTGATCATGCACCAGCTGGGAGAAAGAAGGCCCTGCCTCAGCCTCTTTCAAAATTTCTACTAATGTTTGAACCATGTCAAAAATCCCAATGTTCATTCGTCACCCCCATAATTCCAGTTTGGCTTTGAATGTAACCACTTTATCTGCTGACTTGAACACATTTGTCATTGTCCCCTGAAGTGACAGATTGAGTTTGTTGAGCAGGTTGAATATGTCACACAAGCAAGCAATTTTTTCGACCCATTCTGTGTCACTGAAGTGTGCTGCCAGTGGTGACTGTTTTTCTAAACGAAATCTCTGGAGCGGCTCTCATAACTCAAAAACTCTGGCCAGTGATCTACTTTAGAAAGCCATCTCACTTCTGTGTATAAGAGAAGATGTGTGTGCTCTGCATCCATCTCCTCACAGAGCTGCAGGAATAGATGTGCATTAAGGGCATGTGCTTTAACGTGGTTGATAATTTTAATCATATCCTGCAAAACGTTGCTTAGTTCAGGTGACATTTTTTGGCTAGCCAGCATTTCTCTACAGATGACACAGTGCATAGACTCACATTCAGAAGCTACCTCCTTGACACGAGTAGTGAAAGCAGAAAGCCACTCAGTCATGGCAGCTGCTCAGTATGTGCATGTATTGACACAAAATGACCAGTCCAGTTTTCCTGATATGTAATCATTCAAAGACTTGAACAGTTCTGCAGCTGTGGTGTTGGTTGGCAACAAAAGCGCACAAAACATACCCTCATGCACATCCTCCTGAAAAATATATCACACAAAAACAAGCATTGTTGCCTTGTTGTCAACATCAGTAGACTCGTCAACCTGGATTGTGTACCACAGTGACCCATTAATCCTCTCTAACAATTGTGCCTCAATATCCTCTGCTATTTCATCAATTCTTCTAGTTATGGTGCTAGCTAAAAGAGGAACATGTGCCACCTTTTGAACTGCAGCCTGTCCTAAAAGTTCGTGGCAAATGTCCTTAGCAGCAGGCAGGATCAACTCTTCACCAATAGTAAAGGGCTTCTTAGCTTTAGCAATGTGGTTAGCCACAGAATGATGCTCTCAGTGCAGACACATTTGATGAAGTGGTGGCCTTCAATAATTGCATCTGTTCTTTGTGTTCACATTTTATTCTTTTGAAAGATTCCAAAGTCTTGTCTTTTAATGCAGAGTGCTTGGTCTCCATGTGGCAAAGCAGTTTTGAAGGTTTCACGGCTTTGTTGGATAGCCGGTCACCACATATTATGCAAAGCAGGCTTGGAGAATGTGAATCACCTGTTGCAATGAACCTGTAATTTAAGCAGGATTCTTGGTATTTTCTTTTAAATGCAGCTTTCATTTTGTTGGCAGTCTTGGAGTCTTCTGCTGTCTCATCATTAGGTCTTTCCCCCTTTTCAAAGAAGCTCTCCAGTGACATTTGTTTTTTGCTAGGGTTAGCTTGTGGGCTACCAACACTGTGACTGAGACAAGTGTGCAGTGTGGGAAAGAGGTGTGGATGGAAGTGGTAAATAAAATAATGGGTGGACCACGCACGGACTGAAATAAGTGTTGGATTCTGACTTAGAGCCTGCCACCAGATGCAGCTTTACAATTGAAGTAAGATGCTCACTTGCCACTATAAAGCCTGCCAGCAGATGCAGCTTAATTGTCACTTGCCACTCACTGATAGGGTTTTGATATGAGTCTGCAAGCAATTGATTATGGTCTCTGTGCAGTCAAACCTCTCTGCTAATGATAACCTGTATTTGCAGCCGCTCCCCAGTGCTAGCATCACTGCCTCAGCTCCACCTCAGATCATCAGGCATTAGATTCTCATAAGGATCATGCAACCCAGATCCCGCGCATGCGCAGTTTACAGTAGGGTTTGCGCTCCTATAAGAATCTAATGCTGCCGCTGATCTGGCAGGAGGTGGAGCTCAGGAGGTGATGCAAGTGATGGGGAGCAGCTGTAAATACAGATGAAGCTCACTCACCCACCACTAACCTCCTGCTGTGTGGCCTGGTTCCTAACAGGCCACAGACCCATACTGGTCCTCTGCCTGGGGTTGGGGACCACAGCCCTAGATCACCCTGTGCACAAACCCTTGGAGGGCTTCCATGTCATTCAGCATACAAGCCAAAGTCCTTACAATGGCCTTGGCTCCTACAGCCCCCTCCTCATCACCTCCACTCCAGTCCTCTGGCCCCCTGTGCTGTTCCTTGCACACCTCGTGGTTGGGCTAGCTGCCATGCCTTTGCCCTTGCTGTTTCCAAAGTTTTCACCCTGTTACCTCCTCAGGGCTCTTCTCAGCCAGGCCTTCCTTGCCTGCTTCATTTAAATTGCATGTGCCCTTGGCACTCCAGATCCTGTTGCCTTTATTTTCCTCCCTGCCGTTATCACTGTCTAGCATATTACATTTTTATTTAGTTATTTTTTCTCTCTCCTTGCCAAAATGTAAGCTGTTTTATTCTCTAATTTTTAGGGACCTCCTCAACTTGAGCCTGGTTCTTTCCACCATGAAGGGTGGTTTGGATGACGCCTTGGTTTCCCAGAGCTGCCATAGCAAAGAACCACAAACTGAGTGGCTTAAAATCACAGAAATTTATTCTCTCACAGTTCTGGAGGCTAGAAGTCCAAACTCAAGGTGCCAGCACGGCCATACTCCTTCTCACACATGTAGGGGATAATCTGTCTTTGCCCCTTCCAGCTTCTGGTGGTCTGCCTGCTACGCACAGCATTCCTGGGCTTGTAGATGCAGCATTTCCGCCTTCACCCTTGTCATCACGTGGTGTTCACCTCTTGTGTGCCTGTGTCTCTCTGTCTCTCCTTCTCTTTTTATAAGGACACCAATCATACTGGAGTAAGGGCCCACCCTCCGCCAGTATGACCTCATCTTAACTATTTATAGCTGTAATGAGGCTGGGAGCGGTGGCTCACACCTGTAATCCTAGCACTTGGGAGGGTGAGGTGGGAGGATCACTTGGCCCAGGAGTTGGAGGCTGCAGTGAGCTATGATGACGCCACTGCACTCTAGCTGGGGCGACAGAGTGAGACCTTGTCTCAGAAAATTAATTAATTAATTAATTAAAAATAAATTTTAAAAATTAAAAAGAAAATGTATCTCTGTGATGACCCTATTTCCAAATAGGGTCATATTCCAAAGTACTGGGGGTGAGGACTTCAACACATCTTTTTGGCGATACACAATTCAACCTCTGAGGGTGAACATCTGAGGGCGTTCTTGTTCAGTGGCAGTTCTGTCCCATCAAGGTGAAAACATGGGGCCAGAACTACTACCGTTTATAAGACACAAAATCATCCTTCCTTTCTTAACCCGCTTATTCAGCAAACACTTATAGAGCCAGGCATTTGCTAAGCACTGGAGATAAAAAAGTGATATGCAGGCCTCCTACCCCAGGGAGCTCCCCAGCTAGTGAGGAAAAGCAAGTGATAACACTGCCATGTGGTTAGTCCTGCACAAGCCCACACAGTGAGAGGCAAGAGGCAGTTCCTCCCCTCCAGGGCCATCTATAAGCAACCACCTGCTGGTGCCGCCAATAATATTTACATTCGCAGTCTTGACAGCCTTCGAGTGTGGGGAGGCATATCATTTAGGATTTCATTTTTATGCTCTAGCTAAAAGTTTATGGCTTACTTCTATTTCAACATGTGTTACTCCATAAATTAGGCTGAAAATTTTTCACACATTTAAGTTGTCATTGGATTCAAGCACTTTGCCATTCCTGCTCCAGCTGGTCTTAAAGCTTATTCCACAACCGGTAGGAGAAGTAACTGTCCAGCTCCCGGCTCCCTGCTCCTCAAACCTCAAGAACCACCCACAGGCAAGGCTGGCCCCTGGAGCTGCAACCAGGGTTAAGGCCAAGGTCAGCAAATGGTCCCACTCAGCCTTGATGCCCATCTTCCCTTGAATTTTAATTCCCAGCAATTGGGGTCCTGCTTTATTCCTCACAACCAAGCCTCCATCAGTCTGCTCATGGTAACTGAATCCTTCTCTTGTCCCCAGTGCCCTTATCTTTATCTAATCCCCCACGTCATATTCAGGTTTCCCTGGGACCAGACTCAGCCTTACTCATTGCAGTATTCCCTCGGCCTCCAATCCCATCTGCAAGCCCAGGTTTCACGACTTTATCTCAATATTTGCAGAAGATTCTCCTTGATGCCTGGGCCTGCCTATAACTTACTTCCAGGTTCCCAGTGCTGTGATTTGCTCATCTGTCAGAATTCCTGTTAACCACTACTGGGACCTTCCTGAACTTCCTGCTCTCCCTGGGAGGATCTGCTCGGCTTTGGGGTGAGGGGTTCATAATCAGCATCCCATGTGAACTAAGGCAGCACTGTGAACTGTCACTGTTGCACCCCCAAATTGTGATTCAGAATGTACAACTTATTTTTGTCACCGCTGAAGATACATACTTTTACGAACAGATGCCGCTGCTTTGACTGGGAGGAGAGAAATGGGGTAACTTGTTTGCTAGAACATTCCGGGCTAGGAGTGTGGACAGTGCATATCCCGGTGATCAAGTGAAGAGTGTGCCAGCCTGGGCGTGTAAAAAGAGGCACCGTGGGGTTGCAGCAGGGGCCATATTGGAATCCTCGCTGATTCATCTACTGATGTTTTATGTCTAATAATCCCTTCAGATGTGTCGAGAAATATTTAAAGTGCGATATTTAAAGTGTCACTTGAAACCTACACAAAAAAGTTCAAGAAACATGAAGGGAGTCAGGTTTGTCTTCCTATAACCAACCCCTGAGCCATCAATCAGCCCCTTCTCTCTGAAGTTAATCAGTAACGTGGGCTGGGATATTGCTGGCTGTTTGGCAATCATTAGCAGAAATAGAAATGCACGTTCCCTTTGACCCAGAAATTCCACTTTAGGAATTTCTTTCCTGATATACTCATAAATGTATACAGGCAAATGTGGGAGTTTATTCACAGCAGCATGATTTGAAATGACAAAAGACTGGAAACCACCTAAGTGTCCATCTACAGCTCTAAGGAGATTTGTCCAAGGAGGTATTAGCCCAAACCTGGGTCATGGCAACATCAGAGATTAGTTTGCCAGAACATTTTGGGGTGAGAGCAGGGCATTGTACCCACGGGACCAAGACAGGCTAGTTTGAGGTCAGAAAGAGAGAGGAGAACTAGCTGGGGGTGGAAGCAGGGTGGGCAGCTATGTGTCCTTGTGAGAGAAAAAGGCATGAGAGATATGTATCCAGGAGTGGGACCTGCCCACTGGGCAGCCAGGAGCAGGTTTAAGTGCTGGGCTAGGAAGAGAGACTAATGTCATAAGTTTAGGGGGAGGGGAGCAGGGTTCTGAAGGTAGACACAGGAAATGACAGAGACAAAACTTGATTTTTTTTCCCCATTGTAACCTGGGTGGCTTGGACAACTCCTCTTTCAGGAAAGGTAAGTTCTTAGCTAAGTAATGGAAGAGGTTCCCCTCTGACAGGGGAGATGCCTGTATTTACACTTGATCTTAGCTACAAGGCCAAGAAGCGATTGGAGACGCCTGTATTTAGCACACATTGTTGGGAAAGCACATTTCAATCTGAGCAATTTCCTCCCATGCCTTTTTACTGCACATAAATTTCTCCAGTTCTTGGCCCCAGACTTGGAATTTGTTTTGTAGCATTTGCCATGAAATGATTTGTTGTTTTGTGTAATTGCCCTAAATCCTTGTCTGGATTTATTTTCTCCTCCTTGGTTCTCTGCAAATCACTCTGAGCCGCCTCCAGCACCTCTGATCTGACTCTGCAGTTAGTCCTTGGAGACAAGAGCTAGTGTGGCCACAGGTGGTTCCTGAGATAGAGGCCTTGAAAGCCAAGTTCTGCAGGGGGCGGAGCAAGGTGCCTCCGTTTCCAGTGCAGGGAGAGGCCTGTACCCACACGCACATCAGGGCATGATCATGGTGTGCCAAGTTCACACACCACACAAACACACGCATCCCGGTCCAGTCAACCACAGACAGACCACTCTGTAAGAAAACAGGGTACTTCTCCCCAGCCTCACTCAGACTGTAGCTATAAATATAGAGAGTTGAAGAGTTGAATTCATTCATTAACAAAGGATTTTTCCTCCTCCCTCTCTCCTCCTGCACCTCCTCCCTCTCTCCTCCTGCACCTCCTCTTCTTCCACATGGATCAGGACCATTAGCATTTAGTCAAAGCCCATCCTGTGCATGGTGTTCATTTTGAGTATACACCTACATTTTCCCATGAGGAATCCCAACAAAAGGGGATTTTTATTTTTTTGTTTTGCTTTTGCTTTTTGATTGAACTACTTATTCTTTCCAAATGATTTATGAGATTATAAGTCATGTGGTTCAAAATTCTACAATCTAAAAAAAAGTTTCCAAAAGCACAGCTTCAAAGTAGTTCTGGATTTGGAGCCAGATGGTTCAAATCTTGACCTTTCTAGCCACCTGCCCTGAGGCCAGGGACTTAGTTACTCTTGGTCCTGGGTTTCTTCCTTTGTAAATTTTGTTTAATAATTCCTCCTACAAGAGAATGGATAAACAAATTGTGGTGTATTCACACAATGAAATACTACCCAGGAATCACAAAAAATGAACTACTGGAATATGCGGCAACGTGGATGAATCACATAGACGTTACATTGAGTAAAAGACACCAGACACAGACTACATTCTGTATGAATCCATTTACATGACGTTCCAGAGCAAGCAAAACTAATGGATGGTGTTAGAAGTCAGAATAGTGGTTAGTTCTGAGGGGCAACCACTAGAAAGGGGCATGAGAGAGGTTTCTGGGATGCTGGAAATGTTCTATATCTTGATCTGGTGGGGTTACACAGGAGTAAACACACAAAACTTTCCCGAGCTGTGCACTTGACACATTTTACAGCATGTATGTTATACCTCAATTAAAACATCCCTATATGATGCCCATAGCTATGGTGAGGACCAAATAAAACGAGACATGCTTCTTGTAAAATACCAAATACATGTGAATTGTTATTGTTAAGTAATAATAATGGCATTAGAAAGATGTTAGATCCTTGAGAAAAAAAACTGTATTGTTCTTCTAGACCAAAACTGACTTAACTAGCAATAGCAACTGAGCACTTCTGGGAAATTACACAATCTCACGGAAAGGATATGATATGCATTATGGTCTGTAATATCTCTGTTGTTGCGTTATAGCACTCAGCATTTGTTGCATGCTAACACTGTGCTGTATCATCTCATTGAATTTCCTAACAGTCAAGGCAGGGTTGTCCCTGCTGCCCTCAGTTCTTTGACCTGTTGACTGGCCTTGGAAGCCACAAAGGCTCTGCAGGAACCCTGTTGCCTGTTACCGATGGTGCACCATCTTCTTCCAAGAGTTAAGAGTCCAGATTATGTCTAATAATGTAAACAATACAGGCAAGACTGTGCCCTGAGTGAGAAAGAGGTAAGGCAGTCTGGTCATGAATTGTGCCTAAGGTGGAGTGTACAGTTACTGAAATTCTGCAAGTAATTAATTTCTCTTAAAATCCAGTGGAGTTTAGGAGATTTTCCTCTTTCTCATTTACAAAATGGATCTTTTTGGTCTGTCCCAGAATGCTCTGACCTCCTGCCCCCAAGATAGAGTCTCCAATTGAGTCAAGTACAATGCTCACTGTGACCTGTCCTCAACACTTAACTCCAAATGTCCTCTTCCTTCTCTAGGCCATCTGCAATCCACACAACCCATAAGTCCAGCTCAAGTGCCACCTTTTCCTGGAAGACTTTCTTGATGGCCCCAGCCACAGTAAGCCTCTCCCTTTTCCAAAAAACCCAAGCAGCAATGGGATAGCTCCAAAAATAGGACTTCAATAGTACCAGCCTCCACCAAGTCAGCAAAAGCTCCTCCTGCAAGCCACTCCAAATAAACACAAAATCTAAACAAAACAGTGTACTGCTGTTCAAATGTAGGCTCAAGACGTACTCCCTAACCCTGTCTTCCAACCAGATGCCTCCCTTAAACCCAGGCTACATAGAAATTCTAGAGCCTTAGCACAGCAGTAAGTCTGTTCCATGCACTTGATTATATGTTGCCTGTACTGTTCTCAATTATTTCTTATCTCTAGGTCTTGATTGCCAACAAGACTATGAATCCCTCAAGGGCAGAAATTATATCATTTTTTAATTCTTATTTTGTATGTCACTTACGGTTTAGCAGAGGGCTTGACACAGCTGAGATAGCATTAGTTACTAAAAATTTTTGAGATGCTGTGCTAAAAATGTACTATACTTTATATATTCAGCAAACATTTCATTCATATTATTTGTGGTAGTAATGCTGATAATGATAATGATAATTATTAGTGTTCTTATAGTTGCATTTGTTATTGATTTCTCCAGCTGTGAAGTACAATTTATAAAAAGCCAATTGGACTTTAAACTGCACCACTGCTGTTTTCCAAGGTAATATTGTACTTTTTCATTACATCTTAAAAAACTGTACTCAGCACATTTTGTAGGCTGATGAAATAAACTGCTCAAAACCACCACCGGCATCTGTAGCGTGCATATCAATAAACATGCTTTATTTCCAATCATACACCTGCCCAGTTTGGGATCAAGTTATTTCCCATTCTGTTCAAATAGCAATTGCAGCTTATCTACACACTGGATAATCGGTGTTTCCCATGGTCTTCCTCCAGTTAACAGCTTTGGGGGGTGGGGCAGGGAAGGGGGTTTGCACAGGTCCACACAATTCTTATCCAAATACCTTGGGGCCAAATGTGTTTTGGAATTCTGAATTTTGGATTTTGGAAAGGTACTATGATGGCTAGGCCATAGATTTTATAACGCTCCCAGCCAGAGCTAGGGCAGTGCCCAGGTATCAAAAACAGTAATATTAATAGTTCTATAGAGGGAGAGAGAGCGTGTGTGCCCTAGTTTCTCCTCCCCTTCTTATAGGACACCAGCCCTTTTGAGCTCATGTAGCCTTAATTACCTCCCTAAAGGCTACATCTCCAAATACAGTCCCTTTGGGGACTAGGGCTGCAGCATATGGGTTTTGGAAAGGCACAAGTTAACCCATACAGGCTCTTTCCTTCAGATAACTCATAGTCTAGCAGTGTGCACAGATCAGATCACAGCTCATCTGACAGAAGAGAGAAAGGAAGAGCTGGAGCAAGGGGGAAGCAGGAGCCCTCGGGATGTCGGCGAGACTGTGAGTAGATGACCTTTGAGTTGAGCTCTCAGTAAAGGTCAGGTGAGAATTCTGCAGGGGGATATGGGAGGGAGGGGCACGATGTCCTGAAGCAACACTCTGAATGAAGGCACGGAAGTGGGTAGATGGGGGCGGGGATGTCTGTTTGGGGACCGGTGACTGTCAGTTCAATGTAGCTGGATACTGGGTGCTCAGAGTATTATACAAATGAGCTGAAGTTGGCCCTTGTGTATTGGCCCCGAGGTTGTTTGTTTCTTCACTGCAGGCTGAGACCCATTAGCTCAAAAGCCCGCTGGCACCAAATGCAAATGTTTGCACGTCCAATTATTTTACAAGTAGCTCGAACAGGCAAATTGTTAGCCATGTACAGCCTGCCTGCTTTGCAGACGCCGTGAAACCTCACCCACAGGTGTCACCTATTGATAAGGTAGGGCCCGGCTGCAGTAAGGCCCCAAGCTGGTGTGGCCCCCGGAGCCGCGAACCCAGAGTCCCCATCGAGCTGCTGAGTGACATCTCCCGGACGGAGGGAGATCGCCTTTCTCCGAGAGCTCCTGTGTCCTCCTCCGCTTCTGGAAGGCGGCCCCCTCATCTCCATAAGCCTCTGGGGCTTGCGTGGGGTTGAAGTGCAAGACATTTTGCCCCTTCGTGTCTTGTGGTCATCGAGTAAAATGTCTCTCCTTTGATGACAGCGTTCCCTCTGCCTCTCTGCAGGGGTTCGAGGGATTTGGAGCCGATCAAGGAAGAAGAGGGGACCACAAGGTGGCAGTAGCAAACACACAGCTTAGTTGCGCTTGGACGGGTTGCTTAGGAGGGGAGGCCCCTCACAGCGTGAGGCTTTCTGCGCAGCCCCCTTAAGCCTCCCCACCCGGTGGGGGAAGGCAGTGCCCCTGGGGACAACCCTTCACCAAAGGGGTCAAGACTGGGGAGATAAATGCCCCGGCCCCCACGCTGGTGCACGACAAATCGCAGAGGCTGTCTTACACGGTTCCTCAGAAGGTCCCCAAGGGGAGTGAGACCCACTTGTCTGCAGTGGGGACTACCCTGTAACACATCCTTGCACTGTCCTCCCCCCACTCTCCCACCTCCACCCTGCTGCTTCCTGGATCACCTACCAATGATCCAACCGCACCCAAGTCCTCACCTCGGGCTCTGCTTTCGGGAGAACCAAACCCAAGACGGTTTCTCATCTGTAAAGAGAAGGATTTGGACTAGACAGCCTCTGAGCGCCCTTCCAGCTCTAGAACCACCTCAATTTTTAGGCAAGAAAAGTGAATCCCACAAAATCCAACCCAAAGTCACACGCAGCTGGTGGATGAATGGCACGTGGGGCAAGAACCTAGCCTGAAACGGTCGCGTTATGTCAGTTTCCCCAGATCTCTACCTACGGAGTAATTTCAAATAAAAGTCCCACACGTCAATGCTTGGAAGCACTAAAGCTAATAACCCTCAGCGTCTGTCCAAAATACACATCTTAGAACTTTATAGAAGAGAACTGACATTTGGAGGCAGTCTAGGCTCTCAGAGCCCTTGTCCAGCTGACAGCTTCACAGGAGGCATAAATGGAATCACATCTTTTTATTGTTCCCTGCACTAAGTGTGATAAAATACCCCTTTCCAGTTATCTCAGGGACTTTTCTATGTAGGATGCTATTCTTTTTATTAGATGAAATCCTCATCTATATTCTGAGAGGCTGTTTGCCCTGTTTACATAAGGTAATCAAGATATCAGAAGGATAGTTTACAGAATGAAAAAGATTCATACCCATGTGTAATTTATGGAATGTGCACGCGTTGGTGAACTTGATGGATTTGCACCAAATTGCCGTGTTAGCAAACATAAAGTTTTGGACAGAGACCACAGAGGGATGGCAATGGGGTGAAAATGCTAACGGCCTAAAAAGCACATTGATTGATTGAGTACTTTGACACCAGATTATTTTTAATAGATTTTGGTAAGAAATCATGATGGTATGTGATGGGAAAAGTGCCGTGCCGAACCAAGAGATAGATTTCTTTGGGCTTCTGTTTCTTCATTGCAAAATAATGAAACTGACTAAAATATTTGTAATGGTTTTTTTTCCCCCAAGATAATTAAGGACAAGATGTAATGGGTTTTTAAGCTCTACAAATCTATAACTCATTGATTTTACCTGTACCACCTGTTGTAGAGAGGCGGTAAAGCAGAGTCGCTAAAAGCATAGACTCTATAATCAGACTGGGTTCAAATACCAGCACTGCCACTTACTAAATGGAGTGTTTTCCAACACCAACAACCAACTCTCTGATTCTCCACTGAGACAAGTCTTCAACAACTCAATTCGATTCTATGCTAACTACCACAGGTTAAGGGCTCAGTCCCACAAGAGGGCCTCCATTCAGAGGCCATTCTCAAGTCCTGGGCCACCATACTTTTAATGGACTGGCCATAAATCAAGGGTTCCCATGACCTTCTTCTCATGTTCAAAAGTTTGCTGGAACTGCTCAAAGAACTCAGGAGCATACTTTATTTGCATGGACTGGTTTATTCTGAAGAATACAACTCAGGAATAGACAAATGGAAGAGATGCGTAGGGCAAGTATGGGGGTGGGGCACAGAGCCTCCGCCCCTCCCCCGCACGCCTCCCCCAGGTGTTCACCAACCCAGAAGCTCTCAACATCATTGCTCAGGAGTTTTTAATAGAGTTCAGTCCCCAGTCCCCATTTCTCCCCTTCAAGGAGGTTGGTGAGTAGGACTAAAAGTTCCAACTCCAACCCTCTATTCATTTGGTCTTTCTGGTGACCAGCACCATCCTGAAGCTATCTAAGGGCCTTACCCTAAGTCACCTCATTAGAATAAACAAGTGTAATCTAAAAGGGCTCCTTATAAATAATAAAAGACATTCCTATCACTCAGGAAATTCTAAAGGTTTTAGGAACTGTATGCCAAGAACTGGAGACAAAAACCAATTTTTTTTTTCTTTTGAGACAGGGTCTTCCTTTATTGCCCAGGCTGGAGTGCAGTGGCACAATCACAGCTCACCGCAGCCTCGAACTCCTGGGCTCAAACAATAGTCCTCCCTCAGCTCCTGAGTAGGTGGGACTACAGGCATGAGCCCTCGTGCCTGGCTAATTTTTTTTTTTATTTGTAGAGACATGGTGTCCCTATGTTACCTAGGCTGGTCTCAAACTCCTGGCCTCAAGTGATCCTTCCTCTTCAGCCTCCCAAAGTGCTGGGATTACAGGCATGAGCCACTGTGCCTGACCCCAAATATTTGTTATTATACCGTCCTACCCATGTGGCCTCCACAAGTTTCTTAACCTGCTATGTCTGTTTCCTCAGTTGTAAAATGGGTTTGATAATAATAGTACTTTCCTCAAAAGATGTCATGAGGATCAAATGAGTAAACACATAAAAAGCAGTAGGGTGGTGGCTAGTACTTGGCAAGCCCTATATAAAGTTTAGCTGTTATCAACCAAAATTAAGGCTGTTGTGACAGAAATAATTTGATAGAGGTTTATTGGAAGCCAAATGTAAGGATGGACCTGGGAAAACACACAAAGTTAGGAGTGTTCCAAGTCTGTTACAAGTTGGAGGGCTTTTACAAGAAAGTTTAGGAGAAGGGAAGGGGACTCCTCAGACATCTGAATAGATGTATGTCAGTAAAAATGTTAAATTAGTAATAATCTTCCTATAATAAAAGCCCAGGCCCAGATGGCATCCCTGGTGAATTCTATCAAACACTAAGGAAGTGTCAACATTGTACCCACAGCTAGCTGTCACACTAGATGGACTCTTTGTAGCTAAGGTGAGACCTTTGATAGAAAATTAAGTCAACATTGTACCCCTGGCTGACAGATGAGATGAACTCTCTGTGGCTAAGATTAGACTTTCAAGAGAAAATTAAGTGTCCATAGCAGGGAAAAGGCCTTGGTCACACAAATTGTTAACTACTGTGAAGCTTGTTAACTGCCATAAAGTTTACTTCCTACAGTTAGGCAGAAACCTGTTCCAGAGAATCATTGCCAAATCGACCTCAATGGACTGCCTGTCACTAGCCAACCAGGACACCCCCACCTTGAGGGTCCTGCCAGTAGTGCTGATTGGATAGGAGACTGGCTTTACATTCTTTCCTGGCAAGAAGCTACAAACCCTAAGCCAGTTCTAGCTGACTTATAGAGACAACACACAAAATGTCTTCATGCCCTCTAGTTCACCTTTTGATGTAAAGAACTGAATTCCACCTCATTTTAATGCTAAAACCTTGTCCCAAAGTGAACATGGGATGTATGCTACATATATGTTAACTCATTGTGCACGTGCTGGATTTTCTCCATAAATATTCATAGACATTTGCCAGATCTGATGAATATACATGTAAGACAGACCCTGGAAGGCTTAAATGCCTCTGCTTCCTTCCCTTCTGCAGAATATGTGCTTATGGTTCCCCAGAGGTTATGTCCACTGATCTGTAGATCATTACTCTGAAAATAAAGTTCTCTCCTTTTTTTTCCTTCTATAAATCTCCTGGTCACTTTGTTAACAGAAGAAATAATACCAATCCTTCACAAACTCTTTCAGAAAATAGAGGAGGAGGGAATACCTCCAAACTCATTTTATGTGTCCAATATTACCATGATACCAGACCCAGAGAGAGACATCAGAATAGACCAAGATCCAAGAACTATGATATGCAATAGACCAAGATCAACATAGTGGCAAAAATCCTTAACAACATATTAGCAAATGAAATGCACCACCATATAAAAAATATAAACCATGACCAAGTGACATTTGTTCCAGGATATGAAAGGTTAGTTTTGCATCTGAAAATAAATTAATGTAACATACCATATAAATGAAGAACCAAAACCACATATTCAACTGAATAGGCACAGAAAAAGCATCTGACAGAATCCAATACCTATTCATATACAAACTCTCAATAAACTAGGAATAGAGGGCTAAAAGGAATCTATGAAAAACCCAAGATTATATCATACTTAATGGTGAAAGTATGAATACTTTCTTTTAAAACTGGAAACAAGAATGTCTAGTCTCACAATTTCTATTCAATATCATACCAAATATTGGACTGACTAGAGCAATCAGGCAAGAAAAATAAAAGGCATACAGATTGGTATGAAAGAAATACAATTGTCTTTATTTGTAAATGACATGATCTTGAATGTAGAAAATCCTACATGTCTACCAAAAAACAAAACACAACAAAAACTAGAATAAATGTGTTTAGCTCAATATATAAAAATCAATTGTCTTTCCATATACTAGCAATGAATAATCCAAAAATGAAATTTAAAAAAATTCCATTCACAATAGCATTGAAAGAAAAAATACTTAGGAATAAACGTAACCAAGGAAGCAAAGGTCCTGCACACACTGAAAACTATGAGACACTGCTGAAAAAAATTAAAGACGACCTAAGTGAATGGGGAGCTAGATCTTTTTCATGGATTGGAAGGCTCGTTATTATTAAGACGGCAGCTCTTCCCAAATTCATCTGTAGAGTCAACACAATCACTATCAAAATATCAGCAGGCGTTTTTGTAGACATTGACAAGCTGATCCTAACAATCATATGGAAATTTAAAGGCCCTAGAATAGACAAAACAATTTTGAAAAAAGAACAATATTGGATGACATACTACCAATTTCAGAAGTTGCTAAAAGACAATCACTACAGTCACTACAACTGTCACTACAGTCACTACAACAGTCACTACAGTCACTACAGCATTCACAACAGTCACTACAACAGTCACTACAGCATTGTATTAGTGTAAGGATAGACAAATCAATGGAATAAAGTGTCCAGAAATAAACTTTTATATTTATGTCAATTGAGTGTTGAACTTGAACAGTTATCTCATACTATTAAAAAACACGCAAAATACCATAATTTCAATATTAAGAGCTAAAACTCTAAAATCTCTAGAAAAAAAAAAGAATATCTTTGTTACCTTGGGTTAAGCAAAGATTTCACAGATAAATCACCATAGTTGTGATCCATAAAAGAAAAAAATGGTAAGTTGAACTTCATCAAAATTTAAAACTTTTGCTCTTCAAAAGACACCATTAAGTATATTATAAATAGATAGAAGGGAGGTTTTTGAATGTTCTCACTGCAAAAAAATGACAAATGCATAAGGTGATGGACATGCTAAATACCCTGATTTGATCATTATGTGACATATACATGTATTGAAGTATCAAATTGTACCCCATAAATATGTACAATTACAATGTATCAATTTAAAAATAAATACTTTTTTAAAAAGAATATGAAAATACAAGCCTCAAACTGAAAAAAGTATTTTCCAGTCATAGATATCATATCATATACCATATCATATCTGATAAAGGACTTATATCCAGACTACATAAAAAACTCTTCCAACTCAGTAAGAAAGGATGACCCAATTAGAAAATGGGGGTAAAGATTTGAATAGACACTTCACAAAAGAAGACATATGAAGGGCTAATAAGCTCATGAAAATATGCTCAATAGCATTAGTCATTCAGAAAATACAAATTAAAACCACAATGAGATGCTTTTCACACTTGCTAGAATTGCTATTACAAGTGCTGACAAGGATGTGGGCAAACTGGAACCTTTATATATTGCAGTGGGAATGTAAACTTTGGAAAACAGTTTGGCCACTTAAAAAGTTACATTTAACACCATAAGATCCAGCAATTCTACTCCTGGCTATCTACCCAAGAGAAATGAAAATGTGTGTTCATGCAAAGACTTGTATGTGAATATTCATAGCAGTCAAAACTTGGAAGTAATCCAAATGTTCCTGAACTAGTGAATTGATACATAAAATGTGGCATATCCATACACTAGAATACCACAAAAATAAAAAGGAATAAGCTATTGATGCATTCAATATCATGGACTTTAAAAAATGCTAAGTTAAAGAATCCAAATACAAAAGGCTACATACTGTGTGATTCCATTAATATGAAATTTCAAGAAAAGGCAAAACTGTAGAGACAGTAATTTGGTCAGTGGTTGCTTGGCAGTGGGTAAAGGAGTGGGGATTGACTGCAAACCTGCACAAGGGAACTTTTTGGGGTGATGGAAGTGCTCTAAAACTGGATTGTGATAATGGTTGCAACGCTCTCTAAATTTATCAAAAATCACTTTAAAAATCACTTATAATGGGTGGACTTTATGGTACAGAAATTATACCTCAATATAGCTCTTAAAATTGGTTCTAAAAGAATAAATTTAAGTTGTCTAGAATTTTTACATAAAACATTGGCTAGAGCTACCAGAAATAAAGCACTGCTTTATTTAGAAAGGAATATCCTGCAGAAAGCATCTTTGAATATCCCATGCGAATGATGTAAAGAATCATGAGAGCATGCAGAAGAAAGATGGCCATTACCGAAAGGTGCTGTATTTTAATAGATGTGACGAAAAAAATGGGTTTCAGGATCGAGCAAGTGTGGGTAACAGAGGAGTAAACAAAGGTAGTTGGATTTCATTACTTTAGGGTTTCCAAGAGCCTTTAAATATTTCAGTGTGCCTAATGACTCTCCAGGAAAGGGAGCCTTTTCCAAATTTGTTTTTCCACAAAAACTGGTGTACCATAAAACCCACTTTAATATATAGAAAACATTTTGCAGAGCAGGGGTAGAATCCCGAATAGAAATATTGTCCAGAATTACCCAGTAACTTCCTAATTTCTTTCAATTTATTTGGCTGAGAAAACCTCTAGATTCACAGCTTGAGAGCTATGTCAACTGTTTCCCACCACAAGGGCAGTTTACTGATTTGTTGCTCAGATCAAAAGCATGGAGTCATATTTGACTTTCTTTCAAACCCTGCACTCACACAAACATCCATCAGCAAATCTAGTTGGCTCTACCTTCAAAATATAATCAGAATCTGACTTTCTCACAGTCAGAGATCCCAGACACCACCTTATATAAGTTATCTATTGTTGCCTAACAAAACACCCCAAAACTTAGTGGCTTGGACCACAATAAACATTCATTATCTCTCACGGTTTCTGTGGGTCAGGAATGGGGAACAGCTTGGCTGAGTGGTTGTGGTTCAGAGTCCCTCATGAAGTTGCAGTCAAGACATCAGCCAGGGCTGCAGTCATCTGAATGCCTCATTGGTGCAGGGGCTAAAGGCTCCTCTTCCAAGGTCACCCATGCACGTGGCTGGCATGTGGGTGCTGTCTTTGGTGGGAGGCTTCAGTGCCTCCTGCATGGCCTCTCCAGAGGGCCTCTTTAGCATCCTATACTCACCAACATAAGCAGCTAACTGAGCTGCAGTGTCTTTTATGACCTAAACTTGGGAGTTATACCCTGTCACTTTGGCAGTATTCTACTGATCACACAGGCCAGCTGCAGTTCAGCGTGGGAGGGCAGGGATACAGAGGAGAGGATCACTGGGAGCCATCTTGGAGGCTGGCCACCCCACTACCACCTCCTCTCACCTGGATTATTGCAGTTGCTTCTTAACTGGCATTCTGTTTCTGTCTCCTTGATGTCTATTCTCAACACTGCAGCCAGCAACCCTCTTCCATCCTATCGTGTTGCTCTCCTCCTGAAAACCCTGTAACAGCTTCCCATAGTGAAGGAAAAGCCAGTCTTTACCATGGCCCCAAGGCCTTATATCATCCCGCCTCCACTACCTATTTGGTTTGGGTTTTTTTTGAGACAGAGTCTCACTCTGTCACCCCGGATAGAATGCAGTGGCATCATCATAGCTCACTGCAACCTCAAACTCCTGGGCTCAAGCGACCCTCCTGCCTCAGGCTCCTGAGTAGCTGGGACCATAGGCACACGCCACCACCCAGCTAATTTTTCTATTTTTTTGTAGAGATGGGGTCTCACTCTTGCTCAGGCTGGTCTTGAACTCCTGCGCTCAAGCAATCCTCCCGCCTTGGCCTCCCAAAGTGCTAGGATTACAGGCGAGCCACCGTGCCCGGCCCTCCACTACCTTTCTGATCGACCTTCTACCATTCTCTCCTCACTCACTCTACTCCAGTGCAAATAAAATGCCTCAAATGCATTCAGCAGGCTTCTGCCCCAGGGCTCTTGCACTCGCTTTTTCCTCTGCCTGGGATGTTTTCCCCCAGATAACCCATGACTGGTTCCTTCAGACCTCTCTTCAAATATCAGCTGCTCAGAGAGGCCTTTTCTGACCATCACATATAAAATAAAGTGGTACACCTGCCATTTCCTGCTTAACACTTAACACTTACTGCCTGTTTTCCTCCCCTGGATGTAAGCTCCACAACAGCAAGAGGTTTGTTTTGTTCTTGCTGAAGTCTCAAGATCTAGAATAGGGCCTGGCACATGGGAGACACTCAGTAAATATTTGTTTAATGACTGAATAGGTGGGTTAATGAAAGTGGCTGTTAGTCCCAGTTCTGCCCACAAAAATGCCCTATAAACACTGAATTATGTGTATGACAGAGAAGAAGAAGGAGGGGAGAGGAAACGGGCACGTGTGTAGATAGACGTCAGGAAATAGCTGTTAACAAGTGAATAAGAAAGGCAGGCATAGGGTGTGAGTCAGGAAAATAACTGTGACATGAAGTACATCGTCTGGATTTGTAAGTCTATGAATATGAAATCCAAAAAAGGAACAAGTTTATTTGAAGGAAGAAAATTATGTACAACGAATTACACAAACTCAAAGAGAAAAAGAACAGTTTACCCCTGAGTTAAAAGGAACATACAAGCATACTGGGGTTAAAAATATTAAAAGACTGAGAAAAGATACACTGATGTTCATGAAACTATGGTGGAAGCTTATCAGGGCATGCTTTCCGCATGGGATGAATGTTCCGGGGCAGCACGTGATGGGTGGACAGGATCTCCTGGACCTTGTCCAGGCAAATCTTGTTTGCTGCTAACCCTGCTTCAAACTCTCGGCGCTTCTCTTCCTTCTCTGCTTCTCGGGCCTGCTGCTGGTAGGCTATTTGCATCTGAAGTTGCTTCCTGTATTCCTGGGCTAAATCTTGGCGTCTAAAATGTTAGAAATGTCAAAGCATAAAGTTATAAAAGCATTTGGATTTATTTGGATCATTACAATTAGAATATAATTTGTGAAGCCAAATTAAAATTCCCATTAAAATCAGGGTACATGGGGAAGAAATAGATTAAAAACTCAATAATGGGTTTCTTACACAATAATCATTAATACAATCCTAGAACAAACATGGATTTTAGACAGGGAATGTATCCCTGCTCAAAATATTAACTGCTATGTGGAGGGAGTCCTTGGCCTGTCTCCATCTCCTCCCTCCCTCTTCTGCAAGGGAGAAGTGACTTATCTATTGGTAAAAGTGGGGAGAATAAGCAGGATGCTTGGTGCAGCTTTTCCCTTTTCCTCCTGGAGGCTGGTCTGCCTGTTTCCTGCTCTGCTCTAGATCAAAAGGCCTGCAGTGGTCTGGCGCTGCTGGGGACTGGCTGGGTAAGCTAGCCTTACTCTAACATTCTGCTCAGTATTAACTAAACAACCTCTGGCGTATATAAGCCACAGTTTTAATATATAAGACACATTTTTTGGATTTATAGTGTAATTTTTATTGTGATTAAAAAACACATACATAACATTTACCATCTTAACCATTTTAAGTGTACAGTTCAGTAGTTAAGTATATTCATATTGTTGTGAAAGAGATCTCCAGAACTTTTTCATCTTGCAAATCTGAAACTCTATAGCTATTAAACACTAACTCCCTCTTTCCTCCCCCCGCCACCCCCAGTAACCACCATTTTACTTTGTGTTTCTATGAATTTGACTACTAGATATCTCATAAAAGTAGAAGCATACAGTTTTTATCTTTTTTGTGACTGACTTATTTTACTTCACATAATGTCCTCAAGGTTCATTCATATTGTAGCTTCTGACAGGATTTCCTTCCTTTATAAGGCTGAATAAAATTCCACTGTACACATATACCCCATTTCGTTTATTCATTCACCAATAGACATTTGGTACTGTTAGGTATGTGGTCTTTACCCCGAGGGAAGGTTTGCAAAACCAGAAAAGGGGATGGGAGGGAGGAGGGGAGATAAAAGGCAGCTGAGCAGGCCAACGGGAAGGTTTGCAGCCTAAAAGGGGATGTGACTGAAAAGAAAGACATCTCAAGGACTAGCCGTCTGCTATGACACAACTTCCTCCCAAACGTGAGGGACTTGCTGTGTACTGCGATTACTGTTTAATTCCCCCCAACTCCACTCCCTCCTCCCAACCCTCTATAAAAAACTCACTAGACCCCATTTCGGGGTGGACGCCTTTCTTGGCTTCCACCCATCTGCACCCAGATGCTCAAATAAATAGTTCCTTACATCTTTGGGCTTCACGTGTTTTCCTCTCAGCTCCGACCTAACAGATACCTCTTGGATACGGTAAATAGCGCTGCTGTGAACTATTATGCTATGGGTGTGCAAATATCTCTTCAAGACCCTGCTTTTAATTTTTTGGATATATATCAAGAAGTGGGATTGCTGGATCATATGGTAGTTCTATTTTTAATTTTTTTGAGGAAACTCCATACTGTTTTTCATAGCAGTTGTACCATTTTACAATTTATAAGCCACATTTTTATAATCAGCTGTGGTATAGTAAGAATTATATTTGGTCTTTGTCCCTAGTTCCTGGCACAGAGCTCCTAAAACCCTTGGTATTTCCTACATGACAGGAGAATATTTTGTTATTCACAAGAACACCTGAGTTCATGCACCTGAGGTGACTCAGGATGGGGGCCCTTCTGTAGCCTCAGAAGGGGGCTGGTCACTAGAAAGTCTGAGTGATTAGAGGGTTGTAACTTTCAGCCCCACCCACTGACCTCCGGGAAGGGGAGGGTGGGCGCTGGAGATTGAACTCCATAAAAACTCTTGAACAATGATGTTCTGAGAGCTTCCGGGAGAGAGAGCACATCAAGGTGTGCCCAAAGAGGGCATGGAAGCTCCTATGCTTCTCTTCCATTTGGCTGCTCCTGAGTTGTATCCTTTAGGATGAGTAGGTAAACATAAGTAAAATGTGTTCCTGAGTTCTGGAAGCTTCTAGCAAACTATTGAACCTGAGGAGGAGGTCATGGGAATCCCCAATTTGCAGCTGGTTGGTCAGAAGGTGGCTGGGACTTGCATCTGGTGTCCGAAGTGGGGGCAGTCCGTGGAACTAAACCCTTAACCTGTGGGGTCTGCACCAACTCTGGGTAGTTAGTATCAGAATTGAATTGAATTAAATTATCAGATACCCAGTTAGTGTCTGGAGAATGAGAGAATTGGTTGTTGGTGTCAGAAAATACCCTGTCAACTTTTATCATATTGCTCTTCGGCAATATGAACCTCTACTCCCCTATCAAAAGGTGGAGCTGGTTTCTCCATCCCCTTGAATCTGGACGAGCCCTGTGACTGCTTTTATAACCAATAGAACATGGCAGAAGTGATGCTATGCCAGTTCTAGGTGTAGCCCTTAACCGGCCTGGCAGCTTCCTCTTCCTCTCTCCTAGAACACTTGCTATTGGAACTCTCCCTCTCAGGGCAAGCCACCATACTGTGAAAGGTCCAAACCACATGAAGAGCCCACATGTAGGTGTTCCAGTTGATAACTACAACTACTAGTTGGTAACTGAGATCCTGGACTGTAGTCGGCACACACTGCTAGCTATATAAATAGGTATCTTAGGTGTCTACCCCAGTTGAGCCTTCAGATGAATATAGCCTCAGTCATGTGGTTCTGACTTCAACCACATGAGATACCTCAAGCAAGAACCACCTAGCTGAGCCATGTCAACCCACAAGATCATAAGAGATAATCATAAATTGCTTTAAACCACAACTTTTGGGGTGTTTTGTTATGCAGCAATAGGTAACTGTAATATCTTCTGCCCCTACTTTTTTCATATCTCACAGTTGATTCAGAAGTTCAGCAGGGAAGAGATGTGGTATTTATTGAGTTCCCTCAAATTTCCAACAATAGGCTTTTCAAAAATGAGAAGGAAAGACCTCCAGAGCAGAGAAAGTAGCAAGAAGTCAGTAGGGTAGGCCAGATATTGTTGTTACTGTTCCCAAATTGACAATAGGCTCAGGCATATTAACCATATTCTTTCTAGAAAGAAAAGAGCTTATTTCTATGCATCAAGTGTGGGTGAGTCAGGGGAAAGGCCCCAGGAACAAGGATGGTGACCAGTAATTAGAGGAGCCAGGTCTTCTTCCTCTACTACATTGGCTGCCTGAATTCAGTATCCTGGCTATCAGTGGGAAGGGACTGCTATGGTCTGAGAAAAGCTGCAAGGAGGCAGCTGCCTGCTTCCTCCACCCAAGCCTGAATTTGGTGATCAGAAGGACACTAGCTAATCCCAGCACAGAGGCTTGTCAGAGGAGAAGAGAGCAGGGGTATTTCCCAAAGTACCCAGAGCATTTTAATTTTCCATCTCAGTGAGGCCGAAATAATCCTCCTGGGGACATTTGCATGGACTCCTGTCCCTAATATGCCATTTCTGGTAATCTTGGTCATTAGGCCACCCTGCATTCAGGATTTATTTCATGGGGGGAAAAATCTTCTTGTTATTTCATTAGGATTTAGGGTTAGTGCTTATTTTTTTAATTGTTTCAAATTTATTTTATTTTTAAAGATATTCATCCAGCTTAATACCTAATTAAGTATAATTAGGTATTCTGTATAATCAGAATAATTCTGTATAATCAGAATGTACACAATAGCAATGGAATTTAATTTTACCAAGACTATTGGTACCTATTTTTTTTTTTTTGGAGACATAGTCTCACTCTGTTGCTCCAGCTAGAGTACAGTGGGGTCCCCATGATAGCTCACTGCAACCTGAAACTCCTGGGCTCAGGCAATCCTCCTGCCTCAGCCTCCCGAGTAGCTGGGACTACAGGTGCACCACCATGCCCGGCTAATTTTTCTATTTTTTTGCAGAGAAGGGGTCTTGCTTTTGCTCAGGCTGGTCTCGAACTCTTGACCTCAAGTGACCCTCCTGCCTCGGCCTCCCAGAGTGCTAGGATTACAGGCATGAGCCACCTCACCCGGCCAGTACCTATTTTTACATGAAATTTTGTAAACTGCTTCAAGCTTCTAGAAGGACAAGTGTATGTATACTGATGTAAAATAACATCAGTAATGCATGAATTATGTTGAAAATCTGTTGTTAAGGAGCAAATGGTAATAAAAAAAACAAAATCATACCTTGCAAAATTCTCCTTCTCTTCACAGTTAAGCTCTTTAAGACCTTTATTTATGCGTTTCTGTTCCATAGCAAGTTCTTCCTGTTCTTTAGCTTTTCGTTGCACTGAGAAAGGCAAAAGTAATTGTATGTCAAATGTCTTTTTCAGACAGGATCGGCCAACATCTTTCTGGGCACAA
The DNA here is from genome assembly GCA_023783475.1 of Daubentonia madagascariensis. Lineage (NCBI taxonomy): Eukaryota > Metazoa > Chordata > Mammalia > Primates > Daubentoniidae > Daubentonia > Daubentonia madagascariensis. Next base: position 11,001,999 of record JAKFHU010000901.1, read on the forward strand.
AAGCCATTTTGTTTTGTAGAGCTTAGAATCACTGGGCTGGACCCTAGATCAGTAAGGTAGAGGTAGTTAACTCCATCAAGGAGTGAATAGGGCTCAGGCTCATATATGCTGTCATCTACACAGATTTTCTCTTAATCATTTTTCATTGAAAATCTATTTCATACCAGATTACCAATGTTAAAACTTCTCCCTTTTCTCTTCTTGAGGACAAAAAATTCTATTGACATTCATATTAATAGGAGTTTATTCATTATAAGATAAATATTTTTAAAAGTACATAAAGCTCTTATAAGTTTTTAAAATTTTTTTTTTAAATTTTATTTTTTTTAGAGACAGGGTATCTCTCTATTGCCCAGGCTGGAGTGTGGCAATACGATCATAGCTCACTGCAATGTCAAATGCCTGGGCTGTCTTATAAATTATTGACAAAATTTTAAGCATCCCAACAGGAAAAAAGACAAAGGAAAACAGAATTTACAAAACAATAAAGACAACTGGCCAATATACATCTGAAATGTACATATCTTTGGTCCCAAAATCTATTTCAGAAATTTATGTTAACTAGATATGAGCCAAAAAAACCTATGTACAGAGATAGTACCTGGAATGCTAAAATAATAGTAAAAAGATTAGAAACAATCTGAAGGTTCATTAGTTGTGTTTAGGTAAAATAAATTATGGTCCATTTTTATAACAGATTTCTAGGCAGCCATTAAAAATCTTATAATTGATGAAAAATGACTTAGAAAAAAGTTTTTGGTAAGTGAAAAATATAGATTATAAAAAAGTAGATACAACATGATCCTAATTTCTGAGGGGAAATTATATATATAGTGAAAACACTGGAAGGAAACACCTAAAATTGTGAACAGTAGCTATTCCTGAGTCGGGGAATTATGGTTGATTATGCTTCCTTGTTTATAAATGGTCCCAAATACTTAAATTTTCCATGTTTTCTCAATATTTTCTAAAACATTTATCACTGATGAATGTAAAAATCTTTTCAGCTTATAAGCTTTCCTCTCATTTCCTAAAAATTCCATCTAATACTAGCTTAACAATTTTCTGCTGCTATTATAATTCTTGGAGTGGAGAATTAATCAATGGAACCAGGATGAGCTTTCTCTTGCAAAGACCATTAGTGTGAAATCTAATGGTACCCTAACAGTACATGTGTCCATCTGTGGCCTCTCTGTTCATTGGGCCAGATGTGGAAATGACAGAAATCTGGAGGTGGTAGTTTACCCTCTCAACAAACTTCCCTCTGTGACTAAGCACTACTTGAGACTGAAGGAATACAATGGTGTAGCATTGTATAAGAGACACGTCATGGCTACAAGATTAATAGTAGCTATAAGGTCCACTAAAGCACCTCACATGACTGACACTATGTGTCATTCGGCAGTATGATGCAACCTATTCCAGGGATTTCCAGGAGACAAGGTCACCTCAGCACAGATATAACTTTCGGAAACCTTAAAACAAAGCTTACCCTTACAAGAACAGTTTAAACTCCCTTTACGAAAGAAATACCCAGTAACTGACCCAGACTGAATACAGGTATAAAAAAGGGGAAGATTCCCCAAATTTTGAGAATGGTCTCTAAAGACTCTCCTGGTCAGTCGGTCATCTGAGATATGAGCAAGCCACAACGAAAACCTTGGAAAGATGATTTATTTTGAATGGGGGAACATAAAGAGCCTCTCAAGGAGTGAGACATTTGAGCTGGCCTTGAAAGATGTCTAGGATTTCTCAAGATCAAGAGCATCGTAAGCTGAGAAAACTACATAAGCAAAGGTATGGGGATATGGAGACACCTTTGGAAAGAAAAGAGGGACTGATAAAAGCGGGGAGAGATGTGTGTCTGTGCCCCACCTTCTCACTCTCCTTTGTAATCGCCAAGGCACACAGTATTCAAACGACAGACATACTGTCCCTTTAACCTTGAGCACATTTCCCTGGTGACTGCTCAGAATCTGCTGGGATAGAAAACTCTTCATATGTATCTAATTAGATAAGATTTGCAAAAGCAGGGACCTTGCCTTCATCTTTTTTGCATCCCTCATAGTATTTTACACATAATACCTACTTAGTAAATATTCTGGTTGTTACTTAAATTGAATTAAGGGCAAACTATGATATAGCTGTAATTCAATTTCTTACGCTTTTCTTGAACTTGAAGTTTTCTTGTACACATGACCTCATTCACAAGTTGTTGCCTTGCCTCCTTTTCAAGTCTCAGCTCCTTCTCCTTCTCAGCCAACTTCTTTTCCTTCTCTTCCTCTAATATTCTGTCCAATTCTTTCTCCTGAGCTTTTTCTTCCTCACGTCTCTGTGCCAAATATTTATAATATATCTTCTGTTCTCTTATCATATCTTCCTATGTATTATAACATAAAAATTAATTCATATTGTTAAAATTTTTAGGTGTGATAATGATATTAAGACTAATTTAAAATAAGTTTTTCAAAGCTCCAGTCCCATTCTTTTAGAACCACATACTGAGACATTTGCAGATGAAATATTATGTCTGGTATATACCTCAAAATACTCAAGAGTGGTGGGGAAAATGGGTGGGGGTATAGATCAAAGAAGATTGGCTGTTCGCTGCTGGTTGTTGAAGCTAGGTGATGGACACGTGGGGCTCATTGTGCTATTCTTTTTTAATCTGTTTGAAATGTTTAATAATATGTGCTTGAATAAGTTAATTCAAACACTATCCCAAAGTGTTTCTCAAAGTAGTTGCCAAATAATTTTCAATTACACAGCTTTATTTTCAGTTATTTTAATTTAGGTAGATGAAATCTTAGCCTAATAAACAAAACAAGCCATGACTGCTGTTACAGTCATCTCTCTGACTGGTGGTCACCTACACTTTATAACAGCATTCTTACTCTTAGCCACATTGTGGAATCACCCAGTGAACTTTAAAAAGTGTTGAGGGCTGAGTTTCACCTCCTGAGATCCCTATTTAATAGATGGCTTTTAAGTTCCCCAGGTGATTGTCATGTGCAGTGAAGGGTGAGAACTGCTATTTCACAAGGCAGGTATTCTTAGTTGGCTACTGCCAAGTAGCAGTAATGATCCAATAGCAATGAGTTCATCTAACATGCAGGTTGTAGATGTTATTATTACTAAATACTGTTTCCCATTAAAAAGAACCAAGAATCTTTGGGAAAATGACTGATTCCAAGACTAGGGCAGAAATTAAACAAGATGAACACTCATACACTGCTGGTGGGAGGTAAAATGGTTTGGCCTCTTTGAAAACAGTTTGGCAGTTACTCAAAAGCTTAAATGTAGGGTTAACCTTATGGCTCAGCAATTCTACTCCTAGGTATGTGCCCAAAAGAAATGAAAATATACATCCACGTAAAAATTTGCACATGAATGTTCACAGTAGCATTATTTATAATAGATAATAAGTGGAAACAACCCAAATGTCCATCAACTGACATATGGATAAACAAAACGTGGTACATCCACACAATGGAATATTATTCAGCCATATAAAGGAATAAAATAGTGATATATGCTATGACATGGAAAATCTTGAAAACATTATGCTAAGTGAAAGAAGCTAAACAAAAGGTCACATAATATATGATTCCACTCATACGAAAGTCCAGAATAGGGAAATCTAGAGACAGAAAGTAGATTAATAGTTGCTTAGGACTGGGGGTGAGAGGTGGGGAAGAGAGGATAGTGGGATAATGAAAATGTTCTAAAATAGAATGTGGTGACGGTTGCACATATTTGTGAATGTGCACTTTGAATGGGGGAACCGTATGTTATGTGAATTATATCTCAATGAAGTTGTTAAAAAATAAATTAAGTAAAATGATTCAATTGTGAACAAAAAACCCAATAGCAAAAAAAAAGAAAACAAGCAAGTGAATTAGAAAATGGGCAAAATACACAAAGAGACAGTTCATTGAAGAAGATATACAGATGGCAAATAAGCACATAAAAAGTTGTTCAACATCATTAGCCATTAGGGAAATGCAAATTCAAACCACAATGAGATGTCACTACACATCTCTCAAAGTGGCGAAAGTCAAAAATAGTGGCAACACCAAATGCAGATGAGGATGTGGGAAAACTGGATTGCTCGTGTATTGCTGGTGGGAACGTAAGGTGGTACAGCTATTCTGAAAAAGAGTTTTGTGGTTTCTTAAAAAAACTAAACATGCAACTACCAATATGATATACCAATTGCCGTTCTGGGCGTTTATCTCATAGAAATGAGAATTTGTGTTCACACAAAAACCTAGACCCAAATGTTTAGAGCAGCTTTACTCATAACAGCCATAAACTGGAAACAATCCAAATGTCCTTCAACAGGTGAAGGGTTAAACAAACTGCGGTAAATCTACACCACGAATACTACTCAAAAATAAAAAGAAACAAACTATTGATAGACGCAACAACTTGGATAAATCTCCAGAGAGTTATGCTAAATGAAAAATGTCAATCCCAAAAGGTTACATAGTACACGATTCCATTAATATAACCTTCTTGAAATAATAAAATTATAGAAATGAAGAACAGAGTCCTGGCTGCCAAGGGATAAGGAGGGGGAGGGGCAAGAGGAAAGTAGGTGTGGCTATAAGAGGGCAACACGAGAGATCCTGGTGGCGATGGATAGGATCTGTATCTTCATTGTATCAATGCCAATATCCTGACTGTGACATTGTACTATAGTTTTGCAAGATATTACTATTGAGGGAAACTGAGTAAGGGGTACAAGGGATCTCTCTGTATTATTTCTTAAAACTGCATGTTAAGCTACAATTATTTCAAAATAAAAAGTTTATTTAAAAAACAAAGCACCTATAGGAAAAGCACAACCCCCTTAAAAGTTCAATAAAAATTCCAAAGGTACAGGTAGCTAAATAAATACTGAATGCCTTTCCCTACTCTCTTTGCCTGATGAAACTTTTCATATCCTTTAAGGTCCAACTCCAATGCCAGTGATGTCTTCCCCAAATTTCAGGAGTTCTCAAACTTCAGTGAGCATCAGAATCACCCAGGGGGTGCTTGTTCAAACACAGGTATCTTCTCCCTGCCAAGATTTTGATTTGGAGATTCTGATTCTGAGGTCCATGAATTTCTATTTCTAACACCCTCCCAGATGATGCCAAAGCTGTCGGTTCATAGACCACACTTAGTGTAGCACTGTATTATACTTTTGGCCATCTTCCACAAGACCAAGAACTCAACAAGGAATCCTGTCCGGCATATAGTAGGCACTAAATAAATGTCTTACTCGTTTTTGCTTATTTTTATCTGCCTCTTCTTGTAAGTCTTGAAGAGCCCTTTGCACGAGCTTCATGTTCAAGTCCTGTTCTTCTCTGTATTCCTGCTGAATCTGCTGTATCTTCTCTTGTAGGGATTTTTGCAAAACAGTCCTCATTTCCTGTTTTGCCTTCTGTTTCTTTAGCTTATCCTGTTCATCCTCAAGTTTAACCTGTGCAATGTCATTTTCCTAAGGTGGAACAATAATAAAAATAATGCATCAGTACAATTGGACAAAACAAATAAATTAATGCGTTGATTTAAGAGATGAGAATAAGGGATTTCTTGGAAATGCATACACACACGCACCTGAATTTAGAGAGGCTATGAAAAAAATAAACTTGCTTTTTCATTGCTGAATCAGCAATAGAGCTTTGTGAAAATCGCTCTGTATGTGTGATAATAAAGTAATAAATAGTCGTGAAGTTAAAAAATGTAGAAAAGCATAAAGAGAAACCACCCTTAACACATTAACTGCCATGAGAGTTGTATTTAACTCACTCTAGTTTTGACCCCGGGCTGTGTGAAGCATATATAAAATCTTACCTGTCGATGTCTTATTGTTACAATTAATATTGACAATTTAATTCTAAAAACGTGGATTAAATGAAGTCAATAAATTTCATTTTGCTATTTATGTTTACCTTTAAATTACACTCAAAGTTTTTATTCTATTTTAGTTTTAAAACACTGTGGCCCCGAGGAAAAGTTTCTGATTTTGTTGTGTGGCAGTCAATGTGTTAATCCCAGTACCCATCACTCACCACCACTCTCAACATTTTGGCGTACTGGCCTTCCAGACTTTATTTCTATATACATCTGTATATTTAGATTTGCATACATTACTAAATATCAATGAGTCTAAAATTGGAAAGGTGCCCTGTGGACCAGCCCGGGCCATCAAACAGACTGTACAGTAACAGGCCTGAAAACTGGATTACACCCACAAAGTTGATCACCATATAACAAGCATTGTATAAGGCCCACCACAAGGCGCGCCTCCTCTTCCTTCAGCAGCTGTGCAGCCTGCCTTTGCGCCTGGATGCTGGTGATCTGGGCATTCAGCCCCAGGCGTGTATTCTCCACCAGCTCTTTCTGTCTTCTCGCCTCTTGGGCTTCTCGCTGTTCCTTGGCTAACCGGTCTTCCTCCCAAAGCCTTGAGAACATCTGCTTTTCCACCAGTTTTTGTCTCTCCAGCTCCTCATTAAATGCTATCTGTGCTTTCCTCTCCTCACACACTTTCTTCTGATGGATACAGAACAATTCAACACGGAGCTCCTCGCAGCATTCCCTGAAAGAGGAATTCAGAAAAGGCAAAACCCAGCCTTTTGTGAGACACTGCTCTATTGGGGCACATATCTACAGAGTCACACACTGGAGTAAGGAAAGTAAAAAACCTAGATGTAGGCCCTCTGAGCAGAGGAAACAGGTGAGAGAGCCGCAGGGAGGCAGGTGCCAGGCTGTCACAGCCAAAATACAAGCACTGCAGTCAGGCAGAGCAGGCTTTGAATCCTAGTTTTGCCATTTCCTGTGTGACCTTGGACCAAAAACTCAACCTATCCTGAGCCTGTTTCCTTATCTGTAAAATAACTGCTTTTCAAGGTTCTGGTAAAGATCAGAGATAATGGATGTAAATACTTGGTAGATAATAGGGGCTCAATAACTGGTAACTATTACTGTTACCAGAGCAGTGATCCCCAACATTTTTGGCACCAAAGACAGGTTTCATAGAAGACAATTTTTCCACGGACAGAGGTGGGCGGGGTGAGGGGAGGGGTTCAGGATGATTTAAGCGCATTACATTTATTGTGCAGTCAAACCTCTCTGCTAATGATAATCTGTATTTGCAGCCGCTCCCCAGCGCTAGCATCACCACCCCAGCTCCACCTCAGATTATCAGGCATTAGATTCTCATAAGGAGCTTGCAACCTAGATCCCTCGAGTGCGCAGTTTACAGTAGGGTTCATGCTCCTCTGAGAATCTAATGCCACTGCTGATCTGAAAGGAGGCGGAGCTTATGCAGTGATGTGAGTGATGGGGGAGCAGCTGTAAATACAGATGAAGCTTTGCCGCTCACCTCCTGCTGGGCAGCCCGGTTCCTAACAGGGCATGGATGGTACCGGTGGTACCAGTCTGTGGCCCAGGGGTTGGGGACCATAGCTGTAGAGGAAATAGAAGAGGGATGGGTACTTGCATTATTGTAAGTGGATTAGGATTTGGTTGAAAGAGATATTGCATGTACGTCCAAGGAAATATCTAAGGATAGGGTCAGCATATCATGGTGAAGCATTTCTATTGCTCTTGAATTCCTGGCAGGGCACTTGCACACTGAAGGGGTTCCTGCCAGAGTTGAGAAAACAGCCCTATTGTTGCTGCCCCACTACACTTTCACCCCCAGACTTATGCCACCATTCAAGAAAAATGCTCTTTCAATAAGTATTTAGACCCCATCCTTTCTTTCAGTCTTAGTAATTCAAATTTCTTCAAAAGTTCTTCATTGAGCCCATTTTTTAAGGGCTGTGATTCTCAACACTGTCTGCACTTTAGAATTACTTAGGGATATTTTCAAAATCCCAGTCCCCCCCTTCCTACCTCTCTCCCTCCTAGGCCAGTAAAATCAGAATATCTGGGGGAGGGGGGAACACAGGCACTTATATTTTTTAGAGCTCCCCAGAAGGTTCTGGCACACAGCCAAGTTTGAGAACTTTTGATTAAAGGCAGTGTTTACAAACATCAGGTCCTCCTGGTTTCTAAATCAAATGCAGCACCAGGAAGCTGAAGTTTGAAGAAGATGCCCCATAGAGAACTTTTGAAGATATATGAGTTGCTAAGACTAAAAGAAAGGATGTGGTCTGAACTCATTACACAGGTGGTCAATACTATACAAATTGACAGTAATCAAATGTTGAGTATTGTTCATTTGGTGAGGATTCATCTCATTTCCCTAGCTAAACTGGAATCTCTTTGGGGGCTGGGAATCAGAAGTATACTTCTTCAGTATGCCCCATACCACCTGTGCAGTGCCCAATAAATAATTGTTGGTTTAACTGATATATAATCATAATCATGCTCATTAGCAACATATATAACAACCAGCATTTGTCCATATTCTGTGGAAGGCTCAACAAGATAACAGAAGCTGAAATTGCTAGGGTACCAAAAAAACAAAAAGCAAACCAAAAAAATCCCCAAAACCAAAAACAAAGAACACTTCAATATTGAAAAATGAATTTATCTATCTCAAATCAATCAGTGAAATTCTATCAGAATTGGCCAAGATATTAAAGTCCTTCCTAATCCTAAGATTCATACTCTAGCAAAGTTATTCATCTAATGAAAATCTAAAGCCTAAGAATAACAAGTAGTATGACTTATGACATTTTTTCTTTCTAAAAAGCTTCTTTTTTTCTAATTACAAAATTAATTCATGTTCATTGCAGAAAATATAGAAAATACAGAAAAGTTTAAAGACACTAAAAAAACAAAAAGCCCTTAATCCACTACCAAAGCATAACCACTATAATCACGTTAGTGTATTTCCTTCCAGTCTTGTGTGTGCATGTGCATTTTTACTAGAACTGGGGTCATTCTGTATGTGTGTGTATGTGTGTGTGTGTGTGTATGTGTGTGTATCCCTGTATCTTGATTTTTTTCACCTAACATTATACTAGGAACATTTTCTCATGAAATATTTTTAAAAATAATTCCTGACTTTAAAACTTTATTATAGTTTAATAACCTGTATAATAAAGACTGAAGCCTGTAAATATACCACAGTTTATTTAAGCATTTCCCTATTTGAAAATATGGATTACTTCTGAGTTTTATTTTAAATAATGTTGCAATAAACATTCTTAATGTACCTCTTTCTGTTATCTCTGATTTCCTTAAGGTAATTCCCTTCCTCGATGTAAAATCAAAGAGTACAAATACTGTCAAGGCAGGTGAGGATGCATGCTGCCCAGAAAGACTGAATTAACAGTGTAGGAAGGTGCCCATATCAAGTATGTCTTTAGATCAGTAGGTCTCCAAACTTTTTAAATTATGTATTCCTTTTAGCTAAAAAAAAAAAAAAACTAAGCACCAACAGATTATTATTTATAAATTGTAGGCAATTACTATAGTACTACATCATATAAATTATTAAATATATGCAAAAATAAAAATTTAAAAGTGATGAGACAAAAAATAAACATCAAATATTTTCTTCCTACACTGTAATAATTCACCTATTCACTTGACTTTGGGAACCCCTACTTTAGGGACGCTCACTTTTATCTATAGATAGACAAGATATCTACCTTTATTAATGATAATAATCATTGACAAGAGGAAAACTACGTTTGTGACTGCTTTATAGTTTACAAGGTACTTTCACACATAGTACCTTGTTTGATCCCTACAGCAGATATCATCCTCATTTTAGAGTTAAGGCAATTGAGACTCAGGGAGCCTAAGTGTCTTCCCAAGCCACATAGCCAATAGCAGGAATATTATTAGCAACAGTTATTGAGTACTCATTATCTGCCAGGCACTATTCTAAGTACTTTACCACGTATGAACTTTTATAATCTTTGTAACAATCAATGTGGCAATGAACATTATTGCAAGTTCATTATTCTTATTTTTATTCTTGGTTTACAGATCAGGAAATGTAAATAAAGACCAGGTAAGCATCTTACCTAAGTTCATATATTTCATATGTGGTTGAACTGGGACTGAAGACCTGGAAGTATGACTCTGGAGTTTGGGTTAGTTGGTGCTTCATTATATGACCTCTGCCAACAACTGAGACTACCCACAGGGGTTCTGACCACACATCCTAGGGTATTCGTTTAATAAAAATACCCCAAAACAAACCCCCAAAATGCATACTTTAATCCTGGGTGTAATCATTAATTGTGTATAAATATAGGACATTTAGAAAGAGATTTTACAATGTACCAAAAGCATGATCCATAAAGAAATATTGATAAACTGGATTTCATTAATATTAAAAACTTTTGCTCTTTGAAAGACCCTTTTAAGAGGATAAAAAGATAAGCTACAGACTAAGAAAGAACCACATATCTGACAAAGGACTTATACCTAGAATATAGAAAGAACTCTCAAAACTTAACAGCTAAAAACCAAAAAATCTAATTAGAAAATGGGCAAAAGATATGAAGAGACATTTCACCAAAGAAGATGTACAGATGGCAAATAAGCACATGAAAAGTTGTTCAACATCACTAGCCATTAGGAAAATGCCAATTAAGCCTATGATGAGATATCATTACATGCCCATTAGAACAGCTAAAAAAAAAAAAATTGTGACAATATCAAAAGCTGGCAAAGATGTGGAAAAACCGGATCTCTCATACACTGCTGGTGGAAATAAAAAATGGTACATGTACTCTGGAAAACAGTTTAGCAGTTTCTTAAAAAACAAAACATATACATATGATCCAGCAATAGCATGACAACTATCCTGAAGAAATGAAAAGTTATGTTCACACAAAAACCTATACACAAATGTTCCTATCAGATTCTCTTATAATAGCCAAAAACTAGAAACAACCAAAATGTCCTTCAATAAGGAAATAGTTTAAACAAACTGAGGTATATATGTACACTGAGATACTACTCAGCAATAAAGGGGACAAACTAGTGATACATGTAACAACTTGGATGGACCTCAAAGGCATTATGTTGAGTGAAAAAGCCAATCATACAAGATCCCATATTGTGTGATTCTATTTATATAACATTCTTAAAATGACAAAATTATGGAGCTAGAGAAGAGATTAGTGGTTGCCACGGATTAGAAATGATGGGGTAAGAGTGGAGGGTGTGACTACAAAGGGATAGCATGAGAGAAAACTTAGTGGTGATGGCACAGTTCTGTACTTGTGGTGGTGGTTACACAGATCTCCACCTGTGATAAAACGGCACAGAACTATACACCCACCTACCACTGTTGATTTTCTTATTTTAATATTATGTTATAGTTATGTAAGATGTAAGCATTGGGGGAAACTGGGTGAAGGGTACATTGGATATCTGTACTGTCTTTGCCCTTTCTGTGAATATATAATTATTTAAAATTTAAAAATTTAAAAAACCAAAAAAAATCACTAGCTAGTTTTTCTTTTCATTATTATTCATTTCATTATTATCGCTGACAATAATTTTGCTGTGCAGAGGGTGGGGATCACTAAAAATGACCCACTCCAGGTATCAAGTAGTCTAGGAATGCCACTGAATGCATATACGTGACAGAAACGAATGCTTACACCCATCAAAAGGTATGTACAAAAATATTCACAGCAGCTTTATTCACAGGAATCCCAAACTGCAACTAACTGAAATGACTGCCACCGGGAGAATAAACATATTGTGGTATATCATACAACGGAACATAAAAATAAGTAGAAGAAAAAGAAGAATGGGAGGCAAATTTCACTTTGCCTCATATACGCATTAAAGCCTCAACGCTATTTTCCCTAATGCAGCCTAATATAGCATCCTTACTCAAAAGTGTGTTTGCTGCTCTGTACGGGAGATATAATGCTGCAGTGTTGCATTAAAAACACTGAAAACCATTTATTTCCAGATGAATTATATTACTGTAGGATATATTTGTTTCTTTAAAAATTCTAACAATTCATCTAACTATCAAAAACTCAGTTATACAAGTGAAATCTGTAAAATGTTGCCAAACTCATAAATATTTTGAAAGCACAACCATTTATGAACAATTCACTTTTCTTAATATATTGAGAGACATTTACTAGGGAGTAGAAAATATATGAATGGCACATTGAGAGTCACTTTGGTGGTGTCCCCCGTTGACCCCCACAGCACCCTCTCCCCCAGCAACCAGGGAGGGTGTCCAGGTCACACTGAGGACAGGGTACGAGCACATACTTTACACAGGCTGCAAACTCTAAGTCTAATCCTGTTTTGGTCACTACAAGCTTGAAAACACAGGCAAATTCCTATCTGTGGAACTCGGTTACCCACCTGCAACCGAAGAGAGTGGCAAGTCACGTCAGCCCTACACAATACTACTCTGGGTTTCTTCACTGCCCTCCTTCAGCAGCTCCCCAAGCCCTGAAACTTCCCATTCCCTCCAGTTTTAGCAATCTGAATTTACTCTCTTATAGCTGCTGCATCTGCAACTTGTATCCAGTACTCACTGCAATAGCTTACTTCTCCTTCTGGCCTCTAGTAGGAGGGTTTAGGGATGTCTATATCATCAATAGCAACTTCATGGCAGAAAGAGAGAGGAGATTGTGAAAGCTTTTCTCCGAACCATGACTTGATTCCCCAATATGCCTCATTTTGCTGCTTTCTCACATCTGTTGACCTTTGGATTTTTGACCTACTCAAATTTTGAATGCTGTGAAAGATGAACTCTTTCTGTATTCCTTCTGTATTTTAACTCAGGGTTTAAATTGACTCTTGGACCATATGTTCCCGAATCCAGTTTAACATGATACACCCTGCCCCATTCACACTCGGTGACCTGATAACCTAAGTGACATTATCACAGAGGCTGGCAGAAAGTGCAGACTCAAAAATATTTAATATTTATGGAAGGAATGAATATTAATGGCTATGTTTTAAACACTTCTAGGTAATATTTGAACTTTAAAAATCTCTTCTGAAGATAAAAATCTTAATCAATCAGTTACTCTAAAATTAAAAGATGAAATGGATGATTTGGGGCATTCCATGGGTCACATCATGTGATCATCACTGCACTGAAAGACGTGAATGGAAAAAGGGGACAAAATAAACAAACCATCCTGAGAAATATAATAGCAATTCTTAATGTTCACATTCTTAGAAGTCACAGAGGCACTGAAAATATAACTGAGGAATTACAATATAATGAAATTACAAATTATAAATATATAATAGCTCTTGCTCTAAGAATAAGAGGAAGGAATATAAGACATTGAGACTTTTAGTATATCTTTGCTTTAGAGGTAAAGAATCTCTTAGTCTGTGAAATTAAAAGCATCTTCCAAGCTCTTGATGATGTAACACTATAGATCATCTCAGAGGATCACCCTTGGTTAAACCTCCACATAAACCTTCCCTTTGTAAGTGCACAATATTGGGCTGAAACCAGCGCACAGACTCAGGGTATCCTAAGATGGAAAAGCACAACGAAAAGGGATATGGGGCAACCACAGGATCAGACTGAGTGCAGTGAAAACCAGGGATCTGAAAACCGAGGGTCACTGTGGGTCTGGGTCAGGAAGTGGATCAGAAGTCCAGGTGATCAGGTCCCAAGGATTGGAATACAAGGAAACAGACAATAAAGAACAGGTAAGCACACATTCAGCACAGGTGGAGACTACAGCAGTAGGGAGAGAGCCCAACTTTACCAAAAACTCCCTGGGATAAGGACTTTAAAAGAACTCCCTGCCAACAGCAAGGCTTAGGTTAATACATACAATTCAACAAGAAAATCTCACTTGGTACTTCCATTCTAATTGGGAAGCAAGCACAGAACATTAGAGCACGGTTCTCAGACAAACTCTGTTATTATTCAATGATATGTAATATAATTGCCAAGACTTATACACAATACAACTACTGTGTATACCCTCATTGGGCTGTAACTTACTCTAAATTAGCATTCCTAAATCTTTAATATGTCCACTTCGGATTCTGTTTGTGTGTTTTTCTGATTCCATTACCTGAATTGCTGGTCTAGCTTTTCAGCCACAAAATCCTGTCTCTCTTTTTCTTTCTTCTCTTTTAATAATCTAGTTTTCTCTCTCATTCTATCTTTTTTCTCCTCAATGGTTTCTTCTTTCAATTGCATTTCATTAAAATATGCATTTTCTTCTGATGCTAAAAGTTCACGTAGCCTGAAATAAAAAGACCAAAAAAAAAAAAAATTCAAACTCTCATACTACATGCACCATTTTATTGATTTTTATTTGTTATATTTGATTTCAGAATTACATGTCTAATACATTTTGTAAGATGGAAAAGATCATTGCAGTCCTCTATAAAATAAGACTAGTTGCCACTTAAAGCAATAAAAAGATTAATTTGTACCATATTTTATTTCATCACATACAAATGAGACATGAAGTGTATATTTTCAACAAAAGAAGTAAAATGAACAGATTTTAAAGTAATGAAATATGAAACAATATATTCCTTTGTTTTCCATCTCAAAACATAGGTTATCACAAGCAAAAATATTAAGTGATAGCTATTTGAATATAAATATCTCAGCCACAACAATCCTTATACTTGATTTTTGACTGGTCAATGTCAAATTACAGCTTTAGGAATGTTTCATAGTCTGGGTTCCCAGGTTTGTGAACCTTACTTATTTCGTCTTTCTTCAATATTAATAATAAACCCTTGCACAGCATCCTTGATTCTTGCTTGCACAAGGTTTTCCAAAAACTTGCGGTCATTGTGTTGGTCCCACTCAACTTTCAAGCGGTCCTGCTCATTTGACTTAATAGAGGCCAAAATAGCATGATACTTCTGATGACTGCGTCGGATTCTTTCCAGATGTTGCTCAGCCCCTTGGTCTTTGGGAGGCTTGGCTCTCTGAAAACAAAAGCTGCTATCATTATGATAAACCAAAAATCAATCACATATTTTCAATTAATTATGACCTCCATCAATATTCATACTACATAAAATTGGGTATAAAAAACAACTCATCCTTCTATGACTGAAAACAGCTTAAGCACCTAAGGAGTAACTTGTTTGATTCTCTGAGCCGATACCTAAGATGTTATCAAATCAGTCCCAAATATTTCATAAGTGCTGTTTGAGTAAAAAGTTGATGGAATTATAAAGTTAACAATTTGACGAGGACTCTGAAGATTATCTAGTCAAACTCAGAGACATAAAGTGATTTGCCTAAGGTGCTTCAAATAGGGCAGACTTGGACAGACAAGAATTAGAGGTCTTCTAACTCCTGACATTGATCTTGCCACGCATTATTCCACATTGTTTCAAAGGTGTACACCATAATTACCACCATCAAAATACTTTCAGTGAAAAGTATCTAAGTATATGGGATATATATACACACACACACATATACGTATTTTATATAGTTGTGACAATGAAAAACCCTACTAAGGAAGAAGGATGAAACAAAAAAAGGGAGGGAGAGAGGAAGGAGGAAAAGGAAGGAAAAACAAAAAAGGGAAAAAAGCTGGTGGTAGAACTTTATTCCTATTTCTGTGGTGCCCAGAAGTTTTAATGCAAGGACTGTGCTTCTGACATTTTGGGGTAACTTGCATTTCTGTAAATGTATTATACTTATAGAAATGTCCTCCAAAAAGCTGGAAATGCATGCACGATTTTTATATATATAGATATACTTAATGAAATCACCTAGACTATATCTCTTTCATTTCTATATTCCTAGCATCGAGCATAATGCATACAACAGTCAGGTTCTCAACACGAATGAATGAATGGATGGATGGATGGATGAAACAATGTTTCTGGGTGGGCCTGATGCAATTTCTGCACCTACTGGAGACACCAGGAAATCCACAGTCTTGACCTTTGTATTTTCAGCAACAGTTTCATGAAGTCATCTTTAGGTGGGTTGTGAGACACTGGGGTACTGACTCATAGCAACAAAACTCTTGACTGACAAGGCAGAGAGAGAGTCAATCTGATAGTTCACATTTAGAATCTTACTGTCAAGGGTTACCACAAGACTAGGGTTGGGTGTTAGTAATGAAGTCTCCTGGGGAAAGAAAATCAACATTTGAAGACAGCTTGATGAAAAGATTCAGGGCTCAGGATACACATATAGGTACCAAGATGATGTTGGGGGTTAAAGCATGTGAAGTAGCTAATCCACATAGGAATTATTTGGAGGCTAGAGCCAGATAACTAAACTACTGTTCTCTAATATTTTTGGCATTTTATGAATACACATTCTGTGAATGAAGCAGAGCAGGATCACGGCTGCATCTTGGGCAGGATACACAGCAGGAATTCAGGCTCCCAGTAGACATATGGGCTGAGAACAGGAACCAAGCACCAAGGTCATACAGAAGCATTGTCCCAAGCAGTTGGCAGGACAGGGGCTAAAGAGAAGCGCGGTGAGGAGTGGTGAGACACAGCCTGAGCAGTAGCCAGGGGTCAGGAAGCCCTTAAGGACTGGGGCATCCTGTGCAGGCCTCTTTGGTCTGGGAAGGACCCAGTCTCTGCAAAAGTAAGGTGTGTCCCGGAGTTCTCTAACAAGGTGATGCCAAGCCAGGAACAGTCTTAGCATTGCTCAAAACCCACACTGTTCAATAGAAATACAATGCAAAACGGATATGTAATTTTAAATTTTCAAGTAGCTACATTTAAAAAAGTAAGAAGAAGCAGGGGAAATTAATTTTGATTAATATATTTTATTTAACCAATATATACAAAATATCATTTCAACATATGACTTTAGGCACATTTCAAGTGCTCAAATGCTACATGTGGCTAGTGGCTACTATACTGGACATCACAGCTCTAAACCATGCTAAAGGCAGGAGAACACACTAACTACTTTGTGTCTTCAAGGTCACTAATGGCCTTTGTTACTGTAGCATCTCAAATTATAGTTATTAGGCTTGCAATTTATAATGCCTTACATCCTAGGATTGAGTCTGGCCTCTACCCATTACTAACTATACTGAGAAGGTACTTAATCTCTTTGAGTCTCAATTTTCTCACCTGTTAAATGAGCAAAATAAATGTTCACCTGTTGGGTTTCTAGGAGGCACTCATTAAATAGCTGCTCCTTTTACTGCCCTACTACTTCAGACATTACATATTTTTTTGCTTTTTCCTGGGGAATTGTTTAGGGTCCAAATCTCATCTCTTGGTGGTTTTAATTCTTCCAACACAACTCTGCTACCTCCAACATCTATAGTTCTATAGTTCCTACAGTACTTGGGACTTAGAGAATCCAATTCCTACAGTACTTGGACTTAGAGATGAAGGAACGGGTCTATAGGTCGACTGAAACTTGCTATGTGCACTGTGGAGCATAATAAAACCATATTCTTGATTATCCCTGATCTTTCTTCCATAAACTGACATCACAGACAATATAGCACATCATTATCTGCTGTGTTAACCATAATGGTTTTATGCATGAGCAAGTTGTTTCTGCAATCCAAAAATCTGAAATGCTTCAAAATCTGAAACTTTTTGAGTGACAACATGACGACACAAGTGGAAAATTCTACACCTGACCTCACGTGTCAGGTCGCAGTCAAAATGCAGGCACACAACACAGTTTATTTCCTCCAAGGGAGAAATAAAATTACCTTCAGGCTGTGTGTATAAGTGTATATGTAACATAAATGAACTTTGTGCTTAGACTTGGGTCCCTTCCCCAAGATATCTCATTATGTATATGCAATATTCCAAAATCTGAAAAAATCTGAAATTTGAGACACTTCTGGTCCAAAGCATTTCTGATAAGGGATACTCAAAATGTACAAGCTCCCTGGAGGCAGGGGTCAGGCTTCAATGAAGGGTATACCTCCCAGGGTCGTTGTATTCACCCCTGTATCTCCCACAGTGCTGTGCTCACAGCAGGAGCTCAAGTGATAACTCTGCAATCGCCTAACTGCACAGGGCAGGTTTTCTGGCCTGTAGAAACTAGTCTGTAGAAACAAAGGAATCGAGGTGCATGGACCAATAGTGACTGGAGTTCTCAGCAGGACCCATCAAATTCTGTAGCAAGCAGCATTCCCCTAGCCTAAATTTGAACTTTAAAAATCCCTTCTGAAGATAAAAATCTACCACCTACTACCATCCCAGCCTTAGAGGCAACCACCCTGTTTTTCCAGGCCTGCAGGGACACTGTCCAGCAATGGTTACTGGTTGAGTTGGCACAGGAAAGGCTCTATAACCACTCACAACTCCTCACAGCCTAATTCCCCCTCCACAGATGACGTTCCTAGGAGTGAAGGACCAGCCCAAAATCATACAGCTGAATCATGGCCAGCCCTGTCCCCAGATCTGTTTCTGGGCCCAGTGCCCTTTCCATGGCACACACTCCCCATTATAAGGGGACAGACCTCTTTCGAGTGTCCTAACGACTGAAAACCCCCAAGATCCCAAGTGGTGATTGTTCAAATACAGATCCTAAATATTAGAACTGGGGGTAGGGGGGTGGTAAGGGGTAAGAAAAGGGTGGAGGGGGATGGGTGGGTAAGGGGAAGATAGGTGAGCAACCTTATTATCTTCCCTTCTTTCAAAATTCAACCGACTCCATCAGGCATCCGCTTCCCTGGAGAAAGGCCTGGCTAGGGGCCAGGTTGGGCTCAGCCAGGCCCGGAGCGCGGGTACATAGAGAAAGCTGTAGGTACCCCCACCCCCACGCCGCCGCCACATCCTGTGCTTACCACCATCACCACTTTGGGAGTGGGGCCCTTAACTTCCCGCTGTACGGTGCCAAACCTCTGGCTGTACATTTTCGAGTCCCCTCGGGATGGGGGCGGCGTCAGCCGCGCTTCCCCAACCGCGGCGACCTGCGGGACCCGCTGCCGCGACGCAGAGGTTTGGTTGCCATGGTGCACCTCGCGGGGTAAGGAGCAGGTAGAGGTGGGTGGGTCCGGCGGAAGTCGGTCCCGTCACCATGGGGGCCACCGACGCCGGCGCTCGCGACTTCCTCCTGCAGCCGAGGAGCGGAGTCTGCGCGCTCCTCACCCCGCCCCTGGCCAAAGCCCGCCGACCTCGCGCCCTTCCTCCAGGGTTCATCAGAATGGAAGAAAAAACCTCTGCCCCGAAGAGAAGTCGAAGGTCTAATTATAATTCCAATTAACTTTGCTATTTATATCCTGCAGTCAGTCTAAAAGCATGAAAAAGGTTAGTGGACATTTTGTGGGGAGGTCAAGTTTTGTACCATCTCCAGGTTAATCTTAGTGATGACGGTAATTATCATCACAGGACAACCTTATTTGTGTAGTTCTTTAAAATTTGCAAGGTATTTTCACACATACAACCTTTGAGCCTCACAAATATCTTACGGGGTTGATGGAACAGCAAGTATTATTCTCATTTTACAGCTAAGACAATCAAGGCTCATAGAGCCCAAGTGCCTTGTCAAACCACTCAACCAGTAATAAAAAATTATTAATAAAATCTTCCGACCGCAGTGGTTAGAAACCAGGGCGTAGACTCAGGATACCCTAGGATGGGAGCAGATCAAATGGGCTGGTGGGGCAGTGGCACAACCTGGCTGCGCACAATAAAAACCAAGAGTCTGAGTGGAGGGTCACAGTGGACCAGGGACAAGATGTGGATCAGAAGTCCGGGTTAATCGGGTTAATCCTTAGAGTCAGGATTTCAGGCAGGAGACTGGCAACACAGATCAGGGACCCTAGAACGGACCCTCAGCACAGGTAGAAACTAAAATTGTATTTCCAGTCAAGAGCAAGATGGTAGTTAATATCTAAAAGCCAATTAAGAATGACACTTTGATACTCCCTTGCTAAAGTGGGGGCGAGCATAGAACACAGAAAAAAAAATAAGTACCTACGTCAGACCCTGATGTATAATAACCAAGGTACAACTAATGTGTATACCCTCTTAAGGACGCAATTTACTGTAAATTAGCATTCCTTAATCATTTTGTAATCCTCCCACTTCGGATTTTGTATGTGGTACGTTTCTAGGTTTGAATTCCATTTCCTGAATTGCTGGTTCAGCTTTTCGGCCACAAAATAATGTCTTTCTTCTCTCTCAATAATCTTTTAGTAATTCTTATTTTGTCTTTTTTTTTTTCTCCCATAATGATTCTTCTTTCAATTGCAGTTCGGTAAAATACTCATTTTCATTTACTACTAAGAGTTTACATAGCCCGAAACAAATTAAAAAAGAAAGAAATTAGGTGGTCGTCTCGGTTCCCTGGACGGTGTCTCCAGCGGCGGTTCCTTGATCTTGAGTCTCACAGGCTCCTGGCCCGCCGGTGGGTCTGGGCGGAACCACCCCAACCCCGAACACAAACCCTCGGGGAAGGACAACGAAAACGCCCTCGGCCCGCAGCAGGGTTAGGGAAAAGCTGCTGAGACTCGGGGCCGCTCGTCAGGCACCCCCGAGGTCGCGCAGCCTGGAGGGCCCAGTCGGGAAGAGTTCTCGGAGGCGAAAACCGACCCGGCTGCCCCCGGACGTGTCAGCTTGTCATGCCGTAATTTAACTCCGGTACGGTTTTGGCCGTTTCACCACCATCCGGAGGGGAAGTCGGCTTCCCTCTAGGCCCAGCCTAGGTGCGGGTGTTTGCGCCGGGCGGAGGCCACGCCCCAGGGCGGCCAGGCCAGGGGTGAGGGGGAGTGTCTCCAGGGCCCGGCGGGATGACCGCGGCCGGCAACTGCGGGCTCTCGCCCCGGCGCCCCCTGGCGGGCCCGTCCGGAGGCTGACGGAACCCGGTCTGGTGCGAGCACCGTGAGCCTCAGCCTTCAGCCAACCCCCCTGGGAGGCCTAGAGACGTGATTCCCCCAAGGTCTTTGGACAGAAGTGACCTCGATCTTGCCACCCCCTATCCCAGTTTCTCAGAGGCAGTCAACTATTACCACCAAGACGCTCCCAAAAGAAACACTAAGCATGTATATTAGTAAATGGGACAATAAAAATCATTTAAAAATAATTTTAAAATAGAACAGCTTAGAGATAGAAACTAAAGTATTTCCAACTCCCATTGTGCCCCAAACAAGGTTCACACAAGGGTTGTCCTCCTGATAGTTTCCTGAATTCTATATTTTCAGCATTAAAATTCCATGATAAAGTTGGAAATCCATTCATTTATAATACATATTGATGCATTTAATAAAATCGCATGGACCATATCTTTTTCATTTCTGTATCCCAGTATTAAGTACAAGTGCCTACCATGGGCCAGGCTCTCAATACTTGAATGAATGACACAAAAATAGCCAAGACCAGCAAGTTTTTTCTGAGTGGGCTTGACAGAATTTCTGTACTTGCTGGGATCACCATGAAATCCATGGTCTTCAGCTTTGCATTTTCAGCAACATAGTTTTATCATTATCCTCAGGTGAGTAGTGAGACCCTTGGGAGCTGATCCATGGCAAGGTGGCTTTGTAATGTGTCACCATTGCTAGGCGTTTCCCAGAACTCCCTTCCCTGTAAGCTTCCAGTTAAGATGGGCCACAAGAGACACTGTGCCTGATAACTGGCGGGCAGGAGTGAAGCAGCAGCATGTTCTTTCACACTTGGAAGGCTGGTGCAGGGGCACCAGGTGCTGCTGCAGTTCACACGTGTTGTCCCTTATCTGCTGGCTCACCTCATTGGTGTGGGGCAGCAGCCAGGCCTGCAGCCAGGCCTGCAGCTGCTCTACCTTCCCCAGGATCTTCCTTCAGCTTCTCTAATTCCTAGGCCAGACGCATATTTAACTCTGTGAGGAAGGACACCAGTTTCTTCTGCAGGACACCCACATCATCGAAGCTGGAGGTGGTGAGAGACTGACACGGGTTCCAGGCCATCCTCGTGGGTTCCAGCTCGTGCTCGTGGGCTCCGCTGTGTCCTCGGTCTCCCACACTTTACATCCATCTTCCCTTCCCGACTGCCTGCCCTGCAGACTTCAAGCTCCAGCATTAGACGCAAAGATAACAGCCTTACAGAGACTGTTTAACCAACTCCCACAATTGCATGAGGTCAAATCCCTATAATAAATCCTTTAAAATACATATATACATAATCTTTATCTTAGTGGTTCTGCTTTTGTGACTGAACCCTGACTAATACACATGGAAAGCACATTCTTAACTCATGAGTCAAAATGCCAATCAAATAAATTTCACTTAGAACATCACTGTCAAAATCACCAGAATACTAGTGTTGGGTGGTTGGATCCTGGGGGGGACAAAGCAGTATCAGATTATCCAGTCTTGACTAGGGCTGACCTAGGTAGGGTGAGGCAAAGGAAGGGGCAGAGGAGGGTTGCAGAGGGCTGTATCTTATGAGTTAGATATGGATTATGGCTAATCCACATCCGAGTTACCTAAAGCTGCAAGGGCTGGGACTAGGGTAAGGCAAGGGAGGCACACAGGGTACAAAATTTAAGGAGGCACTCACTCAGTCCTGGCCCTGTAAAGCTGGCTAAGTAACGAATTACAGGTCTAATCTTTTTGGCACTTTATGAATGAAGAATTGGAGAAAGTGAGGTAGGGCTGAGCCAATACTGGCCCTCGGGCAGGACTCGAAACAGGAATTCAGCCTCCTAGTAGACATTGGGGCTGAGGGAAGGAACCAAGCACACAGGTCATCAGGGGACAGGAGATACATGTTGTTAGGAAAGACAAGCCAGGCTGGCAGCTTTAGTTCCAAAGACTGCCCTGGCTGAGGAAGGGGAGTCAGGGTAACAAGCAAAATGGACAGCAGCCAGTGGGGACGGATACCCTTTAGGGTTTGAGGAATCCAATGCAGCACATGGGGCCTGCAGAGAACCCAGTTTCTGGACGAACAGATCTCCGACAACAAGATGACCCTTTCCACATACAGCCTTGGCACTCCCTAAACCATGCTAGAGACAGGAGTATAAGGGATTTATTATAGTATTTATAGTAATCCATTGTGTGTTTTCAAGGTCACTGAAAACTCCTGTTACTGTAATATTACACCTTATTGCATACAGGATTACAGTTTACAGTTTAGTGGTTTAAAGAACATGGCCTTTACAACCTGGGTTTAATTCTAGGCTCTACTAACACTATTTGACATTGGACAAATTAATTTCTTTGAGTCTCAGTTTTCCCATCTGCAAAAATGGGCAAAATCAATGTCTTCCTAAAAAGACTGTTTTGAGCATTAAATAAATGGGGTCCATAGGAGGAACACACCAAATAGCAGTTCCTTTCCTTTCCTCATTTTTTCACATTACATTTGCAATTGCTGTCTCCCTGAGGAACTATTTAGAGACACTACCAGGTCTCATCCAGAAGCCACTTAAATTATTTACACAGATGGCCTGTTTAGGTTGTTTTGTTGTGGCTTTAATTATATTCCCTTTCCCCACCCCAGCTCCCCCACCCCTAATATCCGACTTCTTGCCACACTCAGGCTCTTGGGGAGGAGCAGATGCACCAACTTTCTACTCTTTCTCTCTTCCTTTCCCGCTTACTTCTATAAGCTGAAAGTACTGTTAGGCCTGCTCCTCTGGTTTGGTGGTAGGTTTTTCCTCCTAGGGTTGATTTACACACAAACCCTGGCAACCAATCTAGGGTCCAGCCCCTAGTAGATCAGTGTTGTCTCTCAAAAAGCCGGTCTGTAAGTATCACCTTGAATCCTACAGTCTGCAGAAGCCTCCAGTCTACTGCTTTCTAGCTCCAGGTTTTTTAAGGTCCTTGGACCTAGAGAAGAGGGAGCAGGTCTGTATGTTGAATGAGGTTTGCTATGTGCAAAATGGAGCATCACAAAACCATTTCCTATTATTGTGTCCTCCATCCCATTTCCCCTCAATTATCCTTTTTCTCTTTTCTGTCTCCTAGAAACTGTCATTACAGAGAGCATAGCACCTTCTCTGTTAACACATGTTGTGTTCACGTTAGATTATAAGCTCCCTGAGGGTAGGGATCCTGTGTCTCCTGAAGGGTAAGCCTTCCAGGGCTCATTGTACTCACTGCTGGGTCTCCCATACTGCTGTCCACCCAGCAGGAGCTCAATCCATACCTCTGTAATCACCCAAGTACAGATGGAGGGGCTTCTGGCCTGTTGGAATTGGTTTGAAGGAGCAAAGGACTCCAGTGCTTAGGCCAACAGTTTATGCTGCCAGTGTGTGGGGCTGTGTGCAGGGCCCATCAGCATTCTGCAGGAGACACCATTCCCCTGTCCTCCTCCCACCATCCCAGTCCTTATAGGCACCTACCCTTCATCCTATGCCAGGCCTATAGGGACAGTTCTGTGCAGCAGCTGAAACAGTTAATAACCTCAACAGGCTCAAGAAAGGCTAAAAGACCCAGCCCAAGCCCTTCCACAGAGGCTGCTCCAGGAAGTGCAAGATGAGCCGGAGATCACACAACTGTATGTGGACTCAGCTCAGAGTCAGCTCAGGACCCAGATCTCCTGCCCACCCCACTGCCAGGCAAGACCATAACCACTTCTGTGACACATACTCCCCACTGTCAGGGAACAACCCACCCAGTGGTCTCTTGGAGACTCCAAAGGCCTTCAAGACCCCAAATGATGACTCTCTGAATAAGAATTTATATATCAAGGAAAACCCCCATAGGATTTACTCAGGGAGATGGGGACCAGACTCTCCTTATCTTTCTTTATCATTCAGATTTCATCATATGGTATCAAGTCCTCCTCCCTCCCCCAAAGGAGAGGCCTAACCTGGAACACTACTGGGCTGGGTCTCAAGAGAAATTTCTAGGGTCCTGCACACATGCCCCTCATTGACTGTGGTCAGCACAACGGGTGTGAAGCCTTTACCTCCCACTGCACCACGCCAAATTGCTGGCTGTATTTTCAAAACTCAGGGCCCACATCTGACCGGCAACCCCCCCATCCCCACCCCTCACTGTGTGGGGCACACCTTGGCAACCAGACTGCTGTGTCCCGGAAGCGGGTTCCACCCAGGCTGAAAATCTCCGTGATCTACGGAAGAATTAACATCATGGGTCAACATGCTCGGTGGGGCTAAGGCAGGGTCAGGGCAGGGTGGGGCATCCCCAGCACTGACCACGGGTGTGCCAGCCCCTCCTGCCTCCTCCTCTGGGGTTGATTTGGAGGCAGAGTCATCCTTGTTCTCCTCTGCCTTGTCCTCCTCAGGGTCAGGTGGCTCTTGCTTCACAGATGGCAGGCCTGGGTCTACTGCCTGGGAGAAGTGGGGAACAGGCAGCAGTTAGAAGGGCAGGCCTGAGGAAAGTCTCCATCAGCCAACCCATCACTGTACTGACAAATCTCACTTCCACCACAGTTCAGCAGAGAAAGGCCACCTCTCTGCCTACAAACTTGTTTCATTCCTCACTGATCTCCGTTCTTCTGTTAGCTGGGCAGCAAAGCAGGCAAAGCTAGTTATCTATGGGGGTGGGGTGTCTATTAGACAGATGGGGTAATTCTGCAGAAAAGCTGCCATCAGCACATCTATCGCTCTGCTCAAAGAACCACCATCATGGCTCACCATCATTCTGCTTACAGACCACCCCTTTATGGCACCAGCAGAATGTCCATCACTGCCCCTACCTTGCTAGGGCAGCCAGGCACCAATACAGGAGAAGTCAGGATGGCTGTGCCCGGTGTCCACTCTTCCTGGGCATCTGCCTTCTCTTGCTTCACCTGGGGTAAGGCCACAACCCAACTCAGGCCAGAGCACTGGGCCTCCTGCGTGAGGGAGGATTGTAGCAGACTTGGTCTCAGCTCCCTGGCA
Source organism: Daubentonia madagascariensis (assembly GCA_023783475.1). Classification (NCBI taxonomy): domain Eukaryota; kingdom Metazoa; phylum Chordata; class Mammalia; order Primates; family Daubentoniidae; genus Daubentonia; species Daubentonia madagascariensis. The sequence goes on from JAKFHU010000901.1 coordinate 11,027,674, forward strand.
TGAGGCTGGATGGGGCTGGGAAGGTCAGGGTAAGATGGGGCCCTCACCTGCAACAGGGCCTCTGTGGAAGCTGCAGCAGGGCCTGGCACCTGCACAGGACTGCTTGCGCCCTCCCGTAAAAACACAAGGTCAGTGCCAGGCGGAGGCAGCACAAAGCCACCACCTGCTTCCTGCTTCATTGGAGACTGGGCGTGGCCTGGTTTTGTTGTGCGTGTAGCCAAGGGGTGCTTCAGAGTGGGGCCCAGGTGGGGCCGTCGAGCAGAGCTGGGCCTCTTTCGACGACGGTAAGGTGGGGGCGATCCTGCCCCATCCTCAGACTCTGACCAGACACTTGGCAGCAGCCGCTTCTGAGGAAAAATGGAGTGCTATGGCCACCTGGTGCCATTACTGATCACACCCACCCTGCCCTGCTCAACATGCCTGCTAATCTCCCATTAGTCCCAGCACAGAATCTGCTTACACATGAGCCCTTTGTCACTGAGACCGCTAGTCTCCCATTAGCAATGCCAGTGCCACCTAGACTCATTTACCCCAGCACAATGTTTGCTAATCCTCAACCAAAGCCGCTGCCCCACCCACCCACCTACCAGGCCTGCCCACCATTCCCAGGTACTGGGGCGCCTGGCCCCACCTATCCCGTCCACCTGACCCTTCCTGCCCCACCCACCATGGCAAACTGCAGGCATTGGCGCCAACGACACTTCTGGCGCTTCTGGTTGCTGCCCCCGAATTTGGGCTTGTCGCAGCAGAAGTCGCAGCGGCCACAGTCCATCCGCCGTAGGCAGGCTGCACAGGCCCCGCACTTGCGGTTCTGCCGGCGGTTCGTGTAGGGCTGCTGGGGTGGGGGGAATGGGTGGTGCTGTCACTAGGACTAGGAGAGGCCATCCTCAACGGCTATTCCAGTACTGGTCCTGGTGCTCCTCTAGCTCCGTCAGAGGGCACTACCTGCATACTAGTCTTAGCCTCTTGACTACCCTCTAGTCACACCTCAGTGTTTTCTAGTGCCAACACTGGGCACTATCACTGTGCCAGCTGGCCCTCGGTACCGTTAGGACTGTGGCTGCTCCATCCCAGTATTCATTGCTGTATCTGCCAGTAATCCACTAGCTACCAAGAAAATGTCTCTGACTCCACCTCCGGCAGGATTTTGCTGGTCCTCTGTTAGCTCCTATCACTGTGCCTGCTCTGTCTATTCATTCTACGTGAACCCAGTCACCGTGCTGGCCGCTCTTCTATTAGCCCCATCATTGTGTCTGGTAGTCCTGCATTAGCTACAAGAGTGTTGGTGCATCTGACGTGGCACTGTCACCGCACCTGCTGAACCATATTAGTCCTCCCCCATCATCCACTCATCCCATCCTAGGACCCATTACTGTGCCTTGCTGTTCCCCAGTAGGCCCATCACAGCATCTGCTTCTTTGGAGTTAATCAAGCGTCCTGGGAGAGTCTAGGCTTATCCAGGTAGGGCGGGGCCACTCACTAGCTCGTCCTCCTCTACACAGTAATAGACGAACTCAGCAGGTGGCGAGGGAGCCAGGGCTCTGGGGTGCTGTAGAGGCAAATGGGGTAGGGTCAGGGCAGGTACATGGTAAGGTTAGGGGTGTGCCTCCCCCCACCCACTGGGGCCTCACCAGCTCTGTGGGCTCTGGGGGCTGTGATGGGGGAGATGGAGGCAGTGGCTGGGCTCTTGATTGCCGCCGGGCAGCCATCTTGGAGTCACAGCCCCCCCTGCGGCGGCCATGTTTACCCTGGGAGAGAGTAGAAAGGGTGGTTTGGGTTTGGTGGCACCAGGCAGAGACAGGATGTCCCAGGATTACAGAAAGCATGCATGGGACAGGTAGGTAGAAGGTGGCATGGGGCACTCACAGCGGGGGGAGCTACAGCCAGGGGAGGACGTCGTTGACATCGCTGATGGCGGCGACGGAGGCGGTCAGCAAGATGCTGGGAGACAGGGGCAGGTAGGTGAGGCCAGGGAGGTGAGCATGGGGTGAGGGAGAAAAGAAAGACATGAGGTAGGCAAGGCCAGATTGGGAGAAAGCAGCAGCAGTGACAACTTTAACAGCAGAATGAGCTCTGCACCCTCCAGCGTGACTTACCCGTAGGCAGCGTCGCTGGACACACTTCCACTGACGCCTGAGACCAGGGCGGGGAGGGCGAAGGCAGATACGGCAACGGCCACAGTCCTCTTGGGTCTGACAGCCCCGGCATACTCCACACCCTCGGCTCTGTGTGTGTGTGTGGGGAGGGCCAGAGGCATGATGCATGAGGCCAGGGCCATGAGGACCAGTGGCTGGGGTGAGCCTTGGGCCTTCCCCACCTGCCTGACTCACCCTTTCCACGATCCGGAGACAGCGTCTCCGCTCACACTTGCAGAACAGCCCCGAGGCCACATCATGGGGCAGCTGCAGGAGGCAGGTGGAGCAGGCTCCGCAGTCTTCAGTTACCTGGCATGCTGCACACTCCCCGCAGCCCACACGCTGCCAAGAATGAGGGGGACAAGGTCACAGGCCCAGGCAGAGTGGCTCCAGAAGCGCTGCCCCACCCATGTCTACTGACCCTATCTTAGCTCCTATCACCATGTCTTCTAGTCCCCCATTAGCCTTATCACTGTATCTTATAATGACTGGTTAGCTGTCATTAGTATGTCCGCTGGTCCCGTTAACTTCATCGCTGTATCTACTGGCACCCCATTAATTCCCATTACTGTGTCTGCCAATCCATGGCTAGCTCTCTATAAAATGACTCTCATACCCTATGGCCCCATCACCATTTCTTCAGACTCTCTACTGACCCCATCGCTTCCTGCTCCCACTGCAGAGTTGTGAGGAGGAAGTAGTTTGTGCTTACCTTAAACATCCTTTGCTCCCGGTTGAAGGCAATTCTCTGTGCTGGCGGGGAGGGAGAGGGAAGGAGCAAAGTGAAAAGGAAGCAGCAGACACCTGATCTCACCCACTGCCTCTGGCCTGACTTCCACCATTCAACCTCTACCCTTGTCTGATACTTCCAAAATTCAACCTCCAACTATGCCAGTAACCTCCGTCCTGACTCACCCCGGCAGTCCTTGCACAATGTCTTGAGCCGTTGCCTTCCACTACCATCCCCTGAGAAGCTGATTCCACAGTTCTCACAGCACCTGGGATGGGAAAGACAGGTGTGGGGCCCTGAGAGCACCCCCAATCACAACCCTCACCCATTTGGCCCACCTTAGGCCAACACTCACCCAGGTGCAGGGAATGAAGCTGGGGCTGTGTCAGTGTCAGCCTTGGTCTCATCCTCTGGGGCCTCCTTCCTGACTTCATTCTTCTGGGGTCCAACTTGACGTTTCTGAGTCTTGGCTGGCTTTGAAGGTTTCTTTCGCTTTTTGTTGGGGACAGCCACTGAATGGGCCTGGAGATGAGAGTGAGGGCAGGAGGAACGTGGGTCAGTGGGTACATGTTAGGTAACATAGCCACCCCTGACTGCGCACCCCACACCGTGAAGTACCTTGGGGGCTGGATAGCACAAGATGCCTTGTTTGAAGTCAAAGAGGGTGAGATCACACGCAGGGCCCAGGTATCGGGTCAGCTCAACTTTGCTTCGGATCCTGTCTCCTGTGGGGCTGGGGATGGACCAGGATGGGTTAGCACCCAGGGGCACAGGTAGAACCAATGCCATTCCACCCACACAACCCTTCCAGAGGGCTGGCAGAATACTGAAGGCAGCCTAGAATTGGCCTGTGAGCCCCACCCAGGCCCCACCCCAACTAGCCCTGAATAACAAGATTATAAAATATCAATACCAGCATGTATACAAACATTAATAAACCATATAAACATAAACAGACATGAATATATTTGTAACATCACACTAGCAATATTGGAAATACTTTATGTAAGTAAAAATAAACACAAATGGGGACACAAATGTATTAAATAACATACAGCATATTAGCATTATGTACCAAGCACATAAACAAGAAAACTTATGACACAAATATGTTTAAAAAAACATATAAGCAAGTACAACTGTATACATAATAGAGTATAAGTAATTGATGTTAGGAGACAATACTCCATGGGTCTCTTGCATGTCCTACAAGAGGCACTGACTGTCCTTTGTAAAAAAAAAAAACTATCTTTCCAAGGATGTTTGTAAAGCAAACAACCTTAGAAGATAAGAGATATGGTCTCCTTCCAGAGTAATGAGAAAACATACTTACTGTCCTAATACTATAAAAGACTGGATTCCCTAAGCTCAGGGTTCCATTCCTATAATACAACTCACTGTGTTTGCAGGTGCTATTTAGCCCTCTTCATGTCACATGGGAATTGGGATTCGAGAAACTGGCACAAAAATGATGATACAGTCCTCCTTTATCTGCAGGGGATACATTCCAAGACCCCCAGTGGAAGCCTGAAACTGTGGACCGTATACCCTATACAGTATTATACTGTGCTTTTTTGATCTGATTTACTGAGATGGCTACTAAGTGACTAATGGGTGGGTTGCACATACAGCATGGATATGCTGGAAGAAGGAATGATTCACGTCCCAGGCAAGATTGAGCCAGACAGTGCAAGATTTCATCACGCTACTCAGAATGGCACGCAATTCAAAACTAATGAATTGTTTATTTCTGGAATTTTCCATATAATATCTCAGATGGCAGTTGACTGTGGGTAACTGAAACTCAGGAGAGCAAAACCTCAGAAAGCGAAAGCACAGATAAGGGAGGACTACCGTATTTTGGATTCTGCTATTGTTGTAATAAACTATCTTTCATCTCTGACCCAGGAGTCTCATGTGTCCTACCAGCATCCACAAGATTGTGACAAATTCACTATTACATTGTCCTAATTGGGGTAGAATCTCAGATCCTTTATAGCTCTTGACAATCACACATACAAGTTTTGAGAGTTTTATAGAAGTATGTAACTGTGAATAAATTATAACCAAATAAAAAAATTAATTTTACTCATAACTTTACCATATTTATTGGGGAAACTAGCAACTTAGATACAAAAAGAACCAGGACAAATATAGAAAATTTAAAGTATGTGTCACTAATGTATCTTAAAACACATGTTTATAAACATCTATATTATTGTACTTACAGTTGATTCCCATTGTTCATGGTAGTTATGCTCTACAAAGTTGCCATGAACACTGACTTAGTGAATATAGAACCATTGTTCCTAGGGGAAGTACAAGGTTAGGTTCCTGAGAGGCTCTAGTCACATTTTTGTCAACTGATCAAAGCATAATTTTGTTTTACGTGTGTTTCAGCCTAAAACATCTTACTTAATATATGTTTCTTACAAATAATTAATTGCATGGTCTTTGAATGATTCAAAGCCAGGGGCTTCAGAGGCTGTTTGTGTTACATAGGTTTGTTTGCCAATGTTCTTATAAAACACGCCTATCTCACTGGCATTGAAAACCACTCCTCTATATAACCCTTTTCCTGTATAACACTTAGCAGGTATTTTTAAAATTCTTCTGTAGACTCCTGATCTGTAGAACTTAATATTTTTCAAACTGTATCGCCTTTTGAAATGTGCAAGCCAGCCAGCACTAGTTAAGGTAAGTTTAATATTTTCCTAACCGTGGGTAACATGACTTTGGCTTTCCTCACAACAATGCTGTTTACTATGCTTTATCAGTCATCATTTCACAGATCCACAAATTTAGCTGCTTTCGCATCTTTTCCACAGCTTCAAGTACTATAGATGCTATTTTTTGTACTTTCTGGAGCAGCCTCACATACATATTGACAAACTTCCTTCTTTTTTTGGATGTATCCTGTTTTGATTCATAGCACTGAATTTACAGCCAACAGCACTGTAACTCGTGCCTGAACAAAGCTTATCTACCTTGCATTTTCTCCTTAACACACATCACAGCCTTCTTGCACTCAGAACACTAAACACTTCAGTACTATGCTTGGGAATCATGTTAAATAGCAAAATCACCAACAAAAAGCACAAAAATGCGAAAAACGTGGTACTACATAGACCACAAAAAGTACACCTGTTTATAGTATGAAACTTGAAACAGAAAGGCCTTGTTCAACCTTGGCTTGGAATATGTGCACTGGGCAACAATTTTTCGCTGCTCTGTGCATGTTCTGGAATAACCACGAATGCACCATCAGTACTGACTTTGAAGTTACAAATAAATTTTATTAAGTAGGCGAATTTGCAAATACTAAATCTGAGAATAATGAGGATTAACTGTATGTGCATCATTTTAACTCCATCCATAAATTTAACCACACTATTTGATTTCATCCTGTCCCTAAGCAGGCTCAGCCCCACCCCTGACTCTGCCCACAACCCACCCAGTACCTCTGGTAATAGGTGTCTGAGCGCCCACAGGTGGCCCCTGACTTGCGAAAGACCTCACGGCGCTTCCAGCCAGGGCCCAGGGCTGGGCAGTCCAGCCACTCCTCAGCCATGGAGGCCACGGGAAGTAGCAGCAGCCTGCAAAAGTGGGAGGAGGAGGTGCACGGGGGAAACTGAGGCTCTAGGAAGGGACAAGCTGTGCCCCAGGCCACACAAATCACTGGTGTCTGTTAGCACTTGCCCAAGACCTAAGACCTGCCACAGGCAACCAGCCCATATATGAAGGAGAAACCCCTCCCATTCCCAGCCGATTCTTTCCTGTTCTGGGCCCAGGAGCTTCTCATTCCTCCCCCTTCTTAACCTGGTAACCTTTACTGCTCCCCATCTTCAACTTAAGGGTCCCTGTTCCTTATTCTCAGTATCCTGACCCCTCAATCCTCCCCATCTTCAGACTGAAAGCCCATCATTTCATTCTACTGCCAACCCAGGAACCTTTCATTTCTCCCCCTCATTTCTCCCTGTCTTTGACCTACAGGTGCCTATCCCTTTCCTTAATCTCCCTAAGACCCCCGTATGCCCTATTCTCAGCCCAAGAGATCATCATTACTCCTGCCCTCAGTACTCTACTTCAGTATTCTCTTACCTCCCATTCCTCCCCTTCCTTGACCCACAAGTTCCCAATTTCTCTCCTTCAGTGTTTTAACCATACCATTCCATTCCTTCCCTGATGTCCTCCTATTCTGCTACTTCAGTGTTATAACCTCAACTTCCTCTGTGTGAGAGCCCCCAACCTCTCAACATCCTTAGCCTGAGCAGCCCCTCATTCTTTCCATTCCTCAGCTGGAAGCCTTCCATGGCTCTCCCTTCCCCAGCCCAAGAGCTCCCCCACTTATTTTCCCTCTCCCTCCACGTTCTGACCCACAATTTCTTCCCAATCTCTGCCCCTAAACCTCCCTAATCCTCTCCTTTACAGCCAAAAAGTTCCCCACTCCTCCCCTTCAACGTTCTCACCCTCCATTCTTCCTCATCAGCCTGACAGCCCCTGATTTCTCCCCTTAGCATTCTGAACTCCCCCCATTCCTCTCCGTTCTTGTCTCAGGATCATGCCATCCCTAACTGTCAGCGTTCTGATCTCCCATATCTCCTCATCCTCTATATGAACACAACCCCCGTCGCTCCCTTTCAGCATTCCAACGCCCCCATTTCTCTCTGTCATCAGTCTGAGGACCCCTCATTTCTCCCTCTCAGCCTTCTGAATCCTCATTCCTCTCTCCTTAACTTCAGAAGCCCCGACGTCTCCCCTCAGCGTTCCGATCTCTCCATTCCTCTCCGCCTTCGTCCCAGGATCCCGACACTCCTACCTGTCAGCATTCTAAGCCCCATTCCTTCCCGTCCTCCGCCTAAATCCCCCATTCCTCCCTTTCAATATTCCGAAGCCGCCATTCCTCCCCCTCATCGACCCGAGGGCCCTTCATTCCTCCCCGTCAGCGTTCTGAGCCTCAATTCCTCCCCGTCCTACGCCTGAGTGCTCTCCACTTCCAGCCCCACGGCTGTCTCACCAGCTTGGCACCAGGCCGGCAGCTTGCGCCTTTCTAGGCCCGCGGATCCATGGCGAGGGTCCCTTCTGTGTCTCCCGCCTTGCCCTACTTCCCTTCTTCCTCCTTCGCTGCCGCCTCCTCTGAAGCGGTAGCTGTCGCCTCCGCGGCTGTTCGTTGCTCCCGGAACCGGAAACCCACTGCCTGCCTCCCGGGCTCCACCTCCGATGAGACACCTGCGCGCTAGCGCCTCGACGGCGCGTGCCCTTAGCAGGGAGGCTCCCGCGCCTGCGTGCTGACGTTTCACACCGGAGCGCGCCCACGGCCGGGGACCCGCAGCGCCTGCGCTCTTCGCTTCCCCAGCCGGCGCGTCCTCCCTCCGCTGCCTGTCTAGTGTGCACATGCGCTCTCCAGGCCCACCCTAAGCGGCCGGGGACGAGAGGGGTTGAGCCTGCGCTCTCGGTTCCCTCCGGGCGTCTCCAGGAGTAACCGACAGGGGCGTCGAAGGCTGGGGTTGCGCCTGCGCACTCCCTTGCCCAGCCACGACCCTCCTGTCCCACCTCTCGCTGGGGTCGCGCCTGTGCTCGCCGTCCCTGCGAACATCTGCCCCAGGGCCATTGTGTCCGGCGCTCTCTTCCCCGCCGAACAGTCGCCGCGCAGGCCCGGGCTGGCTCCGCGGACACGGGGAAGGGGGCGGGGCCGCGCCGCAGGTAAACAGAGGGCACCCGGCGAGGGCGTGTCCGCTCCGTACAGGCCTGCTGTGCCGCGACTGCAGAACCGGAGCGGGCTCCTGTTGTATACGTGTCCCACGAGAGGGGTTTGTGGGGAAAGAGGGGGGCCTTGTGTCCATGGCTGAATACAACTCCAGTCTGGAGAGAGTGAACACTCACACAGGAGTGGGAAATCAGCCACGCACCGAGCGAGTATACACATGTCCCAAAAAGAAAGACTGAGAATACAGGTCCCTGGACGTCAGGTCATATCCCCACAGCCTAAGGGAGCACAGAGTGGGTGCTGACTGTATACTCACAGCCTATGCATGCACTGCAGCCCCTCCCAGCTACAGGTGTGCCAAAACGCCCATCTTATCCAGGGAATTGGGAACAGTTAGTTGCAACTGGAGCAACTGTAGAGATCATCAGGAATTATCTTACTAGGTTCTTCAAAATTTTATTAACAAAACCCAAGGAGGGGGGAGGCACAGGTGAGTAGACTCCACAGTCTCACCCAGGCACAGAAAATGGAGAAACAGAGGGAAATTCTGAGACCCTCTAGTAAGGGCAGATGGCCAATCTGCCCAATGGTGGATGGGCACAGAGAGAATTAAAGAAACATGAACACATGAAGGAGGAACGGACACACGAGGGGCTCAGGGCAGCTTCCCCAACTGGAATGCAGGGTGTGGGGGTGGTGTGGGCCGGCGAGGCTCAGCGGTCAGCACTGGAGCGCAGGTCGGTAGTGAGTGGGTCGTGCTGGATTGTTTGGTGCAGCATCAGGGCCAGTAATCCTGCCCGGTTTGTCATGGCTGTGCGCACGTTGCGCTCCTGCTCAAACAGCTCGTCCAGCTTGTACCACTGCCAAGGGAGTGGAAGGCACCATGAGAAGGGGCTCCTGAAGCCCCGCCTGACTGACCCTGGCTACATGCAGCATCAAAACCTACCACACGCACGCGCTCCAAGTCCACTTCAGCACGCCGCAGCTTCTCCCAGCAGTAATGGCGATTGCACTGGCGCTTGGGCAGGCGGCAGAAGTCACCTGTAAGCTCAAAGACATCACGTACAAGGGGGCACCCGCACACCTCATCAGCTGGCACCTGCAGGGAAAGCAGGAATGAGGATGAACAGGAGTGGTGAGGGAGGAGGACAAGAATAGGTACTCAGGGAGGGAGAAGGGAAGAAATGGAGAATTCAGGGGAGAGTGAAGAGGCATGGAAAGTAGGAGGAATGGAGGGTGAAGAAGCAGGGAAGGGGAGGAATAGGAGGTGATGAGACAGGAAAGGGGAGAGGAACGAAGGGTGAGGAGGCAGGGAAAATGAGAAATAGAAGGGGTCAGGTAGGAAAAAATGAAAGGAGGGGAGAGGAGGAAGGAAAGGATGAATGTGGGACAAGGAGGAGGGCCAGAGTGGGGGGAGTGGACGGAAAAATCTTACTTTGGGGTCCCGTGAGTGCTCAGGGCATAGCACCTGGAGCCGCTTACAGTATGTTTTGCTCTGAGGGTTGTAGACATCACAGAAGAGTCGTGTGGCCCTGGGGGTTTGGAGTACAGAAAGTAGTGGAGGGAGAAAAGGAAGGAGGCCCTCTTATCCTTGCCTATATCCATATCCTGCCCCAACTCCATACACATTCCACTTCTGAACCCAGCCTTGAACCCCCCCAACTCCGCATGGCACCCTCACTTACCCTTCAATGCGTGTGGGGTACATGGACCCAAACGACGTCTGGCTCTCATACTGGAGAGATGAGCACAAATGGAGGGAACTGTGGATGTGCGCTGCACACCAGCCCACGACACCACTCGGACAATGAATCTGTACCCCTCCGCCCATTGATGTTCCCACACCGTCCGCCCCCTCAGGCTGTCACCCCGACCTTGGCATAGCAGCGTTCCATGTGGCGCAAGGCAACACGTGGGTTGATGGGGTGCCCACAGGAGACGCAGAAGATTTGCAAGTCTGTGTCGTCACTGTCACCCTCGTTGCTCTGCATGGGATGGAAGGAAGGATGAGGCCAGGAGGGAACAGGTGCTGGGCCCTGCCCTGCCATGCCCCTGCTTGCTCACCTCCTCATCCTCACGCACAGCCTGCTGCTTGGCACGCATAATGATGGCCTCAAGTTCATGGAATCGGCGCTCCATTTCCTGAAGGCGGGTGCGGGCACTCTGCTGCTCACGACGAATGCGTTCAAGCAGCTTCTTGCCATGCTCTTCAGCAATGCAGGGGCTCTGCTGCCACTGCTGGATGCGCTGGGGGAGGATCTCATAGATGCGACTGCAGACAGTGGGTATGGTGCAGGCAGGGAAGGTGGCAAGCGACAAGATGAGTAAGTGGGGTGATCAAAGGATGGCAAATGGATGCATGACTAAATGGTGACAGGATAAGTAAACAGGTGACTGGATAGCTGAATGGTGGATGGATGGGCAAATGGACAGATGGGAGCAAGATGGATGTGTGTGTGGGTAGATAAATGTGTGGGTATTTGGTTGACTGAATGGTGGACAGGTGACTGACTGGTAGATATACAGAGGGCTCTGCCCTACCCTGTATTTCCTGACTCCATTAAACCTGTCAGGAATGACTCACTTGGCTGCCAGCTTCATGCCGCAGTCATCTGAGCAATACTTGGAGCTGGGCTGGGCAGGGCGCACACAGCCGGGCCCCAGGCACTGCGGTAGTGATGCAGGGTCCTTGACATCGGCTCTCTCTGGGTGTTTCCATTTGTCCTTGTGCTTCTGCTTCTGCCGATGCCGCTTGTATCTCTCCTCCTTCTATGAGACAAGACAGGTCAGGTCAGGGTGGAGTGGAAGTCAGCCCCAGACCCGTCTCCCCCTCCATTCCAGCCCTTTCTGGCTCTTGCCCCATTCACCCCTGACCTCCACCTCTCCCTCCGTCCTCTGCCTTCCCATACCCATTTTACCCTCTCCATCACCTTCTTCTCAGACTTCTTCTCCCGACGCTTCACATGCTTCACTTTCACTGCCCTCTTCCGCAGTGCAGGGTCCAGGAATGGGGACTCTTCTGTGTCGCTCATCCAGGGCTGCAAGCAGGGCATGCACTGACCCACCAGCCCCACTCACGACAGCCCCACCACCTACTCATTTCCCAAATCAGCCTTCCATACCCTGCCTCCTCTCTCCTCTTTAGGGATGTTCTCTGCTGCCGAAACCTCCACCCTTCCACCACAGGATACTCCTGCCTGCTCACCAAGCTGTGGTCATCAAAGGCCCCTGCACAGAAGTCCTGGTACAGGTCAGGATCCAGTGGTAGGTCCTCATCAGAGAGTGGCTCAGGCGTGGCCGTAGCCTCAGGTGGCTCCTTGACTGCTGATGATGCCACTGCCCCCTCATCTTCACGGATGCGCCCCAGCTTCTGTGATGGCTGTGGCTGTTGTTGGGTGGGCAGTGGCCGGCGGGGTCTTGGCAGGGACTCTGAGGGTGTCACCGGCGAGAGCTGCGGGGCAGAATCTCAGGACTGGCCCTGACCGCCCTGCCCGCATGCCCCGCCCCGCCCTGGGGGGCTGGACTCACCGAGGAAGGGAAGTACTTGTACGATTCCTGTGCCGGCAGGAGGAAGGCCCAGGTCAGCCCCAGGTGGATGGAGGGTGGCCTTGCCCTAACCCCACCCACCTGGCCTTGCCTCCTCAGACACACTTGCCCCCTACCCCTCACCACCAGGACATGCTCAGCCCTGCCTGATCTGCACTGACATGCCTGACCACCCAGAAATACTTGGCCCCACTCAGACCTGGGGGTTCTCCTGCCAGCCCAGCATACCTGGTCATGCCCCATTCATCTGGACATGGCAGGCCCCTTCCCACCTATCTGAATCTAGTCAGACTCCACCGCACCTGGCCCATTCAAGCCTAGCCTTAACCAGCCCTTCATGGACTGCCCCCTCCCCCCCGATCCTACCCAGCTCTGCCCATGCTCACCCGGGCCCGCAGCTGGCACTGGCGTAGCCGGCACTTCTGCCGGATCTTGTTGGGGCCCCCGAATTTCTTCATGTCTCGACAGAAGTCACAGTGGCCACAGTCCTCAGTGCGCCGGCATGCCTCACACTCGCCACACATGCGGGCTGACCGTTTGATCTGCTGCTGCTGCTGGTGATGCTGGGGAAAGGTGCCCAGAACAGAAATCAGAGACCCTGGCAGGGCCCAAGATGGGACCACTTTACACATCCCAATCACTGCAGCCACTCACCTGGCTGGGTGTGGCCACCAAGGGCTGTGGAGAGGATTTATGGGGCGAAGCAGAGCCCCGAGCAAGCACGGCCCCAACCCCTGTCCCCGACCCCGCCCGGCGCTGCAGGTCCGGATCTGAGACAGGCCTCTTGCGCCCTCCACCCTCATCCCGGGGCTCACTGCCGTCCCGCTCACTGCCGTCCCGCTCCCGTGACTTCTTGTGCCGATAGCGTATCTCCAACTTGGGGTCTTTCTCTGTGGAGCAGAGAATGGGACCAAGGTGGGTGAGCACTGAGGGGCCTGAGTGGTCCCAGAACCTCTTTCTTCCTCTTCTCTCCTTTACTCTTCCGCCCACCTCCTGGCCCCTTGCTCAGGGGCAGAGCGGCCCCTTCCTGTGGGAGCCTCTGTTACCTCTCACAAGGGAGCCCCCATTCTAGCTCACCAGACCAACACTCACTGTGCCCACAGACACATATCCCTACTCCCCTGAGCCCCCCTTATGGCTTCTCCTCCTCCCTAGAAGCCCCACCTGCCTTCCCTGTCCATCCCACCCCCTCACCTCGGCACTCCCGACAGTACCACTCCCGGATGGCCTTGGCCATCTTCTCGGTGATCCGGATGCAATCCCCATGGAACCACTCGTTGCAGTTGTCACACCCGCTGCAGACGATGAAGCAGGTGGTGGAGACGTGAGGGGCATGCCCCACTGGCCTCACCCAAACTTGCCGGGTGCCACCCACCCACCCACCTCTCCCTGGCTCACATCATGAAGCAGTTGATGTCCGGTTTGCGGCAGATGCAGTAGATGGGCGCATTCTCGCCGTTCTCCGACTTGCTGTCCTCCCCGGCATCGGGAGGCTCCGGGTCTGAACCGTCTCCCTCCTGTGAGACACCCCCAGCAGGGCAGCTCACCCCACTACAGCTCCACCAGGCTCAGCGCAGACTCCTCATCAGGGCTCCCCACAATCTCCCCATCACAGGCCCCGCAGACCCCACCCCGTCACCCACCTGTTACCCCATTACTCCTCCCGTCACTCACCACCGCCACCCAGTCACTCTGTCCGCACTCCCATAGCGCTCAGGGCACGCTGTCTACCGCTCACCACACACTGCCCATCACGGCTCCGCACAGACCCCGCACCCGCCATCCCGCGGACTTCCCGCCACGGACCTCCACAGGCCCCGTCATCGACGCCGCAGCCCCACCCCCACCACGGCGGTCCCCGGATCCCCTGACAGACTCCTCACCCCGGCTCGCTGCAGACCGCCCCTGACGGCTTTTCACACACCGCTTATCCCTCTGCCCAAAGAACTCCCATCGCGGTTTTCCACGGAATTGCCACCCGGAGTCCCCACGAAACTTCTATTGCGGACCCCATAATGGCTCATCACAGAGCTCCCGGGTGGTTCACCACAGACCCCACAATTCTGCCCACAGACTCCGGTTTCGCCTCACCACAGACCCCCAAGCGTCCGCCGACAGACCCCACTGTTCCCAGCCCCACAGACCTCCACCGCCAAAGCCCTCCGCAGACCCCGTACTCACCATATCTCCGCTCCCGGCGCACTCCCTCGCGACCCCCGCCAGCGACCCGGGAATCTTCACAGACCCCTCGGCGGCGTCCGTGGCGGTTGCAAAGACGCCCACTACTTCCGCTCCAGGTTGTGCCTCCCGGGCACCGTACTCCTATTGCGCAGGCTCCGTGCGTCGGCTCCGCGGCAAACAAGTAGGTCCCTCCCCTAGAGCCCCCGAATATGCTTCAGGCGCCGCCATCTTGGCTCTCGAGTCCGTATGGTGGTCGAATCCATACGTTCGCCAGGAACATGGCCGCGCCTGTACTGCGGCTTTCTGAAGGCGCCGCCACCTTGTCAGTAGAGTCCGTACTGTGCCGCTTGTACGGCCTCGAAGTTACAGGCAACATGGCCGCACCTACTGAGCGACTTCCTCGCAGATGCCGTCATCGTGGAATTTGATTCCGTGAGGGAGCCGGGTCCGTACGATACCAGGTGACACATGGCGGCGTCCTAGTCGCGGCTTCCACGTGGGCGTCGCCATCTTGGCAGTCGATTCCGTACATGGGCCGCTCGTCCTCCAGAGAGGTTCACGCGTGAAGCGGCCGCTCCCGAAACAATACCTAGATCAAATCTCATTAGTTATTCCGTTCAATGACTTTCCCCTTCCATATGTGTTAATGGGGCGCCGGCAGGCCGTGTGCTTTGCCCCGCAAAGGAAACCAGTCCCCGTTGTCCCCGAGTTCACCTGCCACCACTCTTTCCAACTCTTACTCCTCCTCTCCGTTTCTCAGCCGGACCTGGCACTGTTCAGCTTTTATTTATTTTATTTTTATTTAAAGACAATTCTTAAACTAATTCCAAAATTTATTTTAGTTCCGTAAGCTGCACGATAACCTAACAGTATAGCACCGTTTTGAGAGAACGGAATGCAAGGCCGCCTCCTGACCTCTTGCCAGGCACAGACATGAATCAGCACTTGCGCCAGCACTCCCCTCTCGGAAGGTGAAGTCTCTAAATCTAACAAATTCCTCTTCGAGATAAAACATCTGCTCCTGTCAAGATAACCACCCAGTTCTCCACCGGGAATGGCAAAATGACCGCCTCTAGCCCTGTAACGCCCCTCCAAAAGCCTGTAAGAGCAGGGGTCTTTGTGTGTTTCAGACAAAGGCCCTTCTCAAGGTTGCATCATTAAAACCTGTCTTGCCCGCCGAAGCCACTTTTCCGTCTCTTTCTTTTTCTCCCTCTTCATGACATTTTGGTGCGTTGGCCGGGAGGGGCTTCGGGAGGGCCCTCCTTGCAACTCCTTGCAACCGCGGCGGCTCCCCGGGCTTGCTCCGGATCCTAGAGTGTCCGGCTGCCCAGTGCGCCCCTTGCCTTTCCGCAGCCAGACCCGCAGCCTCTACGGGGTAAGGCAGTCCGCCCCAGCTCTCGGACCAGTCCCATCGGGTCCGGCCCCAGTCGGGGGTTTATACCAACCTGCCAGTTCCCACGAGGTTTCCGGATTCTTCTCATCTCCCCTCCCTTTCTCTTTCACTTTCCTGGCTTTGGCTGAAGAGGCCATTTGCCGATTCCTTCTCAAACATCCAACAGCCAAACGATCGCCTGAGCACGGGTAAGAAGTGGCCTTCTACCCTGTCCCCCACAGTACCTGGGGAGCGGGATTCGGCCATCCCTATGTTCCCGGGGAATTTTGGGGACCCTTGGATGCAGCGTGGGGACTCAGGGACGCCTGATTCTCAGCCGCCGCCTCTCACCTGTTTCCTGGAGGTTCAGTTCAGGCGCTCATCTCCTCTGAGGGGGACGCCTTTCAGAGTCAGCGAGAGACTTTCGGCCTACTGCACCATGGGCTCTGGCGCTTCTGCCATTCGCCGTCCCCCCTTTGGGGTTTCTTCTTAACCTGTCAAAACTGGGCCTACAGGGCGACCTTAAAAAGAAATGCCTCGTTTTGCTTTTGTAATACGGCGTGGCCCCAATAACCAATTAGATAACAGTAACCGATGGCTGGAAAATGGCGCATTTGATTATCAGAGGCTTCGAGATCTGGACAGTTTCCTAAATAGGAATGGCAAATGGTCAGAAGTCCCCTATGTACAGGCTTTTTTCTGTCTCTGCTCACGCCCATCCTTGTGCCAGGATTGTTCCCCTCACCAAGCTCTTTTATTGGGAGAAAACCCTCCTTCTAGTCTGTCCTTTCATCCTGCTGATGAACCCCCTCCTTATGCACCAGCGCTTCTCCCCCCACATCACCTCCCCATTCCCCTCCCAAACCACCATCTCCTGACACCACGACAACCCCACTCCCTCCCTGCCCATCTCCCCCCATAACCCAATCTAAAGATGGGCTGGGCCTGGTCCCAGGCCCTCGAATCTTTTTGCCCTCCGGGAAGTAGCGGGCATACAAAGCATTGCGTGTGTCCATGTCCCTTTTACCATGGCTGACCTTTCCCAAATCAAAATGCAACTGGGTTCCTTCTCAGAAAACCCCACACAATATAGGCAGGAGTTCTTATATCTCACCCAAACCTTCAACCTAACTTGGCATGACTTATATGTCACCCTAACTTCCACTCTAACACCAGAAGAAAAGAAACTCATCTGGCGTTCAGCCGAGGCTCACGCCAATGAATTACATACTCAGTCCAGCTGTAATCCAGTTGCAGCAGAGGCCGTCCCCTCTCGAGAACCTGATTGGACCTGTCAGCAGGGTGACCTCAGCCTCCAATCACGAGATCACATGGTGACCTGCCTCTTAGCAGGCATGGCAAAAAACTCCCATAAGGCTGTAAACTGGGACAAGATTACAGAGGTCACACAGGAGCCACAGGAAAACCCTGCCCTCATTTTATCTTGCCTGATGGAGGCTGTGACCAAATATACCAATTTAAACCTGGAATCCCCAGAAGGACAGACTCTCTTACCCCTTCATTTTATCTCCCAATCTGCCCCTGACATGTGCAAAAAATTGCAAAAACTAGAGAAGGGGCCCCAGACCCCATGGAGAGAACTCCTTCACATGGCCATCAAGGTTTTTAACAATAGGAAGGAGGGGCATTGGGCCCAGAAAGAAAAGCATCTTTGCTTAAAATACCAGATGCTTGCCTCTGTTGCCCAAAATCTGGCTCGAAACAGCTCTTACAAAGGGAATCTCCCAAAACCCCCAGGCACTTGCTTCCGATGTGGCACATCTGGACACTGGGAAAAAACCTGTCCTAATCCTCGTCCACCCCATAAGCCGTGTCCATTGTGCAGTCAGTGGGGCCACTGGAAGATGGACTGCCCTCAACAGGGATGCCCTCCCCGCTCGGGCGCACCATCCGAGGCCCCCAGACCTCCGCCCCCAGCTCTCCTCCCTCTTGGCTCTGACACCAGAGGACTGAGGCTGCCCGGGCTCATCAGCTCCCACGTCCAGTGTGTCCACCGAGCGTCAGGTAAACGGGATGGTATCCAGTAAGACTGTTTCATTTCTTCTGGATATGGGGGACTGAGGGGCATAAAACCTATTATTTCTCGCCTTTTCTCCATGGGT
The DNA here is from genome assembly GCA_023783475.1 of Daubentonia madagascariensis. Taxonomy (NCBI): domain Eukaryota; kingdom Metazoa; phylum Chordata; class Mammalia; order Primates; family Daubentoniidae; genus Daubentonia; species Daubentonia madagascariensis. Next base: position 11,045,468 of record JAKFHU010000901.1, read on the forward strand.
ATCCTTACCCCTATCCACTCTCCTCATAACACCCCCATTTTTCCTGTCAAAAAAGCGAATGGCACCTACCACCTAGTTCAACATCTTCGTCAAGTGAATGCGGCTGTGATTCCAGTACTGCTGGTGGTGCCCAATCCCTACACCCTCTTTTCACAAATACCCTCTTCTGCCACCCTTTTCTCTGTTTTCGATTTAAAGGATTCCTTCTTTTCCATCCCCATCCATAGAGATTCTTAACATTTATTTGCATTTACTTGGACAGATCCCGACTCACATGTGTCCCAATAATTAACCTGGGCAATTCTACCTCAAGGGTTCAGAGACAGCCCCCATTATTTTGGTCAAGCTTTACAAGCTGACTTGGCCCACTTTGCCTCAGCCCCTAGCTCTCTATTAAAATATGTAGATGACCTCCTCCTCTGCAGCCCTTCCCAGCAAGAATGCCAGAATAAAACTATTTCCCTTCTTAATTTCTTGGCTCAGTGCGGATACCAGGTCTCTCAAAACAATGCCCAACTTTTGTCTCCCAAAGTACACTACCTCAGGCTTTTAATATCGCCCCAACTCTGGGAAATCCCAAAAGAGCAAAAAGAGGCGGTTCAAAAAATACCCCTGCCTGCCACAAAAAGAGATCTCCTCTCCTTTCTTGGCCTCACAGGGTATTTTCGTATGTGGATCCCTAATTTTGCCTTAATTGCCAAACCCTTGTACAATGCTACAAAGGGGAATTTAGATGAATCCCTTCCCCTTACCCCTGATATGTATACATCCATCAAGACCCTCAAACAGGCCCTGCAACAAGCCCCCCGTGTTGGGGCTCCTGAATCCCTCCAGGCCCTTCCATTTATATCTGCACAGTGCCCAAAACCTGGCCCTGGGCCTCCTGGCCCAGCCTGTAGGAGATTCTATACAACCAATTGCTTATTTTTGTAAACAATTAGACCCCATTTGCCAGGGTGGCCATTATGCTTAAAGGTACTAGCCTCTGCTTCTCTACTTATCCCAGAAGCACAAAAAAATGACTTTCTATGAACCCTTAGTAGTTTTTTCTCCCACAACCTCCAGGATATGTTAATTCACAGAGCTCTTTCCTCTGTCTCTCCTTCTAGGATTCAAACTCTTCATGCCACCCTGATACAATGCTCCATTTCCTTCCAACGCTGCTCACCACCTAACCCGGCCACTCTTATGCCCTCTAACCATTCAATCGACCTGGAAGACTTTCACTATTGTTCCGATATTATCGATGACTCCCTCACTCCCTTTCACCACATTGGCACCAACCCCATACCAGGCACCCCTGACTGGTTCGTAGATGGCAGTGCTACTAACGCACCACCCCTCTTGGTGGGATATGCCATTGTCCAGGCCTTCCAGGATCCTAACACGGGGAAACAATTTCCGCCAAGACAGATCATCCAAGAATCCTCTTTGCCCCCGGGGACAACTTCCCAACAAGCAGAACTAATTGCCATAACCCAGGCTCTAACCTTGGACAAAGGGAAAAAGATTAACTTCTATACAGACTGTAAATACTTATATAACATGCTACATTCCAATGCCCAAATATGGACAGAGTGAGGTTTCTTAACGGCAAAAGGCTCTCCTATTATTAATGGCAAATTAATTAGTTCCTTCCTCCAGGCTGCCTTACTCCCTGATCAAGCCTGCCTCATCCATTGTAAGGGCCACCAAAAGAACCTAAACTATACTTCCACAGGCAATCGAGTGGCCGACTTTTGGGCCAAACAGGCTGCCTCACATCAGGCTATGCCTCATTATATTTTTCCTCTGACTGGTGAAGACAATCCACAATCCACTCAACCCCAAATTGAAAAACTCAAGGAGGAGGGAGCACATTTTTTAAATCCATATTGGTATAAGAATCGTAAGCTAGTCCTCAGTAACTCCACCCTCCCTGTCCTCAGATACTTTCACTCTGTCTTCCGTGCAGGCCTGGTTCCGCTTCAACACTTTCTCACTCCTCATATTCACCTTTTACCTCAACACAAGGAATTACTTCAAACCCTAACCAAGGAATGTAATATTTGTCAAACCACCTCTATGCAATCCAACATGCGGCCTCCCCCTTTCCCCACCCACCAGGTCAGGAGCTCACTACCTGGACAGGATTGGCAAGTTGATTTCACTCAGATGCCCCCTATCCGGAAAACACGCTATTTTCTGGTGTTCGTTGACACCACTCCTCTTGATAAATGGGTGATGGCAAGAGGGGGCACACACTTTAGGGAAATCCACCACAAGGACCCCACGGGCCAGACCTCCTTCTGGACCGGAGCTTTTTCCCTCAGTGCCCCAGCCCTACGCCAGGTCAATGGCCTTTGATATGATCTTAATACCATAAAACCCCTCAGCCATTAGTCCAGGGACCAACTCAAATGGGACTAAGCATAGCTTTTCAGGCCCCCTTTGTATATCTAGACAACCCTTTATACAATCTACTCCTGTGAGGACCCTCCCTGAGGGAAGCTGCAACAGCACCATCATCATATCCCCACCCCAGTCACAGAGACTGGCAGGCTCCATATAGCAGAACATATCGCCAACAAGAGCAGGTCCAACTAACTGACTTCCCTACCTTTTCTGGAAACATTTCAGACCACTCCTCCCACTATTGTATGGGATGGGGCACTAGACCCCTAACTTCCAAGTCAGACTTCTTCCAATTAACAGATCAGAGCAAGTGTTCATGGGTCTCTACCGTTAACAAAACTGTCCATCTATTCCTAGTTCTGTACAGAGTACATCTCACCTCTGAAAACCCTCCTCACCCTACTAATACCCTTACCTCTTTTATGGCAGCTTCCTTAGGACACAGCCTCCACCTCTGGGTAGCATTCCAGAGCACAAGATACTCACCCAGAAGACCCTTTGGCCCACTAATCACTTTCGACCTCTTTCCTTGTGTTGATTACACTGAAGGCATGTTCTGGCTCTGTGGGACTTCGGCCTTTTTATGTCTCCCCACCGACTGGACAGGTTCCTGTACACTAATTTTCTTATCCCCTTCTATTTACTTTGTCCCACTTGACACTCCCATCCCTGTGCCACTTCATACTAAGATCGTGGCTAGAGCTCGCAGGGCCATACAACTTGTACTCCTCTTGGCCACCCTGGGAATTGCTACGGGGGTAGGGGCAGGGACACCAGGATTAGGGATTTCCCTAACAGAATTCAGCTGCCTATCCAAACAAATTTCTGCCAGTCTCACAGACATTTCTAAACAACTTGTTGATCTCCAAGATCAGGTAGACTCACTAGCTGCTGTTGTTTTGCAAAACCGTCGAGGCCTCGACCTCTTGATGGTGGCACAGGGAAGCATTTGTGCCCTCCTCCAAGAGCAATGTTGCTTTTACACTAACAAATCAGGCCTAGTCAGAGATGGGGCAGCTAGACTCCAAAAACAAGCTGAAGAGTTCGCTAAAACTTCTCATGACTCTGTGTGGAACTTTCCTTTTCCCTCTGTTATCCAGTGGCTCCTACCCTTCATATCTCCCATAACCCTAATCCTCTTGGTCCTTTTATTCCTCCCATGTTTAATAAATCTGACACAAAAGTTCATCTTGGACAGAGTCACTGCAATAACACGGACCACAACACAACAACACGACCAGACGGTCCTTCATCTCCAGACCCTACGAGAGTAGAAAGGACACTGCCCTTATTAAGCAGGAAGCAGCCAGACTAAGAAAAATGATCTCCCTTTTCCACACTTAGTAAAGGGTCTGGAATGAGAGGACAGAATGCAAGGCCACCTCCTGACCTCTTCCCACACACAGACATGAATCAGCACTTCCCCTATCACTCCCCTCTCGGAAGGTGAAGTCTCTAAATCTAACAAATTCCTCTTCAAGATAAAACATCTGCTCCTGTCAAGATAACCACCCAGTTCTCCACCCCCTCAAGCTCTGTAACGCCCCTCCAAAAGCCCTTAAAAACCCTCAGCCTGTAAGAGCAGGGGTCTTTGTTTCAGACAAAGGCCCTTCTCAGGTTGCATCATTAAAACTTGTCTTGCCCGCTGAAGCCGCTTTTCTGTCTCTTTCTTTTTCTCCCTCTACCTGACGTGTTTACTTATCCATTCCTTTATTGTTGAACATTTACAACATTTTCAAATGTTATTCTATATAAAGTTCCAAGGAGCATTCTTAAACATAGATCTGTATGCTCATCCCTGATTATTTCTGTTAGGTCAGAGCTGAGAGGGAGACACAGAAAGCCCAAAGTGTAGCAGAATGAGGTTTATTCAAACATCTGAGTGCAGATGGGTGAAGGCCAGCAGCAGCGTCCACCCCGACGAGGGGGGAAAGCTTTAGGTTTATAGGGAGATTGTGCAGAAGGAGTAGAAGAACTGGGCCAGAACAGCTGAATTGCACATATGCCTTTGTCTCAGCCTTATCTCGTTACCGTGGTCCTGTACCTGGTGTGGGTCACTTATTTGGAGAGACAGCGTATTTCTTCTTTATCAGGAGGGGCCTCCTGTTCCCTCCTGCATTCCATTCCAGTGAAGGTAGCTTATGAGGGGTAGGATTAGGGGCATCGAGTCTGCTTTCTGACTGCTTCCTGCTGGTTGGGGGCAACGTTTTGTGGCGTGAGAGTTTGGAGTACTGGTTGATAATGGGGAAAAGCCCGTGTCATCAGGAAGATTTCTCCGTAGATTTGTTGGTGATAGCTTGGACTCTGTTTTGAATAAAATGTATGAAAAGCTGTAGTATACAGGGACCAAAAAGGAGGACAAGCAGGATCATTACCAGGGGTCCTAAGAAGGGTAAGAGACAAGTTAGTTTTGGGAGAATCAATTAAAGAGAGTTCCAAATTGAGTTTTCTGTCTTTTTCAGAGAATTTTTTTAGCCATTCTGCATTTTCTAAGATTCTCTGAGTTCTTTCTTCTACCTGTCCTGTGGTGTTTATATAATAGCAGCAAAAGGTGTTTGCAGTTGCACAAACTCCTCCTTCTGAGGCTAAAAGATTATCAATGGCTATTCTGTTACCCATTACCATGGCTGCCAATGAGTTGAGAGAGGCTGACAGGAGTTTAAAATTTTCTCCTGTGTCTTGTGCCACTGCAGCCATGGTAGCAGTGATATTTTTTGCTGTGAGTGCATTATATGTTATTCCTCCCACCAATACTGCCAAACTCAGAAGGGCTATTATGCCCACTGCAATAAGACCCACTGCCCACTTTTGGTGATGTATTTGGTGAGAGTGAGTGGATGTTATAGATTTGGGGAGTAGGACGGAAATATCTTTTTTGGGGGGTAAGACATATCCTACTGTCCAGGTCCCTCTGGTTTTTAAGGGGTTAATGCACTTTAGCACAACTCCTTTTTTCCCAGTTCCCCCCAGAAACATAAGACCTGATGGTTAAGCAGAGTAGTCCTTTTCCAGTTGTGTTTCCCAATAGGAAAGTGTGATTGAGCCCATCAATAGGGTTAAACGGGTTATCAGTGGTGCACCCTGGATAACTGCTTTTTATGAAAGGTGAGAATGAATTGTGTGGTTGTATTGAGACATTCCACCTTTGTATGATAATGTTTTGAAGTGAGGTATTGCAAGTAGGGAAAGGAGGGTGTAGAGAAATAGAACAGTTAATAGTATTGTGGCCTGCATTAGTACAGGACCCATTACATATTCCCTGAGTTATTGTGGCATTTTTGTGATGGCGGGTTATGTTTCCTCCTGTGGGACATGTATAAAAGGCACTGTTGGGATTGGGAAATATAAGAGATGGGTTACGAGGGGCACAGTTGAGGGCTCCTCCAATGGAGATGGATGGAATTAGATTGGTGTGTAAGATGGTACTGGGGGGTGGAAACAAAAAGAGTGGTCATGTGCTGGTATAAGGGTTACAGGTATGGACAGGATGGATTTAGACTTATTTCTAAATGGGATTGATTGGAAAATTATGGAGGTATTAGCTGGCAGGGCCTGTAGATAGGGCATTTCCGCAGAAGGGGTAGGCTGTTGATAACATATCCAGCAGGATGAGTTATAAGTTTGGAACAATTGTTGTCCTATTTGCTGGGAGGTGAGGAAAAATGTGTTATGGTGCCATATAATCTCAGTGGAGGGGGAGAGAAAGGTGGAGAATAAATAGAGAGTTATAGTTATAAGTATTGACATAACTTGGAAAGTAGGTGTTGGGTTTTAGTTGGTTCCAAAAGGGAGAGTAGTTAGTTGGTTAGGATCTAGAGCTTGATGTATTTCTTCCCACAGGAAATTGAAATCTCCCTGTAGATATGCATGCCAGAAAAGTTGAAAAGCAGACATTTGAGAGGGTTGGGGGCTTCCAATAGAACATGAATAATTTGGGAATAGAGTGAAGGTAAAGTTTGTAAGTTTTGGGAGGAAAGGTTACTCATCTATTCAGAGATCTGAAGCTGGTTCTTCGAGTACATGGTTGAGCCGGATGGAGGTGGGCCCCATTATGATAGCTCTATAAGAAAGAGGGGTAGGTGCAATAGTATCCTTGTCATGAGGCTTGAGATGGGAAATCTGGATCCAGATGGGGAGGCCCTGGAGCTTGGCTGCCATTGGTGTAGTCAAGAGAACAAGGTATGGGCCTCCCCATTTTGGTTGGAGGGGTTTTGGATGTAGATTTATTAATAGAACCCAATCTCCCAATTAGTTATTGGAGAGCCCTTTGTGGTGAGGAAACTGTGCTCTTCCCATATAGGGATGTGGGAGTGTAGGATGCAAAAGGCATACTTAGGGTCTGTATAAATGTTGATTGTTGTATTTTTTGAGAGTGTTGGTGCCCTGATCAGGGCCATTAACTTAGCCTTTTGAGAGGACGTTCCTATGGGGAGTGATCCGCTTTTAATGACATTTTCTTGGGAAACTATCTGGCCCTTCTCTGTCTTTCATGTATATAGGAACTGCCGTCTATAAACCAGGTGTAGGTAGAATTAGGTATGGGTTGTTGGGAGATGTTAGGAAAGTAGGGAATCTTATAACCTAGTATTTCTGTGCAGGAGTATATGGGATGAGTTTGAGAAGTGGGTAAGAGAGTAGCCAGGTTTAAAGGAGGGCTTCTGGCAAGAGATATATGTGGAGACTCTACAAAGAGTAGATGAAACTGTTGAATACAAGAAGATGCTAGGGCCTGTAAGGCCCGATGTGAGAGAAGATCGGTAAGGGAGTGGGAGGAATAAATAGTAATGGGTTGTCCAAAAGTTAGTTTTTGACCTTCCTTTGTGAGGAGAGCAGCTGCAGCTAAAGCTCTTAAGCAAGCTGGCCAGCCCCTGATAGCTGGATCTAGCTGTTTGGATAAGTATGCTATTATCTGTGTATCAGGGCCATTGTGTTGTGCAAAATTCCCACTGCTATACCCTGTTTCTCATCTGTATATAATTGGAAAGGTCTGGTGAGGTCAGGAAGTGTGAGTGTTGGAGCAGAGATTAGGGCATTTTTTAGGGCTTCAAAAGAAGGCTGAATATTTATGGTAGGATCTAAAGTTTCATTGAGATCCCCTTTTGTTGCTTGGTATAAGAGTTGAGCTAAGATGCCAAAATTAGGGACCCAGATATGAAAATATCCAGCTAATCCTAGAAAAGAGAGGACATCTCCCTTATTGGTGGGGGAGGAATGGATGCAATAAGGTTTTTTCTATCTCCTGTCATTTCTCTCTTTCCTGGGGAGAGAGCTAAACCCAAGTAGATAACTCAGGGTAAGGAGATTTGTGCCTTTTTGGGAGACACCCTATAGCCCTTTTCTGCCAAAAAGTTGAGCAGGTATATAGTATGTTGGCAGGAGATGGTTTCAGAGGGACTACATAACAATAAATCATCCACATATTGTAAGAGGACAGATGGGGAGAGATTTAATTGGGTTAGGTTAGAGGTCAATGTCTGTCCAGAGAGGTGGGAGCTGTCCTTAATTCCTTGGGGAAGAACAGTCCAAGTGAGCTGTTGTGACTGCTTGGAGTCTGGGTCTGTCCATGTGAATGCGAAGATGTCTGGGGAGTTAGGATGTAGTGGGATCATGAAGAAGGCATCATTCAGGTCTAATACTGTGAAGTGGGTAGTGGAGGATGGGATAAGAGATAGGATAGTGTAAGGGTTAGGGACTACCAGATGGATGGGCCTCACTGCCTGATTAATGAGTCTTAAATCCTGGATGACGTGGTATGACCCATCCGGCTTTTTGACTGGTAGAATAGGGGTTTTATATGGGGAGTTAGTGGGGTGGAGCAAGCCTTGAGAGGAAAGGCGAGTAATGATAGTCCCTGAAGGTCTTGTAAAGGAACTGGGTAGTGAGCCTGGCGATGGAACTGAGAGGGATCCTTTAAATGTATTTGGACGGGGGAATGGCAGGTGGCAATTGAGGGGGTTGAAATATCCAAACTTTGGGACTGACCTCAGATTCAGGGAAGGGTAAAGGAGACAAAGGGGAGTCTGTGAGGAGAAGGGCGGTGTTTGCCTGTGGCTCGTGGTCCAAGGGTAAGTGGATTGTTACAGAGTTTGGAGAGGATATCTCTCCCAATAGAGGGGTTGGACACTGAGGGAGAATGAGAAATGAGTGGGTAAAGATACTGGGACCTAAGTGGCAAGTTAGAAGGGGGGCTGTTAAAGGATGGGAGATAAGGCCGTCAACTCCCACAAGAGGGCTATGTAGGTCCTTGGAATTCTGGCAGGGCCGAGTACGTTACCCCCATGTCAATAAGGAATAGGCTTACCTGCCACCAACAGAGTTACCCAGAGCTCTGATGCGGTGATCGCTTTGGGGGCTGTTGGTCCCGGGCACCTTCAGTCTTCCGTAGCCAGGCCTAGGAGGTTCGGCAGTGCAAGATCAGGATTGTTTGGCTCCTTTGGGGGAAAGGATGCAGCCCCACCTCAAGAGGCTAGGCTGCAGTCGACCTTCCAGTGACTTGTTGTCCCACAGAGGTGGCAAGGCCCTGGGAGTGGTCGAGGGTTAGGACATTGTCTCGCCCAGCGGCCTGCTTGACCACATTTAAAACAAGGGCCTCGCGGTGTCTTTTGCCCCTTACCCCAGTTTGACTGTGTCTGCCCTTGGGATTTGTTGATGGCAGCAGCCAACATCTGATATTTAGTCTGGTCCCTTTTCTGTTTTTGAAGTTTTTGTTCTTCCTCCCGATTGTTAAAGACCTTAAAGGCCACCTGTAACAGGTCTTTTCGTGGGGTTTGAGGACCATCCTCTAGTTTCTGAAGCTTGCGCCTGATGTCAGACATGGACTGGGATATGAAATGCATATTGAGGAGTAAAATGCCCTCAGGAGTAGTGGGGTCTAGGGTGGTATATTTTTGTAAGGTCGTGGTAAGTCTGGACAGGAAAAGGGCCAGATTTTCATCTGGTCCTTGTGTTCTTTTAGTTTTTCACAGGTGACTACCTTGTGGGCTGCTTTTCTTAGGCCAGCCACCACACAAGTAATCATATGGTCTCTCCTAGTCCGTCCCTCTGTCCCCTCTTGATTTCCTACTTGAAAATCCCATAATGGGTCTGTTCTAGGGATGGTGACTGTTCCCACTGGTTGGGCAGGGGTACATCTATGAATTTCATCACCATGTGCCTGGGCATTAAGCCAAACCCTCTCCTTCTCCTCAGGGGCTAGAGTCGAGGAAACAATAATGTAGAGGTCATGCCAGGTTAGATCATAAGATTGAGTTAACTATTTGAATTCCTTGATAAAGGCATGAAGATTGGTTGAAAAGGAGCTCAGTCACTTCTCTATCTGGGAAGGATCAGAGGCAGAGAAAGGGACATGTACCCCATAATGCCCTCCACCCCAGCCACTTCCCTGAGTGGGCATAGACCACTTGTGGTAGAGTCTGTGGGTCCCTAGACTTGAGCAGAATGAGAGTGGGTAGTAGGGGGGCTGGGAAGGGGACAGGGAGTAGGTTGAGGGTCTGGTTGATCGGGCATTGGCTGGGAGGTTTATATGGGGGAGGACCAAGATCAGAAGGGTCAGGATCTGGGGTCTCCAGTTTATCCAGAGCTGAGGGAGAGAGCAAGGGAGATGGTTTGGTGTGTAATAAAATGATCTGAGCCAGACTGCAATTCTGACAGAGTGAGGGTCGAGAGTGAAGGGTGAAGGTTGAACATAGGAAATCTTGGACAATTTCCCATTGTGGTGACAGAAGTCATCCAGATCTGGCAATATGCTAAAATCAAAAGTCCCATTTTCAGGCCATTGTGTGCCATTGTCAAGTTTATATTGTGGCCAACCAGCGTTACAGTAGAAGATTAACCACTTCAGCCAGACCTCGTCAGTGAGACCCAGTTCCTTTAGGTTTTGGAGGAGACATCCCAAAGGGGTAGTTTTAGGAGGGGTAGACTGGGAGTTTCCCATGTCTCTGGATAGAGTAAGAGCCACTGAAGGCCAATTCCACTCAGTTTTAGGCGTCCCCAAAATGAGGGAAGGGCAGAGGAGAAGGAGGGCGACCAGTTGGAACAGGCATCCCTGAGTCCAACGGCATCCCAGGACACAGGGGCCATAAGGGTTCTCTGGCCTACCCATAGGGCTTTCGAGATCAAGAAACGAAAGTAAAAGAGATTGGAGTAACCTGAGAGCGAGCTACTGAGTTCCTACTCACCAGGAACAGGATGCGAACTTTGAAGGTCAGCAAGGGGAGATCCAAGTGCCGGTCCAATGTTCGTTTCTCTCTCTCAGCTTGGTCCAGGAAGGCCAGGGAGGACAAGAGCCTCAGAGTCTCTCGCGGAAGGACAGGATTTGGGAGTAAACCGAGGACAAGCTGTCGCTGCCTGCTGTTTCCCGAGCTGTTCATCCTGCCCACAAGCCACCAGGGTGAAGAGTCCACCCGTTTGGCCCTCCCAGGTTTCGGCACCAAAATGTTAGGTCGGAGCTGGGAGGGAGCCACACAAAGCCCAAAGTGTAGCAGAATGAGGTTTATTTGAACATCTGGGTGCAGATGGGTGGAGGCCGACAAGAGCGTCCACCCCGAGGAGGGGGGAAGCTTTAGGTTTATAGGGAGATTGTGCGGAAGGAGTAGAAGAACTGGGCCAGAACAGCTGAATTGCACAAATGCCTTTGTCTCAGCCTTATGTTGTTACCATGGTCCTGCACCTGGCGTGGGTCACTTATTTGGAGAGACAGCGTATTTCTTCTTTATCAGGAGGGGCCTCCTGTCCCTCCTGCATTCCATTCCCGCATCGCCCTCAGGGTCTGACAAAGGTTATGTGCCTAATAATTTCTTGTGAAATTAATGTAGGGATAAGGCAGAAAAGGAAGGTCAAGAGGGCCTGAATGCAGCCATTTTGAGCAATACCAGATCCTAACCATCCTGAACAAGGAAGTCACCAGCAAGTTGCCAGCCCGTGACCCTCTGAAGATGGATAAATTACTAAACCAAATGCCTTACAAACTGTGCTTACCTTTCTGTGACAGCAGTTTATGATTAACCTTTATGGCCTGACCATAAGACAATGCTGGTCACCTATAACTGTTTCCCACTGGGTTTTTGAACATTTAAAACTGTTACCATTGCCCCATAAGGGGTCCCCCTCTGCTTGGGATCTCTGGAGTAGGATCTATTGTCTGTCTCTATGGCAATAAACTTCCCTGTTGCTAGTTGGATCTCACTTAAATTCTCTCCTGTGCGAAGGCAAAAACCCACTTGTCGAGTTCAGGGGGCTTTCCTCCCTTCACTGGGACACCTCCTGCATCAAAATGTGATATACAAAATGGTGTCACTCTGGTTCAGAGTCTGAAATGGAGTCCAGAGCCATTTTAAGAAGGACTCTCTGCACTTTCTGCCAATTTGCAAAACACACACACACACACACACACACACAAACAGGAAATTGCCTTGAACCCTTGAACTGGGCCAAACTGTAATGACCACACCATCCTGGAAAACAGCTGAATTTCACTAGTGCTGCATCTCCTGAAAAATAGCTGATGAACTATGGACTCATGTGCTAGCCAGCCGCCTCCACCAATGGTAATTCCTTAAAAACAACTGTGTAATCACCCTTAGCATCTTTTTTACTTCTCTTAAACCCCTACTCTCCTCCCTGTCTCTGGAACACAATTTGGCTTCAAGCTGAATCTATGTCTCCCAAATTGCAATTCCTAATACCCTAGTAAACTCTGTGTTTTACTGCATTGCACCTTGATCTTTTGCCTCTTTTTAGCTGACATTCCTTAGAGATTAATCCCTAAAAGTATAATTACTTTATAATTGAGTATAAATATTCTAAGACATGTTAAATAAAATTTGTAGGAGGCCATTGGTTTGGACTGAGCTCCTGTGCTAGGCCCAACCAAAATGGAGTTACTCATGCTGAAGTTTAATGCCACCAAACCAAAACTAAATTGTTTATCTGACCTCCTGAGAAATCAGGAGAGAAATAATAATAGCCACATCCCCAAACAAGCCACTTTTAGCCAGCATAACACGGTCCCCTCAGCTTTAACCCTTACAAAAAAGTAAACTGAAATAACCTGATATTAACCAATCAGCTTTTTTTATTGTTCTGTTTCCTTGTTCCCACCTTACAAAATTCACTGTTCTGCTATTGTGCAGGAGGAGCTTTCATTCTATTTTGTGGAATGGGGTCTGCCTCGATTAATGAATTGCAAATAAAAGCCATTAGATCTATAATTAAATTTGTAGTAATTTTGTCTTTTGACAGACAGTTGATACAAACATATATTTCTATCAGCAGCGTATGAAGGTTTCCATATCAGATCCTCATTAGGTTGTCAGATTAGTGCGAACTTTTAAAATCATGTAACCCTTTCAGTGAAAAACTGTCAGCATCCACAGCCATTTATAAATACTACATATTCATTACAATACTAATATAGTACAAAATCAGAAACCACATAAAAATAAATATTTAAAGGGCTGAGATAAAAATAAATATAAACATCTCTAGTATTTTCTCGAACCCCCAGAACCATCTTAGATGTTGCCCTTGGGGAGCTCCTGATTTACATTATCGGTGCTCACTTTCATCCATGTGTAGTCATGGTATGGACATAATGAAGCAAACAAAGATAGGTGAATATTTTGTTAAAAAGTAAATTTTTTGTGTCTACAAGTCTAGCTTGATGATGGTAATAGACATAATTTTAAAAACCTTATATTTGCTTAGTTCCTTATAGTTTACAAGATACTTTCATACATACCTTATTTGATCCTCGTAAGTGCTTTACAAGGTGAATGGAGCAACAGCATTACTATTCTGCATTCTACAGTGAAAGGAATTGAGACTCAGGGAGCCTAAGTCCCTTGCCAAGTCGCACAGCTATTAATAATGAATCTGATATGAATAGTAAAATCTTCCTACTGTGAATTCTGGGCCATGGACTGAAGTCAGGGCATAGACTCAGGGAACCCCCAGGATGAGAGAAGCTAGATAAAAAGGTTAAAGGGGCAGCCATATAATGGAGCAGATTCTGAAAGCTAAGGGTCACAGTGGACGTGAGTCAGGAAATGGATCAGAAGTCCAGGTGATCAGATACCAGGTGTCAGGATCAGGACCTTAGGCAGGAGAACAAGGAAAACAGAATAAGGAACCAAGTACAGAACCTCAGCATAGATGGGGACCACAGGAACAGGAAAAGGGAGTCCATCTCTACTGAAGATTGCTAGGAGGGTGATGGAAGGCTTTCAAGTACTTCTTACAAACAGCATAGCTGAGATAAATACCTAAAATTAAATTAGAGAATCATGCTTAATGCTTCAATTCCAATTTGCCAGCAAACACAGACAAAATCAGTACTTGCGCCATTCACCAATGCCTATATACAGTAGTCCCCCCTTATCCGTGGCTTTTCTTTCTGTGGTTTTAGTTACCCATGGCCAGTTGCCATCCAAAAATATTAAATGGAAAATTCAAGAAATAAACAATTCATAAGTTTTAATTAGCACATCGTTCTAAGTAGTGTGATGAAATCTCACGCTGTCCTGCTCCATCCCACCTGGGACATGAATTATCCCTTTGTCCAGCATATCCATGGTATGCAGTTTAGTAGAATTCTGGTTTTTGGACCAGTCTGAAAATCATTATATTATAGAGAAGATTAAATCATTTATTGACATTGATATAATGTTCAAATCAACTCAAAATTGGTAAAAAAAAAAATTCAGGGCTCAAGGTATACATATAGGTGCCTAGACTCAGGCTGAATTAGGCAGGGGAGGACTAGGATGAGGAGGGGGCAGAGGAGGGTAGCAGAGGGCTAGATCCTATTGAGTTCAAATTGGGAAGTGACTATGCCATATCACAATGATTTAAAACAGCATGAAGAACGGACTTCAGACCTCTGATCCTTTTGGTATTCTATGAATGCAGGATAGGAGATAATGAGGCAGGGTGAAGACAGGACTTTGGGTGAGAATTGAAGCAGGAACTCAACCTCCAAATGGACATAAGGGCTGGGAGCAAGAACCAAACCCAGAGGTCATGAAAGTGCAGGCAACTTGAATAAGGAGCAGAGAGGAGCCAGGATGGATGACAGCAGCTCTGACAACCACTTTGGCTCAGGAGAGAGTGGGGTTGACAGTCAGCAAGGACAGCAGCCAGTGGGTAGGGATAGCATAAGAGTGTTTGCATTTTCTTGGGATCTTGGGCCATACCAGATAGTTTATGATAACAATGTGATTTATGGTGGGGACCTTGGGCCATATGGTATCAATATGACCTCTGGAGAGGCCAGAGACTGAGTAACCAAGATCAGCAATGGCACCCTCCATGCCCATATGACCAACTCCCCAATAAAAACCCTGGACACCAAGGCTCAGTTGAGCTTCCTTGGTTGGCAATACTTAATTCATATTGTACAACACTGTTTCTGGGAGAATTAAGCACTGTTCATATGACTCCACTAGGAGAGCACAACTGGAAGCATGGTCTGTCCTGTACTCTGGCCTACGTGCTTTTTTTGCTGATTTTGGTCTATATCCTTTTGCTGTAATAAACTATAGCTGGGAGTTTAACAGCTTTTCTGAGTTCTATATGTTCTTCTAGTGAATCGTTGAACTGAAGGTGGTCTTGGGACACCTGACACAAGTGTCCTTTTCCTTAGATATCACATTTTCAAATTAATGTCACTTTGAAATGTTTAGAGACATTGCCAAATGTCATGAACCAGTCATTTAAAAGCATTTATGAGGATGACTTGTTTAGGTTGTTTTTGGTAACATTAATTCTTTCCTGCTCCCTCCCTTCCACAGCTCTCCCATCCCTAACACCCATACTTCTTATCACACTCAGATGCCTGGAGAGGAACAGATGCACCAATTTTCTACTCTGGCCTCTTTCTTTTCCACTTACTCCCTCTAAAAGCACAAAGAATTAAATAGGCTTGCTTTTCTGGTTTGGTGGTAGATTATTCTTTCTACTTTTGATTCCACCCAAGTCCTACCAATCAAATCTGTGGCCCAGCCCCTGAGTAAGTCAGTTTTTATCCCTCATAAATCTTATCTGTAAATATCACCTTGAATCCTTATAGCCTGCAGAAGCCTCCAGTTTGTGGTTTTCTAGCTCCAGATCATGAGGTCCTTGGTCCTTTAGAAGACAGAGCAGGTCTGAGGTTTGCCACATGCAAAGTGGAACATTATAAAACCCTTTAGTACTGGTCTGTGTCCATGATAAATTTTTTTCTTGATTATCCCTGTCTTCTTTTCCAAAAGTTGCCATTACAGACACCAGGACACTCCGATAATTCTGTTAGTCTGCAATCGTTTCATGTATGAGCAAGTTGTTTCCTCAATGAGATTATAAGCTCCCTGAAGATAAGAATCAAGCATCTCTTGAAGGTTAAGCCACACAGGAATAATTGAAAGCACAGCTGTGTTTCCTGCAGTGCTGTGAACACAGAATTGGCTTTATTACTATGTCACTAATTGTGCAAATGGAGGTTTTTAATGGCCTGTTGGGGCTGGTTTGAAGGAATAAGAGACTAAAGGTTCTTGAGCCAAGCATTTAAGTTGTCTTTGTCTGGAGTACTAAGGAAGACCCATCAATATTCTGCAGCATGCAGCATTGCCCAGTCCTCCTCCACTATTCCAGTCCTTAGAGGCGCCTACCCTTCCCATTTTCAGGCCTGCAGGACCAACTCTGCACAGTAGCTCTCACAATTCTGTTACAACCAAATCAAACAGACTCAGGAAAATCTCAAGAACCACTTACAGCAGCAGAAACCCAAGATCACATGGCTGGGTAACCACCTATTCAGGCTCTAGATCTCCTGCTGCCTGGCCTAGCTCACTTTTCCATGTCACACACTGCACAATAATGAGCAGGCAGACAGCTATCCTGGGAGTATATGGGAGAATAAAAGCATTGAAGATCCCAGTGGTAATTCTCCAGGTATGGAATTTATATATTTTAAATCTGGCCTGTGGGAGACGTGGAGTAGGGGAGTTAGGGAACGGGCCCTCATTAGCTTTCTTCATCTTTCAAATCCTATCACACCTCTTAAAAAATGTGTCCTTCTTTCAAACCCATTTTCTTCTAGTAACTAACCTTCATGCATTTCCAAAAAAAAAAAAAAAAAAAATCCAAGCCCTAATGAAAGGCATCAAGGATTTTAAAAAACATCTTTATTGAGATATAATTCAAACACTATCCAATTCACCCATTAAAGTTTACATTTCAATAGTTTTAGTATATTCACAGAGTTGTGCATCCACTGTTCCAATCATTTTTCAAACTTTTTCACCACCCCAAAAAGAAACTCTGCACCACTTGGATATCACTTCCTAACTCCCTTCCCCTAGGCAACCACTAATCTACTTTCTGTCTCCCTATATTTGCCTAGTCTAGATATTTCATATAAATGGAATCATATAATACGTGGTCTTTTGTGACTGACGTCTTTCACTTAGTATAATGTTTTTAAGGTTCATTCATGTTGTAGCATGTATCAATACTTCATTCTGTTTGATGGCTGAACAATACTTCATGGTATGGACATACCACATTTTGTTTATTCATTCATTGGTTGATGGACATTTAGGTTGTTTCCACATAATGGTTATTATGAATTTTGCAGCTATGAGCATTTATGTACAAGCCCTTGTATGCATACGTGTTTTCACTTCTCTTAAGTATAAACCAGGAGGAGTGGAATTGCTGGGTCATATGGTAACTCTATATTTAACTGTTTGAAGAAACTGCCAGACTATTTTCCAAAGTGGCTGCACCATTTTATATTCCCCCCAGCAATGTATGAAGGCTGTAATTTCTCCACATCCTCGCCATTTTCTCCACATCCTTGCCAATACTTGTTATCTTTTGGATTAGAGTCGTGCTAGTGGGTGGGAAGTGGTATCTCACTGTGGTTTTGGTTTGCATTTCCCTGGTGGCTAGCGATGTTCAGCATCGTTTCATGTGCTTATTGGTCATTCATATATCTTCTTCAGAAAAATATCTAACCAAATACTTTGCCCATTTTTTCATTGTGTTATTTGTTCTTATTACTTAGTTGTAATAGTTCTACATATATTCTGGATACATGTCCCTTATCAGAGATATGATTTGCAAATATTTTCTTCCATTCTGTGGGTTGTCTTTTCACTTTCTTGATGGTGTTCTCTAAAGCACAAGTTTTAAATTTTGATGATTCCAGTTTATCTATTTTTTCTTTTATTACTTGTGCTTTTGGTATCATATCTAAGAAACCATTGCCCAATCCAAGGTCATAAAGATTCACATCTATGTTTTCCTCTAGTTTTTTTTTTTTTTTTTTTTTTTTGGAGACACAGTTTCGCTCTGTCCCCTGGCTAGAGTGCAGTGGTGTCATCATAGCTCAGTGCAACCTCAAACTCCTGGGCTCGAGCGATCCTCCTACCTCAGCCTCCCAAGTAGCTGGGACTACAAGCGTGTGCCACCATACCCAGCTAATTTTTTCTATTTTTTTGTAGAGACAGGGTCTCCCTCTTGCTCAGGCTGGTCTCAAACTCCTGGCCTCAAGCGATCCTCCTGCCCTGGCTTCCCAAAGTGCTAGGATTACTGGTATGAGCCACTACCCCCAGCCTTTTTCTAGGAATTTTATAGTTTAAGATCTTACATTTAGGTCTTTGGTCCATTTTGATTTATATGATCCATTTTGGGTTTTCTATATGGTGAGGTAGGGGTCCAACTTCATTCTTATGCATGTGAGTATCCAGTTGTCCCAGCAACATTTGTGGACTATTCTTTCTGCAATAAATATTAATAGTTATGGTACCCTTGTGGAAAATTAATTGACTATAAATATGAGGGTTCATGTCTGGACTCTCATTTCTATTCTGTTGATTTATATATCTATCCTTATGTCAGGACCGAGCGTCTACATATGTCTTGATGACTGCAGCTTTGTAGAATTTTGAAATTGGGAAGTGTGACTCCTCCAAATTTGTTCTTCTTTTTCAATATTATTTTGGCTATTTTGGGTCCCTTAAATTTCCACATAAATTTTAGGATTGCTTGTCTAATTTTGCAAAGAAGTCAGCTGGGCTTTTGATAGGGGTAGTGTTGAATCTACAGACCAATTCGGGGAGTACTGCCATCTTAATAATATTAAGTCTTCTGATTCGTGAACATGGGATATCACCCTTTCCTCTTAAAAAGTGAGCCCTGACTACTGGTCCAGTAGGTCTGGGCCGGGCCTGGGAGTGGGAGAAGCTGGACAGGTCTCTAAGGTGTAGGGCCCAGGTCACTAACGCCCTTCCCAACCCTGCTTCCTTCCCCATCCCCACCCCCACCGCTCCACGATCCCCAAGTAGAGAGTGCGAGGCCCTTCACCTCGTCCTGACCCACAAAGCCAAAAAGCCGTTTTTACATTTTCGGGGCCTCTGGCACAGGCAGCAGCTGGCACACTGTCAGGATCCCACAATCGCAACGGCCAGTGAGGCCCGCTTCAGGGACACTACATTCTGGTTGCCATGGGTACCCCGGGTAACAAGGGCGGTGGCTAGGAGTGTGCTTGCGTCCGGCCGGACGTGGGCGGAGTCACCATGGCGACCGAGGACGCTGAAACTAGCTTCTTCCTCTTGGCACTGAGCATCTGAGTCTGCGCGATCTTCCTCTCAACCTCGACCACCCTCCTGGATATTTTCCGGGTTCTGCCCGGAAGGCAAACGAACGTCTTTCCTCTTGGAAAAGTCACAGGTCTTAATGCAACTTTAGTTTATACAGGTTTTTTTGCCTTATAATAGCTATAAAAGTCTGGTTAGATCTCATCTCGTTCCAAGAGCGCACAGTTGGGGCTGTCTTAGCACGTCGGGAAGATTCTTGCTATTTTGCTATTTTGCTATTTATTGTACGGGCTTAAAACGGGGGTGGGCGGGCAGGTGCGCCCCTCTTGGGGCGGGCGGGAGAGCGCGGCGGCCACGGTGGTCCCCTTAGGTCCCGCAGCAGCTGCAGCCCCCGCCGTGTCCCCTCGGCTGCCAGTCTGCCTGCACTAGGACGTCAGCAGGCGGGGTCCCAAGAGGGGACCACGGGGACTGCAATGAGAGCTCGGCATCCCGCCCAGGAACCCCCAGAAGGCGGGTCCCGCGTGGGGTCGGCCAACCCCGTGGAGCGTATGCGACCCCTGAGCCCGCTCCCGGGAGGATGAGTTTCCATGTGTAAATATCGCAGCCTCGCGGCCAGCGCGCACCCGGAGTAGGAGGGGACTCGGCTCAGCGACGGGAAACCTGGCTGTCCCCGAGCCCGTGCTGTCCGGGGAAGTCCCCGCAGACGCTGCCCACGGCCACTTCGCCGTCGCGGGGAAAGCCGGCTCTGAGGCTCGAGTTTCCTTCTCCGCGTCGGGAGAGGCGGGTCGCAGAGCCGGGCCCAGCAGGCTCACGTTCGGGGACCGGCGGGACGAGGAGCGCCCCCGGTGGCCGCGGGCTGACCTCGCTGAAGGCAGGGAGGGCGTCACCGGCCTCGGGGACCTTGACACAACCTGGAGCAGGAGGCTGAAAAACCCGCCACGCAGGCAGGCCGAGTCACCGGTCCCCTGGGACAGGACACCTAAGCCCTTTTCCTCGGGAATCTGACTCTATACCTAATTGTTTGATGTCCTGCAAGGTTGTTTTCCAAAGTGCACCATTTTACATTCCTACCATCAGCCGCTATCCCCTCTACCCTCTTTGAGCCTTGAGTACTAGGATAGGAGGAAGATAGCCCGTTCACAGGTTCGTGGGGTGGGAGACCTCCCGCTGGAGGCTGCTGCGGGATTATTGCTATCCTCTGCCAGGGAAACCTTTCACACCACAGCTGAATTTAAGTTATTGTCACCATGTGTCAACATTTTTCCTCTAGCATTGTGATATGACTTTGTGCGTCTGCTGTGTCCCGGGACTTACCCTTTCTTCTCCTGGTGGTTTAGGAAGATAAATATTTGCAGGTTCGGAACATTTATGGTAAGCTTCTGTTAGGGTGTGAAGTCCATAGGCAGGTGAGAAAGGATTCTCAGAGTTTAGGACAGAAAGAAGCTCAAAGTTTTCTCTCTTTCTCTCTCTCTCTCAGCACCAGAAAATAAAGAGAGGCACTGGCCCTGAGGGCAAATGACTCTGACTCTTTATTAGGGCAGGCTGAGGAGGGGAGGGGGGATTTATGACTGTAGCCAGATTAGCAGAAGACAGCTGAGAAACTGCTGTGTTGGCTTCTTCTGTTTCTCACATAGCAGACTGATAACAAAAATTAGTTTCTTCTTTCCTCTAGATAGCGGGAGGCAGCTGGTACTCTCTCTTCTTGAGGAAGCTGGGGACTTTGCACTCCTACTGTCCACTCAGGAACTTTTTCAAGGCTGTTTAAACAATACTCAAAAACCTTTTCACAGGCAGTGAATATTTGATGACAGTCCATCAGATGGTCTACCCTTTCCTCCCCCTCCCAGAAACTCTTTTCCCTTTTTGAATGTAAATTGACCAGCTCTGGCAAATGTTAATGAGGATTTGCACCTTCTTTTGTTTGCTCAGCTTTCTTTAATTGCTAGGTAAACATCTCTGTAGGAGATTCGTGTTACTAACCTTAGAGGCAGGGTTTATGCTACTTTAAGTGGCTGCCAGTTAGAAATTTATTTTCTTGTTAGCCGTCAGCAAGACCATTCTTTCAGCTTCCATGTTATGTGTTGGCTTTGCCTTGTGTTGTTTTAAAAACTGTAATTGTTCCAACTTCTGCTGGTCTCAAGCGTAGCAGGCAATTGTGTGAAAACAACCCCAAAAGTCATTTTTGTGTAATTTGTTTGAAATAGTTTGGAATAATTATAGTGTTTTACTTTAATATGGGCATTTTTTGTTTGGATTTTTAAAAAACCTCGCTATAAAACTTTGTTCTTAAACATGTTATTAGATGTAATTCAATATGAATTTACAATATGTGAATTTATTTTTGCTTATTATATAAATGAGTTTTTTGAGAAGTAATTTGTAGCACCACAAAGAAACATGGCAAACATAAAGATCTCTGCTTTCATTTGAATAAATATTTTCCTGTTATCTAATAAGAGTGGGAGAGGAGGGAAGTCGCTGATTTTTTTCTATCACGATAGTATTTTAAGATTACTTGCAACTCTTCCTCATTAAGGTAACTGATTTTAATCTCAGCACCGCACAAGCAGCTGCCTCAGTCCATCAGGAAGAATCTCTGGACTAGACCCTTGTTTTTAGGGTGTTTAGAAGAGAGAGCAACACAAGAAGTGCCAAGTTAAAGTCTGCATAGATTGTGTGAAACGACGTAAATAAGAATTGCAAGGCGCCACGTGACCACTGCCGAGCCATGGCGGCGACGGCGACGTGCGTCCTGCTGCTCCGGGGCTAGCGGCGCGCCCGCCTGCCGCCAAGACGAAGGTGGTGGAGGAGCCCGGCGCGTTCGGGTGAGCGGCCTCGCGGGGCGGCCTGGGCCCCTTCCCCCCGACCCTGCCGCTTCCCGTAGGGTGAACAACCTGTTCTGGCCCCAGACCCGTCGTCCCCCGCCCGAGAGGGAGCCTTCGCCCGTGTCTGGGCCCGTGCACCCCTTCAGACTTTCTGGAACAAGTCTGAGTTCTGCCCGTTGCACCACGTGACCCAGCACCACCAGGCCTCCCGCCGGGACGCCCAGGGCGGGATCCTCGGCGTCTGGCAGGAGCGGGCAGGTGGATGAGGGACGGCGACTCCTGCCGCTCCCGGAGCCGGCAGAGCAAGGTGGAGCTCGCCTGTGGGAAAAGCAACGACTGGCCCACGTGTCTGAACGAAGCACTTGAGTCTCCTCGCTGACGTCCGAGACCCCCGTCGTCTGCCACCCCACTCTTTGATGTGTACCCCGCCCTGCTGGAGCAGCGGGGGGGCCAGGTGGAGCAGGACCTGGCTGATGAGTTGATCACCCCCCGGGGCTATGAGAAGTCGCTGAGGGCGCGTTTTGAGGACGCTGGCTATTTAAGGACCCCAGGAGAAAGTGAACCCCCGCAGCAGGAAGGAGGTCCTAAGGGCCTGGGGTTTGAGACCCTGAAAAACTGCAAAAAGTCACATAAAGAACTGTCGAAGGAGATAAAAAGTCTTAAAAGTTTGCTTACCCAGCACAGCGTCCCATACACAAAGCACACAGAAACCTCCAGCTCTGAGTACTTGGGCCACAAGATACCCACACACCCACCTCCACCACGAGTAGCATCGAGGCGATCCAGGACTGCGTGGGGACTTCTCGTGACCCCGAACCTCGGGGAGTCTGGGCGGAAGGCAGAGAAGGCTGCAGGCACACCCGCACCATAGCCCCGAAAGGCCCACGGGCAAGTCCACTACAGCAAAGAAGGCACAGTTCATCTCGGACCAGGCGAGGACACACCCAGGGACCAGCTGGTGGATCTTGGTTTGTGCCCAGAGATGCAGACAAAATAAAGATTCAAACTTTAATTAAAAAAAAAAAAGAATTGCAGCTGGGAAGAGCTTTACTCAGTTGCTGAGCCAGACAGCCACCAGCATGCATAGTACCAAAAGGTACAGCAGATCTAGTTACTGACCACCTACTGAGCACCTACAAGCACTTTGCAAATTGGATTTAGGTATGTCCCTCAGTCTGGCAATGGGGACAATGTGATGGCTATTGGTGGGAGGACAATTGGAACTTGATCTTTTCCTTTTGGAGGGAAAAAGGGCCCCTGTAGTCTGTTTTCCTGTACTTCGTAAGTTGGACTTTTAAAACATTCTTTTGTCTTTCCTGTGTTTATATCCTTTAGGTTCACTCTTCTGTAGTTATTAGTTATTTCTGAAGATGTCAGCTTCCTTATCTATGCTGTGACAGCTCCGCCAGCCTCTCTATTGCTGCATTTCTGCCTACAAGGCCACATCTTGTCCCACAGATGCCCCAGGCTCTCCTTTACTGACAACTTTCCCAGATGGCAGACAAAACCCTTCCCAATTTGGCTCCAACTCACATTTCACTTTCCTAGTTCTTTGCCAACCCTCCCTACACATCAGTGTATGAGCTGCGCTCACATTGAAAGTAACAACAAAAATCCCTGTTACATCTCTAAAACTACTGCCTTTTATTGACAAAGATGGAAGCACTATCCCATTGTTGTATAATATTTCTCTCTAGGTTGGCCCTGATATCTCTCTCTGAAGAGTGGCCATAATCCCTAGCCCTGACTTAATGAAGGTCCAGGTTGGACCCTTAGGCATTGGGCCATCTACCAGGATAAGAAAGTATCATGTTGAAAGGCACATCATGAACATCCAGAATCCAAATTCCCTGGACCTCTCTTATTATTGTTTATAATAAAATTTATATTCTTATTATTGTTTTTAATAGAGCAATAGTTTTTTAATTTTGATGACTTCTAATCTATGAATTGTCTCTTTTATGGATTGTGCTTTTTGTGTAGTTTCTAAGAAATCTTTGCCTAACCCAAGATCACAAGGATTTTCTCACATGTTTTGTTCTAAAGTTCGATAGTTTTGGATTATATATGTAGGTCTGTGATTCATTTTAGGTTAATTTTTGTATAAGGTGTTTTGTATCATTTTGCTATGGATGTCCAATGGCCCCACCACTATTGGTTGAAGAAACTGCTTTCTCCATTGAACCACCTTTGTATCTTTGTGATGTACATGTGGGTCTGCTTCTGGATTCTCTATTCTGATCTACTGATCTATGGGTCTATCTAATTTTCACTAAAATCACACACTCTTGATTACTATAGCTTTATAGGAAGGCTTGAAATCAGACAGTATGAGCCTTCTCCATCTTTACTGTTCTTTTTCAAAATTGTTTGATTGTTGTTGTTCCTTGGACCTTCCATATCAGTTTTAGAATCAATTGTCCAATTCTAGAATCAAATTTTTCTATAAAACGTCTTGCTGTGATTTTGATTGAGATTGCATTGAATCGATATATGGAGTTTGTGGAGAATTGACCTAATGATGTTGAGTTTTTCAATCTATAAACATACTACATATCTCCATTTATTTAGGTTTGCTTTGATTTTGTTTCTTCAGTGTTTTGTTTTCAGCATACAGAACTAGCACATATATTGTTGTATACATGCCTAAGAATTTCATATTTTGGTGTTATTGCAAATATTTTTAAAAGTTTTGATTTTCATATATTCATTGCTCATATAACAGACATTCAATTGATTTTTGTGTAGTGACCTTGCATTCTACAGCCTTGCTAAACTCAAATATTAGTTCTAGATTTAAAATTTTTTCTTGCCATTTTCTACATAGACAATCCTGTTATCTGAAAATAAGACCGTTTTATTTCTTCCTTTTTAATTTTTATGCATTTTATTTCTTTTCTTGCTTTATGGCATTGGCTAAGACTTCCAGTGCAGTGGTTAATATAGATGATGAGAGTGTACATCCCTACCTGTTTCCTGGCCTTATGGGAAAGAATTTAATCTTTTACCACCAAGTATACTGTTAGCTATAGGTTTTCTATAGATGCCTCTTATCAGTTTATGGATGTTTCTTTTTTGTTACAATAGGATATTGAAAATTTTCAGATGCTCTTTTTTGTGTCTGTTGAGATGATCATGTGCTTTCTCTTCTTTAGTCTATTAACATGGTGAATTATATAGATACATTTTCAAGTATTAAACTAACTTTACATTCCCAGATTAAATCTCAGTTGATTATTATGTAAAAAAATTTTTTGATACACTGGTGGATTTGATTTGGTAATATTTCATTCAGGATTTTTGCAGCTATGTTCATTAGGCATATTCATTTTCTTTACTTGTAATTTCTTTCTCTGGTTTTGGAATTAGGGTAATACTGACCTCATAAAATGAGTTGGGCAGAGTTATTTTCCCTTCAACTTTTTTTGAAGAGTTTATGTAGAACTGGTATTATTTCTTTTATAAAGGTTTCATAGAATTTGCCAGTGAAGCCAATTGGGATATGGAGTTTTTATTGTTTTTTGGGGAGAAGGATTTTAACTATAAATTTAATTTCCTTAACAGATATAGGACTATTCAGGTTATCTAGTTTTTCCTTGAATAAAGTTTGGTAGTTTCTGCCTTTTAAGGAATTTGTCCAATACATCTAAATTAATGCCTAATTTGTAGACATATAGTTATTTGTAATACTCTTATGATATCCTTTTAGTACCTGTAGGGGTCTGTAGTGACCCTGATATTGGTAATTTATGTCTTCTCTTTTTTCTTTGTCAATATGGCTAGAGGCTTATTGATTGATATTTTAAAATAATCAGCTTTAATTTTTATTTATTTTTCTCTATTGTATTTCTATTTTCAATTTTGTTGATTTCTTCTCTTTATTATTCCTTTCCTTCTGCTTGTTTTGTATTTAATTTGAACTCCTTTTTCATGTTTTTAGTGTAGTTTACCATTAATTTTGAGACCTTTCATCTTTTCTAATGTAAACATTTAATGCTATAAATTTCTCTCCAAGTACTGCTTTACCTGCATCCCACAAACTTTGAAATTTTTTTCCATTTTCATTTAGTTCAAAATATTTACCAAATTGACATCTGCTTCTGCTTTGACTCATGGGTTATTTAGAAGTATATTGTTTAACTCTCAAATATAAAGTAATTTTCCAGACATCTGTTACTGATTTTTAGTTCAATTCTTTTATGTTCAGAAAAAATATTTTGTATGGTTTTTATTTTTTAAAATATGTTAAGGTGTGTCTTATGGCAATGTTCTATGTGTACTTGAAAAGAATATGTATTCTGTTATTTGTTGGGATGTTTTATAGATAGCATATATATAATGATATATAATATATATGATATAATGATATATAACTTGAACTTTAGGTCAAGTTAGTTGATAGCATTGTTGGAGTCATATTTCTTAACTGAATTTCTGGAGCCCTGGATTCCAATCTCTGGATTGGAAAATGATCTCTAAATTTGAATACAAAATCCAATCAAAATAAATCTGGGTTTTTTTTCCTTATCAAGTCTATATGTAAATACTGCCTTGAAGCCTACAGTGTACACACTCCAGATTATGTACCAGCTCCAGATTCTAAGGTCCTAGGACCTAGAGATAATATACATTGTGTTAGGCTATAAGGGTTTCATGCATGAGCCAGTTGTTGTCTGAATTAGATTTTAAGATCCCTGAGATTACCATTTTCTGAATGGTAAACTGCACAAATATAATTTTGACTAGTTGGGTCTTCCACAGTGCTGTATGTGTGTTAGGGGCTAAATTAATATCTCTGTAATTACTTAAGTGCAGGGGAAGTTTTCTGGACTATTATACTGGTGAGGCAGAAACAAAGGAATTCGCTATGCAGGACCTGCCAACATTCTACCATGGGCGGCGTTCCCTTGGTTTCCTCCACAACCATAGTCCCTCCACTTTCCAGGTCTACAGGGCCAGTTTTCCAAGCAGCTCCCAGGTGTGAACTGATAATAAAAAGCAGTTGTAGAAGGCTGAGAGATGCTTGAGAGATGCCCACAGCTTCATCACATTCCACAAACTATAGTCCAAGAGGAGCAGAACAAGTTTTGGATCACAAAGCTGGTTAATGGCCCCCTCAGAGCCTAGATCTCCTGCCTCCCAGCCTGTGTCCCTCCTGGGACATATATACCCCATTGCAAGGGGATAGCCCTCCTGGGTGTCTTGGAGACTGAAGGGCCTTCAAGACCCTAAGTCAGGGGTCCCCAACCTATGGTGAGTTGTATAATTATTTTATCATATATTGCAATGTTATAATAATAGAAATAAAGTGCACAATAAATGCAATGCACTTGAATCATCCTGAAACCATCCCCCCCACACACCGCCCAGTCCATGGAAAAATTGTCTTCCATGAAGACGGTCCCTGGTGTCAAAAAGGTTGGGGACCACTGCCCTAAGTGATGATTTTCCAGAGACATAATTTATATATTAAAGCTGGCTAGTGGAGAATATTTCTTGAGGTAGGGTAGGTGGTAAACAGGCTTTCCTTGCATTTACTCATCTGTCAAATCTCCTCATACCAGAGTACACTCCCCTCTTAAAGGGAGCACTAACTGTGGTCTAGTTGGCTAAGCTAGGCCTGGGGGCGGGGAGAGCTGAAGAAATCTCGGGTTCATTTCAAGAGCATTCACCTTTACCTCATCAAAATGGTTACATGGGTCCTTTAAAATCTTGTACATTAATTCTAGTGCTTGAATTGCCTTGTGGTTGGCATAGAGAAATGTTAGTAAAAACTTTGTAAAAGAGTCAAATTTGTGTAGCTCTATCTGTAGGTGTAGCTTGAAGATGATGGCAATAAACTTCATATGAGAAATTTATAACTGTGTAGCACTTTATAGTTGACAAGTACTTACACATATAAAATTTTGTTTGATCCTCATAGTGCCTTATTAGGCAAACGGAAGAAAGGTAATATTATCCATTTTTAGTTAAAGCAGTTGAGACTCAAGGAGCCTAAGTCCTTTGCCAGGCTATACAGGCAGTAGTAAAAAATCTGATATTAATAATAAATCTTCCTACTTTTGAGTGCTGAGCCTTTGGCTGAAATTAGGGTATAGGCTCAGGGAACCTCAGGATGGGAGAAACTAGATGAAAAGGCTGATAGAGCAGCCACAACATTAAGCTGGGCATGGTGAAGACCAGGATCTGAAAGCCAAGGATCACAGTGTACCTGGGTTGGGATAGATTTTTTTAAAAAATGCAGTTAATCAAGCTCCAGGGTTTGGTATTGCAGGCATGGGAACAGGCAGTGCAGAACAAGGCACTGAGAATGGCACCTCAGCCCAACTGGGGATCACAGCAGCAGGAGAGAACACAGATCTACTGAAGACTCCTGGGACAGAGACTTTCAAGGTATTTCTTGCCATCAGTAAGGCCGAAGCCAATGTTTAAAGTTCAGTTACAAAATTGCACTTTGGTACTTCCATTCTAACTTGAGGTTGAACCCAAAGCTCTAGAGCACAGATAAAATCAATACCCATGTGTGTTGGGACTTCCTAAGATCAGCTCCAGTTTTGGTGATTCACTAGAAGGGCACACAGGACTAAGCATATAGTCATAACCATGGCTAAGATCCATTACAATGAAAAGATACAAAGCAAAATTGGCAAAGGTAAAAGGCATACAGGGCAAAGTCCAAAAGACAACAGGCATAATTTTCCAAGGGATCTCTCCCAGTGGAGTTGCACAGGACAGACTTAATCCCTCTAGAGTGTTACAACACGTGAAACGTTGTTTATCAGGGTGTCGTTAGAGACTTAGTCCCCAAGGCTTTTCCTGGGGACGGGCCATGTAGGCACTCCCTGCCTACTACTTGCTGTGACTCCAGATTCCCAAACAGAAAGTAGATATTCAACATAAACAATATCATTTGCACAGTCTCAGCATAGTGAGCCACCTTTATCATATAGGGAAAATTTTACATCAGTGTAGGGTCCTGTTTACCAGTTAAGTTTCCAGATGTTAGCCAAGGGCCAAATTTGTAAGCAGGACTTTCTAAGGACAGTAGTCTTGGGCCTGCTGGGTTAGTTCTTTTCTGCACATTGTATCATTTACTGATGTATATATTCTTACTGACACGTAAAGGTACAACTGATGTTGTATCCACTCTTACAGCTGTAATTTCTGTAAATTAGCATTCCAAATTCTTTTTAATATTCTCACTTCCAGATTCTCTCAGTTGTTTTCTTTTCTTCTAATATTTTAGTTGTTTCTCTCTCATTCTATCTCCCCTCCTGCCCACGTTTCTTCTGTCAATAGCATTTCGATAAAATATGCATTTTCATTTACTGCTAATGGTTTATTCATGTTGCCGGAAAGAAACAAAGAAAGTAAAGGTTCACCACATTTTCAGGAAGGGCTCTTGAGGGGGCTCTTTCTTTATCTCAGACCCCTGAGGGGTAAAGTCTCCAGGTGAAGAGGTAGAGAGGCCACTCCTGCCCAAGTAATAGATTCCTCAGAACTCACATCAGGAGCAAAGGCTGCAGACACGGGCGGGATCTGGAGAGAGGATGGGAAGGCTGGCAAAAGGGTGAGTCCAGAAGAAGCAGCAAGGAGAGAGCCACACTGAGCTATGAATGCCCTAAGCTGCCTGGCTGGGTGAGTGAAAAAGGCTCAAAGAAATGTGGGAATCTTGTCTGCATTACTGCCTGCAGATGGAGGGTTTGAGGTCACTCCAGTATTCTCCTCCTGCCTCAGTTGCAGAACAATGCATTGGAAGTGGTGTAAGGAAGCTCAGGGGCATGAAAAGGTGAAAGATCGTGGGCAGGAAACTCACCAAAAGGCCTTATTAAGAACCCAAAGCACATACCAGAAAAACTGTGGAAAACAGCACAAAAAGCAAAAGGACTAAAGTTAGGGACTGTCAGGGTGGGAACTCATAGTGTGAGATGAGAAAGAATTCTAGATGCAAAGATTAGAATAGTTTTAAAGAAAGAAAGTTTATATTACTTCCCAAGGAAGGGAAGGGCACGGCACAAGAGAAAGAAAGGAGAAGTGCCATCAGGGAGGATAAGGCGTTCGGGGGTTTTTATGAGGATAAAGAGAAAGAAAAAAAGTTGTTGCTGCCAGCTGATAGCAGAAAATGGCTGTGAAGTGGCTGCATCTCTTTTTCCCTTTTTTTCTCTTCTCTGTGAAGCTGGCTTATCAGAGTGCTTGGAATGTGGCCTGGTGGGAACTGGGGAAGCATCATGCTCCTTCTGTCTGCTCAGTTCTTTTCAAATGCTGTGAAAACAAACTCTTAGCGGCCACAGGTGGTTAATCTTAAAGACAAAGGGTGAAGCCACAGGTGGTTAATCAAACAAAGGAGCAGTTGTGTTGTGATCTTTCTCTTCAAAGGGACAATTGTGTGCTGTGAGTTTTCTCCTTTTTTTTCCTTTGTTAGATAGTTTATTTTTCTCTGTTAGATAGTTTATTAGCAAGGCCGTCCTTTCAGGGACATTTAGTTGTAGTGAAGTATTTATCGACTGTCTGATTAATGGCTCAGAGTCAGAAGAATGTTTACTATAAGAAGAACCCTGGGGAAAAGAGGTTAATTACACAGTAAACAGAGGGGAGAATTTAATGGGCAAATGCCTGAACAAAGCAAGGAGGGCAATCTAGGAAAAACAGGGGGCTTGATCTTTAAGGGCAGGAAAACTGCCTCTTCTCTGAGTCTAGTTAGGAAGAGAAAAGGGGTTCAGCATTCTCAGGTTTGCACCTGAAGTCTAAAGATACCCGCTTCTAAATATGTCTGTATTATCTTTGAAATTGAAGTCCAACACAACTGCTGGGCTCTAAGGGGTTAGATTTAAGCAGGAGACAGGCTGGAAGGATAATGCTGTCCATATCCAGCCTCTCCTTTTTTCTTTTTTTTAATATCTGTGGACCCATTTAGTTTGGGTGTGTCTCAAACTGTGTATAGCTGAATTGTGGAGTTTTTGTTTTTCAACCTCAGAATCTTTCTATCATGTTGAGGATTAATTCCATTTATTTACATTGCTATAGTGAAAATGTAATGTGAATAAATGAGGAAAGGAAAGGAACTGCTCTTTGTTGTCTTTCTCCTATGGACCCAATTTATTTAATCCTCAAAACAGTCTTTTTTGGGAGGAAGAGAAAAGGGACATTGATTTTGCCCATTTTCATGGATGAGAAAAAGAATACTCAAAAGAGATTAACTTTCCCAGTGTCAAAGAGCTAGTTTGGACAAGCTAGAATCAAACCCAGGTTGTAAGACTTTGCTCGTTAGGCCACTAAACTATAAACTGTAATCTTAGAAACTATAACTTTAGATACTAAAATGGTAACAGAAGTTTTTGGTCACCTTGAAAGCACAACAAGTGGCTTCTAATCCCTTGCTCTCCTGTAGGCCTGTAGCCTCTCAAATCTATATAACACTCATGTGGCTTAGTCACTTCCCACAGGACCTGGCCCCCTGGTGCACATTCTCTGCCCTGTCGCCATCCCAGCACTGCCCTACCGAATTCAGTCCAAATCTAGGCAGCTGTAAGTGCACCTTAAGTGCACTGAATCTTTCACCAACTTGTGATGTTGATTTGTAAACTATATCGGACTACAGAAGGAGTTATGAGAAATAAAATATTAATAAATGGAGTCATAAGCTGGGCGTGGTGGTATGCACCTGTAGTCCCAGCTATTCAGGAGGCTGAGGCAGGAGGATTGCTTGAGACTTAGTAAATGTTGAATGGAAAAGAATAATCTGCAGTTTAATATTCAACTGCAGAAAAAGAAGACAATAAGAAGCAAGAAATGTTGGCACTATATTAAAAATATTTAAAAGAAGACAAATATGGTGAATTTGAAATAACACAACTTGAACTAGTGCTTAGAACAGTAGATATATTAAAAATTGTAAGAAATAACTTAAAAGGTTGAAAAAGAGCAAAATGACACTCAGAGGCAACTTCCTTTGGAAGAGAGTAGCAGAACATTACAACATGTATGTTCCACTTGTGTTGCTAAATAACAAACACCTCAAAGGTCATGGTGTAAAACAACCATTTTATTATGTCCACCCATTCTGTTTTAGGAAATCAGGTAGGTCAAGATAAGAATGACTTTTCATCTGAGACCAGCCTGGGCAACAAAGCAAGACTATCTCTACAAAAAAAATTATTAATAGCTGGGTGTGATGGTGCAAGTCTGTAGTCCCAGCTACTCAGGAGGCTGAGGCAGGAGGATAGCTTGAGCCCTGAAATTCGAGGTTACAGTGAGCTATGATCACATCATTGCATTCCAGCCTGGGTGATGCTGTATCTAGAAAAAGACAATAACAATAAATAAAAAAAGAGATTACTGGATTGATATTATAGCAACATTTAAAAATAGCATCTTTTAATGATTAGAGGGTTGGGATTTTCAGCCCCACCCCACAACATTTGGGCAGGGGACAGGGGTGAGGGGTGAAGATAAAGTGGATCATCAATGGCCAATGACTTAAACAATCGTGCCTATGTAATGAAGCCTCCATAAAAACCCAAGGGGACTGGGTTTGCACAGCTTCCGGATAGCTTAACAAGCGGAGGTTCCTGGGGAGTGGTGCACCGGGGAGGGCATGGAAACTCCACACTTCTTCCTCCATACCTTGCCCTCTGAATCTCTTAAACTGTATCCTTTATAATAAATTGAGAAACATTAAAAAAAAAACTACTCAGCATATTTAAAATGTGTGTATATGAGGCTGCTAGCTTCTGATAATATCCAGAATAGCTCTTATTGTACAAATTCTCTTTCAGATAGCAACTATAATCTCTGGGGCGAAAAATTTAAAACAACTACATTAAGGCACTAGAGAGAGAGAACAAAAGTAAGCAGATACTGAAGTTGGGTTGGCCCTAGGAAATAGGGAATGGCAGTGAGTGAGTTTTATATTTTTTAAGCCTTTGATCGATAAAACAGTATTCATGACAACCTCAGCAGCTGGGAAAGTGAAGGAGAAAATCCCCAAAAGAAGAGAACCAGAGATCAAGAACAACAAATTCTGTGTTTAAACTCTGCTAATATCATTTCTGAGCAATTAACCATGCAAGTGCAAAGCAGATCCCAAGCAGCCCAATTAAGACTAAAAGAACTGAATTGATATTTCAACTACCATGCGCTAAAGGAGAGAGTTTTCAGTTTGAGGTCAGCCAAGTTAGCTACCTGATAAAACAAATAAACACACTAACTAACTCTTCAGAGGAAAATTACAGAATTCAGTCTCTATAATGTATCATTTACCTTTCATAGGATACAATCTAATATTTCTCCTCATATAAAGAAACAGTAAAACATGGCCTATATTCACTTGAAAGGACAACTGATAAACTACCTCTGAGATGACCTACATGTTGGAATTAGCAGTAAAGTTTTAAAATTGGGAATTATAAGTATGCCCAATACTTATAATATAATATATAAGTATATATAGTATAATATGTAAGTATAATAGAAAATATACTGAATGAAAATGCAGAAAATCTCATCAGAGAAATAGAAACTCTGAGAAGGAACCAAATATGAATTCTAGATATGATTTTTAAAATCCAAAAGTTAAAATTCACGGGAAGGGTTTATCAGCATATTGTAGATGACAGAAGAAAAAGTCAGTGAATTTGAAGATAGATCAATAAAAACCATCTAATCCTAAAACAGAGAAAAATCTTTAAAAGCTGAATGGAGCCAGGGCCCTTAAAGCAATATCAAAGAGTCAAACATACATATACTTGGAATCTTAGAAGAAGAACATGGTGAGAAATAACAGTAGAAAAATTATTTCAAAAAATAATGGGAAAAATTTTCCAAATTTGGTGGAAAATAAATTTAGAGCTATAAGAAGCTCAGCAATCCTAAAGCAAAATAAATACCAAAAAAGCCACGTGTAAGTATATCATAACTGGTCTGCTGAAAACATAAAGTAAGTAGAAAATTTTCAACACTGTCAGAGAAAAATGACAGATTACCAACAGGATAAAAGCAATTTACATGACCACCTTCTTCTCATTAAGATACAGATATTGAAGGAGAGTGGGCTAACATGTTTTAAAGGGAGAATGAAAACAAGTGTCAACCCAGAATTGTATATCTTGCAATATTGCTCAAAAGTAAGGGTGAAATAAAGTAATTTTAAATTGAAAGAAAACTGAGAAAACTCATCACCAGCAAACTACATTTAAGAAATGTCAAAGGATTTTGTTCAGACTAAAGGAAAATGATATCAGGTGGAAACTAACATCTTCAGGAAGAAATAAAGAATATTTGAAATGGTGAACATCTGGATAAAATAAAAAGACAAGTTTTTATAAATCCTTTAAAATTCATATGCCAATTTAAACAAAACTCTTAATAATATGGTGGGTATATAAATGTAATACATATGGGAACTAGCATAAAAGAACAAGGTGGGAGTAAATGGATCTATGTAGTTGCAAGTTCTTAAAAATTTATATGAAGTGAAATATTAACTCTAAACAGAATGAGGAAGTTTAGGATACATCTGATAATCACATATCCAATAATGATATCACTTATCCATAAGCTATAATTACCAAATATATTTTTGCTATTATTATTATTTTGAACAAATTGTTATCTGTTAGACCACTTAAGAATAAAAAAAAAAGGATTTTATTTACCTTCATCTATTCCTTCTCTAATGCTCTTCTTTTCTTTATGTAGATCCGAGTTTCTGACCTCTATCATTCTCCTTCTTTCTGAAGAGGTTCTTTTAATGTTTCTTGCAAGTCAGATCTACTGGCAACAAATTCCCTAAAATTTTATTTGCCTGAAAAAGGCATTATCTCTCCTTTACATTGAAGGATAATTTTGCTGGGACCCAATTCTAGACTGGTGATTATTTTTCTTTCAACACCCTAAATATTTCACTCTACTCTTTTCTTGCTTATGTAGTTTCTGAAGAGTAGTCCAATTTAATTCTTTTCCTTGCTTCTCTATAGTTAAGGCATTTTTTTCCTCTGGCTTCTTTGAGGATTTTTCTGTTTGTCTTTGATTTTCTGCAGTTTGAATATGATATGCCTTGGTATAGATTTTTTCATATTTATCTTGCTTGGTCTTCTCTGATCTTACTGAATCTGTGGTTTTGTATCTGTCATTAATTTTGGGAAATTCCCAGTCATTATTACTTCAAATATTTCTTCTGTTTCTTTCTCTCTTTCTAGTTTCCATTATGTGTATGTTACACCTTTTGTAATTTGTCCACAGTTCTTGGATATTCTTTTCTGTTTTTTTCATTCTTTTTTTTTTATGGCAACTTAATTCTGGAAGTTTCTACTGACACATCTTCAAGATTGCTGATTCTTTCCTTGGCACGTCCAGTCTATTGGTGGGCCCATCAGAGTGTTCTTCACTTATGTAACACTGTTTTTGATTTGTTATTTCCTTTTGATTCGTCCTGAGAGTTTCCATCTCTCTGCTCATACTCCTATTTGTTGCCGACTTTTTCTCCATCAGTGCCTGTAATATACTAAGAGACATTGTGACTATAAGATTAACGGTAGCCTGAAGCCCACTTAAGCATGTCACAGGGCTGACACCGTGTGTCACTCAGCATATGATACAACCTGACCAGGGATTTTCAACCTTGGTCTGGGGATTTCCAGAAGACAAAGCCACCCCAGTATAGATGTACCTTTCAGAAACCTTAAAACAAAGCTTACCCTTACAAAAATAGCTTAAATTCTTTTTATGAAAGAAACATCTGGTAATTTACCTGGACTGACCATAGGTATCAAAAAAGGGGGAAGGATTCCCTGAACTTTGAAAATGTTGTCCAAACAGGGACCATCCCAGTCAGTCAGTCATCTGAACCCCTGACTGTATCTGGCTCATGCCACTGGCCTGCTTCTGCTAAATTTTGTAAGAGCTCTGCCAGAATAAACTACTTGAGCAGCAGACAATGTCCAAGGCTCATTTTTGCTGTAAATTGAACTGAAGGGGAAAAGTTGCCCCTGGGGAAGCTGGTCAACTGGGGGCACCTGAGATCCCAGAACATATCAGCACCCTTAGCATATTAATCACAGTTGTTTCAAATTCTGGCCAGATAATTCCAAAAGCTTGACTATATCTGAGTTTGGTTTTGATGCTTGCTCTGTCTCTTCAAACTGTGATTTTCGTCTTTTAGTATGCCTTGTAATGATTTGTTGATAGCTGGGCATGTTGTACTGGGGAAAGGAACTGAGGTTAAATAGGCCATTAGTGTAAGGTTTATGTTTGTCCGGTGGCAGTTAAGCTATGTTTATTGTTTGCTATCGCTGTAGGTGTCAGAGGCTAAAAATTTCCTCTAGTATCCTTGTTTTTGTCTCCCGTGTTGTCTTAGTTTCCCTAGAGACTTCTTCTTAAATAAGGTCTGAGACATTCAGTTCTTACAGTTGTAATTCCCTATTATAGAGGAGCCCTATTGAGGTGATGATAAAGTGTTGGGAGTAGTGATTAGAAGCATTCAATAGTCCTGTGATTAGGTCTCAGTCTTTTAGTGAGCCTGTGCACCTGGGCTGTGACCTTCAAAAGTGCTTCTCAGTTTGACCTTCCTTAGTTGAGATAGAAAGACTAAAAGGGGCTTTTTTGGGGGGTATTTTCCTTCTCCCACATGGGAGGCTAGAGGGAACTAGAGTTGGATTTTTCCCTTGCCCCTGGTTGGTCAGGCTCTGGTAAAATAGTTTCCTTTGAAGGCAGGCCTTGTTAAGGAGAATATAGATGCTCCTCAACTTATGATGGGGTTATGTCCCAGTAAGCCCATTGTAAGTTGAAAATATCATAAGTTGAAAATGCATTTAATACACCTAACCTACTGAACATCATAGCTTAGCCTAGCCTACCTTAAACATGCTCAGAACACGTACATTAGCCTACAGTTGGGCAAAATCATCTAACATAAAGCCTATTCTATAATAAAGTATTAAATATCTCATGTAATTTATTGAATACATTCTGAAAGTGAAAAAGAGAATGGTCTTATGGGTACTCACCTACTCACCATTAATGTGCACAGCTGAAAGCACACTGGGCCTGAAGAATGTTTGAAACATTGAACTAAAATTAATGGCTGGATGATGGACATGTCATAGCAACAGGGTCAGCAATTTCTCTCTCTTCTGCTGAGGCTGAAGAATAGCTAGTAGAAGGCACTGGGGCATGGACAGTTATTGATGGTTTAGCA
The DNA here is from genome assembly GCA_023783475.1 of Daubentonia madagascariensis. Classification (NCBI taxonomy): domain Eukaryota; kingdom Metazoa; phylum Chordata; class Mammalia; order Primates; family Daubentoniidae; genus Daubentonia; species Daubentonia madagascariensis. The sequence goes on from JAKFHU010000901.1 coordinate 11,082,457, forward strand.
GGTATAGTGTTCTTCAGGAAGATATCAAGTTCTGACTTTACAATTTGTTTCTTCTTTTCACTAGATATTTCTCTCTAGCAAGCAAGAGCATCCTGTATCTGCCTGTCAGCTCTTGTGAATCTTTCATAATCGACGTCTATTTCTTCTGACATCTGTATGCCACTGCTGGTAGTAGCAAATTCTTCCTCCAGTTTCTTTGCCGTGAACGTTTTTGGTTCCTTGGATACAACTTCTTCCTCTGCCTCAACTTCTTTACTTCTTTTTTCTTCCAGTTCAATCAGCTCCTCATTGGAAAGCTCTTCAGCCTCAATGCCAACAAGCTCATGAACATCCTCTTCATCAATGTCCAGCTAATATTTCATTACTTATTTCATCAACAGCAGAGTCTTTGTGAAAGCCTTTGAATGTGTTCACATTTGTCTTCAAAACTTTCTTCCAAATTCTATTCATGCATTGCTATATAACTTCTTCCCGTGCTGCAGCAATGTTCCTGATAATGTTTAGAATGCTAAAGCTTCCAAAACTCTCAGAGCAATCAGCCAAATTCAGTCGCTTCAAAAACCTGTGCAAACATTTGTTATAAATAGTATGCTTTAAAGGCAGCTATTGCACCTAGGCCCATTGGTTGAATGAGTGTGGTTGTATTCAGTGGAAAACATAAAACCTTTTCATCAGGATGCATGTCACCAGCGTGCTGTGGATGCCCTGGAGCATTGTCTAAGATGAGAAGAATCTTGAGTGGAATGTTGTTTTTCTATAACATTCCGTTGCCTGCAGAATAAAATAGTTCAAAAACCAGTCTTCAAACAATGCTGATGTCATCTAGGCTTTCTTGTTATGGCCATAATAAATGGGAAGCATATTCTTGCTCACATTCTTGAATGTTCTAGGGTTCTGTGAGTGGTAGATTAGGAAAGGCTTTAATTTGAATCCCGCCACATTTCCACCCCAAAGCAGCACACAGCATGGTCTTTGAATGTGTTGAATCCTGGCATTGTCTTGGCCTCTTGATGAATTTATGTGTGCTCCGGCATACACTTTTAGAGCTAGCTCATTTCATCAACATTAGTTATTGGTTCTGGCAGATACTTCTCATCCACTATTATTCTGTGCAGCTCTTCCTTAAGAGCTTTAGCACCTTCAGAATTGGCACTTGCTGCCTCTCTGCTGACCTTCACATTACGAAAATTATGATGACTTTGGAAGTGTTGGAACCACCCATGACTTGCTATAAACATTTGCATATATGTAGGATCATCTGCATGCTCTTTTACTGTATCGAAATGACTTCTTGCCTTAGCCTAGATCGTCAGTAGGCCAAGTGGTATGCGCTTCCATAGCTGGTCTCCCATCCATGTGTCAAGTAATTTCATATCATCAGTTGGCCCAGCTCTTTTCTTCGTGATGACTGTGGATTTAACCAACACCAACTATTTCACTGCATTACTGATTTGCTTTTTATCCTTTAAGACAGTGGAGATTGTCCATTGTGAAAGGTCTAACTCACATACAATGGCCATTACTGGCTTTCTGCCTTCATGCTGGGCAATTATCTTGAATTTTATCTCAAGCGTAATTGCCTTCCTCTTCTTCCCACCAGAAGCAGGAGACACATATGGGCATTTTATAGACATGAGGGGGTGTGAAAACACAAAACACAATATCTAAAAAACACTGGCAACCCACCGTTTATATACCCTCATAATGTCCTGGCTGACGGGGAGCTGAGGCTTGCTGCAGCTGCCCAGCATCACGAGAGGGTATCGTAGCTCATATGCCTAGCCCAGGAAAAGATCAAAACTCCAAATTCGAAGTATGATTTCTACTGAATGCATATTGCTTTTGCACCATTGTAAAGTCAAAAAATTGTAAGTCAAACTGAGATAAGGAACTGGCAAGCACTGCTTAACACAGAGTCAAAAACCCCTAACCACCCTGATCAAAAATAGGATTTGGTGACAGAACAAGTTAAGACTAGTCGAAACCAAGATGGCAAGGAAATTGGCCGCTGCTTGACCTTGCAGCTCATTATGCCCTAGTTATAATATATCAGCATACTATAAAAAACAAAACTCCCACAAACACCATGACAGTACAGGGCGGGACCTTATAAAGTAAAGAAAGGGGAGGGTTCCCTGTTCTAGGAAATTACCACCTCTTTCCAAGAAATAACATGAATATTCCTCCCCTGCTTAGCCTATAATTAAACCATTGCTTAAATAAAAAAATCAAAAGAACCAAAGGGGCTGTTCTCCTCAGCAGGGAGAGCTAGCCTCTACTCTGTCGAGTAGTAGATCTCCTACATTGTCTGAATAAAGCTTGCTTTCGCTTTACACTGTCAGCTTGCTCTTGAATTCTTTCTCCTGTGAAGCCAAGGATCCACTTGGACTCCGAGTAGGCATTGGGAACCACTTTCCTGTGACAAAACCATTGTAAATTGGGGACCATCTGTAGAACTTGCCTGTGTGCATTTCAAAATGGCTACTTTCCCCTCCCCCTACCAGAAGCATGATGAGATTTTTTTTTTATCTTCATTGTGAGAACCTGGTAGGGTTACTGGGGACAAAATTCATGATTATGTGACATCCCCCTAAGATTGGGCCTGCTGGAGTTTTTAACTCTAAAGCTTCTCCAGCAATTTATCAATTATAGTTTATGTTTTCCTACCCTGGTACTGGCTCTAGCAGTGGTTTCACTCCAATTTGAGAGGGAGTGGTTAGCCCTGTGACCTCAATTCTCTGATGGATCTATAAAGAATTGTTGATTTTCAGTTTGTTCAGCTTTTTATTTGTTGTAAGGATGGGAAAGCCAACTTCCAAGCTCCTTAGGAGCCAGCCTGGAAACTGTCAATCTGTGCTTTTTATATATTAGAATTTATAACCAATAATAATAATTATAGTAATAATAGTGTTACGGCAACCGGAGCCAGAAAGACCGGGAACACACCGAGCAGCACACGAGGATGCAGACAGAACAGGTTTATTTTACACCGGTGGGCTCAGAGAGGACTCTGCCACCAAATTCTGAGCCCCCAGCTTTAGATGTAATGACCTTTTATAGAGGTCTATACCAGTAAGTGTACAGATAAGTGCTGCAATGCACAGATAAGGAAGTTGCTGCAAGGGAGCTGCTGAAAGCAGATTACAGAAGCGAGAGTTGCAGTTGTTAAGCAGTTTCAAGGACAGTGGAATTTTCCATTTCCCCACCAATAGCAAAATATTATGTTATGTGCCAGTCAGAGGTCTAAACTCTTAAATGTATTAACTCATTTAATTCTCACAACTATATTGTGAGATTGGTCCTATTTTTAGTCCCATTTGAGGATGAGAAAATTAGGGCACAGAGAAGATATATATCTTACTAGAGTTTTGACTAGATCTTTTCAGATTTAGACAAAAGCAGATTAACACTAAATACATAAATTAAAATTATTGTAGCTTTTTAAAATAATGCACTTGCTATATGCCAGTCATTGTTTTAGTTCCCTGAGCATAATAGCTCAATTAACCTCAACAATATTAAGAGGAAGTGACTCTTGATAAAATACAAGAATCCACCCATCCAAGAAGTCAACAAACTCCATGTAGGATAAACTCAAAGAGACCCACACTGAAACGCAGTATAACGATACTCTCAAAAGCCGAAGACAAAGAGAGAATCTTAAAAGCAGCAAGGGATAAGTGACTCATCAGGTGTATGGGATCCTCAATAAGATTAACAGCCCATTTATCATAAGAAACCATGGAGGCCAAAAGACAGATGATGACATATTTAAGGTGCTAAAAGGTAAAAGCTGTCAGCTAAAAATTCTGTATCTGACATAATTCTACTTCAGAGGTGAAGAAGAAATTAAGACATTTCCGGTTAAACAAAAGCTGGGAAAGTTCATTGCTAGCTAAACTGCCTTATAAGAAACATTAAAGAGAGTCCTCCAGGTTGAAATGAAAGGATGCAAGACTGTAACTAGAAGCCATACAAAAAGATAAAGAACTTGTAAAGGTAACTATAGGTAAATACAAAAGCCCATATTATTATTTTTTAGTTTGTAAGTTTTCTTTTTGTTCTATATATTATTTAAAAGACAAATGAATAAAATAATTATTGTAAATATATATGAATGGGCGACAATGTATGAAGATATAATCTGTGACAATAACAACATAGAAAGGGAGAGACAGCTGTATAGGAGAAGAGTTTTTGTATATTATTAAAGTTAAGCTGATATAAGTTCCAACTACAGTTGTCCCTCGGTATCTGTAGGTTCTGCATCTGCAAATTTGACCGACTGTGGATCAAAAATATTTGGAAAAATACAATAAAAAATAATACAAAATTTAAAATAATACAGCATAACAACTATTTCCATAGCATTTACATTTTATTAGGTATTATAAGTAACCTAGAGATGATTTAAAGTGTATGAGAGGATGTGTGTAGGTTATATGCAAATACCACAACATTTTATATAAGGGACTTGAGCATCTGAGGATTTGGATATCTGAGGGGGTCCTGGAACCAATCGTCCATGAATACAGAGGAATGATTGTTGCTTGTTAATTGAAAGCACATGGTAGACCCTAAGAAAATAACTTTTAAAAAGTCAGAAAAGGAAATTAGGAGGAAATAAAAATGATACACTAGAAAAAATTAATTAAACAAAAAAGAAGGCAATACTGAAGGAATTGAGGAACAAAAAATGTATACTATATGAAACAAAAAGCAAAGTGGCAAAAGTAAATCTTTCCTTATCAGTAATCACTTTAAAAGTAAAAAAAATTAAACTTACACCCACTGCTTCACTTGACCAGGAAAAAAATTAAACTTATAGTTAAGACAGAAACTGGCAGAATGGATTAAAAAATAAACCTGATCCAACTACATGTTGTCTGCAAGAGACTAACTCTACACCCAAAGATACAAATAGGTTGAAAGTAAAAGGACAGAAAATAATATTCCATACAAATAGTTACCAAAAGAGAGCTGGTATAACTGTACTAACATCAGACAAAATAGACATTAAGTTAAAAATTGTTACAAAAGAAACAAGGTCACTATTTATTGATTAAGGGTCAATTCATCAAGAAGACATAACAATTATGAACATATATACACTATGGTTTGCACATCTATGATTATGGTTTGGATATGGTTTGTTTGTCCCCACAAAAACTCATGCTGAAAATTGGTCCCCAGTGTGGTGATATTGGGAGGTGGGGCCTAATGAGAGGTGTTTGGGTCATTGGGGTGAATCCCTCATGAATGACTTGGTGGTATCCTCCTGGTAATGAGTGAGTTCTTGATCTCTTGAGATTGGATTAGTTCTCATGAAAATGGATTAGTTCCCACTAGAGTGGGTTGTTATAAAGCTAGGACACCACTCAGGTTTCTCTCTCTTTGCACGTGTTTGCTTTCCCTTTGCCCTTCTCTGCCATGTTGTGTTGCAGCACAAAAGCCCTTTCCAGGAGCCAGGGCTACCCTTGAACTTCTTAGTCTGCAGAACCATGAGCTAAACAAGCCTCTTTTCTTTATAAATTACCCAGTATCAGGTACTCTTTTATAGCAACACAAAACAGACTAAGATGTGCACTAAACAATAGAACTCCAAAATATGTGAAACAACAAATGACAGAATTGAAGGGAGAAATAGACCATTCTAAAATAGAGGTTGGAGACGTCAATATCCTATTTTACATAATGGATAGAACAACCAGACATAAGATCAATAGGGAACAGAGAACTGGGATGTTAGTTAGGTCTATAAATCAAGTAGACCTAACACTTGATATAGAACACTCCATCCAACAACAGCAGAATACACGTTATTTTCAAATGCACATGGAACATTCTCAAAGATAGACCATATGTTAGCCCACAGAAAAATTCTCAATAAATTTTAAAATATTGAAATCATGCAAAATATCTTCTCTGACAACAATAGAATGAAGCTATAAATCAGTAATAAATGGAAAGCTAAAAAAAATCACAAATATTTGGAAATTAAACAACACACTCTTTAACAATAAACCAATGGGTCAAGAAGTCACAGTGGAATTAGACAACATTTTGGGACAAATGAAAATGAAAACAACATACTAACATTTATCTCATGTAGCACAAGCAGTTCTCAGAGGGAAATGTATGGCAATAAAGACCTACATTAAAGAAAAAGAGAAAGATGTCAAATCAATAACTTTAGGCTTTAAGGAACTACAAAAAAAAAGGGAAAGTAAACCCAAAGCTAGCAGAAGAAAAAACATCATAAAGATTAGAGTGGAGAAAAATGAAATAGTGGAAAAATAATAGAGAAAATTAACAAAAACAAGACTTGGGGTTCTTAGAAAAGATCAAGAGAATTGACAAACTTTTAGTCAGACTGACAGAAAAAGGAGGGGGGAGAGGATGCAAATAACTAAGACAGAAATGAAAGTAGGGTACCTTTAATCTACAGAAATAAAAAGTTTTGTTAAGAGAATTCTATGAACAATTGTATACCAACAAATTAGATAACCTAGAGAAAATGGACAAATTCCTAGAAACATAAAAATTATCAAAACTAACTCAAGAAGACAGAAAATATCTGAGCAGACCTATAGCAAGTAAAGAGTTGAATGAGTAACCAAAAATCTCCCAAGTACGAGCCAGAGGCTGGGGCAGGGAAGAAGGGGGAGTTATTTCTTAAGGGATACAGAGTTTCAGTTTGGAAAAATGAAAAAGTTCTGGAGCTGGATGGTGGTGATGTTTGTAGAACAACGTCAATGTACTTAATGCCACTAAACTGTACACATAAAAATGATTAAAACGATAACATTCATGTTGTGCACATTTTACCACAACAAGAAAAAAAGTACATTTTCAGATTTGAAAATTAAAAACAAAAAATTTCCCAAAGAAAAGTTCAGGACCAGATGGTTTTGTTGGTGAATTTTACCAAACTTCAAAGAATAATTAACACTAATTCTTCCCAAACCTTCCAAAAAGTATAAGAGGAGGGAACATTTCCTAACTCATTTTATGGGGCCAGCAGTTCTAATACCAAAGCAGACAAAGACATCACAAGAAAAGAAAACTACATACCAATATCACTTATAAATATAGATATCAAAAATCCTCAATAAAATGCAAGGAAACTGAATCTAACAGCATCGTGAAAGGATTAAACACCATTATACTCCGTGACCGTGATGGACAAAATGTTTGTATCCTCCCAAAATTCATGTGTTGAAATCCTAACTCTCAGTAGTGAAGGACTGGATGCTTTTCCCCTAAGATCAGGACCGTGACAAGAATGGCTGCTCTCACCACTGCTATTCAACATTTTGCTGGAAATTCTAGCCAGAGAATTAGACAAAAGAAATAAAGGTGTCCAAATTGGAAAAGAAAAAGTAAAACTATCTTTAGACTTGGATGACATGATCCTATATATAGAAAATCCAAAAGAATCCACAAAAATAAACTACTTGAATGAATAAACAAATTCAGCAAAGTTGCAAGGTACACAGTTAAAGATTGACTTTTTAACATAATAAAGTACATCTATGAAAATATCCATAGTTAACATCACACTTAAATAGTGAAAGACTGAATGCTTTCTCCTTAAGACTGACGACATGTAAGGATGCTTGCTGCTGGGAAAGGCAGTCATGCACAGCTTCTTGCCCTTTGCACTGGAACATTTCCTTGCAAACAGATAAAGAGCCCTCACAGACTGTGCTGGGCATATCTCTGTTTGAGAATATCTTTTTCCATTCCAAGTTTGACGTGTACTTCTTTATTATGCTGAAACATATGCATCATGTGGCACCTTGCTAACCCCACTGCTATATCTGTTCCTGGAAGGAAGGGAATGGGATCCTTTGCCTGTAGGACAAGAGGAGTGTGTGCAGACTGGCTCTTTGCATTGGCTGTGGGGCGAGACCCACTGGCCATGGGGGACTGACATGTGCTATTGAAGCTGATCTTATTCTCTTTCTTCTCTGTGTAAGTAAAGCATTCTTCCATCCAGTGCCTGTGTGAGTCACATCTTTCTTGGCAATCCCAACACCTACAAACCATGCGGTGGGTTGATATCCTGGGACTGCTGCTCCTGGTGATAGGCAACAGGTGTCACATACTTGATATCTGCTCTCACCACTCCTAGTCAACGTCATGCTCATGTTTTAGCCGGTGAAATGACGCAAGAAAAAGAAGTGAAAGGCATTCAGATTGAAAAGGAAGAAATAAAACTGCCCCTGCAGCCTCAGACAGCATGATCTTCTACATAGAAAATACCAGGGAATCTTAAAAAAAAAAAAAAAGCTTCTAGAACTTATAAGTAGCTTAGTAATGTCACAAGATGAAGGATCAGCACTCAAAATTAATCATATGTTTCTATGGACATCATATCAACTCAAAAGCAAAAATTTTAAAATAATACCATTTATAATAACTTCAAAAAAGAAATATGTAGGTATAAAGCTAAATAAAATACGTGCTGAATCTGTTTGCCGAAATTTCCAAAATGCTAATGAGGGAAGTCAAACAAGATCTAAATAAATGAAGAGATTTACCATGCACATGGATTGGATAACACAGTATATTGAAGATGTCAATTATTCCCAAGTTGAGCTGCACATTCAAAACAATTCCAGTCAAAATACTAGCAGGATTTTTGGTGTGTATATACACACACACACACATGTTGATTTAAACATTTATATGGAGACAAGCTAGAATAGCCTAACCAATTTTAAAAATAAGAGGAAGAAATTTGATGGATTCACATGACTTGATTTTAAGACAAAAACTATCGTAAACAAGACAGTATGATATTAATGAAGGTACATACATATAGATCAATAGAACAGAATAGAAAGTCCAGAAATAGACCCATCCAAATATGGCCAATTGATTTTTTGAAGAGATGCAACAGCAATTCAATGGAAAAAGGATAGTATTTTTCAACAATGACGTTGGAACAATTGGACATCCACATGCAAAAAAAGTGAACCTCAACCCAAACCTCTCTCACCTTATACAAAAACTTACTCAAGAGGAATCATACATCTAAATGTAAACCATGAAACAATAAAACTTCTATATGGAAACATAGGGAAAAATCGCCATGACCAGGAATGAAGCAAAGAGTTCTTAGATATGACACCAAAAGTATGATCCATTGAAGAAAAAAATTGATAAACTGGACTTCATCAAAAGTCAGAACTTTTCCTCTGTGAATGACACTTTTAAGAGAATTAAAAAACAAGCTAAAGCCTGGGAGACTATATTGGAAAACACATATCCAACAAAAGACATCTATCTAGGACAAATAGAGAAAGCTCAAAACTGAACAGTAAGAAAACGAAACAACCCAATCTTAAAAACAGGCAATATATTTGAATAGACATTTCACCAATACGCTCATGAAAAGATACTCAACATCATTAGCCATTCGGGTGTGATGACAAAGGGACAACACAAAGGAGTTGTTTTGGGGTGATGGAACTCTTCTGGATCTAATGTGATGATATTCCCACAAATCTGTATATGTGTTATAACTCATAGAACTATAAACCTACAAAAAGTCAATTTGGCCTCAATTTAAAAATAGAAATTTAAAATTTAATCAAAAAATAAGTAAACTTCCTATATTTGACCACCGAAGTGGCATATATTTTGTTTCTTTAACCAAAGTATAATTTCTCTGTGATGTCTCTTCAGATGTCAGTGTTTTATATTTATTAAAAATGACAGACATTGGCAATATCGGTTTTACATAGTTTGGTACCTGTTGCTGCGTCTGTAAAAAAGATCTGATATTCATAGTGAGCATGGTGAATGGTGAACTTATCCTTTCACCCCCACTGCTAACAAATTTCCCAAAATAACCAATATATATTTTTAAAAGAGTGATTGTGGATTGGGACTAGGCTTGCTTTGCAGGTGAGATTAGAGCTGGGTTTGGGTAAAATTCAGCAACTTGTGTTCCTTAACTCTTTTTGGTGAGGGAAAACTGAAAACTTTTATTCTGCTGCCAAGAGGTGAGTAAACCATGTCACTAAAGAATGAAGATACTGTTCTGTGTTGTAACTTCATAGTCACTCAAGAGCCTTAAGCAAATTTATTCTCATCTTCCTAGATATTTGAGCCTAGAAGCCATCCTAACGAAATAATAAGAATTACAGTCAAAGCTTTTAGCACGGACACTTATTACAATGTTATTTGTAATAGAAATAAATAAACTAATGAAGTCAGATTGTATTTGACATAGAGAGGAAAAGGGATGATTTTAAACTGGCTTTAATAACCCAGAGCAATGTTTAAGTGAAAATATGAAACGAGAAAGTAGAATGTGTTATTTTATACACAACACGGCTCAAGGAAACACACCCAAATGTCCATGAGAAGCAGGGGGAGCCCATTCTGCTCCAGACGCTGTTGAAGGGCTGGCTTATGGGGATTGACTGGACAAGTCCTTTGCCAACATGGTGCTCACAGGCTAGCGGTAGAGTCAGTGACAACTGATTTGAAAAAGCAGTGAGTGTTAAGAGGAAAGAATGGGCAATATTAGACAGGCAGGAGGGGTGTCATTGAGGAGGTGAGGGGGCGGATTCTGAGCAGGTGGTGTTGGCATAGAATGCAGAGAAGAGTCCACACATTGCCATTTTGTTCACAGGAGCAGGACCAGGACACCAGGTTTGTTTCTGAGGGGTAGAATAATGAGTTTTTCATTTTATTCTTTATAATTTTCTGTGTTGTTAGAATTTTCAATTAAAAACATGTACAGAATACTTGAGATTAAAAAAAAGAAAATACAAATAATAAAAAATTAAAAAATAAAAAACGTGCTACTTTTATTATCAGAAAAAGGTAGTGCTCAAAAAAGAAGAGAGTGCAGTTCAGCTTCATAAACTTTTAGAGCACGTGGACTTGCTACCTGCGGCCACGTAGTCCCGACTTTGTGGTTTTGCTGGTGGCGTCCAGAAGAATGGTGCTGTGCTGCCCTCTGGTGGCCATGTGGCAAGGGAGCCTTCCAGCCAGCATTACAAATAAAGTAAAAATATGTTTCATCGGCGTCCTAAGTAAATTTTGATTTGGTTGGAGCCTTGTTGATACCACACAGAGGTGAGGTATTCTGTTTTATGGTACTGTCTCATCCCTTTAGGATCATCAGAGAATGTAGCTCTCCACTCAACACTTAACTCTTAAGGAACTACGTAAAGATTAAGTGAACATTCTCGCCCATTTCTTAGAATGTAGTGACCACAAAAACCTTTCCTTTAGAGCTCGTGGCCTTTTCAAACAATATCTCCTCAATGCAGAGACAAGTTCAATCCCTCCCCAGGAACAGCCCCGTCTTGGTCATAGCTAATCAGTTATACAAGGGAATCCAGGAATGGCGAAGCATTTTCTTACTGTTATCCTCTATATTGGTTTGCTTGGGCTGTCATAGCAAAGTACCACAAACTAAGGGGATTAAACAATAGAAATGTACTGTCTCTCAGTTGTGGAGGCTAGAAGTCTGAAATCAAGGTGCCGGCAGTGTTTGTTCCTTCTGAGGGCTGTGAGGGGAGCTCTGTGCCCGGCCTCTCTCCCCGCCGCTGTAGATGGCACCTTCTGCCTGTGTCTCTTCACATCATCGTCCCTCTGTGCCTGTCTTTGCGTTCAAATTTCCTCTTTTTATAAACACCACAGTCATATTGGATTAAGCCTCACCTAAAGGCCTCACTTTAACCTGACCACCTCAGTAAAGTCCCTGTCTCCAATAAGGTCACATGGGTTAGGAATTTGACATATGAGTGGGGGCACAATTCAACTCCTAAGGCCCCTTTTGATATAATATTTCAGTAGAAGACCAGTCAGCCTCAGGCAGGTACCTAGAAATCCCCACCCCCTCCTTTCTTCCCATCTTCCCTTTCTTGTCCTTTGATGGTTTTCAACCCTGTTGTACATTAAAATCCCAGGAGTTTTTAAAACTTCTGAGCCTGAAGCCCACCCCTAGACCAATTCAATCAGAAGAAAATTTGCAGGGAAACCTAACCCAAGAAGAAGAGATCAAGGAAGGCTTCTGATGGGAGGAGATTCATTTGCTGAATTTTGAAAAATGAATGGAAATCATTGAGATAGAAAATAAAGAGGGATATAGACAGAAGACCATCATGAGCAAGGACTTAGAGGTGTCAGACAAAATAGATGGGCTGGCAGGGCTTGTGTGTGTCTTGGCGGGAGGGAGGGTGTCACACACAGGGGCACAGGAGCAGCTGCTGCTATGAGATAAACTTCCAAGGAAGAGGTACTGAGAGATGAAGCTGATGAGGCAGGTGGGGCCAGGGCAAGGGGGAACTTGTGCCTCATTTGAAGGGGCCTGGGCTTCTGTGTCAGCATTTCAGAAAGGGAGGCTAAGACCTGCCATCATGCCTGAGCTCACTCCTGACCACTGCATCCTGGCCTTTCTGTGTGGCTGCCCTCTTGACAGCTGAATCACAACTCTGATTCTATTATACTTTTGTAAACAACAACAAGTGTGAGTGGACGGATACAAAAAAGGATGCTGTTGCCAATTCCAAAGCTGCCATGGATGGCAGTGAGTCAGGCTAGAGTGGAAGAGGCAGGACCAAGAACTTGGCTGGACCAGTGGGTTCGGGGGGAGGTCTGGACCCAGACAACAGTCAGGAGGGCAAATAGGAAATGCAGTGTGTGCAATGGGGTGGGGAGGTGAACAGCCAGATAACACTAGGCCCAGCACTGAGGTGAAGTACATCATTTGGCAACATTGGGTATACCCCATGCTGGGTACAAGGGAGAAGGCAGAGGTGACAATCTGTGCCACTGAAGGTCCTTGGTACAGCTTCATCGAGGTCTGGTGAGGGAGAGCCAAGCCATTCAGCAGAGCATGTGCACGTGACCGTGGGTAGAGGAGGACTGAGCTTTCTGCTTCCTCCACCATCATGACAGGAACACATGGGCTGCTCCCCGGGAGCACAGCCAGGCTCTGGGGGTGCTTGTCCACAGCTCAGACTCCTCCTGAGAGATCTCAGTTTCTCTGAAACACCAATAGCATCTGAGAGAGTAAATCTACCGTGCTTGGGTTTGTCCCCTCTGCTATAATAGTTTTGCAATGTGTCATGTGAAAGATTCCTATTGTAATTTGATCATTTTCTAGGTTATCTAGGAAGTTTATTTGGAAGTTTGGGGTGCTCTAATAGTGTATAATAAATCTTTGATGCAAAGGTCTAAAATTTTGCCATTTATTATAAGCATCTTTGGAGTACATGAGTTATTAATTTAGCCTTATATAAGGTTTATACACAGGATTTATAAATATATCTGTAACATTCTGTAACTATACAGAATGTGTACTTCAGTATGATTGGTTGTATCCAAGGACAGGGGTCTTCCAAAACATAGAAATTGCCTCATTATACAGACTTGGACATCATAATGGCAGTTAATTAAATGAACTTCTAACTGTGTTTTCCTTTTTTATTGCTAAATTTTCCTTAAGGAAAAGAACTTTCAGAAGGTAAGCAAGGAAAATACCTTGGCCCAGGAGATCAAAACATATTCAGCAAAATGAAAACGTTGATGTAAATGACATAGAAATGGTCCTGTCTGTTTTCCTGTGCCCATTATTAGAGATCTGATTGGCAGCTGCTTTCACAATTAATTGATTCTGGAAAATTTGGCAAGCCTTACTCTTCCCTACCTCAAAAATTGGACAACTGCCCACTTTGCAAATACCAATATAGCAGTATCCTTTAAGGTGTTTCAAATGCTTTGGGAAAAGTCTCCATCAAATAAAAGATGTAGTTAAGCAACTTATTATAGTGCTTGATTTCAAATATTTATATACAAAGTACTGACACCTGTTCTGAGAAGTATTCTATGAAATTCACAGAGTGTGCCAGCGTGTGAATGCCATGATCTAAGTGCCTGTACTGATTGTCTTTCATTTGCCTCCCGAGATGCACTTCCACGATTCCCATCTAGCTCTTGCCTCAGTTGGGGGTGGGTGCTGACCTCTATGGACTGCTTCAAGAGCTTCCTTTGCCTTCTGGCTTCAGGTTGGGTTCAGCCAAATGGATGGGGTTATCAGCAAAAGATCCATAGGTGGGAGGAGAATAGATAGATGAAGGTATTTATTCTCCCAACGGGTGTGCTCAGGACCTATACCAAAGGCCACAGTTTCTGCCCAGTGACCTCTTCCGTGCAGCTGCACCACCCCCCTACATGACCTGTAGTCCTTGTGCTTAGAGGTAATAACTGTTCCCTGAGATTTCAAGCCCCAGGGAACCGCACCATCACCTGTTACCTCCCACACACTGCCCACATATTTTAAGTAGTTCTTTTTATTAAATTCTCCTCCAGTGATCCCATCTGAGTTTTCCATCTGTTTCTTGCCAGGACCTTGAATGACACAGTGTGTTTACTCTTCTCCTTTGTGTGAATTAAGCATGTGGCAAAAGGTGCTAAAATAAAATCTCTGGTTATAAAAAACTGGAGAAATTCTGCACTGCAAAGCTGCTATATTAATACGTCTCTTTTTCCTTTTCTTTAAATAGAAAGCAATGCTCTAATTTTCAGTCAGCTCTGAGTCTCTCTTGAGATCAGTTCACTCACAGCCTGTCAGGGTTCAAGGAGTTGTTCATACATTGTCATTGCATATCCTCTTATGTAATACCATCCCCTAGAATATATGAACTAGGAAGAGAACAGATTGTCTTACTATTATTGGAAACATTTTAAGGAAATTTTGTCATGTGTGTCTTTGCCCCTTCCCCTCAGCAGGCAGCTGGCCCTCTCATCGTATCCTCTTACTCTCTAAACATTCTGTCACATTAAAATGCTCGACTATAGCAGCTAGAGACATGTAAGTTTGGCCTTTCATAGTAAAAAAAAAATTATATGTATATGCTATAGACTGAATTGTGTTTCCCCAAAATTCATATGTTGAAGCCTTAACCCCCAATGTAACTGAATTTGGAGATATAACTTTTAGGAGGTAATTAAGATTCATGAGGTCTTAAGGGTGGAGCCCCAATCTTATAGGATTGGTGGCCTTATATGAAGAGGAAGATCTCTCTCTCTCTCTCTCCCCCCACCCCTCCCCACCATCACCACCACATGAAGACACAATGAAAAGGCAGCTGTCTGCAAGTGAGGAAGAGAGCTTGTGTCAGGAACTGAATAAGCTGGCACCTTGATCTTGGACTTCCAGCCTCCAGAACTGTGAGAAATAAATGTCTGTTGTTTAAGCCGCCTACACTATGGTATTTTGTTACAGCAGCCTGGGCTGACTAAGTGTGTGCTTCATTTTAGTATATAGAAAATATAGAAAAAATCATATAACACAGTTACAGTGTATGTAACCATTGTTAACCTACTTGGCAGATTTGCTTCTACTACAACCTCCCTTATTAATGAAAACTCATGCTGATTTACTTTTTTGTTAAAATGATAGATGCTTACAAATAAAAATTTAAAGAGTACATCAAAATGCAAAACTGAAAATAGAAATGTCACACCACATCCCACAGCCCAGAATTATTCATAGTTATTATTAGTTCAGCATTATATCATACAACTTTCTTATCATGTATGTGATTAAAGGCATAGCTAGAGAGGAAGAAATACTTATGTAAAAATGGGACCATATTATAAATAATGTTTCTTCATTTGCTGTTTGCCCTTAGGACCATTTTCAGAGGTTTTTAAATGGTTGCTTTTTGATACTTTTCACCAATATCGCCAGGGATGGGATCAGCAGAGATTCTCACACCGTCATGCCAGGAGTCAATCTGTCAGGCAGGGGTAGTTTTGAGGCAGTCTTTGAAGTTTGTTTTGATCCCAGAAGGGCTCTTCTTAGCTGTCTCTCTCTGG
The DNA here is from genome assembly GCA_023783475.1 of Daubentonia madagascariensis. NCBI lineage: Eukaryota > Metazoa > Chordata > Mammalia > Primates > Daubentoniidae > Daubentonia > Daubentonia madagascariensis. Next base: position 11,098,312 of record JAKFHU010000901.1, read on the forward strand.
TTCTCTCTGGTGAACTAGCTGGCCTATGGACTAATTAAGGGGAGCTACCAACAGCCTCTTATTTGCTTTACACCAAAATCTCCATTGTTTTCAAGGTTACCCTTAGGCTTGAACTTCTCCACACTCTATTTCAAATAAAGTCAGTTCCTTTCTGTAGAACTTTAGAACTCTCTGTTCTTAGGCTGAGTACGGTGGCTTATGCCTGTAATCCTAGCACTCTGGGAGGCTGAGGTGGGAGGATTGCTTAAGCTCAGGAGTTTGAGACCAGCCTGAGCCAGAGCGAGACCCCATCTCTACAAAAAATAGAAAAATTAGCCAGGCATGGTGACAATCCTGTAGTCCCAGCTACTCAGGAGGCTGAGGCAGGAGGATCTCTTGAGCCCAGGTGTTTGAGGTTGCAGTGAGCTATGATGACACCACTGCACTCTAGCCAGGGCAACAGAGTGAGACCCTGTCTCTAAAAACAAACAGTAACAACAACAACAACAAAAACCCCAACTCTCTGTTCTTAAAAGATGCCTCTCTCCATGTGGGCAAAACCTCTGAACTGCTACTCTAGGTGCTGGATGGGGGTAGTAGCCTCTGGTTTTGACTTGCCTCTCCTGGCATGGAACCTCTGCCTGATGAGTGAGTTGGAGAGAGAGTGATTGCGGCCCTAGTAGTCTTATCCTACCAAGCCTGGGGTAGACTCTCTACCCTGTGAGTTGGAGCTGGGTAGAGAAAGGGAGTCCCTGACGTTTTGGCCAGGGATTACCAGAAATTTAGCTGTCTTAGCCCATTTGGGCTGCTTTTACAGAATACCATAGACTGAGTGGCATATAAACAACAGAAATTTATTCCTCACAGTTTTGGCATCTGGGAAATCTAAGATCAAGGCGCTGGCAGATTCAGTGTCTGGAAGCAGTGAGGGCTGCTTCCTGGTTCATAGACGGCTATCTATGGCAGAATATCCTCACACGGCAGAAGGGGGTGAGGGATGAGGGAGCTCTCTGGAGTTCCTTTTATAAGGGAAGTAATCCCATTCATAAGTGTTCTGCCTTCATGACCTCTTTACCTCCCAAAGGGCCTGTGTTCTAATACCATCACATTGGTAGTTAGGTTTCACCATAGGAATTTGGAAAGAGACAGAAACACTTAGTCTATAGTATAAGCCTTGGGCACCAAAGTTGAGTGTTCTAATACAAAAACAGCCAGATGGAAGCTCTACCATCTTTTATGAACTAGCCTTGCTTGGAATTCACACAATATTGCTTCTGAAGTGTTCTATTCATTGGAAGTGAGTCATTAAGGCCAGCCTATTTTTTAAAAATTTTATTTATTTAATTTATTTTTAGAGATGGGGTCTCACTGTGTTGCCCAGACTGGAGTGCAGTAACATGATCATAGCTCACTGCAACCTCCAACTCCTATGCTAGAATAATCCTTCCACCTCAGCCTCCTGAGTAGCTGGGACCACAGGCACACAGGCCCACACCTGGTTAATTTTTAAATTTTTTGTAGAGATGGGGTCTTGCTTTGTTGCCCAAGCTGGTCTTGAACTCCTGGCCTCAAGTGAGCCTCCTGCCTGGGCCTCCCAAAGTGTTAGGATTGCAGGTGTGAAGCCACTGTGCTTGGCCCAAGGCCAGACTATTTTTAAAGGGAGGGGATTTAGACTCTACCTCTTTATGGAAGGTTATCAAAGAATTTGTGGACCATGTTTAAAACCACCACTATATATGTATAGATACATAGGGAGCACAATGTTGCAATGTGTTAACATTTGAAAAATTTAAGTGAAGGGTATATAGGTTTTTTTGCTCTACTCTTTTCATTTTTGTGTATGTTTAAAATTTTTCAAGTAAAAAATTGGGGGGAAATGTTATTGTGTAGTTGTCTGAAGCCAGCCTGATTTTTTTCCCTTTTGTAGCCAATTTGCTTTTTGCCTGGATGCTTGAAGAATTCTTTATCCCTGAAGTTGAATAACTTAACTTGGATATTGCTAGTTGTAGAGTGTCTTTTAGTAAATTTTCCTAAACTGTGTGCCTCCATTTAGAGGGTCAATTTTTTTTTTCTAGGTATTCACCTTTATTACGTCTTCTGAATTCTTCTGGTCCATTTTTATGTGTTTAGGATACCAATTATCCTCATATTGGGTCATTTCTATATTCTGATTCTATGGGCTTCTCTGTATTTGCTTTAATTTTCTTTTCTTTTCAGCTGCATGTATTGTGATCATGTTAAGCTTTTCTTTTAACTTAATTTTCAATGGTGTCTTTTCTATTTCCTGCTATTTGTACTTCAGTGTATTAGTTCTTTAATGGCATTGTTTGAATCCTCAGTTTGTAGTTTTAAGTCTAATGATCTCCTTTTATCTTTTTCTGCTGCTTCTGTTTATACTCTTCTCCATGTTTTATTTTAAAAATTAATTAATGCTTATATAACTCATATATATATATATACACACACACACACACACATATATGTAAAATTTATTGCTATTCCTTTAATTGTGTGTGCTTCCAGGTCAGTTTCTTTGTCAGTCTCTGCACGGTTTCTTCCTTGCTTGCTCCCCTTTCCCCTTTTTCTCTTTCATCTTCTTCCACTGTTAAATGCCCTGAGTCAATATTCTGCTTTTCACAATTTTGAGGAGTAGTCCATCCTTTTGGCGCACACTCCTAACTTCTTGGTCATTTTCCCAGTGGGAAACGAAACTCAATTAGAGAGAGCCATGGCCAAAAAGAGGGAAAAAGGAAAGTCTGTTTTTCAGTTATTAATCTTTAGATTTCCTTCAATTCTCAAATATGTGACTTTCCAAATGACTTGAGGGGCGTGCGGTTAGAAGCCAGGCTGTGCTCTCCCTATCCTCTCTGTTACAGATCGTGTTTCCCTCAATATCAGTTTTTAAAGTTGATTGCCTTACATTATCTCCCTTTCCTTATTGGCAATTATTAGTGATTTATTTTTTGGAGTGTATTTTTTTTTAAACAAACTTATTTTGGGTGCGTCTTGTTAAGAAGTAGGGGAATGAAAATCTATGAGGCAGTCTCAACTCTAATAACTTAGAAGTCTATTATTTTCTATCTTGTCAGATTTTTATTTTCAAAGCAGGCTATAGGAGGAAGGGTATACGTTTCACAAGAAAAAGAACCTAGCGCTGAGAGCTGGAAGTGATCCCGGAAGTCATCCACTTTCCAAGTCCACAGATCCAGTTAATGACTGAGGAAGGGATCTCCTGATGTTTTTTTCCCGTTTTCCTCTGTCTCCCTAGTGGGTGAAATTTTAGACATCAGAAGAGATTGAAATTGAGAAAGAGAGAAGTTTTTCACGCTGGGAACTTCCTTTCCTACCTCTAGTCATATCATATACTTCTGGGACTTCTGTTAAGGGCAGCTCTGGTGGTGCAGAAATTGAGGATCTGACTGTAACACTAAAGAAGTATACATTGGATGAAGACTCAATAAAATGAATAAAGAACACCGGGGAAACTGTAAGACTTCTTTTTCCTCTCCTCTCTGGTTAAAAACAACCAAAACAAACCAACGCCACTAGGACTATAAATCATCTTAGTGCACAAGACATTGTAAAGTAAGGAGTTTGATTTTCTGAAATGATTTTCCTCAGCTGCTATGACAGCTAACGAGAATGAGAAATGATCCCAGTGAGAACAGTATTACAAGCACATGCACTGGATTTTAATTTTATCAGTTGGAAAAAGACTTAAAAAAAAAAGGCAAAGGAGTGTAGTTTAATAGGAAATGTAAAAACATAATCAGCTTTGGGTCAGATCTGATCAGTGAGGCATCTCAGAATGCACCCCATCTATTGCAATCAGCCTTCCAGAGAGGACAGCCTTGCTAATAAACTATCTAACAGAGAAAAATAAACTAACAGAAAGAAAAAGGAGTAAACTCACAGCACATAATTGCCCCTTTGAAGAGAAAACTCACAGCGTACAACTGCTTCTGTGTTTGATTTACCACCTGTGGCTTAACCTGTTGTCTTTGAGAGTCTGTTTTCCTAGCACTTGAGAAGAACTGAGCAGATAGAAGGAGATAGATAGATAGATAGATAGATAGATAGATAGATAGATAGATAGATAAATGCTCTCTGTTACTTTGTTACATTTCCTAGAAAGTTGACATTTTAAGCCCTATATTTAGCTTTGTTCCTGCTAAAGGAATTTAGCTTGAAATAAGCAGCTGGGTATAGATTAAAAGAGGCTTAAAAAATGTATCAACCAAATACAATGTGTAAACCTTGTTTGGATTCTGAGTCAAGCAAACTAACTGGTTTCAAAATAAATACTTTTATGATGCAATCAGGGAAAATTAAACACTGGATATTTTTTATTCAGGAATAAAAAATTCCTGAATAATTTTTAAATTTTTATTCAGGAATATTGTTAAAATATTCATATGTGATAATACTAACATGGTAACTTTGAAAGAGTTTTTATCTTTGGGAGATTACATATGGATGTGTTTCTAGATGAAAAGATACAATGTTTGAGATTTGTTTGAGATTTGCTTCAAAATATTCCAGGAGTCAAGCACTGGGAGGAGAGAAGGTATAGATGAACCAAGATTTGTGGTAAATTAGTAATGGTTGAAGCTGGGTGGTGGGTTGAGCATGGGGGTTCATTATACTATTCTTTCTAACTTTATATGATTGAAACTTTCCATAATATTAATAAAATATTTTCTTTGTTTTTTTAAATGTTAATTGTATAGTTCAGTGGTATTAAATACATTCATCATATTGTGCAACCATTACCACCATCCATCTCCATAACTCTTTCATCTTACAAAACTCAAACTCTATAACTCCCCCATTTCTCCCTCTCCCCAGGCCCTGGCAATCACCGTCTTACTTTCTGTCTCTATGACTTTGACTATTCTAAGTACTTCAGATAAGTGGAATAGTACAGTATTTGTCTTCTTTGTGCCTGACTTATTCCTCTTAGCATAATGTCCTCAACGTTCATCCATGTTTTAGCATATGTCGAGAATTTCCTTTCTTTTTATAAGCTGAATAATATTCCATGTTGTGTATATACCACATTTTGCTTATTCTTTCATCTGTTAATGAACACTTGGGTTGCTTCCACATTTAAGCTATTGTGAACAATGCTGCTATGAACACGAGTGTATAAATATTTCTTCAAGACCCTGTTTTCAATTCTTTTGGGTACATAACCAGAAGTAGAATTTCTAGATTATATGGTAATTCTGTTTTTAATTTTTTGAGGACCACCATACTGTTTTCCACAATGGCTGTATCATTTTACATTTCCACCAACAGTGCACAAGTGTTCCAATTTCTCTACATCCTTGCCAACACTTGTTACTTTGTTTGTTTGAATAGTAGCCATCCATAGCCATCCAGACGGGTGTGAAGTGATACCTCATAGTGGTTTTGATTTGCATTTCCCTAATGAGTAGTGATGTTGGGCATCTTTTCATTTATTGGTCATGTGTATATCTTCTTTGGAGAAATGTCTATTCAAGTCTTTTGCCCCATTTTTGAATCAGGTTTTTGGGGTTTTTTGTTGTTGAGTTTTAGGAATTTTCTATACATTCTAGATGTTAATCCTTTATCAGTTATATCATTTGCAAATATTTTCTCCCATTCTGTGGGTTGCATTTTTACTATGATGATATTGTTTTTTAATGTGCAAAATTTCTAAGTTTTCAGAAGTCCAATTCATTTATTTTTCTTTTGTTGCCTGTGCCTTTGATGTCATATCCAGGAAATCATTGCTAAATCCAATGTTGTGAAGCTTTTACCCCATGTTTTCTTCTAAGAGTTTTATAGCTTTAGGTCTTACATTTAGGCTTTTGATCCATTTTGATCCATATATGATTTTTTTATATGGTGTGAGGTAAGGCTCACAGAACTCAGGCAAACACCTACTTACATTTACTGGTTAATTATAAAAGATATTTAAAATGGTACAGATGAACAGCCAGATGTAAGAGAGGTACAGCACAAGGTATGGGGGAGGAGGTGAGAAACTCCCATTCCCTCCCTGGGGCCCACCACCCTCCCAGCACGTCCACATGTTTTCAGCAATCTGGAAGCCTTCCAAACTCTGCAGTTCGGGCAATTTTATGGATGTGTCATCACATATGCACGATCAATTCTTAACTCAATCTCTAGCCCCCCTCCCATCCCAGAGGATGGTGGATGGGGCTGAAATTTCCAAGCTTATAATCATGGCTGGATGTTTCTGGCGACTAGCCCTCCACTCCAAGAGCCCACAGAATTGCCTCAATGGAATTAAGGACACTTAAGGGATTAGGACATTCTGAGGGATTAGGAGCACTGCGTTGGGAACCCAGGTCAAAGACCAGATATTAGAACAAAAGATGCACCAAGCATCTCCATCAGGAAATTATAAGGGTTGTAGAAGCTCTGCGCTAAAGAGACCAAATATATTTATTTTATTGTATCACAATATCACAAAAAGTTCTTAGTCTTTCACTATTGCGAATGATGTTTTCTATGGGTTTTTCACATATGGCTTTTATTGTGTTTAAGTAGTTTCCTTCTATTCCTAGTTTGTTGAGTGTTTTTTATCATGAAAGTGTTGAAGTTTGTCAAATTCTTTTTCTGCTATAATTGAGATGATCATGTGCTTTTTTTCACCTTCATTCTGTGAATGTAGGGTATTACACTGATTGATTTTCATGTGTTCAATCATCCTTGCATTACAGAAATAAATCCCACTTGGTCATGGGGTGTAATGCTTTTAACATGCTGCTGAATTTGGTTTGCTAATATTTTGTTGAGGATTTTTGCATTAATATCCATATGGGATATTTGTCTGTAGTTTTCTTTTCTTGTAGTGCCTTTGTATGGCTTTGGTATCAGGGTAATGCTGACTTCATAAAAGGAGTTAAAAAGTAGTGCCTCTTCAATTTTTGGAAAGGTTTGAGGATAATTGGTGTTGATTCTCCCTTAAATGTTTGGTAGGATTCACCTGTGAAGCCATCAGGTACAGGGCCTTTCTTTGTTGGGAGCTTTTTGATTAGTAATTCAATCATCTTACTAGCTGTAGGACTATTCAGATTTTCTATTACTTTGTGATTTAGTCTTGGTAAGTTTTGTGTTTCTAGGAATTTGTCCATTTCATCTAGGTTACCCAGTTTTTTGGTGTACAATTTTTCATAGTTCTTTCTTTCAATAGTTTTTATTTCTGTAGAACTAGTGGTAACGTCCCCACTTTTGGTTCTGATTTTAGTAATTTGAGTCTTCCCTCTTTTTTTTCTTAGTCTGTCTAGCTAAAGCTTTGTCAATTTTGTTGATCTTTTTGAAGAACAAACTTTTGGTTTCATTGATTTTCTCTATTGTTTTTCTATTCTCTGTTTCATTTCTCCCTGTTCTAATTTTTATTATTTCCTTTCTTCTGCTAGCTTTAGGTTTAGTTTGCTCTTTTTTTTCTAGTTCCTTAAGTTGTAAAGGTAGATTATTGGTTTGATATCTTTCTTGTTTTTTTCTCTTTTTTTTTTTGGTATTTTAAAAAATTTTTAAATTTCCCCTTCATTTCACAGGTGTTGATCTTTTTTGGTCTTTATTTTTATTTTTTTTAATTTTATTTATTCTTTTTTTAAACACAGGGTCTCCCTCTGTCACCCAAGCTGCAGTGCAGTGGTGTGATTGGGCTCAAGTGATCCTCCCACCTCAGTCTCCTGAGTAGCTGGGACTACAAGTGCGTGCCACAAGCCCCACTAATTTTTTTCTTTTGTAGAGATGGGGTCTCGCAACGTTACCCATGCTCTTCCCAAACTCCTGGCCTCAAACAATCCTCCCACCTTGGTCTCCCAAAGTGCTGGAATTACAGGCATGAGCTACCATGGCCAGCCTCTTGTTTTTTGATGTGTGCATTTATAGCTATAAACTTTCCTCTTTTTTTTCTGCTTTCATTGAGTCCCCTAAGTTTTGGTATGTTGTGTTTTTGTTTTTGTTCATCTCTAAGTATTTTCTAATTTACCTTGTAATTTCTTCCTTGATCCATTGGTTGTTTAAGAGTGTATTAATTTCAACAAATTTGTGGTTTTTCCAGTTTTACTCCTATTGTTGATTTCCAACTTCAACCTGTTATGGTCAGAAAAGATACTTTGTATATCTACCTTTTAAAATCAATTGAGATTAATTTATAGCCTAACATATGTGATATATCTTGAAAAATGTCCCACATGCACTTGAGAAGAATGTGTATGCTGTTTTCAGGTAGAGTGTTCTGTATATGTTTGTTAGATCTAGTTGATTTATTGTGTTAAGTCCTGTATTTTCTTACATATCTCCTGTCTGGTTGTTCTATCCATTATTGAGAGTGGGATATTGAAGTCTCCAGCTATTATTGTAGAACCGTCTATTTTTCTCCCTTCAATTCTGTCAGTTTTTGCTATATATATTTTGATGGTCTGTTATGAGATGCATAAATGTTTATAATTGTTATATTTCTTGCTGTATTGAAACTTTTATTGATATATAATGTCCTTCTTTGTGTCTTATAACCTTTTTTGATTTAGAGTCCAAACTGTCTGATATTAGTGTAGCCACCCCTGCTCTCTTTGGGTTGCTATCTACATCAAATATCTGTTTTCCATCTTTTCACTTTCAACCTTTTTGTGTCTTTGGATCTAACGTGAGTCTCTTATGGAAGCATACAGTTAGATCATGTGTTTTTTTAATATATTCTTCTAATCGCTGTCTTTTGATTGGAGAATTTAATTCATTTTCATTTAAAGTAATTACTGATAAGGAAAAACTTGTTTCTGTCATTTTGCTATTTGTTTTCTGTATGCCTTATAGCTTCTTTGTTCCTCATCGCCAACATTATTATCTTCTTTTGTGTTTAGTTGATTTTTTTGTAATGAAATGTTTAAATTCCTATCTCATTTCCTTTTGTGTATATTTTATAGCTATTTTCTTTGTAGTCACCATGGGGATTACATTTAACACCCTAAAGTTATAACACTCTAATTTGAATTTATGTGAGGTTAACTTCAGTAACATACAAACACTCTGCTCCTTTACAGCTCTGTCTCATCTCTTTCAGTTGTTGATATTGCAAAATCATATTCTTATACATTGTATATCCCAAAATATAAAGTAATAATTATTTTATATTCATTAGTATCCTAAATTATGTAGAAAACAAGGTGTGGAGTTATAAACCAAACTTATAATAATATTAGCTTTTAGACTAATAACTTTCTTAAAAAAGTATCAGTCTCTTAAGTCATATTGCAAACTTAAGTGGAGTTACAAACTACTGTTACAATAATATTAGCTTTTATAATTGCCTATTTATTTACCTTTATGAGACCTTTCTTTCTTCATATGGCTTTGGTTGCTATCTATTGTTGTTTCAGCATTTCTGGCAGAGTAGATCTAGTAGTAACAAACACCCTCAGCTTTTGCATATCTAGAAATGTCTTAAGCTCTCTGTCATTTTTGAAGGACAGTTTTGCCAGCTATAGGATTCTTGGTTTTATAGGGTTTTTTTTTTTTCTTTTAGCACATTGAATATGTTGGCTCACTGCCTTCTGGTCTCCAAAGTTTCTGATGAGAAATCTGATGATAATCTTATTAAGGAATCATTGCATATGATAAGTCACTTCTCTCTTGCTGCTTTCAAGATTCTCTCTTTGTCTTTGTCTTTCAAAAGTTTGATTATAATGTGTTTTGGTGTAGGTCTCCTTGACTTAATCTTACTTGGAGTTTTTTAAGCTTCTTGCATGTTTATATTCATGTCTTTCATCAATTTTGGGATGATTTCAGCTGCTATTTCTTCAGATATTCTGTCTCTTTTTCTTTCTGTTCTCCTTTTCAAACTCCCACAATGCTTGATGGTATACCACATACCCCTTAGGCTCTGTTCACTTTTTTCTTTCTGTTCCTTATCCTCAACAATTTCCATTGTCCTATCTTCAAGGTCATTGATTCTTTCTTCTGCCAGCTCAAGTCTGCCTTTGAATTCCTTTAGTGAATTTTAAAATTTCAGTTACCATATTTTCAGCTCCAGAATTTCTTTTAGGTTTTCTGTTTCTTTACTTATACTTATGTTGTGTTCATATATCATCTTCTTGACTTTCTCCACATCTTTTTTTAGTTCTTTGAGCATTTTTAAGGCAGTTGTTTTAAAGTCTTTATCTAGTAGATCTGTGATCCGGTCTTTTTCAAGGACAGTTTCTGTTGATTTATTTTTTCCTTTGAAAGTTCCTGTTTCCTTGTATACTTTGTGATTTTTTTTGTTGTTGAAAACTGGTCATTTGCATCTAATAATGTGGTAACTCTGAAAATAAGATTCTCCCCATTCTCAAGCATTTGCTTCTTTTGTTATTGTTTTCATTTATTGTTTTTGTTTTATTTTGATTGTTGAAGGCTGTCTCTCTGTCAAGAATCAGCCTGAGGTGTAAACTTAATGTCTTCTCGGGTCTTTTTTTGAGCTTGCACCTTTCCCTGGGCTTGCATGGTAAATTTCTAGTTTTATCCATACATACAGTTGTTTTTAAATGTTCTTTCTTTGATGTCTGTCTTCTCAAAGTAATGTAGGGATAAGGCAGAAAAGGAAGGTCAAGAGAGACTGAGTGCAGCCATTTTGACTGATACCAGACCTCAACCACCCTGAACAAGGAAGTTGTCAGCAAGTCGCCAGCCCAGGACCACTAAGGATGGATGAATTACTAAGCCAAATGTCTTACAGACTGTTTGCGCTTACCTTTATGTGACAGCAGTTTATGATTAACCTTTATGGCCTAACTTTAAGACAATGCTGGTCACATATGGCTGTTTCCTAATGGGGTTATGGAACATTTAAAAACATTACCATTGCCCCATAAGAGGTCCCCTACTGCTTGGAAGAAGACCCCTACTCAGTCTGTGAAGTAGGCTCTATTGTCTATCTCCATCTCAAAAACTTTCTGTTGGTAGTTGGCTCATGCTTGAATTCTTTCCCATGCAAAGCCAAGAACCCACTTGGGACATCCCCTGCATCTAAAGCAGAAAAAGAAAAATGAATGGGGGGGAAATAGTGTCAGCCTTTAAATTCGCTGCAAGTCTCTGTAGCCTGAGGGGTGGGAACTTGCAACAATGACGGGAGGTACAACAACAATGGCAGCCAGTCTTTTTGTCTGCACCTCTGTGATCAGAAACAGCAATCTGCGATCAGAGACCAGATCCCAGATATTTGAAGGACAGAGTCCTTTTTGCCCACCTGGCTCCCATAGCCTCTGTGCATGCTACTCCAGAAACACGTGCACAGCTCCCTGTCATGGGACCAGGGGTGGAGAATGGGTAGCTGCTACTGTACTAAGAGCTGAACTGATGGAAATTAAACACAATTTACCCTCCAAGCCTTCTCATGGAAATTGCAAGCTTTCAATAGACTCCAGAATTCCAAAATCATTACATCAGTTTCTGCCAGTACCATTGCTGTCTAGGTGGGGAGACAGATTCTGGTTCCTCCTACTTTGCCATCTTACCAGAATCCTAATAAAAATTTTAAAAAGTAATAAGTATTATGTAACAAGGTATCTATTTGCCTATGTAGGGGTGCTAAAATGTTCTTCCTCCCTCCTAGGATCTCTAGCTGGGACTGACATAATACAGATTAACAAGAGAAAAGCATACAAATATTAATAACTTTTTTTAAATGTACATGAGAATCCTCACAAGAAAAATGAAGACCCAAAGAAACAGAGCTGAATGCTTACATACTTAATTGGACAAAGAGTAGTAAATTGTGAAAGTATGACAAGATAAAGGGGCTTATATTAGGGCAGTTATTCATGAAGAAGTGACTAGGAAGATAAAGGTTAGTTCAACAAGATTTTGTAAAGATTTCTCTCGGCCTCCACTTCCCATCTCTGGTGATAAGCATGTTTCTTTTCTCTTGGTATAGTGAGGATATCTTTCATACAGGATTTTCATCTCCTGCTTTCAGGAAGAAAAAAGAAGGCCAGTGTACCCTTCTTGCATCTACTGTTTTTTAAGTACCTTTAACTCAAAAGAATCAATGTGCTAGAGTGGCATATTTTGAGGTGGCATGTTCTGAACTCCTTCACCTACCTAGAGTCTATACTTGCAAACAGAACTCTGATAGTCTTGAGGATGCAATGTAACTATCCAGATTAAATTTTTAAAAAAGATTTTTTTTTCAGTCTCCCTTGGAGATTGTGAGTGGCCAGTGAAAAGCAGGTAGAAGCCATTGGGTGTGGCTTCCAGGAGAAAAGCTTTAAAGGTGCTGGTTCTGCTGGTAGGTAAGTCTATCACCCTTGCCTCTTTCTCTTTTCTGCTGCCTGAGACAAAGACCTGATGACAGGGGCTGGCAACCTTAAGGCCAGAATGCATGATGCTATGGACGGAGGAGCCAAAAGATGGAGGGAACTTAGTGGAACTACCACTCTAGCACTGGGATGTGTTTTCCCTTTTTGTTTTTCTTTTTCAACAGGGAGAATTAAACTTTTGTTTTTCTTCTTTTAAATTTATATTTGCCCTTACAGAGGAAGGAAGACAGGATCCCTGTCTTCTTGTTCACAAACTTAGCTGCTTTTTGGAATTATACGGGATGTTTTTGTAACAGAGGTAAAAGTCTGAAAAAGGGCCATGAAATGTTCCACGAGTTGTTTAAACCCCCCCCCCATTTTGGGAATTAAAATTTGCATTCCTTCCCAAGGCCAGTGATCAAAGGGGCTGAAAAATGTTTGTTTTCTATTATCTTAAACCACGGGGAGATAGCGCAACAGAATTGTCCCGACAAGGGTCACAAGATCATCACAAGATAGTTGTTACCGGAGGGACACGGGTTGGATAGACCCGAGCCCAAACCCCAACCCCCAACCCCCACCTTTAAAAAGCCCTGTTTTTCTGCTGAAAGTCAGGATGGAGGTCTTTGGGACGCTAATCTACCGCCCTCCTCATTTGCTGGCAAACTAATAAACTTCTCTTTCCTTTTTTCTCAAACCATTTGTCCTCATTCTTCGTTCTCATTGATTTGGTCTCGCGGACAACTACCGACCTTTCGGTAACATTTTTAAAAAGAACTAAGACTTGGGCCTCACCTCTCAGGTGCCAGATTTCATTGATTTAGGGTACGTCCTAGGCATGGAGCTTTGTAAAGGCTGCCCCTAATGACTCTAATGTGCAGCATTTTGAGAACCACTGCTTCAGCTCGCCACTTTACCCTCGGAGCGCTCGGCCCCCAGCCGGGCCGCGGTCAGGACTAGGTGAGCGACTCAGATCAACCGCGACCGCCGGGAGTAGGAGGCGCACAGCCCCGGCGGCCTTTCTCCGGGAAGCCGACCCGGCCCCGCCTTTTCCCCGCCCCGCCTCCGCCCCGGTCTGGCCCCGCCCCCGGCCCCGCCCAGCTGTGGCCCCGGATGACGCGAAATCGCGTACAGCCCGGGAGCCGGCGCCTCGGCAGTGCGGCTGTGCGCCTGCGCGGCGCCGGGGTCGGGCGGGCCGTTTGAATTTCGTCTTCGGAGTCTAGTCTCGCGATCACGGGCTTCCGGCGGAGACTGGGGTGTTTGCGGCTCGCGACCCGGCTGTGATTAGGCCCTTTACTCCCGGAGCGGCTTGAGGTTGGCGTGTGGGTGTTGGGGACCCGGCCTTCGGAAGTGTCTTCCGAGGCACTGCGTGGGGCCCGGGGGCCGCGGGCCGCGCCGGGCGGAGACCCCGCCTTGACGTTCCCCGGCTCGGCTGGGCTGCGGTGGACGCCTTCGACCCGCCCCTTCTCCCTGACGCTCCGTGGACAGCGACTGAGTTCTTTCCCCGGTCTCGGCCTCGTGCCGACCCCAAACCGCAGACCCCAGCCCCACAGCACAGGAAAGATGGGTATCCGGCCCTTGGGGTTTTGTACTTTCCCTTCAAGGAGATGTGGTTTACTCAGTTTACCGTTCTTGGATTTTGAAAGTGAACAGAAATTTGTCTGGCTTTTTTAAATCAGTGGGTTTATATTTTCTTCTTCAGAGGCTTAAAGGATGGCCTCCTCAGATCTGGAGCAGTTATGCGCTCATGTTAATGAAAAGATTGGCAATATTAAGAAAACTCTGTCATTAAGAAACTGCGGTAAGTAAAACAGATTCCACTGACTTTGTAAATACAAAATGCATTTTGATTATTGTTCCATTTTGGATGCTATCTTATGCCTGGTTAAGTGAATGTATCCTAGAAAGGTAATTTTAGATTTTGAAGAGTGATTTTTAAAACATTCCGTGTCAGTATTTTGAATATTAGAGGATACTGAAAATATAAGGTACATGAATGATGAACTGGATATTCATTATATTTATTTACTTATGTTTTTCTGAGACACATAGGCCAATAAGAAGATTTTAAGGTTATGTGGTATCCGTGGTTCTAGAGCTAAGTGGAGATACAGTCAGTCATGTGTCGCTTAACAACTGGGGATGTCCTCTGAGGATAAATGCATTTTAGGCGATTTTGTCATTGTGGGAACATCATAGAGCGTTTACACAAACCTAGATGGTATAGCCTATTGCTCCTAGGCTACAAACTGCACAGCATGTTACTGTACTGAATACTGTAAGCAATTGTAACACAATGGTAAGTATTTGCATATCTAGACATATCTGAACATTAAAAAGGCACAGTAAAAATTCAGTATAAAAGATAAAATTGGTACACCTGTACAGGGCACTTACCATGATTGGAGCTTGTGTGACTAGAAGTTGTTCTGGGTGAGGCAGTGAGAGTGGTGAGTGAACGTGAGGGCCTGGGACATTGCTGTACACTACTGTAGACTTTATAAACACTGTACACTTAAGCTACACTAAATTAATTATAAATTTTTTTCAACGATAAATTGTTTGCTTACTACAACTTTTACTTTATAAACTTTTAAATTTTGTTTAACTTTTTGACCCTTTTGTAAGAACACTTAGCTTAAAATACAAACACATTGTACAGATGTACAAAAATATTTTCTTTATTCTATAAACTTTTTTCTATTTAAAAAGCTTTTATTTTACTTTAAAGTTTTTTTTTTTTTTTAAAAACTAAGACACAAATGCATTAGCCTAGAGGCCTACACAGGGTCAGGATCATCAGTATCACTGTCTTCCACCTCCATATCTTGTCCCACTAGAAGGTCTTTAGGGGTAATGACATGCATGGAGCTGTCACCTCCTATGATAACAATGCCTTCTCCTGGAATAACTCCTGAAGGACCTGCCTGAGACTGTTTTACATTTTTTTTTAAAATAAGTTAACTTTTTTTTAAATAAGCAGAAGGAGTACACTCTAAAATAACAATAAAAAATATAGTATACAGGTATGTAAACTAGTAACATAGTCGTTTATTTTTATTATCAAGTATTATGTACTGTACATAATTGTGTGTGCTATACTTTTATACAACTGACAGTATGGTAGGTTTACATGCAGTAGCTTCACACCAGCATCACCACAAACATGAGTAATGCATTGTGCTACGAAGTTATGACTGCTATGACATCACTAGGTGACAGGAATTTTTAAGCCCCATTATAATCTTATGGGACCACCATTGTACATGTGGTCTGTTGTTGACTAAAACGTCGTTATGTGGTGCATGATTGTATTAAAAGGCAAGGGAAAACCTGAAGTGGAAAAGATCCACAGAGGTAGAAGTAGTGCATAACCCACCTTGCAGCCTGCTTTAGAAGAAGTTTATCACTCTGCATCACTGGGAAACAACTAACTGAAAATGAAATCAGTTATTTAAGCATCCATAAACTTGGAGGTTGTAACAATCTTTGAAAATATTTTGATATGCTGAAAGACGATGGTGCAATGAAAGTTCGAAGAAACAGGTCATGCTTGTCAAGTTTAAATGTTGTTTAAAAAATGATATGCTCCCCAGGCCTATTGGGAAGAGTTAAAGACTTATTGATGAGTAGAATTCCATCTGCTGGTAAGATTGTGTTGAACTTTTACTGTAGTTTGTATTTTATGAATTTATTGTTTAAAATATTTTTCAAATATGAAATTGTAATGTTGGATATGCCCAATCAAATTATACATGCCTTCCTAGGGACTTTGATATTCCCAGTCCTTTATTAAGAATTTCTAATAAAGGAGCCTCATCCATTTTACAGTTTATGGTTCACATACTCTGTGGGCAGTTAAAGCTACAGGGACTGTCGGTTCATCTCAGTGAGTCCCCTTATTTACACATGAGGAAACTGAGACTCTCAGAAGTCAAGTGCCTTGCCCAGGTCTCCCAGCTCATGAGCACTCCATTGGGCTGACAGTTGCTGTGACCTGATTCCTATTCTAGGACTCTACTTCTACTTTTATTGAAACAATTTATAAAGCAATTAGATTTTTATTAATAATTATTGGTCTTGTTTAGATTCTCTTTCTGAGGCCACAATTACTCTTGGATAAACAGACATAATTTGGAAGTCTATAAAATTATCAAACCTTGAATTCAAATGACCCCACCAAAGCTTGAGGACTGGCTGAAGCAGTCAGACCTGTTAGATTCCTACACACTAGATAACCATCATTTTGTATGTGCGGAGAATAATTTGTCTGTTTGGTTCCATAGCCTGTTTAATAAAGCCTGGTAGTTTGTTTACGACTTTGGCTTCTGTAAGTTATTAGATTACTACTATCAAAAATAGTGAATTTGTTCAATTGATTATATTACTGCAAATTTGTAAACAAGGCCCTAAAATTTAGGTGACTAAAAGTTGAGATACCAGTGTACAGAGAAAAGATAATATATTCAACTAGTTATCCAACCCTCTGAAACTATTCTCAGTGGGGACATCAGTACTCTTGTTTACTTATTAATTTGTTTTAGTTGTTATGAGCTGAGTGTCAAGTGCAATTAACATTGCTCTATTAGATAGAATAATATACTGCTTCTCATTATGATGATGAACAGTAGTTAGCATTTATTGAGTGTTTTACTAGGTCCCAGATACAGTGCTAAGCCCTTATATGTACTTTCACTTATCTTCGCAGTAACCTTATGAGGTGGGTACTGGTGTCTCTGACTTTAGGCCTGGAGCTTCTAGCTATTTCACTCTACTGCCTCCATGATCTACAGATATGGCCAAAGTGTGCTTCTACTTATGTGTATCTCATCATCTGATTGCTGGAAATACAGATGGAAATATTTAATTATGAGGATAGTTTTTCTTTTGTGCTTTTGTTCTGCATTTAAAAACATTTTTTTTAACTACTACTTTTACTTCTGGGGAGGAAGGGACTTTGGTTTTTTTTTTTTTGAGACAGAGTCTTGCTCTGTCACCCTGGGTAGTGCGGTGGTGTCATCATAGCTCACTGAAACCTCAAACTACTGGGCTTAAGTGATCCTCTTGCCTCAGCCTCCCGAGTAGCTGGGACTATAGGCGCACACCATGACACCCGGCTAATTTTTCTATTTTTAGTAGAGGACAGGGTCTCTCTCTTGCTCAGTCTGGTCTCGAACTCCTGAGCTGAAGCAATCCTCCCGCCTCGACCTCCCAGAGTGCTAGGATGACAGGCATGAGCTACTTCGCCTGGCCCCAGGAAGGGACTCTGGTTTTCCCATCCTCCTCAAACCCATGAAGCTAGAGAGGGGCTAGGACGTAGGTTTAGGAGTATGAGAATACCCTACTTTAAAAATGTCTCGTGTTTGTTTCTGCCAGGTACTCCAGGGTTATCACCAGCCTGTGACTTTTTATGTTACTTTCTCTGCTTAGGGGTTTTGAATAGTGGGGATAGTGTAAATATAAATCCCAAACTAGAGTGAATCCCAAACCTGTATTACAGATTCCCAAAGAGAACTCCCTAGACCTCACCACCACCCTTCCACACATACACCTGAAAGCCAGTCCAAAATATAAGCTTATTTCTCTGGGGGTGATTGGAATTTTTCAGGTTTGAATTTTCAAAGAAGATATATCTCGTGAAGAGGGGTCCTGGCCTCATTTGAGAGTCTCACTTCCAACACCCTGTGTTTTGAAGCCCCAACGCCTTGGATTTTATCCCCATTAAAACCAAATATATTCAGTTGCTGAGACTGACAACCTCTTCTCCAGCATCCTTTCATACCCCCAAGATCAGGGCTGCTGCAGCATCTACTCACATGTACTGCCTAGTCTGTGGTTCCCTCTTCATATTGAAACCCTTGGAGATTTACCTTATTCTCATGAAAGCTTAGTTATGCACTTAGAAGGATGTTTATTTTATCTAGCATTTCTAGGTATTTTATTATAGTAGAGGGATATGCCAGAAACAAAAGACTCAGGACACTTTGTACTTGCCTCTTCCCTCCTACTCTTCCATATACTTAGAAATGAGGTCTTAAGATTATCCATGGAATCAAGTCCTAGGGGCTGAAGCAATACTTCTTTTTCTAATGTCAATGTCTTTCTAAGGTACAGCTGTCTGTACCAAGAGTTTACATGGTGTCTTAGTCAGTTTTACATTGCTATAAAGGAATACCCAAGTCTGGGTAATTTGTAAAGAAAAGAGATTTATTTGGCTCACAGTTCTACAGGTTGTACAAGAAGCATGGCACCAGCATCTGCTTCTGGTGAGGGCTTCAGAGAGGTTCCAATCAAGATGGAAGGCAAAAGGGGAGCAGGAGTGTCACATGGCAAGAGAGGAAGCTTGGTGGGGGGATGCCCATGTTCTTTTAAACAGCCAGCTCTCCTGTGAACTAATAGAGTGAGAACTCACTCTTTATTTGGGGAGGGCACCAAGCCGTTCATGAGAGATCCGCCCCCATGACCCAAACACCTCAGCCCCACCTCCAACACTGGAGATCAAATTTCCAGGTCAGATTTGGAGGGGACAAACATCCAAACTATATCACATGTGTACTTGTACATTATTGATTTTCTATGCACTTTGTTTTTTATTTTATCTTTGTTTATAACAGGCCAAGAACCTACCTTGAAGACTATATTAAATAAAATAGGAGATGAGATCATTGTAGTAAATGAACTTCTAAATAAATTGGAATTGGAAATTGAGTATCAAGAACAAACCAACAGTTCACTCAAGGTAATGTTTTTCTAATGAAGACACAGTAAAAAGGCAATAAATACAAACTCCCTAATCAACAGGTAATTCTTAAGGATTCTTTGTTTATAATGTTCTTAGCTTTATAAATTATTAATAGTATAGAGTACCATTTGTGTTTTATTTTGCCAGTATAAAGGTGTTCAGAGCATCACAGCTGTTTCTTTTTTTATGCTGATGGCCAATGGAATTGAACTTTACTAAAAAGGAGTGTTTTCTAAGTAATTCTTGATACAGTTAATTTAAACAAATGATGTCCTGGTAGAGTGTTGTAGAAAGCAGTGGTCCCCAACCTTTTTGGCACCAGGGACTGGTTTCATGGAAGACAATTTTTCCATGTCCACAGCCTGGGGATTGGGGAATGCAGGTATAAAGAATACCTGCCTTGGGTGAGGAGATGTGCACTCTCACCTTGGCTGTGTCCTTGGCACTCTCTGCCACCCTGAGAAAGCCTTTTTGCCTCTTGGGGTCTCAGGATCCTCACTTGAAAAATAATGGATCATACTGGACAGTTTCTTAGCTCCCTTATATTTCTACATTTCTATATTTTTATAGAGTGTAATGGATTCACCAGTAGAGAAAAACTTGAGCCTCATTTACGTGTACATTTTGTTCTAAATAAGACTTCTAATTGAGTTCAGCTAATAAAAGTGCTTGTGCACTTCCTGATGGGAAGATATTCAACCTGTACCATAATTGCCTCATGTTGCTGGAGCTGTTGAAGTGTTCAGTGGGATTGAACAAGGGGCCTGTATGGTCACGTTCAGCCTTTTATAATCCTTAATGTCTGCAAAGATTTTTCAGCTGTAGGAATGGGCATGATTATGCCTATTCTACCATTAGTCAAAATGAAATTAGTTTCCATGAATATCATTCACCTCTTCAAAAAAAAAGATGTCATATAAATTCAAAATGGAAACCAATATTGGTATTTCAATTCTAACCTGCTCAAGAATGTCCAGGGTTAGATGTGGACTTAGAGAATATTCGTCTCAGAACTGAAGGCTATTTGGAATTTCTAGTCACATTATGATTGGGAGCCAGGTGACAGGAACCCAAAGGTGCAGAATATTTTCCTTATAAAAATTTGTATGTATACATAGCCTCAGGTTCTAGTGGAAGTACATAAAGGAAAAAAAAAAAAACCCAGTTATGATCAAGTAGAACTTTTAAGCTGGAAAGTATTCAGGTCAACAATGGAAGTCATTCTAAGCATACCGTGTTTACCATCTGGGCGTGCATTATCCCTCTGACGTCACACAGGTAACACTGGGGAACATTTGCTAAGTCAACAAAAGCAATTTACCAGAATGAAAAACATAAATTTTTCATATATTTCTTAATTGCCTCCCAATATTAAAGTATTTGGGAAAGACATAACTTCAACCCTGCTTTATAATTGAAATATGATTATAATGATTGTTCTCTGAAAATATCTAGTAGAGAAAATATTACATCACCATCCAAAAATAGTTGTAGAAACCAAAGGGCTTTTTTTTGTATTGCTATAGTCAGTGCTTTTTCACTTCATTCTTCACTCTCAACACTCACAGTCACTGTGATTATGGTTCATAGTCTGTCCTGCTCTTTAGCATGTCTTAAAACACACACGGGGGGACAGGGGCTTATTTGTGAGTGTTTTGTAAATTTTAGGAACTCTGTGAGTCTCTTGAAGAAGATTACAAAGATGTGGAACATCTCAGAGAAAACATTCCTTCCCATTTGCCTCAAGTAACAGTAACCCAAAGCTCGTAAGTATATTTTTTATTATTCTTGCTCTCTGGATTTATAAACCCATGAATACAAAAACTTCAAAACTTTTTGTTTTTTTATGTACTTCCAATTTTGTCAGTGATTATCCAATTTTTTGTCACTTACACTAGAAACAATATTTCCCCTTCTCTTCCCTAGTTTTCTTATCCTACTATCTCTGAGGAAAATGTGGCCCCTCTTTCCCAAGGGCAAGTCTCGCTATCCTTTCTTTTTCCACTCATTTCTTCCCCTTAGAGCAGTTTGTCAACCTCAGCTTCATTGACATTTTAGGCTGGATAGTTCTTTGTTATGAGAATAGGATGTTTAGTGGCATTCTTGATCTCTGCCCACTAGACACCAGTAGCATTCCTCGCCCTCCCCCCCCACAGTTGTGACAGTGAAAAATGTCTCCAGACATTGCCAAATGCCCTCTGGGGGCAAAACCTCCCCTGACCCTGGAGAACCACTGCATTAGGGTAAAAATAAGCTTAATGAACTTCCTTCCTATCTTAAAAATAGCCAAAGGAACAATAAATTGAACTCTTTTACCCCCTCAAACTTCTATCCTCTCTCTTTCTCTCTCTGTCTCTCATTGACTGACAGCATATGTTTGTGCTTTGCCTTTCTCCCACAGGCCCTAACACTTGGCCTTTGGCTGTCATTATCACACCACTTATGAAACTGATTGCTTAAAGGTCATAAAGAGGTAAAAAATCCCTTTTTAGCCCTGATTCTACTTTTCAGATTTCATCTTGTTTACCACCTTTTTGTTTTTGAAATTGTTTTCTGCAGTGCCACTGCTTTCTTAGTGTCATCCCACATCTCTGACTTGTCTGCTTCCTTTTCTTCTGCCCTCCTTTAAATTATAGGAATCTCCTAAAACTATTTTATTCATGCTTACCTAACCCCACTGTTAATGCTCTCACACGTCCAACTCCAGTCTTGACATGACATCTAGTTTGGTGATTTAATGGCCTACTGGGTATCTGATGAGTGAGTTATTTTCTCCTCAAACTCTGCATTTCTAAGACCTGGCTCTCTTGTCACCCATCCATCCAACCACTGCTCCCATCCTCCCTCACCCAGACACTCTCTCTTTGCCATCACCTGCTACTGGACATCAGCAAGAATATGGCCAGAGGAATAGGGGGAATTTTCTTCTTCTAAACTCACTATGGCTTAGCTTCAACTCTCAGGGATAGGTCAAAGCAGAACCTTTTTGTTGGTTGAAATGGTAATTTTCAGCTGATATATGCAGCAGGGCATGATGGAGAAATCAGGCATTTCCTCAGCACGGGGTCAAGAGAAGCAAGTACAAATGAGATTCAGCCAGTCTCACAGTGGAGTCTCGTGTTAGGATTCATGTAAGGATGATGGCATGATAGCACTGGGCATCTTTATCTTGGTTTTCTTTATTTTTAAAAATTTGTATATATTCATGTGGTACAAGTGCAGTTTTGCTACATTGATAGATTGCATTGTGGTGAAGTCAGGGCCTTCACAGCATCCATCACTGGAGCAATGGGCATTGTACCCACCAAGCAACCTCCCATCACCCACCCTCTCCTGTGCCATCATTCCACACTCTGCTTCCACGTGTACATATTATTTAGCTCCCGCTTATAAGTGAGCTATAAGACACTTGGAAGTGTCTTTCTGTGTCTGAGTTGTTTCTCTTAAGATAATGGCCTCCAGTTCCATCCATGTTGCTGTAAAACACATGATTTCATGTGGCTGAATAGTATTCCATTGTATACATATACCACATTTTCTTTATTTAGTCCACCACTGATGGACGCTTAGGTTGACTCCATATCTTTGCTATTGTGAATGGTATCTTTATCTTGACAACCCATAACATGGCCATCTTCTGAGTCACACAGCCTCAGTCAAGCCTGTTTGCCCTCTGTGTTTGGTGGTCTGCTGTCATCTTGGGATCTCACTTCCTGTCTTTCTGGGTGTTCCCTTTACTTGCTCCTTTGTTGGATCTACTATTTCCTATATCCGGTGTCTTCTTTCTTGGAGCAGTCAAGCCGCTATGGCTTGTCTTGCTGCTGGCAACAGAGGTCTGTTCCTTCTCTAGCAGTTAAGCAACCTGGAAGCCTCAGTCTGTTTCTAGACTCCATTTGCTCTGGGTCAGGAGCTATATTAGTAGGCTTCTCACTCTAAAAATTGGGCAGACTGAATGCAAGGGTGGTCCGTGCTTATTCCTGGCAACTAAAATGAGTCTGCAATAGGCAAGGACTGACATTAGCAACCATTAGGATAAACTAGACTAAACAGAAGTCTAAGATAACTGACCTTTCCAGGTTCAGAACTAGGGAAGTCAGGAAGAGGAGCTGTTTAGAGGTTAAGTTCAACTTTGTACATACTGACTTTGAGGAGCCAGTGGGATAACTACTGAAGATGTTTAGCATATGTACAACATATACCATGTTTTGGGTGTGTAAATAAATACAGCTATATTACCAAAGATTTGGGGACTTAATTTTAACATTCCCTTCAGTATTTAGATTTTCATGAACAATAGGGGTAGGGATAGAAAAAATGTTGGCAATAAAATTATTATTACAGGATAAATCATGTATCAATATTAAACAACCATTTAATATTGGTTATTTTCAGTTGGGAAAACTTTCCAGTATGCTGCAAAATTTTGACAATTACCTAGATGTATGTATATCTCTATTCTGTAGCGTTAAGGGATCAGATCTTGGCCCTGAAGAACCAGCCAAAGTTGAGGAACCTGCACCCATAAAGAAGCCCCCAAAAGAACAAAGAAGTATTAAAGAAATGCCGTTTATAACTTGTGATGAGTTTAATGGTATTCCTGCGTAAGTATTTAAGAGAAATTTTAATGTTCAGCTCTTTAATAAAATCAACAGAGACTCCCTGGTGGTCTAGTGGCTAGGATTTAGCAGTCAACATACATGATTGTTTAAATCATAAAGCTTGATTATATTAATTATAATATGCTGTGTTCAAATATTGACCTTTTCTAAAATAGTTTTACATTATACTATGAAAATGCAAGAAATTTTTGAAGATGCTTAAAATCATGTTTTTAGTTTCATTGTAAAACCTCATTTCATAGAGGTATCTAGAGATGGATCTGTTTATTGCTTAGGTCTTTTCCAGGACCGTTTCGTTGTGGTTTTCTTTGTTCCTCATCTTGTCCTGCTCCTCCTTTTTTTTCCCCCTCTTTCTCTGAACAGATAATAGTTTTTGCATAGCACTAGAATGCTATGAATTGTATAATTTAATATTTAAATTTTTCTTTCCTTTGCTCACAAACGTTTAAAAATGTTTAAATAAACTTACAATTAATCAGTCCATTTGAATCAGAATTTGAGAGCTTACTTTAAATTGTAATGTAATTCTCCATCGGTGGAGAATGGAGATTAATGCATCCAAACATAATTAGAGAAGATAAACACTGATATGTTGTTGTTATCTCTATTTAATTTTTCAGCTGTTGAGATGTGTCTGGTTTATTTGGAAGTTAACATAAAGTTTCTTTTTAGAAAGGGTACTATTGTTTTGCTACTATACAAAGTCATCATAATTATATTTTTCAAAGAAAGTAATTTTTTATGATGATTATTTTTAAAAAATAGTTAACCATATACTTTTTTTACAGGTACATGAAATCCCGCTTAACCTATTGTCAAATTAATGATGTTATTAAAGAAATCAACAAGGCAGTAATTAGTAAATATAAGATCCTACATCAACCAAAGAAGTCTATGAATTCTGTGGCCAGAAATCTCTATCACAGATTTATTGATGAAGAGACAAAAGATACCAAAGGTAAAATGATACCATATAAATATATATATGTACATGTGAACTGCTTGGAGTATAAACTGAATCATGAGAAACACAACTAATTCTAGAAAATTCTAAATCTAGAGTGTTAATTCCCAACCAGTGGCAATTTTCCCACCAGGGGACATTTTGTCATGTCTGGAGACATTTTTGGTTATTATAACTGGGGTAGGGGAAGATCCTGGCATTTAGTGGGTAGAGGCCAGGGATGCTGCTAAAACAGCCTACATTGCATAGGACAGCACCCACAAAATTATTTGGCCCACAGTGTCTGTGGTGCTGAGGCTGAGAAACATTGCTTTAGAGTCTATTATGGAACTATACCCAGTATTTTGAGAATTAGAATAGTAATGATAACTGTTAGTCGTGCTTATATAGAGCTTACTGTGTGCCAGATAGTGTGCTAAGAACTTTAGTCCTCACAACGTCCTTATCACCTAGGGACTATTATTACCCCCATTTTGCAAACTAGGCAAAGAGAACTTAACTTACTTGCCCAAGGTCATCTAGTTAAGTGATAGCGCTGCCATGGGTTTCATTCTATTAACCACTACATCATATTGCCTCTTGAAAAGTGAATTGTTCAAGAGGTGCCAATTCTGAAATGCTACAGTAAATATCATGCAACTTCAATTGGTAGAATAATTATTATTTTAGGAAGAATACCAGTTCTTTTATTAGATAATGACAGTAAAAATGATTAATGCCATTTATATTCACAATTTAATGCATTAAGGCATCTCGAAAGTTGGCCTTATAAAAGTTAGCACTAATATCTTTATTTTCAGGTCATTATTTTATCGTGGAAGCTGACATAAAGGAGTTCACGACTTTGAAAGTTGACAAGAAGTTTCACGTGTTACTGAATATTTTACGACACTGCCGGAGGCTGTCAGAGGTCCGAGGGGGAGGACTGACCCGTTATGTTATAACCTGAGGCCCTTGTGAGCTTTTGAACAGACCAACCATAGGGTATAGAGGCTATTACTAAAGTTTTCTTATATATAATTTCTTTAGCTTTTTCATTTTCTATTTTTGTTTCTTTTTTGAATAAGACTTATATATTTTCAAGATTCACTTCCTTTCAGCAAATATTTAGCCACCCGCCATATAAGCCTCTGCACTAGGCATATAATCAAACTAAAAAGTGCTCATATCTAGTTTTGTGTTTAGTGGACAATGCTACAGACCCCAATAAGATGGGTACAGATGTGATACTAGAAGAAAAAGGTCAAGAAGATATGGTCAAGGGTACACAGGCCCTTTGGAATTAAAGGTCACTAGGGTCTAGATTCCATAGATGGCATTTCAGTCTATAAGACGTGATAGATTATTAACTCAGTCTCCAGCCCCTCTCCCGTCTGTGTCATCATAGCAAGTTATCAAACCTGACGAGGGGCTTGTGGGAACCCCCATTTGTAGCCAAGTTGGACAGAAGTTTGGGTAACCTGGGGACCCACTAGTTGTGATTGAAGTGGGGTACAGCCTTGTGAGACTGAGCCCTTAACCTGTGGGGTCTGCACTAACTCCAGGTATTTAGTGTCATAATTGAATTATTTGTAGGACACCCAGTTGGTGTCCAGGGAGTTGGAAAATTGGTTGGTGTGGGTAAAAAACCTCACACATTTAGTGTCAAGTATTATGTGAACATAGTATAGAAGAAAACAGAGCTTTTCCTTTTTAGATGAAAAAGATGACACAATAACATGTGTGCGCAGGTTGACAGCAGTCATGGAAAATGGGTAATTGGATTATAAAACCTTAGCCATGTTTCTCTTCTGCACCTGGGGAAACTGGTCTATCTATGTCTGTGCCATCTGCTTGGCATGCTTGTCCCTGTAGTAGAGAATGAAAATGTCTCAGCAGACCTTGTGGCCTGGTAACACCATCACTGTGATGACCACAGAGTACCTTATAGGCACTGCATATTTACTGTTATTGTTTTTTCTCCTTAATTTAAATGCAGGTGTGTTTAATTTTTCATGCCTCAAATTAAATAAAAATAATGGCATTATCCTTTATTTTGTCTTAAGTCTTGCTTGATTTTTCTCTTTGTATCATTTTTCCCTATGAAAAATGTTTTCTCTGTTTAAAATATTTCTTCCTGAAACTAATATCAAACAATTTTGTCAGTAAGTTTGCTTCACATTGGTAAGAATGGATACTGAGGTGAACAGTTAGTCTCTATTTTGTTAGCACATAATTTATTACATTAATTTAGGTGTACAGTTGATACCGTTGTATTCCTCAAAGAATAATGAACACATTAATTTTCAAACAAGAATTAATCTCTGTTACTTGAACTTCATTTTCAAGCAAAATGACTGGCTTATTCTATTTAGTTATTTTTTTAAAATAATATTTTTTAAATCTACTTTTGAAAGAAAGTTGCGGTCTTGCGTCTCTTTGCCTTCAGGTCCATCCCTTGCCCTTCCTTTGTTCTCCCTCTTCTCATGGGTACACCCCAGCTGGTGGCCCCACTGGACCCTTGGAACCAGAGGTCTCCTTCTCTACCCCCTCCCCCATCCTGTAGGCCCTGGGCAGGAGCAGAGCTGCCAGTGGGCATGAAGACCTCCCTCCACCTGCTGTCTATGTTGGTTATTGAGATACTTATTTTTATGTGATAAAATCTTCAATCTGTTCCTTTATATAATTTCTGTTTTTTGGAAAAGTTGGCTATTTGTACATAAAACATTTTTTTCTTCAGGTAACACAGGCTAGTTAAAAATGATCATGAGAGATTGCCACCTCTTTCCTGCTTTACCCCTCCCAAGTACACTCTGTGTCCTTGAACCTCCCCTAATTATGCTGTGTCCTCTTTTACATTTCCAGAGGGTGTAGGTGTCCCCTCAGATGCTTTTGGCCTCATCTGTATCTCAGACCCTGGGCCATTTGCTCATGGAGAACCCTGACTGGCCCTGCCGCAGGCACCAGCACTGGCTGTCTTCTCCCCTGGGTGAGTGCCAGGCTGTGGCCTCAGTGACACCTGCTATAGCAGCAACTTCTGCAATGCCCATTCCCAGACCTGACCCAGCCGGACCTGGGGAGGTTCTGGCTCCTCCTACTTCTAGACTCAGATGAAGCACCTGGCCACAGGGCGTGGGCTTTGGCTTCCCTAGCAGCTGCCTCAAGGGGCCAGGTGATAACCCAGACATGGGGGAGTTTACCTACCTGTGGAAGGGACTTTTCTCAGTGAGAGAGAGAGAGAGGAGATGGAGCCGGCAAGTAAATTCCTGGGTCTTCTCCTGAGGGACTGTTCCAAGGCACAGTTTGAAAATCTGCCTGTCTGGGGATATCCTGTGTGGCTGAGTGGTCAGCTGTGTCTCTTCAAGCCTCATGAAGCAGTGGCCAGCATAGGTACATTATCACTTTATATTTGCTTCCCACCTTACCCTGTCATTTCTCTCTTCTCTCACTGCTTTGGGCACATAACTCCTAGCAAAGCATTAGCACTGAAACCTTGCCTCTGGGAAACTTGAGCTAAAATAAAGCTGGCAGACCTCCAGCTCGGCATTTCCCAAAATGCATGTCTTGCGTGCTGGTGTCTCTCAATGTAGTAGATGGTTTTAAAAAAGATTCTGTGGTTAAAGGATTTTGAGATATGCTCAGTTAAGTATAGTTAAGCAGATTTTATTGCATGACTTCTCAAGGCCTTCATTGTGCCCACTTGTTTTATAAATCTCCAATAAAGACAGACTGTAGAGTGGAGCACACACTGCACTCGTGGAGTGTTATTTCCATTACTTCTTCAACTGTTTTTGAGGAACATGTATTAATATCTCTGGGCATACTAATGGTCCATGAAATACATTTTGGGGACCTTGACATAAAACCATCTGTTTTGAAACCATGCTCAGTTTTATAAATGAAGCTTCATTACTACAATCTCTGATTAGTAAATGTATGTAAAAAAAACATTTTTGAAGCAGTGCCATAGACCTAGGGGTGAGGATGCTGACTGGAGTTCCAATCCTGGGCTCGCTGCTGACAAGCAGTGTAAGCTTCAGCTAACTTCTTAGAACCACACTCTTCTCATCTGTTGTAATGAGATAATGGCAGTCACCTGGTTCCCCTCACTGACTCCACTTGAGGGCAGGAGGTGAGAAAAGTACTGGTAAAGCTTGGGAGTACAGAAAATAGGGAGACAGATATCCTAAAAACCAGTCTGCCTGTTCAGCCACCAAACGTCCTAAAGTTCCCAGTGACAGTGACACTACAACGTGGAGTAAAGGACAGGAGAGAGAGCCGGTACAAGGACAGCATCCCATCTTTGGCAGGTCAGGTGCCTGGCAGGTGTCTGTACAACACATGGACCCTTCTGCTTAAGGCACCTTGCTAGTGGGTCCATGGACTCTGGTTTAAACATCTTGTCAGTACCTACTGAGAAAGCCACCCGTTGGACAAGGGGACCCCAGTTATAAAAGACTGTGGAAGGGATGAGATTGGATTTCTTGCATCAGTGGCCAGTGCTGAGGGAGGCCCTTGGTGAGAGGCAAGCTGAGGGCTGTTGTTGAAGTAGAGTTTTCCCAAAGAAGATGGCAACAATCACTTCATGGATAGTCACTAGAGAGACATAAAATTTTTTCCTTTGCCTTTCAACATTTTGATTGTGATCGGTCTGCATGTGGATTGTCTTGTGTTTATTCTACTCGGAGTTCTTTGAGCTTCTTGATATGTGGATTAACGTTAATCAAATTTGGGAAGCTTTCAGCCATTCTTTCTTTGAATTTCTTTTTTGTGGGTTTGTGTGCTCCTTTCTCTCCAGTCTTGGTACTTGGATTACAAATATGTTGGCTCACTTAATGGTGTCCCACTTTTCTCAGAGGTTCAACTCATTTTTCTTTTATTTCTATCCTTATTATTATTTCTATTCTTTTTTCTCTCTGTTCTTCAAGTGCAAAATCTCTACTGATCTATCTCTTCAAGTTTGCTGATTCTTTCTTTGGTTTTAGTACTTTCCGTCTCCAGAAATTTCATTTGGTTCTTATAATTTCTATCTCTGTATTGATACTCTTCTCTATTTGATGAGACATTCTAATCAGGCTTCCTTTAATTCTTCAAACATGATTTCTTTTTAGATCTTTGAACACATTCATAACAGCTGCAGTGACTTGGCTGTACTAGTTCAGTGAAGACTATTTCCCCTGCAGTGTGCAGCCTCTAATGTCACTACTCAGAGGGTGACACTCCTTGGCCACATACACAGTCTTACCACCAGGGACTGTGTTGGCCATGATTTCTTTGACTGTCTCTTTCCCAGATCTGCCCCTATTGGTATTACACCCAGCTGTTAGCCTCCACTAATTGCTAGATGATTGCTCTGTTCAACAATGCCCTGAGGCGTAAGTTGCTCTACTATCTCATCCAGTTGAAGCCAGGCCCCTTGGCAGAGGCAGGTTATTGCTGGTCTTTGAGACTTGCTTCAAACCTCTCTGGGCAGAAGCTCTGTATTGTGGAGCAGGCGCTGGGAACAGCAGCCCCATCCAGGTTCTGTCCTTGCAGCAGGAGGGAGGTGGGGCAGGAACTAGTATCCTCACCTACCTATTTGCTTTGCTGTGAGTTGCAGGAACTAGTTTTCCAGTCTTCCTTACCAAATGGCTTCTGGCTGGGTTCAGCCAATAGGAGGCACTGGTGGAAGATTGGCATGTAGGAGGGGGGAGAAGCTAGGGACTACTTCTCTTGCTTTGCCTTGGGTTGGTATCCTTGGTGGGCTGTGTCTCCTCTGTGGCTCTAATTACTGCCAACCAGCTCTCTTTGTGGTTCCAGTTCCCACTGGGCATCCCCAGCTATAGTTCTGGCTTTATCTGGATGGTCCTGGCAAATAGCTTCTGGTAATACCACTTCCTCCCATAGTCCCTTCAGGCTTAGTTGTGGTAGTAGTTTCTTGCTGTTGCTAACCACTTAATCACTTCACTATCCTTTGACTGGCTTCTTTGCTTTTCCATCACCTGCATATCTAATTCCTTGTATTAAATTCCCCCCACTGAAATATCTAGAATGGTTTCTGTTTTCCTGACTAGAACCCGATTCCCACTGGCCAAATTAGGAACAACTTCAACATAAACATAAATAGTGACTAATTGATAAAACCCACATAAAAAGGTTGCAGTCATTATGATTCCCCCCAAGAAGAGAAAGTCCAAATTGCCAATGTTGCTGGACTCTTCTACGCCAACTTCTTTCTCTGAACATTGGAAATTAATGTAAAAGAGTTATCCTGCCTTTTCAGGAGGAATCATATTTCAGGATAACCAAATAACCCAGGTTGATAAGGGAAACATTTCTCCATAGAAGGAGGCCAGCTAAATAGATCAAATAAATGGTAGAATTAGAAAATCACGTTTTTGTAACTTAATGAAATAATTGATTTAGGTAAGGGTCAACAATGGATGCTAAAATCATTAGGTGAAATGTTAGTGTTAGGGTGGAAAACTTAGTAGGTGCTCAGGTGGAGAAAAATTTCTCACAGATTAGAATATAAAAGTATAAAATTTATTTTATGTTCTCAGAAGGAGAGAGAGAAACAGAGTGGGAGAGAGAAAAGGGAAATAGAGAAGGAGAGAGGGGAGTTGCGTAGCAAGGCACCCAAAAGAGAAGGCAGACGCTGTGCAGAGGCCAAGAGGCTTGTCAGTTTTTATGGGGACAAAAAGAAAGGAAAAAAAGGTGATTGTTGTCAGTTGACAACAGAAGCGGCTGTGGAGTAATTAGCAGGAGGCAGCTGCAAGAGGACAGGTTGTCCATCTTTCCTGTTTTTTCTGCTCCTGGAGACTCGGTTATCTCTGAATTGTAGTCAGGCTTATTGCTGGAGATGTGATCTTGCCCCTGAGATATGGTTTTGGGCAGAAAATGAGGCCTGGAG
This sequence comes from Daubentonia madagascariensis, assembly GCA_023783475.1. Taxonomy (NCBI): domain Eukaryota; kingdom Metazoa; phylum Chordata; class Mammalia; order Primates; family Daubentoniidae; genus Daubentonia; species Daubentonia madagascariensis. Next base: position 11,129,762 of record JAKFHU010000901.1, read on the forward strand.
TTTGCACGCCCTGCTGTCCGTCCAGGAACTCCTTGAGGCTGTAAAACAAATTCTAAAAGGCAGTTTTTGGTGAATGTAAAGAAAAAAATTTACATTCCGTTTATGTCTGCTGAGCTCTTTTTAGATGTTGTGAAAACAGCCCCACAAGGTACCTGTCAGCTCGGGAGAGAAAGAGCAGAGAAAGCTCATAGGATTGATCTTTAGTTGTTATTGGGGAAATTGTGGGATTAGATATTTTCCTGTTATTTTTGCAAGGCTGCCCTTTCAGTTAGTAGGAAACTCTGCCTTTACTTGCTAGTCACTAGGGAGAGAGGTAACTTCAAATGAAGAGATTTGGCTGTCACTACTTGGGGCAGATTGCATTTTCCAAAGATGGATGGATGGATGAGAGAATTCCATATCCCACCTCATATGCTCTTCCAATGTGATATGGACACTCCTCCATCAAGAGGTGGGATCTTTGTTTCCTCTCTTTGAATCTGGGTATATCTTTGTAACTGCTTCAACTTACAGAATGGAGAGAAAGTGACACTGCATGATTTCCAAAGCTAGCTCATAAAAGACAAATGGTTCTCTTTCTGTCTTGGGCTGCTTGCCTTAGAACCCTACCACTGTGTTGTGAGGAAGCCTAGGCCACATGGAGAGGCCACGTTAACTGCTATTACTAGCTCCCAGTCATGTGAGCAAATGAGCCCTTCAGGTGACTCCAGACCCCAGCCTTCATTCACGTTTTCTTGCTAAGGTCCCAGATGTCAAGAAGCAAAGACAAGCTGTCTCTCCTATGCTCTATCTGAATTCAGGACTTAACAGAAATCATGAAAAATACTAAATGATTATGGTGGTTTAAAGACACTTAAGTTTTTGCGTAATTTGTTACACAAGAGATAATGAATACACTACTCAAACTTCTCATCACCGATAGTGGAACATCCTGACATTATGCGCCTCCTAAATGTGATACAATATGAAGTCGACAGTACTGCCTATGAAGTATTAGTGCTAAAAACATCAAACCTGAATCTAATTAAGGTTTTAGAGCTATCATCTAGTTTATAGGAAACACAAGGAAAAGAGAAACAAGCGAAATGTTACCATGAAGAAACAATCAGACAAATCTGTATATAACAAATAACCTGGTCTATTAAAAACAAGTCAATGTCACAGGAAAAAAAGGAATCATGTTGGAGATTAAGAGATTTAAGAGTATAACCAAATATAAACCATGAACCTTGGTCAGATTCAGTTTTGAAAAAAGTAGGGACAATTGTGGATATTTTAATAAGGATTGTATATTAGGTGCCATAAGGGAAGTATTGTTTGTTTTCTTATGTATGGTACAGGTATTGTGGTTACCAGTAAAAAAAAAAAGAATATCCTTATTTTTTGCCAATATATACTGAGGTATTTAGTGGTAAAGTGGTATGTGATGTCGATAATATGCTTTAAAACGGTCCAGCAGTACAATTAGATAGTTACATACACACTTAGAGCACATATGGCAGTCTTAATAATTGGTTATAATAGTATTCATTGTACTGTTCTAATTTTCTGAATGTTTAAAAATTTTTCCTGCTAAAATTAGTGCCCATGTGAAACAAGTGTACTGATTAGATATTTACATTTCATGGAATGTGCATTGATAATAACTTGTGGGCTGGTGAAATTGGGAAAGAGAGAGTTGTTAGGATCAATTATGAGCTGATATGCACTCTGGTGAAATTCATCAGCCAGAAGCTTCCCACCTGCATCCATTCTTCCCAACAACTCACTGACGCTAGGCCGGGTGTTTGAACTTCATGTATTAGATGCAGTGGGTGAAGACATGAATTTCTTGAATTATACTGTGTGTAAATATTGTGTTTACACATGAAACAATGTATTTGGCATCTGACTTATCCATGGAGAAATAATATGCAGCATTTAAAGCTTGATATCTGAAAGATGTGTCATTTTTAAATAACTATGTTTTCAAATAAGCTTAGGACTCTGCAGGTGATTAGCATGGACAGATTTTCATTGCTAATGCAGGTTTATCTTTATTATCATGAGCCTGCTTTTCTTTTTAACAACTGTAGTGCACTTTCTGATTAATATTTCAAATCTAGGATCAATGTGGCAACTCAAAAAGCTCAGGTAATTAAAATTTCATTTTTTCTGATGGGTCAACAATGGGCCTGATAAATATGGGCTATTCTAATTACAAACATTTTCTTGGTATAGTGATTGTGAGCTGTGCCTCATTTGCATACTAAAAATTGCAACTCTAATCCTTAATTGTGACTCAGAAATCAAATTATTTCTCAGGAATACTCTCTTTAACTGTAAAAAATTACTCGGCAACATGGTGTACCAAAAATGACACTTAAGCATCAGGAAACCTGGGGTCTAGTCCTAGCTCTGCCATTTACTCACTCTTGGTTCTACCTTCAAAATATAATCCAAATTTGACCTGTCAATGGAAAAGAATCCAAACTGTAAAATAATTTAAAGAGGCTTATTCTGAGCCGAATATGTGCAACCATGGCCTTGAGCAAGTGATCTCCCTGTGGCTGGGTTACAGTTTGGTTTTGCACATTTAAGGGAGAAAGGAATTACACGTACAGTCATAAATCAATACACAGAAGGTGTACATTGGTCCAAAAAGGTGGGACATCTCAAAGGGGGGGGTTGTGATTACAGGTTGTAGGTGGGTTTAAAGTTTCTTTGATTTGTAATTGGTTAAAGCAGTGAAGCTTTGTCTAAAGGCTTGGAAAATGTTTTAAGATAAGGAAGTCTGTTAATCAGAGACAAGTCACTGGACATATACTCAGACTCAAGTGATCTGTTAAGTAAATTGAGGACCTGCAGGTGTGGTTTTAGCTTTGCCTTGCATAGGCTTAGGCCTGTTAATGAGTTACAAAGGATATCTCCAAGAAGGGAAGGGGGCATGTTGAGGCAGGTCTGACCTCCCTTCTCGTGGCCAGCAACTCAGGTTTAGAGTATTTCTGGGGCACCCTTGGCCAAGAAGGGGTCCATTGTCAGCTGTAGGGCTTAAGATTTTATTTTAGTTCACAAACTCAGTGTCTACCACCCTAGTCCCAAATAGTGCCACCTCTCCCCTGGATTGTTACAAAAACTGGTGATCACTGAAGTAATGAGTGGCTGAAACTGAGAGTCACACTCAGTCGAGGTTCATTAAGCCAAAGACTGAGGATGCGCCCAGGAAAAGCACAGACCAGACCACAAAGCATCTGTGGCCTGGGCTGTCCCCACAGGGATTTGGGAACAAGGTATTTAAGGGAGAGGGCACACAGAAAAGAGGAAGGAATGTGTTGGGGTAGGCAGTGAGGCAAATGGGTACATTTCTGTGAGGCTCTAATTAGTGCTCAGTAAGTCTACCTTTTACGTAAGGTGGACATTCAAATGGGAATAGAGGGAAAGAAATCAGTTATGTAGTTTTCTCAGAGTAGGCGGAGGACTGACTGACCTCATTTGTCCTTGGTCTGCATCTGTGGAGATAAGCTTGTACTTAACAGAACTCAGGATCAAGGATTTATTTAGGTTGTAGCTCTGACGTTATAATTTGCATGTGCTGGTTTTATAGGGGCCATATATGCTGAAAGGTTTAGGGCTAACAAGGTAATTCCCTATAAGCCAGGGGGTCCCCAACCTATGGTGAGTTGTATAATTATTTCATTATATACTACAAGGTAATAATAATAGAAATAAAGTGCACAATAAATGTAATGTGCTTGAGTCATCCCAAAACCATCCCCTCCCCCACCCTATCCGTGGAAAAATTGTCTTCCATGAAAACGGTCCCTGGTGCCAAAAAGGTTGGGGACCGCTGCTGTAAGCAATCTGTGAGGAAAGCCATCTGGAGAGGCAAAGGACCTTTATTGTTGTGGGAACCTGGCTTACGCATAAAGTCATGGCAAAGGGTCAGGAAATCTCACAGCTATTCATTTGGGGAGAGGATGGCAGGGCTGCCTGATTCAGTTCCCAGGCTCAGTCTCCATTGTGGCATAATGAGTTTTCGGGGTCCCAGGATTTTATTTGTCCTTTACTGTGGTCTCTGTTTCTTGCCCCTACTGCCTAGTCTCCACATGAACCAAAGTTGGAATAGGTCACTCTGCTACTCAGAGACCTCCAGTAGCTTCCCATTTCCCGCCTGCAGGGCCCTCACGGGTCCTCCTCAGCTAGGTTGTGTCATCTACGCCTCCACTTGCTGACTCTGTTCCAGCCTCTTTGGCCTCTGTGCTGTTTCTGGAACAGGCCAAGTATGAGTCTCCCTTACACCATCACAGGGCCAGGGCTGCTGCTTCTGCCCAGAAAGCTCCCCGCCCCTGCCCGTGTGACCTCCTCCCTACCTCCTTACAATCTCTGCTCAATTCGTTTGATCCTTTAGGCCACCTCAGACTAACCTATATTAAAAATTACAGCTCCCTTCTGCAACAGTTCCTCTCCCCTCTCTGCTTTATTTTTCTTCATTGCACTTACATCTATCTGATGGTTTATATATTTTACTTATTTATTTGTCTTTCTCCCCCCACTAGAATATAAACTTGAGGGCAGGAGTTTTTGTCCTGCTCACTGATGTGTTCCCAGTGACTCTAATAGGGCTCTACAGTAGAGGGCGCTAAATAAATATTTATTGAATACATATTAACTGAAACAGCTGGTGGCCTTGGGCAAGTGACTTCACCTTTCCATGCCTTGGTTTCCTCCTGTATGTATTGAGATGGTTGCACAAAAATTTCTCTAAGGACCAACTAGTTTAAATATTCTGTGATTCTAGTATTTCTAGTTACTTTCTGGGAAATACATTCATGATGAAATTAAAGGATATTCTGACTGGCTGGCTCATTAAAAAATGTAAGAAATAGTCTATAATTACATGGAAATTTCATCTTTTAAGCAAAGAATCTATAAATTATTAAGCTTCAAGAAAAATACTGAAATTCTAAGTTACTAATTACATAATAAAAAGTAAGAAGCTTTCATTGACTAAGGACCTTTATGAAAATGTGGGGTTTTTTTAGCCAATATCTTTAGTTTTCTAATTTATTTTACTTATAGATATGGTATTAAGATTTCACAATTTACAAATAAATTACACCTAATCATAAATTACTGTGGTGCATTGAACAGAACTATGTTTTATAGCATGCAGTTTTGTTTCATAATATGAAATGATTGCTTTTATGATATATCCCATGTCCTAATAAACCATTACCATTGTTCCATAAATATATCTACTAATACAAGTGGCAAAAAGGAGGAGGTACTCAAGATATTGAGGAATCTTCCTGATATATTGTCAACAATGTTACTCAAATGGGAGCCAAGACTATATATATGATTAGAAAGTAGAAATATAATTTAATATAATATCAATTGAGCTCTGCTAAAGTTAGGTTAACTCAAGTCTCTAAGAAACACACAAAAGAAGTATTTATGAGAAATTAAGGTGTGACTAGCAAGTTGTACCTCAAATTCTTTGTTATGAGCACTCTTTTGCCCTGGTGTATTGAAAGCAGTAAATTAGGCAGCTAGGAGGTGACATCTTTTTAAAAAAAAAAAATTGAGATAAAGTTTACATACAGTGAATTGTATACTGAACAGTACCTGTATATCCATGTAGCCTGCACCCTTCTCCTTTTTTGTTTTCTTAAACTTTTTATTTTGAAATAATCATAGATTTACATGCAGTTGTAAGAAATAATATAGAGAGATCCTTTGTACCCTTTACTGTACCTCAATGGTAACGTGTTGCAGAACTACAATATCCCAACCAGGATATTGACATTGACATGGTCAAGATACAGAATATTCCCATCACCACAAGGATCCCTCCCATTGCTCTTATATAGCCACATCTACTTCCTTGTCACCACCATCCTCTCCTTAGTCCCTGGCAACATTTCATCTGTTCTGTGTTTCTATAATTTTGTCACTTCAAGAATGTTATATATATGGAATGATACAGTATGAAACCTTTTGAGATTGGTTTTTTTTCACACAACATAATTCTCTTGAGATCGATCTAGGTTGTACATATCACTAGTTTGTTCCTTCTTATTGTTGAGTAGTATTCCATACTAGAGATGAATCCCAGTTTGTTTAATCATTCTACCTGTTGAAGTACATCTGGGTTGTTTACAGTTTGTAGCTATCGTGAATGAAGCTGCTATAAACAAACATTTGAGTACAGGTTTTTCTGTGAACATACATCTTCACTTATCTGAGAGTGCTATTCCCAGGAGTGCTATTGCTAAATTTGTCAAATTGTTTCCCAGAGTGGTTGTACCATTTAAAATTTCCCTCTGAGCACTGCTTTTGCTGCATCCCCAAAATTTTGATAAGTTGTATTTTCACTTTCCTTCTTTCAAAATATTTTAAAATTTCTCGACACTCCTTTTTTACCCATGTCTATTTAGAAATGTGTTGTTTAATCTCCAAATATTTTGGGATTTTCCAGCTATCTTTCTGTTATTGATTTTTAATTTAATTCCAGGTTGGTCTGAGAACATATGATTTCTATTTTATATTTGTTAAGGTGTAATTTATGGCCTGGGATGTGGTCTATCTTAGTGAATCTTCCATATGAGCTTGAGAACAATGTATATCCTGCTGTTGTAGGCTGAAGTATTCTGTGTCAAGTCAAGCCAGTTGATTGATGTGCTGTTCAGCTCAACTATATCCTTACTGATTTTTTGCCTCCTGCCTCTGTCGATTACTGATAGAGGGGTGTTGAAATCTCTAACTTTGATAGTGGCTTTGTCTATATCTGCTGTGGTTCCATCAGTTTTTGCCTCACATATCTTGATGCTCTCTTGTTAGGCGCATACACATTAAGTATTGTTACTTCTTCTTGGAAAATTGACCCCTTTATCATCGATGCCTCTTTACGCCTCCCTGATAGTTTTCCTTGCTCTAAAGTTGGCTTTGTCTAAAATTTATGTAGCTACTCCAGCTTTCTTTCAATTAGTGTTAGCAAGGTATATATGTCTTTTTCCATCCCTTTACTTTCAATGTATCTGCACCTTTATTCTTAAAATTGTTTTCTTGTAGGCAACATATAGGTGGGTCTTGGTTTTTTAATCCACTTTGACAGTGTCTGTCTTTTAATTGGTGTATTTAGACAATTTGCATATAAAGTGACTATTGATATATTTGGATTAATATCTGCCATATTTGTTACTATTTTCTATTTGTTGCATTTGTTCATTTCTTTTTAAAAATCTTTTCCTGTTTTTATGACTTCTCTGGTTTTAACTGAGCATTTTATATTCCATTTTCTCTCTTCTTTTAGCGTATAAATTATACTTTTTAAAAAACATTTTTCTAGGTTGCCCTAGAGTTTGCAATATACATTTACAATTAACGTAAGTCCAATTTCACGTAACGCTATACCAGTTCACAGGTGATATAGGCAGCTTATACATAATATTCCTTACTGTCCTGTTAAGATTACTGTCATTCATTTCACTAATCGATGAGCTATAATCACTCGATACGTTGTTGCTATTGTTATCTTAAACCAACAGTTGTCTATTGGGTCAATGAAGAACAAGAAAAATGAAAGATTTTATTTTGCCTTCATTAATTCCTTCTGTAAATGCTCTTCCTTTCTTTATGTAGATCCCAGTTTCTGACACATGTCATTTTCCTTCTGTCTGAAGAACTACTTTTAACATGTCTTGCAAAGCAGGTATACTGGCAACAAATTCCCTAAGATTTGTCTGAAAAGTCTTTCCCTTTTACTCTTGAAGGATAACTTTGCTGGTGTTTTTCCTTTCGACACCTTAAATACATCACTCCATTCTCTTCTTGTTTCCCTGGTTTCTGATGAGAAGTCTGATGTAATTCTTATCCTTGTCCCTCAGTAGGTGAGGTACTCTTTTGCCCTGACTTCTTTTAAGATTTTCTCTTTTTCTTTGGCTTTCTGTAGTTTGAATATAAAATGCTTTGGTGTAGGTTTTTTGTTTGTTTTGTTTTTATTTTTTGGGTTTTTTTTTGAGATAGGGTCTCGCTCTGTCACCCAGGATAGTGTGCAGTGGCGTGATCATTGCTCACTGTAACCTTGAACTCCTGGGGTCAGGTGATCCTCCTGCCTCAGCCTCCCAAATAGCTGGGACTACAGGTGGACACCACCATGCCTGGCTAATTTTTCTATTTTTTTGTAGAGATGGGGTCTTGCTATGTTGTGCAGGCTAGTTTTTTGGTATTTATCCTTGGTGTTCTCTGAGATTCTTGGATCTGTGGTTTAGTATCTGTCATAAATTTTGGGAAATTCTAAGGCTTATCACTTTTAATATTCTTCTTCATTCTCTCTCTCTTCTCTTACTGGTATTCCTGTTACATGTATGTTTCCCATCTGTTCATTCATTAGTCCTGGGACATAGGTTATCTACTCCTCAGGTCATTCTGGTGTGTCAATAGAAAGCCAATGATGTTTAGTAAGCTCCTCTAACTTAGCAGGATTCAATATCCAATCTTTGTCTCCCTTTTTGTGGGTGGCAGCTGATATCTTTACTCAACTTTTTCATCCTTCCAGCTCCAGTGCACAGCAGGTATCTGAGTGGAATGTATAAGTAGATTTGGGGACTTCTCCCTCTATGGCTGCTTTTTCCACAGGATTTTGCCCCTCTATTTCCAGCCATACTGACATTTCCAAATCCTTCCTCTGACACCTCAAACCAGTAAAACTGCTTTCTACTTGAGTTTTAGTTGCCTAGAATATAGACAAGGGAATACTCTCAGGGAAAAACCTGTCTAAATAAGGATCTTACTCAGTGTAATTCCCTTCTTTCAAGGGATATGTTCTTTCCAGTTCTGCCTGCTTTGGTCATTTTCAAGAGCCTTCAAATAGTTGGGTTTTTAATATTTGGAATAAAATTTACAATGTTATCTGTGGGAGAATTAGTACATTTTAAGCTACTCCTCCATTACTAGAACCAGAACCTAGGAAGCTATCTCTTGACCTTTTTGATGAGAGCAGCAAAATATCCCTTTAGAATGTAGATATTCCCTTATCTCTCTTGGTCAGTAGTAATCAAAAATGTTATGTATCGGCTGTGTGTTCTGTAGGGCCCACTGATATTTTCCCACTGAGAGTGGTGGGTAAGGAGAGCCATACTTTTCTGTTTTGAACATTTATACTTTGGATTTAGGATTCTCTTCAAGAAGAACACATATACAGTCATCCCTCTGTATCTGTGGGTTCTGCATCTGTGGATTCAGCCAAGTTCAGATGGCAAATATTAGGGGAAAAAAAATACAAATAAAAATACAGTATAACAACTATTTATATAGCATTTACATTGTATTCAGTATTATAAGTAATCTAGAGATGATTTAAAGTATACAGGAGGATATGTGTACTTTATATGCAAATACTACACCATTTTATATAAGGGACTTGGGCATCCAGGGATTTTGGTATCCACAGGGGGTCCTGGAACCAATCCCCCACTTGTACCAGGGAATGACAAACACCTATGCCATTCATGAGTGTGAGCTGACTTCTGTCTTGGAGGAGGGGTGATAAGAGTGTTGGCTCTTTCTGCCTCCTTGACTTGCTGTAAGTCAGAAGAGACTCCTGGACTTGGAGCAAACCCACCATATAAACTGCCATATTTCTAGTTCTGGAGCCCGGATTGCCCTTTCAAAATTAGTAAGCAGCAGTGCTTTAACCCTGCAGCCTGGAAGTTCATGTGTCAGATGTGATTTGCTTCTTGTTTCTGCCACAAGAGATGCAATGATAAAGACAGTCTTCTTCCTGTCTTCCTGGCTACCTATGGTCTGAACGCTTAGCTTCCTGAAATGGACTCCACTGTGCCCCTTTCAGCCAATATGGCTTCCTGGGAAGACCCTGGAAGAAACTCACACAGTGGTTTTTTATCTTTTTTTTCCCCATCCTAATAGACAAGATAGATCTGTTTATCCATTTGACAAATATTTATTGAGCATCTACTTTGATTCAGGTACTCTTTTAGGGGCTAAAGATCAGTGATATGAAGAAAGATATGAAACTGCTTCCATGAAGTTCATTTTCTAGGAGAGATTACAGCTAAGCATATAAAAAATAGTAGCATGATCAGTGCTTTGATATGGGTGTGTAGGATCTTATAGGGACAGATGAAAGCACCCAGCATAAATGTATAGGGATCAAGGATGGTTTCCTGAAGTAAGTGGCATCTGGGCTAAGGCATGAGGGTGATTACGAGGAAATGGGCTCCAAGCAGAAGAGACAGCATCCAACATTCCCGTGAATGATGCCAGCCCAGGAAAGAATCCAGGGTTGTGCCAACTTCCAACTATATCCTATACCTACCCTTTTTTCTTCTGCTTTAGAGAGCATATAGAATGCAAATCGAGCAATAAAGTCATCATAGGGATAAATATGAATGTGCTCTAACTTTTAAAAAAGATGAATCATAAATTATTTTAAAATTACCTGTTAACTAAGAGTCCAGATATGATCCATAGAACTGCATTTCCAAAATGACTTAATGTACTAGATGGGGTGCCTTACACATAGCAATTCATAAAGTAAACAAGAAAAGTCATTAGAAAATGCACCATCTCCCCAAGGTAATCACCATTAAAATTGGAGATACAGTCTTCCAATGTTTTTTCTTTCCGAAAAAAATATATATTTAAATTTACAAAAAGGGCCTTATTTAATATATGTATAATAGCTTTTTTTATTCAATAGATGATAATCATTTTCACATGCCATTAAATATTATTCTACAACATCATTTAAATAACTATTAGTACATACTTTCTCATCTGACGTATTTATTTAATTAGTTCCTTATTGTTAGGCATTTGGGGTGCATCCAAATTTTTATAAACCTTATATCTCAAAAAAGTCTGTAAGCTGTGTAGCTAAATCTTTCTAGCTTTGGAACTTCTAGAAAGTGTTTTTTCCTTAAGTTGAATTTGAGACCCACTCATCATACACTGGTTAGGCAATACAACAAAAGGAAGGTTGTGTTTACACTTGAGAAAAATTTGGCTATGAAAGTACAAGAGTAGGAAAAAGAATTATGAATTTCTTTTTTATAAATCCAGGTAAGATTTTCAACTTATATTTCCATCATAACTTTATCATTTGTTGATATTTATTTACCAAAGTTCTAAAGAATTTTGAGAAATGATATGAAAAGCCATGGATATTAGATTTAACCATACAATGAAAATTATAATGTTTTCTTAAAATGTTTATCATTACAAAACATAAGAAAGTAATTAAAGGAAAATAGTTTTCATAACTTGTAATCAAATTTGGTAGAAAACTAATACTTCATGTAAAATCACAAGGAAGTAGATTCTTTCCAAGATCAGTTACTTAAAATATTTTAAAACATATAAATGGCAAACTATTAATGATAATTGGAATAAACATGAATTGGGATTATTTGTGGTCTTATGAATCAATTCTAGTTTGGAGCATCACAAGCAATCAGTCTAAATTTACTGTGTCTGAATAGACTTGGCTTATTGGATTAGAATGCTTAAGCTGCTTAAAAACATATGTTGCCCTCAGGGATTTTAATATTTTTGATGGGTATTTTAAAATTAAAATAACTTGTCAAGATTCTACTTAATATGCAAGTGCATTTTAAATTTTTTTCTATTACCTTCTAAGTTCAAATCAACCATCATTTAGAGTTTCTCCTCAGTGTTTTTTGTTTCCTTTACCTTATTCAGTGATAAACTTATTACAGCTGTCCTTAATGTAATACTATCACTGATAACATAAGTTTATGGGAGCTGGAGAATTCTCAATTGATTCATAAAAGTTTATGACTCCTTTAAAATTTTAGTGAAAAAAAAACCCAGAAATATTATCTTGTTGATGTCCATCTGATTTTGAATTTTTTAATCTCTAGTACTTCAAGAACTCATATGGTTTATGCTACTTTGAGATCATTAGTAGTTAGCTCAAAGGTAATTTCTTGCACCACAGATTCTTGATCATTTGGAAGTATTCTTTAAGAAGCCATGTTCTATAAACATACTTAATCTTGAGGGAAATACTAAACCTTTCTTAATTCCATCTAGGTCCACAGTTTCTCTTGCTGGAGTTAATAGTACTGTTTGGGCAGTTATAGCCAGCTTAGAGCAAAAAAGGTTCCGGTTGGTCCCCTGCTTACCTATAAATAATTCACATATTTAAGGATATGTGTAACATTTTTTAAAAATACTTTGCTGTTTTTTTAAAAAAATGGATCTGTATTGCCCTCTAGTGGCCATGAAAATTTAAAAAGAGAAACCCTAAAAGGGAATAGCAGCCATTTAAGTGACAACCATAAAAACAGCAACCAACCGCTTCCATTATTGCTGGGTGCAAACACGCATGCCCGCAGCAGCCAGGTAGGTGATCACAGAGAGCAGCCGGGACAACATGGAAATGGCTCAACACTTGCTTGTCTAAAGGCAGAAGCCTCTACTGGATTCCAGTTCAAGGCCGCCCTGAGAGAAGGCAGGCTAGCCAGGTGTTAAAGAGAAACCCCAGATCCAGATACTTATGTGAAAGTGCCCAGAGCTTCAATGTAGACAATTAACTAATTTTTCTCTGCAATCTGTGTGGGCCATTCGCTGCCAATCCAGCCACTTTCTCACGCGTTAAACAAAATTTATAGGAGGCCATTGGTTTGGGCTGAGCTCCTGCACCAGGTCCCAACAGACCAAAGCAAAATGGAGCTATTCATACTAAAGTTCTAGTCACCAAGCTGAAACCAAGCTGTTTATCTGGGCTTCCGAGAAATCAGGAGAGAGAGAGAGAATAGCCAAATCCCCTAACAGGCCAGTCCTAGCCAGCGTGATGAGAAAGTCCCCTCGGCTTTAACATTTACAAGGAAAGTAACTTTGAAATGACCAGTCTGCGTTTTGTTTTGTCTCTGCTTTCCTCAGCCCTTCTCTGTCTGTAAAACCAATTGTGACCGCATCAGACCTATCTGGTTTAACTTTTGTGTAACAAAGTTGTGAGTTGTGTTTTAGTTGCCATAGACCCCCAGGTTGACGGTCACATAACTTGAGCATGCCCAGATGAACCAAGCGTGCACTCAGCAGGTGGAACCTAAGTGCTCAGACTGAGGAGTGGACTGAGAAGGGGGACTGAATTAAGAAGTGGACACCACATGGCAGGTCCAGGATCCAATCAGATTGAGGCCTGGCATCACCCCATGGCAGGATCCAATCAGAGTACATTTCCTGGCATAACGCCATTGCAAGGTCCTATCAGACCACAGGGCGTTACCATCTGACTATAAATCCTGTCCCAACCCCCAGTTGGAGAGACAGATTTGAGTCCCACTCCTGTCTCCTTGTTTTGGGCACCTGGCGGTAAACCTTTTTCGCTGCAGAAGCCCAGGGCTTCGGTGTTTGGCTTTCCATTGCACACGGGCAAACGAACCCAGTTTGGTTCCGTTACACAATCTCCTCTGCTCAGCTCATCGGAACACTCATTCTATTTTATGGAATGAAGTGTTGCCCGATTCTAGAATCTTCAAACTGAATTTGTTGTAATTTTGTCTTTTGATACTTGTAGCCTTTGGCTTATTGCCGCCTCTGTCCAATGGGCCTGGTGCTAAGGGCTTTACATATAGTATGTTACTTTAGCTCACAAAACAACCCAATGACAGGTTAGCCACCTTTTATAGCTGAGGCAGAGAGAAGGTACGTAAATTGCCAAAGATCGTATGGCTTGTGAAAGCCAGAGCTAGGATTTGGTTTTTTGGTTTTTTGTTTGTTTGAGATAGGGTCTCACTTTGTCACTCAGGCTGTGGTGCGGTGGTGCAATCATAGCTCAATGCAACCTTGAACGCCTATGCTCAAGGGATCCTCCTGCCTCAGCCTCCCGAATAGCTAAGACCACACATACGTACCATCATGCCTGGTTAATTTTTTAAATTTTTTGTAGAGACAGGGTCTTGCTATGTTGTCCAGGCTGGTCTCAAACTCCTGGCCTCAAGCAATCGGCCTTGGCCTTCCAAAGTGCTAGGATTACAGGCGTGAGCCACCACACCTGGCTGAGAGCTGGAATTTGAACCTAGCTCCTGCTAACTCCAAAACCCACAATTTTAACTCTTGCACTTATTGCCCACCATAGGGTGTATAACAGTCATTCAATTAAGAAATAAACCAGAGACTGCTCTAGGTAACAAAAGCACAGCAGTGAATAAAGCAAATCCTGCCCTCATTCTAGTGTGGTTTGTGTGTGGGGAAGGGGGTAGAGATGATAAACGAATGCATACATGCCAATGTTGGACAGTGATAACTGCTGTGGAAACATAAAGCACTGTGAGAAGATACAGAATGATGGTGGCTTGTTGGTGACAAGGTGGTCAGGGAAGACCTCCCTGATGAGGTGTCACCTGGCCAGAGTGAAGTAAGGAAGAAAGTCATGTGAGTCCCTGGATGGCATGGTGGGCGTGGGGAGAAGATGGAGACCAAAGGGAACAGCAACTTCCCAGGTCCCCAGGAGATGAGCACTTGGTGGGTTCCAGCAGCAGTGGGGAGGCCAGTGTGGCTGGAGTGAACAGATGAATGATGGGAGACGTAGGCCAGAGAGTGCTGGGCCTTGGCAGGCCATGCCACACATGATGAGTTTATCCTAAGTATGATGGAAAGCCTTTGAGAGTTTTTGGCAGAGGAGTTGTCACAAAAAGAAAAGTGAAGAATAAAATACCACCGTTCCCAATCTGACAGTCACTTACTTACCTTATGGCCTTATCTTACAAAATGCTCTCTGGATGCACGTGCTCCCAGGTACAGCCCCTCTTTCAACTATGATAACACCTTGTAGTTTGCTAAAAGTAACGTGTTTTCTCACCCCTCCGCTTCTGCATATGTGTGTGGTTCCCTTACCAGGTATGCCCAACCATGCATCATAGGTTCACCTTCAGAACTATTTATTTACATTTCTAAGCTCATCCCAAATACAAAGGTCAATTTTAGCTTTTCTTACTTTCCAGGCCAGAGTTAGCAAATTCTTTCCTCTGAGATTCTATATAATAACTATCATGCTAAAATTGAATTACTTGCTTTTTTTCCTCTAATTATAAAAATACATTATAGTACTAAAAATTGAGAAATTCATGGTCATATGAACAAAGAAAACAAATTGCCATAATTTTCTTACAATACTATTATTTCGGAAGCGATCACATATTGTCCTATTGCCTTCTAATCTTTTTTACTATCTGTATTTTATGTATGTTGTTCTACTGAATTTTTCCCCATTTAACATTGTGCTATAAACATTTTCCTGTTGTTGAAAACCTTTTTATTATGGAAAATTTCAAACACGTAAGAGTATAGAAAATAGTGTAATGAATGTACCCATCACCAAGTCCCAACAATTAATGAACTCATGGCCAATCTTGTTTTCTTTATACCTCTAGCTACTTCCCAGCTCAGGATTATTTTGAAGCAAATTTCTGATATGTCATTACAACTGTAAACTTTTTCAATATGTATGTATGAAACAGTGGCTCTCAACTAGGGGTGATTTGCTACCCAGGGGACATATGGCAATGTCTGGAGACATTTTGGGTTGTTTCAAATAGTAGGGATTTTTGCTACCTACAGGCATCTAGTGGGTAGAGACCAGGATGCTGCTAAACATCCTGTAATACACAGGAGAACCCCACAACAAAGAATTAGTCCCCAAATATCATTAGTGCCAAGGTTGAAAATACTTCTCTAAAAGGCTTCTATTTAAAAACTTCTTACTGTAGTATTACATACATATAGAAAACAACTCAATTCATGCCCATGAACTGCACACATCCAGATCAAGATACAGAACATTGTCAGCATCCCAGAAGCCTCTCTGATGTCTCATTCCAGTCACTTTCTATCCCAGAGGGTAACCATTATTCTGATTTACAATAGCATATTCTGCAGTAAAGGACTAACTCAGCATGTCTGGTTGGTCCAAACCATGTACATTCCAAAGGAAGGTTTGGCCCTTGCTTATTTCCTAGGAGACAACCTGTAAGCCCTGAGAAGAGCTTACCCTACCTGATGAGAGTGTCTTTTTATACCTGGGGCTTTGGGCCATACAGATGGTTTATGCTAACAATGCAATGTATAGTGGGGTCTTAGGCTATATGGTATTGGCTTGACCTATGGAGGGGCTGGAGACTGAAGTTCAGCCAGGCAGGGAAGTCAGCCCTTGCCTATGTGATCAACTCCCAGTGAAAGTCCTGGACACCAAGAGTTGGATGAGTTTCCCTGGCTGACAATACTCTGTGTGTGTTGTTACACATCATTGCTGGGAGAAGTAAGTGCTCTCCCTACTACTGCACTGATAAGGACAATGGAAGCTTGGGTCTGGTCTCTCCTGGGCTCTGCCCTATGCACCTTTTTCCATTGCTGATTTTAATCTGTATCTTTTCACTGCAATCAACTATAACCATGAGTATAACAGCTTTGCTGAGTTGTCAGTCCTTCTAGCAAATCATTGAAACTGAGGGTGGCTTGGGGGACCCCCAAATGCACACATGTTAATTTTGAAGGCCTCTATTTTGAAGCTTAACCACAATACTGTTATCACACCTAAAAATGTAACAATTAATTCCTTAATATTATCAAATATCCAGTCAGCATTTAAATTTCCCTAACTCATGATATTTTAGAAAGATTGAGTCAGGATTCAAAATAAGATTCTTACTGTTAGGTTGGGGGTCATGGTGTGGGTGGAGAAAAAATTCTCAACACAAAGATTAGGATAGAAAGAAGTAAAAAGCTTATTTTACTTTTCCTGAGAGAGAAAGGGAAAAGGGCGCGGCACAAAAGTGAATGAAACAGGGAGTGCTGGCCCTGAAGCCAAGCAGCTTGGGCTTTTTCTTGGGGGTGTGTGAAGGGGTAAAGAAAACGTGCCGCTGTAGACTGATGAGCAGGAGACAGCTGTGAGATGTTAGGGTGTTCATTTTCCCTTTTTTATTGTCCTTGAGGCAATCTTATCAGTCTCCTCTGGAACGTGGTCTGGCCAGTCTGGTCTGGTGGATGTCAAGGAGGATTTACACTCCCTTCCTGTCTGCTCAGCTCTTTTCAAATGCTGTGAAAACAGTCTCCACAGATGGTTAATTTCAAAAGATAGTGAGTTAAAGCCCATGTGGTTAATCTTAAAGACAGTGATCTTTCTCTCCTTTTTCTGTTAGTTTATTTTTCTCTGTTAGATAGTTTATTAGCAAGGCCATCCTACCACCTACCTTATATTTGGTTGACATATTTTTAAGACTGCTTTAATCCATAGATTACTCCCCTATCTAATTTTTTTTTCTTTTTGCAATTTGTTTGTTGAAGAAATTTTTTTGCAGAGTTTCCTACACTCTGGATTTTGTTGATTGATTGCATCCCCATAGTGATGTTTGCATGCCTTTCTATTTTCTATATTTTCTGTTAGATCTGGAGGCTTAATCAGATTCAGGTTCAACTTCTTTGGGAAAAGCTTTACTATATATAGTAACAAGATGATAAATTCTAATATATATTAGAGTATTATGAACTATGATATAAAGGGTACTGATTAAATTAAAGAAGCTGGCAAAGAATTAGAATTCATAATAGGTTTACATTCCATATTAAGATGTCATTACTGTATTTAAAGTTTTTTTCCTAGATTAAAACAATTTGTCACTGGACCTAGTGAAGATGTGTTGAAAGATTTGCATCCTACTAAGCCTCTAGTTTAAAGGTGCTAAAGATTGCAGTTAAGTGCTAAAATATCTGGAAAAAATTACAGAAGGAAAATGTGTAACCTTTTAGGCAATAAGAAACAGATATCCAAAAGCTGAATTGTTAGAAATTCCAAATTTAGTGGGAGATTTGAATTAAGGTGCTACACCCGTCTTCTATTCAGATTATCCTTGCCATGGGAGGAGTGACAGTAAAGATATTTGAATGGAATGAAATAGAGACTCAATGGGGCAAGGATTTGTTTTGAGCAACAGGATTCCTTGGTTTCCACCCCTTTGGAGCACAAGTCCAAGTGTGGTCTCTCAGTTTAGTCTACCAGTTCAGTTCTCTTTGCTTCTGCCTGCTTCTAGCCTGGCATCCAAATTTCTCTATGCTTCTGTCTAGTCTCCTGGCCCACTGCTTTGCTTCCACTGTCCTGCTCAGAATTTATTTCCACCTCCCTGCCTTGCACACTTGGCCTGACTACAGAGTGGTGTGACCTTTGACTCGGCCCAGGGACATGCTCCTCAGTGCCAGATCACACCCCTTCCCCAACACTGCCCTGGCAGAGAGGGTGGGGCAGGTTTGGTGTCATGTAAGATGTCTTGCTTATTAATCTTAGGGACACTTGTGCCATAAAAGAAGGTGTGATTTCATCACACCCAGCTATTGTTCTATCTAGAAAGTCATGAAATAGTCTTATATGATGAGTTTTGGAGTTTTATTAATGGAAAAAAACACAAACTCTGTAAAATAATTTAAAGAAGTTTATTCTGAGCCGACTATACGTGACTGCAGTTACATGGACTCAAGAAGTCCTGAGAAAATGTGCCAAGGTGGCCAGGTTACAGTTTTATTTTTTTTTTAAACATATATATGTATTTTTTACTTTCTATTTCTAGTGCTACTTTTTAAAAAAATTTCAGAATATTACGGGGGTATAAACAATTTGGTTACATAAATTGCTTTGGTACTGTACCTATCCCCCAGATAGTGTGCATTGTACCCGTTAGGTGTGATTTTACCCATCCCCTCCTCCCCCCTTGCACCTGTTTGATTTCTGATGAATGTTATTTCCATATGTGCACACAGTTCCAGTTTAATGGTGAACACATGTGGTGTTTGTTTTTCCATTCTTGTGATACTTCACTTAGAGGAATGGTCTCCAGCTCCATCCAGGTTAATATAAGAGGTGTTAATTCACCATTGTTTCTTATTGCTGAGTAGTACTCCATGGTATATATATACCACATTTTATTAATCCACTCATGTATTGATGGGCACTTGGGTTGTTTCCACATCTTTGCAATTGTGAATTGTGCTGCTATAAACATTCGAGTGCAGATGTCTTTATTATAGAATGTCTTTTTTCCTTTGGGTAAATACCCAGTAGTGGGATTGCTGGATCAAATGGTAGGTCTACTTTTAGTTTTTTGAGGTATCTCCATACTACTTTCCACAGAGGTTGTACTAGTTTTTAGTCCCATCAATAGTGTATGAGTGTTCCTATCTCTCCACATCCATGTCAACATTTGTTGTTTTGGGACTTTTTGATATAAGCCATTCTCAGTTTGGTTTTACACATTCATGGAGATAGGAATTACATGTAAAATCATAAATCAATACATGGAAGGTATACATTGCTTTGGCCTGAAAAGGTGGGACATCTTGAAGCAGGGGCTTGCAGGTTATAAGTGAGTTCAAAGAGTCTTAGATTTGTAATGATTAAAGAAGAGAAGCTTTGTTTAAAGGCTTGAAATGTTTTGAGTTATGATAAGAAAGTCTGTTGATCAGAGACAAGCCACCGGGCATATATACTGGCTCAAGTGATCTCCTAAGCAAATTGATGGCCTACAGGTGATTTAAACTTCTCCCTGCATAGCCTTAGATCCTGTTAATAATTTAGTGTCTTGTTTTCTGAGGTATGTCCAGCCTTCCTTCCCTTCATGCCCAGGAATTCAGTTTTAAGGTTTTTCTGGGATCCCCTTGGCCAAGAGGGGGTCCATTCAGTTGGCGAGGAGGTGGGGCGGCTTAGGGTTTTATTTAGTTCACATATTCCACTTTTAATTGTACTTTTTCTGTTTTTATTTTTCTTAGTAAGTCAGGCTCATAGAGGTATAATTTAAGTACAGTAAAATTCTCCCTTTTAATGTATATACTACTTTGAATTTTGACAAACAGATATAGTCATGTAACGTCCACCATAATCAAGATATAAAATACTTCTATTTCCCAGAAGTTTTCTTCCTACCCTTTGCAGTCAATTCCCTTCACCCATCCCCAGTCTCTGGACACCAATGACCTATTTTCTGTCCCTATGGTTTTGTCTTTCCATAATGTCATATAAATGGAATTATACAGTTTGTGGCCTTTCCATTGCAGAGTAGTATCTTAAGTGTTCTTTAAGACAAGTGTTTTCTCAGTGGCAACATTAGTTTTGAAATTTTAATGAAAACCAATGAGGAATTATGATTCTGGTTAGAAACATTTGTCTTACAAACCATTTTCAAGAGCTTGTCAGTTTTATTATGTGAAGCATACCTGTATTCAATATCTATACACGTAATTCATCAACGTGAGAGACCATACCTAGCAAACTAATGATTTTCTCAGTGGGGGTGGAGATGAGGGAATCATAGGATTACCTTGGGAATTTTTGCCAGACTACTCCCCTCATTCCCACCCACATAGAGAATTACAGATACAAATGTTTCAATGCTATGTTTATTGCTAGTGTTTCATCAGTGCTGCTGCTGGAGTGGTAAGACCAAGGACAATTGGATCTGCATAGAAAATTAGTGTTTCCAGGGTACCTGTGGCATAAATTGACTCATCTGACTGAGTCAATAGGCATTAGTTTGATGAAGAGGGGAAAGAAATCATTCCAGGCAAGTGAACAGCATGTGCAAAGGCCCTGTGGCAATGTGCTGCACAAGATTAGAATGAACTCAGGGCTGACGTTCCACTGTTTGCACTCTTCAGACCATCAAGATGTCCAGCATTCATTCTGATTGATAACAGCATGTGCCTTACCAATTGTTAATTTTATTTATTTATTTTATTTATTTATTTATTTATTTTTTTAGTGACATGGTCTCACTGTCACCCAGGCTGGAGTGCAGTGTTCCCAATCATAGCTCACTGTAACCTTGAATTCCTAAGCTCAAGTGATCCTCCTGCCTCAGCCTCCTGAGTAGCTAAGATTACAGGTGTACGCCACCACGCCTGGCTAATTTTTTTATTTTTTGTAGAGACAGGGGTCTCACTATGTTGTCTAGGCTGGTCTCGAACTTCTGGGCTCAAGCAATCCTCCAAACTCAGCCTCCCAAAGTGCTGTGATACAGGCATGAGCCGCCATGCCTAGCCTGTCAAGTATTTTTAATATCCCCACTGAACATGCTCTGTGGCCAGCTAGCCTCAGGCAGTTAGGCTGTTGCATAGTTGAACTCTTCTAGAAGCAAGGGCCAGAGTGAAGGCACTTGAACCCAGAGACTCCTGTCCACAGAGTACATACTGGACTGAGTCATTCAAAGTAAGATGTCCTAGAGAGGCCAGGCCTGCATAGCTTAAAGCAGTAAGTGCCATGGGCAAAATTTGGGTGCTTAGAGTCCTTTTCCTGGGGGCAATCAAGAAAACCAGCTGAACCAAAACCACTTATGAAAGTGCCTGGCACAAAGCAGGTGTTTATTAAATATTCATTGATCTGCTGACTGGCAGAGGACACGCAGGTATCTCTATTATTTACTTTTCTTCTGAAGTCATGTCTCTGGTTAATGCCTATTATATTTACCAATCTAGGTTTGGCTCAATACAATTCCATTTTGATTTCAAATACTTAGAGATTATCTAATCCAACTCCAATTTTACAAATGAGAAAGAAAGTAATTCGGCTAAAGATAGCCAGCTGGTCAATGGGTATAACTGACTAGAACTCAAGTTTACCAATTCAAAGTCAATGCACTGTCCTGTTTTAATGGAAATTTGTGCGCACGCGCACACACACAGACACACAGACACACAGACACACACACACGCCTGCCCCAGATAAAAAGAGAAAAGTGTGTTTGTGTTCCTGGAAGCAAGGCTGATTAAATTGCTGGGTTTGGGTCTCAGTTTAGTAAAGTCCTGGTTTGGCCTACCACAGAAAATAAATATTGCAGATGAAGTGGATATAAAAAGAAAAAGCCCACACACCTAATTACATTTCAGTACAATATCTCAGAGAAGACTGATTGATATTCAACACTTTTATGATGCCACTGGTGGGCGCGCCCTCAATCTATTGCCAGGAGCTCTCCTGGATCTGCAAGGCTATGAAGGAGGATCCTCATGCAGTTTACTAATTTTCCAGGATAAAGAAACTGAAATAGCATTAGTCTGGGAGATCCTTATCTCAGGACTGCTAGAATGTTCTTTACTACGTAAATGATTTCCTTTTATTATATTTTCCTCCTACACTGGTAGGAAGAATAATTTACAGAATGTTATGTGTCTCATTTTCTGTGACAAAAATGGGCGAATGCTCCAGTTTCAGTGGGTGAGGGAGAAAAGGTTTCAGAGCCGTTCTTTTGCTACAGCGAATTAGCTGGATTCCTTGCTGAGCATTTTTGCAGTCTAAATAGGGTAAGTTACATAAAATGCAATTTGGACTGGGCTGCCTTCTTGCAAACATAACTTAGACTTTCTGCCTCCTAGACTTTCTGCTTCTTAGCCTTCAAGATGGAGAACTAGAAATTAACAGATTAAAAAAAAATTTCACCATTTTTGAATTAACAAAAGATTAAGTGAATGAACATCAGCCATTAAAATCCTCTAAATGGAAAGTGCCTCCTTCTGATGCCTTTGACAAACCCATATTCCTAACTGGTGGCTTTGTGTTCAGTTAGACCAAAAGTGAATAATAAAGTAGTTAAGGGCCTTGTTTTGGCGTCTGACATCTAAACAGAACTTGCAGGTGCTGGAGAATCTCTAGAAGAACAATAGCATTCAGGCAGGGAGTCTTGCTCATTGTTGAAGAAATGCCATGGCAACATCTCCGAGAAATCGTGTGTGGGCGGATGGGACTGTGCCAACATCCAAGTTCACGCTATGTGTGCTCGTGCATTTCACATGGATCACCCTCTCCTGTAAATCATCATGTAATGATATATATTTAGTCACATATCCTTATATCAGCTACCCCAAAGCAGCTTCTAATTGGTACTTCAAGCTGAGAACAAGGAGTGAAACCGAATAAATTAATCAGCGAGGGGGATGGAAAAGAGTCTGCACACAAGCCTACGCTACACAAATGAAGCTAAGAACAAAAAGGCGCCTTTTAGCTGAGGGGGCTCTATAGGCATGTATTCGGTGGAGGTATCAAAACAGTAAGAGCTCTAACAAGCCAGAACTTTGAGAGAGATTTGGATTCTTTCTGCAGGTAGAACAAAATTTAAGTCTTTTTTCAATTTAGTAATTTACTTTTGATTACAGAAGAGTCAAAGTAACTAACATTTTCACAGTTTAGTGGCTTCCATGTGTGCCATCAACTGTGCCCTGGGAATTTATAGAATATCCTTTGCCTATTTAGATAAAAGATCCTTTACCTATTCAGCTGAAGACCAAGAAGGGGTTGGAGACAAGCTGGGGTTGGGGGAACAAAGCCAGGAGGAAGGGAATAAATATTTACTGGTCTGCTTCTCTATGCCAAAATTCTGATGTCTGCTTTACATATATGCTCATTTTATTCCTCATGGTAATTCCTTGACTAGTTGGAGAAATGAATTCAATTCCTTTCATATTCCTTCGACAAATGCTTATTGTGTGCTTACTATGCTCCAGGTACAGAATTGGGCCCTGGAAATATAATGTTGACCCAAACAGATATGGTCCTTGCTCTCCAGGAGCTTATATGCTAGAGGGGATATCTGCATTAATCAAACAGGTACACAAAAGTGACAAGTAATGGGAAAAAGAGGTAAATGGCACTAGGAGAATATTTGATGGTGGATCAGGGAAAGTTTCCATAAGAAGGACAATTGAATTGAGAGCCTAAGAATAAATAGAAAATAACTAAAGGAAGTGAAAAGAAAGCATGTTCCAGGCAAATGGAGGAAAGGGCATGTGCAAAGGCCCTGTGGCAAAAAGAAATGTGGCTGGTATGAGGAAATAAATGACAACCAATGTGTTACTCTGGGTTCGTAACTAAAAATAACAGGGAAAAAACTCTGGCCAATTTTTACAGAAGATGAATTTGTTAAAAGATTGTGTAGCTTACAGAATATCCTAAAGTACTGGACAAACAAGTCCAGTAACCACGTCCAAAATAAATCCATGGAGTTCGTATCACGAAGAAACCACTGACACTGGTATCACTGGTAGTTGCAACTACTGGGCATTGGACAGAGCTCCTCCTATGCCACCACCCTCACAAGAATGGATTCCTGCTTCTTTGTCACTAGTCACTGAGTCAATATCCACCCAGGTGTGTCTACCTGGCAGAGCCTATTTTACACGACTATACCCTAGATGCAAGGCAGGCTTGGAAAGCAAAGTGGACAATGAGAAGCACAGCTTTAAATTGTGCCTTTCACGAGGAATTCCCTTCTGTATTGACCTTACGGCCCATTCTGTTATTCCACTGGTACCTATAAAACATGCAGAGTGTCCTGAAAACTCAAACTCTCTAGGAAACTGCCCATTAGTTGAGGGAGGGTATCACTGTGACAGGTGTAGGCCAGTGGGAATGTGACGTGCATGTGTGACTTATGACATTTGCATGTGACTTAAGAACTGTTTTAATACACTATACAGTATATTAGCTCTCTATTGCTGCATAACAAACTACCCCAAAACATAGCATCTTAAAACAACAAACACCTATTATTCCACATAGTTTTCAAGGGTCCGTGCTATGGCTTGAATGTCCCATCCAAAACTCATGTTGAAATTTAATTGCCATTGTAACAGTATTAAGAGATGAGGCCTTCAAGAGGTGATTAGGCCATGATGCCTCCACCCTCGTGAATGGATTAATTCCATTATCATGGGAGTGGGTTAGTTAGGGAATAAGTTGTTATCTCAGCAGTGGGTTCCTGATAAAAAGGACGAGTTTGACCTTATTTCCTCTCTTTGTCTTGCACATTCATTTCCACCTTCCACCTTCCACCATGGCATGACCCCCAGATGCCTGCACCATGCTCTTGGACTTCCCAGCCTCCAGAACCATGACCAAATAAACCTCTGTTGTTTATAAATTACCCAGTCTGTGGCATTCTGTAATAGCAGCAGATCATGGACTAAGATAGTCAGGAATCTGGGAGTGGCTTAGCTGGGTTGTTGTCGCTCAGGGTTTCTCACAAAGCTGTAATCAAGGTGTCAGTCAGGGTTGTAATCATCTGAAGTCTTGACTGGGGCTGGATGATCCACTTCCAAGATGGTTCATTGACATAGCTATTGGCAGGAGGCCTCAGTTTCTCCTTGGCTATTGGCAAAAGGCTTCAGTTTCTTGCCATATGTGGCTCTCTGCAGGCTGTTTAAGTATCTCCTGACATGGCAACTGGCTTGTCCCAGAGCAAGTGATCTAAGAGAGAAAACAAGGCAGAAACCACAATGTTTTATGACCTAGCTTCAGAAGCTACATACCATCACTTCTGCTGTAGTCTATTGGTCACGCAGACCACCCTTGCTCCAGTGTGGGAGTGGACTACATGAGGCATGAACACCGGATAGGGGAGATCATTGGGAGCTATCTTGTGGACCAACTACCACATATTGTTTTTTCTTGCTGATGAAGTGCTACTGGACAAATCTAACTTTATTGCTTGGTATAACAGAAAATACCTAGTCAGTGAGGAGAAACTGACATGGTATATCACTTTGTGACTAGGAATTCAATCTCTACTGGCATCTAGTAGCAATCCAGGAACTGTTTATCAAAAGGAGGATAGTTACTTTCTAAAGAGATATAATTTTACTTCAAAACCCTTCAGGGCTGTGGCTGAAATTCACTTTGGGCTTGCTATAGGCTCCTTATAGCATGCTGATATGCCGCAATTGCTTGGATCTCCTTGGCCAAAAGGACCAAATGGCAGAGTTAATTGTACTGCAGCCTGGACCAGCTGAAGAGACTTCTCTCAGTGTGGCCTCCTTCCCCCCAAAGGGTCAAAGCAACATAGCTACAAGAAAACAGTCAAAAAATCCAGAATGTGGGACACTCTATAAAACTGTGAAGGTATAGTGCAGCCCCTGACAGGAGAAAGAGTTTTCCTCTGATATAGATATATAGATATATAGATATATTTTTTTAGGATAGATTTTTATAAAGCACCCACTAGACCAGTCGCTGTGTATCAGGTTCCAGAGACTGTGCTAATCTACTTTGCTAAATACAGCTCTTTGAACAGCAGTCACAATTGCTGTATCACTTCATTAAGCTAGTATCATTTTTTGAAGAGTTAGCTGTCTTTTATACTAACTAAACACGTGATTAAAAAGATGATAGATTAGGAGTTACCACTTCTAAATCTTTCAATATATCTCTTCAGTACTTCCAGGGATGCAGGATTGGTTTAATTTACAGTCTGGTAAGAAGGTGGAGCTCCAGGAGCTTCCTCTTGTTTCTTCCTGTCATCATAGCCCTTCTTCCTGAGATAAGGAACCCAGTGCAGAATTTCTGCTTATTGATGAGTCTATCTATTCCAACTGTACATTCTGGAATGGGGAGAAAACCTTGAATCAGTGGTGAGGTCTCACTAGACCTACCATGAGATGGACTCAGGCCAAACTCCACCCATCACCTGACCATCACAAGCTCCCTCTCTGACCTACTGTAATATTCTTATTCTGGGACCCTAGGAATTTGTATCAGCTCTGAACCTGTGTCCAGTCCTTCCCTCAAAGTCTAGAAAATTACCATTCCCCAATGTTCATTTTCCCTGTAGTTCCCTCTGGACAAGACTAAAAGGAAATTTACAGTTTATACTTGGGGTGGTCCACAGGATCTTGCCCTTGCAGTGTCTCTTCATTCAGGGCACTCTAAGTCTGTGAATTAACTAAGTCTGGGATGGGTATCATAGTGGACATTCTGTGTCCACCCATATCTGCTTGGGTCCCTTTTACCATTTGTGTGCACCCCTCTCCTGGTTTCTGGGTTCTTTTGCTTCTAAAGTTTCACACCAACAACTCTCTGAAGAGAGCTCTATCCTTCGACTATTGGGGCCACTTTGGCCACAAGCACAGTGAACTGCAAGTGCCTAGGAATTTATTACCTCCTTCCCTCCTGGGGCTCCTTGTCATTGACTGACTGGGGCAAGAATGTGAAAGCCCAGCTTCCTTCTCTGGAGTTAGGACAAACTCTGAGACATAATTTAAACTCCAGAATTCCCTTGTGGGGCTGGGCACAGTGGCTTGTGCCTGTAGTCTCAGCTACTCTGGAGGCTGAGGCGGGGAGGATCGCTTGAGCCCAGCAGTTCAAGACCAGCCTGGGCAACATAGCAAGACCCTGTTCTCTAAAAACAAACAAACAAACAACAATAACAAAAACGAAACAGAGTTCCCTTGTAGAATCAGGCTGAGGCTGGGACTTGGCCTGAAACTGCACCCTGGCTTGGCTTCTTTCCCTTTCATATCATGCTGCTTCTTTTCTTACCAGTTTCTCCTGGGAGAACTTCCTTAGTAAACCACTTGCATAGAAATCTACATTTCAGGGTCTGCTTCCAGTGAATTTGAGCTAAGACAGGAATTATAATTCTGGTGACTCAGGTCTCTGTTCATCAGACTTAGATTTGGTTTGCTTATTTGTTAATTGATCAGAAGGAATGAAGTGGACTGGCTATTCCATCTCTAAGGAG
This sequence comes from Daubentonia madagascariensis, assembly GCA_023783475.1. Taxonomy (NCBI): domain Eukaryota; kingdom Metazoa; phylum Chordata; class Mammalia; order Primates; family Daubentoniidae; genus Daubentonia; species Daubentonia madagascariensis. The sequence goes on from JAKFHU010000901.1 coordinate 11,157,274, forward strand.
CTCATGATGACCATTGCCAAAAATCCCTGTGGTCAACCATTCTATTGCTCGGGTCCCACATCCATTCAGTAACCACCCTGTCTTGTCTTGCCTCAGGAGTTAAATGCTGATTCAAGACTTCCTGGCATCCCAGCATTGTCACTGAAATCAGGAAACCCATTTCTATTTCAGTTTCTCCCGCCAGCATCCTTAACCTATAGAGAATAGCCCCTACCCTTACTTTGGAAGCTGATGGCAATACTTTCACCAGTGTAATTCTCAGGGTGAAAAAGGGAGTCTCTTCAGGGCTCTCTTGGGGTACACAGGAGACGGATGAGCATTATGCTGATGATAAATCTACTTCAACGTTCCTATATCCCTGTGGCATTGGATCCTTTTCTGTGTATCTTTGCTGCTCAAAGTGTATGAGGACCAGGAATAGTGAAATCATCTGGGAGCTTGTTAGAAATTTAGAATCTTGGACTCTACCCAGACCTTACTGAACCAGAATTTTAACAAGACTTCCATGCTATTTATATGCACATTAAAGTATGAGAAGCGTTAACCTAAATTTGCTACACCAGCAAATTTCTGGCATTTAAACATTTTGCAGTTAGGCCACCCCTGAGCCCAGGTATCAGTCAACAATTAACTATAACTGGAAACACAACGAAAGTCACTTCCAGATGCTCAACTTAGCATAGTGAATTTAGAGGTTCTGGTACACTCGCCAGTAAATTCAACCTTTCCTAAAATTATGTTTCTCCCTCCTTGGTCTAGACTCTAGACCAATATCCTGCAAGCTTTTGAAAATAAAAATGATCAATATCTTACATATCCTTTGGTGTGTACATCTCCTCCTGAGTTTGTCCTTGTAATTACATACCAGTCACAAGACTGGAATGCGGTCATAAGCCTGGAAACAATGCGAGGTGGCAGGGCTGAGGCGTGAGCAGAACCAGCTCACTTGGCAAGGCAGCTGCCTCAGCCGGGATCTTTAAGGGTCCTCAAGCCAGGCAGGGATGGCTTCCTCAGAAGGCAAAGGAAAGATTCCTTTGGCTAGGCTTGGGATGCTTGGGAGGCATTTGAATCCTCCTATTATATCCCAGTCCATCCCAATTCACTGTTTCCTGACCAATGCCCAAACTTCTACTTAAGAAAAAATGAGGCTGTGCATTAACCTAACATTGTAATTCCGCAACCCACAGTCTTCACAATATGGCACATCATTTCAGTAGCCAGTATTTCTGTTCCTGTCTTGATCTGAGTATTTAGGACCTAGAGCTTGTCATTCTTACTGCTTTAATGTCTTCAGTGTCATTAAGAAACAACTACCTCCCCGTGTGGTCCTTGAATTACTTGTGCTTTTGATAACTGTTCTATGGCAAATGTCATTTAATCTCCCTAAGCTCTACCTTTAATGGACACTTTGTTCTGGATAATACAGGTAGTAATTTAACTAACAGTTTAATTACTGGATACCATAATGTGTGAATTTGCTGAATTTTGTCAGTTTCATCCTCAATCACACTAGATAATCAAATTCAGATTCCTCCTCTTATCCTAAGGGTCTATTCCTTGCAATCACTCTTGGAATAAATTATAAGTCAGGGTTTTTATCTCAGGCAAATAGGTATACTCTAGCTAATTTAAGCACAAAAAGAATTTATCACAGGATATTGAGCAGTTCCCAAACTCTCCAGGAAGGCAGAAGAAACACAGCCAGGAGGACCATTCAAAGTGCTATAGACCTGAACTCAGGAAGCCCCACTGCTGCCCCCATGGGGCACAGCCTCTTCTGCTGGCTCTGCTGACATTACTGCTACTTAGCAGTGGCTGTTGCTGCTATGTCTGCTTCCTCTGCTGTCTCTGGAGACTGGTTGTGACAACAATCATGACTTTCACCCTCATCTCAACAATTTGCACCATGTATCATAAGCTCCAGAGCCTGGTATGAAGGCGGCAGAGGTCACATGCCTATGCCTTAGCTGCAAGGGATACTGTGAAAGCAAGTTTTCAGCTTTAACAGTGGGAGGAAGTCTCTGCTGCCCACAAACATTCATCGGTTGGAAAGTTCCCCAAACAAAGGAAGGGTGTCCAGATACTGGCTCCATCACATCAAGGGTGAGTGTTGGTGAGATGAGGCTGGAGAGGTAAGCAGAGGCCAGATTATTAGAGCTTCGAGGCTTATTTCAAGGATTGGGGTCTTCTAAATTTGGTGGGAGGATTTTAAAGGGCCTTAAATTGAGATGAGGTTGTCACAGGAACAATTATAGTAAGAAAGAGCCCTCCAGACAACTGATTGGATGGGGCAAGAGAGACTATGGGTTCACCTGTTAGGCCATTTCATTCATTCAGATGAGAGACGATAGTAGCAAGAGCAATACTGACGACAGAGAGGAAGAGTGAATTCAATAGACTTGATGATGGTTGGATATGGGGGAGTGAGGGAGAAGAAAGTGTCCAGAATGCCTTCAAGTTCCTGGCTATTGTCCCTGGATGAATGGTGGCACCACTTACTGGGATGCGACACCATACATGGTTTAGGTTGGGGCAGAGATGGGGGTTGTTGGTGTGTGGCAGAAGGTATTGAAGATCTTCTATCTGCTTTAAACAAGCTGAACTTGAAGTGCCTTTGGGATATCCAAATGGTGTTTTCAAGAAGGTGGTTTGATATATAGATCTGGATCCCAGTGGAAAGGTCTTGGGCTGAAAATATGAATTTATAAACCAGTGGTTCATAAGCTGGCATCTGAAAATGTAGGTGAGAATGGGGCCATCTGATGAGCATGTCTAGGGCAGAATAAAGCGGTTCTAGGAAGGAGTTTAGAGGGGTGAAGTATTCTCATGGCCAGTGAGCGGACTCTGGTGGTTGCTTTCTCAGAATCAGAGTCCTTTTCTCTCCCAACAGACCCCAATTTTGTTCAGATATTTACCTTTTCCTTATGCAGCTCTGTGCCTCTGGGGGGCTTGACCTCACCTTCAGTTCTACATGGCGCCTGGCAGCTTTAAGGACAGTGCCACTCCTCTTTCCAATGAATGGGTCAAGAATGGCCACGTGACCTGCTAAGGACAGATGAGGGAAGACCAGCTGTTGGACTGTGGGAAGTTTGTCCTTGTTCCCAAGAGAGAACCAAAGGGAAAGATGGCTTCTTTTATTCCCCTGAACATCTTTGAGTCTAGATGTGTTGCCCGGCACTGCTGCATCTCTCCTGCTATCCGCCTGAGCATGTAGACATCACTGAGCGTGACAAGGGGGGAGAGAGAGAGATGCTAGAAACCTGGGGCCTTGGAGTCTTTGAATCTGCTAACCCTGAAAACCTGTTTTACTTCCGTACTTCCTGTTATGTGAAATGACACTTTTTATAATCTTTTTAGTTGGTTTGAGTTGAGATATCTGTTACTTGCAGCAGAGAGGGACAAGGCTGCACATTTCACCAGATCCCACAGCTAGTAAGACCAACTGGGTTTGAAATCAAGTTGTTCTGGAGGCAAAGCCCGTGTGCTAGAACTATTCCCTGCATATGGAAGGAACATTTGGGTTTTCATTAGTAATCTCTTGGTAGTTCTAGGGCAGGAGATTGCAAGGGCCAGATAGTAAATATTTTAGGCTTTACGGGCCATAAAGCCCATAAAGCCCTTATGGTCTCTGTCTCAATTATCCAACTCTGCTGTTGTAGCAAAAGTAGTAGTATTATAGTAGAAAATATGTAAATGAGTGGGTGTGGCAGTGCTCCAGTAAAACTCTATTTATTGTACAAAAACAGGTGGTGTGCTTCTGGGTTGTAGTTTGCTAACCTCTGTAAAAAATTGAGAAAAGAAATTCTGGATTAAGACCCTGTGTTTTAATTATAAGTGTCATTGTATGAAATAGGTACTGAATCCAATTTAAGTACAGTCATGCACCCTATAATGACACATAGGTCAAATCGGACCACATATATAATGGTGGTCCTGTAAAATTATAATGGAGCTGAAAAATTCCTATTGCCTGGTAATATCTTGATGATCCTGATCCTGTGTAGGCACAGGCTAATGTGTGTGTCTGTGAATTCGTTTTTGATGAAAAAGTTAAACAGTAAAAAAAAAATTTTAAATAAAAAAAGCTTATAGAATAGGAATATAAAGAAAGAAACTATTTTTGTACAGCTGTAGAATATATGTTTTAAGCTAAGTGTTGTTACAAAAGAGTCAAAATGTTTAAAAAAAGTTTAAAAGTTTATAAAGTAAAAATGTTATAGTAAGTTAAGTTTAATTTATTACTGAAGAAAGAAAAAAAAATGTGGGGGGACAGTAACGTCCAAGGCCTTCACATTCACTCACCACTACTCATTCACTGAGTCACCCAGAGCAACTTCCAGTGCTACAAGCTCCATTTGTGGTAAGTGCCATACACAGGTGTTCCTTTCTTTTATCTTTCCCACTATGTTTTTACTGTACTTTGTCTATGCTTAGATATACAAATACTTACCATTGTGTTACATTTATCTACAGTATTCAGTACAGTAACGTGCTGTACAGGTTTGTAGCCTAGGAGCAATAGGCTGTACCATATAGCCTGGGTGTGTAGTCGGCTATACCACCTAAGTTTATGTAAGTACACTCTACGATGTTTGCACAATGACAAAACTGCCTAACAACACATTTCTCAGAACACATCCCTGTCGTTAAGCAACCCATGACTGTTCTTGCTGCAACATGTGAAATTTCAACACACAGCCAACTCCCATCCATGTTACATTTTTAAACTTTTTTTTAATCTATGTCCTTGAATAGCAGGATTTGGATCAACATAATGTGAGTTGATTTCTACATATGGAGCAAATACGAATGGTTCATGAATAAAGGGTTATGGCCAAGTGCCCTAGGATATTTGCAGAGCTGGGAGGCTGAGAGGATATGGTGGCTGCCTGTGCATTCTGGGAGGTGAGGTGGTCTTTCCCCCTCTAACTCCGTCACTGCTTCTTCCCCACTTCCCTAAGGCATCATGGGCTGATCAGTGTTCTCCAGCCAGGAGCGCCTGTTGCACAGGATGCGTGGGGTGGCTAGGATTGTGGGTGGGAGTCGGGTATGGATTAGGACCCCTCCCAGGTCTTTCCCCAGCGACTGTTCGATACTCCTAGACAACCAGAACCTGTGACTTGTCCTACAGCAATCATCAGAGAATTAAATGCTCTTTGTTGAGGAACTTGCAAGGTTTTTGATCTGTGGGAAGAGGAACATTTACTACCCCTCTTTATTTTGTTTCTACCCGAGAGCTTGCAACAGTAATCCAAGTGTGAGTCAATGAGGTTCTGGCTCAGGGTACTGGCCAGGGTTGGGAAAAGAAAGGCAAGACGAAACCATCCGGTAGGAACAAAGAACAGACACCTGGCGGCTCTCACCTGTAATCCTAGCACTCTGGGAGGCCCAGGTGGGAGGATCCTTTTGAGGCCAGGAGTCTGAGGCCAGCCTGAGCAAAATAGTGAGACCCTGTCTCTATTTTATTTAAAAAAAAATTTAAATTAAAAAAATAAAAAAGAAAAAAAGAGCAGAATTTCAATGATGTTACAATAGCTGAGGGTAGTGAAAAACTTAAAAACACTTCCATTTTCTGCACAGTGGACATTCTCAGGGAAGGCACATTTTACAACTGACTCTCCACAGAGCAGAGTATTTAATATTTCAACTTAGCAGGAATACAGTCAAGAGCAGTCGATAACAAGTGCCGCTTTTCTACTCGCCTTGGTGGAGGTGAGCTCTGGCCTCCGTCCAGTCAGTGCATTTCTGCCTGGCCTGTGCTTGTCAGCCTGGGGGCGTGTGGGGCCCCTGGCTCCTGCTCCAGGCTGACTTCCCAGCATCCACCTCTGGGTTGGCTCATCTTGTGTATCACTGCTGGAGAGAAGCCCCCTGGGGCTGCAGGCCTGAGCAGAGAGACTCAAGATACCATGAGGCCTGTTTAAACTCCACCACCCCCAAATGCTGGATCAGAGCAGGTTAATTCCAGCCATAGCACCCTGCATAGGTGGCTCAGGAGGGAGGGTCACAAAGCTGAATGTGACAAGCGTTTCATTTTACAGAATGCTTTCTGAAGCTTAGGCTAGAAAAAAGAGAGTTCAAAAGACAAGACAATTAGCGTCACATCACAGGTGTTGAGTAAGCAAAGTCACAGCTCCAGAGCAGCCTGGCTTTGTGAGTTGCACCACAAAGCTGAGGTCCTGGCCAGGAGCACAGAGCAGCCACTTTCAAAGGAGATTCTTAGACAGAAAGTCATAACTTATTCATGCTTCATGAACACACACACACATTCAAATCCCTTAAACACAGTGTGCCACATCACTTCAATTAACAGCCAAGTGGGGTCATTTGCAGCCCAAATTCTGCCAGCTGCTGGTGGTAGGGAGAGCTTCTGCAAGTGTGCAACCAGCTGTCAGGCCCAATGCCATAGCAACCAGTTTAAATACAGGAAATGTTGACCTCCTCAAGCACAGGAAAGACATTTTGGCGATTACTGTGTTTTTCTTAATTTGTAATACTAAACCAGAAAGCCTTAGTATCTGAGTGCAAAAGTTGTCAGAATCAAAATGGAGTCACTAATGTTAAGAAAACCCTGACAAACAGAGCCAGGAAAGGCCAGGAAGAGGGGGTTCTCACACTTCTATGCCTGATAACAGAAAAGGCTCTATAAAAACCATAACCTTTCACAAAGGCCATCACAACCTTACACAAGCAAATGCTTCTGCAAGGACATCTGCCCAGCAACTGGCTGTCCAACCTTGGACTGGTGCCACCTTGGTTAGTGATCTTTGCAGCCAAGGATAATTATTTCAAAAACAATTATGTAATCCTCTCATTTTTTTCCCTTAAAAACCTTTGTCTTCCTTTACCTACCTGAATTCGTATGTAGTTTACTATGGCATGTGTGTTCCCTCTGCAATGCTCTGTTACCAGATGCAGATCTTTTCTTTTAGAGAGCTTTCTCTGTTATTTAGGTTGATGTGAGCTTTCTTGATAGGTAAGGAGAGGTACAAATTAGAAACAGCAGACTTGTTAGAGAAGGTGAAGAAGGAGCAAACTCATTATCACATGAACAGATGTTCTGTGTAGTCAGAATAAGAAGCTGAACATTTTATTGGGACCTAAATGGTTTCAAATCAATGCCCCATACAACTGTAGGCATTCAGATGGAACAATCACCAACAGTGAAACACAGAATACTCCAGCACATGTGACAGCTAAGTAGGTCTTTATTGATAAAGGTTTTACAAGCCATTGGTGACACAGCATACCTCAAATACTTTGGAAGAAATAGTCTGGGTATAACCCTCTATGCTAACATTTATTTATTAGAAGTGTATGGCTGGAAGGCCCTTTCAGAGACCACTTAGTTCAGTGACTCCTAACCAGGAGGGCATTACTCCCTCTCCAGCCACAGGGCATTTGGAAATGTTTAGGGGTGGTTTTGGTTTTGATAATGACTGAAGGTTGGGAGGTTTATATTTGGCAATTACAGCCCAGGGGTTAAAAGGCATTAAACATCCTCAACCCCTCTATATGAGCAGTTCCACATGAGAAGAATGATTCCCGCTAGAAAGTCAGTAATGCCTCTGTTAGAGTAGGAGACTAGGAGACAGGGATGAGACCAGATGCAGGGGCTTGAAGATTGGGTGCAGGTGTTAAAGTGAACAACCCTCAGGTGGAAGCTAACTAGGGGGGCTGATAACTGCGGGCAAGAACTGGCTTCAGCCAGCTTGTCAGCTACCTCTGCCACCTTACATGAACTTTGGCTAATTATTATTTACATTGCAGTTTTAAAATTTCTCTGCCCTTAAAATCACCATGACAGTTTCAAGACAACCTTATAAAGTATAAAAATGGGAGGGAACCCAATGCTAGGAATTACTACCCAAATTCTTAGTAAAAGCCAACCCCTTATCCTTGAATATTCCTCCCCACAATTAGTAAGACTTCAAAAGATCAAAAACCACTTCCTCCCAGTGCAGCTGCTCTTTTTGAGCCTGCCTACTCTCTCTGAGAGTGTACTTTTGCTTTCAATAAAAAAAAAGCTGTTGCTTGCGTGGCTTATGTGGTGCGTTCTAAAATTCTTTTCTCCTGACAATCACCAAGACCCTGGAAAAACCTCCACTTGGAGGCCAGTAACACCTCTATTGAAAAACACTAACTTAGACCAATTGCCATGTTTTACAGACGAGCTAGCAGAGGCTCCAAGATCACCCAGACCAGTGCCAAAGCTAGGTCCAGGACCCAAGATTCCTGACTCCCACTTCAGGGTATCCTTCATTAAGTTTCCAGTGACCACATTTCATAAAATTAAAATTAGAACTGAGTCTGACAAGTAGGAGGGCACTCCTAGGACAACAAGATAGCATTCTAAATCAGGACTGCCCTGAAAAAGCCTCCCAGCTCTGCATTAGGCTGATGTGGTACCTGCACTCAGGAGCTTCATCTGCTAAAATCCACTCACATACAGGGCAGTCTTGGTGAGTGGGCCTGATGGTGAAGAACTCTTCCTTTATCACTGGGAGGAGATGCTGGAACTTTAGGTCATCCAGGCTAGGTGGTATGGTTGCAGCTGACCCTGCACCTCACAGGCAAAGCTTCTTGCCCCTCACTGGGGGTAGGACTTTCTGGGCTTCACTCAAAAGGATAATGCATTAAACAGCAGGTTTGCTCACAGCCAGTAGACAACAAGCATTTGATATTTTATATGCATTTTTGTTAAGACATATGCAAACAAAAACAAAGAAATGACCTAAGAGGTAGTCTTAGTTTTTCAGATGAGGAAGAGAGAAAAAATTATTTACAGAGCCCACAACTTTCTGATGATCACTCCAGCTTGAAATGCTTGGCCTGTTCTGAATTGCCTACACTTTGTACCTTCCATGGCATGGATCATGTTCTGTCCTTCCTTTGTAATAATTTGTGCACATTTAGCTGCTTCTGGTATTAGAGCGCAGCTCCTTCAGTGCAGGGACTCTTTCTTAGTCATCTTAAGTCATCCCAATACCTCATATCATTAAGCATATGGTGGACTTTTCATAAATGCTTGTTGCATTAACAAGTGCAGACCAACTAACTCAACAACTGAGTCTTTTTCATTCTGCTGCTGATATACCAAGGCACTTGCAGGTGTGGGAACCATTCCACTCTCCTTTCATTCTTTAAGGTATCAAATAGGTCTAGAGTCAGATGGCTGGAGTTTGAATCCTGCCTATAGCACTTACTGTGTGACCTTGAAGAAGTTACTTAATCTCTTTGAGCTTCAGGGTCCACATCTGTATAATGAGCATAATAGTATAGTATAGTATAATATAGTATAGTATGAGGTAAGTACCTTATAAGGTTGTTGTGAGGATTCAATATGTGACAATCCATGTGTCATTCTGGGGAATTTTCCAACACCAGTAACCAATTCTCCGATTCTCTCAACACCAACTGGGTGTCTAAAGTTCAATTCTGACGCTACCTGGAGTTAGAGTCAGAGTCCACAGATTTAAGGATTCATTCCCACAAGACTGCCTCAACTTTAGACACCAGTCACAAGTCCAGGGTCACTGAACTTCTGACCATCTGGCTATAAATCTGCAGCTCCTGCAACATTTGCTAGAATGGCTCACAGAACTCACGAAAATATTTATGTTTACTGGGTATTATAAAGGATACAACTCAGGAAAAGCTGAGAAATAAAAATAAAATCCTAAGCCCCCTAACTGACTAAATGGATCACTTCTTGGCCAAGGAGGCCCCAGAGAAACCTTAAAAACGGAATTCCTGACCATGATGGGATGGGAGGTTGGACATGCCTCATTATACCTGCTCCCTTGATAACCACCGTTGGGCTTTTTTCCCTAAGGGTTAAATAAGAGCCAAACTTTTGGAAAGACTTGTTCCACCACTGATTTCAACCAACCTCCTAATGCTTCCCCTCCCTTTTTGTGGTTTTGACACACAACTGACCAGCACTCCTTCCTGATAAGAGACTACAGACCATGGAGTGGTTCTGATCAGTATATGGAGGCTGCCCAGAGGGCTGAGCATGTTTCCTTTTTCATAAATATTCTTGACTCCTCCTATAGCTTATTAAATATGTATATTCAGTCACCCTGCTCAGCATAAATTCCTGTTCTCTTAACCCTTCCCTTGAAATGCTTGTTCTTGGTTTCTGCCCAAGACTATGCTTCCCAGCCTGTCAGAATGGCCACTGTGCTGGCTGCAACCTTTTACAAGAAATAAAGCTCTCCTTCCCAAATATGAACCTCCTCATTCTTCAGTTGACACAGCCAAATGGAAGAGATGCATAGGGAAGGTATGGGGGCGGGTGCATGGAGCTCCCATGCCCTCTCTGGGTGTGCCACCCTCCCAGCATCTCAATGTGTTCACCAACTCTCATCATTCCAGGGTTGTCATAGAGCTTAATCTCCAATCCTCCCCGCAAAGTTCTTCCTCTCTAATTACTTGGTCTTTCTGGTGACCAGTCCTATCCTGAGGCTACCTAGGGACTCCACCCTAAGAGCTCCTTAAAATAAACTCAGGTATGACTAAAAGGGGCTCATTATGAATAACAAAAGACACTCCTATTATGCAGAAAATTCCAAAGGTTTTAGGAGCACTGTGTCAGCAACTGGGGACAAAAAAAAATACATTTCTTGTGATACTTAGCATAGTGCCTGCCATGTTGTAAACCCTCAGCAAACATTACCTGTCATCATTATCAACATCGCCACTACCTTCCTGAGTTAAGCCTACTCTCTTGCAATTGAGGTTTCCCGAGATGTAGACTGTAGGTATGAATTATAGTCTCATTAAAACAGGAAAGCAGTTAGAAAAATGCAAGCATCAGTACACTGAGACCTGACATGCAAAATCTGTTTATTCCAAACTGAATGTGCCAGCCTGAAAGGCCACTCTCAGGACAAAAGACCGTCTGGTGGCTTGGTTGGTGGCAACAGGTGGAGTACTGGAAGAATCATTCTTTGGCCCAACTATTTTTAATTTAAATGATCTGGAAAGGAGAGTAAGCCACACATCATGTACATCCAGAGGTGTATCAAGCATTAGAGACAACTCAGAAATAATAAGAAATTGAAAAATACTTGTTTCCAAGGTGGAAAATAAACTATGATTTGACAGAGAATGTTCAGAATGCCAATCTGTGTTAATTAACATAGGCTTCTGGGTCCCTGGCTTGATAGATATCGTTTTCAGGCTGGCTACAATTTTAATTAAAATGGAAAAAGTCTCACTGCACTCTCTTGAGTGATCACAATCAAAAAGGTGCTCATAAGGTGGGAAGAGGCTGGTGAGAATTTGCAGGTGGTTGGCATAACTTCATGTGGAACTTTTTATGGTTGCAGGAATCCTTGGAAATTATTTAGTTTAAAACTATTATTTAACAAGAAAAGACTCTGAAGTGTAGGGAGGTGATGTGACTTGCCCACATCCTACACAGCAAGTTAGTGTCATTCAGCTCTGCCCACCCCCACCCAGCACTCCCCACACTAACGCCATTTTAAGAAAACTTGTATAAGTCGGTGTAAGCTCCTCCTAGCTCAACTTTTTTTCCATTTACAGTCTTAGAAGATTTTTGAGATGCAGAGAATTTTTGATATGCTTATTATATTTCCTGAGCTTTTTAATGCTTTGAACATTTGTAAGTAATAAGATAATCTTCCATCATAGGAAATATAATTTTTTTCTCCCAGAGTCTCTTTATGCAACATTCTTTATAGACATTTACCTATCAAGGTAGATGTTTTCATCACTACAGGAGACCCCAGGCTTCCATGTCCCATCAAACCTGGCAGGACCCTCCAAGCAAAGGCCTCTGGTCCTTTTTCACCCTGAACAGATATACTGAGTTGAGGGCGTGGTGTCAGACCGGCTCTGCCCTTCTGTGATGCTGGCTAGGGCTCTTCACCCTTCTGGCCCTCAGTTTTCCCCTCTGCAAAGAGGTGGGTGGGGAAGTTGAAGGCCAAGGTCCATCCCAGACTCACAACTGTTGTCCCACACTCACTTTGTTTAGAAGCCAGCTCTGCCTTGGCGAACTTACTGAACTGGGTAGTGTCAGATTGTGTAGCAGAATGAAATGTGAAATTAATGTTTTTCCCATTAATAAAATCTGCAAGACTCAGAGCCATGTGTCCACTCACAGCCCTTACTTTAGTGGTGGAAATTTCTCCCCCTCTATTAAATATATCAGAAATTAATCTGGGAAGAAATTACATGCACTCATACATTGGTGAAGGAAAAATTCACTCACACAGGAAGATGGGAGTAAGAACAACTTGGAACAGATGCAATGGAAACAAACCAGTTGCCTGCTGTTTGCTATGCAGAAAGGAAAACATAAATAGCACTCATTTATTAGGGGTGGAAGAAAGGGCACAGTCAAGAAGCTTTGTTGGGAAAAATGCTGTAGGTACTTTTGCATCTCCAACTTTAAGCTCTGTCTTTATTTATTTTAACATTATTAATAACAATGATAATGGTTTGAATTTCCACAATAAGGTAGGTCCAAATGCTTTTCTAATGTCACGAACTATTGTAATGTTATTCTCATCACTACCCCACCATCATCACCACCAGCAGCAGCATCATCATAACCACCATCACATAGGGCCCATCTCTGCATCCCTGAGCATGGATGGTGACAACACTAGGTTTTTCACTCTAATCTTGAGTTCGAGGTCAAAGTGGTGGTAGTGTGAGCCACTTACAGCAACAAGATGGACTCCTGGTATGAAAATTCAAGTCCAATAAGGAGCACAGAAGACCTTCCTTCTCTCCATAAAGTCACCCGGGTCTAACAGCAGTACTGGCCTCAGGAGACTGCAGGATGGTCTAGCACAAATCTAACTCTAACACCGAGAAACACAACTCAAACAGTATCAACCTCATGAAAGACAACTTCATGGGGTGATGAATTTAGATGTCACCATAAAGCTTTAAATCGAACTCTATGGTTTGACCTCATTTTTGCTGTAATAATTCAATTTTTAAATTACCATTTAGCATGAAATGATGTACCCCTAAATTCAGGCAAAACAATTGACTTTTCTTGTCAGCATATTTAAATTCTATTAGGCATGTAGGTTTGAGCTTTAAGACTTAACAGAAATATGGTTTCACCTTTTGGGGAAAAATGTGTTAGTAACTTTTCATCCATGCAGAAACATCCCATAGCCTTTTGAAAAAAGCAGTTCTCTAAAGGAAAGCATGATTTCTGATTTTAAACATTTCAGGCCACAGACAAGAGGTGAATTGCCCTTATATACTTAGAGCTCTTGGAAGCAAAATAAAAATGAAAATGCAGTAGAAAAACAGGAAAATGACAAGAATAAAAATCATAAAGGTTAAGGACCACCCTCACATCTCAGGGGCCGGCTCCCGCTCCTCAGACGACCCTGGTGTCAAGAGGAGGGCAAATCATAAGTTGGCTGAGATTAGGTTCTGCTCCCACCACCCCATCAGAACGGTGACTTGAAGGAGGTTGCATTATGGAAAAATAAGGGACGTTCTACTTCCTGCACATCTGAGCTTGCAGACTGAGATTTATCCATGCTATGTATGAAGGGAATGTTTTTATGGTCAGAAACAGACCATAATGAGTGTGGCAGTGAGGATGAGTGTCACTGGGACTCAAGGCTCATGTTAGGAGCTCCTGGATTCTAGTTGTCATCTGTCCTCTAAAAATACGAACTGTGACCAGTGTCACAGAAACAAAAAACAACATTTGCCAAGTGTTGTGAGCTCCAGCTGAGAGAACTCTGTAATGGTAGTATCTCTATGCCACCACCAACTGCAGAGGTCAGAGGAGCTTACCTGGGGGAAGAGGACAAGACCACGAGTCTCCAGATAGAATAGGAATGTGGTACTTTTAGAACCACACGTTGTCCATACACATTTTGAGACTCTTCCCATCCAGAGGTAGAGTCTAACTCCCTTCCCCTTAAACATGGGGCAGCCTGAGTGATTTGCTTCTAATGGTAGAAGGCAGTGGAAGAGATGCTGTGTGACTTCCAATGCTAGGTTGCAAAGGGACATATGTGGGGACACTTGCCCTTGGAATCCAGCCACCATGCTGTGAAGAAAGCCGGGTCGCCTGAGGAGGCAGGTGCACGTGTTGTGGCCAACAGCCCCTGCTGAGTCCCCAGCTGACAAGCAGCACCCATCTTCAGACACAAATGGGAAGGCCTTTGAGATGGCCTCAGATTCAGCCAGCATTTGACTGCAACTGCATGACAGTCCCTGAGCAATGACCACCCAGCTGATCCCAGTCAACCCCCAGGACTTGAAGAGATAACAATAAAAATGTTTGTTCATATTTTATGTCACAAAGTTTGAGTTGGTTTGTTATACAGCAACATATAAGCAGAATGCAGAATATGCTGACTGATTTCTCTACTTTTCAGCAAGGCAGTGTAACAAGGGGACAGGACACTGGATTGGCAGGAAGGAAATTTGCTGTGCTCTGTTCCTGCCTCAGCCAAAACTGTGTGCTTAGGACAAGTAACTCTGCCTCTGAGCCTCATTTTCCTCAAGTGCAAAAAAGGATTCACCATCTCAGACAGCTTGGACATTCACATGCCTCACAGAAGAAGGCAGAATTAGCTGACTTTTAGGGCTATTGAATTTTATTTTATTTTATATTTATTTATTTTTTTCAGAGTCAGAGTCTCACTAGGTTACCCAGACTGGCCTTGAACTCCTGGGCTCAAGTGAGCCTCCTGCCTCAGCCTCCCGAGTAGCTGGGACTACAGGTGCGTGCCACCACACCTGGCTTTTATATGTATATATATTTAAGAGTCAGAGTCTCACTATGTTGCCCAGGCTGGTTACAGAATTTTAGATCACGTACTGCAAGACTTTCCAAATTTTTTTCCAACCACGGGAAATTAACGGGTGTTATTTCATTACTGAGTTCATTTTTAAAACATAAATTTGAGATGTGCTGGATTAAACTACGTAATGCAGGTTTCTTTACTACATGATGTCTCATGGTCTTTAACGTGTTAAGGTGTTTTGTGGCTCTCTAAGAAAGCAGAATGGTAAGAAGCGCTTCTCAGACCTCCTTCAGCGTAGAACCCTTTTTCTTTGCTGAGCTTTTCATGGGATTAGGGTTCTGTTTAACATACTCTGAGATTGCTTTCAATTATTCATAGTAAAATAATCAGAACCAATATTTATCTCCCAGAACTGTCCATAAATTATGAAATGACTGCAGTGTTAGGGAGAAGAGGGCATTTGTATCCCCAATGCATGACTGTTTACTTTAGAGGCCTGTATCATTGATTTCCTCTGAGAATTCCCAAGAGAATTTCCAAGGTCTCATTCTCCAGGGAAGTCCAATGGATGCTGGAAGAGAACAAAGCTGGGCTCCTGGCCCCGGTTATTACAGTTACCATATGCCAGCCACTGTGCTAGGCAACGGGAGACAAGGATGAACAAGACAATGGCTGCCTTCAAGGGTCTCACAGTCCAGTAATGGATACAGACCCATAAACAGATAATGTCTTAGCTTGAGCTGCCATAACAAAATACCATAGCCCGGATGGATGGCTTAAACAATAGAGATTTATTCCTCAAACTCCTGACCTCAAGTGATCCTCCCACCTTGGCCTTCCAGGGTGCTAGGATTACAGGCATGAGCTACCATGCCTGGACAAGAAATTTATTCCTTACAGTTCTGGAGGCTAGAAGTCCAAGATCAAGGTGCCAGCGTGGTTGGGTTCTGGTGAGGGCTTTCTTCCTGGTTTGCTGACAGCCACCTTCTCACTGTGTTCTCACAGGGGAGAGAGAGAGCGCTGGTATCTCTTCTTATATGGGCACTGATCCCATCATGAGGGCCCCGTCCTCATGACCTCATCTAACTCTAATTATCTCCCAAAGGCCCCATCTCCAAATACCAACACATTGGGAGTAAGGGCTGCAACTTACGAATTTTCCAGGGGACACTACTCAGTCCATAGCATGTAACATGTTAACAGATAAGCTCAAGCTACAGGGGAAGACTAGGATGACACAGGAAGTGGCCAGTCCACCTGGCAGAGTCAAGGACATCTTAGAGGAGATGATGCTTGAACTGAATTTTGAAGGATAAGGAGGCTTTCTCAAGGCAGCTGCATTAGTTTTAGTTTTCCATTGCTGCTTAAAGCAACACATATTAATTATCTCACAGTTTCCATGGGTCAGGAGTCTGGGCAAGGTTTAGCTGTGTTCTCTGCTCGGGGCCTCACAAGATGGAAATAAAGGTGTCAGGCAGCTGTGGTTCTCATCTGGAGCTTGGGGTCCTCTTCCAAGCTCATCAGATTGTTGGCAGAATTCAGTTGCTTGTCACTGCAGGACTGATGTCCCTGCTTCCTTGCTGGCTGTTGACCAGGGTCTCTCTCAACTCCTAGAGCCCACTCTCTGGTTCTTGCCACACGGCCCCCTCTTCTCACAACACATCACAGCTAGCAGGAGGACATCTTTCTGATGCTTCACTGCCTTTTAAAAGCTCTTCCAATTACATCAGGCCCACCCAGGATACTCTCCTTTTTGATTAATTCGAAGTCAACTAAATAGTAACCCAATCATTATGACATCCCATCATATTCACAGGTTTGGCCCATACTCAAGAGGAGGGCATTACACAAGAGCAAGGGTGATTGGAAGTCATCTTTGAATTCTGCCCACCTCAGTAGCTACTGGGGGAGGACATTCCAGAAAGGGAAAGCAGAATGAACACAGGAATGGTGGAGTGAAACAACATGGGACTTTCGGTGTGCTCAAGTGGCTCCTTGTGAATGGAACATAGGGAAAGGGAGGGAATGGTGACATACAGGGCCAAAGACACAGACAAGGCGTATGTCATGGAAGATACACCAGGCCATGCTGGGGGCTTAGCGTTTACTCTGTAGGTGAAAGAGGTTCATTGAAGAATCTTAACAAGGGGCTACCAGGATGACAAATATGCTTTAGACAGAACATTCTGGCAGCTTTAGTAATGATGAATTGGAGTATAAACCTGGAGGCTGGGAGGCCATTGTACTTATCTAGGTTACAGATGGTGTAGACAGGATGTCAATGCTTGTCATTCCTGCCCTGACAGCACAGCTCCCTGGAGTCATGGAGCCCAGCCTAATGTGCAAATCCAGAACAGACCTGCCATTCTATCAAAATGCTCTGCTCCACTAATGAGTGGGATCTGCAATTAATCTGGTTGCCAAGATCTTAATAGCTGAGGTATGTGAGGTGAACCCAAAGAATTCAAGCCTTCCTCTGGTCACATCTCCTTTCACCCCATCTCCACGACCGTGCGTACCTCTGTGTTGAATTCCTGATATGTGTTCCAGGTACCCCAAAAGAGAGCTGTCTTGAGCTGTCTGCTGTGTGACCAGCTGCAAGCAGTAGGCCAACCCACTCTGGCATGAAGGCCAGACCACCCTTTTCTGCCTTTGCTTCTGGAGATTTTCTGCTCCTCACAGAGGGAGCTCCGGAACCATGAATTCTGCTGTCCACCCAACTCCAAATTCCCAGCACTGTGCAGAGGAGCGTGGCTAATGCACTCTCTCTCTCCCTTCCCTAGGTCCATGCAAACAGTGCCAGTGAGCCTGTCAATCTTCCCCACTGGTGATGGGTGCAGCCTCAGGGTCTTCTTCTATGCAGGACCCCAGACAGTCACTCTCATGGATTAGGGTTGGCCATCAATATGAAAGCCATCTGTCATTCATGGCTGGACACCCCTACTCCTTGGATGTCAGTGCTGTTCATGATGATGTCTACTTTACCTCGATCCTCTAGCTTGAATTGCTGGCATGCCTGGGGCCTCACCTGGTGTGAGGCCCACATACTCCTGGCTTCTCCCCTCTCTGTTCAACTTGGATGTTTTGAAGGCTGAGCCCACCTGAGCCACAACAATTCCAAGAAATGAATTATGGAGACAGTTCATTTTGGAATTTTGAAATTCTTGGAGCCCCAGTCAAGCCTTTGGTCAGCCACGTGAAGGGAAGGCCTGCTTTCCTCTTAGCACTTGGGTACAGTACTCTGCAGGAGAAAATGACCTAGGGGACATTGCTTAGTTCCCCAGGAGCTTACTATCTAGTTGGAACTATATGATATGGTGCTGTGAAATGAACCTAAAACTTCAGCCATTATAAGCAAAATGCTAAATGAGCAGAGAGGATGAAAAATGCCAGAGAAATTCAGAGCACACAGGAGCAGATATTTTTGGAGACAGCAAATAGGGCTCCACTCCCAGTTCATCGCCCAGTCCCTGGCACTGGTCCCACAAGTGCCAGATGATGGGGAGGCAAAGCCAGGTGCTGCGGAATAAGCAGGCAAGAGGAGGTGGTGCCCTGCTGGCCCTGCTGGGCCCACGGAGCTTGGTGATGCCTCCCGGTGCTGGTGGAGGCCGTGGGAGGCAGGCAGGAACGGGCGGGTAGCAGGAGCCCCCATCACAGGAACACTTACGTGGGTCCTTTGTCATTATCTGAACTTAAACTCATCTACACCCACAGGGCCCCCACGTCCCCGGGTAGGTGGCAGGCAGAGGAGCCATTTCCAGGTGGAAGAGGCTGGTGCATGCTCTGCAAGATTTCTCTTGGTGACTTCACACCAGCTGATGCACTCAGGCTAGAAAAATGGAGAAAGGCGAGAGCCCGAGGCAGCAAAAGCAGAAAGCTCCAACTTCCCGCACTCTGGGCCCCAGCTGTGGGTTATTCTGGGGCTCTGGGGGCCTGAGCAGAGACACACGGTTCCCTCATCACTTCCTGGTAACTGCTCATTGCCCCAGTGGGGCCTCACGGTGGGAGTGGGCCTGGGTTTTCATGGACTCCAGGAACCCTAAGGATTTGCCACTGACCAGTCTGGGCAAGACCATTTTGGGGTGAAAGAGGAAGATGCCAAGAGCCTGCAGCAAATCACGTCATGTACAATTGTCCCCACAGTATTTGTGTATTGTGGTTAACTGGGCAAATCTGAGCAGAGGACGGATGAGCTAAGAAGTGCCAGAGGAACTGGAAGACCAGCTTAAAGGCAGAGAGAGGCAACGCCACCTCTTCACCTTGGAGATGCCGCTCCTTGCCCCCGAGAGGGCTCCAGGGTGCAAGACTTGGAGAGGACTTAGGGAAAGCACAGAACATCCTTAGAGGGGTGACTACGCCCACCCACTGCAGCAAACATGTTGGAAGGCTTTGGTTCTCTAACTTCTTCCCAATCATCTCCACAGGCCTGTGGTGAGACACCAAGGGAGGAGTCCTTTCTGGGGCGCCATCTTAGCATTGCTCAAATCCACCCCTTCTTCTCCACCTCTATTGCCATACCCTAATCGACGCCATGCCCATCTCTTGTCCGTACTGCTAAAATTGCCTGCTACCTCAACTCCCTGATTCTAATCTTGCCCCATAAATAAATAACATGGATTTTACATTTCCCTTCTGGGAAATTGTTCAAAGGCAATCTGTTAGAAATGCAAAGCTGTTTGTGTTACTCTCCTGTTTACATCCAAACTCCTGACTGCAGCTTTCAAACCTCTGAATGACCTGGCCCTGCACACACTTCTAGGCACTCCTGGGACCTCCCGCCTCGTTCTAGCCATACTGGCCTCCATTTGGTTCCTCAAGGGCACCTAGCTTCTCTTTGCCTTTGGGATTTTGCATATGCTGATACCATTGTCTGGAATGTTCTTTCCCTTGCTTTTGGCCTAGCTGGCTCCTTCTCAGCCTTCATGTCTTGGCTTAGATAAACAAAGGTCTCCCCTGACTGCCTATCTGCTCATTGAGCTAAGGTACCATCAACTGTAAGGTGTATGCACTGCTCAGAAAGTGCAAGTGCCATTCATTATCATTTCAGGCTGTATAAGTTAAATCTTGATTTCAGAAATATTAAAATGTTAAAAAAATGCATGCCTAGAATCAATGAAGTATGGAAAATAGGATTTCCCTGTTATTTGCTATTGTTGCACCTTGTTCACATCCATGATAGCACTTCTCACAATTGTTAATAATATACACAATAATCTACGTATTATGTGTGTAAGATCTGGCTGTTAACTGAAAGGCCCATGATATCAGGAGCGTATCTGTCTTGTTCATGACTCTACCCCCAGCAGCCATGGCAGTCCCTGGTCCAAACCAGATGCCTCATAAATGGCTGTGGACTGCATGAGTGAGTGGAAAGAGCAGTGGCCTAGAAAGTGAGACATCTGAACTTGAATCTGGCTCTGTCTTTAACCACGTGGGTTGATCACTCTGCTTCCCTGGGCTCCCCTTCCTCATCTACATGATGAGAAGATGGAATCTGGACATGTCCCAAGGCTCTTCCAGCACTAACACACCAGGAACTAAGTGAAGAATCTTTTCCAATTGTTTAGGTCCTACAGGGAAAGTGTCCTATTCCCATAAATGTGAGAGGATTTGCACACTTGCTGCTCTTCAGCCAAATTACCACTTTAGTTGATTTCTTGAGATCCAGAGAAGGCTGCCTCCATGCTGGCTGGAGCTGCCCCCAAGCTGTTCCCACCTCCGCTCTGCAGAAACATCATTAATAAATGAGGATCATTCAGCATTGCAGGCGGGTGCCCGCTCCGCTATGTGAGGCTGAGAGAGGGCAGAGTTTCTGTAGAAAGAAGAAGCTCCTTAGCTTGCTGAGGTGATGGTGCTCTTACCTGGCATTCTATTTCAAAAGCTGTTGATAACTAGTTATTCTCTATAGCACCCAGGATTTGCTGATAAGAAAACTGTATGTGGGGACTAGGATTCTGAGGTCAACAGGAGTCAGTGCATGAGTCTAGAACAGTGTGTGCCAGCTCTTTTCTATAAAGGGCCAATAATAAATATTTCCAACTTTCCAGGGCATACAGTCTCTGTAGCAACTACTCAACTCTGCCACTGTAGCATGAAATCATATGTAACCAAATGGGCATGGCTGTGTTCCAATAAAACTTTATTGACAGAAACAAGTGGTGGAGGTGGATTTGGCTGTGGGCCATAGTGTGCCAACCCTGCTCTAGGATTCCACATTCAGAGTCCTCTAGGATTATGCATTGACTTACTGGGCCAACCCTGTAGATCACCCAAGAGCAAACGTGCAACATGGCTGACCCAAGGTCACACCATTGGTAAGTGAAGCTGGGAGCCAAATCCAGGTCTCCTGACCCTTGTTCAGTGCAATGTTCACTGCAGGGGACAATGCTGCCTTATACTGTTTTCATAATGTATCTACTATACTTATTGACAATCCCAGTAAACTTAATTCTTCCCAGTCAGTGGGAAAATGTGTGTTCTTTAGGCACAGAGAAAACAAAGAGGATTAATGAAAACAAGCTACTTTCATCCCATTTTAATCAGAAAATTTAGAAAAGATAGATTTATCAGTCGCCCTGAGTTGTCCTGCTTCTCAAAGTCAAGCACATAGAGACTCTGAGCAAGGCTGAGGGTCTCCTGGGTCTGCTGGACTGCAGCAACACTGTTTTCTATGGGGAAAATCTTCGTGGTTCATTTGTAAGTCCAGCTTTCTTGGCAGGCACACGTTTTGCTGCAATCAGTCAAACTATTACTCTAATCAGAGTGGAGCAGGCAAAGTGAGGCTTGTGTTTGGGGAATTAACTTTAGTTTGCCATGTGTTGTTTCTGTCCACTTGACCACAAACGTGCAAAGGTTTGACTGTAAACATGCTCTCAGGGTTTCTACAATCTAGTTGGAGAGACAAGACATAAATGCCTAAGAAGTTCAATAAAATGCAAGACCTGGAAAACATTTCAGTGCAATAAGAAAAATGCACTCACACGCTTTCTCCCTCTCTCTCTCCCAGGAAGCAAACAGTAATTATCAGACACTGTTATTAAGCCACCTCGGGAAAGAGAAACTCACTTTTCTTGAATATAGCATAATCTGTCCCCACCCCTCCTTCCCTTAAAGTCCATTCTATCACTATGCAGAGCAGTTTTCCTGTTTTCATTCATACTTACAGGCAATGCCCAGAAATCCAGGGGTGCCTAAGAAACAAGGGCTTCTTCACTGCCTTGACAGACAGAGCCATCTATCCCTGTCGGATACCTTTAGTTACCTAAAACAAAAGGGTTGGAAATGAGGCCATTCCTTTCTTTGGCAATGAAATTCTAGCTTTTAGGCAAGGACAGTTGATTGGGCAGGGTATCCTCCCTTGCAGAAGAAGGCCAGTATAAGGGTTTCTAATCCTCCTTGTTGCATTAAGGGGAAGGGGTAAGTTCTCACCCTTACACACCGGATGTCCCATTTGTTCATTCAACAAAGTAAGTGGGAAGTGTTTACTCTGTAGAAGGCACTGCGTGTTCCTGATGTGTTTTTGTCTGAGATGAGCTTCTCCCATACAGAAGACAAGTGTCTTGAACAGGGTAATAGCGAGAATAAATGTGTACAGTGCTCTCATAATAAAAACAAAAAGCTAAACTGTGAAGAGGGCAAATCAGGACTTCTTTGCTTTTCACCTGACCTTTAAAATTTTCCAGCTAGCCATGAAAATGAAATAACTAGCCTTCCCCAAAAGAAGCAGCAGAGCAGAAATGGCTGTGGAACCTATTGCTCCAGGTTATTTCCGGAGGGAACTGGGTGTGTCAGGTGTGTCCTGGTTCAGGGAGCAGTGGCTGCCAGGGATCTGCCCTGCTCCCCAGCCACCTGGCCTGCGAATACTCCTGAGAACTCTGCTGCCCGCAGAGAGAGTCTCGCCTACAAAACAGCCAATGGGTGGATGGCGGCGCTGAAGGGATTTCAAGAGATCATCTGGTCCCATCCCTCTGTGAGCTGCTGTACAAGGTCAGGAGCCCCTGGAGCCAGCACTGCCAGGGCTGTGGCCTCTGTAGGGGCCACAAGGCTAAGGCTGGAGCCCGAGGCTGGCACCATAAGTGCTGGAGAGGCTGCTGCTCTGGCCCGGCGTGACCCTGCCTTGCACCTGCACCTGCACCTGCGTCCTGGCTGCAGGAGCTGCACTGATTTCTGGTCCTCCTCCCCGTTCTTTGGTGCGAGGCATCCTTGGCTCCCTTCCTCTGGCTCCCTGTCTGCGGAATTACCTTCCAGCTCTCCATAAACAACCCTCTTGACAACACCAAACTCTCCAGTTGCTTGTTTTCTAAATCTGGTAACTAGGGAACATGGAGGGCAGACTCCAGCCCCCCTAATCCCATGTCCCGTTTCACCTGTGCCCCAGCTCAGTGTTATTAGCAATCACTTTCCTGAGACAAGGCTGGGACTGAGCCTTCTGGCAACTTTTTAAGAACAACAGCCACACTCAGGAGCAACCAGGAAAAACAGCTGTGATTCCCTAAAAGCCAAGACCCCAAAGATAATGCCATTGACTTAATCTGTTATTTTCAGAGCAGGTGAAATTACTCATTAGCAGTCAAAATGATTATAATTCAGATGTCTTATTTGTTAATAAACATGATATAATTTTAAAGGCATCAGATATTACAGTAAACCCCTAAATTTGGCTGGAATCATAATGCTTTTGCCATTATATCTCATGGCTCATGTTTCATTGTATATCCTAACAAGCTGCTTAAACGGGGTGGTACTATATTTGAAAAGTGACTTCTTTAGCCCAGAGATATAGAAATAAACTGGCTTAAGGGGAGAAACTCTGGTTTTTCCTTCTGTCTCTGCTTAATTTGCACTTGTCATTTCAAAGGAATAGGATCTGCTAAGATGATGTCAGAAACATGGTCTGCATGGACCTCCGCTTTCCTGGATTTGCACCATGGATTGAGGCTTCCCAAATGTCAAAATGAATTTGATCATGGCCTGGGCTGTTGCCTGTCTTTGGCATAACAACCAGCAAATATATGTCAGCTCCTAGCTTCTTCTTTACCTCCCATTCCCACGTTTCTGACAGATGTCCAATCTCTTTTCTCTGGTTTGCTTTTGGATTTTATCAACCTGCGTTGCTGAGTGTGAATTAATCTTGGAATTCATTCTGGACTGTGATCCCACTCAGTTTTTTAAAGAATAGCTTTATGGTTTCTGTAAAAATGATAACATTTTTATATGAATTCAAATAATACAAAAAGGTACTTAGAGAAAAATTTTAAAATCATCTGACCTTCTACCACCCAGAAAAAACCACTATTAACATTCTTTCAGGCATTTGCCTATATATACACACACATATAAGTATGCATATACAATTTTATAAAACTGGACGTGTACCACTCATGCAGTTCTATAGCCTGCTTTCTTTATTCACCCATATGACATTGTTGGGAGAGAGAGTTCTCCATGAATCCCTTGTTCTCTTATACATCTTGCTGGGTATGCTAAGAATGCAAGGCTTATTTCCCAGGGTTATATTTGCAGTGAGCAACCTTAAGGGATGAGACAACGTCTCCCTCCTGGACAAAGAGCAAGCCTGTTTACTATATTTACTGCTTGCAATAAAATGGTGAGTTCCTAAGCTCATGGCATAACAAGCGGCATGAATATCAGCATATTTGCATTGGTTCCCAAGGAATGTGGTGCAAACCCACTTGTACACGACATCCATCTGGGTCAAAGGCATTTCCCCCCCTGGTAACTGATGCAAAAATACAGATAGTCATGTTGCTGTGGTGCCATAGTGAAAAAAAAAATGTCCTTTGTCTCTGATCCAGGAGTCTCATGTCTTCTTCCAAGATCCATGAAACAGTAAAAGACTACCTATAGCTTATAATTGAGGTAAAATCAAGCTTCTGCCCAATACTCATCTATATCTTTCCACATCAAATATAGATCTAAATTATTTTTCATGGCTGCATAGTATCCCACTGTGTGTGTGTGTATGTGTGTGTATTATAGCATATTTAATTAATCCTCTATTGTTGGGCATACCAACAACAAAAACTACCCGTTTTTTCTTCCTTTCTTCCTTTTGTATCTTATACAATGATGCAATGAATATTACTGTACAAATATCCTTTTACACTGACACAATTTTCTCCTTAAGATAAACTTCTAGAAATAGAATTGCTGGATCAAAGAGTATGCCCATTTCTACACAGTACTCCAGTTAGAAACAACGGTGGCATATTTTCCTAACTACATCTAAGAGGAGTCTGTTCTTGGTACAACATAAGTATCATAACTCTTTGCTCTTATCTTTGGGTTACTGGTCACACTGTCATGTTTGGATTCTGAACTGATCTCTTGTAATTGGCACACTTAGTACAGACTGTTACCTATATTGGGGATATTAATATATTATCCAAAGAAGATAATAGGTTAGCTATTTACATATGGAGGAATTGAGGCCCAAAAGTAATGACTTGACTAAGATCACACAGCATACCAACACTTGAGCCTGGTTCATCCTTGTGCGTGGTCCACTGGTTCATGATGTATACAGAAGAAAAATGGCCCATGATGTTTGCTGTTTCTTTGGGTGGCAAGCATATAATATTAGCGTTACTGTAGTCATAGTTCTATTTCTGAACACTAAAACTTAACTATTCTTATTAAAATCATGATAAAGACAACACTTTCATTTTTTAAAAATAAAAAGTAATCACATTTAATGAAAACCATTCCACCAAGTTACATTTTAAATATGTATATTTAAAGATAGCATTTTAACAAACTCATTGACCCAGAATTCCAATTTGGGGAATATATTCTATAGAAACACACATAGATAAGTACAAAGACATCTATAGATAGAGCTATTCACATAACACTGTATGAGTGGAAACAACCTATAGGGGACTGGTTCAATAAATTATGACATATTCATTACAGCTGAATTTTATGAAAAAGAATGAAGTCTATCTACATGTGCTGACATAGCATGATTTCCAAGACATATTATTGTTAAGTGAATTTTGCTGCCATTTGAGTAAAAAAGGGAACATAGGTATATAGATTATTTCTAGAAGAATAATGAAAAACTGATAATAATGTTTGTTTCTGGGGAGGAGAACAGGAAAAGACTTAGGTTTTTCCTTGTATTTGGTTTTTGAAAATACCATGTACTTATGCAAACTTGTTTCAATTTTTAAAAGCAGTAATGTTACAGATAGAAAGGCAGTGCTTTAAAGCGGTGTTCTACAAGCTGCGCCGTGCATCAGACTCCCTGGAAGGGGCCTGGGCATTAGAAAGTTCCCCTCCCCTGGACTGGGCTCAAGTGGCCCACAGAAGGGTCTTAACAACTTAGATAAGACACATGAACAAATCCCTGCAGCACACGCTGGAACTCTTCCCACTCATCTTCCGCTTACCGTTTATCACCCAATTCCAGCCCTAACCCCATCCGTAGACCTGAAGCCCCTGCAATCCTGGGGCTCCACCCACCACCTGGCTATTTTGTTATCTGGGCGCATTTCTCTTGCTTATTCTTGCTGCCAGTGGCTTACCTTCTCCCATCCCCTGCTTTTCCAAACTACCCCGGGGAAAGTGTCCGTGGCTAAAGACAAAGAGACAGCCCTATGCTTCCAGTTCTCCTTTCTCTTCCCCATGTTGGCGGGAAAGAATTATTAACTTTATAGAGCGTTTCATCTCCAGCCCAGCTAGACTCTTCTCTTTTCTAAATCAGAGGGAGGAAACTATCTTTCTCACTTTTCCTTCTTCCTGTCAAGTACTCATCTATTTAGCAAGAAGTAGGTAGAATTTATTGAAACAAATTTTCACATGTTTCCTGGGTACCTTGCTCCAGCCCCTCTTAGCCACCCAAGTCTTATAAAAATGGTCTCAATAAGAGAGTCCTTCAGCAACTGTCTTTCAAGAGAAATGGCGTCCACCACACTGTGAACGCAGCATGGTGAATAAATATGGTTCTGAAAAAGGCTTACCTGGTTCTTATGATGCACAACTCTCTGTACTTTTTCTGCCATGGTATGGCTTTCTTCCATCTTTTGAGGGGGAGACAGTATTGACTCCCCTCAATTTCTTCAAATCAGAAAGTGGCTAAGAAGACCAAGGCTAGTCCCATGACCTGAATATGTGTCCACCCAACTTCTGGCTAGCTCCCACAGCTGCTGTGGCATGGACTGTTGATGTATCTCTGTCTCTGTAGCCACTCTGGGGCACGTGATATGCCATGTGATCTTCCTTTCTGTCCCATATCCTTCATCCTTGGAGTATAGGGGTGTGTGTGTGTGTGTTTAGAGGAAGGGGCTTCTCTCCACAAAGCCATTCTATACTCAGGCTGACTGTCCACTTACTATGGGGGGGAGTTCAGGTATATGTGAGTACCATCCCAAGCTTCACCACCCCCTCATGCAACCTGTGGGTACCATGCTGGACTTTAGGCACAACTATCTATTTGTCCATGCTGTATCCCATCCTCCCCAGAATCTCTGTTCCCCTTCCAAGATATTCCTTGTCCACCTCGGTGCCTTTCCTCTGCCTGCACCTGCTGGGAGAAAATGATTAGTCAATGACACTTCAGCATGAATTCAAAAAGGCTCCTTTTCAAGAACTTTATCTTTCAATGTTGACGGAAGCACCATGTCCCTTGAAAATGGGAATTTGGAGCCAATCATGTGTGTGTGCACTGAGAGGTAGGATTGTGGAGTAAGCCCATCCTTATTTTCCCCAACATTCCTGTTGAAAAGTATAGTTTGGGAACAAAACAGAGAACTCTCCTGTCCCTTCCACATTCAGAGAATATATACAAGCTAGAGTTTTAAATGAGAACACATTATGGGTGTGGATCCCTTTATTTCAGAGTGTCTTTAGTTGTTATCTCATCTGATCATGTTCAGTTAGAAGGAGGACAGCATAGGTATTATTCCCATTATTCAGATGGTGAAACTGAGACCTAGAGAATTTCAGCTATAGTAAGAGCTAGTCAACGACAAAGTTGGGAACAAAACCCATGCTGTGCAGTGAAGCATTAACTCAGGCCTGAGTTGCTAAACCCCACACATTACCAAAAAAAAAAAAAAAAAGACCTGTGTTGTGGAGGACTGGCCCTTGACAGGCTCTTGGGAGATAACCTCTGAGCCCGTGGAATATCCTGTAAGAGTGTTTTAGTATGCCTGGGGCGCTGGGCCATGCTGCATGGGTTTGACCTCTAGGCGACTAGAAACTGAGTAGCTATGGTCCATCATGCAGGGCCACATGCCGCTGTGACTAACCAAAAAAGCCCTGACAGCAAGGCTCAGGTGAGCTTTCCTGGCTGACAGTACATATTGTCCCACATCATTGTGGGGAGAATTAAGCACATCTCGATGCAACTCCACTGGGAAGGGACACGTGGAAGCTTGTGCTTGATTTCTCCTGGACATTGCCAATGCACCTTTTCCCTTTGCTGATTTTAATTGGCATCCTTTCACTGTAAGAAACCGTAACAATGAGTCTAACGGCTTTTCTGAGTTCTATGAGTCTTCCTAGCAGATCATTGAGCCTAAAGGTGATCTTGGGGACCCCTGACACAGCTGCCCTATCATTTCCCTTTAGACTCCACCTCCCTTAGCCCCATGATATCAGCCTGTAATTATATCAAGTACAGTTGATATGGTTTGAATGTTTATGTCCCTTCCAAAATTCATATGTTGGAACTTAAACCTCATAAAAGGTGGAGCCTTTCTGGAAGTGATTAAGTCATTAGGGCTTCACCCTCATGAATGGATTAATGCTCTGATAAAAGAGATTGGAAGGAGAGCCCTAGTGCCTGTCCGCCTTCCACCATGTGAGGACACAGTATTTGTTCCCTTTGGAGGATGCAGCAACAAAGCACCATTTCGGAAGCAGAAACCAGACCCTCCCCAAACACTGAACCTGCTGGTGCCTGATCTTGGACTTCCCAGCCTCCAGAACTGTGAGAAATAAAGTTCGGTTATTTGTGAATTACTTAGTCTCAGATATTTTGTTATAGTAGCACAAATAATCTAAGGCAACAGCCTATCATTTGAAGAAAGCGTTCATCAATCCAGCTAATGTATAAACTGATCTTTATTTGCTCTCCTAAGATCTCTTCATGATAAGGGCTCTCTCGTGGAAGCAGAGTGTGCTGCCTGGAACATCTGGCTGCACCTGGTTCTTGCATCTTCCCTGTAGCCATAAATCTCAGGGATGGACTCACCAATCTGTCAGATGAACATATCAGGAGGTTTCTTGGAGACTTTGAGATCTGGAGAAGGAGAATATGTAAAGCTCCAGCCTAAAGACATCCATTTTCAGGAAAATCAGATTCCAAAGTAGATGCAAACACTCAATGTCATAGTCAAATAGCCCACCAGAGAATATCTGGGTTGAGTAAAGAGTTTGTAAAATGTGAACTTTTGGGGACAATTTTAAAACAAGTTAGTGAAATTTGTCTTGGGACAGAAAAAATGTTTAAGGCAAGGAGGAGTAAAAGAAAAAAAATTAAAATGTGACAGGAAGGGTTAAAAAAGAGGTAACCCAAAGAAACAATAAAAAGTCCTGAAATGGGCTCATGTGAGCTTCAGTAAATGACAAAGTTAGATTTCAAATGATGGGGAAGGATTAATTACTCAGGCAATGGTATCAGGACATGTGGTTTTATATTTAGAAAAAAAGAGTTGGAAAAAAAGTAAAGTTAGAGTCCTCTCTTATTTGACACACTAAAAAACATCTAAATGGATTAAAGAGTTAAATGATAAAAATGAAACCGTAAGAGTGTTGGAACAAAAAATGATTTGTTTTATGTGGGGTACGGAAGATCTTTCACAGGATAAAAATAAAGATAGAATGCCCAGAAAAAAGATGAAGAGATTAACTAAATAAATTGAAAGCCTCTGTGTATCAAAAGTCTCATAAACAAAATTAAAAGGTAAATGCACTGGAAAAATGTTTGTACTGCGCAAGACAGACAAAAAAGGTTAAGAGTCTCAATATGGGAAGAGAACTTAATAGGAAATAGATGAATATCAATAAGAAATAGAAATATAGGCAAAGAACACAAACAGGCAATTCACCAATGAAGATGGCAAAAAGTAAACAAATAGGAAAGAGATTCAACTTCAAGAATAATAAAAAATATGTAATCAAAACAATGAAATACCATTTTCACTTACTGAACTGGCTATTTCAGTTGCAATACAACAGGAAACAGGAACAACTTCACATGTTTACAAAGAAGGGATTTTAACTGAGGGGCTTGGTTACACCAGTGATGGAAAAAGTCAAGAGTCCAAGCAGGGGACAGTGAAGTAACTAAGAGGTTAGCAATGACAGGAAAGGGCTATCACCTCTCGCCTGAAAGGACAAGATGAGCAGGTGGTGTTTCCAGAGCTAGGGTTGGGACTCCCCTCTCCCCAGAGGAATGTAGCAACTACCAGAGGTGTCTGCCCCAGCAGAGAGGGATGGGGAGAAATACCCTGGCTTTCCTCTTCCTTTTACCTGCCAATCTACCATTGTTGCTGCCGGTTTGCTGAACCCAGGCAGAGCCCGGTGGAAAATGCTGGCTAATGCTCCCTGCCGTGGTCAGCCCTCCTCTGCAATTCAGAGCAGAGCAAGTGAAGGCCAAGAAAGGGATCTGAGGACAAACCAGCCACACACTAATAAAGGTGAAACGCCATGACATTGTTGCAAGGATGCAAGGAAATGGGTGGGTTTTGTTGTTGTTGTTTTTGGGGTTTCTTTTTTTTTTTGAGACAGAGTCTCGCTCTGCCGCCCCGGGTAGAGTGCAGTGGCATCATCATAGCTCACTGCAACCTCAAACTCCTGGGCTCAAGTCCCCTCGTCCTCAGCCCTGCTTCTGCAATTGATCAGCTCTGCGAGCATGCCAACCTGGATGTAAGTCAGCAGCTCTTCAAGTTCCCCCATAGATTCCATTCAATGAACAAGAGTCAATGAACAATGTAGACTTTACTGAAGATTTTGTAGGGGAGATAAAGGAGGGAGTTTATATTACACTACTCATAGCAAACATTTATGAATCTTTATCACTTCTCTTTCAGAGCACACAGCCCTGGGCCCTGCTGGCTCTTCTCTCCCCCAGACCTTACATCTGTTTGTTCTGGTGCCCTGTCCTTGCTCCTATTTAAACAAATAAAAAACAACTAAATGTTACTTTCAGAAAAAAAAATTTTGCTGGTGGCTGAATAGAGAAAGCAGGAAAGATCTCAGCTGGATTTTTAGCTGTAATCCATATATAAAGGCCAGGGAAGATGGGAAGGAGGCCCATAGTGGCCTCAGCTGGTAGTGGGTGATGGGAATGGTGTTGGTAAATGTTTTCTGTGAAAGGCCACGTAGCAAATATTTTCAGATTTATGGGCCATTTGCTCTCCGTTGCAACGATTCAACTCTGCGGTTGTAGCACCAAAGCAGGCCTAGACAATACATAAATGAATGAGCATGACTTTGTTCCAAGAAAACCTTACTTATGGACCCTGAAATTTGAATTCCATAAAATTTTCAAGGGTCATAAAATATTCTGTTTTTTTCAACCACTTAAAAATGTAAAAACCATTCCCAGTTTGGAGGCCATAAGAAACAGGCCACAGGCCAAATCATGGGCCATATTTTGCTGACCTGTGGATTAGAAAATCATGGTTTTGATCCCATTGGCTCAAAGCAATTAGTAAAGTGTTGAAACTGTAGGGGGGGAAATATCTTTCCTCACTCATAGCTAGGTTTATGGCTAAGGCACCCATACCAAAAGACAGATCAACAAGAGAAAAATATACAAATTTACTTAATATTAAGTTTTATGTGTCATGGGAGCCTTCAGAAATAAAGACCCGAAGAAACAGGGAAAACAGTGTACTTTTATGATAAGTTTTATGAAGAAGTGGATAGTTGTAGAGAAGTAAGATTGGACAAAAGGGTGTGATCTACTGGTGATAAACTGGGGAAGCTTAGCAAGGCCTGTTCATTCAGATTCTTCTCTTTGTCCCTGTGTCTTCAGAGATAAGGACATTCCCTTCCTCTGCTGT
This sequence comes from Daubentonia madagascariensis, assembly GCA_023783475.1. NCBI lineage: Eukaryota > Metazoa > Chordata > Mammalia > Primates > Daubentoniidae > Daubentonia > Daubentonia madagascariensis. The sequence continues at coordinate 11,189,075 of JAKFHU010000901.1, forward strand.
TGGGAGGGAACCTTTGGAATGAGGGTTTTATGACCTGCTTCAAGGGAAAGGGGAGGGGGAAGGTGAGAGTGACCTTCCTGCTTCTGCTGTTTCTTCAAATGTCAAGGGGCCATATTTTGGAGAAATGTGTCCTGACTCCCATCAGAACAAAAACAGAAAAAGCAAATCTCCAATGAACAGATCTTTTTGTGTTTTCTGAATGTGATAGGCAGAATGGCCCTAAAGATGTTCACATCCTAATCACTAGAACCTGGGAATATGTTACATTACATGGAAAAAGGGACTTTGCAGACACAATTAAGGTTTGGACCTTAAAATAAGGAGATTACCTGAGTAGGGGCCCAATCTAATCACCTGAGCCCTTAAAAACTGAGTACTTCCTTCACCTGGAGTTAGAACGATGCAGCAGAAGGAAAGTTAGAAAGATTTAAAAAGTGAAAGGGGTTCCACTCACTGCAGCTAGAGGGGGCACGTGGAAAGCATGAGGAGGAAAGAGGGCAGCCAAATGCTGGGCCTGGCTGACAGGCAGCAAGGAAACAGGAACCTCAGTCCTACAACTTCAAGGAACTGGATTTGGCCAACAACCAGATTGAGCCTAGAAACTGATTCTTCTCCAGAGCCTCCAGTAAGGACTGCAGCCCTGCCCACATGCTGATCTCAGTCCCCCACAACTCTAAGCAGAGGACCCAGTTGAACCCACTGGACTTCTGACCTGCAGAACCTGTGAGATAATAAATTTATGCTGTTTCATTTCAGCAGCAATAGGAAATGAATACACTGAGAGTTAATTCTTGAAAATGGGAGTGTAGACTTCTGCCCTTCTCTTGGAAAACACAAGATTCTTATACATAGATGTCTCAGTGGCTGAGGGCCAATCGGAACTGAGCAGATTTACAGTGAGATTACAAAATTGACAAGTACAGATATAGAATGGATGTAGTCCTAGAGAAAGAACACAAGATTTGAAATTAAAAGGTGTGGTTTCAAATATCAGATCCATAATTCCATAACTGTGTACTTGTGGTCCACTTATTTAATCTTCCTGATCTCAGTTTTCTCATCTGTAAAAGGGGATAATAATTTTCACCAACGAATCTGCCTGGGCTCTTTTGTTGGTATTATTATTAAAAGTGAATTTGGCTTCCACAAAGCCTAGGTCTCAGGTCTGGGAGGCCAGCTTATCCCTGCCCACTTCAACCAAACAACAGTGCCTAAGAGTTCATTTGAAGAAAGGTTCTCCTGCTGAGAAACAAACAAAACAAACACTGCCTCTGAAACCCAGACCTAGGTGCCTCCTTTTCCCTTGTTTCCACATCCAGTTGTTCTCCCCATCCTTGGCAACTCTAGCTCCCAACAGGTCTCTCCTCCCATCCAATCCCTGCCTTGGTCAGGCCTGAGTCATTTCTCATCTGGACCACCATGGTGGTTCCTAACCATTCTCTTCCCTCAACCATGGAACTTCTCCAAGACTCAGTTTTCTCATCTATAAATTTCAAATCCACCCTCTTCAGGTTGCATTAGAAATGATGATTGTCAATATTCTCTGTAAACCATAAAACACTAAGAAAATATGGTATAACAGGGTTCAGTCAACAGAGACCCACTTGCCCTAGTTTAAATAGGAAACATGAGGGTTTCCTGGGACTCAAGGCATGCCAGGCTCTCATCTCTGCACCTCTGTTTTCACTGCTCTTCCTTATCTCCCTTGCTCCCCCTCCTTTGCTCACCCGTTCACAGGGCAGAACCTGGCCACCCACAACGACTCCTGAGTTGTTTACTTCTCTTCCATCCTAACACACCAGGCACTATTATCAGTTTACATATTTTTAAAAGTCTGCTGAAACTCATTCAGTGCCTTTGTAAGATTTAGAAGCTTAGTCCATTTTCTGCTGCTATAACAGAATACCACAGACTGGGAAATTTATAAAGAAAAGTTTATTTGGCTCACAGTTCTGGAGGCTGGGAAGTCCAATGGCGTGGTGGCAGCTTCTGGTGAGGGCTTTATACTGTGTCATAATGTGGCAGAAAAGCAGAAGGGTAAGCAAGCACATATGGAAGAGGCTGCAAGAGGGAGCCAAGCTCACTTTTATAACAACCCACTTGCAAGAGAACAAATTCACTCTTGAGAGAACTAACTCAATCCTGCAGTAATAGCATTAATCTATTCTTGAGGGTTCAGACTTCATGACCCAATCACCTTTTAAGGCCCTACTTCTTTCTCTCTCTCTCTCTTTTTTTTTTTTTTGGTAGAGACAGGGTCTTGCTATGTTGCTCAGGCTGGTCTTGAACTCCTGGTCTCAAGTGATCCTCCTGTCTCAGCCTCCTTGATACCTGGGATTACAGACATGAGCCACTGTGCCTGGCAAGGCCCTATTTTTCAATACCTTTACACTGGCAATTAAGTTTCCAACACATGAACTCTTGGGGACACATTCAAACCATAGCAGAGCTAACTGCAAACACCTTTTCGGGCACATAGAGCCCTCTGTGACTCAGCCGCCCCCACATCAGCCTCAGCCCCCATTTTGCATCCTGCCCTCTGGCTACTGAAACCCCTTTTAGTCTCCAAATGCCTCCAGCCCTATAGTGTCTCTTTACCACAGTAGCTTATGCTACCTCCTTCTGGAATACCTATACCTCTGCCTGGTGAATTTTTATCCCTCCTACAAGACTCAGCTGGAATGTTACCTCCTCCATTCTTACCCCTTTGAGCTCCCAAAAGCACTTTGTATGTATGGTAGTATATACATGCATACATGTACCTATCAAAGTGTGTACATGGTAAATGTTAGAATGTGTACACATTAGAATAATTTTTTAAAAAGGTAAAATCATGACTCATATAGATGTTAAATGAACATGAGTTAAAGATTTTATCAATTCATGAATTAATGAGGGACCTAGATGTCATAACCAGTTCAAAGGAAAAATTCAAAAAGTACAAATGTATAGGAGTTAAGGAATGTTAAAATGGATGGGCAAATGGAGGCAGAGCTAGCTTCTTTCACAGTGGAGGAGGAAAGTCAACTGAACCTCTATCATACAGGGCAGAATTTGCAGGTCTAAGGACAAGAATTATTTTCCCTTGCTATCAGTTATCTACAATTTGTCAGGAAGTAAAATAGTTTCCGTAGAATCAGAATCAGATAACCCCTGGAGTGTTTTTCGAGTCTAGATAATACATAGTTTTCCACCGAAGCATATTTTTTCCTACAGCACCCAGCAAATCCTTAACAAATGCCAGTTGCCTTTCTCAGAGGGTAGCTACTAGAACTGGGCCAAAAAAGTTAGAGAACATCAAAGGGTAGGACAGATTTTATATTCCCCTACAGGGGCACTGCCTTCAATTCTTCCTAAGAGGAGGGTTGGCATCAGAACTGGGAGGTTAGGAGGGTGGTTGGGGTGCTAAGGACAGAAGGGGAGCAGTATATATAAACTCTCCCTTTGTACATGGCAGTAATAGTTTTCCATTCAAGCCTGTTTTAATTTCATGAAGCAAATCTGATGTTTTGTTAGGTTTGTTAAAATTAGGTTTTAACCAATGCTATGATTTGAATGTTTGTCCCCTCCAAAACTCACGTTGAAATTTGATTGCCAGTGTAATGGTATTGGGAGGTGGGGCCTTTAAGAGGTGACTGGGCCATGAGGGTTCTACCTTCGTGGGTGGGTTTAACGCCTTAATAAAAGGGCTTTCAGGGGTGGGCTCTCTCTCGGCTCTTCTCTCCTGCCTCTGCCAGAGGATGCAGCGTTCAAGGCACCACCTTGGGAGTGGAGACCAGGCCCTCCTCAGACACCAAACCTGCTGGTTCCTTGCTACTGGACTTCCCAGCCTCCAGAACTGTGAGTCGATAGATTTCTGTCCATTATAAATCACCCAGCCTGTGGTATTCTGTTATAGCAGGACAAAAGGACTATGACAACCATTCAGTAAAAACTAAAAGTGGGCAAAACCTAAAAGTAATATTTATTTTTGGGAAAAGGGGCCAGGAGTAGCTTTATTCTTGCTTCTATTGTGTCTCACAGTTTTAATTCCAGACACATTTTCTCTGTGGAAGTGCCCGCACCTCACCTGCTATGAATCTCTTTGTAGTGCCCCTTTCATGGTAATAAAAGCTAAGTTGTTTTCTTCAGACTGGCCTGGAAGGGGTCTTCCCCTCCTGGCCAGTGGAGGCTCTTCCGCCTTCTCTGAAGCTGCATTTTAATGAGACCCCAAGGGACAGCTTTGGGATACAGAGAGCCAGCACTCGGTTTAATTTAAGAGCCTGACTCTTTATTTTATCTTTTTCCTTCTGGGTCTCGTGCAGTGCCACTCACTCCAGCTGAGGAGTTTAACTCATTTAACACTTCCAGGTGCTCCCTGTTCTGAAGCATTAATGCTGGTGGCCTGAGGAGACTCAGGGACATGAGAATGATGCGTCCAGTGACCATAAGGCTGTCTTTAAAAGAACATCTTGTCAGTGAGGAAAATTCCACCTCTGTCACTTGCCCTGCATCAACATCAAGGCCCAATTTAAGCATTTCCTCAGCACTTATTTGACAACATGGGCAACATTTATTAAGCACCTGTTTTAGGTTCCAGAACTTCCACGACAAGGAAGCACAGAACTCATTTCTAACGAGGCTGCTGTCTAGTATATGATAAACACCAAAACAGACCACTGTAAACAGCCTGGAGGTGAACAAAGATGCATGATTAAGAGGAAAAAGTGAGGGGCAGAACAGCCTGAGTGATGCAATCCCATCTGAGTAAGAAGAGTTATTTATACATATAGAGACAGATAAGGCACATATGCTTACATATGCACAGAACATTTCTGGAAGCGTACTGGGTAACTGGTTATCTCTGGAGGCTTGGTTTTGGGGAATCTGGCATGCAGGGCAATTTTTACTTTCCATTTTATTCCCCTCCATATGTTCAAAAAGCATTCTTTTTACAATGAGCATACGTTACTTATATAATAAAAGAACAACACAGCACGGCAGTGCCATCCAAGGGATACATACAGTGAGTTACGGAAGCAGTGAAACTGGCCACCAGATCCGAATTCAAGAATTTTCCCAATTACCTTAGCTAGGATCAATTTTTCTGTCTTCTGGACTGTCGTAGCTTTTTGCTTACACGTTTGTGACCCATGGCACTTATTCTCTACCAGAGTCTGCCTGCCTGTCATTCCCGCCTTCCCGCTTTCCTTCTCCCCTTCCTTTCATAGATGTTTGCTGAGATTCTACTATGCACAAGCTAGATGATTCAATATTGTATTAGTTATGATCAAGTTTGGTGGCATGTGACAGAGATAGCTAAAATGTGGCTTACAGAATAGAAGTTTATTTCTCTCTCACGTGATCAGGTGCAGAGGTCGGCACTCACCCCGGGATTTGTATGGTGGCTGCACAGTTGTCAGGGGCCTCAGCTTTGTCTAGCTTGGTGTTCTCGCATCCTTGGCGTGGCACCTCGGGGTCTAGGTTGGCTGCTCCAGCTCTAGTGCTCACATTCCAGCAGGCAGGAAGGAGAAATAAATAGGGGCTCATGCTTTCCCTTTTAAGGAGACTTCCCAGAACCACCACACTACACTCTGCTTAAATCTAACTGGCCAGAACTTAGTCACCTGACCGCATCTAGCTGCGAGGGAAGTTGGGATGCGTAGGGCAGCTGGGACATGTAGTATCTTAGCTGGGTGCACTGCTGCCCTCAATAAATTTAGGATTCTTTTTCTTATTTGTATCAATTTATGGGGTATAAGTCCAATTTTGCTACATGGGTATACTGCACAGTGGGGAAGTTAGGGCTTTTAGGGTATCCATCACCCAAATAAAGTACCTTGTACCCATTAAATAATTTCTCATCATACACCCCACAAACCCCCTCACCCTTCTGAGTCTCCATTGTCTATCATTCCACACTCTATGTACATGTTTACAAATTATTTTGCTCCCACTTATAAGAAAGAACATGTAGTATTTGTCTTTCTGTGTCTGAGTTGTTTCACTTAAGATAATGGCCTTTAGTTCCATCCATCTTGCTACAAAAGACATCATTTCATAAATTTTTATGGGTGGATAGTATTCCATTTTGTATATATACCACATTTTCCTTAACCAATCATCCATTGATGGGCACTTAGGTTGATTCCATATCTTTGCTATTGTGACTAGTACTGCAAAGAACATACCAAGTGCAGGTATCTTTTTGATACAATGATTTATTTTCCTTTGGGTAGATACCCAATAGTGGGATTGCTAGATTGAATGGTAGTTCTACTTTTAGTTCTTTGAGAAATCTCCATACTCCTTTCCATAGAGGTTGTACTATTTACATTCCCACCAACAGTGTATGAAGAGTTAGGATTCTTTTTCTAGTGAAAAAGTGGAGACTAGATATTGGGAGGTCATTAGCAATTGCTGCTGCATATGGGAGCCAAAACAGAAAGCTCCTGTCTTTATGGGTCTTACACTCTAGTGGGGTAAACCAGACATTAATCAAGCAATCACAAAATAAGTGTAAAATTGCACACTGCAGTAAGTGAGATCAAGAAAAAATTCACTGGGTCTTAGAAACATATCATTAAAGGATCTACTCTTGGGGGAAGCCTTTCCAAGGAAGTGTGAAATGGGGCTGAAAAAGTAGGCAGAGGTCAGCCATGCAGGACCTTGTCTACGTCAAAGTTTGATCTTTGTCCTAAAACAAAAGCTAGACATTGAAGGATTTCAAGCAGGGTATGGGGTAAATTTTTACCCTCCTATGGTTATGTTTTGAAAAGATTTCTTTGACAGCTCAGTGCAGAATATGCTAAAGGAGAGGAAAAGTGGATGTGAAGGGGAGCCATACCTTAGCAGAAGAATGGCCATTGATGTCCAGCCCAGTTTCAGAGTGTCCAGAGAAACTTAGTGCCAGCCCTTTTTGGAAATTGGCAGTGGTCAGTGTTAGACTGCTCAGGGTTGTGCCATTTGTCTTGTGCTTTCCTATCCAAGCAGGGGTTGGGGAGCTACAACCACAGGAGAGGAAGGTCTGCATTGAGTTGTGTGGGGTGATGCATTATTCATCTATGTCTCCCCAGACATAGCACAGCCTGATGAACATAGCTGGCTGTCTACCCAACAGACATTCCACCTGCCATCTTCCTGCTATCAGAACCTTTGTTTACTCAACTGCAAGGTGAAAATCCTTTGACCTCAGGGAAGATAAACTCCTCCTCCAGCCCTAGGGGATGACTGATGATTCTTCTAAGATAGATACGATAATCCCATACCTCTTCCCAGATACTTTCTCAGCCTTCCTGGGGTGAACTTGTAATCCACTGAGATTAAAGGGGGGTTTCTGGGAGTGTTTTCTTCATAATAAGAGAAGGTCTTAGAGGATTGTTCTATGGTACCATGGTTTCTCCCTCTTTCATGCTTGAAGCATTGAAGTGAAGATGTCATTTTTAAGCTGAGCAGCACCTTGAGACTAGGAGGCTAAACTCAAAGACCAAAAGCCAACATCTCATGGCAGAGCAGAATGGTAGGGCCTTTCTGTCTAGGCTCTTGATGACATTGTGGATCCATTGCACCCAGCCTGGAGCTACCTCCCTCCAGATTTCTTAGAATGCAAGGTAACTATTTGCATCTGTTGCTTAAATAAATGTTATTCTAGTATTCTTTTACTTGCAGCCAAAGGCATCCTGACTAATATACTCAGTAAATGTTGCATTAAATCAAATGAACCAACTTTAGCTCAGCTCTGCAGTTAAATTTGAGTAACCTTGGGCAAATCGTTTCACCTCTCAGATTTCAGTTTTTCATCCTCAAAATGGGCTGGCAATGATAACCATCTCAGAAGGGATGTTCTGAGAAATAAACAAGATAATACATATAATCACATTTTGTGAGCTCTAAAGTACAGAGCAAATGTGAATATAAAAGATTAAAATACTGTTGTCTGTTATACTTTAAATGCACACAGATATTAGTATTTCAGTAGCTAAAAGCAGAGCAAATTTTCTTATTGGCAGTCTTCTATTCAGTAAAGTGGTAACATAAATAGCACAAGCGCACATATTCCCCCCTTGAGATTCAATAAAGCCATTTTTAGTTTGCTTGGTGAAAAAATGTAGTAAGCATGCTAATCTTTCCTAAATTAACTCTCATCCCAAGGAAAAAAAAAAGAAGGTTGCTTAGCACTGATGTATAAGAACTAAAATATTCTTTGAGATCAGAAAGACCTATATTTGAATGTTGATACTTCCACTTACAAGTTTTGTGACCATGGGTAAACTATTTAACTTCTGTATGTTATATGGAAATGATAATGCCTACTTTATCAGGTACAGAAATTCAAAGAAGATGATTAAGGATGCTCCAACTCTACTCACACCTCTGGCCCTTACCATATCCCACCCAACTATTTACCCCATCTTAGCTAACCCCTCCATTGAAGGAAAAGTTGCTAATCCTGATTTGGGCCTTTGAGGAGGGCCCAGGTTCTCACTTTATTAGTGAATCAAGACACTACGTACAAAAATGGCAGTGCATTGCATGGTAACCCTTTTGCTCTTCTGCATCCATGAGAGGCAGACTCTCCTCTACCTCTTGTTTTTTATGCATATGATAGGCAGCATTTGAAGACGGCCCCCAGTGATCTCACTCTCCTGATATTCATACTCTCATCTGCTTAAGTGTGGGCTGGACCTGGTGACCTGTTGCTTTTTTAAAACAGCTTTCTTGAGATATAATCCACATATAATTCATCAATTTAAAGCATGCAATTCAATGGTTTTATTCAATAAAATTCCATAGTACATTCAAAGGTATGTAAAATCATCACCAAAGTCAATCTTTGAACATTTTTGTCACCTGCAAAGGAAACTATACACTTTAGTTACCAACTCCCTATTCCTCTTCTGCCTAGCAACCACTAATCTACTTTCTGTCTCTATATATTGGCCTATTCTAGACATTTCATATAAATGGAATCACAGAATATGTGGTCTTTTGTAACTGGCTTTTTTCACTTAGCATAATGGTTTCAAGGTTCATTTGTATTGTCACATTTATTATACTTTGTCCCTTTTTGTGACTACATGACTATGTCACATTCAGTTTATCCATTCATCAACTGGTGAACATTTGGGTTGTTTCTACCTTTTGGCTATTATGAATAATGCTGCTACAAACAGTCATGTACAAGTTTTTGTGTAGACATATGTTTTCATTTCTCGTGTGTCTATACCTCAGAGTGGAATTGTTGGGTCATATGGTAATTCTATGTTTAATCACTTGAGGAACTTCCAGACTGTTTTCCAAAGTGGTTGCAACATTTTACATTCCCTCCAGCAGTGTGTGAGTGTTTTGATTTCTTCCCATCCTCACCAACACTAGTTATTTTCTGCTTTTTAAATTTTAGTAATTTTTTTTTAAGAGATAGCTTACTGCAGCCTCAAACTGGGCTCAAGCGATCCTCCCACCTCAGCCTCCCAAGTAGCTGGGACTACAGGCACATGCACCATGCCTGGCTAATTTTTTTTTTTTTGAGAGATGGGGTGTTACTGTGTTGTCCAGGCTGGTCTGGAACTCCTGGCCTCAAGTGATCCTCTTGCCTTGGGCTCCCAAAGTGCTAAGATTACAAGTGGGAGCCACCACACCAGGCCTATAAATTTTGTCAATCTTAGTGAGCATGAAGTGGTATCTCATTATGGTTTTTATCGATGTTGAGCATCTTTCCATGTGCTTATTTTCCATTTGTATTTCTTTGAAGAAATGTCTGTTCAAGTTCTTTACTAATTTTTAAATTGGGTTGTCTTTTTATTGTTGAGTTGTAAGAGTTCCATATATTCTAGATACAAAGTCCCTTATCAGATGTATGATTTGCAAATATTTGCTTCCATTCTGTGGGTCGTGAAACTCTTCTGATAGTGTCTTTTGAAGCACAAAAGTTTTCAATTTTGGTAAAATCTAATCTATTTCTTTTGTTGTTGCTCATGTGTTTGTTGTCGTATCTAAGAATCCATTGACAAATCCATGGTCATGAAGATTTACCCCTGTTTTCTTCTAAGAATTTTATAGTTTTAGTTCTTACATTTTGATATTGATCCATTATGAGTTAATTTTTAATATATGGTATGAGGTAAGGGTCCAAATTAATTATTTTCCATGTTACTATCCAGTTGTTCTAGCACCTTATTGAAAAGACTATTTTTCCCCATTGAATGGTCTTGGCACCATTATTGAAAATCAGGTGACTATAAACATGTGTTTATTTCTGGACTCTCAGTTCTGTTCCATTGATCTGTATGTCTATCCTTATGCCAATATCACACTGTCTTGTTTACTGTTACTTCATAGTAAATTTTGAAATCTGGAGGGGTGAGTCTTCCTATTTCTTCCTTTTCAAGATTATTTTGGCTATTCTGGGTCCCTTGCAATTCCATATGAATTTTAGAATCAACTTGTTAATTTCTTCCAAGCTTTCAGCTTGGATTCTGATAGGGATGGCATTGAACCTGTAGATCAATTTGGGAAGTATTTGCCATCATTGCTATATTAAGGCTTCCAACTCATAAACATGGAATATTTTTGAATTTATTAATATTTTCTTTCATTTCTTTAACAATGTTTTATAGTTTTCAGAGTACAAGTTTCATTCTTCTCTTGTTAAATTTATTCCCAAGTATTTTATTCTTTTTGATGCTATTGTAAATAGAATTATTTTCTTAATTTCATGTTTGATTTGTTTAATGCAAGTGTATAGAAATACAATTGGTTTTCGTATATTGATCTTGTATCCTGCAATCTTGCTGAACTTGGTTTTTAGTTCTGATAGTTTTTTACTGGATTCCTTAGTATTGTCTATATACAAGATTATGCCTTCTGTGAATAGATATAGCTGTACTACTTCTTTTCCAATATGGATGCTTTTTTTTCCTTGCCTAATTGTCCTGGCTAGAACCTCCAGTACAATGTTGAATAAATGTGGTGAGAGCGGGCATCTTGTCTTGTTACAGATCTCAGAGTAGAAGCATCTTTATAGTCTTTCACCATAAATATGATGTTACCTGTGGGTTTTTCCTAGATACCCTTTATCAAGTTAAGGAAGTTCCTTTCTATTCCCAGTTTGTTGAATTTTTCTTAATCATGAAAGACTAATGGATTTTGTCAAATGCTTTCTCTGTATTAATTGAGCTGATCACAAGATTTTTTTCCTTCCTTCTATTAATATAGTGTATACATTGATTGGTTTTCTTGTGTTGAACCCCTCTTGCATTGCTGGGATAAATCACACTTGGTCAGGGTGTATAATTCCTTTTATGTATTGCTAGATTAAGTTCATTAGTATTTTGTTGATAATTTTTGCATACATATTCATAAGAGATATGGATCTGTAGTCTTCTTGCGAAGTCTTTATCTTGTTTTGGTATCTGGGTAATACTAGCCTCATAGAATGAGTTGGGAAGTGTTCCATCCTCTTCTATATTTTGAAATAGAGTTTGTGAAGAACTGTTATCAATTCTTTAGATGTTTGGTAGAATTCTGCAGTGAAACCATCTGTTCCTGCTTTTCTTTTTGGGTATTTTGTCTTATTTTATTTTTTATTACTAATCCAATTTTTTCCTTGTTATAGGTCTATTCAGAGTGTCTATTTCTTCTTGAGTCAGTTTTGTTAGTTTATGTCTTTCTAGGAATTTGTCTATTTCGTTCAGGTTATCTAGGTTTTTTGCATATGAATTCATATATTTTGCATGTATTTCCTTTATAATTTATATTATTTCTGTAAGGGTGGTAGTAATGTTCTCTCTTTCATTTCTAATTCTAGTAATTTGAGTCTTCTTTTTTTTCCTTGGTCAATCTAGCTAAAGGTTTGTTAATTTTATTGATCTTTTCAAAGAAACTACTTTTGGTTTTATTGATTTTTGTCTATTGTTTTTCTATTTTTGTTTAGTTAATTTCTACTCTAATCTTTATTATTTCCTGCCTTCTGCCCACTTTAGATCTTTTCCTAGTGTCTTCAGGGAGAAGATTAGGTTGATTTGGATCTTTCTTCTTTTTAATATAGGCATTTATAGCTATAAATTTCCCAGCAGGCACTGCTTTAGCTGCATCCCATAAGTTTTGGTATGTTGTATCTTCATTTCATTCATCTTAAAGTATTTTCTGATTTCCCTTTTCTTTTGTTCTTTACCCATTGGTTATTTAGGAATGTGTTGTTTTTCCACATATTTTTGAATTTTCTAAATGACTTTCATATTTTAATGAATAGAATATGACAAAAGTGAAGAGTCATCACTTTGGGGATTAGGTTTCAAAAGACTGTGACTTCCATCTTGTTTGCACACACTCTCCTTGGCTCTTCCCACTTGCTTTCTCTGATGAAGCAAGCTGTTATGTTATGTACCACCACCACATATACAGGCTCGTGTGTCAAGAACTGAGGGCAGCCTTTCGCCAACAAGCCAGTAAGCTACTGCGGCTCTCAGTCTAACAGCTCACAAGGAGCCGAATCCTATCAACAGGTGTATGAATGAGCTTGGAAGTGGATCCTCCGCCACTGAGCCTTGGGTGACACCTTGACTGCAGCTGTGTGAGAGATCCTGAGCCAGAGAACCCAGGCAAGACACGCCCAGATTTCTGACTCACAGAATCTGTGAGATAATAAATGTTGTTTTAAAGCCACTAAGTTTTGAGGTAATTCCAGTAGTAGATAACTAATATAATGTGGTTGGTTCAGAAGGAGGGCCTAGGTGCTTTGGGTGGGCCAGCCACTTCTCTCTTTTTATGTCCTGTCTCCATGTTGTACAAGGCCTTAAAAGGACCCTACCTCATGTGTTCTTTCTGTGTCCCAGCATCTCTACTGGGAGATGAGTGGTAAATCAGGTTGGATCTTCTCTGGGGGACTGACTACCTTGGATTCAGGAAAGGAAGAACCAAGAGACTCTCCTTAAGTTCAATTCTCCAACCCAGAGTTCTAGGGTAGGGTGGAGGCTGCTCTTTCTAAATTGTTCTTTTGTTTCCCATTTGATTATTATCCCCTGTGAGTAAATTTGCTTGTTTATAACTGAGGGAGGAAGGGGGGGAGGATAGAATGGAACTCCTAAGCCCTATACCAAACCCTCAACAGAAATAATGAAAGCAGAACATTCAGTACATAGTAGGTGCTCAACAAATGTTAATTTTTCTTCCTATCATATTCCCCTCTCTCACCCAGTCTTCCAACACCACTCAAGCTATGACATAGGGTAAAGACTCAAACTTCTTGCATTACACTCTGGGAACATCTTCTAGTTGGTGGTAGCAAAGCTCCTAATTTGTCTGTTATTTATGTGCTTATTGATAAGCCTTATTGAAAGAGGAATTCAGTAAAATTCAACTCAACAAACACCTTGGTGATGGGCACTATGTTCAGATTGCACAAACAGAGGTAGATAGAACACAGTTTCTATCTTCAGAGCTGTGAGTCCACAACTTGTACCTGGAGAGGGAAAGTTTGTCATTATAGATCATCTCATGATTTGAAGGCCAATCACTAAGAATCCACTCATTTTCCCCCATTCTTCCCCCAGCCCAAATTGCTCAGTAATAATGTCAGAAAGACTAGTACTTCCTCCAGTTTACCTTCAATCCTGGTGATGGGTCTTCTCCAAAGCCATCCATCTGGGGATCTCCTGGGCTACCACACCTGAACAGAGGCCTGCCCTAAAGGAACCCTGGGGAAGTCCCTCCATTAGCCAACATGGCAACTTTGTGCAAATTAGGAAAAAACCCTGAACCTCAAGTCACTTCACAGCCATTTGTCACATAATAGTCACAGTGATACAACTCTATGATGTCTCCAGGTGAGTGGTGTAAGATACACTTGTACAACTGTCAGGGAGTGGGAGATGGTCATGACCTGTGAAGCTGGAATCCAGGGATTCTGGAGGAAGATGGAGCATGGGCATAGGAGGAAGAAGGAGAGGAAAGCCTCTTCCCAGGCCCCTGCATGTGGCCACATCATGCTAACATTAACACATGAATTTGCTGGCTTGCAGCTTCCCCCTATCTGACTGCAGGATTTTCAGTGTCTCCCAATTAATTCCAGTATGTCTCTGGTGTGTTCTGGACCATCGAGAGTGCCCGCCCACAAGCCACTTGAGGGCAGTGTCTCACCACTGCAGCTGCTGCTGGGCTGCTCTCCAAGGCAATGATTCCCCTCTGCTTGGGCAGCTGTTTCCTGGGACTCCCAATGCTGCAAAGCCCTTCTGACGCCAACACTACTGTCTGTGCTCTACCTTATCTTGGTCCATGCACTGCTGGACCCACACTGCATTCTAGGTGGAAATGTCCAATCCAGATCTACCCTGGCCCTGTCTGGCTCCTAGGCCCTTCAGTAACAATGCTTGTGCTCCAAGCTTCTTGCTTTCTCTCCTAAAAACGGCCCCCCAAGGTCCTTTTCTCTAGTCTCTTCCCCTTGAACTTATACTTACAACTTATGCCCCACAGACTGGCCATTCCCTCCAGGCACATCAGCTGGTACCAGGATGTCTGGAGGGCACTGTCCCACCAGTTTATTAGATTCTGAATAGATGTCATTGGGTGTCAGAGACACTTGCAACACCCTATTAATAGTAATTCTGGGAAATGGACCTTTTCTTCAGGGCGGGAAGAAATCCCCACATTTCTTGAGTTGGAATGGCATTTTTTCCCCCTGCAGCCATATTATTAGTGTTGCAAGAGGTATATATGGGTGAAGAGGACTAAAATCCTTTGATCAGCTTGTGTTTTATGTGACTCCGCGTGTGTGATGTGGAGCCACATGTACCTTAGCGCAAGATTAGAAGATCAGAATGGAAGCCCCTGCCAGCTTCACTCTTGTCCTTCCTGGAAATCCCAGCATACCTGGGGGAAGGATGGGGTGGATCATGGCAGCATGGCTAAGAACATTAACCAGTTTCCAGAGCCACTGAAGGGAGCTTTGGAATCTGCTCTTAAGGAGTTTCCAAGCTAGACTCCAGATGTTCAATTTTCAGGTAGGCAAATAACTACATTTGGATGAACAACAATGTCCAATGCTTGACTGAAAATATCTTAGATTTTTTCCTAGTCTTTCCAATACATCCAAACCTTTCTGTTGAACTTTTCTAGGAGGCAGCTGTTTCTATTCTCACAATGAGTCAACCCAGTTAAAAAGTTAAGGTATGTTCAGAACATTAATGAATGAGCTTGCGTGTGGGAAGGGGGTAGAAGGAAAGAAGAATAAACAGGGGTGGGAGACTACGGCTGCAGGCTTTGTTGTTAACTATTCGGGTGCTGCCGTGCAAGTTAGGTTCTCAGTGACTCCACATCCACACCATTAAAATAAGCGTTAAATTAAATTAGATGTTGTTAAGGCAACATCCAATGCAAATATTCTCTGCCTACAGATACTCTGTCCCTCCCCTGTTTTGCCCCCTTGCCCTACTTCTCCTTCCTTTTTCCCTTCCCGCTTCTCTTATTTGTTGTTTTTATTCCAGGACCTTTACACAGGCTCTTTTCTTTTCATCACCAGGCGATTTGTGCCAGCGAGTATGATGCAAATAAAGTTAGACAGGATTTTGGTTCTGACTGAATAAGAATTGTTCCACTTGAATTTACAAAAAAACCCAACAACCCAGTTCCCCTAAACTGATTCTATTCAAAGTTTCTTGGCTTCTGAATTTAAAGAACAAGTTGTTCTTGTGGGAGGTTAATTATAAAATGTCCGGCCCACCTCCTTCCCCGTTAGTGATCAACACACAAAATGAGTCCCCAGAAGCGTGTGCAAACTCACGACTGTCCTCCAAAGCGAGGACTTCACTCTCTACTGCTAGGTCAGTGAACTCAAGTTTAAAATCTAAAAATTATCCTGAAGACAAGTCTATCTGAGTATACACGTTAAGGATTCTCAGAAACTTAGTATTTTCTCTCACACACACACACACACACAGAGCTTGGACAGTTCATGTCAAAACAGACTGAAATTAGCAACTCGGACTTGCTGCTGAAATTGAGAGGAATAAGAAAAGCCACAAAAATAGGAAGCATCTTGAACTTCCTACCATCAGTCCGTGGGAGAACAGGATTCAATTACTTGAGGTGGCTCACATACTATGACCAAATGATGGGAATAAGACATAACTTCTCTTTTCTTGACAGTTTTATCAAAGAGATAGAAAAATCAAAGTGTAACAAGTAGAATAAACAATATATTGGTCCCTGAAGCTCAAGAGACGTGAGAGATTAAGAGCTCCTACTTCCTAGCTGAATTACCTCTTAGGTGGTTAACATTATCATACCATAGCAGACATGGCAAAAGTCATGGATGTATTATTCTAATACAGGGAAGGGGAGAATTGGTGACAATAATCCAATCTACCACAGAGAGTCAATTCTGGAAAATATAGGCAGATAAATTTCACGTTGATCCCAGTAAATTCCAAAAGGGATTATTTAATGGATGGTTCATGAGTACTTAGAAAACGATGGCTATAAGAAACCAGCACAAATTCCTTAAGAGCAAGTCAAAACTGGGCACAGTGGCTCGTGCCTGTAATCTCAGGTACTTGGGAGGCCGAGGTGGGAGGATCACTTTAGGCCAGGAGTTTGAGACCAGCTTGGGCAACATGGCGAGACCTTGTTTTTTTTTTTTTAAAAAAAAAGTAAGAATAAGTCAGATCAAGGTAATTTCAGCTCTTTCTTCCTCCCTAGGTTTACTTAACAACAAAATCAAGGGAATATGGTAGTTACACTTTATTTGGATTTCAGAAAAGCACTTTAAATTTTTTCCATGATATTCTTGAAGACACGATGAAGAAATGCAGATCATTTAATAGTGCAGTTAGATAAAATGACAGGTGTTTATACAACTATTTTTAAATACTTTTGATTACTGGTCACATGTCCATCTAGAAAGGGCTCTTCAATGTGCTACAGAGCTCTGCTTTCAGCTCCGTCCCAGCTGCCATTTTATACCAGTGATTTGTGTGCAGACAGAGATGTGAGAGAAGCACACACAGATGGGAGTTGCAGGTAAAAACCCAAATCTTGAAATTCAACAGGAATAAATGCCAACTACTCAAACATCTTTTTTAAAAAACACCAAACAAACAGAAATCAAGTACAGGATAAAGAACCCCATGGGAATGACACGGGAGGATGAAGATAACTTTAAAATTCTACTGGAAATCACAATGGAAGACTTAAAGAGAAAATAGAACTAGTTCTTACACAGGAAGACTCAAGGTTATAAAGATGTCATCTCTCTCAATTGGTACATACTTTGATAAATGAGTTCAACTCATTCATATTTTGGGAAATTACTGATGTGTTTGGAATTCTTTCTATAGGCTCTTTGAATTAGGAAGAAGCATGTGAGGGCTTCCAGAGTACTGGCAATGTTCTATTGATATTTGAATGGTGGTGCCTGGGCATTTGCTTTACAGTAATGTGTTGCATTTCACATCTGTTTTACACTTTGCCAATCACAACCTCTTTCCTCTCCTTAGAAGCAGCTACCATCCACACTTTCATAGTAATCAATTCCTAACACCTAGTTTGTATATCTGAACAAGATAGATTAGCTTTGCCTATTTTTGAACTTAGTATAAATGGAATTAAATAGTAGATATTCTTTTACATTTGGCTTCTTTTATTCAACATTGTTATTAAGATTCATTGAGGCTGTAGGCATGTTGCTGTAGTTCACCTTTATTGCAATTTAGCATTCCATTGTTTAAACATGATGTAATGTATTTTCTGATTTACTGCTGATGATTATTTTGGTTGATTCTAGTTTTTGAATATTAAGAACATTGCTACTCTGAACCTTCTCATATATGTGTCTTGATGCACATGTACTCACGTTTCTCTTGGAGTAAGAGTGTTTGGTCACAGGTTACAAGAATCTACCATTTTAGCAGATAACATCAAGCTGTTTTCCAAAGTGGTTGTAGTAATATATGCTCCCCCCCCAAAGTCTTTCAGCATTCTTGTTCTTCCACATCATTGCCAACTCTTGGTATTGTCAGACTTTTTCATTTTAGCCAATATAGTAGGTATAATTATCTTTAAAGTTGTCACATGCATACATAAGTTTATATTCTCAAAAACTCTGAAACTACTCACAATATGTTTTCTGAGACATGACATAAATATTAGTAAACCTTTATTTTTTCACTTCTCCCCTCATGGCCCCAGAACCTTACACATTCTCACCCATGCTGTCACCCAGAATTTTAGACACAATTATTTTTCTCAAATAATATTTTTTATAAGCAATACTTATTATGTGTTTTACTTTTTCTGTATCATTACTTCTTCCATCCCTTTACTGTGTTCTGGGTTCACTTTTCTTCTTGATGGAGAATTTTTCTTTGGTAATTATTTCAGTGAGGCTTTGTGGGTGGTAAACTTTCTGAGTCTGGAAATATCTATATTTCATGAAAATGGTACATAATAAGATATCATTTCATATCACTGGAGAAAACATGAATTATTTAACCATTGATGATTTAAAATTAGATCCCTATTTCAGTCTTTTTTTAATTCCAAAATATTACAGGGGTACAAATGTTTTTGGTTACATGTATTGATTTTGTTATGCTTGAGTCAGGGTTATAAGTGTGCCCATCACTCAATAGTGTTCATTGTACCTGTTAGGTAGGTTTTTGCCCATCCCTTCCTCCTCCCCATCGCCTCTGCTTGATTTCCACTGAGTTTTTCTTCCCTCTGTGCACACATGTGTGCTCATCAGTTAGTTTCAGTTTAATAGTGAGTATGTGTGGTGTTTGTTTTTCCATTCTATAGATACTTCACTTAGGAAAATGATCTCCAGTTCCATCCAAATTGTTGCAAAAGGACTTAATTCATCCTTCTTCATGGCTGAGTAGTATTCCATGGTATACATATACCACATTTTGTTAATCTACTCATGAATTGATGGGCACTTAGGTTGATTCCACATCTTTGCAATTGTAAATTGAGCTATAATAAACATTCATGTGCAGGTTGTCTTTTCAATAAAATGAAATGACAGTTTTTCCTTTGGGTAAATACCCAGTAGTGAGATTGCTGGATCAAATGGTAGGTCTACTTTTAGTTCTTTGAAGAATCTCCATACTGTCTTCCTTAGAGGTTGTACTAATTTGCAGTCCCACCAACAGTGTATAAGTGTTCCTTTCTCTCGCGTCCATGCCAGCATCTATTGTTTTTGGACTTTTTAATAAAAGCCATTCTGACTGGGGTAAGGTGGTCTTAATTGTGGTTTTAATTGTGGTTTTAATTTTCATTTCCCTGGTGATTAGTAATGTTGAACATTTTTTCATATGTTTATTGGCCATTTATCTATCTCCTTTTGAGAAGCTTCTGTTGATGTTTTTGCCCACTTTTTAATGGGGTTGTTTGTTTTTTTCTTGCTGATTTGCTTGAGTTCTTTGTAGATTCTGGTTATTAGCCCTTTATTGGATGTATAGCATGCAAATATTTTTTCCCATTCTGTAGGTTGTCTATTTGCTCTGTTGATTATTTCCTTAGCTGTGCAGAAGCCTTTTAATTTAATCAAGTCCCATTTGTTTATTTTTATTGTTACTGTGATTGCCACTGGGGTCTTTTTCATAAATTCTTTGCCTAGGCCAATATCTAGAATATTTTTTCCAACATATTCTTCCAGAATTCTTATTGTTTCATGCCATACACTTAAGTCTTTTAACCATCTTGAATTAATTTTGTGAGTGGTGAGAGATATGGATCCTGTTTCATTCTTCCATATGTGGCTATCCAATTTTCTCAGCA
Organism: Daubentonia madagascariensis; assembly: GCA_023783475.1. Classification (NCBI taxonomy): domain Eukaryota; kingdom Metazoa; phylum Chordata; class Mammalia; order Primates; family Daubentoniidae; genus Daubentonia; species Daubentonia madagascariensis. The sequence goes on from JAKFHU010000901.1 coordinate 11,208,827, forward strand.
CCATTTATTGAGTAGGACTTCTTTTCCCCTGTGCATATTGTTGTCTGCTTTGTCAAAGATCAGTTGGCTGTATGTGGATGGTTTTATATCCGGGTTCTCTGTTCTGTTGCATTGGTCTATGTCTCTATTTTTGTGCCAATACCATGTTGTTTTGGTTACTATAGCCTTGTAGTATAGTTTGAAGTCTGGTAATGTGATGCCTCCAGATTTGTTCTTTTTGCTTAAGATTGCTTTGGCTATTTGGGCTCTTTTTGGGTTCCAAACAAAGGGTAGAATTATTTTTTCTAGATCTGTGAAATATGATGTTGGTATTTTGGTGGGGATTGCACTGAATCTGTAAGTCACTTTGGGTAATACAGACATTTTAACAATGTTGATTCTACTGATCCACATGCACATGATATTTTTTTCCATTTGTTTGTGTCGTCTGCAATTTCTTTCATCAGTGTTTTGTAGTTCTCTTTGTAGAGATCTTTTACCTCCTTGATTAAGTATATTCCTAGGTATTTTATTTTCTTTGTATCTATTGTGAATGGTATTGAGTCTTCAGTTTGACTCTCAGCTTGACTGTTATTGGTGTATAGGAATACTACTGATTTGTGTACATTGATTTTGTAACCTGAGACTTTGCTGAATTTATTTATCAATTCCAGGAGTCTCTTGGTGGGATTTTTGGGATTTTCTAGATATAAGATCATATCATCAGCAAAAAGTGATAGTTTGACCTCCTCTTTCCCAATTTGGATATCCTTTCTTTCTTTCTCTTGCCTGATTGCTCTAGCTGGGACTTCCAGCACTATGTTGAATAGAAGCAGTGACAGTGGGCACCCTTTTCTTGTTCCAGTTCTTAGTGGGAATGCTTTTAACTTTGCCCCATTCAGTGTGATGTTGGCTGTGGCTTTGTCATGTATGGCTTTTATAATCTCGAGATATGTTCGTTCTATGCCTAATTTGTTGAGGGTTTTTATTATGAAAGGGTGCTGAATTTTGTCGAATGCTTTTTCTGCATCTATTGAGATGATTGTATGGTTTTTGTTTTTGCTTCTGTTTATGTGGTGAATCACATTTGTTGATTTATGTATGTTGAACAATCCTTGCATTCCTGGGATGAAGCTCACTTGGTCATGGATTATTTTTTTGATGTGCTGTTGGATTCAGTTTGCTAGTATTTTATTGAGGACTTTTGAATCTATATTCATAAGGGATATTGGTCTGTAGTATTCTTTTTTTGTTGTTTCCTTTTCTCGCTTTGGTTATCAAGGTGATACTGGCTTCATAGAATGAGTTCAAGAGGATTTCTTCCTTCTCGATGTTATGGAATAATTTCTGCAGTATGGGTACCAGCTTTTCTTTGTAGGTCTGGTAATATTTGGCTGTGAATCCATCTGATCTGATGTGCTTCTTTCTGTTTTTGGAAGATTTTTTATTACTGCTTCAATCTCATTGCTCATTATTGGTCTGTTCAGGAGTTCTATTTCTTCCTGATTGAGTCTTGGGAGGTTGTGTGTTTCCAGAAATTTGTCCATTTCCTCTAAGTTTTTGAGTTTATGTGCATAGAGATTTTCATAGTATTTACAGATGATATTTTGTATTTCTGTGGTATCAGTTGTAGTGTCTCCTTTTTCATTTCTGATTGAGCTTATTTGGGTCCTTTCTCTTCTATTCCTGGTTAATCTAGTAAGAGGTCTATCAATTTTGTTTATCTTTTCAAAGAACCAACTTTTTGTTTCATTGATGCTTTGTATTTTTTTTTTCATTTTCCATTTTGTTTAGTTCTGCTCTGACCTTAGTTATTTGTTTTCTTCTGCTGGCATTGGGTTTGGTTTGCTCTTCCTTTTCTAGTTCCTTCAGACATGTCATTAGGTTTTTAATTTGTGGTCTTTCTGTCTTTCTGATGTAGGCATTTAAGGCTATGAATTTTCCCCTTAGGACTGCTTTTGATGAATCCCATAGATTTTGGTAGCTTGTGTCCCCTTTGTCATTCAGTTCAAGGAATCTTGTGATTTCCATCTTAATTTCATTATTGACCCATTAGTCATTCATCAGCAAGTTGTTTATTTCCATAACTTTGTGTAGAATTGAGTGTTTCTCTTGGAGTTGATTTCTAGTTTTATTCCACTGTGGTCTAAGAGGATACATAATATGATTTCTGGGTTTTTTTAAATTTGTTGAGACATGTTTTGTGGCCTAAGATATGACCAATCTTGGAGAATGTTCCATGTGCTGATAAGAAGAATGTATATTCACTAGTTTTTGGGTAAAATTTTCCATAAATGTCTGTTAGCCCCATTTGTTCTAGAGTCCTGTTTAAGTCTAGTGTTTCTTTATTTATTTTCTTCTTGGATGATCTGTCCAGTTCTGTCAGTGGGGTATTGAAGTTCCCAGAAATTGTGATGCTGCTGTTTATCTCTTTGCTTAGATCTAGTGGGGTTTGCTTTATGAATCTGGGTGTTCCCATGTTAGATGCATAAATATTTAGGATTGTTATGTCTTCTTGTTGAATTGTTCCCTTTACTATTATATAATGACCATCTTTGTCTTTCTTTACTATTGTTGATTTAAAGTCAATTTTATCTGATGTGAGAATGGCTATGCCTGCTTTCTTTTGGTTTCCATTTGTATGGAATATTTTTTTCCATCCCTTCACCTTGAGTCTGTATGAGTCCTTGTGGGTTAGATGTGTTTCCTGGAGACAGCAGATGATTGGGTTGTATTTTTTCATCCATTCAGCCAGCCTGTGTCTCTTGAGTGGGGTAGTCAGACCATTCACATTGATTGATAGAATTGATATGTGGGCTGTTGTTCTGTTCATCCTGTTGGGTAGAACCTTATTGTTTTGTTTTACCTCTTGTGCTATTATTTTATATAAGTTCTGAGCTTTAGCTCTTGGGTGGTTTTACACTGGTGGGTGTCTATTGTGCTGATCCATGTATAATGTAGTTCTGAATATTTCCTGCAGGGCAAGTTTGGTCTTGACAAATTCCCTCAGTGTTTCCTTGTCTGAAAAAGTCTTTGTTTCTCCTTCATATATGAAATTTAGTTTTGCAGTATACAGAATCCCAAGTAATATGGTGCCTGCCATCTTGGCTCAGGTCTGTGATGATGGGAAACACCCCAAGGATGCTGGCAGCCTGATTCTTTGTCCTCAAGAAGCTCGCAGTTCATTGGTAGCAGCAGCTTTTGGGCTCATGAGGGTAGAAAGGCTCTCCAACAGCTCAGGAGCCTGCTGACTGCCAGAGATGTGAGGGAGGGAGAAACAAACCATTTCACCTACCCTTTTCACTGGACACCAAGTCTCTCAGGGGTTGACCTGTGCTGATATCTTGCTCCTTCTTGTTCTGCTCTGTAACTTCTTCCCATGGAATCTCTTGTAGGTTCTGGCACTTTTCTCTTGGAATTACATCTGATCTATGATTTTTTTTTGTTTGTTTCTTCTTTTTCATCTAAAACTTTTCCTTCTTTCTGAGATGATCTGGCAGCTGGTGTCTCTGGCCAGCCATCTTCTCCCTCACTCCTACTTCACTCTTTACTATAAAATCATTTTCAGATAGGTCCAAGGTTTAAGTATAAATATTGAAAGTATAAAAATTGACAGAATAAAATGTGGATTATTGTTTCTGTATAATCTTGCAGTAGAGAATTCCTCCTTTAATATTACATAAAAACTTAAACTTCACCTTTTGAAGAAAAAAAATGTAGTTAAAATACTATTGCAAAACTGGGGAGAAATAATAATTGAAACACATATAGAAAGCAGGTAATTTATTTTCTTAACATACAAACAGGTTTAAAAGCCAATAAGTCTTTTTTTTTTTTTTCCTTAAGATTGCTTTGGCTATTCAGGTTCTTTTTTGCTTCCAAATGAAACTCAGGATTATTTTTTCTAGGTCTGTGAAATAAGACCTTGGTATTTTGATGGGAATTGCGTTGAATCTGTAAATCACTTTGGGCGATATGGACATTGGTGTTGATTCTACCAATCTATGAGCATGGGATGTTTTTCCTTTTGGTTGTGTCATCTACAATTTCTTTCACCAGTGTTTTGTAGTTCTCCTTGTAGAGATCTTTCACCTCCTTTATTAAGTATATTCCTAAGTGTTTTGTTTTCTTTGTAGCTATTGTAAATGGTATTGAGTCTTTGATTTGACTCTCAGCTTGACTGTTACTAGTATATAGAAATGTTACTGATGTGTATACATTTATTTTGTAACCTGAGACTTTGCTGAATTTATTTATCAATTCTAGGAGTCTTTTGGTGGAGTCTTTAGGGTTTTCTAGATACAAGAAGATACCATCAGCAAACAAGAATAGTTTGATCTCCTCTGTCCTGATTTAGATACCCTTTATTTCCTTTTCTTGACTGATTGCTCTGGCTAGGACTTCCAGTACTACGTTGAATAGAAGTGGTGATAGTAGGTACTCTTGTCTTGTTCCGGTTCTTAGTGGGAATGCTTTTCCCCATTCAGTATGATGCTGTCTGTGGGTTTGTCATTACAAGGCTGTAGTAACCAAAACAGCATGGTACTGGTATAAAAGGAGAGACATAGACCAAAGGAATTGAATAGAGAACCGAGAAATAAAACCATATAGCTATGACCAACTGATCTTCAACAAAGCAGACAAAAACATATACTGGGAAAAGGACACCCAATTCAATAAATGGTGCTGGGAAAGTCACATAGCCACATACAGAAATGAAGCAGGACCCCTATCTCTTGCCATATACAAAAATTAATTCAAGATGGATTAAAGACTTAAATATAAGTCATGAATCATAAAAATTCTAGAATAAAATGTAGGAAAAACTTTTTTAGCCATAGGCCTAGGCAAAAAATTTATGACTAAGACCCCAAAGGCAAAAATAGCAATGACAAAAATAAATGAGACTTAATTAAATTAAAAACCTTCTGCACAGCAAAGGGAATAATCAACAGAGTAAACAGGCATCCTACAGAATGGGAGAAAATATTTGCAAACTATACATCTGACAAAGGACTAATATCCAGAATCTACAAAGAACTCAAATAAATAAACAAACAAAAAAAAAACCATCAAAAAATGGGCAAAAGACATGAACAGAATTTTTTCAAAAATAGGTAGACAAATGACCAAAAAACATATGAAAAAATGGTCAACATCACTAATCATCAGAGAAATGTGAATTAAAACCACAATGAGATACCACCCTACCCCTGTCAGAATGGCTGTTATTAAAAGTCAAAAAACAACAAATACTGGCATAAATGAAGAGAACAGGAACACTTATACACTGTTGGTGGGACTGCAAACTAGTACAACCCCTGTGGAAAACAGTATGGACATTCCTCAAAGAACTAAAAGTAGACCTACCGTTCAATCCAGCAATTCCACTACTGGGTATCCACCCAAAGGAAAAGAAATCATTTTATCAAAAAGACACCTGCACCCAAATGTTTATCACAGCACAATTCACAATTGTAAAGATATGGAATCAACCTAAGTCCCCATTAACTCATGAGTGGATAAAGAAAATGTGGTATATGTATACACCATGGAGCACTACTCAGCCATAAAAAGGAATGAAATAATGTCTTTTGTAGCAACTTATATATGGAACTGGAGTCCCTTATCCTAAGTGAAGTATCTCAGAAGTGGAAAAATAAGCACCACATGTTCTCACTAATAAGTGGGAGCTAAATGATGGGTACACATGGGCACAAAGAGACATAAAGGACATTGGAAACTAAGAAGAGGGGAGGTTGGGAGTGAGGTGAGGGATAAAAACTTACCTATTTGGTACTATGAACACCAGGTGATGGACACACTGAATGCCCTGATTTCAGCATTATGCAGTGTATCCATGTAACAAAACGTGTGTACCCCCTTAATATTTTGAAATAAAAAAATATAAACACACAGAGAAAAGTCAATAAGTCAAACCTATAGAAAAACAGTTGAAAAACTCAAATATAAAATTTATGAAAAAAGAAATACGAATTATCAACTTTATTCCAAGATAAAAATGCAAATTAAAATAAGTCATTTTTCACCCACAGATTGGCAAAGATTAAAAGGTTTTATAATTTCTAGAGTTATCATGGATGTGAAGGAAGCATGGTGTTAAGACAAATTTTTCTAAACTTTTTGAGAGATAATTTGGCAATATCTGTCAAAATCTAAAACACGAACAAAATCTAAACAAATTAAGTAAAAAATAAAAAGTACAGAAATATGTACAGTGTGATCCCATTTGTTAAAAAATACTATATATGCTTATGAACAACAAAAATTTCTGGAATGATAGAAAGGAACTTCTAACAATGGTAACTTCTGGAAAGTAGGCCTGATGATGAGGGTGGGAACATAACCTTTCATTTTATATTCTACTCTATCGTTTGTACTGTTTCACTACATATCCTCATTTTGAAAAGGCAGTTTTAGTTCAATGAAAGCTTGGTTTGGTCCCACTGTATAACTTGATTTCCTCAAAACTTAGTGTTATTTTCATCCATATTATTAGATTACAGCATCCACAAAAAGTAAAATAATTATATCTCTTCTGGTGGGGGTCAGAAACAGATTGAATACAACATAGAGAACTTCCTGACAACTGGAACATCCCACTGATGGCAGGGCCTGCCTTGTAAGCTAGAGAGTTTCCACTACTTCCACAGTCTTTGAGACCTTAAGGCAAGGATAACAGAAAAAGGACCCTTTATTTGTGTGAGAGACTAAACAATCCGTAAAATTTTTTTCAGCTCTATGATGCCATGATTCTAAAATTTACAAAAATCTGATTAACATTCAGAATTTGGGAAATATGTCTACTCTATAAGATTTCATATCAAAACAACACAGAAGCCAATTTCAAAGGGCTCTCGCTGGCCAGAGATAGGACATTTGGAAATCAAAAAGAAAAATAAGTACAGTGGATTCCAACATATAAAATTCCATGAGTTTATAATGATAATAAAAAGTAAAAATATCATTGGTCATCTTTGGAGGTTTCTAGGGTACCAACTTATTACACTGAAAACTGATAAATATAAGGAGAAAGAATCAATTATTTATTTTGCCTTTCAGGATTTATCCTGATTTTCAGGAAAACCAAATAGTTTATGAGGAAAATTCTCCTTTATAAATGAATCATAGCTAATCATTGCAGGAACAACAACAGAATTAGAAAAATCACAATTTTCAACCTTAACTAAATAATGGATATAGGCATTGCTCATCAATGGTTGCTAAAACCATTTATGTGAAAGGCAGAAGGGGAACCCCAGAATGGATGAGATTAGGCTTCACCTGAACCCACTGATCAAACTTATCATCACTAAATAAGACATCTAGTCATGAAGTGCACCTTGATAACATGTGATAGGAAATACAGAGCACTTCCCAGGAAGTATTCTTGCCCCTCCTCCAAATTGAGCCTAAATCCAATCAGGTTCTAGGTCCACCAGAGGTATATGGGAGACAGTGGTACGTGATCCACAATACCACAAAGATACAATAAGTCAAGGCCTTAAAGTGGGAAATTCTAAACTGTACAATAAATTACCCAGTTTGTTAAAAAATAAGTGGCATACACAAAGAAGAAGATATAATAGTAAAATGCAATGTATGGACCTTCTTTAGATCCTGAGCTGAACATACCAACTATGAAAGACACTTTTGTGACAATCAAGAATTAAACATGGACTTTTAGTTGATGTTGAGGAATTATTGTAAATTTTGTTGGTTGTGACATAGTTTTGTGGTTAGGTTTTTAAAAAGTTCTTATCTCTTAGAGATACACACTGAAGTATTTATAGATGAAATATGATGTCTGAGATCTACTTCAATTCATTAAAAATGTGGGGACTGCATTAAAAAATAATAGTAGAGAGCTGATATTTTTGTACAGAGGATGAGGTGGGGAGCCTCTACTTTAGTGTGTATTTGAAATTTTTCACAGTGAAAAATTTTGAAAGACAAAAGAAGACAGCCTATATGGGAAGCATCTAACACTGCTCCTAGGAAGCATTCAAACATATTAGATATAATCATAATAATCATTAGCATAGAAAAATATTCTACTGATTTTCACTGACAGAGTTAATAAAAGACACTGAAGTTGGTAATATTGATGATTTTGTTAGTGTATGCCTTAACTGAGGTAAACAGACGGGATTAAGTAAGGGCTCTGACTCTTAATTTAACATATTTACTTAATGTCTCAAATACTGGATATAAATAAGTTCTTAGACTGTGACTAAGACACTTAAAAAATTAATTCTCAAGCCAGCAGTCTAAGTTTCCTTGGTCTAATATGTCTAGATGACAGTTCATTTTGGGCATTTCCTGCTTAAATAATTTATTCTTTTTTCTCATTAATATTCTTACACTTTCAGAGCTCAGCTATAAGGAAAGAAAATTAACTAGAATTTCCAAATTACCATTACAAGTTAAAAAGCGAAGTATCTCGTGTGATAAGTGGATATGATGTCTATTTTTTTTCACTCTTTTGGGCTCATTTCACACATATTCTCTCACTGTACAATTAACCCAATTAATTTCTGATTAGTCCCTAATAGGTTAAGAGGGTTCATTACATCTTGAGGACCATTTGCCTCAAGAAAATAGAAACTTGCCTGTATTCCTACAGTTGGGAGCTGGCCACACAGTGGGAGGTGGGCGGCGGGAGAGCGAGCAGGGCTTCATCTGTGTTTGCTGCCGCTCCCCATCACTCGCATCACCGTCTGGGCTCTGCCTCCTGTCCATGGGCAGGGGCACTGGATTCTCGTAGGAGCACCAATCCTACTGTGGACTGCACATGTGGGGGATCTGGGTTGCATGCTCCTTGTGAGAATCTGGTGCCTGATGATCTGGGGTGGAGCTGGGGAGATGGTGCTCCATCCCCCAACCTTTCATGGAAGAATTGTCTTCCATGAAGCCAGTCCCGGGTGGCTAGAAGGTTGGGGACTGCTGCTGTATTCTCCAACCCCACCACGCCTCTACCCCTTCCTTCTCACCTATAGGTCCCATAACAAGGTAAGGATATAGAAGCCATGTTGAGACAACCCTGTGGTCCACTGAGCCCCAGATGCAATGTCTGGAAATATCCTTAATGGGCCATGTCCTGGGGGCCATATGTAAGCCTGACCACCTTAGGAATGCTCCAGATAATCATTAACTTCCAACTTTCTGAGGCTAAAACCTCCTCTAACTCCTTGATATTTTGAGAATATAGTATTGTAAGGAAGTGGGGAATCACTTTTCAAAATCACACCTGTCTTCGAGGAGTGTGGATGCTCAAAGGTATCAGAGTCTTTTCCAGTCTTCTGTGCTCATATGGTAATGAGCCCTGTTTTTCAACTGAGCACCATGATGACTTTTGATATGGGCCTGATGCTGGGTTAGGGAATAGGGGCTGAAGAGAGTTGAAGTACAGGTCTTAATAGATAACAAGAAGAATGGAATTCTTGGGGATAATCTGGTCAGGGAGAGGCGTAAGGAAAAGAGACTGAAGGGGAAAGAGGGATCCAGCTGCTTGACCCATGGCTTGGGCACCATATATGTAGGGAGTCCAGCCAGTGAAACATCTAGTGGCACAGTGGCCAAAATGATCTTTACAAAGAGGGAGGTCTAATATGTGACTTAAAACTGTGTTTCTACAACATAAATACTTTTGGTTTCCCCGAACATTGCTATATAACAAAAGCCTTTATGATCAAATTGTGTCTATTTCTTGTTGCTTTCTTGGTAGGAGACAGGTGAAGGAGGTCAAAGGATCAGGCTAAGTTCCCTATCAGGGTGGGTGGATCCAGTATGGAATAGTATGAAGTTCATAAACTCAAGTAATTCATCAGAAGAAAGTAATTAGAGCCAGAGGTGACCATGAGAACACAAGCCTCTGGGAATTTGCAAAAATTTGGGCTAAGAGCTTAGATGTTCTACAAGCTGTGGAGTGAGTGAGCAAATCTTCTCTGGCTCTTAAGAGGCAGGGCCCCCTCTGATAATGAACCTCACTGCTTTTGTGCTTGTCCTAAAACAACATCACCCAACCTTCAAGGAGGTCACATCTAGTTTCAAACGTTGTGAAATGAAAGCCAAGTTTTCTGCATTGGTCCCCTTCAATCTGTTCCCTTTGAGCCTAAAGAGTTATAATCATTTCCGCCTATATTCACATGAAAGTGATTCACTCTCCATTGGTGTTTTAGTTGAACTTCTCTGATTCATTTCCATTATGACTTATTTCTTGTGTAAGGCTGTGTTTAAAACAAATATTATTGAAGTTCGATGCTTCTAACCATTGCCACTGGCATCAAGAGAGTTGAGTGTGCACTGAATTTTGGTCATCTCGGGCAATCCATGAGGACTGAAGTCCCAGCTTTTGGTCTCAGCTCTGCCTCTGAACCCATGATGGGACCTTGAGCACTCAATTTCCTTAACTGCCAAATTAGACAACAAACTTGCACTGCTCACCTCCTATGACTGTTGAGAAGATTAAAAGACATAATTTATATAAATGATCTTATTCAGAACACAGTATTATGCAAATAAGGGTTAATAATTGGGCTGATGATACTTAGACAATAAAGAAATATGTTTCCTTTGTTAAGGACTATTTGATTTAGCAACGTACCTGAGAAAAGAATTACTGAATCCCGATTGTTCTTTATTTCCCAATGGGTGATCTGGCAATGGTCTAAACAAACACAAAATTGAGAACCCCTTTAAACCTTCCTGGTAGGTAGTTTTCCTTCAAGCATTCAAGCTGGCCAATAACCCAACGAACTTCTAATTTCTCTTCTAAGAACGAACTCTGCACAGAGAACTTCAGCCAAACTACCCTGAGGCTTTTGACGTGTCAAAAAGTACTTCCTCTGTAAGCCAAGAATCTAATCTTTAGAGAGGGCCAATCTGAATTAAATAGCCTCAGGGTGTAGTATGTTCAATTGAGTAGAAGCACCTTCCCCAGTTGTGTCTTCCAGCGTCCTACTGGTTCACACGGCTGCAGTTGCCTTTCTCTGCTGTCCTTACTCTGGCTGAATTCTCTTCCTGTTCCAGGGAACAAGGCTGAAGAACCTCCAGGGCTCAACCATGCAAATGTTTATGAGATTTAGGTAACTCAGGCAGAGATCTTTATGGTACAGTGGAGAAAGTTACTCCAGTAAAAATGTGAAGCAATTTCAGAGCAAGCTCCTTACCCACCCCCAAAGCACTTAATGGCATCAGATGAATGGCTCTGCACCTGGGGGCTGCCACCATGGCACTTGGTGTGACCCCGTTTTCCCAGTCTCTTCTTCCTGAGCACCTAATAGCTATTGCATGACAGTTAGGGACATATACTCCCTGAGAACAGAGCGCCACTCTTAGTTCCTCCTTTATTTTTGTCCGAGACACATTCTTTCCTCAGGCTTACCTCGGTTCTGCTCCTCTTCCCATTCCTAACAAGACCAAGTGTGACCTATTTGTACATTTATTTTTATTGTCTAAATATCATCAATTATTAATCATATACCTGATCTGATACACAAAGCAAGTCAGTCAGGGAGCAATGGATTGTATTCTGGTTACTCTAAAAATATATAGTTGGGAAAAATGAACAGCTGGAAGTAATTATAGGGCTTTTTAAAAGAATAACTTTTTCTTTTTATAAAATAATAAATGCTCATTATAGAACTTGGCAAAAAATATGAATAGTCTTAAAATCCTTTTGTTGGAGATGTATGATTGTGCATTTGGCTAGGAGACCCAGATGTAGACAAATGGAGCTTTAGCCCAGAACACCTCCCTCCCCACATGGTACCCACAGGAGGAAACTGCACAAAGGAAGCCAGGCCAGGACAAGTAACTCCTTGCTGTTAGGAGAGGCTTTGGCTCCAAAGCCAAGATTAGAACTCCAGTACCTGTTCTGGATCACATGGAGTGCTCCTTTTTCTGAAAATATTGGGCCTAAATGGCCTTGAACCAATGCAGGCTAGAAGCTACTCCATGTGGGCCCCCCCAATCCTGAGCCCAAGAGGAATGACAGCCACCCCTATTGGAGCCAAGGGAAGAGAGGAGTCACAATAGGGGCCACTTGGACCACTGCTCTAGACCAGTGACGGGCTCCCTGGGCCCAGCTGCAGGTGGTGAGAACAGCTCCGGAGAAAGAAGGAGGGAGGTGGGACAGTGGAGCACCCCCACCCCCAAGCCACGAGTGCAGGCCTGGGAGACAAGGCCTCTCAGTGGCCCAGATCATCACCGGTGCAGATCCTCCTTGACCTCCTTGGGGTAGGATAAGGGGAGTGTGGGGGGAGGGGGGGAGATAAGGGAGAGGTGTCCCCCAGAGATTTGCACCTTTCACCCTACAACCCCCCTTTTAGGAAATCTATCTAAGCAAATAATCAGGTACATGTGAAAAGCTTTGGTTCTAAGAACAGTTGGTATAGCATTATTCATGACAACTAAAGTAATTTGGATGTTAAGTATTACATACATTATGATAATTAAATTGAATTATGAGGCTTTTAAAGGCAGGCACTTCATATACATATCAGAAAAGCCTGAGGTCAAGGCTTTGTTCAAGGAGTTCAGCTCATAGTTCAATAATATTTATTTTTCTAAATTTCACCTGATTAATCCATTTTTCCCACAAGTAAAACAATAGAAAAAAGACAGCAAAATGCCTTTTACAGGTCCAAAGAGTAGTGAAAAAGCCAAAAATGATATTCACAGACATTTGGAGCTGGATAGAATTTTGGAGATAATTTAGTCCAATACCCCTCATTGTACAGATAATAAAACTAAGTCCTAGTGAGGGGAAGTGAGTTATCTAAGATTAGGTAAGAACCAGAATCTGTATCTTTGAACCCCCCAGCCCAGGCTCCTTCTGTTGCCCTTCCCTGAGGCTGCAGGGCCCTTTGCATTCTGGCAGAGATTTGAATTAGGCCCTTCCTATTGACACAATCTCTGATTAGAACTGGCACTCAAATAGAAATGATCAGTTTAACAAACACAAATATAAGACAGTTAAATTTGAATGTCAGATAAACAATGACTACTTTTTTTAGTATAAGTATGTCCCAAATGCCTATATATTATTTTTTTATGTATGTATGTATGTGTACATACACTGAAAATGGTTTGTTGTAATCCTGAAATTCAACTGAAAATGGAAATATGGGCATATTTTTATTTGCTAAAACCAGCAACTCTATATTTAAAAAGAGATGAGACAAAGATTGTTAGAATAAGAAAGGATCAACCATTCTGATTTCCTGATTTTTATAGGTGAGAAAACTGATAAGCAGAGAGTAGCTGTGGCCTGCTCAAGGTTCCAAAGTTGCTTGGTGACCAAGTTGAGACTACAACTCAAAGTGAATGGTTCCCAGGGCCCCTTCTAACACATCACAGTGTACACACCTTCCCTCATGACATTAAAAAAAAAATTCAACTTGTAAATTTTTTAAGGATGTAATTGAAAAGACCTTCTCATGTGCAGTCCATTTCCCCTCCACACCTCTCTTAGGCTACAGCAGTACAGTGAGGGCTTTCCTTGTTGTCAAAATAACATAAAGCACCAAAAGGATTCTCAGAAGGTCTTTTAGAATAGTGGATCTCATACTCAAGCATGCACCAGAATCACCTGGAAGGCTTGTTAAAATGTAGATCACTGGGTCCCACTCCCAGAGTGTTTTTTTTTTCAATATGGATCTTGGTGGCTTGTTTATTACAAAATCAAAACTGAGAACTATGAACTTACTACATCCATTTAAAATAAATAACATATGAAATGCAGATTCTTGCAGAGATATAAGACATGAAAATCAAAATCAATGGAATGAACCTCCATGTTTCATTTGCTCACAAACTCACACACTTATTCTGCAAAAAAGACAATTGCAGCAAAGACAAAATTACTCTTTTGCAAACAATCCTATCCCTCCAAAGAGGCCAAAATAAACATACATATATATGTTAAAGTGTTATTATTCGACACAAATGCTATTTCTAGAAAAAAAAATTACATAGGTTAAAAAAAAAGTATACAACATCTTAAGCCATTAAATCACCAACACACAAAAAACCACCAAAATCACTGTTTTTAATGATGATTAACATACACAAATACAAAATATTGATCAAAACTCAGAAAGTAAATACCTGGACTGATACAAAGTCCATTGTTGGGGGAATTTTTCTTCAATTTAAATCTTTTCTCATCACTAAAAAAAAAAATCTTGAAGTGCTAACTTTATATAAAGCAGTCAAATTCTTCAAGTAATTTGCTATTAAGTAAGCCAATTTTTATAGAGCTAAACAGGGACTAGAATAAACTAAAGTAAAATAGGAAGATAGACACGGGGAAAAAATTGTGACGAGTTGTAGCTGGACAAAGTAATAGAATTATACCTTCTTGGCCAATCATTTCGATTACACACATAAGCTAACAGATTTAGGTATCTGCGGTATCTGCTGGTTTAGTACACTAACTACCTTGGGTTTGCTAAAATTTGTATAGCAATCAACAGGTATACATAAAGTCCTAAGGAAAAGAATGCCATTTAAAAACCAACACTGCACACTAATTAAAGCAATTTTAAAAGGTTGTCTACTACTATAAATGAATATAAAATGTAATGGATCATACAAACTAAGACCTGAAAACTTGTCCAAAATTTAATTATTTCTGCCCTTGAGCTGCCTCTTCAAGGAAGTACACATTAACAAAATAGTGATTGAGGTGTTTGCTGTCATGTTTTTTCTTTCTGAAAGAACGATCACAGAAGACACAAACAAAAGAAGTCAGCCACTTTGACTGCCAAGGAAGTTTTCCTCTGCATTTTTTCCACTAGTTTCTCGTGAAGCTGGCTAAGGCCCATGCAATCCAGAATCATCACTACCCCCTGACATGTTGTCCCTTAGGTCACTTCCATCATGACTGTGAATGCCTTTGTCTTTATCAATTTCCTGAGACTCAGTTGCTGCCACAGGAACAGGAGGTGATGCCGGAGCAATGTCAGACACTGCTTCTTGCGCTTCCATTGGTGGGGGCAGAAGCAATGTTGAATCTGGCTCTTCATCTGTGGAGTGTTTACCAGGGAGAGTCTCTGCTGTGTTCTCATCAGTGCTCATTTCCATTTCACAAAGCACAGTATCTAAAGTTTCGCCCTCTGGCATATTCAAGTTTTGTGCAGAGCATGAAACCTTAGCAGTAGCAGCAAGACCAGCTAGCTAGACGCTTATCTGCCTTTCCGCTCCTACTTTCTGAAGAGGGGCTTCTTTATTTCCTTCACCTTTGGAGAGTAATTTGTGGTCTTTTGATGCCTCTTCTTTTAAATTTCCCTTTGGCAGTGGCGGTGCTGGTGGTTGGGGATCCGTGTGTTTGCACTTGCCTTCAGAAGCCAGCTGTCTTTAACAGGCACTAAACCAACCACGGGAAGGACTTGCTCCTTTCCTGCCATTACCATCTGCATGTTGGACTTCTCCTTTTTTTATTATCTTTTTGGGGAGGAGACTTTGGGATTGGCTCCATGTGAAGAGGAGGCTCTGTCTGAGCAGGTTCCTTCTGAACAACTTAATCTGAACAGGCCCCATGTGAGCAGGTTTCCACGCCCAGAGTTTCTGATGCAGGAGGTCTGGGGTAAGCACCTGCAATCTGCATTTCTAACAAACTCCCAGGTGGTGCCAATGCTGCCTAAGCCATCTTGGAGAGCCACTGGCTTAACTGATGCAGTCACGCCTGTTCTTCATGAGTTCCCTGATCAAACAAGAAAAAAAAAACTCCTGTGCTTAGTAATATTGTGTCTCAGTTATAGAAAATCAGATTCTATGTGTTATTAGAGACTGTTTGTTAGGGGCAAAACCAGTCTAAATAAATTTGCTGAGCTGAGACCAGTGAGATTGGACTGCAGCAATGAATTAAATGATTATGAGGCAAATTTAGCAAGGGAGGGAAAGAGGGAATAGGAACAATAATTAGTTTCAGGAATGAGGAACCACGTGAACAATTTGGAAATGCACTGTGGTCAGAATGTTCTGTGGCTATTTCATACCTTTTATTTTTCCCCCCAAACTTAACAATCCAATTACGTGGCTAATTGCAGCTGAATGAGACATTTGTTGAGATGATTAAGGCCAATCTGCGAAGTTTTGAGGCCTTTGTTCAATCACTTTTGTGGGAACTCAGCGCCCTATTTCCACCATCGGAGCTGGAGGCTCCAATACAGTTTCCCATCCCATACCCCGCCTTCCAATCTCTGCCGCCCCCCCTTGCTGTTCCCTGAACACTGGCCAGATTGTTACACCTCTCTTGGCTACTGAAGGAAACCACCAAACTGAAGTTTCCAAATCTACCCTTTTTGTCTTTGTCCTCCTTCAACTGGCCCCTCCGAAATCCTGAGCACCACAGCTGAGAAATCTTGTCATGTGATGGTATCTCTCCTTGTGCTTTGCATGTAGCAATGCACATATGTGATGATTATTTGATCTTCCACCAAACGGCATAGCTCATTTCTAAAATCCCTGGAAAAAATGCAATAAAAAAGTTACATTTCTGAACTGCAGGGTCTGAGAGATACATTCCCATAGAAAGAGCAGAGAAACTCAGTTGGCCATGGTATAATTCCATGGACAAAGCTTAATTGGAAAATACCCTTGGCAATAAGTATAGAGCAAAGGAGAAAAAAATTTCCACCGGCCAACTGTGAGGCAGAGACAGCTGGCCCTGCTCAATGCTTAGGGGTCCCTGGGAACTCATTTCCAGCTTGCCTGAAGGCAGAGTCCCTGGCCACATGAAGTCAGGAGCTAAAAGCAAAGGAAACAGTTCCCTAAATGTACCTTTACAACCCAGCAGCTCTCCCAGGAAACCAGAGTTGTCCCTCACCTCTGTGGGAAGTATAGTAAAAGCATATTTCAAATCCCAGCTGGGAATTAAGGAGATAAAAATTAGAATTAACTCCTTCAAGAATACCAGGGTGGTAGGCAGTTTAATACAGGGTTCTGGTTTCCTCTCTGCCTCTCAAATAGCATGCCTGTGATTCCCTGCAGAGGAGACCAAGAGTAAAGATTTGTAATATATTCCTAATAAACAAGGCCGTGATGAGAAGCCGCACTGACATACAGAATAAAACAATGAAATGCGGGTGCCCCCCCCCCCAAACTCTGTCACTGCCATGTCTCAGGGCCTCCCCCAGGGACACATTCTTGGGGAGGGGCTGGACCAAGGCACATTGTTCGGGAGGGCACCATTGGTCAAATTGATCTGCAAGAATGAACTGCCACGGAGCAGAGAGGCTGAGCAACCCATCCAACATGGCCCTGAGCGCACACTTCAAGGGACAGCTGCCAGTGCTGTAGATAGGGAAGAAAAGGTGATACAGAGCTGGGTGGGGTCCAGTGAGTGGTGCAGGGAGGAGGGGCAAGAGGAAGCAGCAGGACAAGCAGCAAGGAGGAGGCAGGTGTGGCCTGGCGTTTGAAGGAGGAGCAGGAAGGTGAGCAAAGGGAAGAATGCCATTCTGCTTGACTTCCCAACTCTCTGTACCAGTGGGTCTCACACTTGAGCATGTGTCAGAATCACCTGCTGGGCTTGTTAAAACACAGATTTCTGGGCCCCAAGTCCAGATTTTCTGATTCAGTAGGTTTGGGATGAGGCCTGAGAATTTGCATTTCTAGCATGTTGCCAGATAAGAATGATGCTGCTGGCCTGGGGAACCACACTTTGAGAAACATCGGTCTAAACAAAGGTGAGGAGAAAGAGTTTGAAGTCTTATTTGGCACAAACTTGGCTCATCAGTCCCTTTCAGAAAGATCAGAATTCAGCTTGGTCAGAGACAGGAAAAAGAATAAGTCACAAACCAGGATGGTGTTGGGGGAGGAAGGAGTCAAGGGAACCAGACCCCAAACCAACTCCAAAGCAGAGTGAGGACGAGCAGGGGGGGCCTGCCCATGGCTCAGCCAGGAACACCCGTCAGACATGGAGGATCTGCTCATGCATTTGGAATCGAGGAACACACAAGAAACAGCCCCTGAAACCAGGGAGATTTCCTCCATGGCCTGTCACAGGTGTCTGAAATGCCAGTTTTATAAGGTTCCATTTAAAACAGCAATAACAGGCCGGGCATGGTGGCTTAAGCCTGTAATCCTAGCACTCTGGGAGGCTGAGATGGGAAGATTGCTTGAGACCAGGAGTTCGAGACCAAGCTGAGCAAGGGCAAGACCCCATCTCTACAAGAAAACAGAAAAATTAGCTGGGCATGGTGGCGTGCGCCTGTAGTCCCAGCTACTCTGGAGGCTGAGGCAGGAGGATCGCTTGAGCCCAGGAGTTTGAGGTTGCAGCGAGCTATGATGACACCACTGTACTCTAACCTGGGCAAGAGAGCGAGACCCTGTCTCAAAAAAAACAAAACAAAACCTCTGGGCACTTCCCTCTGAACTTGTGAAGAAGTAAACCAGAGCAGATAATCAGAGTCTAAATTTTGTCCAGCCCCGATCCTACCTTGCAGTGGTGGATTCTGTCCTCCACCAGCTCACACCCTCAGCTCATGAGCCTGCCCTGTCCCTGTGTGAGCTCCTGACTGAGGTGAGGGCTTTGGGGCGGAGATCCTTGTACTTCCTGCCCCACCCTCACCCCCGCCCCCACTGTGGGAGCAGTGATTTACACATAAGACTCTTAAATAGTTGCCAGTTGTTAACTATTAATAGGTAATAGTTACTGAATTAAATAACTATTTAACAGGGAACTCTTTTTCATAAGATGACCTGATTTTAAACTACGTATTTTAATGCACACATTCATGCAGGACAGTTTTGTGTGTAGGGAGCTGAACTTGAAGTTGCAACTTGGCTTCTGAGCCCAGCTCTGGCACTGAGAAGCTGGGGAGCCTTTGTGTCTCTCAGATTCTCGGATTCCCCCATCCATCCACTGGAGACACCTGCCCGGTTTATCTCATAGGCTTGCATAGAAGGAGGATCAGATGAGACGAGTGAAAAGTGCTTTTAAACTCGTAGGAATGCTACAAACACAGGGGACTTCTTTAGACATGATTTCACGTGATTTCATTTCATATGTATTCTTGGCTGTTTAACTTTGATCTAGCCATTGGATGACAAATGCAATGCATGCGACAGAGATACTCTTGCCCTGTCCTTGAGAAAGAAAATCAACTTTCTTTAAAGCTCTGCAGGGACATATTTAGTCTGTATGTGAATTGAGATCAAGTCACAGTCCTTGATATCTGATAATAAAATTAATAGACTCATATCAAAGTGGGAGCAGAGGTCATACAACATTGACATCATCATCCAACAGTAATCCTTGCTACATGGACCCTTTCAGAATAAGGCAAATAATTATTAAATCTTAAGAGGTTTAAAGTGTCACTCTAGCTAAACCACATCTTTCTTGCATTATAGATGTGCAGCTGATTTTTCAAACCAAAGTACAGGACCTTATATTTATCACTGTTTTAACTTTACTAAATCTTGCCTTTGGGAAATATGGAAAAATACAGGCTAGATGCAAGGACAGCTAAATTTAGTAGTGACAGTTTTGGGACAGGAGCATGTTAAAGCCAGAGCCCTGAGGAACTCCTCTAAAACTCTATCTCCCAGTCACGGTGGTTCCATTAATCAGGTGCTTTTGCACAGAGGGCTCTTAGGTGTTCACAGTGGTCAATACTTTGCAGAAACCCAGGGGCACCACCAACTGAATAGTCCTATTTCCCAGCCCAGAAACCCTACTAAGAAAGGAAATGGGGTTAGGGGTTTCATGCGGGGGCTGTGATCACTTCTTCCTTTACACTCAACACCCATAAACCATGACTTTAATCATCTGGACTGACATCAAACCCAGTCTGTGTCTAGTCTTCTGGCACTCGTCCCCTTCCCCAAGATCCTTAGAAGTGATTCTGGGCTGGTCAGTCCACTCATTTCCCCAGGATTGGGCCTGTCCAGGCCAGGAAGCCCAAGGCCCTGGCACCAGCTCATCACTTTTAGACATGCTTTTCACTTGTCCCGACCACCAGGACTCACCCACATTTCTTCTGCCCTTTGTGGTCCATGCTTGTTCTCCTTGATGGAGAAAACGGAAGCATATCAGGAAGAAGTTAAGGAGTCTATTTGGTCAATGGCATTCCCAGCACATCATTTTTAGCTTCAAACACCTCATAGAAATCATTCTGCAATATCCCTCACTGATGCTTGTTTTCTGCAAGAAACACAAAATTATGTCAGACTCAGAAAACCTGTGAGGTTGACAAAGCTTGACTTTAGCCTCCTTCCGCTGCCTGTGTTGTTATCCACTTTAATCATCCTCCTGGTACTTCATCTCTGCAGGGGTTTCCATCCCCCTTTAGGGGTCCTGCCTGGCACACACAGAAGCTAAAATAACAGAGGAACCTTGGTAATAAAACTAGAGGCAGAGTACGAAACAGACATTCTCTTCAGCATTGTATTTAGGTCATCAAATATAAAATGTCCGATTTCAAATCAAAAGTTTATTGTATCTCAAACAAGAAGCAGAACAATTAATCAAAGTATGCGCCCAAACTATTGACACAGTTTTGCCATCTTAACGGCAGCTTGTTCATGCCAGCAGTGAAGAAGCCTAGAGAGCAACTGGTGATGAAATCTCAAAAGGCGTTTTTCGCAGCTTGTTGAGAATTGAATATTTTTCCTTGCAAGAAGTGGTCAAAAGCCTGGAAGTAGTGCTACTCAGTCAGTAAAAGGTCTGGTGTATACAGTGGATGACAGAGAGCTTCCAAGTCCAGCCTCTGTAGTGTAAGGAGTGTTGTTTCTGTGACACGTGGTTGAGCATTGTCTTGCAAGAGGATTGGCCTGTCTCTGTTGACCAATCTCAGCTCTTAATCAAAAGCATCCTCATCATTTCATCCAGTTGGTTGTGGTAGACATCCGCTGTAATGGATTGACCAGGTTTTGTGAAGCTGTAGTGGATAATACCAGCGCTGGACCACCAAACAGACACCAGTAGCTTTTTTTGACGAATATTTGGTTTTGGACTGTGTTTTGGCACTTCGTCTTTATCCAACCATTGTGCCAAATGCTTGCAATTGTCAAAAAGAATCCATTTTTCATCACACATAACAATACAGTGTAGAAATGGTTTGCCTTTATGTTGTGACAGCAAAGAAAGGCAAGCTTCAAGACGATTTCTCTTCTGACACTCGTTTAATTCATGCAGAACCCATCTATCCAGCTTCTTTACCTTGCCAATTTGTTTCAAATGGTCCAATATTATTGGAATAGTACTGTCAATTCTTGCTGCTAATTCACACATAGGTTGAGATGGATTTGCTTCCACTGCAGCTTTCAGCTCATCATTATCCACCATGGTCTCAGGTCGCCCACGTGGCTCATTTTCAAGATTAAAATCGCCGGAATGGAACTTCTCAAACCATTGACATACTGCACATTCGTTAGCCACATCCTTCCCAAACATTTTGTTGCTATTTCCAGCTGTCTGCACTGCATTTGTTCTACGATGGAACTCATATTAGAAAATAACACGAATTTTTGACTTATCCATGGTTTCACAAAAATTGCCCTAAAAAAATGTGAGAAATAATCACAAGCCAAACCATGTGTTTGAAACAATGAGGATGCACCTTCACAATAAAAATAAAACAAGAAGTGTCAGAGTGAAATGTCAGAGATATCAACTGTCAAACTTAGTACTTAAGGAAGTGGGACATTCCATAGTTAATAACCTAATACTATTCAGGAAACAAGCAGGGGGTTAACACTATCAGGATGGAAGATGTTTGTTTATCCATCTCTCTCCCTGAGGTTAGATCATGATGAGGGTCCCTTGTGGCCTCTGTCCTTCCCCTCCATCCTTCCCTATCACCGAGGATTCTAGGACCTGATGCTTGTCTGTTATTGACACTTTGGGGTACCTGAGAGTCCTGAAAAAAGACCCAGAATATATTGAACATTCTGGGAGGTCAAGTTGAACAGAAGGGATAATTCACTCCTTAAATTCCACTGTCCCGGGAATGCTGCATGTTGTAATATGACATTCAGATGAGGAGTGAAAGGCTGCTCATGCGTGCATCCTGGGATGCTGAGTATGCTTGGCTGGCTCAGAATAGGATCCCTAGTGATGCATGCACCATCCCCGCTCCCATCGCCCCACCCGGCTTCCACTGTGATTGGCACTGGGGCTACGGCATTGAACAAGACACTGCACCTGCCCTCATGGGTCACTCAGATATTGAGCAATTAATCATATAAATTTTAAATTATAACAGTAATACGTACTGTGATAGAGGAGCCCTAGGCCCTTAGAAAGCCCACACAAGGGAACTTAATTGAGTTTGGAAGGGCCAGGAAGACTTCCTTCTGGAAGTGACATTTCATCTGAGCTCTGAAAATGAGTAGGACTGGGTAAGTGCAGAGAAGAGAGGAGGCACAAGCTTCTAGAAAGAGATGAGCATGTATATGACTGCCCTGAGGCAGAGAGGACAGAGAGAATCTTCCAGGACTGGAGTGAGTCAGAGGCGGAGGCTGGAGAGGTGGGCAGGAGCCAGGTCACCCAGAGCCTTCTGGGCCAGTTCAACTTTGGGGATTTTATTCTAAGAGCAATGGGAAGCCAATTAAAGTCTTTAAACAGAGAAGTGAAATAATTAGATTTGTATTTTAAAAATGCAAGTGGATAGAGTACGGAAAATAGATTGAAAAGGATTAAGAGAGCAGGTGGCAAGACCAGTCTATTATAAGAGTTCAGATAAAGAATGATGGCATATTGAACTAAGGTGGCAGTGACAACGAAGAAAAGTGAATAGATTTGAAAGCCACTTAGGAGGTCAAACATCCAGACATGTGGATTAATTGTATATGATGTAAGGGAACTGTTCGAAATGGCACGCAGCAATGCCCTTTGTCCATCTAAGCTTGGAGGGAGACCAAGAATGAAAAGCAAGCAGGGTTGTGTTTTGGAGATATTGCATTTGAAGGATGTTGAAAACAACCATGTACTTCATGTGACAATCTAACCTGCCATCAGGAGCCATGGCAAATGCCACCCAGAAATAGCCCTGTAATTATAGACCAGCTTATAGAATGATCCTGGTGGAGCTCAAATTACCGAGGTGTGTGTCTAAAGGCAAAAGAAGAATTGCTGGGAAAATTGTAAAATGACGTCATTAAACTGTGTCAAAGCAAAGCCCCAGCATCCTGCTTTTAAAAATCCATTTTGCCATGCATTTTTTGAGGTTAAATCCATGTGACATAAAATTCACTATTTAAATCATTTTAAAGAGTGCCATACAGTGATTTCCAGTACAGTGACAATGTTGTGCAACCATCACGACTATCTAATTCCAGAAATTTCTACCACCCCCAAAAGAAACCCTGTACTCATGAAGCAGTCTCTCCCCATACCCTCTTTCCCCCAGCCTCTGGCAATCATTAATCTTTCTGTCTCTATAGATTTGCTACTTCCATACATTTCATGTAAATGAAAGCATACAATGTATGGCTTAATGGTTTCACACAGCGTAATGTTTTCAAGGTAGGTTCCTCCATGCCGTAGCATGTTCTGTACTCCAGTGCTTTTTATGGCCAAATAATATTCCGTTGTATGGATACACCACATTTGTTTATCCATCCATCTGTTGATGGACACTTGTTCTTACCTTTTGGCTATTGTATGTAATGCTACTATGAACATTTGTATATTGTACAAGTGTTTGTTTTGAGGACCTGTTTTCAATTCTCTTGGATATATACCTACGAGTGAAATTGCTGAATCATATGGTAATTCTATGTTTAAATTTTTGAAGAATCACCAATTTTTTCACACAGTTGACAACACCAATTTGCATTTTCATCAGCAATGTATTACAGTTCTAATTTCTCCACATCCTTGCCAATACTTGTAATTTTCCATTAAAATAAAAACCATAACCATCCTAGTGGGTGCGAAGTGATATCTCATTGTGGTTTTTATTTTTCTTGAAAGAATGCTGTATTTGCTTCAGATAACTTACATTATATACAAAACATGAAACCCTGAAATCAGAAAATTAGATTTCCCCTTATATGGATGAGAATACCAGCAGAAATGACTTTCACTGGCACAAGGTGGCAAATCTTCTTTCTCCGATCTACATTCAAAATGGGAAAAGAATTCTTCTGAATGATTTCCATTATTTGGAGGCTTCTCCATAAATTCTGTACATGGATTTATACGTGGCTTCCATAGCAACTTCCCCACATAAGCTGAAAGCTAGGAAATATTTTAGTTATGATATTAAACTTATCATTTCAGTATTCTTTTTTTCTGTCATTACCCTCTGATAATAAGATAAAGATCCTAAGTTTTGATTTGCATTTTCCTAATGGCTAATGATTTTGAGCATCTTTTCATATGTCTACTGTTATTTGTATATCTTCTTTGGATAAATGTTTATTCAAATAAACTACTTTGCTAATTTTTAATTGGGTTATTTTTCTTTGTAGTATTGAATTGTAGGACTTCTTTAAATATTCCAGATACTAGGTCCTTATCAGATATAGGACTTTCAAATATTTATTCCCAGTCTGTCTTTCATGATGATGTCCTTTGTGCAAACGTTTTATGTTTTGATGAATTCCAATATATCTATTTTGTCTTTTGTTGCTTGTGCTTTTTTGTGTCATATCTAAGAATCCATTGCCAAATCCTTGGTCATGAAGAGCTACTCTTATGTTTTCTTTGATGAGTTTTGCTTTTACCTCTTACATTTAGGTTGTTGATCCATTTTGAGTTAATGTTTGTATATGGTATGAGGTAGGGTCCAAATTCATTCTTTTACATATGGATATCCAGTTGTCCCAGCAACATTTGTTGAAAAGACTATTATTCCCCTCATTGAGTGGTCTTGGCATTCCATGTCAAAACCCAACTGAACACAGATACATGGGTTTATGTCTGGACTCTCAATTCTATTCCATTGATCTATATTGTCTATCTTTATGCCAGTGCCACACTGTCTTGATTACTATAGCTTTGTAGTAAGTTTTGAAATTACGAAATATGAGTCTTTCTACTTTGTTCCTGTTTTTCAAGATTGCTTTGGATACTTGGGGCCCCTTGTGATTCTACATGAATTTGAGGATAAGTTTTTCCATTTCTGTAAAAATATATGTTGGGATTTTGGTAGGGATTGCATTAAATCTGTAGATCAATTTGGGCAGTATTGCCATTTTAACAATATTGTCTTCCAGTCCATGAACATGAGATATCTTCCATTTATTCGGGTCTTCTTTAATTTCCTACAACAATGTTTTATAGTTTTCAGTGTACAAGTTCTAACACCTCCTTGGTTAAATTTATTTCCCAGAATTTTATTCTTCTGATACTGTTTTAAATGGAATTGTTTCCTTAATTTCATTTTTAGATTGTTCATTGTAGTGTATAGAAATACTACTGATTTTTGTGTGTTGACCTTATATCTTCAGACTTAGCTGAATTTGTTTATTAGTTCTAATAGGTTTTTTAAAATCAGTCCTTTAGGGTTTTTCTATATACAGGCTGAGTATCCCTTATTTGAAATGCTTGGGAGAGGAAGCGTTTTAGATTTTGGATTTTTTTGATTTTTGGAATATTTACATTACACTTACCTGTTAAGCATCCCAAATCCAAAAATGCAAAATTTAAAATGTTCCAGTGAGCATTTCCTTTGAGCATCATGTCAGTGCTCAAAAAGTTTCAGATTTTGGAGCATTTTGGATTTCAGATTTGGGGTGTTCAACCTATATAAAATCATGTCATTTGTGAATAGAGAATTTTACTTTTTCATTTCCAATTTGGATGACTTTTATCCCTTTTTCTTGCCTAGTTGCCCTGAATAGAACTTCTGGTATAATGTTGAATAGAAATGGTAAGAGCAAATGTCTTTGTCTTGTTCTTGATCACAGGGGTAAAGCTTTCAGTCTTTCACCATTAAATATGATATTAGCTGTGGGAATTATATAGATTCCCATTTTCAGGCTGAGGAAGTTCCTTTCTAGTCTTAGCTTGTTGAGCATTTTTATCATGCGAAGTTGTTGGATTTGTCAGGTGATTTTTATGCATCAGTTGAGATGATCACGCATTTTTCCCCTTTATTTTATTAATGTAGTGTACTACATTGATTGATTTTTGTATGCTAAATTGCCACTGCATTCTTGAGATAAATTCCATTTGGCCATGGTACATAATGCTTTTATTATGCTGCTGTATTTAGTTTGCTAGTATTAATATGTTGTTGAGGACTTTTGCATCTACATTCACAAGGGATATTGGTCTGTACTTTTTTCTCCCTTGTAATATCTTTGTCTGGCTTGGGTATTGGGGTAGTACTAGCCTCTTAGAAAGAGTTAGGAGGTTTTCCATCCTCCTCTATTTTTTGGAGGAGTTTGAGAGTGATTAATGTTAATCTTTCTTTAAACAATTGGTTGAATTCAGCAGGGAGCCATCTGTTCCTGGGCTTTTCTTTGTTGGGAGTTTTTGGATTACTGAATCAATCTCCCTATTCATTATATTAATACATCTATTCAGAATTTCTATTTCTTTTTGAAAATAGAGTTAGTTTTCATAGTTTGTGTGTTCTAGGAGTTTGTGCATTTCACCTATGTTACTTAATTTGTTGGTGTACAGTTATTCATAGTATTTGTTATATTTTTTCCCCTTATTTGGTCTTGGGGTCTCTCTCTAGAGAGTGGCTATAAGCTCTAGCCCTGCCCTGATAGGAGTCCAGGGGAGATGGTTGTGGACCAAGATTGCCACTATCTAGGAGAGCCCTGACCAGAAAGACAGTTAAGTTTGGGTGTCAGATGAGACCCAATGAGGATTTGAAATGAAAGTGTGTGAAACAGAAGAAATTTGTTACTTACAGAACCCAGAGAAATAGGGGTGCTGATAGGAAGTCTGGAGAAAGCTGGGAGCTTAACTAACAGATGGGGGGCAAAAGAGAGAGGGATCTGTAGGCCAAAGCCTTTATTGGAGTCTAGGGCATTACCCAAGCTGGTTTCCTGCATGGAAATTAATTGCATGAGTCCTGTGGAGTCCTGCTGTGTGAGAGGGGTCAATGTGGCTTGTCTGGGCAGCCCATGCAGGGTGTGGAGGTCAGTGGGGAAAGTTAAGTAGGTTGTATCTAGCTGTTCCATAGGGAGGCGGTCACCGGGAGGTGGTTGCATTAAATATAAAGTAGATATCTGGATTGACCATACTGAAGAATTGAAAGGAGATGGAGAACTGGACATTGTGTCAAGGGTGACTAAGCACTGCTTCTGGCAGGAGAAGTTAAACTTATATTCAAAACGGATGCTGAAGCAGGATAATATCACAAGAAATAACTATAGAATTCTATTATAACCTTATTTCTGTACGATTGGCAGTAATGTCTGCTTTCATTCCTTAGTTTAGTAATTTGAGTCTTTTCTGTTTCTTAGTCTAGCTAAAGGCTTGTCAATTTTGTTGATCTTTTTTGAAAACCAACTTTTGTGTTCATTGGTTCTCCCCATTGTTTTTCTATTCTCTATTTATTTAGCTCTGCACTAATCATTATAATTTTCTTGCTCCTGCTTGTGTGTGACTTAGTTGCTTTTGTTTTTCTAATTTGTTAAGGTAGAAGGTTAGGTTATTAATTCACCGTCAGTTTCCCTCTGAGCGCTGCTTCAGCAGCCTCCCATACATCTTTGTATTTGTATTTTCATTTTCATTCATCTCAAAGTATTTTCTAACTTCCCTTGTGATTTCTTTGAGTATGTTAATTTCCACACATTTGTGAATGTTCCCATTTTCCTTCTGTTTTGATTTCTAGCTTCATTCCATTGTGATTGTAGATTGTCTGATTTCAATCTTTTTAAATTTATTGAAACTTATTTGTAGCCTAACATGTGGTCTATCCTGGAGAATGTCACATGTGCACTTGAGAAGAATGTGTATCCTGCTGTTGTTAGGTGGGGTGTTCTATATATATATCGGTTAGGTATAGTTGGTTTATAGTTTTGTTCAAGTCATTGTTATATCTTTGTGATGTATTAACCCTTTTATCATTATAAAATGTCCTCCTTTGTTTCTAGGAACAATATTTGTCTTAAAGCTACTTCTGCTCTCTTTTTGTTACTGTTTGCAAGGTATATCTTTTCCCATCCATTCACTTTCAACCTATTTGTTCTAAAATGAGTCTTATATACACTTTATTGTTGGATCATGATTTTTATCTGCTCTGACAAGCTCTGCCTTTTAGTTAGAGAATTTAATCCATTTATATTTAATATAATTATTGATAAGGAAGGAATTACTTTTACTGTATTGCTCTTTGTTTTTTATGTCATATCTTTTTTGTTCCTCAAGTCCTCCATTACTGCCTTCTTTTGTGTTAGATT
This sequence comes from Daubentonia madagascariensis, assembly GCA_023783475.1. Classification (NCBI taxonomy): domain Eukaryota; kingdom Metazoa; phylum Chordata; class Mammalia; order Primates; family Daubentoniidae; genus Daubentonia; species Daubentonia madagascariensis. Next base: position 11,237,150 of record JAKFHU010000901.1, read on the forward strand.
GGTATTTTTTTAGTGTACTATCTTGACTCCTTCTCTATTTCTTTTATTATATATATCTTTTGTTATTTTCTTCTTGGTTGCCCTGGGGATTATAATTAACACCTTAATTTATAACAATCTGCTTTGAGTTGATATCAATCTAATTTCAATCATATACAAAAACTTAGCTTCTACATAGCTCAATCACCCCCCGTTTATGTTGTTATTGTCACAAACTTCAAATCTTTATGCATTTTGTGTGCCCATCAACATAGATTTATAATTATTGTTTTATATTCTTGTTAAATACTATAGGAAAAAGGAGTAATTACTAACTAGAAATACATTAATACCTATGTAATTACCTTTATTTGCATTCTTTATTACATTGTGTGGGTTTGAGTTCCTGCCTAGCGTCCTTTTATTTCAGCCTGAAGGAGACTCCTTTCGCATTTCTTGTAGGGCAGGTTTACTAGTGAAAAGCTCTCTGTTTTTGTTTATCTGGGAATGTCTTAGTTTCTCCTTCATTCCTGAAGGATAATTTTGCTGGATATAGAATTCTTTTTGACAGTTTTATCTTTCAGCACTTTGAATGTTATCCCATTATCTTTTGGGCTCCATAGATTCTGATGAAAAGTTAGTTGTTAATCTTCTTGGGGATTTCTTGTATAGGTCAAGTTGCTTTTCTCTTACTGCTTTCAAGATCCTCTCTTTTTATTTGTTTAAGGTATTTATGGTTTCTTGAGTATTCTTTTGGGTTTTTGATTTTTGGTTGTGATTCTGAATTTTGGTCAATTGGGATTTTGTAACTGGATTTTTCTGACCCTCATTTCTCCTATTATCTACTTTAGTAATAGTAATGTTAAATTAAGTGGCAAACTTTTCTTTTTGGACAAAGAACAACCTTTGGACAAAACAGGCAAACCACTGTTCAAACCGAAGCTATCATGGTAGCCAGGTTAAGCGAGATACACTGAGTATATGGGTAGCAGAGAAGAGATTAAATGGAGTGCCAGAGGATAAAAATTCTCAACAAGTCTTAAAAATTTGTAGAAAGGGGTTGTGTGATTGCATGGGGTAATTGGTTCTGATTGGCGGATGAATCATAGGGTTTTGGCAAGCAGTAATGTTCTTGTGCTGGGCAGTGCCCCAGGTCACATGACCAGTTGAGTTGGTCCTTGGTTGGGCCAGGCTGGTTAGCATTTCTCCAGAAGCAGGGCCTGGTGAGTTATCTCCACTAGCCTAGGATTCACAAGAATGTTTACTATGTGAGCAAGCATAAAGCTAAGAATCTTTAAGACAACCACCTGTGTAACTCCTGAGTCGTAAGCAATTACAGAAGCAAGTTAGGGAACAATGGCTGTTTTATATTAGAACTATATTTACACTGCCTATCCTTTAGCAAGTTCAGGGCCCCTACCCCTGTTCCCACCTGATGGCCTTTTTTAACTTTTTAAAGGAGAGTTTATACCCTTCTGTGTGCATATGAATTTAATTTGCTAGAGATGGCTTTATTGCCTTAACTGTGCCAGAATTCAAGCTTGGGATTAAGAGATAGGTTGCTGTAATATGATTGACATTGGTATTTGTAAGAACTTCTTTAGGATTTAGAAGGACTAGACCTGTGCTGTCCAATATGGGAGCTACTAGCTACCTGTGGCTTTTTAAGTTGAAATTTAGATTAGTCAAAATGTAAAGTAAAATATAAAATTCAGTTTCTCACACTAGCTACATTTCAAGTGTTCCATTGCTACTTATGTCTAATGGCTACCATACTGGACAGCACGGCTATCACTGCAGAAAGTTTTATTGTACAGTTCTATTGGGCTAGAATGTGGAAAACCAACTCAGAATGCAACTTACTATTTTTGAGAAATTCTGCAACTCTTTTTGAGAAATTCTACAACTCTGTGAACAAAATCACATCCTGCAGCCATGAACAATGAAAGCCTAGGATTAAAAGCATTCTCCTTTGGGTCAAGATTTTGTTTTTCTGAAGTGGACTCCTTGAAGGTCTTCCTCAAAATTTGCATGAGAAATAGAGATATTAACTGTGAAAGAACTCCTCCTGAGGTTGAAGGTCAGGCACACAAGCTAGCTCAGTAAGATGCCTCAAATATCAAAGGGGAGGGGAGATTGTCTTTCAGATTTGTCCTCCCAAGTGTCATACATTTATAGCTAAGCCTTAGAAAGAAGGGCTGACATGGGTGAAATGGAGAAAAACCTTTTCACTCACATCTCTGTGGTACACTCGGATGCATGATGTGGTACTTTGGTTTCCACACATCTGAGTGGACTCCATTTGGGATTCGGTCTCATCCTTTGGCTTGAACTCAGCATGGCTTCCATTTATCTCCAGAAGCTTGGGTTTTCAAAAGGCAATTGCTGGCTCTGGCCTAGTCCATCCAGAGATAGCTGCTGCACAGGCATCATCCCTGCTGCTAACACCCGGGAGCTCTGTATGAATGATATTTGTACAGCTGTGGAGGCAGCAGCTGCAATAGCAGCCTTCTGAGACAGTCACAGTGACACCAATGATTCCACCCCACTGAAGTTCTCTGCAGCCATATCCAGTCACTGATGTTTTTATTTTCATTGACTTCATATTTCAGTTCTAAAAGTTTGACTGGTCTCAAATCTGCCTATGCACTTTCTAAATTGAGGTATATATTACATTTAAAAATACATAGTTTTTTTAATGTATAGCTTGATGAGTTTAGACAAATATATGATACATTTATGTAACCATCACCCCAATCAAGATGCACGACATTTCCATCACCCAAGGAAGTTTCCTTCTGCCCTTTCCCAGTCAATCCTCCAGACTCCCATCCCACACAAAGAACCACTGGTCTTATTTTATCCCAACACTTTAGTTTTGCCTCTTTGTAGAACTTCATAGAACCGGAAACACAGTATGTACACTTTTCAGTCTGGCTTTTTTTGCTCATAGGGTAGGAGTATGTTTAACTCTATAAGAAACTGCTGAATCTTTTCCCAAAGTTCTTGCATCATATTCTACTCCCACTGGCATGTGTGACAGTTCTGCCAGCTCTACATCCTCACTAACACTTGATATTGTCCACCTTTTTCATTTTAGCAATTCTGGAAGGCATGTAGTGCTATTTAATTTGGGTTTTAATTTGCATTTCCCTAATGATGAATGATGTTGCGCACATTTTGCTCATGCTTGACCATTCATATACCACTTTTGTCAAGTGTCTGATAAAGTCTTCTGTCTTTATCAGATTGTCTTTTTAATAACGAGTTGGGAGAGTTCTCTATTCTCTAAACCAGTCCTTTTCAGATATAAATTACAAATATTTTCTCATAGTCTGTGGTTTGAATATTTATTTCTTAATGACATTATTTGATGAGCAAAAATATTTAATTTCATTGGGGTCCAATTTACCTGCTTGTCTTTTATTGTTAATAGTTGTGTTTTAAAAAAATTTTTTGGCTAACTTAAGATGGTAACATTATTCTCCTATTTTTTTCCTAGAAGCTTTAAAGTTTTAGGTTTTACAATCCCTCTTATGTTAATTTTCATGTATGATGTAAGATATGGATCAAGATTAATTTTTTTTAAAACACAAATATTAAGTTGTTTTGGCAGCAACTATTAAAAACACTTTACTGTCTCCTCTCCCCCATTGAATTACCTTGGGACCTTTGTCAAAAATCAATTGACTATTTATGAATGGGTCTATATCTACACATTCTCTTCTGTTCCATTGATCTAGTTTACTTTCCTTATGCCAATACCACATTATCTGGATTACTGAGCCTTTATAATAAGTCTGGAAAGCTGGTAGTTTAAGTCTTCCACCTTAGTTCTTCTTTTTCAGAATTGTTCTGGCTATTCTAGGTCCTTTAAATTTCCATAGAAACTTTATAACCAACTTGTCAATTTCTACAAAAATATCTAACGGATTTTGGTTGGGATTGCATGGATCTGTAGATCAATTTTCTAACATTGGTTTCCATTGCCCCCCTACACAAAGACTTTCCTAGAGGAAGGCTGTCCCTTCTGCAGTTGCCACACACCACATTCATTACTGCCTCCTTGTCTTTGCTCATGCCTCTCCCCCACCCCCACCCCAAATCTGGACTTTCCCTCTTCTGTTCAATTTCTGTGCATCCTTCAAGGTCAAGGGCAGTTTGCACCTCCTCCATGAAAGCTTCCCTGACCCGCTAGCGCTAAATCATCTCTCCCTCTTTCAACTCCTAGCACTTTCATCGGACCCTCACCTGTCACTTGCCTCCTACTGCCTTGTGACATAGTTGTTCTGCTGTGTCAAATAATTTAACTTCTCTCCCCTACTGGCTCGTAATTAACTCCAAGGAAAAAAACCACAGATGATAGATCACTGCATTATTTTCACCTCTGTGTCTAGAATTTACTATGTACATAGTAAGTGTCCAGTAAACACATGTTGAATGAATGAGCAACTAGCCTTTGCTCTTCTCAAGACATGGTAACTACTATAGTGAACACAGAGGGTAATCATGTTACCAAAAGTTTGGCACTTGTCCCCGAGGCTGCATCAGAATAACAAGAACAAGTGGCTTGAGGAGAAGGAAAGAGAAGTTTAGTAATTTGCCCACAAATGAGGAGGATGGCAGACTCTTCGTCTTAGGAAAAAAAAAATCCTCCTATCTATAAGCAGAAATACAGAGCTTTTAAAGGGAGTTTTCGGCTTGCGGCTATTGCTGTTTAACTACAATTGATGGTGCTGATCGACCTCATCTCTGGCGAAGACAATCTTGTGACCTCTGCCCGGACATGGACAATTCCGTTGAGCCATCTCCTGTGGTACAAAGAACTGAGGACACTCCCCTGCCCCTCTGATTACTGGCCTTGGGCAGGAATGCAGGTTTTAATTCTCAAAATGAGTGTGTGTGGGGGTGTGTTTTAAAGAGACAACTCATAAAACATTTTATCCTTTTTCAAGCCATTCCCTCTGTTACAATCATTCTGCACATTAGGTTTTTTTTTTTGCACATTAGTTTTAACACCAAGGAAGGCTTTTATCCACTATCTCCTCACCCATGAGGCCTCAGAACATGCCCAATATATCCGTGTTCAACCAGCATCTGGGGCCACTTTGTTCTTTCTCACTAACCCACTAACTTCCCACCCTTTTGGTGAGGGGAGCTAGAGGACTGTGCTGTTCCACCAGCCCATCTGGAAGGGCCACCTGCTCTCAGCAGCTGCGTCCCAGGGTCCAGGCTCACTCTACCCAGCTTCTCCTCTCAGAGGTGCTTAAAATCAAGCTGCTGAGTAGGGCAGTGTTGTTCCCCAAACACACCTGCCATTCTCAGACAAGGCTTGCTGCCCCTACCAACCTTAAACGTTCATAAAATTTAAGTAGCTATTTCAACAAATATTTTCTGAAGGTCTAAACTGTGTCAAGAGAGACTCCCTCTGAATGCTCCCATTTGCCTCTCTCTTTCCTTTGTACAGAAACCATCACTTACTCTTTCTTTAGACCAAATATTTCAGGGACTAAATTGTCAGGGTTTCAGGAATGAAGTAGGGGATTTCCATTCTAAATGATAACCTTGGGGCAAGGCATTTGCTTAGAATAAGTTGAAAGCAATATCCGGGTTCTAGGATTAATTCTTTGCTGGAGGATTTCCTCAAAGGCTTGGAGGCAAGAAAAGTGAGATAGAACGGAGTATCCATTTTAGACTTTGGCTTCCCCATAGAGTAATAGCAATAATGATGCCCTACATTCATACAGCTTCTCATGGTTTGCCAAGTATTTACATATTAATTATCTCATTTGACTCTCACAATTGCCCTGTGATGGACATACAGAAGGTTTTGTCATGGGAGGATGTAGGAAGACCTCCAGGCTTGGGCGCTGGCCTCCCTTCCACACTGACTCTTCTCCCTGCACGGGATATCGTGACATGACCCATGTGTGCCTGTAGAAGAATTACATTTAGACATAGGATGGCTGACAGCCTAATAACTGTGTACCTCACTTGTTCTTATGGAAGGCCAGAGATTGTTCTAGAATGAAATCTATCCAGAGATAAATGACTATTATAGCACCAGCCATGAGCCTTGACGGTCTCATAAGACCCACATAACCTAAGCTGAGGCCTAAGAGCCTGGACCTGTGAGGGGAGGGTTGGAAGGTGGGCAGGGAACCGGGACTGTGTGTGTGTTGGGTAAGCAGCCTCTCTGTGGCTTCCTCTGCAGTGCTACCTCCTGCCCGTCTGCTCTGGAGAGACCAGCCCCCTCCATGGCCAGGCTGTCAGGATGCTGCCAAGAATATAACAAGAGCCTTTTCCTTGGTACCATTAATGAGAAGTTCTTGCTTCTCCTCTCCCCAATCTGATATCATGCCATGTGCTCTCAGTAGAAGGGGATTCATTGTCCGTCTGCGATATACTGGTTCCTGGCCACATAAAAGTCTCTGACCTGAATCTTGCCATGAGGGGTGTTTTACTGTCTTTTACCTGTGTCTCTTGGCAAAAGGGGTTTGGGCTACAAGGGAAGGCCCTGACACTTCCCACTGGGTAAATTATTCAACATTCCTCTTCTTATCTTTGCAGAAGATGAAACTGGGGCCCAAGAAAGGGGATAAACCAAGCAAAAAATGAAAAGAGAACAATATACTTATTACTAAACATCAAATTTTCTTCCAAGATTCCTGGCAGCCTGATCTCAGAAGGAAACATGATGTAAAGACTTCATTTTTGGAAATTTAAGACACCTGCTAGTTTTTCAGGTGTTGGTCCTTCCTGTGCCAACCCCATAGCCACGATTCTTTCTTTTCCTTCATAGCAAATTTCATTGTTCTTTAGAAATAAATTTTCCTGATTATAGACATAATAAATGCTAATTTTGAAACACAGGAGAATATAAAATTTAAGAGGTTCTTCTGTAACTTTTGATATTTTTGTATATTTCCTTCCTGCCTTTCTCTTTGCATATAAATAATATATATTATATACAACAAATTTATAAGCAGATTTTTATAGTCTGCTTCTTTTTACTTGATTTATTATAAATATTACTTCATATTATTAAGAATTCTTTCAAAATATCATGTATATTTGCTGGAACAAGATTCCATCATGAAGACATACCACAATTTATTTAACAATTTCCCTGTTGCTTGGTATTTGCATTGTTGCCAACATTCCTCTATTATAAATAAAGCTGCAATTTTCATTGTTCTACCTAAATCTTTGTCAATATCTTTAATTATTCCCTTTGGATAGATCCCTAGAAGTGAAAAATCTAGGTCAAAGCTCAGTGACATTTTAACACCTTTGACTGTGTAGGATACATACTCAGTCAAAACCTCTTGAAAGAACTGTCTATACTTCTTTCTCCCTTTTGTCCTGAGCCCACTAAAATCTGCCTTTTGCCCCCTCAGACTCTCTGGAATAGCTGTCACTGAAGTCACCAGTGACCTCTTACTTGAAAAATCCCACATGGGTTTCTCAATGTCATTGTACTTCACTCCTCTGTAGCATTTGTACTGTCAGCTACTCCCTCTTCCTCAAAACTGTATTTCTTTGACTTCTGAATCTTTGTCTGTCTTGTTTGTCCTCCTGGTTCTCTACCACATCTTCCTAAGCTCAGGAATGATTTTTGCTGCCAGTAACAGAATACCCTACTGACAATGACTGAAGTGAATAAGCATTTATTTTTCTTACACACAAGAAGAAAACATACAGCTGCTGAAATTGGTTTAGTAGCTCACTGACGCTAGACCCAGCATCTCTGAGATCTTTGCCTCCCCTTCACGCTTGTTACCTCAAGATCACAATGTGGCTGCTGTAGCACCAGGCATCATACCCACATTCAAAAAAGGAAGAACCAGGCAACCTCTTCCTCTTTGCAATTTTTTAATTCAGGAAGGGAGTTCTCTTTAGCAGGCCTCCTGCTGTGTTTCACCAGACAGAACTGGGTCACATATCAGGCTTAAAGCCAATCATGATTCATCCTCTGGAGATCTGGGAAGGTGTTAACCTCCTGAGATCAAGGGACCTCAACCTGAACAAATCAGTGTTGTTTTATTAGGAAAAAGGGAGATAGTAGGGTTTGCATGGGCATTGGAGAGAGTTGCTGCAATTGGTGATTTTAGATTCACTCCTCAATCCTCTTGCTATTTGACTTGCTTCAGGGGAACATCAAACACAAACACAGATTCCCTTTCTACCCACACTGTGATGACAGTTCACAACCTGTATCTCCAGCTCAGGGTCCAGCTACCCTCCTAATATTTCTTTGGAGATGCCTCAGGCACCAGAAACCCACTTTCTCCTCTGATGGCTTTTCCCAAACTTGCCCCAATATTACCTACTCCAGGAGCTTTTAACTATATTTTAATATCATAACGTTTTTTGTTGTTGTTTTAAATGGAACTTACATGGAAAGACATTATATGAAACAGAGAATTTGATTTCTGCCTTGTGGTCCTTGTGGGGTGGGTGGGCCTGAGGGCTGAGTGTCTCTGGCAATCTTTAGGACACTGATGAACAGAGTTTATCTTGGTATCTCACCATGGGATCTCCTAAAGCAGATCCTAAGATAAAAGCTTGTCTCTTGCTACTTTAGTAGGGAGTGTAGTCAATGCCAGGAAAGCAGGAGTGATGGGAAAGGGGATCAGGGCAGAGAAGGGGGCAGAGAAAAATACAAGCACTTTAAGGAGCCAGCCAGCACTTGGTATCAAGCTCAACTGATTGCCTGATCTTGCCAGAGCTTCTTGCATCTCAAGACAATCTGTCCCTGGGGAGAAGATGGGAATCCCATTGGTCAAAACTTCACCCTTTCGTTATATGTAAGGGTGCCCATTGGGGCTTGTGGCATCTCACACTTCAAAGGCAACAGGTGAGCCCTGGAGCAGGAAGTTAGAGGTGCACAGCATGAATAAGAGGTGAGGTGCTGTCCGGGGGTACCTGAGCAAGGACAGTCCCTGAAGTGGCCAGCCCCAATAAGGTGAGGCCACAGGATCTGAGGTGATGCACAAGAGATGTCTAATACAGCAGGTGAGCAACTCCATTTTATAGATGAGAAAACCATAACCCAGAGAGGGGAAACACCTCGCCGGGTGTTACACAGTTAGTCAGTGGCAAAATGCTGCATATCAGACTCTGTATCCAGTGCTCTTTTATCATGCTAAGCTGTCATTGCATGGATTTTTTTTTGCCTGTCTTCCTCTTGAAGACTCAAGAAAGCATAATCAAAACCTTGATGCTCCTCAATTGAATTTCCTAAGTGGCTTTGGCACCAACTTCATCCATCATAGGACTGCGTGCACATTTTAATTGGAACATTGTTTTTCTTGTCAGCTAAGTTCCTTTGGAGTTAGGGGAGAGCAACTCTGTGACAGCTAAGTAGAAGTCTATTATTATCAGCCACATCTTCCGATATTAGGCAGAACCTTCTTCATCTTTGCCAGAATTGGACAGCAGCTGTCCTTATTTAATAAAATACTCAGGATAATTCTAACCTGAGACTGATGTACCAAAACTTAGAAGAGTGCTTTATAGCTTCATATTTTTTTAATATTGCAAATTTCCTTTTATAATTCTCTTTCTTTTACAAAATCCCTTTCTGTAATCGACAGGGTATAAATCAGGCATAACCATAATAAGCATAAATAGATTTTCTTCCAGAAAACAAAACTATACTGGGGAATGGGTATTAACAATTCATAAATAAGACCTACTTGTAATTCTACAAAGAAAGATGATCATTAGTTACCTTGTTTTAGACCCTGGACCTTCCTGAGAACTGTCATACTGTGAAATGATTTCCTGAGGCTGGCCACCTCCTAGGAAATGACACCAAAGTATGGCTGACCCTTGAACAACACAGGTTTGAACTGAATGGGTCCACTTATACATGGATTTTCTTCTACCTCTGCCACCCCTGAGACTGCAAGACCAACCCCTCCATCTCCTCCTCCTCAGCCCACTGAAATTGAACACAATGAGGCTGAAGACCTGTATGAGGACCCACTTCCACTAAATGAATAGTAAATACATTTTCTCTTCCTTATGATTGTCTTAACATTTGCTTTTCTCTAGCTTACTTTATTGTAGGAATATAGTATATAACATAGAAAATATGTGTTATTGCCTGTTTATATTATCAGTAAGTAGTTAAGTTTTGGGGGAATCAAGTTATATGCAGATTTTTTGACTTCATGGGGTCAGATCCTGTAACCCCCAAGTTGTCCAAGGGTAAACTGTAATTCACACTGTCTTGAAGAATTCAAGCACAATCCCACTAACTGACAGGCAGCAAGTAACTGACACACTAGAGTATTCTGTAAAACAAACAAAAAATAAATGATGGTGATTAACATGAGTACACGCTTCTAATAAGTTCACCAATTCATCCTTCTTGGTTCACACATTTGCTGGCCACCAGTAGCCTCTTTGTGGACTCAGATTTATGCAAATTCTTTTCCCAAAGTAATGGCACTTCCTAAAAGATTTTAGGTTATTATATTCTTCAGTTAGTTTAATCTTCTGATCTTTGTTAGTTGACTGATTGCCCTACTAATTGGAATTCATGATGCTTTCACTAAAGACTTGTATGTGTGTTATTTATATTAATATTATATTTAACCTACTCAGTCACAAATTTTTTCCCATAAAAATTACTCACATAAGCTAGGCTAATCATAAGAAATTACTAGTAAAATTCCTGATGCATAAATAGAGGCCAGCTTGGATGTACACTGAGGGTCATAGAAACTAGAGTTTCTTCCAAACTATACAATCATTTTAAGACGATGGTCTCCATAGGGCCAGAAACAATTTCTTTGCGATTTTTGAAGCAAAAATTATCTCAGCACTTAGAAACAAATTCTTAAGTGTCCCCTGAGGTTTTTTAGTTCATGTAAACAACAACAATAAAACCATGTGGTGCTCGTTTGCAATTATAGCAGTATATTTCTCGTCTGGCGTCAGGAGAGTTGGGGGGGGCAGTTGGAAATAGTGATCCAATTCCACATTTACTTAGTGTTGATGGAGATGGCAAGAGACTTCTTTCCATATCTGTCAAATTCACATCCATGTTTAGAAATGCTGGGGCCATGAACATGCTGACTTGGTGGGGGCGGGAGGGGAGAAGGCACACGAAGAGAACAAACAGACCAAGTTTTAAAAGTTACAACTGACAGTCTTTGTCCAGTGGGTTATAACCATCAGGGTGTAAAGACAGAACACTGTTCTAAGCATGTAGTAAGCACTCATAATTGATTGGGGCAAATATTAGATCAATTGTCTTCTAGGCTCTTGCATGCCAGGGACCACACTAGCTTGGCATAGTATTTGTTTGGGAATCTAGAACAACAATGTATACTTCATGAAGGCTTTGAAGGATGAAGTTCGTGGGCCACTCTGAGACTGGTTAACTCAACTAGGTGCCAACAAGACACAGGCAACAAGTTTTATATCCTTGTAGGTACGAGTTATTCATCAAACCACAGGGCACTTTTATAAGCATGAGCCACTGTTTGTGATGAGGAAAAACTCAAACACCATGATTAGGGGAAAATCTCAAATATAGTTTAATAACACTGGGTTATTTATATGACAGGAACAGGTTATTTTAACAGGTCAGGAGATGAATAAAAATGACTTGGAGAAATGAAGTGAGACAGAAGAGTCAGTAGGTCCGTGAACTCACATTTCTACACAGAGCAGATAAGGGGAGACGTAGGGTAGTGAATCTCAAACTTTTTTTGATCATGAGTCATAATTAAGATATCCATTTAATGGCGTAATCTATGGTATGTGCACACACACATATATCCACACCCAAGCATATTTATCTGCAATTAAAAAGTCATAAAGTGATACTATTACCACTTAACAATGAACTCTATTTTCTATCCTATTCTATATCATTGTTTCAAGAATGCTGGCATGATCTGTTTAACTGATTTCACAGCCCATAATGGGTTATGATCTGTAGTTTGAAAAACACAGGACTGGGTGAGGTAAGGACTCAGGGCAGGAACATGGAGGTAGAATTTTGGCAAGGCCTTATCTATCACAGGTTGAAATGAAAGAAGAGAATGCTGGGAAGGTCCAAGCCAGTCAAGAAACTTCTGGAATGTTAGACTGAGAGGTCTGCCCAGATTGTGAGAATCAGGTGAGAGTCAAGATATGCCCCCAAACCACTAGCTACCAGTCACTTGCATCAACTTGCCTTGAAGGTGCGGCAGAATTCTCACTGCAACCTATAAGATATTGAGCACTTTGGGGGGTTCTGGGGGCAGAGGAGGGAATTAGTGGCTGTATCACTGAATGATGCTAGTGACAACTGATCCTGGACAATGCCACCCTGCTACATGGTTACAATCTTTGCAGACTTTACAGAGGAAGTAATTTACACAGTAAGGACTCAACTCTTCCCTGCTCAAAATGCTGAAAGGGCTTCCCATGACACTCAGGACAAAGGTCAAAATCCTTGCCATGGGCTATAAGGCCTTGCAGATTTGTGCCCTGCCTCTCTCTCCTCTGCTCTCCCTACCATGTGCCCTGCCCTCTAGCCTGTGGGACACTTTCAGATGCTCCAACCTTTTCCTGGGTGTTCCCTGACACTGTTCCCTCCGCTTGAGCCACTCCTCTGTTCCCATCCAACTTAAATTTTTACTGTCTCATGAAGCCTTTCCTGACCCCGCAGATGAGATTAAGTTTCCCAATTAGACCCTTTGCACAAGGAAAATCAATCACTTGTGCAAGCGTGCATTTGATATCTACATCCGTCACCAGACTGTGAGCTCTGTGAAATCAGGGACTGTGTCTGATGAAAAATAAAAACAACTGCCTTAAATGTCTTACTAGGAAATTACATTCAATTTTCTTTGATACTTTTTAGATTATTTTCTGAATCAATGCTTATATCACCTTTTTAAAATTGACAACATTGCTTATTTTTTCTTTCTCTTTTCCTTAATCAGGCTTCTTAGGAGCTTACATATTTTATTGTTCTTTTAAAAAAAACAGCTTTTGGTTTTATTGATTCTTTCTACTATTTCTAGCCACATTACCACATTCTTTTATTAATTCTAATAGTTTTTAGAATTATTAATATTAATTCTAATATCTAATAGATAAAAGAACTGGAGTCTTAAGGTTTTTAGTTGTACAACTACGGCATCTACAAATAAAGACTTTTTCCCTTTCTTTTCAATATTCGTATCTACTATTTCATTTTCATGTCTTACTGCTTTATTTTAGTCTCTAAAACAATCTTAATAATAGTGGTGATAGCAAGCATCTCTGTCTTCTTCCTGAATTTGGTGGAAATGGCTTTGGTACTTTCCATTCTGTATGCTCTTTGCTGTGTTGTTTTGAGTAGCTAGCATTTTATTGTTCCCTGAAGGGCCAGTAAGGTTGGATGAAAATCAGAAACATCTTGGGAGCCACATGGATAAAAAAGTATTTCAGGAAGAAAGGAGTGATGACCTATGTCCAATGCTAGATAGGTCAAGTAAGATAAAGCCTGAGAACTGATGATTAGATTTTAAAACATGGAGGTCTCTGATGACTTTAACCAGAGTAGTTTCCATGGAGTGATGGTTGGAACGGGTTAGGGAGACAGTGGGAGGAAAGGAAGTGGAGACAGGAAGGGGAGGCAAGTTCTGTTCTGCCAGGTTTTGTAGTAAAAGGGAGAAAAAGGGGAGAAGAGAGGCCAGGAGTGGTGGCTCACGCCTGTAATCCTAGAGCTTTGGGAGGCCGAGGCAGGAGGATTGCTTGAGCCGGGGAGTTGAGGTTACAATGGGCTACCACTGCACTCCAGCCTGGGCAACAGAGCAAGACCCCATCTCTAAAAAAAAAAAAATTAAAAAAAAAAGAGTTGGGGCAGAAGCTGGAGGAGAATGGAGTCAAAAGAGTATTTTTGTTTTATGTTTTAAAGATAGGAGACATGAAACCATATTTGAAAGCTGCTGCTTATGACCAGCAGTGAGGAAAAACTAGTGGTCAAAAAGAGAAGGGAGAATTTATAGAATGATGTCCTTACATAAATGAGAGGGAGTGAGAGGTTGTACACAGTGGAGGGTGACTTTAGATAGAGCAAGGAGGGTTTATTTATAGCAAGAGGAGTGCTGTGGTTTGAGTACATCTCCTCCAAAATTCAGGTGTTGAAACTTAATGGCCAAGGTGATGGTATTAAGAGGCGAGGCCTTTAAGAAGTGATTAGGCCATGAGGGCTCCCTCCCCAGTGGATGGGATCCAGGCTCTTATAAAAGAGGCTTCAGGTGATGTTTGGCCTTCTTGCCCTTCTGCCTTCTGCCCTGGGAGGACCTAGCCTTCCTCCCCTCCAGAGGATGCAGCCATGAGGCACCATCTTGGAAGCAGAGAGCAGCCCTCACCAAGCAACCAAACCTGCTGGTGCCTTGACCTTGGACTCCCAGCCTCCAGAACTGTGAGAAATATAAATTTCTGTTCTTTATAAATTACCCAGTTTCCGATATTAGAGCAGCACAAAGGGACTAAGACAAGGAGGGAAGGAAGAATACGACAAACAGGGACAGATGTTGGTGAGTGGCCACTGTAGTCACCTATTGCTTCTTTTTCTCAGTGGACTTAGAGATTTCATAGGTGACTCTAGTGACAGTGCAGGTTTGGAGTCACTGGCCTATAGCTGGAACCAAGCAACCCAAAGAACCTGTTTCTTCTTTCCCCCAAGTCTATGCCTGCATCTTGAATCTCATCTCTCTGCTAATGAGGAAAGGTACTTCCAGAGCAGCCTGAAGTAAGAATGAAGAGTGCGTGACTTCTAGTTTCTAGGCCTTAGGTCCCAGACTGTGAGAATATCCCCACGCATGTCTTATCTTCCTAGATGGACAGGCTGGACCTATGAGAAAAAAGAGGGAGAAATAGAAAGGGGAGGGAGGAGGGAGGGAGAGAGAGAGGATGAATGAGACAGATAAATAGGCCTCTCCCAAAAAGGCACCTGGCTGCTGAGGGAGCTCCATCATCTAGAAGCCATGGTCCAGTGGGTTCCCCAAACATGGCCAGTACTTACCCCTGGAAGAGAGGCCACATGCAAAGTCACTGACCCTGACGCCATCTCCTCCTGGGAGCAGAAAGGGTGCGATGGGGAAAAACAGTATTAAATAATCTAAGTTGCCTCCCCTCCTCTGCCTAGGCCTGAGTCAAAAATGGGTGTCAGAGATGAGTTTAGCCAGCATGATATTTAAAAAAATTCTATCTAAATACCCTAAGCAAGGCAGGCAGGGCACTTTCCTGCTCCATGCAGCACTCCCAGCCCCTGTATCCTCCAGGCCCACTGCAGATGTTGGCACCACTGGCCTAGTTACAGCTTCTGGTGTCCAGTCACAGACAGTGGGGAAATGCTCGTACATTTTTTAGCCCCAGAAAAAAAGTCCTAAAACAGAATGACCTGGCAAACTTCCCTACTCCTGAGTTCTGTGCAGTTTTTTTCTGCTGATTGACACCTGCCATGCCAGCTGTTTCTTTAGGAGTCTTCCCTATGGGGTAAAAGTAAGGAATAGCTCATTTCCTGATGGCAGAATCCACAGAAGAATGACAGCATGTGACATAAACACAATGGAGAGCACCCAGATAGATGCCCAGAGCCTATTCACTCCCCTGGCATTGTATGGTAATGGACACTTGTTAAAATGCATACTTCACACTCTCTTGTCCCATAATTTGGAGGATGGCCATTCACTATGCATGAACCACTCACTCATACTCATCACATGGAGAAAATTACATTTTCCCAGTTGCCAAATAGAAGAGATAAATCATCTCACGTGGACAAGCACATTGCTCCCAAGAGCAGTTTCCAGACCTGAGACAACAAGCTATTATAAAACACTCAGGAGGGAGACTCTGAGCTTTCCTGGTGCTGCCCTGGGTCAGTCTCTTCATTCGGACCCACCGGATCCTCACTCTGCCGCTGGTGGGCTTAATATGGCAGGACATGTGTCCTTCTGTTTCTTTTGGATAAAATGAGCATCCTTGGGGCCTCTAGTCCTTCCTCCCTAGAAGAGATGTTATTAAAAATGAATAAATCAACACAGAACATTTCATATTTACGCCTACTCACTGAATTGATAATACTTATTTGTAATGAAAATTAAGGAAGCAAAATGTTAAAATGTTCTCTTTGGGGAAGACACATTGGAATGTCTTACCACAGATGTATACACATTTGCTTGTTACACACTCCTTCCTGATGCCTGATTATTCTTTTAGGGTAACGATAACTTCTGTCTCTAATTTATCATACAATCCTAAACCTACATACATATGATTAACGGCAATTGCATGTACCTAATAATTACAGCTAACATTCTTTACCCTTGATGACCATCATTGTGCTAACCACTTAATGCATTTTCCAATGGGATCCCACAATTTTTATGTGTTTGCCCACGTTACAATTTAGCACAGTTATATGATTTACACACCTATTCTTTCAACTATTATTAAACACCTATTAGGCACATGGAATTGTCCTAGGCTCTGGGAGATGAAGCAGAAATAACCATTCAGAAGTGTCGAAGTGCGGTTCTTACTCTGAGTAGGGAGAAAGGAGGACTTAGGGACAACTAAAGCCACTAGTGACCTCGTTATACGATATTTAGGTTATCACATTGTTCTCTGCCTAGAAGTCGGCTCCTCAACCATTCCAATGGGATGGATGCACACGCATTCAGTGACGCACCTAATTGGTGCCAACTGCTTTGAGCTTGCTGGAAGGCACCACATACACACTAGTTATTACCAATGTTGTGGGGCTGCTGGCTTCGCCCGTCCCTGTTCTCTGGCTCCCAAAGTGTTAGTTCCTTCTGTTAGTTTTATTCCGGCCGGCCGTGCAAATGAGCACAGATTCCCAGCCCAGGCCCCCGCTCCGAATCCCAGGCCGGCTGGAGACCGGCGCACGTGCGCCCCGCGCCCCCTCCCGCCGACGCGGGTCTCCCCCCGCCCCGGAGCCCGCCGGTCCCCGCGGCTGCTTCTGCGCCCTCCATCCCCTCGCCAACCCCTGCCCCGGGCCGCTGCGGCAGCGCCGGGCTGGCCGGGCGGCGAGGCCGGGTTTCGGCCGGGGCTCAGGCGGACCCCGCTTCCCGCCTTCCTCCCCTCCCGGACGGAGCCTGAGGGGTTCCTTCCCCGGGCAGGAGTGAGGACCGCCTTCTAAGCGATGCCGGGCTCCGGACGGCGCGTGGCCCGGGGGAAAGGCCAGGCCACCCCGGGACGGGGCCCGCCCGGCTCCCCAGGTGAGCTTGTCTCCGAGGGGGCTGGGGCGGAGGCGGCCCGTCTACGCTGCGCGCGCTCGACCCCGGAACAGCGCGGCCGGGCGGCCGGGAGGAGCGGGGCGCGCGCGGAGGCGGCCGCCCAGGAGCCGCAGCCCGGAGCCCGCTCCCCCGCGCCCGCCGCCGCAGCAGGTGGGGGCCCGGCGGCCCGGGGGCGGGGCCCGGCTCGGGGCGGAGCCGCGACGGCGGCGGCGCTGGCGGGGGCCCGAGCCCGAGCCCGAGCCGAGCGGGAGCCGCGAGCCGGGCTGTCGGGGCGCCCGCGGGAGCTCGCCGCGCGCGGCCGGGGCTGGGACCGGCCTGGCCGAGCGCGCCGGCGCCGCGGCCGCAGACAAAGGCGCGGCTCGCGCCCGGGCCGCCGCGCTCGCGGGCTCTGCCTCGGGTAAGTGGCTCCCCCTCCGCTTGCCTGCTTCTCCCGCCGCCTGCGCCTCTCGGAGTTCGGCGGGCTCCGGAGAAGCTGGGGGAAAGGAAGAGGTGATACTTCCCGCTCGCTCTGCAACCCCACCTCACCTTAATAACCCCCCGAGCCAAGCAGATGCCAAACTAGCGAGTTCCCGAGCGGTGGGCTATCTCCTGCGGGACCCACCCCGGCCACCCTCGGTGCCCTCTTCCTCGGCGGACTGCGCGCGCCGGTGTTGTCCTGGGTCGCGGGCTTGGATGGGAAGGTCGCGGCTGGGCTCCCCTGCGGGCACGGGGAGGAGGACATAGGGACCGGGCGCCTAGAGGGGACCCCACCCCCCGGGGACAGTCCTGCGCGTTTGGGGTCGCCGAGGGGCGGCTCGCACTGCGAGTTCAGATTCGGATCCCGTTTTGGGGGTCTGCCCCAGTCCCTTATTATCCTCCTCTCCAGCCTCCTTCCCTCCTCTTTCGAGGGTTAATACAGTGCGGTCTCCCCCGCCCCACCCAGCCGTTCGGTGGCCCCTGGGAGAGAGCGGAGGGGGGGAGCCCCGCCGCTTTCCCCTGCTCAGCGATCCCGAGCCCGGATCTGTCGGAGAGGGCGGGCGGCTGAGGGCAGCGGCTGGGGTTTGACATCACTGCTTGGTCCGGGGCCAGCTCCCCCAGCCTCTTCCCGGGTCGCTCTCCATCGGAAAAGCAATCGGAAGCCCGGCTGGCTTTTGCTTTTGTTCTGCCGGCTACTCTCGGGAGGAGAAGCCCGGGTGGGCGGATGCCCCTGGAGGGGGCTGTGGCTGGAGTTCCAGGTGCAGCCCCGAAGTGACAATTGGAGGCAGGGGCCGTTCCCCCGCCCCTGGGTGGGGAATGAATTCCGATCGCTAATCAATACCCTGGAGCCCGCAGTGGGTCCGCTGCCTCCGGAAAGAGCGCGGTGCCCACCACTACCTCGCACCGTCACGCACCTCTCCAGCATTTCCATTCATGGATGTGTGACTGGATTTTGATTAATGTCACCTCTGCCAGTGTTCTCTAAGGAGCAGATATCTGCCACTATTCAATTTAATAGCAATTTATTGGGAGGCTACTATGTGCAAGGCAACTGTTTTACAATCACCTTAACTTAAAAGATATTTATTGAGCACCTACTAGGTGCAAAGCAGATATGCTACAAACTTTTCAATTGAATAAATATTATTGAGCACTTAACTATGTGTAAAGGTGATATGCCATGGGTTTCTCAATATAACAAATATTTATTGAGTACCTACTGTGTTCAAGGTAGCTGTGCTATGACCTTATTGTAATAGAGATTTACTGAGCACCTACTAAGTGCAAAGGACTTTTTTGCTGAAGTGTTGCCCAACGTATTTTTAGGGTTCCTAGGGAGATAAGGGAGAGAGAATATAATGTCTCCCCACCCTTGAGTCTTCAACTCCTGTAGTTGTAAACTTTCTGGACTGCTTGTGTGGTGGAGGAAGAGCTGGTCTCCTACACTTAAGGGTACACTTCTATGCTTGAGGCTTTGTCAGACAGGAGCAGGGCAGAATAATGAAAAGGCCTGCTCTGGAACCTCTTTCTAATTCAATTTCCTTACATAAAAAAAAAAAAAAGTTCCTTTGTGCAAATCACTGTGCTAGTTATCACAGGGAATCAAATCAAAGGTAAGACAAAGCCCTAATGCTCAAAGGAATGAAGAATCTGTGGTTGGGACAGAAAGACAGACAAAAGGACAATCAACTAAACAAAGAAGGAACCAATAGGGGAGGGGAAAGAGAAGCGCAAAGATAGGGCCAGCCGGACCTTCCAGCCCTTCGCTCCAAACTGGCACCAGTGGTGCTGGGGTGAGGGAGTTTTTAAAGTCTCATCATTGCCCATGGTTGGGGACCTAGGGCAGAATCAAATGGTCTGAGAGTCCTTCCTGCTAAGAGATTTGATGAATCTCTTACTCTGATAATCTTGGGATCTTGAGATAACACTGGAATATCCAGATTGGCAAGAAAATTGTAGGTCCTCAAATCTATTAGCAAATATTTAAGCACATACAATGTCATATAGGCTGTTATCAGGGAAATGTAGTCTAAGACGTAGTCTTTGTCTTACAGAATTCTGGTTTTTGAGATAAACACCTAAGATGACAACTTAGGCAGCACACATGAAAAACCAGGAACAAATTCCTCCTAGAATTTAATGTCAGAAAAAATAACTGTGACCTCATGGAATTGTGGCTTTTCTTATATCAGACACTGAGAACTCTCCACGCCTTGTATGTTTATCTTTTGACTTTGGCCTCCAGCAATTCTGGGAACTGCTTTACCTCAGCTGCTTGGTGCGATGATCTTTTTCTTTCTAAGTTATTTCTGATCTCCATTTTAAATTATTTTTTAAACTATATTATTTTTATTGTGAACTTGAAAGCCTCCCTCAAATCTTTTCTGGAAGTAGGCTCATTGTGAAAGATACATAGACAATATGGTAAGCACTAGAATGTACTTGGAAGCCCTGTGCTTGCTTATAAGAAAAGGAGATTCCTCCAGAGTAGAAGAGAGAAAAGTAAATAAATAAATAAAAAGAAAAAAAATAGAAAAGGGGAAAAAACCAACAGAAACCAACATTGGGAATTTACATAGAAAACAAAGTGGCTTTGCAAGATGAAGCAGGATTCAGATGGGCAAAGAAGACTAACAAAGACTTCCCTCCCAAATTGAGGGAAGTAGTGTCAGCAAAGGTGTCAAGGAAGACAAACCATCTCTAGAGAGAGCACTTTAGGATTTGATGGATCTTCATCTGGAATAGTGTCCATTCAACACAGAAGCACTGTCTGAGCCTTTTACTATGTGCCAAGGACTGTGCTAGGTGTCAGGTGGGGGATGTCACCCAGCACAGTTTGGGGTTCACTGTGATCCCCCAGCTCGCGGGGACCCTTGTCTCCTGTTCCAGCCACAGGGGTAGCACTGTGTGTGTCCCTGCCATTCTTTCAAGCATTCCTGAAGTTTTTTCACCTGAGCTGAACTTGCCTGTAATCTTCTTCATGGCCAAGAATGTGACTTCTTTTTTTCTGTGCATTCTTCCCTCCCCGCAGGCCCAGGAGGAAAGCGTCAATAGAGCAGGTGGCGCTTATTGCAGTGTACCTCTTGCCCGTGTCTTCACCCTTCCCTGCCTCCTCAGGGCCTGCTGCCCTGTCTTCCTCTCCTGCATTTTCAGCTGTTCAGAGCCTTTCACTGTATGAAAACTGGTGTCAGGGGAAAACCAATCTGTCATCAGTCACTTTCTCTTGAATATGAATGTAGGTCACCGTGTTCTGTCTTCCAGGGGTCTTTGCACTTTAAGCCTCATTATGGAATGAAAGGCTGTGATCCCCGCGAGAACATATCAAGCATATCGAACACAGACGAGTGGGTGTTGGAGGTAATTGGGGAGGCAGAGTGCCTGTCCTGGTGCTCCTGAAATTATGCCACCACCTCCTCATGTAGCCACTTTTGGCAAGGGTCCTCACAGTCCCGTGGTCCATGAAAGTCTGGAGCCTTCATTGCTTTGTATCCTGGTGTGGTGGCTGAAGTCAGACAGTAGCTGTCTGTAAGCCACCTGTCAACTTGGCCTTCATGCCAAGATTTAAAGGTTTATGGTTTGCAGAGGGAATCTTTGCTTCTTTACCTATACATGCCCATTATGTTAAGGCAAGGATTCTCAACCTGGGCACTATTGATGTTGCGGGCCGGATAATTCTTTGTAATGGGGGGCTGTCCTGTACATTGTAGGATGTTTAACAGCATCCCTGGCCTCTACCCATTAGATGCCAGTAGCAACCTACACCCTCCCTCTCCAAGTTGTGAGAACCCAACATGTCTCCAGACATTGCCAAGTATCCCCTGGAAGCAAAATCACCCCTGGTCGAGAACCCACTATTTTAAGGGGTGTTGGTTATTATATATCATGCTGTATAACTATGCCCACTTTTCTGAGAGAGGCATTATTTAATGTAATTTGTTTTTTTTCAATAAAGGTGAGTTAATAAATGTGTAATTAACTTTGTGGAACTTTTCATATAAATAATGACATAAATCAGAATAAACATCCTTTTTTGTCAGACCACATATTCTAATCTGGTCATCATATTATTAAATTTATCTTTCAAAGCAAAAAAAAAAAAATCTCAAATTCTTCCCCTATCTTGTGACTGGTTTATATACCAGAGGTGTCGGTCACAGAGTCATCATTACCCACAAAATCACTCCCACTTGCTGCTTGGGCAGTGGCTGGTGGGCACTTGTGGGGGAGGGAGGTGGCAGGGGAGGATTCAGTTCTGGTGGGACTTGACACTGTGGAATTTGAGGGGTCCTCTTTAAGAAAAAGTCAAAATGGCCAGGAGAACACATTGCTAGGGCCTCTCCCAGGCCTTGGAAGGATTCTGTGAGGACCAAGTCAGGGGCTCTGAGTTTAAGTTGCATTATCCTCATGGGAAAGCTGCCTCTGGGAAGGTTTTAAGGAATGACTGGACTGCTGTGTCGGCAAGAACAGGAAACTAGGGACATTCTTCTACCCATGACTGGCAGGAGCTAAGAGAAGCTTCTCTAAGTGTTGACTTCAGTCGAGAGCATGGGTCAAAATAGAATTGTTAAATACAAGGTGACCTGTGCTTCTGTTCATATCTGCACTCAAAAGTAAGAACTTCCATATCTTCAGCAACGCCAGGTCAGCATCTACAGCATCTGTATAGGACGGAATGAGGGGCAAGGTTAGTTCTAGTTTAGCAGGAGACTCTGAGTTCCAACACTGGATGAAAGTAACTTACTGCATTTTGTAAGCAAGGTCAGGCAGTGTCCGTGTTATTTCTTCCAAAAGCGAATGAAACTCTTTCAGGTCACTATAATGGTATTTGAAAAGTTTATAATAAGAGTTCATTGATTCAGACTTCTCTTTTGAAATACCCAAGCCTGGGATGAGGCTTCCTTGCATTAAAACAGGCCAGGAAAGAAATACTTGCCCTCCCTTTTTTTGGAGGGGGCAAGTGATTTAGGTGCAGTCAAGTGCCACATTACAACATTTCAGTCAATGAAGGACTGCGTACACTATGGTGGAACCCTAAGATTATAATACTGTATTTTTACTGTACCTTTTCTCTGTTTAGATATGTTTAGAGATAAACAAATACTTACCATTGTGTTACAATTGCCTACAGTATTCAGTATAGTAACATGCTGTACAGGTTTGGAGCTTAGGAGCAATAGGCTATACCATATAGCGTAGGTATACAGTAGGCTATACCATCTAGGTTTGTGTAAGTATGCTCTATGATGTTCCCACAATGACCAAATCACCTAATGACACATCCCTGTTGTTAAGCAATACATGACTATATGTACTTAAAAACTTAAAATAATATTTTTATTATAATTATTATTAAAATAATTATAATTAAAATAGTAAAACATTTAAAAAAGAAACTCATAATTCAGACTTTTCATTAATTAGTTAATTAAATAATTAATCTCTTTCCCTAGCTTCAATGAGGAAGAGAATGTTTTAATTGTTGTTTTAGTATACAAATGCTAAATATACATTCCTGGCTCTCCATGAGACTGATCTGGCAATATATCAGTGTCTACATTTATCAAAAATAAAAAGACTCTCTACGTGAAGATTTGCTATAGGAGGGATTTCTAAAAAATAGCTTTTCATTTATATTTACATGGATTTGATTTGTATACAATTTTTCAAGTTGAGACCTATTTGAAGATTTTGGGTCAAATGTACACATAGTCACAAAGATGAAGCCTAAAAGAGATTTTAGGGGTTACCGACCAGCTCTCCTTGCCCATTATTTAAATGGGGAAATGACGCTGAGAGCAGCTAGATGGCTTGCCAGGGTTACACAGAGGTCAGTGAGGAGGTTGGGGGCCGGGAGTTTGCCCCG
Organism: Daubentonia madagascariensis; assembly: GCA_023783475.1. NCBI lineage: Eukaryota > Metazoa > Chordata > Mammalia > Primates > Daubentoniidae > Daubentonia > Daubentonia madagascariensis. The sequence goes on from JAKFHU010000901.1 coordinate 11,260,712, forward strand.
TTCCTTTGACACTCAGTGCTGCTGGGATATCATTCTTCTGTCTTCCTAGTAGCCGGAGTGTGTTGGTGGAATGGGACCAGGCAGGGTTTGATAACTTGTGTCATTTCCAGGGCATCTAATCCTGAGAGAACGACTCATTAATTCAAACTGATTACATCTATGCCAAAGGTGTGTGTACACACAGGTAGTACTGGAAAGAACCACAGAAAAACTGAAACAGCTGGATTGGTGGAATGGGGTTATTTCATAAAACTTCCTTTAGTGCTCTTTTGGATTGTCTTTACAGTAAATAATTAGAGTGAAAACACTTATTTTCCTATTAAGGAAAGGAAAGTATAGTTACTGTGGAAAGTAGCAAGAAGAATAAGCAAATCCTACCTGTGATACTTTGACCTTGTTCATATTTTGCTATGTTTATTTTTAGTCTTTTTTTCCAGCTCATTTTTAAACAAAATTGAACAATTGAGACCATAGTGTACATATAATTTTAATTTTTCTTGGCTTTTTTGGTAAACATTAGAATAAACAATGTCTGTATTATTATCTCTTTTAAACATAATTTTTAATAGCTGCATAATTCAGTACTTGGAAGCTCATTCATTTATCACAACATTTTGCTATTAGTGGACATAAAGTTTGGTCCCAGTTTCTCCCTGCTGTGTCATTGTGTGAGCAACTTTGTGTCTGTGCTTTTTCTGCAGTTTGGATTGTTTTCTTGGTATAAGTTCCCAGACAGTGAAATCACTCATCCAGTGATGTGCATGCATTGTGTTAAATGGCTTTATAAAAATGGTATACCAGTTTACCTTACATTGATAGCATACTACTGATGATGGAATTTCACCACAGCATTGATAGCATATAGTACTTCACTTTTTTATAATTACTTATTTGATAAAGTAAAAGAGGGTGTCTTTGTGTCATTTGCATTTTGTTTCCCAACATAGGTAAACATTTGTCCATAGGATTGTTTCCTATTTGTTTTTGTTGTTGTTGTTGTTTTTTGGTGAATTATCTTTCTATTTGGGTTTAGTGGTTTTAAAAAATTGATCTGGGCTGGGTCCAGTGGCTCACTCCTGTAATCCTAGCACTTTGGGAAGCCCAGGTGGGCAGATTGCTTGGGGTCAGGAGTTCGAGATCAGCCTGAGCAAGAGTGAGACCCCATCTCTACAAAAAATAGAAAAATTAGCTGGGCATGGTGGTGTGCACTTATAGTCCCAGCTACTCGGGAGGCTGAGGCAGGAGGATCGCTTGAGCCCAGGAGTTTGAGGTTGCAGTGAGCTACAATGAAGCCACTACACTCTAGCTGGGGTGACAGAGCAAGACCCTGTCTCAAAAACAAAAATTGATCTGTATACAGAAAGCCATTTGTGAAAAGGGTAAAAGGTTTATACATTTTGTGAAGAATTCCATCCGACTGTGATGTTTTATGATTCTAGCACCTCGAGTGCCATGTTTCAGGATAAATTGTTTTTGTTCATAGTGGTAGAGCTGCCCGTTAGTTCCTGAAATGAGCTTCGATGGAGAGAGAGAGTGCTTTATCCTCTTGGTGGAAGAAAACGTACATTGAGCATGTGCTAAGTGCTTAACAGCTGTTAATTCTCAATCCTTAGAACAGCCTGTGAAGTGGGGACTGTTACTTCTCTCTATTTATATGTGAGGAGAGTGATGCACAGAAAAGTAAAATAACTTAACCACAGTCACATACGTTTTAATCACAGCTAACTACTTTTGGATCTTTGCTAATGTGACAGGCCTCAGTTGTATAGTTGACCTTTGAGGGAGTTGGGCTGAGGAATATTAGCAACTTTCTCTGAACTCTACTGCCTATTTCTGGGAGAACTTTGTGGTATAAGGTAACTTTAGTATCTTAAATTTCCTCACTGTATCTTCTGTATCCCTTACCTCTCCTGTGTTTTCCATCCTTTTTTTTTTTTTTTCTTTCCTCTCCAGGTTACATTCTGCATAATTTCTTCTGACCTGTCTTCCAAGTCACAGTGTGTTTCTTCAGCTGTGTCTAATCTGTGGTTAAATCCATTTGTTGCATTCTCAATTTTAATTACTGAATTGCCATTGTAGAATCCTACTTCTTTTTCAAATCTGTAATGTTACTTTATATTGTTCCTGGTCCCTTGTCATAATTTTTAAGTCCAGTTTTTATGTCCATGAGCATAGTAAGCATAGGTGTTATGCATTCTGTGGTAGTTCCTCTATCTGGAATACTTAAGCATCTGTTTCTTCTGTCATTTTTTTGGATTCTGGTTCATATTTATGTTGTCATGTCTCCTTGTGTACCTGGTTATCTTTAAATTTGTGCTGGATATTATTTTGAAAAAGTATATGTATAAATACTATGTTTCATTCATTTTAAGATGTGCAGGGTTTTTTTTTTTACATTTTAATATCTGAAATCAGGGTGTGTTTTACAACTGATGGGTTTTTACATTTATAGTTGGTAGCTTTTTTTCTTTTTCACTGTACATAAAATAATAGTGTATCATATAATTAGTGATATTTACCATTTGATGACATTCAATAATTTGAGGCTTTGGATGATAAGGATAAAGATGACAAGAGTTTTAGAGAGAATTTTATTTAGCTTCTATAGGCTTTCTATTGCTGGGGTACCAGCAATACTAGGTCAGTTTTAGGGCTTGAGATTTTCTAGGCCACCCATATGACATGAAGCCAGACTAGTTTATTTTTTGTTTTCTCTTACTCCTAGGGTCTAGCTCTTTGGATGTCCTACCCTAAGTGTAAAGTGATTTACCAGGCCTTAACCCTAGGGAGGCCCTGGCCTCTTGATCCCAGGAGGCTGTTAATATGCTGCTCAGCTTTCCAGCTTCTTTTGAATTGACAGGTCCCCCCAACTGGGTAAAAGTGGCTCCTAATACTCAGGCCCACTTGTCTGTATCTACTTTTTTTCCCACATCTTAAACCTGAAATTCTTCCACATCTTGTTAGTTCTTCTGTGCTTTTAGAAAGTGTTTTGTTGTTGTTTTTTAATTTCATCCAGGTTTCTTTGTTGTGTTCACTGGGAAGTTTGTTTCAAATTACCCAGTTCACCACTGCCAGCAGGAGTGGGAGCAAGTCTGATCCGTCTTAGAGATGCCAAGGGAGAAGCAGGAGTCCCCAGCTGCTGTTTGCCTGCCAGTGACTAGAGAACTTTCTCCATCCACTCCCAACATGCCATCCTGGTCACAGCTGGAAAGCAGAAGTTGAGACAAATAAGTTTCCACTAACTGGACATAGCTAAATGTGGATATATTTTCCTCTATAGATGAGACAATTCCTCAGGCTTTTCCTAGTAAGGCAGGTGACCTGGCAGAGGAAGCAGTCGCAGGAGTAGTAGCTGGAACTTTATCAGTCATCGATCTCCATCTGGCTTCTTCCTTCTCATCCATCCTGTCCTGCAAAAAGAAGGGGATTTAGGACCAAGGGAAGTGTTGAGGGAGGAAGATGCTTTCTATTATAGCAACTGTTAAGAAGTTAAAAAAAAAAAAGTAGACTATACTTTAGCTGGCTAGAATTTTTTCCATTCAACTTGGGCCCTCAACATTTCCATATAGAAAGCAGAATTTCTTAGCTGGGTGCGGTGGCGCATGCCTATAGCCAGCCCTAGCTACTCCAAAGGCTGAAGTGGGAATGAAGTAGGAGGATCTCTTGAGCCCAGGAGTTCCAGGCTGCATGAGCTGTGATTGCACCACTGCATTCCAGCCTAGGTGACAGAGCAAGACCCTGTCTCCAAAAAGAAAAGAAAAGAAAGAAAGAATTTCTTATCCATGGCTGAGGCTATTCCTTGTAGAGGCTGAACAATCTCGTCCAGCCCAGGAGGCAAGGTAACTGTCCCAGATGACTCTTAATTGATTTTAAGGTTTGTAAAGAAGCTTTTTTGTGGCTTTTTGAAGCCATATATTCAACCATGTATTCTCAAGATCAGCAGTCAGATGTATTCCCCCCACCCTGCTCCAACTCTCATGGATGTTTTCCCCCCAACTTTCAAGTGACCAGAGAAGTTTACAAAGAGAAAAATGTATTTGGTGAGTTTGAAAAGGTTGGGCAAAGGGACATTGAGTGATGGGGAGTCTTCCCCTACCACCTTACCAGAGACTCCATTGGCTAGGGGTGGTGGCTTTTATTTCTGTTTTTGAGTACATTTTCCCCTGGAAACCTTGCAGCTAAGCTATCAGAAAATCGCTGTCTGTCCAGGGAAACATAGGTCTCCTCTTACCTTTCAGGTGTGTAGCCGTTGAGTAAAGAGAAGGAAGGTGTGAGTCTGCCTTTCTGGACAAGGCCTGTCATGGGGGGAAGGTATCCCCACCAACTGTTTGGAGACCACCCCATTCCATAGAGCCTATTGTGTGTTCCACAATAATTTATCCAACTGATTTTTTATTTTAATTTTACAATATTTCACACATAGCAGAGACTATATATGACTTTGTCCACCATATTGCTAGAAATAGAAATCCTCCAATTAGGTTTTAACAACTGTCCATAAAAGAATAAATCTATCACTCTACTCCCAATTCTAGATTTTGACTGATCCTTTGGAAGAAATGGTAAATGACTTAATTAATTTTGAAGAGGCAGATTTTCTATTCTGGAAAATTAACTCTTCCATGATTATTTTTGGAGGCATAATGGCTAGAAAGCCCAACCAGCCATAAGAATTTATGAACCATGATGTGTGAAAACTTTTTAGCCTGAAATGAAGTAAATTAATTCCTCCAGCATGGTTCACTTTAAGTAAAAGCCTAAATTTCTTTTATTTATTAGTAACTTGGGCTTTTAAGCTGATTTTTCTAAAAAGGTACAGTTATTTGAGATCCATCAGGGCCATTTTCTGTATTTCTTTTGCCAAATTTTCCATTTATTTGGATTTGAGTTTTTTCCAGCCATTTTGAGACCATCTTGTCTGCTAATAAGAGATAAGATGCTGCAATTTCAATAACATATGTGAAAACCACAGGAAGTCCAGACAAAGTTAGCTGAACAAAATCCTGTATTTATCAGAGACCAAGATATTGCCTTCAGTATGTGGTAGGTTTTTACCAAGTGTCCAGAACTTTTTAGAGGACTCAGAACAGTAAGGTATTATAGCTCATTCAACAGAAGAAAAGGGACAGAGAAGTGTGGAAATCTGAAATGATTGTATTTGTAAGAGGGAGATGAGGGAGATGATTACAGTAAATCACTAAGGGAAAGAATGTAAGAGAGGGAACGGTGGAGTGGCTGCGGTGGGCCACTTTGAGCTTTCCAGATCAGAGGGGAGAAAATGAAACATTTCTTACGAATTATTATACAGTTCCAATACTCACAGTGTAGGACTCGAAGAGGGCGTTAGCAGCCCACCCCTCTGCTGTGTAATAAAGCCAGCGAAATATGTGCCATCAAAATGACATAGAGAAGAACATTGCAGGATACAGAGCAAGGAGAGGGAGTTTCATACACTATGAGAATATGTCTGGTAGATAGTTTGGGGCATGTTGCAGCCTGAATAACTGTCCATTTTTCTATACTATTCTCTTGAGCTGAATGGAGATTAAAGACAAAAGACAGAAAAAGACTCAGGTTCTCATTAATTTTGTTGGGTCTCTGGATGAAGGAAGATAGGGAACATGATTCTGAAGTGAAAATGCTTTTCGTGTAAGTACTTTAGTTAAAAGCCCACAGTTCTGTTGCTAAATTTTTGTGCATGCTTTCATTCTTCAAAAGTTATTCAGTGAATTTGTTAATCCTGAGAATTCCCTTTTCTTATGAGGAGTCTTTGAAAGTGAGCCTGAAATGCATTTATGGAACAAGAGGCAGTAAAAGAATCCTTTGGGTTTTCTCTTCCATTTATTCAGAAGCAGATCCCCAGAACCAAAAATCTATCCGTCTTTTAACTGCTGAATTTTCTCTCTTAGTGAACCAACAAACAGCATAGCGTTTTGCTCTACACTTTTGAGTTCAGGATTTGGCTTCCATAATATATTAAATAACCTTCTTGTTTTCTGTTCCACCTCTCCTATTGGTAAGAAATAATAACAGCATTATTATTTAATTATCACCACTAAAAGCAATGTCACATTTCAGTAATTTAAAACTATATTACCTTAAACTTAGATTATTTGAAATAAGATATTTCCTCTCCAGTAATGGATACCTAGAAAAGAAGGTGTATAGCTGTCAATACAGGGGCAGACACAGGAACATATATAGTTATGATCATGGGCAATCATAAGCTTTTTTTCTAGAAGGACACATAAGACATTGTTAGTGGTAAAGAAAGAAGTGACTGGGAATGAGGTGAAGGAAGGGATTTTTTAATTTCTTATTTTATACTTTCCTATACCAATTAATTTAAAAAATAAGTATATTTTAATTTAATAAGTAAATAGGGGGAAATTAAGGTGGGGGAAAAAAGAAGCCACTGTTTATGAGATCCTATCCTGAATTTAACCTCTAGACTCCTTTCTCATTAGAAATTCTGGTTTTCAGACCAAAATCTATAGAAACACCTGGTCAGTATACATCATGCATATCCTCCATGGTTTTGTGTAACTTAACGTTACACAGCATTTTATTAAGTCCTCTTGTGCCAGTGTCTTCTTTGAGCCTCCCAGTGGCATTGTTCAGTATGTTGAGCAAGTATTATACGATTTCCCTTCTACAAATGGGAAAACTTAAGCTGGGGGAAGATGTGTGGCTTGTCTTAGATGACATAGTTACTACCTGGTAAGTCCGGGACTAGAAGCCAAGCTTGATTCCATGGTCAGTGTTCTTTTACCTATGATAGAAAGAACTTTACTGTTTATTCTAGACATTCCTTTCTAAACACTCCAAGCTACCTCCTATCTGGTTTTGTGCCATAACATCTATTTCATTCTGTCTTAAATCACTGTTAGATATATAATTATTTTCCTTATTAATTTCATCAACATAGGCTGTCTTCTTTTTGTACCCTTACTGTGTGTAGTACATTATGGGTGCATATATTAGTTACTTAATCTTTGTTTTATGGAATTGGATACTCAAGGTACTTTCTCCCAAATAATTATCCATTTCTAGGAAAACAAAAGTAACAAGCTTAGCCATTTCTACAAGACTAATGTCGTTGTTCACAACAGAATTAGAACCACATGATGTTTGAGCTGGAAGAAAACCGTCTTTGAGAGTATTTATTCTTTTGTTTTATAAGTGAGGAACCTGAAGCTCAAATAACTTGCTGAAGCTCCCACAGGGTATTAGAGGTGCCATGGTATGCAGATCTTAGCTCTCCTAACTTCCAGCCCAGCCCTCCTCCTGCCATCGTTACAGACAGTAATTGTCTTGGCCATCAGATTTTGGATGAATGGTCAATGCTGGCAAAAAGCAGGTCACATTAGTTTAAAACTCCAAATGTGAAGAGGTAATCTCAAAAAGAAGAGGCTGTACTGAGTTCATTTTTCCTAGCTTTAATGAATGATTTCGCAGGTGTACCTCCTTTTAAAGCAAACTTGCTATATAAACATCAGCATTTCCACAAAAGGATTCATAGTTGGAATCCTTTAGATGATAAGTATCCCCACTGTGCACATTTGCAATAAAGAAAAATCACCCTTACTTGTTGGGTAAATCTAGGCTCACAGCATCAAAGTAGTGAAATGAGGAATTAATGGTGATTTTTATCTTATCTGTAGGCTTCTTAAGATGCAAGCTGTTTCTGGCCTGGTGAGTTAACTGGGGCCTTCTTCAGCAGGGAGCAGAGATTATTTGCAATAGTCTGAATGTGCCCCCCAAAACTCATGGGTTGGGAATAATCCCTAATGCAACAGTGTTAGGAGGTGGGGTCTTTTGGGAAATGTTTAGGTCATGAGGGTTCTGCCCTCATGAATAAGTTAATGCTGTTATAAAAGGGCTTGACAGAGTCCTTTTATTTAAAAAAAAAATTTTTTTTTGCTATTCTGCCTTGTGAGGACACAGTGTTCCTCCCTTACAGAGGACTCGGCGTTCAAAGCACCATCTTGGAAGTAGAGACTGGACCATCACCAGACATCAAACCTGCCAGTGCCTTGATCTTGGACTTCCAGAACTGTGAGAAATTTGTGTTCTTTATAAATTTCCCAGCCCCAGGTATTCTGTTAAGATACCACTCCAATTCCTAAATTCAATCCTGGGCACCTGAATGCTCAAAAGCCATTCCCAGTTTTTAACATGTTTAGAACAGAGAGCTGGAAATTTTTCTTTTTCCTGAAGCCACCCGAAGGAGAAACAGCAGAAGAAATCTCAAAGAAGGAGACACTACCAAAAAGTGTAAGGAGTGTGGAAGTCCCTAGGATGGGATTTACCAGTGAAGCAGTAGAATGCAGTTTGCACAAAGCATATACCTATTTTGCCAAGTCCTGTTGGAGTCATACAGTCCGAGACATCACTACTTTCAGCAGGCATAGTTGCAAAGGACCTCATGAGAATGAAGGTCTCAAAAAATCCAACTCAGCTTAACAAATTAAGCTGTTAAGGTAAACAGACCTTAAAGTAGGTGCTGTAGGAGAGTTATAGCAAAAATAGCAAGACAGACCTCACTTTCCGGGATCTTGGAGTCTGTGCTGTACTTTCCAAACTTGTCTGCACATTGGAATCACCTGGGGATCCTCAGAAAATACTGATGTCTGTGATCAGCCCACCACCCCAAAGCTTGTGATTGGTCTGGGGTCTAGGCTGAGCTTTGGAATTTTAAAAAAGAAGATTCTCAAGTGCAGACAAAAGTGGGAGCCAGTGGTCTATGTAGTGGTTTTCAACTTTGGCTACGTTAGAATCACCTGGAGAACGTGTATGTGTATGTGTGTATATGTGTGTATTGATGTGTGCAAGTGTTATACATTCATGCCCAGGTTTCACCCCTGGAGACTGATTTATGTGGTCTCACATGGGGTCCAGACAACAGTTTTATTTAAAACCCCAAATTGGGTGCACACTGGAATCATCTGGGGAATTTTAAAAATACTGATGTCTGGGTCCCACTCTAGAGATTCTGGTTTAATTGGTCTGGGGTCTGGTCTGGGCATTAGAATGTTTTCTAAGTGCTTCAGGTGATTCTAATATACAGCCAAGAGTGCAATCCCCCAGGTTAGCCAGCAATACCAGGGTTACCTGTGCATAGTAGGTGCTCAATAGAAATGATGACCTATGAAACAAAAGGTAGATAGGGTTTATAAAAAATGTGAGTGCTAAAAAGTTGTACATTTCTAGTTCTTTGGATATTTCCATAGGCCTGAATATGTTATGCTGTGATTTGGTGGTGGGGTAGGTGGCAAAACCTAATAAATTCAGCTCACGACTATAGCCTGCATTGTGGCTACCAGTGGAACTTTGAGCTGAAACTGACAGCCAAGATCTTCCTAATTGCCCTGTTCCCTTGAATCTTCTGTGGTAGGAGTGGCACATCTGCCTGTCATACTTCTGATGTGTCTAACATTGTTCTTTAGAGATAAATCACCAGAAACTGGATTCTGTAACGATAAGGTGCCCCCAGCATGGATTCGGCTTAGGTGAACTCTGTCCAGTTCAGTAAGTGTCTGCTGAGGCCCTGCCCACTGCCCAGGGTTTACCAGTGGGAGAGCTCCCTGGAGCACAGAGCACATGTGTTGCCTGGTTGCCTTTGTTACCCAGGTGATTCTTGTTTAGTCCAAGCGGTAAGGGGAGGGGAATTATTTCTGCATCTGGGCCCTAGGTGAATGCAGCTGCTTTCAACTGTGGAGAGGCTCAGCTCTCCTGGAAAAGGGGAAGTGGCCAGGCAGAGAGTTCACCGCGGCTGCTTACTGAATGGAATCTGGGCTGCTTCTCATGGTCTTTGACGGCTCTAGGCCATTGGTTTTCAAACCTGAGTATGCAGCAGAATCACCTGGAGGGCATATTAAGCTACAGATTGCTGGGGCAACCCCCAGAGTTTCTGATTCAGTAGGTGTATGGTGGGGTCCAAGAATACGCATTTCCAACACCTTCCCAGGTGATGCTGATGCTGCTGGTCCGGGGACCACCCTTTGAGAACCCTGGTCCAGGAGGAAGGACATAGTGACCCATGTGATTAGGAAAAGGAAAATATCTGATTGCTGCAAATCTACCTAACAGTCACGAGATCAGGAATTGAAATGATGTCTCAGCCAACTGTAAGACTGATAGATTGATTTTTTAAAATTATGAAACACCTACTACATGCTAGGTATTGTGCAAGCTTTGCTGCCATGAGGAAGAGGGAGATGCAGTTACTGTATGAAGCAGCTAGTGGTGGGGGTGTGTGACTGATGGACCAGTAAAGGGACAGCCACAGTACCGCTCCCTTAGTGCTCTATACAGGGAGCACCCGGAGCTTCCACAGGACACATGTGGGCAGGAGGGAGTGTGGCTTAGAGGGGGCTTCCAGGAGCACATGATGCCTAGGAAGAATCTTGGAAGATGACCCAGTGTTTGCCAGGGGAAGAAGGTGGGGCAGTATCCCAGGAGCAGCATGAGCAGAGATGAGCGAGAACATGAGAGTGTCTCATGTGGGGAACCGTGCATGGCTTAGGATGACCAAAATAAAGGGTTTGAGGGGAGGGAGGGGGATCTTTGTGTGGACAGGCAGGCAGAGGCCAGACCATGGGAGCCTGTCCTCCACGTCCGGGAGCCTGGGCTGATCCAGAGGCAAGGGAAGCCGTTAAGGGGTGTAAGCAGGTGAGGAAGATCAGATTTGCCTGCTCACTGCCTGCAAGTTGGAAAATGGGCTGGAGGGAACACACACCTGCAGCAGACAAAGGAGACTGCCACAGGAGTCCCCGTGGGCAGTGACAAGGCCACAGGGGACATGGCCTTGGCATCATCTTGTCCTTGCATCACCCTCTACCTCTGCTCAGAATTTCAAACTTTTCAACTTCTGTGTGTGCTTTTAGAGTGGCACCAGGCAATCATTGTTGTGCTTCCCCTTACACAAATATTGTTTTTCAAAGAAAGTGAAGTTAAAAGGAACGTTAAAGGCAACCTTGAAGCAGATGAGCCCCCAAAATGCAACCCCATGAGGGGAGTGGGGCAGTCCCACCTCCTTAGCTTGGATGGGGTAGGGGAGACACTGCTCTCTGCCTGTTGTGTGTCTGTTGCTGAGCTCTGAGTTTTCTTTCTTGGTACCAGCTGGGAGCCATGCTTCCCTCCTCTGCTCCTACTGTGAGAACAGGTTACAAGCCCTGAGTTGTAGCAAGCCACTTGCTGGCAGCTACATTTCCCCACCTCCCAGCTCTAACTAACCCTCTTTGACTTTGAGGCTTACCCAGGACAGTCTCCTAAGTTGATAGTACCCTCAGGATGGTTCTTGTGCTGGGTGTCATGGGGTGAGCAGGACTGTCCAAAGCAGATAACACCCACCAGTGCCCACCACAGTAGCAAACCAGTTGCGCATAAAGAAAATTGAGAAGAGAGATACAGTGGGCTGATTGTTGGGTAGGGACAGGTACAGAAGGAGTTGGGGAGGGGTCAAGTTCTCATCTATTCCTGGCCCATCTTCAAAGAAATCAACAGTGATGGATTTTACTTGTGGTACTTCTCACTTCAGTCTGGTAATGAAAATTTGATTTGTGGTTTCCTCTCATAAGGCTTTTCACACGGTAATTGATATGTCTCCAGTGAGTGGCTCTTGAGGAAATCAATTCTGACAGGTCTCGTCAGCACCCAGAGAGCCCAGCAGAGACCTTTGCAGGCTCCATCTCCCCTGTCACGCCCCTTCCTCCCTTGGGCAGGGGGTTCACCAGTGGCTGAGTTAGGGGCTCCCTCAGAAGCCATGAGTGGGCTGGAGGAGGAGGAGGCAGGGGTCATACCCAGTGGATTGATGACTGGCATTGGCAAGCAGAGTCTGTGCTCTGAGGTAATGGCACCAGGATTTGTAGGTCACCTAGTCAAGGTGGCCCTGCTGCTTGAAACCAACGAAGTCGATGGGATGCAGACTGCAGGAACGGGAGCTGGCAGCCCACCTTGGATTCAGAGGGTGGGTTAAGAGCAGGAAGTAATGGACGTGACCCATGTCAATGTTTGTCCTGATCTCGGGAAGAGGGGACCGAATGCCTCTCTAAGGGCTGTCCGAGATGTTTTGCTAATGACATGCCCACCTGGGATTCTCTTGCTAGGGGCTTGCTAAAAACGTGTGGCCAGTGTCCAAGAAGACTTCCATCAACCTTTGGCTGGCTAAGGCTGAGTTGCTTTTTTCCTAATACCATCTGCTGTTTATCTCTGAATGAAGCTGCCATACAGCGGATGCCATCTTAGAAGTCTGTTCCTTGGGTCATTTGAGGGGAGTTCTGCCTTCTTTCTCTCTTTTGTGGTGTTTACTATCAGCCCTGCTCCATGGAACAGCACTAGAATATAAACTGCCTTATTCTCTAATAATGCCAATTGTGTAAGTCTTGTCTCCTCAGATACTAGTAAACCTTAGGGCAGGAACTTAAACCTATTACAGAACTTCTTTAATGTCCCTCCCTTGCTCCCTACTCTGCCTGCTGTCAAGTAGTAGCTGTTGTGTAACAGGATGCTTGACTGAGATGCCTGAATTTCCCTTGGTTCTGTGTCGATTCATTATCCAAACACCAGGGTCCATCAAATACTGCTCATGGAGTCTTTCACCTTGAACTCTCCCAGTAGGACTGCTGGATACTTTTATTCATCCTTCACTCTGTGAGCAATGGAGGAGTCATAGTTTGCATGTTCATTCTTGGTCCTCTCAACATCCCAAAATGCTTGAGAGCTTTTACTTAAAAAGTGGGAGCAAGATGTATTAGTTATCTATTGCTGTGTAACAAACTGCCCCACAATTCAGAAGCCTAAAGCAGCAAATGTTTATTAGCTTACAGTTTCTATATGTTGGGAATTTGGAAGCAGCTTAGCTGGATGGTTCTAGTTCAGGGTCTCTAATGAGCTTGCAGTCATGGTGTTGGCTAGGGCTACAGACATCTGAACATGTCTTGGGCTGGAGGGTCTGCTTCCAAGGTCATGCACATGGCTATTGGCTGGAGGCATTGGTTCCTCTCTGCATAGGCCTTTCTGCAGAGCCTTATCACATGGCAGTGGGGCATGTGATCTAAGAGAGAGCAACCAGAAAGTTGCAGTACCTTTTATGACCTGGACTCTGAAATTGCACACTGTCATTTCCATTTTCTTTCTATTCTTTAGAAGTGAGTCACTGAGTCCAACCCACACTCTAAGGAAAGGGGAATCATGCTCAACCTTTTGAAGGGAGTGTCGAATAATTTTTGAACACATTTTAAACCACCACATAAAGTGGGTGAGCAGAACAGCTGAGTCCGTCCTCTGCTAAGGATTCGCTTCCCCATGTGGGTGGCTTCGAGCCTGCTCTGGGGAACTCCATGCAGCTGTGTGTGGAGGGTGGGAAGGGATTGGGAGCCATGGTTACAGAATTCAGTTAGTCTGACAACAGCTATTGACTAAGATGTATTACGTGTTCTAGAAGTTTGGGGACCTAGAGAAGTTACACGTGGTCCTTTGTCATCACAGAGCTCACAGCTGAATGAAACCTGTGATATAAGCACATATAATTATAATACCACTGTCCTTTTGAAAGCATTAGTGACTAGACTTCCACTATTTCAAGAAATATGAAGAATGGGCAGCTTAAGGAAGAAGTGGGCTTATCTGTTGGAGGGTTTAGAGCCTTTCCCTTCTATTGGGCCTCAGATTCCTCGTATGTAAAATGAAGGAGATGGACCCATTCAGTGGGTCTCTACCCTGGCTGCTTGTTGGAACCACCTGGGGAACTTAAACTGAGAAATTTTGATTCACTTAGTCTGGAGGGAGGTCTGGGTATAGAAGCTCCTCAGAGGAGAACCACTGGGCTAGCTGATTATGAAGATCTTACAGGCTCTGACATTCAGTGGCTCCTTTTGGAAAATTCTTTTGTTATATGGCATAAAAGAATGCCCAGGTGCCCTCACTGAGGAGCCTGAATCCCAAATCTACCACCTACCCCAATCCTGGTCACCACAAGGTCTCCACCTGGTGACCATGTCACAGGGATGCTGTAGAAGGAATTCCTGCACTGGGCAGGTATGTAGACTACGCCAGTGGTTCTCCAAGTGTGCTCTGCAGACCAGCAGCAGCACCACCACCACCACCTGGAAGGTTTGCAGCAATGTGCATTATTCCATCTCTTTATACAAAATCAGAATTTCTGGGTCTCTGGAGTGGAGCCCAACAATCCGGGTTTTACGTACCCTGCGAGTGATCCTAATGCATATAAAGTTAGAAAAGCACTGAACTAGAGGATTTCTCAAGGTCCCTCTGACCGCAGACTTTCCTCTCTGCAGCAGTGAATTGGGGGCGTAAATATCTGTTTGGCAAACCTCAGAGGGTCTGTTGGGGGTTGAATGAGATCACGCTTATCACAACGGCTGTAACTTCCACCAAAGAATACCCAAAGTCCTCTTGTTTCTTGAGGACTGATGCTCGCTGGGAGTTCAGCTAGGAGAGATTCCTGGATAAAAATCAAATGAGTTGATCACCCTTCTATCTACCATTTGCTACTTACAACATGTCTTAGCTGTTGCTTGCTGCAGTTCAGGGTGTCTGTCCAAGCTCTTTGTGTCTTGTCTTCTCTGTTCAAGAATCCCACATACCTACAGCATGTTCTGGGGATGTGGTGGAGGGATCAAATCAAATCAGAGGGTGCAAATCTTAATTTCCCATCCACTTCATGTACCCTTGGCAGCGACCAGATATGAAGCTAAATGAACTATGGAACTATAGCCCCTAGGCTATGTCTCATATCCTTAAAAAAATACTATCAAGCATTTTTTAATTTAGTTTTATCAAGAGGACTTTGGGTATTCTTTGGTGGAAGTTACAGCCATTGTGATAAGCGTGATCTCACTCAATCCCCAATACACCCTCTGAGGTTTGCCAAACAGATACTTACGCCCCCAATTCACTGCTACGGAGAGGAAAGTTTGCGGTCAGAGGGACCTAGAGAAGTCCTCTAGTTCAGTGCTTCTCTAACTTTATACGCATTAGGATCATTTTATAACTTGAGCGATACAGACTCATTAATTTGAAGATAGTGAAAATATGACAGTGTTTGAATTCTACATGGGCTATTAATAGTGTACTGTCCCCTAGCTACAGACTGTGTCCCCACCTCTTGCAGTCTGCATCCGTGTGGCACGTGTCGCAAACCCAGTTAGGAACAAGCCTAAGTCAAGTACTATTCTCTGAGTTCTCTCTACTGCCCATGACAGAAGAATATTGACTGTACTTGTCAGTTGGAACCATCTAGTCCTGGTATTTGTCTTTAATAATCACAGAAGAAGTTCATTTAATTTAGGAGCTTACAAGGATAATAAAAGGATTGGATGACAATGACTAATGTGAAACCAAGAGACCGACCTGCACACAAAATGCTAAATAGTCAACATAAAGCGTGAATATTGACCACAAACTACAAATATCAATAGCATTGACTCCAGACTGTCCTCGCCAAGGGGCTCCATGCCCACAGCCTCTCACAGCTGAAGGAAATGTCTTTGTCTTGTTCCTGTATAAATCTTTCTTGTCTGTCATTTTGGTTCATTAGAATGGTAATTTTCCTATGTAAAAAAGAATAGAAATTGTATTGTAATCCCAAGTTATGCTCAGTTTAAGGTTCTCAATCTGTGAGATCACCTAGGATGCTTTAAATATAGATGTTGGGGTGCCAGCCCCAGTGGTTCCGATTTAAGTAGTCAGGGATATGCCCCACAGGCCAGCTGGACTGGCATTTTAAAAAGCTCTCGCCCCACCCCACTGTGGCTCTAATGTGCAGTTCAGACTGTGAACAACTGGCTTAGACTTTTCATCAGCTGCATTTCTAAGGCCCTTGATATGATTATCCCTAATTTGCTACTGCACAGGTTCAGCCAAAGATGACTCTTGAGGATGTTCCCTACCTTCCAACTTGTGCTCTGCTAGGGCCAGGTGGGGCCTCTCCCTCTCTTCCCCTCACTCTTGCCCTGTCTTTTAGCTCTGTGTGTGATAGCAGGGTAGATTCTATATCAACATGTCTGGCTTCTACTATGGAGAAAGTTGAATACTGCCTGAAAGTCCCCCACAATGTGCAAAAATCTGACTCCGATCTTGCCTGTGTTTCTACCTCAGATAGTGCCCTGGGGTGCTGTTCTTGCATCGATGTCCCCTTACACACAGGCTGCACTTGATCAATAAGGGGCTCGGTGAGTGGGTGTGACCATCTCAGTAATGACCCATGACCATTAGTGGAAAAACAAGTTGAGGGTACCTGCTCTGTAGTAACAAGGGCACCTTATATCCATTCATAAAGGACTTGAATGGAATTATTTACACTGTTTGTGCAAAAGAAGCTTTTAAAATTTAATTCGTGACATTTTTTTCTGTCAGAAAACAATTTCTGAGCACCTTTCTAATTGACATTGGTTTGTCAAAGCTGTCACACTTGTCTAGATCAACCTAGCTAAGAGAACTTCAGTATTATCAGTTACCCTATTTTACACAAATTACTCTTAACTAGAAGTCCTATAAAAATGCTAATTGTATGGGTGGAGGATTACTAAAAAATTAAAGTGGGAAAATTACCTTCTTCTGCTTGAGGAAAACAGGCCAAAAGGTGTTAGAGTGCTTGGTGTTGAAGTGGTGAAAATTGCTAGATCTAGAGCCAGGCAGCGCGGTGTGAGCTCCAGCTGTGCGTTCATTTACTAAGTGTCTGAAGTTGGGCGGGTAACTTAACTTATTTAGTCCTCAGAGTCCTCACATGTAAATTTAGGGTAATAATGATAAAACTTTTGTGAGGAAGAAATAAGATGATCCATATAAAACACTCAAACACTGCCTAGCTGATAGTAAGCTCTCAGTGTAGGTTAGCCGTTTTTATGGATGTGTTTGTTCCCTTTCTCCTTATGTTACCTGCATAGAAAAGAGAAAAGGGGGTTTCTTTCCCTCTGAGCCAGGGCAAGGCCTCAAAATGTTCTCCATACAGTCACTCCAGGCAAATACTTCCATATATTCTTGAGAATATATAACTCATTCTTCATTTTTGATTTCATCTTTACTTTTAGGATTTTAGGGGCTCTGATTTATATACTATTGCCACCTGGTGGCAACACCCTCAAATTGCAGGGGGGTTTTGATGGATGAATTTTTTTTTTTTTTTTGAAGTTTCAATCTGAAAAAATAAAATTAGGCAATGACAGCTGGTAAAAAAAAAATTAATCACATTTTTAAAAGCTCATTAACATACCCTACCTAATTTGGTTACTACAAGAAGTCTATAGAGTAGATAGAGTAGGTGTTATTAATCTCTACCTATAAATGAGAAGCAGGCAGAAGAGATTGCTATGGTCTGAATATTTGTGTTTCCTCAAAACTCATACATTGAAACCTATTCCCCAATGTAATAGTATTAGGATGTGGGGCCTTTGGGGGATAATTAGGTCTTGAGGGCATGACCCTCATGAATAGGGTCAGTGCCTTTACAAAAGAGGCCCAAGGGAGCTCGTTTGCCCCTTCTGCCATGTAAGGACACGGCTAGAGTGCACCATCTGTGAGGAAGAGGACCCTCACCAGACACCGAATTTGCCAGTGACTTGATCTCGGACTTCCTGGTTTCCAGAACTGTGAGAAATAAATTTCTGTTGTTTATAAGTCACCAAGTCTAAAGTATTTTGTTATAGCAGCCCAAACAGACTGAGACAGAGATTAAATGCCTTGCCAAAGTTTGGAATGAGTCAAAAGGGGAAGAGCAAGAGCTGGAGTTTAGGCCTCCCAAGTCCCCACCACCAGTGCTCTTCTGACATCCCATTAGGACACACCATGCATGAAGGCAGGGGAGATGCTTCCAAGGATTGTTTATCGAGTGATGTAGGGATTAGGAGCACATTGAAGACTAACTTCCCAAGACTACAGCTAGATAAGAGATTTTAGCTAATTATTATACAGAGGGTTTGGAATCCTCTGTCTATGTGGTTGATGATGGCATTTATGTCAGTATTTCTAAGTGTCCTTTTTTGTGGTAGAATGAAGAGACGTTGCTATTTCGGTTATTTACTGCTACATAACAAACAACCCCAAAACTTGGTGTCTTAAAACAACAATGATTTATCATTTCTCATAATTTTGTAATTTGATCAGTGCTTGGCTGGGGTCATTCTTCTGCTCCATGTGGCATCAAATAGGGCTATTTATTTGGCTGCTTTTAGCTGTTGGCTGGGTTGGGCTGGGCCAGAAGGTCCAAGAAGGCTTTGGTCACGCATCTCACACCTCTATGTTCTCCCTTGTGACTTCTCTCTATGTCTAGCTTGGGCTTTCTCATGGCATGGTCATGGTCATTGGCTTCTGGAGGAGGAAGCAGCAGAAGTTGCTAGTTCTCTTAAGATCCAAGCTTAAAAGCCCCAAAGTGAGCATCACTTCTACCACCTTCTGTTGGTCAAAGCAAATCACAAGACCAGCGGGATTCACAGGGAGGAAAAATAAACTCCATCTCTTGATGTAAGAGGAGGCATGCACACACAGTGATGGGAGGAATTTTTGGCAGCCGTATTAGGAATCTACCACAATAATATTCACGTGTGCACTTGCTAAGAGAAACTTGCACATTTTTACTAGCATGTACCATCCACAGATACAAAGAAGACACTCTGTTAAATCTACCAACTGTCAGCCTTGGTAGATTTAAAATTCAGGAATAGCAAGTTCAATCCAAGGTGAAAATATGGTGGAGGAATGGCCCTGGGACACAGGTCCCCTGGTTGTTGACAGTACAGGTCCACATGTGGGCTCTTCTCGGGGACTGCCCATAGCTTCAAGAATCATGGCCTTAGTTCTGCTTTGTGCATCTAACCCAAACTCAATTCAGACAGGCAGTTATGGATAGAGGAAACAATCTGGAGAAATAACCAAAAAACTAGCCCATTATATATAGAAAAACATTAAATGCATGATCATGGTGTGTCCAGAGCCTTTTGGGGCCAAATTATGGTTCAAATCTAAATAATCTGGTCAAACATGCACTTCTCCAATTGCCTGTGGCTGGAAAATGACTCTCTCTTTCAGTTTCAGTCCATCCATCCAACCACATTCTTACTTCCTGAGCAAGCTTTTGTTAGCTCCTAATTGCCTTGAGAGAATTGAGTACAAGAGTTCAAATTGCAATTAACAGAGAATTCACAGCTGGAGCTTCTGTCCAGTGTGGTTGTCCTCTCACCTGCAAATTTGCATTGCCAATAGATCTGTGAAGCTCTTTGTTGTTTCCAAAGAACTTTCAGATGCATTGTATTTAATTTTCATGACAAGTCCATAAGATAATACTGAGTAAGTTTGCTTCCTTGCAATAGGAAGGAAACTGAAGTCCAGGATGTTAAGAACTTGAGTGAGGAGTTGGCAAAACAAGACCTAGGTCCTCTATTTCAGTGTTTTCCCCTGTTTTCCACACTTCCCCTGTTTTCCACACTTCCAGCCTGTAATATGCCCATCCTAATGCCCAGGGCAGGGTGACCAGCCATGATGAGGAGGGGGCAGTTCTTTGGACTAAAGCCTCTGTTAGTTAGTAGCTTAATCATGGACTTGGTCATAAAGTTAAGATGCAAACATAACACATTTTTAACTTGAATTTCAATTAATGGCATAAAAACTTACTATTTGCAGCCAGTGGAGGGACTACCCTCCAGGACTACCAGGAAATATGTTTTTACCCAACCCTGATAGTGACTTTGTTCTTGGAGGAAGATTAGAGCTCCTTCACTCCTGGATCTGAGCATCATGTAGGAGAGAGATAGGGCAGCATGAGCTCAGATGGGGAAGTGCTTCCATGACTGCGCACGTGGATGGGAGCTGATCAGGAAGGAGGTGAGCCCGTCTGTCCAGCTCAGAACACCTTATACAAGTTAATGGGGAAACTTTCTCAACAGCAACTAATGGGCTTTACTGCTGTGCTAAAATTAGAGCTGAAAGGTAAACACAGATATATCATTGGAGTGGAATAATAATGTTATACCATATGGGAAAATTAGAGTGTGGATTAGCAGTTTTGTTGCCCTTGGAGTTCATCAAAGCCCTGACGTGAGCTGTGTAGAGATAGGGGACAGTGCACTCTGCTTTGTCAGAGAGAGTCTCAGTGCAGTTCATTGTCCTTACATAATTATTGTGTCCCCTTTCACTCTCACAAGTGTTCAGGCTTGGATGGTAAATTACACGGTCCCCCAAAGCACAGAGCTCAGCATATCATAGGCATTCAGGAAAGGTGAGTTCTCTTCCTTGACAAGCCAATAATGTCTGCAGGGAAATAGCCACATAAACTGTGTGTATTTTGTGCCTTTAATGAACTTATTCTTCTTGACACTAGAAGTTGAAATCAGGACTTTTTCTTTGGTTAAGGTCTTCTTTTTAATTGTGATGATGTTTATTCAAATTCATATTGGCACAATAATTGGCCCAACTTCTTCTGGCTTTGGATTCAGTTGAGCACAGAGGGAAAGGAGTCTCTGGTTCTTCATGGATCAATCAGTAAAATCTTCATCATATTGTCCACTGTATTTATAGTTTACTAAATTATTTCTTCTTGTGCATGTTTATTTTCTCTCACAGCAAGCCCACTCAGTGGGAGAGTCTCGGGAACTGGAGGTCCAGTAGAGGTTTAGCAGTGGGCTTAGGACCCCACAATTAATTAAGAATATCACTGAAACTGGGACCTGGGCTTCCCTCCTTTTGATTTTACATCTTTCCCTTAATCTTGCCTCTTGTAGATGTTCCCAACAGCTGTATCTGACAGTAGCCACATTGACTTAAGATATTTCTTTCAGCACCCAGTAAAATTGATGGAGAAGTAGCATGCTGACCTAGGTGACAGCACAGAATTTGGTTCCTCTAGAATACGAGTTGTTGCTAGTTTACTAATCTAGTGTGGTCAAGGGGCAGGCTTATAAAACAAGCCTTCTGTTTGTTTAGTGCATTTATGGTTTACAAAGCATTTTATACACAGCGTCTGTTTGTGACATCTGTTTGATGAGTTGGAAGTGTAAGGCACAGGGGAACAGTAGCAGCCTTGCTATTACCATTCTTTCCCTAACAGAGGACAAAAGAGGCTCAGAAAGATTAAGTGAATTGCTTGAGGCCACACATCTAGTAAATGACAGCACATGGCTAAAGGCCAAGTACTACTGATATCCGGCCCTCCGCGGGCTCTTCATTCCTGATTGCAAGGGGCGTCTCCACCATGTTATCAAATTTGATTCTAGGGCCCACAAGTACCTCATGAAATGCTGGTGATTCCCCTCTATGAAGGGAGACAAGTATGGTCCCTGACAAGTATGCTGCAGTGGTTAGAAATGCAGCAGCTTTGTACATGGCATGGATGATTTTAACAGCCAGAAAGACCAAAAAGTCCTGGGAAGTTAATTAAGCAGCTAATTTTCAAATGGAGCCAAGCAGGCAGAAGGCAATTAGAGAAGGTGAAAGGACTTAGAAACAAAAGTGTTTTGAAAGCTTGCAGACCGTGCCTGTCATGAGTAAGTGATGGGATTGGGAAACTCTAGAGGCCCACAAGGGTTAGAGAAGATAAAGAAAGGGCCAGAAGAGGGTTCAAGGATGTGCCAAGTGACTCCTTCTATTGGAAAACTGTGTTTGGTTTCTTATTTGGGGCAGGGAGTACTTGAGGGGCAAGAAGTTTTAGACAAATAGAGAACTATGAAAAATAGGGCTGGAGAAGAAAGTCACCGATGTGGAACTGAGGACAAAAATACTCACTTTCTCTGGATTTAGAGCAATGCCATTCCTTACCCTTGCCACGATCTTTGATAGATCTCAAAAACAGAACCAAAGACACTGGCCCTCAGGCCAGTGCAAGCCACCAACTGATGTTGTGAGCCCATTAATTACAACTTCTCTGCTGGGTGTCTGTCTTCTTTCTTTCTGTTTTATTTTCTACCACCCTTGTGTGACTGAAGACACAAACTGATTTAGATTTCCTTATACCAATTAGAGGCTTTTGTTTCCAAGGAATATGGGAGTTTATTGATTGAATAAAGTGAGAATGTTTTGACTGATGGGTGGGAGAAGGTCATCATGCCTATTGTTTTGTTCATAACTTTTAAGGAGTTGACTTAGAATCTTTGATCTTAGGACTGAAAAAAGGAACCTTAGGGACTGTGTAGTCCAACTTTCCATCTAATGAAGGTACCCAAATAGATGGCAATTCAGACATTTTTGGAACACTTTCAGAGAGTTAAAGCTTACTGTCTCACCAGATTGTCCATTCCATTTCTAAACTGTTTGCCTATTAATCCTTACATAGCACCTACTCTGTACTAGATATTGGTGTGAGTCCTGTGCAATCACTAAGTCAGTGATCCAACACTACTTTTATCCCTATTTTATAGATGAAGAAATTGAGTCACAGAGAGGTTAAGTGACTTGCTGAAGGCCACACAGCTAGTAAGTGACAGAGATGGAAGTGGAACTCAGGCAGCCAGTCTCCACAGTCTGTGCATTTAACTACAAGCTTTGTTATCTCTCTGATAAGACATTTTTAGTATAATTGGTTTTTTTCTCATTTTGCACCATCAAAATTAGCCCCTTGCAATTTCTACCCCAGAGTCTTTCATGTGATTCTTCAAGTATTTTCAGATACACCATGATGTTTTTGCATTATCTTTACTTACCAGGCTGGCAATCCCTAGTTTTCCCAACAGTTTCTCATGTGGCATGATTTCCATCCTCTAGGTGCTTCCTCTGGCTGCATGCCAGCGTCAGATCACCAGGTGATCACCTGAGATTTAAGGTCAGCCCTACCTGGGCTAGAATCCCAGCTTCCCTACTTACTAGGTATATATACTTGAGCAGGTAACACTCAGCCTTTCTGAGCAGAGGGCCCTCCGTTTATGAAGCAGAACTAATCCTGAACTCCCTGCATCATTGTGAAGATAAGCAAAGGGCAAGACTCATAGTGTGAGCTCTATAAAGGGGAATTATTACTATGGTTGTTATAAGCAATGACAACTATATCCATTCTTCCCAAATGGATCTATAGATTCACACAGTCTTGATCAAAACCCTGGGAGGCTAATTTGAAGAAATTGATAAGCTGATTCTAAAATTTATATGAAAATGCACAGGATTTAAAATAGCAAAGTAATATTGAGAAAGAACAAAGTTGAAGGACTCACGCTACATCATTTCAAGATTTACTATAAAGCTACAATAATAAAGATAGTATGATATTGGCATAAAGATAGACAAATAGATCAATTAAACAGAAAAGAGGGTCTAGAAATAGACCCATGCATCTACAGTCAATTGATTTTTGACAAATACATAGAGTTGATTCAACAGGAAAGGCTTTCTGTCAGATGGTGCTAGAAAAAATGGATAAAGCAATCCTGGATCCCTGCCTAACTCTACACATCTAAACTAATTTGAAATAGATAATAGACTTACAGTAAAAGCTAAACAAAAAACTTCAAGAAAGCATAGGAGAATATCTTTAAGATTTTGGATTAGTCAGATATTAGGACATAAAAAGTACTAACTGTAAAAGAAAAAAGGATAACTTGGAATTTATCAAAATCAGATATGTCTGTTCATGAAGAAATGTTATTACAAAAATGAATAGAGAATCCAAAGACTAGGAGGAAATATTTGTAATACATATAAATAAATAAGGCTTTAAATGAAATATTTAACAAATGCGTACAAATCAATAATAAAAAGATGAACAACTCAATGAAAAACGTGAGCAAAAACTTGAACAGACGTTTGATATACAAAGGGCCAGTAAGGGATTTAACATCATTTGTCATAAGGGAAATATAAATTGAAACCACAATGGGATACCATTCACAACCACTAGAGTAGCTAAAATCAGAAAGACTGGCAATACCAGATGTTGGCAAGAACATGGAACAATTGGAGCACTCCTGCAATACTGGTAAGAGTGCAAAGCGATACAATCTTCTCAGAGAACTGACACTTCTTATAAAGTTAAACATACATCTACCCTATGGCCCCACTAGTTTGCTCTTAGATGCATAAGAGAAATGAAAACACATGTCCCTAGGATGACTCATATGAGAATATTCCTAGCAGCTTTATTCATAATAGTCCTAAATTGGAATCAACCCAAAGGCCCATCAATGAGGAATAGATAAACAAACTGTGGTATGATCACAGAATAATATTCAGCAGTACAAAGGAATGGAATACCCATACATGCAACAGAATCTCAAAAACATAATAGTGAAAAAAGCCAGGAAGAAGAGTACCTTCTAAATTTGCGATCCCCAACCCCTGGGCTGCGGACTGGTACCAGTCTGTGGCCTGTTAGGAACCTGGCCCACACAGCAGGAGGTGAGCAGTGGGCCAGTGAGTGAAACTTCATCTGTATTTACAGCTGCTCCCCATCACTCACATCACCACCTGAGCTCCGCCTCCTGTCAGGTCAGCGGAGGCATTAGATTCTCACAGGAGCTCAAATCCTACTGTAAACTGCACATGCAAGGGATCTAAGTTTCATGCTCCTTATGAGAATCTGATGCCTGATGATCTGAGGTGGAGCTGAGGCGGTGATGCTAGCCCTGGGGAGTGACTGCAGATACAGATTATCATTAGCAGAGAGGTTTGACTGCACAATAAATGTAATGTGCTTGAATCATCCTGAAATCATCCTCCCCCCACCCCCTCCATTTGTGGAAAAATTGTCTTCCATGAAACCAGTCCCTGGTGCCAAAAAGGTTGGGGACCGCTGTCCTAAATAATTCTATTTACATGAAGTTCAAGAACAGACAAAACTAATATACGGTGATAGAAATCGGAACCCGAGTTGCCTTTGGCAAGGGTGGATGGGAATTGACTGGAGAGGGCGTGAGGAAACTTTCTAGGGTGACAGGAATATTCTATATCTTGATTGCAGTGATGGTCCTATGGGTAGACACAGTTATCAAAACTCATTAAATTGAACACTTAAGATCTGGGCAAATTCTACATAAATGTTAAAAAATAATAATGGTAACATCTGAAATTGAAGATATTACAATTTACTCTAAATAGTGAGTGCAGTAGGATTGTTTTCCCATGATTTGAACTTACTACTTCTATTAGTGTGGCCTGAGAGTGTGTTAATTTTTTTTTTTTTAGCAGCTCTATTACACTCTTGCCGTTCATTGAATTTATGGCTAATGATAACTGCCAAGTCTCTCTTCTTTTTGGGCATGGATTGCTACCAAGCAGCGTTCCTTTCTGAAATACCTCCTTTGTTTATCCAAGTGGTTCTATATGCAGCCCTTGAAGGAATGAATAGAATTTAAATAAACAAAGGTGGTATTGCAGAAATGAGTAATGCTGTACGTAATGATAAATTCCAATTAAATAGTGCTCAGTGCCAGGAACTCTTCTAGGGCTTTACACATATTCATCAATTTAATTCTCACGGCAACTCCATGGGATGGGTTTTATCAATAGGCTGACTTGAGACACAGTGAGGTTAAATGACTTGTCCAAGGTTATATGCCCAGTAAGGGGTGGAGCTGTAATTCGAGTCCTGGTAGGTCTGATGCCAAAATCTGTGCTCCTAACTTCGATGCTACATTATGCCTGGCCCTTGGTTTGCTGCTTCTGCTTGATTCTTTGAGTCTAATGATCTAGGATTTGATCTGCCTCTGGTTAATCCTCTTACAGTAGCTTGAGCCTAGGTCACTCCCCTAAGGCACGTCATACCCAGAGCACTTTATGAATTCCTTATGGGAATTCTCTTTTGGGAGAACCTGTTTATGAAGGAGCAGCTGGGTACATTAGGGGAGTGGCTCTCATGAGCTCCAGACCTCATTCCAGGTCCAGCCCTCACCACAGTCTCTCTCCATACACCACAGTTCAAAGAATTCCTTAAATAGCACTCATCAGCCACGAGGTGTGTGATGCTGTTCTAAGTATCCACCCAAATCAACATCAATGATGTAACGTCAGGTACAGGAAATACTGCTTGGTAGCAATTCGAACCTGAAAAAAGAGAGACTTGGCGGTTATCGTTAGCCATAAATTCAGTGAATGGCAAGAATGTGGTGAAGCTGCTAAACACAAAAACAAAGAAAACCTCACACAATCTCAGGCCACATCGAATGAACAAGTAGAAAGTTCAAATCATGGAAGTAAACAGCTCTACTGTACCCATTACTGTTTAGAGTAAATCTTAACATGTTCCATTTCAGATGTCATTATTATTTTTTAACATGTAGGTAGAATTTGCACAGGTCTTAAGTGTTCAATTTTAATGAGTTTTGACTATTAAAGTACAGAATATTTCTGTTACCCTTGAAAGTTTCCTCATGTCCCCATCCAGTCAATTCCCACCCACCTCTGTGAAAGGTATGTTTTGATACAGAGAGAAGAGGTTTTCTGGACCAGATTGGGATTTTTATTTACTCACCCTCTCTAAGCACTTTGTACATGTCACAAACCCACAGGAAGAGTCCCTGGAAGGGGATGGCATTGGCTGGAGACAGCTCCTTGCAGAGGCAGATTCAGAGATATCACCAACCGGAAATACTAACAGCTAATGTCTACTCCTAGCAGCCAGTCCTGGTTGATGCTCACCTGCTTCTAAAATCATGACTCTGTCCTGCTCATTTTGTTTCTAGACCAGTGGCCTCAGGGAGTCTTGCTAGATCTAAACATACGTTTCTGGTTTTGTGTCCGAGAGAGAGCTGCCGTGGAGCATGTAATTAACTGGCAAGTTCCAGGTAGTGAGTCTTATTTAGACTTTCTCAATGATCTGCTTTCTTAACGGCCTGTGTCAAATTGGTCTTGGTGGCTACCTGTATGTTACTTTAGGTGGGGCAGAAAGAAGACATGAGACCATGTTGGACTGGGGGCACCCACAGGACATAGCATGGTGTTAGATGTGGGGGAGATGCCTAATATATGTGCTTGTTTGAGAAGCCATAGCTACGTTTTCCCTGGGGCTCCATCATAGTTCAGCTGTGTATAGACACTTAACTTCTTTGGGCTGCAAAGTCCTAATCTGAAAATTAAGATGAATGCTGTTAATTAAATGAGCTATTAAGTAGTTAGAGCTCTGAAAATGTATACAAGTGGCGTGGCACTAGGGACATTGCCTGGTAAAGCCTCACTATGGCTACTTGAAGAAGCTGAGCTGGAAGGGAAAACAAAATGTGGTTTGGGACCATAAAACAACTTTTTCAGTTCCTTTGTGCTTGAAAATTCACCCTTACACGTTCATCCTTTTGGGTTTTAAAGGCTTCCTGGGCCTTCAAGTCCCCTCCTATCACCACCACCATAACACCCCACCCCTCCTGAGAAATGTTAGGTCTAAACTTGAAACTTGATCTTCTAAATAGAGTCAACTGACTTAAATATTAAACATCTACTGCATGCCAAGCTTTGCGAAGGTTATAAAAATAAGTAAGAAATACCTCCTGTCTTCCAGGAATTTATAACTTGATCACATCACTTACAACAAGAGAAGAAGCCCAGATTGTGTCCTCCTGTTTCATTCACTAACCAAAATTACTAGTCTTCTTACCAGGTTATCTTGATCCATCTTGGTCCCTGAAATGCCCTTCTTTTTCACACATTCAATAATTTATCCCTGAGTTTTCTCTCTACAGTGAACAATGGCCTAGCCAAGAAGAAAATGCTTTCATGAACTTCTAGGAAAAGACCAAAAAATCAATAATTACTGTATCTTTTGAAGAAGTCATAAATAAAGTTGATATTCTTGTGTTCTCAATTCGTGAATGGCTTTTGTTTTAAAAATTTCCACATAGCTTTATCTTCATAATTCATGCCTTAGGCTGACTTTTTTTTAAAAAGCTAAACTTCATACTTTATTTGGATTTTAGCAACTTTTCCATTAATGTCCTCTTCCTGTCCCAAGATCCATTCCAGAGTTCAGCATCTCACTTATTCGTCATGTCTCCTCAGTCTCCTCTGGTCTGTGACAGTTCCTCAGTCTTCTTTTTTCACGACCGTGACAGTCTTGAAGAATACTGGCCAGAATATTCCATAGACTCTCCCTAAATCTAGGTTTGTCTGATATTTTTCTCATGATTATCCTGGGGTTAATGGGCTTCTGGGAGGAACACCAAAGAGGTGAAATGCCCTTCTTGTCATTTTGTATCGGGGGGAACATGATATCCACATGACTGGATGTTAACCATGTCTACTTGGTCAAGATACGATGTTTGCTAGGTTTCTCCACTCTGAACTCACTACTTTTCCCTTTCCATACTCTGTTCTTTGGAAGTGAGTCACTAAGTCTAGCACACTCCAAGCTTTACCTCCTGGAACAGAGAGTATCTGCGTATATTATTTGGATGAACGTGTTTTGAACAGAATTAATATTCAGCCTCTCTACTACAGTACAATTGAACCTCACACGACTGTTCATTCTCGCTGTGTACTTTCAGAACATTAGCTAATTAATCCTAATTAGAAATTACAGCAGAATCTCACAAATTCTCACTTCATTGATCTTTAAATAGAACAGATTTTCTAAAAACCTATCAGTCTTTATCTCCTTTCTGAGCTGAGACTTATATAGCTAAAAGTGGCAGTATATGCTTAATCAGTAAAGTCTATGTCCATGAATGTATTTCTTTTTTTTTTGCTTTTGTTATTATTTTTGATTGACACATAATAATTGTATACTATGAATATATTTCTAAAGAGCTTATCTGCAGAACCTCAGCGTGAGAAACTTGCCACAAATATTTTACGTTGTATTTTCTGCTTTCCTGTGGAGCGTTATCCTAAGTCATTTATAGAGAATGTATTTGTGAAAATAGTTTGCATTTTAATCTACTTATTATATTACAACCTCTTAATGGAACATCTTTCTCTAAGGGGTACAAAGCCAATTTTGATATATAATTAGGTAATATCTGCATTCTCAAAAAACTCCAGTCTCCTTATGACTTGCTTTCTAGAAGAGCAGAGTTTGGTTTAAGATGAAACTATCTTGGGCTTGGCCCAGGAGAACCCATTGTATTTGATGCAATTTGTGTATTATAATTATTTTCCCATGTGTATATGCATGTATGCTTCTCCCCAACCACACGCTGAATGTTTTGAGAGAGTAGTCTGTGACACCTTTGTCTCCCATGGTAACTGGGATGTGGCATTTGTAGATGTTGTGGGTTTCCTATCCAACATTCGTTAGTGCCGTTTTTTCTATCCAACAGAATCCCAATTTTTTCCCGCCTCTCTCCCTAACCAGGCATCTGAAACTGACCCACCTTTAGCTCCAAGTGGGTCTGACTGTTAAGGGCACTCATACTCTTTGCTCATGATTACCTTAGGAAGGTGTACATGGCCCCAGACAGCCCAGGAGAGGTGCTTGCTGGGAGCTTTGGATAAAAGTTTCCTCCACCTTAAGAAAAGCTACAAGGAGAGGTGAGGTGGTTCTTCTACCTGTAGACATTGTCATGCATGGCCGTGATGGTCAGAGCTGCAGGAGCTGCCCACCTCCAGTCAGAACACACATCCAGGAGAATCTCAGGGACACCATGGGGCCTGTGCCAAGCTGTGGTTTCCAGCTTTGTGAAATAATAAATGTACTTCCTTTTTTGAGTTAAGTCACTCATTTCTTGCAGCCAAAGGCATCCTCAGTGATATACAATTATCCATAAATATTTTTATTTGATTGATTTTAGTGCCAAAGGACCTCTTAGGAAGAAGAGATTTAAAAAAACAAAAACAAAAACACCAACCAAAAAAAACACTAGTTCACTTTGACTGGGAAAGGAATTTCATCCCAGTTAGTAAATTTTAAAGAATATATGATCTTTATTCCTGTTCATTCCTTGTTCATAAATTTGTTCATGAAATGTTATTTTAAACT
Source organism: Daubentonia madagascariensis (assembly GCA_023783475.1). NCBI lineage: Eukaryota > Metazoa > Chordata > Mammalia > Primates > Daubentoniidae > Daubentonia > Daubentonia madagascariensis. The sequence continues at coordinate 11,290,551 of JAKFHU010000901.1, forward strand.
TTGATATTGTGTATGGTTTGAGAATATAAAATAAAAAGTTAGGGTGCAGTTGACTGGTCTGTTTTGTTCTAGTATGACAATAGCATGGCTTCCGGGGACCGCGAAACGGCATAGACTATAGCCGCCTCTGAGACAGCTCTCTCCTCCCGGAGGTATTTTGTCTCCATCCGTTCCACCCTTCCTTCCACTGCTGCATCGCTTCCCTTCCCCCTTTCTCTTTTGGGCGTCCTCCCACGGGTGGATGTCCCCGGAGCTGGTCTTCCCAGACACATGGGGAGCCTCTGCCTGGGTCTTTTGAATAGGACGCACCCCTTCGGTGCTGGAGTCCCAGCTGAGCTTGACTCCACTCTTTCTTGGAGATCCTATTTGCTGCTTCTGGTACTAACTTATAACTATTTTATTTCTTCTTGAGGCTCTTTGTGCTGATGCCCAGCGTGTCTCATTCCCGTCTCTTGCTGGGTGGAGTTACCCGGCGCGTTCCCCCCTCTCACCCATCTTCCTTTGTCATACTTGCTGTGCCCATGGTAGCTCATTTCAAGGGCTTTATGAGAACAGTTCTCCCTCTCCATTTCCAGTGGGCACTTAATCCTAAGGACACGACCTGTGATTTTGATATCATAAACCTTAGCCCAGTGAGTAAATTTCTTTTTTCTCTCCAGTCAACAGCCCAGTGTTTCCTAGCTGGTATGATCCAGCTTTATCTCCCATATTTTTTTATACTGTGTTTCTGAAATTATCGTCCTCAGGATATAGTCCCTTAAGGTGCTCTGTAGAAAAATGATTCCATAGACAAAGTAATTTGAGAAATGCCACAGAGCTTCCCAGAGAGTCACCATGCATATTAGCAAGTGCACTGGAGGTCCTGATAAACCCTGTATAAAGACAACTGGTTAACTTATTTGACTGTAACTCCCTCCACCTCTGCTTCCTCCTCCCCTGCCCCCACAAGGTCTGCGCAATAGTCTGTGGAACCCACCCGGTAGAATTTACAATTCCCTGAACCCATTGGAGCTTTAGCGCCTCTAAGCCTCCTCTTTGGAGGTGGCTTGCCTGGAATATCCTCACTGGCTGTCTTTGTCGATCAGAATGGCCAGCCCTGCCCCTTGAGCCTAGCTCAGATGTGTGATTGTGGGATAGTTTACTTTAAAATATCTCCATATAAAAAGTACAGCATCCACACCCTAGGGGTAAGTGCTTAGCATGTGAAATATCCTAATCAGGAATCAACATTCCAGAGATAGTTATTCAGCAGTCCAAGTACGCTTGAAATCTACACTAGAGGGTTTGTTAATTAGCATAAGGTATATGAGAAATGAATTTTTATTGGTGTAATGAGTGGTGTTCAAGAGCAGTGATTGGTTAGAAAGATTGTCCAGGCCATGGCCCCTGCATGACTGAGGTATAAGAATCCACAAGCACCAGGGTTCGGTACAGTGGTCTAGGCTGAGTGCCTGAGGGTCGATGGCACTGCCTCACTTTGTGGAGGACCCCTGCTGCCTGAATCCCCTACAATCCCGGAATATTATTGCAGCCTCCTCAAATGTTGGGTGCAGGTTGAGGTGTCAGAGAGCCAAGATAGGGACTTTCCCTAAGCAACAGGAACTGCTCTTATGACTGTGCAGAGTTGCTAATAAATTTCTTCCAAGACTTGCTTAAATCGTGTCATACCTCCTGGTAGGGAGGTAGTGGAGAGGGGCTGCAGAGCCCTCAGCTCATCCAGAGGCTGTAGATAGTTACCAGAAGAACCTGGCAAGCCGATTTGGCAGGTCAGCAGACGGGTAAGTCCCCCACAGGCCATGACCCCTGGTGCAGTCCCCATCCCTGGCTGGCTCTGTTCTCAGGGTGATGCTGACCTGGGCAAGGAGTCGTCAGCCACCACAGAGCTCAGCCAGCTCAACCAGCTTCCATCTCCCTGGTGTGTCCTCTGTCCACAAAGGGAAAGTGGCTCATTGGTAACCTCTGAGCCACTAAGACACTCATTAAGGGCTGCCCACATATCCTCTCCCCCTCTGACCACCACAGAGAGGGGACTCTTGTGCTAGGTAACTGCATGCCAGTTTCCTGCCTGTGTCCTGCCCTTTTTATCCTCCTGATATACACGTACATTCTTGGAGTTCCTTCAGGAGCCATGCCTGCACCAGCAAATGTGATGCTATCATTCCTCCAGAACCTGATTTTCCACGCCAGCCAGCGTGGTGAGTCTTGGCCTCAGTTCAGAGTCCACACCTGCAAAATGGGAATAATAATAGTATCTCCCTCATGGATCTGTTGTAGGGGAAACTAGTTCATATATGCAAAGCCCAAAACATTGCCTGGCACCTTGTAAGCGCTAGTAAGTATTCATTGTTCCTTTTTATCTTTCTTGCTTTCTTCTTCTTATTATCAAAGGTTTGCCATAACAGGTAGGCTTATTACACTGGTGTGGAGTGGACGAATTCAGGAGGTTATACAGTCTTCCATTACCCAAGATAGACATCACAAAGACCTTGTACTAATGTCCACTTCTTTACTCCATTGGGTCCCTTACTCAGAGCTTATTTGCTCTTGGTTTACATGGAATTCTAACAAGCTCAATTTGCTGCCCTACTTCACAGAAGATTAGAGAAAGCAATTTAGAAAGAATTTGAGGCAGGCATTGTCAAAGCAGGAAGAAGTGACTGCTGATAGTGAAGAAGGTGTCACAAAAGTATAAAGATCAGACAAAAGAACCTCTAAATTCTGGGATCATTTAGGTAGGAAAAAAATAGCCCCATACCACAGTAGTTCTCAAATAACGTCATTGTTCTAAAGCCTAGTGTAATGGTAGACGTTTATAATGGTGGCCCTGAGTTATTGAGAGATGATTAAATGATTTTTAGAGTACTTTGTCTAATGAAGCAGGAAGGTACGTTATATGCTTTGGAGCTTCCAAGAAAGTGGCAAATGTTAAAGTTTTGATGCTGAAAGTGATCAGTCATCCTCCTGTTACTTGTTAAGGCAATTTATATAACATACCTAGTTCCCAGATCTTACTAAATAAATGAGGCATCATTTTACATGGTGACAGCAGTTAATAATTGTACAATATCCCCTAATCCACGAGGCACAAGCTCTCTTACTCTATTAGAAAAACAATTCCCAATCTGACTCCTGCTAAATCTTAAGGAGTTTATAGACACACGTGAGAACAAAGAGGGCGTGTTCGATAATGGATCTGAAGAAGAGACTGACACTTGTAAGTAAGACAGCCCCTTTTCTAAGTTCTATTTCTAACTTCTACTTTCTGTCTCATCCCAGAAGGCCATATCCACCATTATGTTTTGCTAAGTTGGGAGTAGATATGTTTTAGTATCAGGGAAAAGCCTGTGGATATTTTGCTTTGGGCTGCAGAGACTGTCACTGGGGTGCTGTACTCAAGTTTGCCTTGGCTTCTCCAGAGTGGCCAGGCTTGAGGGTGGAAGGGCCTGGAGCAGGTGACTAGGATGTGAACAAGTCCAGATCCTCACTTGCCTTCTGCGGGGATATATAAGTTGGTTAATAGGTAAGGGATTTGAAGGTCTGCAACAAACGATATAGCAAGAGATAGAGCCTTAAATTACTGAACATGTTTCCTCATTGAGGAGGACAAGGGGGATTCAGGAGAATGGTAATTACAGCCTGGCATTACTGCCATGGCTGCTGCCATTTACTGAGTTCTCAGTATATACCAGGCCTGTGCACACATCAACACTGTTGCTCACTGAGACACATCTCCTTCGCCTGGGACCAGCTCAGCCTTGGTCTTTGTGTGGAGGGAAGAGCCAAGCAAAGGCTCCCGGGAGTATGCAGGTACTGCTCTGGGGGAGAAATGCCAGGGACAAATGTAAGGATCCATTTGGAAGGGGCCTTGATGAAACACTGGTTGTAATACTTCTCCTAGAGGTGGACCCTTTGCTCTGGGGGCCAAAACAAAACCAATCACTTTCCACCTTGCAAGGGAAACTCTTTACGCCCCTGTCCTATGGCCAGTGTGTCTTTACTCATGGGCGTTCTCAGTGTCACTCCTAACTGGGCAGTGTGATTGCTGATCCCCTAGATATTCAATTTAGGCTTGAGGTGATTCTCATTTGGGGTGTCTCTCAGGGGCAACTGAGCTGTCATTTCTCCCAGGGAACAAGCGGCAGGAGGTGGATAGGAGGAGGACCAGTGGCTCGGGCATCCTTCCAGAGGGCAGGCCTTCCTTAGCAGGGTGCCTGTCCTGCTGGGAGACCTTGGCCCTCTGTTCCTCTTTCTAGCTGACTCGGCTGCCAGCTCTCCTGCCCCAGGGAACTGGCAGCACCTGTCTGTCACCTCAGGCTGGTCCCAATTCCTCCTGCCTCTTGTCTTCTCATAGTTTAGGTAAGTGGCAGTCAGAGGAAAGATAAGAGGGTGGGTTATTTGGGCCATGAACTCAAAGGGGAAGAGAAGTGAAGGCAGATCCTGGTTTGGTCCCCATGCTCTGGGAAGTCATCCTGAACCACAGCAAATTCTGGGCCAGAGCAGAAATGAGAGCTTATGTTTCCCATGGAGTCCAAGAAAAAAAAAAAAAGTGGGGATGTAACAGTTTTCATGGTAAAAACGAGAGCCTGCAAAGGGAATGGGAACAGGCCCTGCAGTCAGACAAACACAAGGAAAGCCCCACCTGCCGCTGGCTTTGTGACCACAGGCCTCGTCTTAGTTTTCGAGGGAAATTAAACAGATAGAAGCAAAGGAATCCTGGCAAGGAATAGTGGGGAAATATTATAGGATTGGAGAAAGGGGCCAGATTTTTGAGGGTCTTAAGTGTCAAGCAGAGGAGTTGGGATTTTGTCTTAAATATACTAGGGATCCATTGAAGGTTACTGAGCAGGGATGTCAGCTGCTCAGAGTAGTGCTTGAGTGAATGTGAACTCAGCAACGTCACATTCATTTTAAATTCATGCCTGTATCTGAAAAAATAACATTAAAACATGCTGCCCTATTGATAGCCTGGTATGAGTAACCATGGTAGTCTTCAGTGTTGTCTGCTAAATATCTCTAGTTCTCTGCCTTCTGGGAACATAGTAAGATTTCATTTTCCTGTCTGCTTCAGAGTTTGGTGTGACTGTGTGACCTGCTTAGACCAAAGCAGGGGTTGACAAACTTTTTCTTAAAGGACTAGATGGTAAATGTTTTCAGCTTTGGGCCATTCGGTCTTTGTTGCAAGTAGCTTTGCTGTAGAAGCTCGGAAGCAGCCATAGGCAGTATGCAAAGGAGCAGCTGTGGCAGTGTTGCAGTAAAACTTCATTTAGAAAAACAGCACTGGCCTGCTGAGCACAGGACCAGCACGTGCGAGCAGAAGCGATGCTTTTGGACAGAAACTTGAAGAGCTGGTGTCTGATTCACCACCACTGGCTGTGATCCTGAAGGTACATGTGAAAGTGAAGCCTCCATCAGCCTGGGGCAGCACAGGACCCAAATCCTTGCCCACGCATGTTGCACGTAGTGTGAATAGGAAGTATACCTGGCAGTGTGAAGCCATTGAGATTTGATGTTGTTTCTTACTATAGCATAACCTCTCTCTGCTGAATGATACAGTATCATCTTTGCATACAAAGGGCCACCATCATCATTTTCTTAGTCCTCATCATCACAGATACCATTTACTGAACATTTACTATATGCCAAATACCATGGGGAGGACTTTACCAACACCGTTTCGCTAATTCCTTCTCACAGCCATATGGCACGGGTGCGATTATTATAACCGTTTTTACAGAAAAAGACAATGGTATTTTAGAGAGGTGACTTAACTTGCCCACAGTCTCACAAATGGTTAAGTGGAGGAAGTAGGACTTGAGCCCAGGTCTTCTCATTCTAATAAATCCTAAATTCTTAAGCCCTGTGTATCCTGCCTCAGGTCCAGGCCTTTGGATTTTTTCTTTTATCCCTTGGCCCCTTGGCTGTGCATGCCATTTTGACATGATCCACAGTGGCCCTGTCACAGGGCGAGAATGAAGGTTCTTGCTTCCAGAAAAGCACCGGTGTGAGCAGTGCAGGAGGCAGATGGAAAGGGCCAGAGGCATGAGTTGGGTTGGCAGTTCTGCCAAACACAGTAAGATGACCCCGCTGGGGATGGCAGGTCCTTAGGCACATCTCAGTCATGCACCCTGCGTTTCCATCAGCCATCCAAGGCCTGTTGTCATCTTTCCATTCTCAGCCACGTTCTTGTCTTTCTTTGAAAGAAGAAAAATAATTTATATTCTGGAACTGTCTTGAAAAATTTTGTTACTCCCCTCACTGGCCTGCAGAAGCACTGAATAAGCTGTGACTGTCATCTTTGATGGGTTTGCAGATAATTTACCAATCTTATGTTGCACCAGCCTACCTCTATTAGACCATATAAGCAGCCGCCACATAATAAGTTCTTGTAATTCTCAAGAGCTCCCATTGAAGATACTATCCACTCTATATTCAATATTCCTTATTCAAAGTCCCATTTAATTAATTTTTAAATTTAGTATCATGGAAAATTTTCTTTCAATAAAATTATACTTTTCCCTTATCAAAAATTAGAATTATATAAGCGATTATATTTCCCTTTATACCTTGCCTGTTGGGAAATAGGATTTATTTGATACTTGAAAATAATAAGCATTTTGACTTAGGATCATGGTAGATTATTTTTACCCATTTCCTCCCTCCTCCTTCACTGACTTTAAGTTTCAAATTGTATAACGTTTTCTTGTAGGTCGCTGAAAATCCTTCTTGCAAGTAGAGAAGATGTCAGTTATAATTTATAACTTCACTTGGCCATAAGATAGCATGTCAGTGAGTAGTGCTGAGTTGACATTTAGAGATACTACTTGCCTCATCCTAGTTGGAAGTTCTTGTTGTATATCATCTAAGAGTATGGTCCCTCAGAGACATTGGGAGTACAGATTCACTTCCTTTTTCACAATGACAATTCAAGGTGCCTTTATTCTAAATGCATTGCATGCAGGTACCAGTGATCTAGAAGATTTTTGGTTCATCAGATTTGGTAAAATTAGTAACAGCAGCAGATACCTTTTATTGCACGCTTGCTTGCCAGACATTATACTGAGCATTTGCATGCACTGTCATGTTTACTCCTCTAGCCTGTGAGATATATCTTAATGTGGGGCTGGGGAAATTGAGGCTCATATAGGTAAAGTGACTTGCTAGTACACACAGTGAATAAGAGACAGAACAAAGATTTAAACACAGATGTCTGTAACTCAGCACTGCCTCTTTCTACTTTGCCACAGTTGCTTCTTGATGGTGGTGGTGGTGGTGGTGGTAGTGCCAGGTACTATTCTAAGTGCTGATACTTGGTTAATGTATCATAACATCCCTAAGATAGGTTCTGTTATCACCTATATTTTACCTATGGGGAAACTGAGGCACAGGGAGTTTAAGTAACTTGCCGTAGGTCACATAGCTAGTAAATGGTGGAGGCAGGATTTGAATTTAGACAGTTTGTCTTTAAAGCCCACTTGTTCACTATGCTGTGCTCTCTTTGATCATATTGGTCTATAGATGCAGTGGATATATCAGATAGAAAAATTAGGATCTTGGATCATGAAGGCTGGATCCTGGTCCCCATTCTGCCACTGAGTAGCCAAGAGAGATATTGGGCAGGTCACCTCCCTTCTGTACCAACCGGGATCATAATTAGAAGAACAGAACCATACAAGTTACTTTAACAGAGAGAGTTTAAGAGAGGGAAGTGGTTAAACAGGCATGGGAGGCCTGCAAAGGCAAGAGGGGACCTGGAGGTAACGTAGAGACGCAACTGCAGGAAGCAGCTACCACCCCCAAGGCTGAGGGAACAAAGGAGAGAAGCTTGGAGGAGCGGACTCCTGGAACTGCGGCACAGCCTTCACAGGAGGGACCATCACTTGACTGCTGTGGCTATCTTAGGTCCTTGGGGGAGGGCCTCTCAGAGCAGAGATTCAGACCTTGGAGAAGCCGGCCCTGCCAGATGCTGCTCACACCTCTGAGAGGTGCGCTGAGGCTGGTTCTAGGAGTGGGGGGAAATGGGAAACTAGAATCAAGCCCAATGCCAGGGTGAAGAGCCATTGCTGGGGCGATGCTGCAGGGACAGCCCCCCTCCTGTCCTGCACTCTCTCTCTAGTGCCCCCTGTTAGCAGGAATGAACAGGGAGCCAGCTGTGACGGGAGCAACATGGTTTGCAGATTGGCTGATTTCCAATCACTGAACAGAGAATAGAAGGGATTCTGAGTTGAGTGACAAGAGCTTCATAACTGGTATTCCCTCTTCTGCTGCCACTTCTTGGTTTGTAAGGTGCTGAGATGGAACAGATGGTGTGCAGGGGCAAATGGTACTCCATATACCCCTCTTCTAGGTTTCTATCACAGCAAAAAGATGCAGTTCATCAAGTTCGTCCTCTACTCCTCCCCTCTCTCCACTTGGTGGTGAGTGTCTTGAGGCTTAACATTTCCTCTCCCCACCCCCCAATACTTGCCTAGTGCCAAGGACTGTTCTTGGTGGAGGTCGCTCATTACGTGCTTGAATTATATAATTATCAGATTCTGGACATGTATGTAAGTCACCAAGTATTTAATGACCACAGACGGTGTACCCAGCCCTGGGCCACGGACAGTGGGGGAGCAGGACATGCCTGAGGCATGGCCTGGCTGTGAATGAACTGACAATCTTGTCATGGGGTAAGATGAACCCAACAAGTGGAGAGCAGTTTCTTACTTATATGATGAAATGTCTCAGATTTGGGTAGGTTCAGGTGTAGTTTGAGTTCAAGGAAGGGAGAGCGATCACATCACATGGAATAGAAAATTTTTGAGAGGAGCTTGTTTCTTATTAACCTCCAACATACTGACTTGGAGACATAATTTCTCCAAAACTGTGTGTGCTTGGAAAAGCTATTTATTCTGTCATCTCTAGGGGCTTCCAATGTTGTACTCTTCCTCAGCATTATCTTCCCATCATAAGCTCAATAATGTGCAACTTCCTACCTTTTAAAGAATGAATTTGGAGATATCAAGAGAACATCCAGCAGTTATTTGTTTGTGGTTGTAGAAAATGTGCAGCAGAGACATGCATCCTCGCAGGCCTCCACCAAATGGGTGTGCAGAGCAGACCTTTTGCTAGAAGGCCTCACTGAGCTCCTTGTCCAGGCCTGGGCCAGGGTGTAACCTTGCAGTTATCACCCCAGGGAGAGCTGCCTCTGTCTCTGACAGCCAGGACATTGTTCCCTGGCCTCAAGGAAGGCTTCAGGGAATCATTTAATGACGCAGCATTTGCTCTTCAAGGTCTGCAGAGAAAGGTAAAGTGGCCCAGAGGAAATGGCAGCACTCCTCTGGAGGCACCTGCCCACGTCAGCAAGACATGGAAACACTAGATTAAACAACTCGAGTGCTGGATGCCTTCGAGATGATCACACCATGGATACCACTTTCCCTGATAAGAATACTGACTCCTTATGCAGGAGTGATGCTATGCCCTTTACAGAGAGCCCTCAGGCACACTCCCATCATCCTTAAAAATCAAGGAATAGTTATATAAAGTAAAGGTCATGAACCTGAAGTGTGCAGCTTGGTGAATTTTTTTTACATGTGTATACACTATGTGACCAGATAAGACCATAGACTATTTCTAGGCCCCTAGAAGACTTGTCTGTGCCCCCTCCCAGGAAGCTTTCACCTTCCCATTCTGACCATAGATCAGTTGTGTCTGGCTTTGAACTTTATATAAATGGAATTGTATGAGAAACATACTCATTTATGTCTGGATCTTTTGCTGAATATTGTACAATTCCATTTTTTACTAATGGAAAAACTAGAAACAAGTTCAGAGTAGTATCATAGCTTGAACAAGGTTACACACCTGCAGTCCTACACTATTTCCTATTACACAGCTCATTTGTTATAATCCATATATCCATTTATTCACATGTGCATCTGTCCACCCATCCATCCAAACCTACATTGAGCGATGGCTTTTTGTCAGAGATGATTCTAGTAAATCATCCCTTCCCTCAGGGAGCTCCCAGTGTAATGGGAGAGAAAGATCTTAGGTGGATAATCAAACAGGACATGTGAGGGCATAGAGCTCTGTACAAGAGGTTGTATATCTGTGTGGATACCTAGAGAAGGAGTCTATGGCTGGATGCGTCAGGGAGGAAGAGATGACATTAGAACAGAATTGCATTCTTGGACATTCTTCTTGTTTTTTTCTTGCCAACAGGGCTATATACTTTCAGGCAACACATAGGATTGGGGTCATCTATGTATATCCTGTGGCATCTTGTAGTCATGAAGGTAGCAGGAAATTGTTGCTGAATTCATGGCCTACAACCTCCAAACATTATGTGATGTCTTGTCTAAGGGCATGAGTTGTACACCTAGAACTTTGTAACTAGGCAGAGGGCAGACAGTGACAGGTTACCACCTTGATTGATTTGATTAGACACCTAGAAAGGCCATAAAGATCTATAACAAATAATGTAAGTTTCAGCAGAGTTCCTGGTATGGAATCCTCTAGCTAGGGAAAACATAGGGCCCTGTGTGAATTTCTGAAAAGTGTGTCCATCAACTTTCCTAGGTGGAAACTTCTTCAAGATCTTTTCATCCTTCTAGGACATGAGAATACACATTGTGGCAGAAACATCCTAATGTGACCTCTAATGAGTATAACTGCTTTATAAGCCCCCTGTATAATCCTCTGCCTTGCGTGTGGCAGAACCCATGACTTGATTCTAACCAACAGAAGATGGCAAATGTGATGGGATGTTGCTCCCATGACTCTCTTAACAGACTGGAGAGAAGGTCTGTTGTTGGGCTTGAAAAAGCATATAGCCATATGTGAGAGGGTCACATGGCAGGGAGCTGTGGGTGGCCTTGAGGACCTGAGTGGCCTCCAGCCAGTAGCCAGTAAGAAGCTGGGGCCCTAAGTCCTACAGCTGCCAGGATATGAATTCTGCCAACAGCCTGAATGGGCTTGGATTCTTCCCAGTCAAGCCTCCAGATGAGAATGCAGCCCATTTGACACTTGGATTGCATCCTTGTGACACTGTATAGAGGACTCAGCTAAATCGTGTCTAGACTCCTGACCCACAGAAATTCATAATTTCGTAAATATGTGTTACTTTAAGCTGCTACAGTTATGCTGATTTGTTACATAGCAATAGATAACTAATGCATGCACTTATCTGTAAACACTGATTCTGTCAAACCCCTGAGTGACACGTGGCTCTATGGAGACTCTGAGTCTTATATACCATATGGAGGATGTAGAATAATAGCCAATGAATTATTTTCATGATTGCCATTTAGCATTTTATTTTCACACTATTGTGGGCTCTGACTTATCTAAGAAGTAAACAAAGGCACTGCATTGTTTAGGACTTAAGTTTAGCTGCTCTAAGATAGACCCTAAATCAGCCCCTTTTCTAACATTTATAGGGTCCAGGGCAAGAATACAAATGGATGAAATACCATATCTCAAGCATGAAAAGTTATAAATCACAGTTATAAATGACAAAATATGTATAAAGCTATGGTCATGATATCATTGACCAATATTGGCAAACTATTAAAGATAATGGAATTTAATTATTATCTTTAATACATGTTGGGTATTCTGCTGATGGACAATGTTTGGATAGAGTAATAAAATAGACAAATAATTCATAAGTTATTATATGTTCCATAACATATATTTTCTTGCCTTCACTTCAGAATAATGACTAATTCTGTTGTTTAACATAACCTGTGTTCAATTGACAGTAGGGATCTGAGAGACTAAAAAATTAAATGTGTGTCAAATTTGAATATATTGCCATCAAAATGTAAATTTAAAGTATGAATCAAAAAATTAAACCTTATCTTAAATTAATGTTTTCAAAAAGTTTTTCTAAAATATTCAAAATATCTAAAATTAAAAATCAAAATGTGAATAATAAATATCAAATTTTAAGTGAAAATTATTGAAATAAAGCTGAAATTGTGATTTAATTTCTTAACCATTTAATTGAATCTTTTAAAATATTTTTATGAAAACAAAACCATTTGTAATTCTAGCTTTTAAAGTCCATGTAATTGCCAACGTAAAGAATCAGTTTCACCTGTCACACATATTACCTCTAGACCTACCTAAACATGTATATATTTAAAGGTTATGTGAATTGTTTAATATTGCAAACTGTCCCTTAACTTCCATATACAACTCTTGTGAATGCAACACTGCTTCAGTGGTACTAGTAGAACCAAGAATTAGAAGATGAAGAAAATGAAGATTCCACCCTTCTGGGAAACAGAACTTCTTCGTTATGGGAGTAGGTGCAGGGATTCTGTTGTGTTGCTGGTCTTTGAGAAGAAGGAAAAAGCTTTGGATGGTTTTAAGCACATTGTAGGCCAGATGCTACCTGAAATGTTAAGCTGAGCTTAACTCTTTCAAGACACCTGGGGGAAAAACTGAACTGGGTTCAGATCTACAACCGGCCACAAACTAGTAAAGTGACTTTGAGCCAGTTACATTACTGTGCTTGGCCTCAGTTCTGTTTTCTGTAAAATGAGGGCTTTGGACTAGACTACTGGTTTACAAACTGGGTTCCAGGGAACCTTAGGATTACTCAGTGTTGCTTCAGGTGGTAGGGGCTGGCTTTGAACTCCCCTTCCCTATGCATTAGCCCTAACAACTGCATTTTGATTGGTTGTGTGTCTTAAGGCTCAGCATAAGTCATCTTATGGGAGAAAAAAGGGAGGGGGTGAAAGCGGGGCTTCTACAGCTACAAAGAAAGTTTAAGATTGCCTGGACAATGTGCTACCCAGTGGAGGCGGCATGGTATGGAATCAGAATGCCTCGATTAAATCCCAGCTCTGCTGCCTGCCTTCTGTGGCACCTCACACTGAAGTACTCAACCCTCCTGAGCTTAGGTGCTAAAATATTGTTTCCTCATCTGTAAAATATGGTCACTGTTATTTACCTCTCAGGATTGTCTTGAGGCTTAAATGGGATAAGATATTTAAGAAGGCTCAGCGCAGAGTCTGGCGTTAGGGACGCGTGTAACAAATGGCAACGATTACTCTTGTTATTGTTACCACCGTCAACTTCCTCTCTAAGCTTCCAGCTTTTGGCTCTGAGGCCTTGTATTTCTGTGAATTATTGTGCAAAATGAAGGACCCTTTTATGAGTGAATAATTATTGGTGGATTTTTCTCTTTGCGCTTGGATTTTTGCAGGTTTTCTCAAACTGAGGCATGCTAGAGTTAGCCCATGGTCGGGAAAACAATTTGAACATAGCAAGATGTAAGGTTCTGTAATTTCAAAGACATTATGGAAATAACTTTTTTTTTTAAACAGAGGAAACACTTTTGATCTTTTAAATCAAGGAGGAAAATTATTCCATTTTAATGCTGCACATGGCAGGAAAATAAAATACGGAGTTTAAAAGTACTTTAAGTAGTTAAAGAGAAGGATAAACCAGAAACCCCCATGGTATTGTTTTGTCAAACGTGACTTTTCCAGGGATTAAACCTGACTTTGATTTTAGACCCCTGCTCATTCCAGTTTGTTAAACCCTTGACAAACTCCAGTCTGTTCTGTTCAGTCGTTCCACATGAGAGGGCCACGTTGCCACCTCTGTGCAGAGCCAGTGAAATCTTGTGCCAACCTGAACGATTCTAGAGCTGAGAAAACTTGACGATCATTGATTACAACTCTCCTCGCGGGCCAATCGGATGTTATGTCAAGAATCAAGTGGAAGAAAAGTGACAAGCCTTCTGATCCTCTCACCCATCTTATGATTTAAAATCCTCTCCAGAACATCCCTGTTATATTTTTACTCCAATGTGTAACTTCATAGACCCCATCCATCTTGTTTTCTATCTCTGTGACTATTCTTGTTTATAGAATCCTAAAGTCTTATCACTGAACCTGATGCTTAGAATTTATCCAATGCTAGAATCTTCTCCATATCGTCCTTGACACATTATCATTTTTCCTTAAACATATCCCATGACAGGAAGCTCACTGCTTTATTAGGAGTTAGCCACTCATTTGGAGGAGCGCTCCAACTTATTTGAAAAATTCTCCTTTTGTCCCCAAACTTGCTTTTCTGATCTATATGCATCATATATATATGTATATACTTAGCCTTTTTTTACCCTCTGGATCAAGCCTACATAAATTTGATTCCTCTTCCACAGGCTGCCTTGCGAATGTTTGAAGCTAAGGCGGGCTTGGCCTGCTGAGTTCCCTCCTTCTCTAGAGTATCTCGTGGCGACCCTCACTTGCCTGGTCATCGATCTCTGAGCTTCCTTGGTTTTGTTGAAAATGTACTTGTTAAAGTCAGTTCACCCAAACTAGTTATCATACCCTGCACCTACTCTCATTCCTGTTTTTCTGTTTCTCCCCATTTTGCTTTTAAAGCTATACATGATACCCCAAATAGTGGTTCGATAATAATGGGAAAATAAAAGGAGGAATATATATAGGCTCTTAAGGTCTATTTCTCTTCATACATTTCTGTATCAAGATGGCTTTTAAAAAATAGTTCTACCATAACAATTTAGAAATAAATCTGGGGTCCTCTAAGACCTTCAGTCCTTTTCCAGTGACTATTTATATTTCAGATAAGAGTGGGGGCAAATGCTCCATCATTTATTTGTCCTTACTAAATCTCCCTTGGCTTTGCGGATGTTTGCGTTTTTGCGTTATCTCTAAAACGTATCAAGGTAATGTTTAAATCTATTTCTATCTTTAGAAGTGTTAGAGACCACAAGCAATTAGGCACCATCTTGCAAGCCTAAGGAGAAAGCTTTCACTCCATTGGTAGCAGCATGCTCGTCAAAATGGAGCGGGAAAGGTGTTTGAAGGGAAGGATCAGGACAAGTAAGACCATCCCAAAGATAGAGGGAAAATGCACACTGTGCCCTACAGAATCCTGTCTGAGAGTCAGTGTGGTGGACACTCAACCCCTCCAAGACTCAGGCCCCTGACCTGGTAATTGCCCTTCTAGAGCATGCTTTCTATGACCCAAAGTGGTTAAAGTCATTACATGTTACTTGTGCGAGAAGATGCACGTAAACTGAGAAGTGGTAAAATGTATCATTTTCATTAGGCCATCCCCCTGCAAAAAAAAGAAACATTTGAAGGATCTTTTGTGAAGACTCAGATTTCTATAAACCTGGATTGACATGACCCAGCCAGAGATTCCTAGCTTAAGGTGTACGAGGTCCTGATACTGGATACTAAGTAGTCTGCAATCATGAGACCCTACATCAGAAAAAAATAAGTGATCAGCCATGATTTGTTTTTCTGTGAGTCATTATAACGTTTACCTAGCACATCAAAATTCAGTTTAAATTAAACTGGACCCAGAGCTCTTAACTCACCCAATGAGACAAGCAAATTTCACTGATCATTGATTTTGGCCCCTTCCTTCCTGTGTCTTTTCAGTAAGCCTTCCTTTCCCAATTCAGTGAGCATACTCTCGCTCCTTGGAAACCCACTCAATAACGCTGAGCCTCCTTTTAAGCGTTATTTTTAACCATTTCGTTCTTTTACCAAAGCTAAGCCAAATTGACGAATGTTTCTCTCGTTTTCCGTCTGCAGTCCTTTCTCTTTGTGGTGCTGGTGAGAGTGGAGGATGAACCTCAGGCCAGTCCACGGGGAGGCTGGCATGAGTAGGGACGCTGGCTGTGTTGCAGAGCTGCCAGCCACGAGACAGAAATAGGATATTGGCTCTCCAAGGAAATGCAGGCTGTGCAAGTTCTTTATTTGGGTTGGCAACAATAGGCATGCACTTCACTTTTGCTGAGGCCTGATCACTTGCTGAATATTTATTTGTCCTGGAGATTATTTAGCTATCCTCAGGAATCCAGGCTGTCCGTCCAACTTTTCTCCTTTGGCGTGGATCCCCAGTGGGGAATGTGACAGATCCCTTCTCCCTTCAGAAGGGGCCTTAATGACCATTGAGTTGGAAGTGTTATAGTAGGAAAACAAGATGGGACTCCATAGGACCCCCATGACTTGCTAAGACAGTTAGCAGCAGAGCTAAGACTAGAACTTGGATCCTCTTACTCCAAATCCGGTGTTCTTTCCCACAGGCCAGAATCTCTCAAACTTTTGGGAGCATATCATTACCTGAGGAACTTATGTAATAAAATGCAGATTTTTAGGTCCCCTCATTAGAAATTGCGACGTGGGATCTGCCTGTTTAATGTGCATCTCCATGTGGCCATGATCTGAGATACCATCTGCATGCACAAGATCACTCTGGCTTATCAACATTTACTTTCTGCTGGTATTCACCCACGGAGGGAAGTGGTGCCACACAGTTAAATATGAAGATCTTCATATACTCTTACTCATTTTTTAAAAATTGTAGCATACAGAACATTATAACAACAGTAAAGTCTCCTTACAGAAAGAAAAATATCCCACCATCAAACCACAAACCATCAATCTATTTTCCCTTTTATCTTCAGAGAGCTTATCCATGTATTTGGATAACTACCAATCTAATAATTATTTTATCTTATTTTTATTTCTTTTGAGTCAAGTAGCCTCTTCCTTATTTGACTTGCTAAGAAGTGGGGCCCTTGAATGCTATTAAAGAGAAAAAAGAATATTTAATTTTAGCAAGCGTTTGCTACGTTAGTGGGCACTGCTCTCAGTATTTTACATACAATCACTCATTTAATCACATCAATCTTATGAAGAAGGCCCTATTATCTCCATTTTCCAAATGAGGAAACTGAGGCTTTGAAAGGATAACTAGCTTGTACCAAGTTATAGAGCTTCTGACTGCAAAGCTTATGCTCTTCCTGTCTACACTGCCTTCCAGACAGCAGACAGAAGACAGAAGATGCTTGACCTGTGGGTCCTCATCCCCATGAGGAAAGGAGACCTAAACAGGGAACAACTAGAGGATGAAAATAACAAGAGTACTTAAAAATAAAGATACATAGTGCTGCAGAGAGTGACAATAGGGAAATATATATGCGAGCTGGCAACCTTGAGTACCAGGGAGAAAAATGGGACGCTCTCCTAATGGCAGAGGCTGCTGTTACAGGTTTGGGGGCAGCAGAATGACCCGGTGAAATGAGACCCAGTCACAGAGCGCCCCAGTCTGCCTTGCAGCCATCAATTCTGGCTGACTCCCCAAACAGACCCTTTGCCAGAGCCACTAAACATTTGACATTTGACTCTTTCTCTCCAGAGCTGTTAATCAGCACAGACAGGACCCCAAATGGTAGGAAAGAGGGGTGAAAATCTGGAGAATCAGGATTTTAATGACTAAGAATGTAGGTGCTACTAGGAGCAAAATTTTTCCCAAAAATGAAATCTCCATTGTCACGGGAGAAATTGAGTTATTATAAGTTTTTCTTATGACTTCTGTGGAGTTTCTTTAGTCTCTCCCACCTCCAAGTATCCATGATACTTTGTACAGTTCACTTGGCACTTAGCATTAGCAAAGGCCATCATTTCATGCGCTACTGATCACCATCAGCATCGTCCAGTGACATTTACTACCGTGTGCACAGCACTGTGCTAAGAACAGAAGATACTCATAAGCCCCTGCCACTGGGTGTTTGCAGCCTGTCTGGGGAGACAGGACTCATCCATAATGCCAGTTATCAGCCCTTCTAGTTCACTGTGATCTCAATGGACTGCATTAAAAGGTGAAGCAGGATGTAGGCCAGTGATTGAGAGGACAAATCAAAAGTGGCCAGACAGAGGAGGGAGAGGCCCCGGGGCCTGGGTGTGGCCTGGGGTGTGAGGGACTTGCTCTCTAGAGAAGGCAGGCCTTGACAGGGGGCTTTGCAGGAAGGACAGGAGTTGTGCAAGAAGCAGTAGCAGGGTGCTTCCAGCAGGTCTGTCTCCTTGAGGAGGCCAGAGCCTCTGGGAGGGGCGCAGGGTCCAACCATGTCTCCCCTGGGGAGCCCCCCCAGGGCATCACACAGGCTGGGGGGTTCCCTGGGAAGCAGACTTTGCAAGAAGATTGGGACAGATTAGTTGTGAAGGGCATTTGTTAGGGAATGCTCTTGGGGATAAGGCTTGAGAAGGAGGGAAGAGGAAAGCAGGACTGAGGGGCCCCTGGGCTGGGATGCAGGCGCAGTGATAGCCTCATCTGACACCCTGGGAACTGCCGCAGCTGAAATGGTCCTTCAGAGCAGCCCCAAGCTGGAGGCCCTTTGTACTCTCCAGTCGGTTTGTCCTTGGCTGAAGGCTGCCCCAGGAAGGGAGTGTGAGCCCTGGCCAGGCAACTCTGCTCAGCCAAGGCAGTCCTCAGTGGGGGCTGACATGGAGCACTGTCTGCCGGCAGCACCGTGAGCAGCTGAGGCAAGAAGGGGGATCTGGGTGGCACGTGCAGTGTCCGTCGCGGAGGCTCTCACCTGATGCACATTGGCTGAGAGCAGCTCCCTCCCTGATGGCACTGGGTCCCTGACTTGTAACTCTAACGCAGGCAGAATGCGTTTGGAACAGCAGCATTTGTTTAAAGAATAATTACCAGGCTGAAATTAGTGTGTAGCAGCCACCACAAACTGCCAAGTATATGGGTTTCAGACTTTAGGATACAGTCATTACTGGTAATGAGAGTGGATGCCTGTGCTCCCAAGCCACTTAATTGTCGGGAGGAATTAGTGACCTGTACGGTCACATAAATGGTATCATTTCAGACACTGTCCCCAAAAGGTTTTTATTTTTCAGGGACAGAACCCTTGGAGTACCATAATTACCTCCTGGGTACACATGTGGATAGACTGTTGTTTAATTCAGGAGACAGCTAAGGAAACAAGATAATTTATAGTATGTCTCCTTGCCAGGAGCTGAAGTAGCTCTTCGGGTGTCATTTATCAGCGTTTAAGAGAGCTGGAGGAGTTCAGAGGGGGGTATTTATTCTATCTGTTTTGGTAGCGATGGGGGAAACCCCATGGGGTGAGGTCAGTTCTGTGGAGTCTCAGCAGGGAGCGGCTAATCCAGAACCAGAACCTGGTCCAGCCAGTCTCAGTGCTCAAAGCACCAAGCTCCTTGGAACCAGAGGGAGGCTGGATCTCAAAAGGATTATAAACATCGTGGAGCCGTGTTGATTTTCCTACAAATCCATTTAGACCCGTGTCCAGTCAGCTCGTCCTCAGACCTTCCCATTTATGTGAATGGCACCATCAACACCCAGTCAGTCAAGCAAATGAATGAGGAATTCCTTCCTGTGCTCAGTCTTCACAGCAAAGCCATCAGCAAACCCTGCCAGTTCCCCTCCAGAATACACCTCACATCTCCCCACGCACCCCTCTGCACCCCTCACCTTGAAGTCGAAGCCACCACTGTCGCCCTTCCCGTCCCCACTCTTGCCGCCCCTCGAATACATTCCTTGCATTTCAGGAATCAGCCAGACGGAACTTGTGGACATGCAAATTAGATCACATCATTCCCCTGCTTAGGACACTTCTCAGCTTCCCTGTACACTTTTTACCGTGACGTAAAGGCCCTACTCGATCCACCTCTTCAACCTCCTCCCCGACACTGCTCTCTAGCTTCAGCCCCACTAGTCTCTCCCCTGAATGTACCAAGCACTTTCCTGCCCCAGGGCCTTTGCACTTGCTGTGTTCTCTGCCTGGATTGCCCTTCCTCCAGCTGTCACATGGATGGATGGCTCCTTATCTTTCAGGTCTCAGCCACATGATGTCTTTTCAGACAGGCCTTCTAGCTGAAATAATCTCTTTCCCTGAGATATGCTATTGCATCACCTGTCCCTGTTTGTTCCCTTTTGTTTATCTTTGTGTACTTATCCTAGTTTTTGTCTTCTCTTACTGCAGTATAAGTTCCACCAGGGAAAGGACCTGTTTACTAGTTTTTGGCTATATCTCCAGTGCTAACACAGGTGGGGACAGAGTAGGCATGTAATCAGCATTTGGTGAAAGAGTAAATTAATAGGAGTATATGGGCTGTGTAGGGCCTGTTGTACAAATGGAAGCAGAATACAAAAGAAGCAGCCAAATTATGATTTCCCAATTACATTCCTAAAGATTTGTATATTCAGTTATAAGCTGCAAATATTTAAGTTTCTGGAAGAGTATACTATTTAAGGAAATGAACACATGAGTAAATTATAGTACTCTATATGATGATGCTGTGGACCTATTAAATGATGTAGCAGCCTCCTCATTCAAAGAATTTCTTAATAGTCTATTACTTACAAAATAGCATATACTGTAGGATCCTATTTTTCCTTTTAAAATGTTGTTATACATAAGCAGAAGAGGCTAGAAGGGTGTTACCAAAGTGTTAGCCAGGCTGATCCTGGGTGTTAGGGTTATTTTTTCTGTTTTGTTTTTCTTATCTTTATTATCTGATGTTTATATGATGAATTTATAACTTTTTTAAAAAGCAAAAATTGGTTTTTTGTTTTTCTTTTTAAACAACACCAATGGTAAATCCTTTTGTGGCGTAAAGAATGATCATCATATTTCTCTTTTGCCTAAGTACAAATTTTTATGCTTTGGTTTATGTAATTTTTATATATAAGCTCTGAGTCAGGAGTTTTGTGGAGGTGGTGGTGGTGGTGGTGTCATTGGTGATAATATGGTTTTAAGACAAATCTCTTCTAAAATATGCAGGTGCTCTTCCGGGAGGGCCCTGCCTGGTATGCTTTCCGGGTGCAGCCACCGGGGAACTTTTGGCTGCCTCCAGGTCTTTAGAGAACTTGTGTGTTCAGAAAATGCCACTTTATAGTATCCAATGGCATGATTAAAGAGTGCTGAGTCAGCTGTAAGCTCTGCCAAAGCACAGGGCCTGGCCAGACAGCCTGTCCTCTCCCTCAGCCTGTGGCACTGAGTTCCATGCTAATTCACTCTCTGGGGTACCTGAAGGGGAGGAATATATGGAAAGGAAACCCTCCTGGCCTGACTTGCACTTGCCCCAGCACACCAGTGTGGAGAAACTAAAGCCCAGGCTGCCTGAAAACTCAGCCAGCTGTTTGCTTTCCTGAGTTGACTTGGGGCACAGGGGAAGGCACCGAAGAGGGTACAAGGCACAGCAGCCAGGGCTGGCCCTGGAAAATGCATGGTCTGCATCAGGGATGGCTGGCCTCCATTACCCCAGGAGACCAACCTTAGTGACCAGAACGTTGGGACGGCAAAAGTGCTGGGCATGAAATGTGGCAAGATTTTTCTCCTTCCTCACGTTGCCCGTGCATTCTATCTTTCTGCTTTCCTGGGCCCTCAGCATGATTCTTTGAGAGCCCCTTTCTAGCTTCTTCCCCCAAAGGCCCACAGGAGTCAAGAACCAGCATTCTGTGAACAAAAGTGTATTGGGGCTCTTAGCACGTGCAAGGGCTTTGGCACAGACTGCAGAGGAGGCCAAAGAGTAGAAGACACAGTCCCTTCCTTCTGGGGCTCCCGGTTGAATTAGGGAGGGAAGACGTGCTCTTACAGGCAAGACAAAGTATAATATAAAGCATGAACACCAGAGTAGACATGAGGCAGTAAATGCCCGTATCAAAATCTAGGCTGGGTCCAGGACTGGTGAGGTCTGAAGCTTATGCAACTTTGGCGGGGAGGGGGACTGTTAAAAAGAAGTGTACAAAATTGCCAGAACCCCTCCCAGGACTCTGGAAGGTCATTAGTTTCCTGGTGTATTAGTCAGAGTTCTCCAGAGACATAGAACCAATTGTGTGTGTGTGCATGTACATATATACATATTAAATTAAATTTATTTTAAGGAATCGGTTCACAAGATTATGGAGGCTCACAAATCCATAATCCGTGGGGTGGCCTGTCAGGCTAGAGACCCAGGAAGAGCTGAGGTTGCAGCTGAAGTCTGAAGGAAGTCAGCTGGCAGAATTCCCTCTTGCGCAGGGGAGGTCATCCTTCTGTTCTGTTAAGGTCACCAACTGCTTGGATGAAGCCCGCCCACGTTATGGGTAATCTGCTGTACTCAAAGTCCACCAATTTAAATGTAAATCTCATCTAAAAACACCCTCACAGAAGCATCCAGAATAATGTTTGACCAAATATCTGGGCACCATGGCCCAGCCAAGTTGACATAAAATTAACCTTCCACCCAGTGAATCCACCTCTGAACTGAGGTCGGCAGAGGGAAGAAGTGCTGTGGACCAAATGGTCAGAGAAGGCTTCTTGGGAGAGGTGCACTGGAACCCACCCTGGTGGAAGGACTGGGCTTCGTGGCACCTGCTGTCCTTGCACATTAAGCCACGGGATGAACCCAGGAGTCTGTGTCCCGCAGCCCTCACGGGCAGCGGGAAGGATTCTGGGATGGTTGAAGGCCCAGTGGTCACCCAGGCTGCTACTTGTGGCCCACTTTCTCCCCCACGGGAACCTGCTTTTCCTTCTTCTTGCCCCTCACCCCTCCCTATCCTCTTCGTTCTTCCTTCCTGTCTTTGCTCTCTGCCCTCAGGTTAAACCTCACAAACAGGCTCCAGCAAATGAGCTTCATCTCAAATCCTCAGAATGAACACAGCCTGGGTCACACACCCAGTTCTCCAGGACATTCAGAAGGAGGCTTTGTGCCATATTCCCGCCCTGGGCCCAAGGGGCTCTTTGCTAATGTTAATTGGCACCCAATGTCATTTATCAGGCAGGTGTGATTTATCAAGGAGCCCCTCTGTTGGCTGCACAGGGAAGCTAAAGCCAGCCTCCTGGCTATCCGCAGTCCCCCATTAATCTGCAAGACAAATGGGTGTTTCATTAGGCCTTGTAACTAAGGGAGTCAGGGGAGAGTGTTAACATTCCTGCTCTGGCATTTTTGCTCCCACCCACCCCCGGCCAATGACCATGGCCAAGGGGCCTCCATTTCAGCTTTTGTTGTGTTTCCTCAGCTGGGTCCTGCCTGGACCTCCCTCTGGGGGAAGGTTCTGAAAGCAAGAAGCTTACAAAAATCACCCGAGGAGGGCACAATGGATAGCTATGGCCCAGTGAGGCCACAGACACAGACACTCCCTTCCAGAACATTCCCTCCTGCTCCCCACCAACTCCCAGAATTGGCCTGGGCTCTAGAGGAAGGAGAGACTTCAACCACGTTTCCCACTCTGTGCCAAAACCCAGCCTTGAGATCCTGATTTGAAAGCAGAGATAAAACACCCTACCACTGGGTTGTCTGCAAACCCAAGTTATCTGGTTATAATGGCCCCTTGCCTGCATTTAGCTCTTATGGCATTTAACACTTCTCCTCCTAGAAACCTGGCAAGGAGGCAGCGTATATGTCGTCACCCATTTTAGAGAGGTAAGGTAAGGCCCGCAAGCCTATGTCCATTCAGAGTGAACACCAGGACTTGAAGCAGACTCCTCACTGTGCTGCCTGCCCGGGAGATAACACAGAACGCAGGGTCTCACGTGGCCATGAGTTCGGATGGTATTTACAGGCCACACCAGACACTTGGCTGCAGAGTCCTCTCCTAATTTCTTGGGGCTTAATGGAAGAATCTTCATAGGGTTAGTGAGACAACCCTCTGAAACATTGTCCTTGCTGTGTTAGAGTCTAGTGTGAGTCCAGAGGGCTCAGTCAGCGTTAGAAAGATGGGGAGAGGTGACCCAGGGGGTTCTCTCAAAGCAGAGGAAATGGATTTGGTCACCCAGGATTAAGCTCCCACCTATCTGTCCCCTGTGGTGACTTCTGAGCTCTGAGGTAAAGTTCCAGGCAGTGGAGGCTGGGGAGGAGGGAGGCCTGATTCCCATCGTAACTCTCCCCAGATGCCAGGTTGCAGCTAGCTCAGCTAATTGGCAAGAAAAGGAGAAGCAAAAATAATGAAAATCTGTGAATTAATACAACAGCCTTGAAGCAACCACCAAAATGTGTACAAATCATGAATTAATGAGAAGTGCGAAGAATTCTATTGGGTTGGCTGTTTCCAAATCCAGCATCTGATCACTTTAGGAGGCCAAGGGCTGGCAGGCCATGGGGAGTAGAAATTCTTTCCATTGACTTCTGATCTCGCCTCCCTGGGGCCCGTGTTCCCTTGAAATCCTTTCAGGGTTCTGGCAGTTTCCCTGGGACCTGCTAGAATCAAATGTGTGCCTTCTGGGGGCCCATTAAACATGTCACACCTTATCCCAGTAGCATCTAATATTTTAGAATAATACTGTTAAGATTTCACAAGGTGTTTTTTGGATCCATGTTCTTATTTAATTTCACTGCCACCAAATACTTTTATGTCAGTGTTTTTCAGAGGAGGAAACCAAGGCCCAGAGAGTGAAGTGATGTAAACCCACCTCTAAGAGCTATCAGTGAAAGAACTAGGCTAGGGCCAGGGTCTCCCACCCACACTGTCCCTGTGGACCCTGCTCTATCCCTCAGCAGAGCCAGATATTTGTATATCACAATTCTCTGGGCTAACAGCCAACTGCTGTTCTGTCTGGCCATGGTTCTAAATTTAAATATGTTGTCCAACCTATTTGTTTGATTAATAAACTAAGGCCCAGGCACATTTAATTATTTGTTGATTTTGATTTCCTTTTATAGCCCAATTAGACTGGGGACAAGAAAAGTATCCATTTTCCTTATTTTTCTGGAAACAGGTTATTGGAAAGAGATTTCAGGACTTAAGTCTCATTGTATACCTGGTGTAGAAGGGTAGAAACAATATGTAATTAGAGTTTCACTGTTTGGCTTTGTTCTTTCTGACCTGGGGGTGGGGGTGCTTTCTCAAGGGTAAACGCTCACATTCACTAACATGAGGGAGGACATTGCTCAGGGCTGAAGTGCAGTGTACTCAGGCTTAGAAATTCCAAGAGCAGAAATTGGAGCAGAAACCCTGAAAGAATCATGTAATGAGCTTGACGTGTGTTGTTAATTCCCCAACTGTAGCAGAAAACTCCCAGGAGGATGGAGTTTACAGGGCTTACAGCCAGAATGAGCAAACAACAGTGTGATTAAGTTACACGCATTAGCTGGCTCCATAACCAGAATAGAAATGTATGTGTTAATTTGGGATGGAAAGTTTTCAACAAAGCACTTGCTACTTGCACAGACTTGTCTCTGGTCCTCAAGTTTGGCCAACAACAAAACACTCTGTGGGACAGCAAACTTGGGGAGTTCGAGGCAGGACCAGCTACGTAATTTGCAGGACACAAGTGCAAGATGAAGATTCAGGCCCCTTGTTTGAAATTAAGAATTTCATGACAGCAATAGCAGAGCATCAACCAAGAGCAAGGTCCCTTTGAGCGTGGGTAGGGTGCCATGAGACCCCTTAGGTCATATATCCTTGAAGCTGGACCAGGTTGGGAGCCAGTGGAGCAGGGAGGGGACACTCTGAGGGACTCTGTGAACCAAATGCCACACCTGGATGGTCAGAGATGGAAATCCCTTAACTTATACTTAAGGAATCACCTGGTTGCCCAGACTCTGTTCCAAGCTGTAGGGATCTAGTTCTGAGCCAGCAAGAACTGTGGTCAGTAGTTAAAGCTGAGGGCCTTATCCGTATATGGGCTTCAAAATAATAATGCCCACCACTGTTGTGAGGACTTAGCATGTTAATTAAGCACATTAATTAGGCAGTGCAAGTATGCAGGCACGGGAAGGGCTTTAAGCAATGTTAGTAAAGCAGACAGACAAGTGAACACCTGGTGAGCGTGTGGTGGGAGCCGGGGGGGCCTGTGCGTGCTGGGGAACAGGGGAGGGGAAGGCCTAACCCTTAGGGGGGCATTCGGCCTGGCTGGAGCATAGCTTTAGTTTCTCTTGCATGGACACTGAGACCTGGGGGTCTTATGCCACAAAGCCATTTCCTCCTCTCTTTGTCTCAAGCCGAGCCTTTCATAGCCATCCTGGGGATCCAGGGATGCCCAGGATGTAGGTGCTAACCTGACCTGGCCCCTCTGTCCAGCATCCTCCTCTTCTGACTCATCCTTCAAGCTCCTGAAATTCTCTTCTCCAGTCCTGCACCTGCCACATTTTTAGTGGTCTGCTCCTCTCTCCAGTCTGACCACATCTGCCTTTCTGGCTGTGCTGCCTCCATCACTCCAGTATACAGAACCAGCCTCGCTGCCCCCTCCTCAGCCCCCACACTCTTTTCCCCACACCTGGGAGCCTCCCCTGTCTTTGCAGCTTCAATTCAATCCCACAGACAGGCACTGAGTGCCTCGCCTTAGACCCTTTCTGGAACAAGGTACAGACAATCCTCATTAGTCATGGATTCCATATTTGCCAATTTGCCTACTCAGTAAAATTTATTTGCATCCCCAAATCAGTACTCCTGGTACTTTCACAGTTGTTCACTGACACGCACAGAATGGTGAAAAACTTGACTCGCCCGACACGCTCGTTCCCAGCTGAGGTCAGGAAAGGTGACACTCTGCCAGCTGGTTTCAGCTCTCATACTATAAGCAAGTGTCTATTTAATGCCACTTTTTTTTTTTTTTTTTTACATTTTTGTGCTTTTTTCCTTGGTGATTTTGCAGTTTAAAATGGCTCCCTAAGCATAGTGCTGAAGTGCCGTTTAGTGTCCCTAAGCTTAAGAAGGCTGCAGTGTGCCTGAAGGAGAAAATGCATGTATTAGATAAGCTTCTTTTGGACACGTTGTTGGTCATGAGCTCAATGTTAATGAATCAACAATATGATACTTCCAGAAAATGGAAGAGGAAATTCAACAAAATGTCCATGGTGCCATCCATTGTCATAACCAGAGGCTGGCAGGACCCTAACCCTGTTGGAAAAATGAGGATCAACTGGAGGTTAAGCTTCTCCTAAGTGTCAGGTATCATCTAAACCCTCCCGGAACTTTGTGGCTTCCTACTTGGTCCAGGCCAGTCTGCTTTCACTGTCCTGTAAACTCATTTTATATTAGTGTCTTCCCATTTTATTTAATACTCAGACTCTGATTTCTGGTGCCCCTTGAATTGTTATTTTAACTATCCAGGTGTGGCCCCCAGATAAACAATAGGTCCTTTTAGGGCAAAAACCTATTGGCCTCCCCAGGTAGATGTGCTGAAGCCGAATGTGGAGGAATTGTTTGTGTAGAATGTGTTTGTGAACAGATACTAAACACAGCAGAAAATAATACAACAGAACCTTCATCAGCAATAAAAACTTCAGAGTGCCGACCCCTCAGGCAGCTGTGAGAATCTCAGGGTGCTGGTGAGAATCAGATGTTCATAAAAGCACAAAGTGAACTTGGAAAGTGCCATGTGAGTGTTAGATGTTCGTTGCTGCTGGCATCTGTGCATGGCCTTGAGAAAGACATGGTGTGCGGGTCTGCTGGTTTGCTCTCCATGGCAATGGGGTCCTAACATGGTTGGAGGCTTCCAGCCAGGACCCCACAGTGTCAAATCTGACAAGTATTTCATGCTTCTGAGGGGAGAAAGTGGGATTTCAGGTGGCCCTGGGTTGGCCTCAGTGGCTGCCTCCTCCTTGCTGGCAGAGGCCACGTGTTTCCCTTCGGCCTTCACGTGGCTGGGAGTGACAGGGGCTGAGGGCTGCCCAGGTACTGCAGGCATTCCCAAGAGCCAGCAGGCTGCCGGGTGGGTTGCAGAGCCTACGTTTTTTTCTCCTCTTAATGAGCGGAAGCCAGTTTTGTTGTTCTTCTTGTTTGATTTCCAAATAATTAGGTCTGCAAAGTTTTTCTTTTGTGTTTTGTCAGAATCTATCGTTCGGGCACCCAACTCAAATGTCACCTCTGTTCCCAATCTCTCCCCTCCGAATGAATCATTCCGGCATCCCCTCTGCCTATAGTATTTCCCTCAACATTTTCTCTTGCATTCTTTCCTGTTCTGTCATGTTCTGTCTCTTACCATGGAATTTTGTGAAATATATTAAACGCCTCTGGACTTTAATCATTCCTTAAGGACAGAGACTGGGTCTGGTTTGATTTTTCATATGTACCACCATGTATAGTGCAATGCTCAGAGTGTCATTGCTGTTTTGTTGTTGTTATCTATTGGACTGATGGAATAATTTAATGAAAGCCTTAACAAAGGCTGAGGTTCCAGTCTGGGTCCCTGGAGCAATAAGGAAATGGGTGTGCTGAAGTCACACTCCAGCCCCAGATGTCTCTGTGGGGCAGGGAAGAGTCAGCTCAGCTCTTTTCTCGTGAGGAAAGAGGTCATTTGTGGCGTGACAGAGGTAGGGAGGACATGAGGTGTCCTTCTAGAGTCTAGAAGCTCCTCGAAGGCACTGGGGAATCCCTTTCACTGGAAATCTTTAGGAAGAAGTGACATCCATCTGCCTGGATTGGTTGCCTGGAAACAGGAGCCTGCCTGGGAATGGGCGGCTGTTCCCCTCCAGCCGTCACTGGGCCCCGTCAGAGCATCTGGACCCTGGCCTGTTGTGGAGGATTCAAGGAGGTCCTGCGTCCTGTAGCAGTGAGCAGTCACCCCTGTTGACGTAAACATCATAACAAGTACTGGCTCAGAGAACGTTCTAGTACCTCTCTAGTATATTTGATAATACTGTGGGTTCCAAGGACTTGATTCTTGTTGGGGGCTTCCCTTTGCTCAGTGGTTTCCCAGTCCAAGCCACTTAGGCATGCTCTTGCCAGATTAATCTCATGAAAACACCTTGGTCTTGGGGCCCAGAAGCCTTAGTGGCTTCACGCTGACTAAGGGATAGAATCTAAACTCTATAAATCTTACTGTAACGTCCTTGAAGGCAGGGACTCCACCTGATACTCCTTTGTAGTCTCCTCGTGACGGGTGATATTGGTGATGAAATGCTATGTGTAGGTTTGATTTTATCTATGGTCCCTTCTGGGGAATAGAAGACTGTAGAGTTCTGTCAGCAGCCAGTTCTGCGTCCTAAGGCAGAAAGCATAGTCTACCGCAGTCGGGGTTTCACTGCTATGTGTTGCTTTGCTTATAATTAGGTAGGGGCCTTAGGAAGAATTCCAGGAACATTGTGCGGTAAGTTTGAATTTTGAATGGGGGTAGAGGGAGAGGCAGGAGAACAGGAGTTTTGTTGGAGGTCGAAGTGCAGAATTTGTTTGTTCTGGGTCCCTGGTGTTCCCAGACAGATACACATTTTTATATCTCTCAGGTGTACCATTTTCTCTCCTTTCTAAATATGCTTAATGAAAACAGCACCTCCCTTCCCATCAGCCTGCAGCAAAGAGGAGCAGGAGTGTTCTGAGCAGCACTTGGCTCTGCACCTGAAGGGGGCAGGATGTGAGCACCTGGTACAGTAGTTCAAGCATTGTTTGCCTGGCACGTGCACTTTTTTTCCAGCATGGCTGTCAGCTTTTTTTTTTTTTCTTTCCAGGAAAATCAAGGAATGCGTGCTCTCAGACTGGGTTCAAGGACAAGGCGAGGTCACTTCCAGGAGTGAAAAATCTAAGTTGGTCATTTGTACTGACTTGGAAAGGGTAGCCAAACACAAGTAGTCTCTGGCTTCTCTGAAATTCCTTGGCATTTATTTTGTTCCTTGATTATCCATCCATAAGGCATGGATCACATCCTGCCTCATGTTATGTTTGACTTATATCTTTTATTAGAGCATCACCTCTTTCAGAATAGGGATCATATGTCATCCATTTCTTAATTCCCCCATAGGCACAAGATGTGTTTCTATATATCATGGAAGAAATTCTACAATCTGAGACAGCGAGGCTCAGGTTTTAATTAGGGAGCCAGGGAACAACTAGGAGCCAGAAATTACTAAGGATAAAAATATATTGGTTTAATATCCAAATAATATTATTCCCATTATACCCATGTACTTCAGTATTTCTGTTCTAAATTCTTAAGAACTACGATCGTGAGTCATTTTGCTACTTCTTCCTTCTGTGTGATTAGACACAGGCCACACTGGGTCTTGCATACTCCAAAGCCATAGTTCTCAACCCTGACTGCACATTAGCAGCACCAGGGGAGCTCTTAAACATCCCAGTGCCCGGTTGGCTCCTCAGACCAATTAACTGGGACTCTCCAGGGTAGGATCCAGGCATCAGTGTCTGTCAAACTCCTCAGGTGGTGCCAGAGTGCAGCCCAGACTAAGCATGAGCTGTCTGAGGGCAGGGTATCTGTTTATTAATCGTTGTGTTTCCAGGGCCTCATATAGTGCTTGGCACAGGGTGGGTTTTCAATTAATGCCAGTGCCCCCGTCAGCATCTTCCAGTGAATGACAAATAACTTCAACCAACATGATTCTAAAACCAAGCCCAGAGCCTCTCTTCCAGGTTGCCCTGTCTCAGTGCTTGCGTTCCCATCCATCGAGTAGTGTGAGCCAGAAGCTTAGGATTCATCTTTCAGGGCCCTCCTTCACTGTGCTTAGTGATTTTACATACTAAATACCTCTCATATCTGTGGATTTATTGCCATACCCACTAGCATCATCCAAATCCCAGATACTATCATCAATCCCCGTAAATTCCTCATCTGGGTTGTCTATGTATAGCCCAGTCCAACCAATCCATTCTCCACACTACAGTCAGCACCATTCCTACAGCTTCCATCTGTGTGATTATTTGATCCATGTCTCTCTGCCCCACCTGACTAAAGCCCCAAGAGGGCAGGGGCTCTGTCTGACTTTGCTCATTTCATCCCCAGCGCCAAGCAAAGGTCAGGACACATAGAAAATGCTCAGAGTATTTGTTGACTGAACGCCTGAATGTTTTTGCAGAACAGCTCCAAACCTCCCAAACCTCCCTGGTCTTGTTGTTCTGTGATCAGGTGGCTTCTCCTGTCCCCTCTTCTCTTAGGCAGGGGCAGCCTCACAGCCCTGTTACATAAGATGTTTCACATGACACGTCTGCTTTGCCCTATTTTCAGCAACTTCCTAAAGATCTATTAATATCCACATCCATCAATTGCTTTTCTATGGAATCTTTTGAAGTGTCTTAATCTCCCCAGGACTTTCCTAAAACTGAATTTTTAGGGTCTTGACATGTATCAATTTTGCCCCTCTGGCTCACAGGGATTTTCAGCAGTTGCTCTTTCTCACTTGAATCCTCATCATAGTGTCTTTCACATATCAGTATTTGTGGCCTCACAGTAACCTTGCGGGTGGCTAGGTAGAGTGTGTGAGATCATCTGTGTTCACCAATGAGAACACAGGGCCCAGGTCTGGTCTCCAGACTTCTGTCACAGCCTCCTGGTTGCTTCTACTCCCTAATCTTAAAACCACTAGACACAAAACCCTGCATCCAAATATTTTCTTTGACCTTCCCAAAACAATGAAGAGAACGTTGGGCTGGACCTCAGTTACCTGTAGCTTTGTGACCGTCTAAGATATTTCTCAGCTCTGGGCCTCACTTCACTGATTTTGTAAAATGAGAAATTTGAACCAGATAATTGAGGTCCCCTCAGTAATAATAATGATAATAGTAATAATAATGGCAATAGTTATAGTAATAATAATAGTAATAATAGCTAACATTTATTGAGCATATATCATGGGTCACATGCTAAGTATTTTACATGTATTCATTCATTTTTAAATTCCTTAATCCCCTTTACAAGCAAACAAAGTTGAGATTTTTGTGGCCCCATTTTACCCATGTTGAAACTCAGGCCTAGTGAGGTTAAGCAACTTGCCCAAAGCCATAGAGCCAGGCAGTGGCAAAGCTGGAATTTGAACCCAGGAACACTGGTTCCAAAGTGCTCACTCTTAACCAGCTAGAGTAGAGGACAGAAAACAGGCTTTGGAGTCAAACAGATCTGGTTTGAGGACTGACTCTGCAGCTGCAGGACCCCAGCCAGACTACTTCTGTGCACCTGTTTCCTCATATGTAAAATGGGAATAATACCTGCATCAGGGGTATATTAGTTTGCTTGGGCTTCCATAATAAAATACCACACACTGGGATGCTTAAACTGTAGACATTTATTTACTCATTGTTCTGGAGGCTGGAAGAGCAAGATCAAGGTATCGGCAAGCTTGGTTTATTCTGAGGCCTCTCTCCTTGGCTTGCAGATGGCAGCCTTCTTGCTGTGTCCTCACGTGATTGCCCCTTGGTCTATATGTTGTCTGTATCCTAATCACCTTATAAGGACAACTGTCACATTACATTACGGCCCACCCTAATGACTTCATTTTACCTTAATAGCCTCTTTAATGGCCCTATCTCCAAATACAGTCACATTCCAAGTTACTGGGAGTTAGGGCATCAACATGTGAATTTGGGGGACACAGGTGAGTTTTGTGCACCTTCAGGAACATCATGTGTGTGATGTGCCTAACTTGGTTAATGCTGGGCCCTCCCCTCTCTCCGCCAGTTCTAACTTCACATCCATTGCTCTATTCCTGGTTAGTGATGGGATGTGATGCTCTGTTGGCAACATGTGAGTGAGCATTGGGTGGAATCTGTCTATTTGGCAGCTATTTCTAGAGTTGAAAAAAGTCTCTTCCTCATTTTAGATTGCTTATGGCATGGTTTACAGTTCTAGAGTTAACACTGGAGGCCTTGAAGTCTTAGAAAAATATTATGATAAATCATAGCCCTTCAAACTTGCATGACATATTTTATCCAAGGACGTTAGCTTGCCTTTCAGAAGTGAATTTATCCTTCTGTCGAAGGCAGCACCTCCTTCCCCTTGCAGCTGAGTAGCTGAGGCATCAGCAATTTTAATATGAACACCAATAGGCATCTTGGAGTTGCCACATGCTGCTGTACCCTGAGGGTTCCCGTGTTTACAGCTGGGCCTCACTTTCCGTCCTGGGAGACCACCTGTCCAAAGTCACAGCAGGTTAGAGGTGAACTACCCAAGAGGAGGCTGGGAAGTCAGAACATAGGTCAACACTGTTGAGCTAATGAACATGCTCTAGCATGGTGAAGCGAACACAGAATGAGACATGGGAGCCTTTTTAGAGAAAGATCAAGCTCAGGAAGAAAGAAATGAGAATCAGCCGCAGCAGCAGCATAATGCTAATGGCAGTTGCTGCTGGCTGAGTGCCTGCTCCATGCCTGGCACTAAGCAGAGTCCTTACATACATTCTCTCCAACCCTTATACCGCCCTGAGAAGTGGGTTTGACCATCCTGTTCTTCTGGCAGGGATCTGAGGCTCAGCAATGCTAAACCACTTGCCCGAGGTGCCGCACTAGTAAACAGCAGAGCCGGAGTTCCCGGCCAGGTCTGCTTACCCGCAGACCTCCGCAGAGGGGGAGCGCCACTCAGGGCCTCCCATGGGCACAACCTGGGAACGCCACTCTAGGCCACCAGGCAGATGGGAGAGAACAGCTGCCTATCAAATCAAGAGGGAGTACCTCTGCACCCAGACCCAAAATGACCTTGCTGCTTCAGAAACCAGGGGAATGGAGAAACACACAGCTAAATCTCGGCCTGTGGGTAGAAGTGAGCAGCCTCGAAGAAACTAAAGTAATCCCCTAAGGGCTGGTGCCAAGCTGGACATGGGAGTGAACCAGGAAAGCAGAAATCTTTAAACGTGAGCCAAAGTAGTTAAGTTCTGAGACAGGAATCTGTCATCTGCCTTTTCTGCATGCAGTTTGCACCCCGTAAAGGACCCTTTTCCATGGTTGTTCATTAAGTGAGCTCTGAGAGTTTGGTGTTTTGTTAAGGGAGGTGGGGGCAAATGAGAGAAAGCTGTAACCTTAATGTTGAACCATTTTTATGTTTCAGTATAAATGTTGTAAAATTATATATGGGCATTGCAGAAAATTTGGGAGAAAATGCAGAAAATTATAAAGGAAAAAAAGGTCTGTAATCTACCACTCAAAGATAACCAGCAAAATGTTAAAAGACTACTCTTCTAGTCTTTTTCTATATAATTTTAAAACCAAAAAAGGGGATTGTACTGTGCTGTCATTTAGTAACTTTTTA
Source organism: Daubentonia madagascariensis (assembly GCA_023783475.1). Lineage (NCBI taxonomy): Eukaryota > Metazoa > Chordata > Mammalia > Primates > Daubentoniidae > Daubentonia > Daubentonia madagascariensis. Next base: position 11,324,233 of record JAKFHU010000901.1, read on the forward strand.
TCATTAGTGCCATATTAGGCACATTTTCCAATTTATTTAAATGTCTTTCTTTCTTTCTTTTTTTTTTTTTAGAGACAGTGTCTTGCTCTGTCACCCAGGCTGGAGTGCAGTGGTGTCGTCATAGCTCACTACAACCTTGAACTCCTGGCTCATGCGATCCTTCTGCCTCAGCCTCCCAAGTAGCTGGGACTATAGACATGTGCCACTATGCCTGGCTAGTTTAAATGTCCTTTTCAAACATAACTTTTTCTCCCCCATCAGGTGATATACCATAATTTAATTAGTCCTTCCTTTTTGGACATTGAGATGATTGAGAGTTCATTCCCTTGGTATGATATAGGTAGGATATACCCCATTAGGAACCTTGAACATCAGGATAGGTGTCTATCTTGGGAAATCTATGCTGTTTATATACTCTTCATTCTGTTAAGAGTTATCTCTAATATCAAACTAACCAGAGGTCTGAACTAGTATCTGATATTTATAGCCACCTCATATTCTTTTGTTCTCCTAATGGAATCAGTTCAAATGTATTATAAACCTTTTATTCTAGAAGGGAGTATTAGAGAAAGATACTCATCTTGGGGACTGTGGGCATAGCCCAATGTTATTTGTATATATCCATGCATGTGCGTGATCTTGATACATACACATATTCAGGAGCAAAAGGACAAGTGGCGAAAACAACCACACTGGCAGCAGAAAAGTTCCCATAACAATGAGGTGTTTGGAAGGAAACTGACAATCACAGACTCACTACAAAATGGGCTTTTTATCCCCTTGGGATCTGTATCTGCAGCATGGGGCCATGCTCTGTCACCTGAGGTTACACTAAAAAACTTGGGCTTATACCCAAATCCCACTTGGCTCTGGTTTCCAGGACATTCTTCCTGTTTCAAAAAAAAAAAAAAATTAATATGGATGACCTTACCAAAGGAGCAGGAATGGTGGCTGCTTTCATCCCATCTGTTGGCCTTAACACACACACGCGCGCGCACACACACACACACACACACACACACACACACACACAAAAATGTGTTATTGCCTGGGCAGCCAGGGAAGGAGAGAAAGGGACAACTTAAAGACTGATGGAGCAGCCTCCCATGAATATATCCAGAAAAATAAAAGGCGAATGTCCTATAGCAAACAAAGATTATTTGCGAATTCATAGATCAGTGTCTTTTATATTTGCTATTGCCAAAGATGATTGTTTGTCAATTTCAGAAGCACCGTGTAAACTCCACCTGAAAAAGAAAAGGTGGGGGTGAGGGGTGAGAAGTCCTGTTTGTGATACATAAATCCAGCCTCCATTCTTGGTCTTTTCACTACATCGCTGAACACCTGCAGGAGCCACATTCCATATAGAAATCCCCATAAAGCTTGTGTTCTCTCTCTCTCTCAACATAAACACTGGGCTGGATGTACTGTCAGGAGAAGTTGGTTCTAATCTCACCCTATTACTAAATCACTGACAGGATTTGGACAAGTCTCCCTACCTTTCTTGGGCCTCAGTTTTCTCATCTGTAAAGAGGTTCATATAGATTTGTATTTTTAATTATGAAATATATTTTTATCTCTTTAAAAAATTATAACCAAAAAAACACACTCAAATGTGTTACTTACCAACTTTCAACATACTAAAACCCTCAATGTGCTAATTTGATTTTTAGCTGTCTCAAAATTTATTTTGACATCTCTTTTTTAACTTAAAAATAACTTGAGATTGTCAATGTGAACTGTTAAAAATCTCTGTGGATTATGATTTTCTCAGTAATCAAATAAACAAATTTAAAAATAAACTATATAAGTATTACATGAGAATCAGGTTCAATGTTTTGTTTTTATAATTAAATGGTTAAAACTTATACTAAAATTGGAGCAAATTTATACTAAATAGCATAGTCCAGTGTCTGTCTTGTCACTGTTAGCAATATATTTGGTTTCCTGTAAGGTTTTTTTAAAAGTGTTCTGTAACATTACTTCTGAAAACCCTTCAGACCTGACATTCTATATAAATTATATTTTTACATGTAAAACAAAACATGTTTGTGGCCCTGGAAACATAACAGTATATACTAATGACCATTAATGTTTTTAGTAAAAGGCAGGGGATTGTAATTAAAATAAATAACCATTCTAAAAGAAATGTAAGCAGTATCCTAATTAATGAATTTGTAAATTATTTTCCTCTGAAGTTTGGCTGCTGTTTGGTTGTCAGCTAAAACGTATTATTGTATATTTGGGAAGAAGAAATTTACTTGAAAACTCCGAGTGTAGGCTAGCCTACACTCCAGAGCTAGAGAATTCCACCCTAGGGGATTTTAGGAAATAGGTTTTAGGTGATTGCTCAATTGATCATTTTAAATTAAATTACTAAGTACTGACTCTATATTTGCCTTAGAAAAACTTTGCTGGTGTATGCATTTTCCTTCCTTCCTTTATCTTATTTTATAAAACAACCACCTCGATATATTTAGTGAAGAAAAACACCAAGGAATTGCCTAAACGCGAGTATTCAGGACTATGAGGAAGCTGTTTTCAGGAGCAACTCTGCCCTGCAATATAAATAGAAGAAAACAAGTAGAATTCCCTGTTAAGACTGGCGTCCTTGGATAGAATGGCTGCCCCTCATTTGTTTATTTTTTTCAGGGGTTTAATGATGCTGGGCCATGGTATCTGGCCTGTGGCATATCTGAACAGGGAACATAACATCAGGTTCCACATACAGTGCTCAAAGTCCAGATGGTCCCTCTGTGGTTAAGACCCTGCAGGGGGTTGTTGGTAATCAGCCTCAGCCTTGAGCCTTAGATGAGCTTCCACAGGGGCACTGTGCCATCATTCTCTTGATGGCTGCCTTATGTTCTTTTTAACTTGGGAAAGGGGATATCTGCACCCACTGTGCACCTACCCTCCCTACTCCAAGTCCCCCTTGCTCGGTGGCTCTCAAAGTCTGGTCTCAAGACCAGTAGCATCAGCATCACCTGGGAACTTGTTAGAAATGTAAATTCTCACCTCCCCCTACTGAAGCGGGAACTCTAGGGGTGGGCCCAGCTATCTTGTGTTAATGAGCCCCCAGGTGATTCTGGTGCTCACTCAGGTTTGAGCAGCTCATTGTAGGTAATGGCTCACATGGGCAGGTGGCTGTTCAGGGACCATGTCTGGGGCCTTTTCATTGATGCCAACTGACCTCTTCTTGCTTACAAAAAAATGATATGGATGATCTTGCCAAAGGAGCAGGAATGGTGGCTGCTTTCATCCCTTCTATTGGCCTTAACACGTGTGTACACGCACAGGCACACACACCCCAACAGATGCATCCTACTAGGGCACTCTATGATTGTCTATAATAGTGGAAAAAATAGCTCCTCGCAGCTGTGTGCCATCTGGGAGAGTAGCAGTACGCAAGCCTGTCTTCAGCTTCTTGCTGTGGTCCTCAATATGGCTACACATAGGAATCACCTGAAATTCTGATTTACTGGTCACAGTGCAGCCCAGGTAATCAAGATTTTTAAAAGTTTCCCAAGTGGTTCTAATATGCAGCTGAATTTGAAAATCATTGGGTTAAAATGTCAAGGGCACCTGAAAGGGGTGAGGAAGCGGACGGGATGGGCCACGAGGGAAATGCCCAGTCCCCTATAAAAGGAGTAGCTTCTCCAAGGCCGGCTCCCTAGGCGGCTGTCACAGGTGCCCTCTTTCCTCTCCAGCACACTCAAGCGGCACAGAGACAGCCTCCCGTCTCTGGAGCACCCTTCCCACTGGCCCTAATGGCCATGAGGTTGGAAGTAAGTGGGTGACTCCTAGGTCTTTCTAGCTTTAATCAGCACAAGTCGTGGTTTTTTAAAATAAACTCAAAAGGGGCTTATAATGAAAAGCTGCCTTCCCCTGCCCCATCTCTGACCCCAAACTTTCAAGCATTTCTTTATTTAGTTGCTTTGCTGGTTATTTCCAAATCTCTAAATACCATACCTGCCTTGTTTGTTTTTTGTGGGGGTTGTTTGTTTTTGTTGCTGCTGTTTAAGAAAAAACACACAGAGGAGTAATTAAATACGGAGTGCAAATCCGCTTGCCTCCCCATTAAGTAATCTGGTGTGTTACATATGTATTTCTTGACGAATCATTATTACATCCCTCACTAAAAGGGAACCTTCATGGTCAGCATCTTTGATTTTGATAGAAATTATCACTTTATAAAGCGCTTGTATTATCCTTTAAATGCTTATATTCAGTATCTTTAACTTCCAATTCTCCTATCAGCTGTCAGCAGGCGCTCTCGACTCAGTGTGAGAACATTATGTTCACATTTCTGTTCCTTCCCTCCGCCTTCCCTTCCACCCCCCAACATTTGTTTCCACTGAACTTTTTCTTTTATCAAAGTTGATATTTATGTGTTGTTTGTGGCCTATGTAGCTATAGTTTGATTTTAAAAGTTGGGAATCAGTAACATTGACATTATGAATTTGTTAAAAAAAAAAAAAAACTCTTCACTATTACTCATCCCATCTCTGTTGTCCACTGCAACTCTGGACAGTGTCCCCTCAGAACTGCCCCTCGGGGTTTAGAGAAGAGAATGGGGCTGGGGATGTGGGAACCGCCTGCTTTTCTGCACGCAGAGGTTGGGGTGGTGGGGGAGGGTCCGTGCAAACTTCACGTCATCCCACAGTTCTGGCCGCGCCCACCTGCTGGCTTGGCTCGGGCTGCCCTCTGTCTGGGGCCTCTCCGTGTGTCAGTGGGGCTGACAGCGTCCTGCCCCCACCTACCTCACTGTGCAGTCTGCGCTGAGATTTCTGAATTCTTCACCTTTCAGAAATGTGTTGACATCCCTTGTCCTCTGATAGCTTCCCTCCTGTTCTCTTCATCGTTATGAGTTTATATTGATTTAAAGACGCCCTTGCTATCATTCTAATGCCATCGCAGTGCGAGGGGAGGTGAACGCCTGAGTGGCCCACATCTTAGTACAACATCTGAGTTGCTTCTGCCCCTCTTTGCAGCTGCTTTCTTTCCAGGAGGACTTGAGTCCAAGAAGACTTGGGATTTCTGCATGGGAGAGGAGACCTTGCTTAGATAACTTTTCATTTGGTCGGGAGAGGGAAAGGGAGAATAGAACATGACACTGTAAAATAGTGTCCACCTTGGTTGATAGCCCCCCTCTGGGAACAAGACCTGGGAAGGTTGTGGCAGGGGACTGAAGGGGACGGGAGGAGGAAGATAATCACCAGATTGGAACCTCTGCGTGGCCAGGATCAGCTAGATGGCTGGGAACAGAGTCACGCTTGTCATTGGTGTCTGGAGGGCCCCAAACCTGTTCAGTCACGCAGGCAAAAGCCTCGGAGTTGCCTAGACCAGGGAGAAGAGAGGCAGCGCTTCTGACGGTGAGGTCCGCCCCACAGCTCAAAAGGCCTCCTTGTGCCTCCTCCTTCCTTTCTCTTAAAGCCCAGGAAATGGCCTCTACAATGTCATTTTCAAGGTGCCAGGAACCATTCCCCCAAATAGCCAAGGTGATGCCTAACCTTTTATAACCAGAATGTAGATTTTCATTTCATAGGAGTGAAGCTTAAAATACAGATGCCGTAGGAGAGGGAACCTGGTGTCTTAGTATAGATGGCTGAACTTAAATCCTTACATAGGCACTGAAAGGAGGAAGACAGGGCACTGCAGAGAAAGACAAGGAACAGAAAGAGACCTTGGAACCAGGCCAATAGATGTTTCTTCACCATTTGCCTAAGACTGGCTGTTCCCTCATCATCCCCTCCTTCAACTGCATCCTCTTCTCTACACTGTTTTGAGGGGACACTGCTCAGACTTGCAATGGAGGATGAGGGATGGACGAGCCACCTAGAGGGAAGGGGTGGGGAGAAGGAGAGACCTGGAGGCCCAGGGAAGGATGCTCACCAGGGAACGGCTGGCCGGGAAAGAGTGGGAAGGAGGAATGATGGAAGGTGGGATATGGCAAAAGACAAAAAGCTGGAAGATGAGGGAGCTTTCTGCTGAGCATCTACAGTCGCCATGATTAAGGATGAGGAATGAATGCCAATGTGCCACCCAAAGTAGCCTTAGAAATGACAGAGTACCATGAGCTCTCAAAGTCAACAGAGACGATTTTGCTGTGTTGGGGCTGGAGGAGAGATGGGCATGTGAGGATACCCACGTGATTGTGTGTGATCATTAAACGCTGTAGGCAGTTGGAGCCATTTGACACCAGCAGTGGAAGCCACAGTGGCCTGTCTTGGTTTTTTCTACAACGAGCCCATTAATCAGATTTCTGGCCCTGTCTCACAAAAGGAAACAGAGTAAAAGGGCAGTCCCTTGTCAAGGGGCACAGGACAGGCTAATGGCAATTTAATTGTGCCACTTAGCACATCAGCCCCACAGTCTGATTGCCAGGACAGCTCTTAGTAGGTGTCCTGGGGCATTTAATTCACTTAAGCAGCAGAGCTTGCTGGTTGAAGCTGTGGGGTCTGGGGGCAGACTGCTGGGGTTTGGAGCCCAGCTCTGCCACCTTCCAGCTGGGCATGCTTGGGCAAGTTTCTTAACCAATATGTGCCTTGGTGTCCCCATATGAAGGATGGAGGCAATAATGGCATTTTCCTGGGAGTATCATTTTGAAGTTAAATGAGATAAAGTCCATTGTTACCTGCTGTTATTATTTAGGTGGGAAGGTAAATAATATCTATGTTTGTGTTAGTTCAGCAATCCTTTGGGTGACATTTTTACTTCTCACGCTGCCTTTATGGCTATTGTTTTTAATGCTCACAAAACCCCTGTGAGATTAAAATGGAAGCATTAACTCTGGCTAACAGATACGGAAACTGAGGCTCAAGGTTACACCATCTGTAAGTGGCAGAGGTCAGACTTGAACCCAGAGTTCTTTTATAAGCCAGAGTTTCTCACTCTACTGCACCTTCACCTGCTCTGAGATTCCCATTCCCTGCGCCAGCCAAGGCAGTCCCTGAAGCCCCGCTCCGTGGGGAGACTCTGCCACCTCCCATCATTTCCAACAAATTACATGAGATTCTTCACTTAAGAAAAAAACAATGGGAGCACTGCTCAGACTTGCAATGGAGGATGAGGGATGGACGAGCCACCTAGAGGGAAGGGGTGGGGAGAAGGAGAGACCTGGAGGCCCTCGGCTTTGTCCTGCTCTGCCCGTGTCCTCTTACCTGGGAGCACACCTGGAGCTGGCTGGTCAGAGCGTGGAATGGAGCAGGGTGACACAAGCCCCGACTGGGCCCTGAGCATAGAAGGGGTGGAACCTTGGAGGGTGGGTTTGTGCAAGGACTGTCGGCAGGGCCTGCAGTGGCCTCTATTGCTGGGGCATCTGGCTACACTGGACCGGGAAGCCTCATTGGTCCTCACAGGACAGATGAGGTAAAGATGACACCTCTCGCTCAAGCTCTCTCAGAGGGGAGTAAAACAGGTCCTCCCGATGTGGCTCCACTTTTCTTTTCAACCTTGTTTTTCCTCCTATGGCCTCCTGTGGGCCAGCAGTATATATCCCACCGGCCCCATCTGTTCCTCCAACGTCAGACTCCTCAAGGTCATGGTAGTGACCCCTGCACACCTCCTGGATAGCCTCTACTCCTCAGGTCTCAACTTAAATGTCACTTCTTCAGGGAGTCTGCTGTTTTTCCCCCAAAGTAATGGTCTCCTTGTCACCCCCACCTGCAGTGTCCTGTACTTCTCCATCATACACTTATCACAAATGTAATCATCCGCAGTCGCTATTTGTGCCATTATTTGTGTCACATCTGCCCCTCCACCCTCCACTGTAAGTTCCAAGGAGCCAGGGACTGTGTCTGTTACATTTGCCTCTGGATCTGCACTGCCTGGTACATAGTGACGCTCAATAAATATTACATGAAAGCATTAAATATTAAATGATACAACATGCAAGTGCTTTGGACAGTGGAAAGTTGCTTTGCAAATGTGTTTTCATCTTAATTTTACTGCTATCCATGAGGTTACCAAATGATAAAAGAACTGTCTACAGCAGAAGAATCAGGCAAAACAATTCATAAGAAGAACTTATTCAAAATGGTTCATAACCTCACAGTATCTTGTGGTGTGGCTGTTCCTGAAGGAGGGAAGAGAGGTGAGCCTGGGGGTGTCCTTATACCTAGTCTTGGTGAACAACCCGGATTTAGCATCCTGCATTTGTCAGTGTGATGGACTCAAAGCCTGGAGAAGAAGAAAGAGAAACGAGCACCTGAGGGAATGGTGTGCAGGTGCTCTCTACCTTTGTTTTTGCTCATCAAGCTGGTCGTCCTGTGATGTCCTGTGCCACCCGCCTGGGAGTGACGCCCAAGAGTGTGCAGTTACCAGGATTCCAGGGGCCGAACCCCTCCTGTGGCCCCAGTTTCTTTCAGCGCCTCTGAACTCTCCCTCACACCTCCCCGTCGCCCACCCTTTGCCGGAGCTGCCCCATGGCAGTCTGGAAGCCCAGCCTGGTCTTCAGGCCTCACCCGTTGCTCCCTCGTGGTGCCCCCTTTGACCCCCTGCTCTCATCCTGGCGAGCTGACCAAGGTCCCCCCAGCAGGTCACACCCCCCGGGGGAACGCACCTTCACGAGTCACTTTCCCCAAGCGCCGCTCTCCGATGTTTTCCGCTCTCATGAGTCCCGAGCCCCGTTCCCACTACTGCTTCTCCTTCTAGTCCTCAGCTTCTTATCGAGCAACTGTCACGTGCCAGGACCTGTGCATGGCTGGGATGTGGGGTGAGCCCGCCACCACGCTTTTGCTCTTGGGATCCCCAGTGTAGTGGGAAGAAAGACCCATGGGGAGTGAAGCCCGTGAGACAGCCGCCGCAGGTGTGTGCGCTGTGCTCTGTGAGCTGAAGAAGTCGGGGTGACACTGGGGCACAGCACAGGCAGGGTTGCTCCAGGCACACACACAGGACAGTGTCACAAGCAGAGGGACCTGCATGTGCCAGGAATGTGGTGAATTGGGAAGATTGCCCCAGTCTCTGTGGCTGCAGTGTGGGGTGCAGCTGCTGGAGAGTGGGGGGCTGTGCAGAGGGGAGATGGGACCGGTCTGACTGGGGGCTGGGAGGAGCTTGGGCTTGAACCTCTGGGCAGTGGAGAGCTACTGAAATTTTTCTTAAACAGGAGAATAGAATGACTAGACTTGTTTTAGAAGTAATTGAAGCAGAAAGGAGGATGGGTTGAAGTGGCTGCAGCAAGCAGCAGAGGCTTATTCTGAACACACTCACTGAGGGACGCCACAGATCCTCCAGTGCTCTCAGCTGCAGGGAAGCAAAAGTGAATGGTTCTCGCACGCGGCTGCTGCAAGAAGGACAAAAGCTAGAGGTGGCACAATGCAGAATCTGGACATTTAGAGATAATATCCAGGACCTACCCTAAGGCAGTGAGGATGAAGAAAAGGGGACAGATTGTAATATCTCCACGACAGTTTTACCTCCTCACCTTACTGCAGGCTGAACTCTGTTTACTGTGGTCACAGCCCACACCACGCTTGCCCTGGGAGGTGGCCTCAGAGCGAGGCCTTGGAAGGGGTGGAGAGAGAAACAAGCCTAGGCTGAGAGAACATCGGAACACAGGCACCGGGGTGAAAGGTCACCACGATTGTTCCAGGTCTCACTCCCAGTCACCTTTGCTTACAACTCACAAGAAAGCAGAGGGACTCTTAGGTCCCTGGGGGCTGAGCGAGCACAGGGTTGAAGCTGAGACTCCACCCTTCTCCACAGTTATGTCAAAGAAAGAACAAAATGGTCCACCAGGTGAAAAGAGATCACTCTCAAAGTCAGTGTTTTGATTTTTGTTTTATTTCGAAGAAACACTCACCTTATAAAACTCAACACAAGGGCAGAGGTGAGGTAGGCCTTGGGTCCCAATCCTCCACCTCAGGGCTGCTGATGAGACACTGCCGGGGGTTACGCGACGCCGGCCTGTATGAGACCCACGTTGGATATGTCCTCAGACTTTGCCTGCCCACACTTGGGATCCTAATTTGCAACTGAGGTGGTTGAAACAGATTCAGAACTAAAAACAATGTACATCACTACTCGAAAAAAGAAAATGATTTTGTCATTGGCAATATAATAAAGCCTAGTTCTAAAAGCAAACTTCTTCCCACCTAGAAGTTTTGCACTGGGCAGTTGGGGTTCTGTCTCCTCCTGCTACGCCCAGTGGGCAGTAATCTCGCTCAGGTTCCTGCAGGCGAGAAGCGACCGGGGCAGGAGAGGCAGCTCCCTGCGGCCTATGCCGACCGAGGCCAGCCCCTTCTCATTATCCAGCCTTTACCTCTCCCCGCGTGTTCCAGAGGGAAGCTCTGTCCACGATGTCTATGAGGTCCACTACCTTACCTACTCCTTTGAGCACCAAGTTGCCCCGGCCTGTGGCACTGAGCTGAGGCCAATATCTATCAAGTTCCCGTCCACCCAAAGGGCAGCTTGGAGGCTGGGTCTATACCCAGGCCTGGCAGTGGCTGAGACCTTCCCCAGGCAGCCCCCTGCCCAGACCCTCTGACTTTCCTTTTGCTCCCGGCACATGAGAACTCCCAGTCACAGCAAGAGCCTGGTTTGTGCTGGTTTTTCAGAACCCATTAAATCCCAAGGGTCCTTTATCTGGAGTGTGCAGAGAAAGGGAGAAGCAGAGGAATGTAGCGCGTCACCGTCCAGCCCGTTACGGCCAAATGTCCGACTGCACCAGCCCGGGGTGCTGGCCCTGGTCTGGGTTCCCAGCTGACTGACTGCACTGCACAGGCTGAATCCAGTTCCTGTCCCGGGGCTCCCAGTGCCTGGGGGAACTGTGGTGTTCTTAGCTGCCGGCAGGATTCCCTTTCTCAGACTAACGTGCTGTATCGTGTTGATCACGCTGCTGCTGCTATCAGGGTTCCAGTGTTCTCTGCATCGAGGACTTTATCAGTGTGTGTATAAGGCTCCCGGGCAGGGAGGATGGTCTGCCTGTGTGTGCCAAGCGCTACAGGCAGCCAAGCAACTCAAGAGAGGGCAGACAGCTGCCTGGGGGAGTGGAGGTGAGGGCCCCGTGGTGCTCACTCTTGTCTCCCTTCTTCCCAATGCCCTCCTTCCCCTTTCTTCTTTCTCTCCCCAGCCCTTCCCCTTCAGCCCTGCTCCCCTAACCTGGGCCCACAGCCTGGCTGGTATCATCAGCATTCTGAGGGTTTGGTTTCCCACTGATGCATACACGCATGAGACTGTCCACTCCCTGTGATTCATGCACTGTCTTGGTTACACCTGAACAGCTGGAGATTCCTTGCAGATTCATTCCTAGGTGCCCCATCGCAGGCTGGATGACTCAGTGTGTGCTGGAAGAGAGGAAAGGGATGATTTAGCCTGAAGTTCTCCCAGTTTCCACCCCCACCCCTACAATAAAGAGACTCTAGACACGTGCAATGGCTGATGGGCCGATACTCCCCTCTGCCCATGTAAAGTCCACTCACTACTGGAGGAGGGTCAGAGGTACCCAAGGCATGAGAAAGGGTGACGTTTCCAACCCCCTAGAGCCCACTTGATGTCACTGTGGAAGCTGTTAATTTTAGTACACTTGGATTGTGGTCATGACTGTTATTTCAACCGGTGCTTACTGTTGGAAGTGTGTTCCTACTGCCAGCCTGTGTTCTCCTCCCCATGAGTAAGCGGGCAGTGTGGTTGTTCCCACTTTGCAGAGACGAGGCTCCTTGCTGAAGAGCCCACTGGCAGCCGCAGCACTAGAACCCAGGCTTCCAGGCTCCCAGCCCTGGCTTTCCTCTGCTATGACAGCCCCATGTGGCCCAGGGATTGTTGACTTGAGCTGTCAAAATGCCACCTCTGTCACTGGTGAACAGGGAGATGCAATTGCCAGGAGAGGGAACATTTTTTCCTGCTCTAGGAATGATTTCTATTTGCCTCTGAGAACAACCCCTGTAAATGATTAGTCTCCATGGGAATCTCAGGGGGTGGCCACGTGTGCTGGATAATGAGCCAGCATGACTTGACAAAAGACAGGGCTCAGGCTTGGTGGAAGGAAGTCAAGAACTCTATGAAATTTAAAGGGACTGAATCCAGGATTTAAATCAGATAAAACTTGTGAAATTCTCATGTCTAGTTGGTGTCCTCATGGGGAAGAAAACAGTGAGTATTACAAACTTGAATTTGTATATGATGGTCTGGAGCATGGCGCTTCGCAGAAGGCATTTGTTCTCAGATATTTATTATTGAGTAGGTTAGGAATCAGGCCGTGGGAATAGAACAGTGCACACATGGAGTCCCTGCCCCACTGAGCTTCCGGGCAGACATTGAATACACACAATTAAAGCTGAAACAAAGGGAGAAAAGTGACATGAAGGCAGGGAACAAGGGGACACAGCCTGAACAGACGAGCTAGTCTGGGGAGGGAAAGGAGACATCAGGGAAGGCTTGCTGGAGGGAAAAGAGATTTATACTTAGACCTAAAGGATGAGTAAAAATTAGCCAGGTGAAAAGGAGGGGGAAATTTTCCTGACAAAAGTAATAGCACATGTGAAGGACCAAAGGCAAGGGAAACATGACATTTCCAATGGACTGAAAGACATCTTGTAGGGCTGGTGGGTAAAGTTTAGGAAGAAGACACAAGATCAGAGGCTAGAAACCTTGAGAAAAGATGTCAGTTCCCAAGATGACTTAAGGAAGCAAGGAATCCTTCTCCAAGTAACTGGGAAAATTAGAAAACAAAAGCAAGCACTCAAGTATGAGAGGGATGGGGTGGGGGTGCTCCATAACAGGAAGCCCCCTGGGAGATGACAGAGTGCGCTGGATTAGGACCTAGACACTACCACTTTCTAGTGTGTGATCTTGAGGAAGTCATTTCAACTCTGCAAAATGGAAGGACAAGGAGGATGACAGGCACCTGCAGAACACCTGCTGTGCACCAGGCACCCTGCTGTGTTGATTAATTTAATGGGAATAGTTACACCTACCCCACAGTGTTACTGTGACACTTCACGTCAAATATTGTTGAATGTGTGTGACTGTGCCCAGCACCTAGGAGGCCCTCAATAAATGCCAGCTGAGTTGGACTGTGTGCCTGGGAGACAAAGTGGGGCTTGGTCCCATTAGCAATGGGAGCGTAAGGTCAAAGTCAAGGCCAGCGATGCTGATAGGCTTTGCCTGAGTGCCAGCTCCAGGTGCTTGGCCAAGGCTCTTGGGAGTGCTGTTTGAGAAGGACCCTGATTTTCCTGGGTTATCAGGAGAGAGTGATGATTGATTACCAGTGTCTGTCATAGGTACAAAATGGGGTCATAGCAGTTTGCCATTTCTGGTCTAAAAGCAAGATGATGCTGACTTCTATAGCTGCAAACCAGGAATCTTTGAGCATCCCTGCCATGGGCTAACCCTGCAGGTAAGGGGTAAGTGGTCCCATTTATGGGCCCCAAAATTTGGCAGAAAAGCTCAGGTCTGACCACTGAGCTCCCATAGGGCCAGAGACTTTTTATGTTCCCACAGTGGCTTATTAAATGTGTGCTCACAGAGAGAATCTCCAGATTCAGGGAAGGCACAGTGGCCCATGGGCACTGTTCAACAAGTGCTCAAGCGAGAGCAGGAGAATTAAAGGTGAGGTTCTGCCTCAGAGAAGCTCAAGCCCTGGCTGGGATGGCTTCCCTTCAGAACACAGCCCAAACAAAGCAAGCCCCAAATGGGACCTCACCTTATTTAGCCACTAAAGTCATAATTGTACTGATTTAGATTTTGAAAGAGGCTACCATCTTCTATCTCAGATCTCCTTCCTTGAAAAAAGAATTGGGAAGTTTCCCCTTGAATGTACAAATGTTGTTATAGGAGTCATTTAAAATCAGAAGGATTTCCACACCCGTGTGCACACACCCTCTTGCACACTTGTGGATCGGAAGCCGGACTCTCAGCCTGCAGCCTGGGCAAGGGCCTCTGTGCAGCCGGCGCCGAGCCTGCGGCCACCAGCACCCACACCTCACACATAGGGACCCAGGATGCTCCCCTCCCCCAGCTTTGCTGATGTGGGGCTGGAGCTCCCACGAGGTAGCCAGAGTTTCTCTCTGTGCTGTTTTAGTATTGTTGGGAGGCCCAGGAAGTCTTTGTTCTTCTTGGCTGGTTATATAATTTTCAAAAGGAAAAACAGAGCAGAACCTGAAAGCTCCAGAATTTACTCTTTGAGGAAGAGGGAACCTCCTACGCGAGAGTCTGTGGTTCCTTCTTTTTCTTCCTGCTCTCAGTTGCTTTCCTCTGGTCATCCCCCACCCCTGTTTCTTTCTCGGGGGTATCCCCAACAAGCATGTTCTTGAGAAAATTGTATAAGGGAAACACACAACCCAGGGTGGGTGGCATCACAGGGACATTAAGGTGTTTGTAGTCTCTGCAGACTCAGATGTCCCAGGGGACAAGGCTCACCTGGGGTCTGTCCTGGGCAGCAGAGCCTGTCAGTGGCTCCTCTGCTTGACTATTTTAGACTAAGCCATGCTTTTGGCTTGGGTCAGCTGGTGTCCTGCTGGCCGATGTGTGGAGGGTCACCCCAGGACCTTGGCTGGGAGTGGTCCTGGGCACGAGAGAAGCACAGGTACGGTAAGTGCAGCTCGAGGCTGGCGTCCTGCGCCGCGGCATTAGGAGCAGCCATCTGCCCATGCGGGGGGTTTCTACAAAGAAAAAGGAATTCCCAGGCATGTATAGATTACTGCCCATGGACTGCTCCAGCCTGCTCACCCTCCTGGGTGGAGGGAGCAGCACTTAATTTCAAAAGCTGGAAGACCAGGAGGAGTAGTTCCCCCAATTCCAGCTGAGTCTCAATGGTAAAGATCAGAGATTAGGAGGCAGTTCTTGCCTTGGTGAGGAAAGACCATCTGGTCATTGTGCTTTTTGGGGGCCTGTGTGGCCTCCTTTCTTGAACCCCCACCTTCAGCCTCTACTCACCCTGGAGGGGTTTAAAAAGCTTCCTTTTCTGGGCTTCAGGGATGCTTTTTAAATTTATCTTTCCATTTGGTTTGTACTTTGTCATAACCAAAATCTCACTGCAAACATGTAACCATTCCTGTGTCAACTGATATTTATTTATTGAGTCCGTACCATATGCCAGACACTGCACTGGACCCTGGGTTACATCAGTCGAAAAAGAGAGAGGTAAAATTCCTCTTCTCCCCAAGTTTCTATTTGGCTGATGAGACCCAAGCCGGGTAAGACCCAGACCCCAGACCCAGGGAGGACTTTTCAAGGACTCTTCTCTATCTTGGAAATGTCAAGAAATGTAGGTCTTCAAGCCCTTCCTCTCCATTAGTTATCTATTTCTATATAACAAACACCCCAACGTTGTACAGCTTAAAAACAACATTTGTTACCACACAGTTTCTGAGGGTCAGGAATCTGGGCACAGCTTAATTGGGATTCCGACTCAAAGTCTCTCATGAGACTTCAGTCAAGCTGTTGGGCAGGGCTATGGTCATCTGAAGGCTCAGCTGAGGAAAGATCTGCCTCCAGGCTCTCTGGCATGGTGGCTGGCCAGCCTCAGAAGATCCGCTTCCAAGGACTCCATGGGTCTCCCCCCAGGGCTGGCTCCTCCAAGAGAGCGTGATCACCCAAGGTAGAACCCACGGTCTTTTTTTATAACCTGATCTCAGAAATGACATCCTATGACTTCTGCCATATTCTTGTACTTAGAAGTGAGTCAATAAGTCCAGCACACACTTCAGGGGAGGGGATTACACAGGGCCTGAAAACCAGGAGGCCAGGACTCTTGGGGCTATCTTAGAAGCTACCTCCAAGAGCCTCTCTGCCTGACCTGACTTGTCCTAATTCCTGCTACACTTGCAGCGGGAATCATGTACTTAGCCCCAAATGTTCTTGCATTGTTTTTGTAATTTTTGTTGTGGTTCCTCTCTCCCAGTATGAATATAAACTTCTTGAGATCAGAAGCCATGTGTTCTACATCTCTTTATTTCCTACTTAGACCAACCACGTGCCTCACAAGTTACTGTCTGTTAGATAATCTCAGCTTCCAGTGGAAAAAAAAAAAGAAAAAGACCAAAGTAAAAATGTCTTAAACAACAATAGGGCTTGATGATGTCTCTTGGCAAGAAGGCTGGGGGTAAGTAGTTGCAGGTGTAGCTCAGCTACTCAGCAATGCCAACAATGTCCCATGCTTTTCTGCCAACTCCAGTGTGCTGGCCTTTGTCCCCAGGCTTTTCCCCACGTGGTCTCGAGACGGCTACTGTGGCACCAACACCACTTCCTCTACGGCTGCTTCCACAGACAGGAAGTAGGGTTTCTCCTTGCTTACGGAGGAACGTTTTGCCCTGATGCTCCCCCAGTAGACTTTCCCGTAAGGACTACTGTCAAGAGCTGGATCACATGACCACTCCTAAACCAATCACCGCGGAGGGAGAACTGGATCACCACAGTTGCTTCAGACTCATTGTTGTCCTCAGCAGGGATAAGTTCAGAAGATGCCATCACCCTCTAGGACTTTGGGAAATGTGAGTCTGGCACAGGGACTAGGGAGTGTGACTGGCATTTAGTGGGTCGGGACCAGAGTTGTTCAACATGCAGCAAAAGTGCATGGTACCGTCCCACAAGACAAACAAAGTACTGCTGCTCCCAAGGCAGGCCTCATCGTGTAATCATGTGAGCGAGCCTGGGAGCACATCTTCCCCTTGAGATGACTACAGCCTGGCCAACAGCTTGTCTGAAGTCTCACGAGAGACCATGAGTCACGGGCACTTGACTGTTCTGCTCAAATGCCAGTACTGTCCCTGTGGAAAACTGATTTAGACTGTGGTTCTCAACTGGAGATGATTCTGTGCCTCCCCCACAGGTGACAATTGTCAGGGTTGGGAGACATTTTTGGTTGTCACAACTGGGGGGTGCTACTGGCATCTAGGGGGTAGAGGCCAGGGATGCTGCTAAATACCCTGCAGTGCACAGGGCAGTCCCATGGCGAAGAATTATCTGGCTCAAAATGTCCATAGTGCTGAGGTTGGAGACCCTGGGTTAGACCGAATGTAATTCATTCCTGGGTTGAGCTCACCTGCCTGATGGCTGAACCAGACCTGGTTTCTGTTTGTGAGGAGGAAGCAGGGATGTTTCCTGGGTAGGTGGACACAGTGTCAGCTATAGGCGATGCTACTCAGGACTTCTGCGAGTCAGACAGTTCACCCCTGGATGGCCAGTCCCTGCTGCCATGGGCTCTAGCATGTCTGAGGTTCACAGAGGTCAAAAACTACCTGGAAGGCAGGGTTATGGTTGTTTGAAATTGAGGGGGTTTTTTTCCCCCTCAACTTTTAATCTTATTTCAATATTCTATTTCTCAGTTTATCTTTCCATAAAATGGGCTTATTAATAACTATGGCCTCCATACTGGGGTTGAACACAAACTGAAAAGGTGGCTGCCTCTTGCTTTAATTTGAGAAGTACCACATGGTGTGCCTACCCCAAAGTTTTCCTTCACACTGGACCTAGATGGTTCATGGTGAGGGTCAATCATTCACGCTAAGATAATGTGTTACAGTGATAAGAGTGTGAGCTTTGGAGTCAGACCAACCTAAGTTTACATCCCAGATTCACCTCCCAGAGAGTAACTCTGGGCAAATCACTTCCCTCTGGGAGCCTCATGGGAGAATGGTATCAACCTCATAGGTTGTTGTGAGACCCAGCTGAAATAATCAGGCAAAGTCCTTGGCCCCCAGTAGACCTCAAGTAGTTACCCCATCATCGTGTCATCTTTGCCATCTCTCCAGAAAGCCTCTGTTAAAATGCAAGTGAGGTGTAGGAGTTAGGCACATGAGCCATACCACAGAACTAGAAGGGACCTTTAGGCCAGATTAGGTAGCTTCTGGAAAGCAGAGAGCCAGGCCGTGAGGGCATAAAATTTACAGATGAGCTTAACTAAACTTAACCTCCTAGGGTAGTGCCACCATGTGGGGCAACAGGAAGACTGAGTCCAAGAGGATGGAGACAGTGACAGTGCAGTGCTGGAGGAGCCCCAAAGGGCTCTGGGTTCCAACACATTTCAGTGCCTCCTTGTGAAGTAGCTGGAGGATGTTCCCATTGAATCCAGAGCAGGGATCACAAACTACAGCCCGCAGGCCTAATCCGGCCTACCATCTATTTTTATAAATAAAGTTTTATTGAAACACAGCCATGCCCTTTGTTCAGATATTGTCTGTGGCTGCTTTTGTGCTACAAAGGCAAAATTGAGTAGCTGTGTTGAGCAGTGGCAACACAGGCTATATGTCCTACAAACATTAAAATATTTATTCTCTGGCCCTTTATAGAAAAAGTTTGCTGATCCCTGGTCTGGAGGACTTCATTCACATAGACTACAGTGACAAATTAGAATCATGAGCCTCAGAGTCAGTCAGCCCCGACTATAATATGAATGGTGCCACCTAGAATTGTATGGTGCATAGCCTGTTCAACTGTAAGCATCCGCCCCACAGGGGAAGGATTTCCTGCAAATTTGGGGGTGTTCAGGAGAGGGAGGAAAGCAGCGTCTGTGAAGTGTCAGCACCTTGCAGGGGGTGATAGTTCCTGCTGAAAGTTGACAGCATGAGGTTTGAGAGGATCTGAGCAGGCAGGAGGTGAGTCTAAATTTAGACTTTCCAAAGCTGATTTGTAAACCAGAGCCCCAGGAATCTCAGAAAGGGACATTTGGCACACACTGTCCCATCCCTGGTTTGCCTCCACATGTTAAAAGGCTGGATGAATGACAGAATAATTAATTGGCTTCACATAAGCTGTTGCTGGAGAGTCAGTGAGACATCAGTTGAGCGCTAAATCTCCACTGTTCAGAGTTCTGAGGGCAGAAATGTCTATTCCTGTGTTTTATTACAGTGCTTGCCACAGAATCGTGGGGGCCTGGGCTGTCCTTGCAGGAGTTATATGCGTTCCTCTTGCTGGGTGTCATTTGAGCACGACTGAACCGGTGACCTTTCCATTTCACACACTGAATGCCAACTCCCTGGGTTTGCAATCACACCTGTGATTCAGAGCAGCTCTGAGCCAACACCTCCAAATAAAGAACAGTTGGGCTTTGCCTTGAGAAGCTACGTCATGCCAAGAGTGGCCATACCCACTCCACTGCCCAGGTGGGCACATCCGAATGCCAGCCTGCCCCTGTCTAGGGCTGATGGGCCCATGCCTCTCGGTGTATCGTGCAAGAAATGGACCACTAACCTGAGACTTCTTACATGGTCAATGCTTTGTAGTCAGTTCACCTATAGAGAAAGGCAGAGATTTTACAATAGAAATGATAGAGGAATTGGAGAAAGAAACCTAGAAAATGAAGAGGTTTGAGAAGAGATAACTAACAGTAAACTCAAATGGGAACAGAGAAACGGTCAGACAAGGGCTGCCTGGTTAGAGCATTGAAATTGTAAGAGAGGCAGCGTCTAAGGTGGAGATGATGCTAACAGCGTTAAACTTCAGAAATGTTGGCTTGTCTGAGTGGTTGGGGCTTATTGTGAGAAAAGCCCTATTGAATAAGTTGCATTGGAGCAGCAAGTATAGCAAGGGACAGTTGACCATCTAGGAAATGTGGGCATCGCAACTTTGTAGACATAATAGATGGTACTCAGGTCCTTCTAATCCAGTTATTTTCTATGCACTGCTTTGCTCCCTGAACTTGGGAAGCTTACAGTCTAGTTGGGAGATGGACACACATAAAATGTTAACTAACAGCCCAGTCTAGTGTATGGTAAACATCAAACACAGGATACGCGACTGCCACAGGAGCTTAGGAAAAGGAGAATGTCACTGAGAACTGGGATGGACACTTCAGAGAAAAAGCAAGACTTTGTCTGGATTCTGAATGATAGGCAGGATTTCAACAAATGGGGAGGAAGCAGGAGAGCATTTTGGGAACTGGGGAGGCACAAGGAGAGAAGCAAGGCAGGAATCAAAAGAGTCTGTTTAGAGGCTGTGATGAAGGTGGAGTGGCTGGAATTGAGCCTTCCCACATTGACGTGGCACTTGCCCGCTAAAGCTGACAGCATGTTGGGAAGCCCACTGAGAAAGACATACACATGGGGACACACTCCCTCCCACATATGAGAGGAAAAGGAAAGAGCTTTAAAAATAAATAAAGCACCTCTTAATTATTCAAGATCATCTGCATTGCAGCTGATCTCGAACAAGTCCTGCTTTCAGCTTGCTTGCAATGTCATCCCTCTTTGCTTAGGCGCTCATTCCTGTCCCTGTTTACAACCCAGCAGGAGCTGGAAAGCGAAGAAGGTTTAAGCATCTCTCTTCATAAAGCAAAATATGTAATTGCCTCTCTTTGCTGTGCCCTTGGGAGCCAGAGCAGGCATATGGGTAGAAAGTAAAAGCTCAGTTGAGTTGCCGTTATCCAACTTGGGCAGCAGGAGTCAGAGGGGGGACAGAATGAGGAACTGTGGTGACTCTTCGATACCCGAGTTAGGAATCCGGGTGGACCTCGCTAGCACAGGCCCTAGAGAGTAGCCCAGTGGGTGGTCCCAGCACTGTCACTAAATGGCTAGGCATCGTCAAACAGAGTGAATGGTATTTGGTTATCTGTTCATCAAGTGTATATTGACCTGTCTGTGCTGGAAGCACTAAGCTGGAGCTTTCGGAGCCGGTGTCCTCACTTGCAAAGTGAGAACTTGGACCAGAATCGGTGTTTCTCCATGGAAGTGCTCTTGGCATTTGGAGGTAGAAGGGTGGATGCCAGTTATTCATGAATGGGGATGCTCAGTCAGTAGTGACTCTTAGTCAAATGAGACAAGGGGGGAAGCACCATCCTCAGTTAAGGACCATGGGACTTGTTCACTAAGATTGCTTCACAATCTGAAATTCTGTAAGCCTATGATTGTTTTGCTGCTCGACCCAATAAAAACATGCAGAGCAGAATTGCTGAAGATCTGACAAATTATCAGAATAGTAAGTACATCTTATTCAAATGTAAGGGAATGTTTAAAAAAACAGCAACAGGTAACATCTGTCAAGCAATTAGTATGTTCCAGACCCTTGGCAAATTTCTTTCATTAGAAGTCTTTAAGGGAATCAGATTGTTTACTATTTCAGATCATCTGTGTCCCCTAGTTTGCCCCCTTAATTTCAGAGCATTGAGTTGATTGTTGTTTTTGCTTCATGTATCATTTGTAGAATTGTGCAGAGTTCAGATAGGAAAGTGTCTTCCCAGGAGGCCCTATAGTATGATGAGAAGTAAGCAGCAGCCCGGCCAGATGCACTCCTCTGTGCTGGATACAATGTTCTTTCTCTGAGTGTCCATGGACTTTACAAAGAAGCTATGATAATGCCTTTCCTTCAGAGGTCTGAATTTACATTGCAAGTTTTGCAGGGTTTTTTCCTCCCCACTTAGGTCCTATACCTGTAATTTGAGTCCACAGCCACCAGGGGAGCAGTGACGCTTGGATTTGACTCATAGTTTTGAAGAGCTAGGTCCTCATCAAAAAGAACGCAGTTCACCATGCCAATCTTGGTGTAGCGCTGGGAAGTCTGTGCCCTGGTTTCTGGGAAGAGAGAGTCCCTTTTTTATGGGTGGCAATATAATTTCCTTGTAATTTGGTATGTGTGCTTCTGCCACCTACGCAAAAAGCAAGAGATACAAATCTTAGTCCCTGGCAAATTCTTTCTTAAAATATTCAAAGACATTTGCAAAAGAAGGAAGAAAATGGGCCCAAGTGCAAAAACAAGAGTATCTGTCCTTTGTTTTCTGTCTGCAACTAGCTACTTTCTACTCTCACCCTTCCTAGCTAGTGCTGACATGTATGTTTGTAGAGTATAACAAATTAATTTTGCAAAGGTCAGAAGGAATAATTCCCCCCCATAATTTGCACATGTTAACCTTGGGGGAGCAGGCACTGACATAAAAGGCACTACATCTGATGGTCTTATCAAATCAATCTGTCTTCTCTCTCTTCCAGGGGCACGCTGCACACAGCAGGAGGGGTGGCTGGGCAGCGCAAAGCCCAGAATCCCCTGAGCAAGCAGTGTTTCAGCTGGCTGAACAGATCAAATAACACTTGGGCTGGTTAACAAAAGAGGCAAGTGGGAAGGTGTTAGAAGCTGGAATGTGGAAATTTACCCAGTGTTATTTCTTTGACAGGGAAGGAGACTTGGTCTGAAAGATGCCGTGTTCATTCATCCTCTCTGGGTGCAGTGGAATACAGTCTCGGTCGAGGTCTTGTGGGTGAGTGGATGAAAGAGGATGCAGCCCACATGTGAAGGCTCCAGAGGATCCTGGCCTGGCCGCTGAGCTCCCACTGGACCTGGGACCTCAGGTGTAACTTGTTGTTGGGCACAGGAAAGATGCTTGGGTTTTGCCAGCTTTTTTCAGCAATGCTTACCACGCTGGCTTGGGTTTCAGAATCTAAGGTGAGCTGGTAGAAAAAGGAGCTGGCAGAAGTAGAAAGAAGCCCCCAGAAGCCTCCAGAATCCCTTCATACTGCTCGGAACACAGAGAGAAGCTGTGATACAACTGAACTTTGGGCCATCTTAAGTAAAGGAACACAGTAGCTTGGCAAACAGCTCTTGCATTTCAGCCTGAAAGAACCTCTTGTAACAAAGTATTTAAAGGGGAGAGTTTTTGCATCTTTTAGTTTGAGGGCCATTATGGTAGAAAACTTTGCGTTCCCATAACGATACTGGTTTTTCTTTCCAAGATGCTAGATTTAAAAGTATGAGCCATTCTAAGCTTCAAGCAGGGTTCAGGAAGCATAGAAGTTGGAGAACAGCCCTCCCAATGCAGGTTAAGAAAGCAGCCTGAGCCTCCACCTTAGGCAGCTCAGCGAGCATGGACGTACGCCATTCTTGTCTCTAGAGAGCTGGTAGCAGTGACCTCACCCAGAGAAAAAGCATCCCATCCCGCCACTGTGAGACTTGACAGAATGAGGTGTGCTGGGGAGGCCACTAGCTGGGACTTGGCCTTTCCTGACTGCCCCTTCGTCACACGGGCAGCTCCAAACCACTGAGCCAACAATGGCCGAGAAGGGTGACTGCATCGCCAGCGTCTATGGGTATGACCTCGGTGGGCGCTTTGTTGACTTCCAGCCCCTGGGCTTTGGTGTCAACGGGCTGGTGCTGTCAGCTGTGGACAGCCGGGCTTGCCGGAAGGTGGCCGTGAAGAAGATCGCCCTGAGCGATGCCCGCAGCATGAAGCACGCGCTCCGGGAAATCAAGATCATCCGGCGCCTGGACCACGACAACATCGTCAAGGTGTACGAGGTGCTGGGGCCCCAGGGCACTGACCTGCAGGGCGAGCTGTTCAAGTTCAGCGTGGCGTACATCGTCCAGGAGTACATGGAGACCGACCTGGCACGCCTGCTGGAGCAGGGCACACTCACAGAGGAGCACGCCAAGCTTTTCATGTACCAGCTGCTCCGTGGGCTCAAATACATCCACTCCGCCAACGTGCTGCACAGGGACCTGAAGCCTGCCAACATCTTCATCAGCACGGAGGACCTCGTGCTCAAGATCGGGGATTTTGGGTTGGCAAGGATCGTTGATCAGCATTACTCACACAAGGTATGTCTGGCTGGAATGATGGATGCCAGTGGTCCGTAGAATCCCCAAGAATGCTCACAGTGTTCCAGAGGGTATTCCTAGCTCCATGGTAGGAGATCAGGATCAGTATTGGGGGGAGGCCGGAGGGTGCTAGAAAGATCACTGGCCTGAAAAGTTGTTGTTGGGGGTGTGGGGGATATCTGATTCTTGGTCTTGGCTCTGCCACATGGCCGTGACCAGTAACTCTGGGCTGTACAAGTGGAGGTTGGACGATCTCTAGAATTTCTTCTAGCTCTAGATTCTGTGGCTTTAGAACCATGTGGTTAGTGAAGGTGCCTCTGGCATCCTCTCATCTCAGCTTCCCACCAGCGAGTCTTACGCTCTGGCTCCTCTCACCGCCTCCTCCCATCCACGCTGACCCGTTCTGGGTCCCTTTCTCTCAGTGGACACTGGGCACAAATGGTTAATTG
Organism: Daubentonia madagascariensis; assembly: GCA_023783475.1. Lineage (NCBI taxonomy): Eukaryota > Metazoa > Chordata > Mammalia > Primates > Daubentoniidae > Daubentonia > Daubentonia madagascariensis. The sequence continues at coordinate 11,348,136 of JAKFHU010000901.1, forward strand.
GATAAACTAATCCTCCAGCTAATGACTCAGCTCTCCTGGGTCCCCTGATGCCCTCGCCCCTCAGTGTGATATGAAAGCCGTGGGTATCAGGATGGTGCCATGGAGACCCCCCCATGGTGGGTGCCAAATGTCCCACCCACTGCAGGGGTCAGAGCTGACTGGGCCACACTGGTAGAGATGAAAATCACACCCACCTGTTCTCAAGGGCCCAGATCTCCTCTTGCCTGGTCCACTGCTCTCTTCAGAAGCTGGGAGCTCCGACATGTTATTCCTCCCCCAACCCAGGTTCCTGCCACTTTAGGGGTGCCTCTGAGCCCCTCAGCATAAGCCATCCCCAGGCAGCCCTCAACAGAGCTGGGGGGGTAGGTGTGGTTTCCAGCCTCGTGGCAAAACCTTTGTACTACAAAATTACTTGTTAGAATAAAACGTTTCCTAGGAAGTGTATATGATGAGCTATTATCAGACAAGGGCCTGGGGTGGGTCCTGGGAGGGGGCAGCTCTGGCGCTGAGCATGCTTCGCCTTCTCCCTGAGCTCATAGCTCTTCCTCCCTCACCACCCTACGCAAAAAGGCACCGATCTGCCTGGTACAGCTGGAGGGGGCAGGTGTCGAGGGGAGGGAGAGGCAGGGCTCTCCGTCCTACCCTCACTGGCTGGACCTGGAGCTCTGGCCCAGATTTCAGACCCCAAGTCAGCCTAGCTGGCTCTGGCTCCTTGGTGCCACAGATTACTTAGCCGCCTTAACCACAAACTTGCCCTCTGTCCCTCCTGCAGCCAGGCCATCTGTCAAAACTGACAGCCTACTCTGTAGGCAGGAATGTCCATGGTAAAATCAAACAAACAAACAAAAAAAGCAGGCCCTTCTGTCTTCCTAATACCCTGAGCTATTTCTTCTTTCTCTTTCTTCTAAGGAGCAATGACTCCAAACAACTGAACCAAAGGTTTTAACCCAATCAGTTTTTACGTGGTTAAAAGACACAGAAAATCCACAACACTGTTATATCTGGGATACATTAAAACCACCTTCTACAGTGGAAGAAGCCAGTACATTTGGGAATCATATTATACAATGAAAGGGTCTGATTAAGTGAAGTGTTACAGGGAAAGAACTTAGGACAGCACATAGTAGGCCCTCAGTAAAGTCAGGGAAGATGGTTTGTTGTAGCAAATATCGACTGTAGTAATAATTCTTCGGAGGTGGTGTCAGGGGTCTGGGCTTCCTACTGACAGTGCTAGCTTGGACGTGGACGGTGACTCACGCCCTGGGAGCTTCAGTTTCCCCATCTTTGACAGGGATAATAATCATGCCCTGTCTGTACCTCTGGCTTGTAGTTAAGAATCAAAGTGGCCCATGAATGTAAAATTCCTGGAAAAGCAGTAAGAACTACATCCATTCATTTAATGGGTGCTTGCTGATCACACCCCAAGCCCAGGCCGGGTGCTGGGAGCCAGAGAGACAGAGGCTTGCAGGACCCGAGCCATCACGAGGGCCGGGCCAGGGTGTTGTTGTCCAGTCCCTCAGGGCTGGGAAGCCACTTCCGTGGCTTGGACTTTCATTTTTCCCATGCAGAGAAATTCAGATGTCCAGGCTTTCTTCAAGAAAATTAGCTGTGGGAGGTTAAAGGAATCACCGTGGCAGTTATGAGCCCAGTAGGGCTCACATCACCCTGCGCCCCGGTATTTGGCAGGCGCCACCCACCCCAACCCTACTTCCTCCTTCACACGCTTTCTGCTTTTAGCTTTCTGCCCTCTCTTCCCCCAGTGATGACGAAAAGGCTTTATATTTGGTGCTTTTATTTATCCAATGTGCATTTAAATCAGTTCTCATTTAATCCTCATAATGCTGTGAGGCACTTAGGGCAAATGGTCCATTTTAAAACAGAGAGAACTGGCTTTCTCGAGCTTTACACGGTGGGCTGTGGCAGGAGGGGCTCTGGCACTGTGGCCTTCCCACGTCCTGCAGGGGGAGGTCTTTCTGGATTCTGGGTTGGGATTAACCTTTCCTTCCTCTGAGTTCCTGTGGCACTTTTTCCCCATCCAGTAACCTGTGTCTTCCAACACTGATCATTCTCTAGTCTGCCATAGGGGCGTCTGTGCCTATGTCCTTGTACTTTCCCAGGCTGAGAGTCCCTTGGCTCCTGGAGGGCCATCTCTTGTTTATCTCGGTTTCCCTCATGGAGTCTGACCACCGTGCCTGAGACGTGGCCTTCAGCTGACTTGTTGACTGTCTTCAACAGATGGAAGAGTCATCTACCAGCACACTGTAGATAGGAAGCTATCGCACTCATTGGTTCCCTGTGGTTAGAAGGGTTGACTCTCAGAAAAAGAGCACATAATTCTCCCAGACAATGGGTTGGTTGGGGTCAGACATGTGCATCTGCCGCGTGCATCTGCTCTCTCCAGTGCACTTGAAGGATGTTGTCTACAAGCAAAGTGCTCTCGGCTTAACCCCTCCTAAAACTTTATGGATGCTGACTCCCACCCAGCACCATGCAGCAGCCTGGTTCTCACTCTCCCCATCCTTCTCATGAGTGGACAGTATGTCTCCTTGGCGTCCTTATCTCCTCATCTGGCATAGGGCCTGACATAGGCAGGTGCCCGTTATGTTGTTTAGTGAAGGAGATGCCAAAGGAATGGCCTTCCCTTCTCTAATGAGCAACTGGCAGCACTGGAGCTCCAAGTCACAGGCAGGAAGCATGGGGCTATGTGTCCCTCTGCTCACCACCTCTAGGGGTCTTGGTCTTTGCAGGGTCCAGAGGGCAATTAGAGGCCCCTGCAGCCCATATTTGGGGTACTGGCAGTGGGGGATGCTCTGAAGGTTTCTGTCAACAGAGGCAGTCTGGGGAACACTGTCTCTGTTACTATTACTCACCTCACTAATTGCATGACCTCAGGCAAGTCCTTTTCCTTATTTAGTTTATTCCTAGAATACAAGATCTGTAAAAAGACCTCACAGTCATCTTGCCCATCCCCTTCATTTCACAGGGGATAAAACTGAAAGGGGAAGAGCCCCCTCATCAAGGCCACCCAATGAGCGTCTGAGCCTGAGTTTTGACTCCACTGTTTTATTCTGAGCCTCACTTCTCAATTTTCTTATCTGCCAAATGGGGATAGTCATTCCCATTCTGCTTATTTCGGAGGATTCTTATTAGAGTCAAATGAGAAAGCATACAGGCCCAAGTGCTTTCAGATGTACAAACGGCTGAATCATTAACAGAACTTTGCCCAAGTAGATGCCATGGCCACACCAGGCAGATACCCAGATGTCAGCTTCCCCTCCACTGAGATGTGCACTCAACTCCTGACACTGTGGCCAAGAGGGGAGTCATGAGGCCCTAACTGAGGGGGCTTCCCAGCCTGTGGTCCTGTTTATGAGCCTCTTTCTTCCCACCTTCCTGACAGGCTCATTAGTTCCTTGTTGTTTGTGTTGAGAAGAAGAGGCTGGAGGATCAGAGCATGTTTTCCTCTGAATTTATTCTGTTGGGAAGGAGATGATCTCAAAAGAGAAAAAAAAAGTCATTAGGACCTCACTGAGTGCCGTGCAAAGTCTAAGAAATGTCAGGAACCCTCCCTTCCCAGAGCATGCAGAGGGCCCAAGTAGCACATTGACAGCCTGATTAGCTGTGTGAACGCTTCCCCAGGAGGGGCCGCCCGTGGCCTGGAGGAAGAACCAGCTCTCCTCCTGCCATGGCAGTCCTTGCTGGGCTGCCAGGAGCCTGCCCGCAGACCTGCCTTTTTGTGGGGGTGGGAGGCAGAAAATGCCCAGGAAAGAAAGGAAGAGGAAGGGGCCCATCAGAATCGGGCAAAGGCTCTTGTGTTTTGGTGGATCATTTGAGCAAGTTTGAGAGTTCTGCTGGGCTGGCCTGCTTTTGAGCCTTCACCCCTTTCCACTTCATAGCCCTCTGCCTTCTTTCTTCATTCCTGATCAGAATCCTTTCACACTTTGCCTCCATATCTCATTAGGATTCCTTAAAAACTGACTAGCCTAGTGGTGGTTCTCAACGTGAGGTCCCAGACCAGCAGCTTCACCTGGGAACTCTTTTGAGATGCAAATTCTCAGGTCCCAGCTCTGACCTACTGAATCAGCAACTCTGAGGGTGGGGCCCCGCAATCTGTGTTTGCACAAGTCTGCAAGTGTGACCCTGATGCTCCTGAACTTCTAGGAACAACTGATCTGAAGAAGTGGGTTAGCTACCTGTGGACAGAAAGCTGATGGTCCTGACGTGTTTGCTAATGCTTGGAGCTGCAATTCTCAGACTTCAGCACAATGAAGATGACTAACTCCTCCCAGATAACATAGGTGTATGGGAAGCAGGTGCCTTAGCTAGAAGGGGTAGTTAATGGTGGGGATTTCAGGCACTGTGATAGGGAATTGTAAGGATTGTTTTAGGCAGGATGACTTTGTAGGGCCTAAATCACATCACCTTGTAAACTGCCTGCTCCACCACGGAACAAATTTAGTGGAAAGCTACACAAACCAGGGACCTAAACCATATTGTTTCTGTTTAGGTTTGATTTTTAACAATTAGGTGATACGCATAAAGAATAATTTTGGAAAACATAATTTTCATTCTGGTATAAACTGCTTTACTAGACATTATTATATTTAAAAGCAAAAACACTGGTTTCACAGTTCAGTAAGATTGTTTGATTGAGGGCTCAGCAAATTACTGTAGTTTGTTAAGGCTTGTGGTTCAATTCAAGGCCCCAGAGGAGGCAGAGGTACATGGTGTTGAACACATACAGTCAGCTTACAAAGGCTTTGCTTGGGAGCTCTGGTGGTGGAGTTTATGCTGGTTTAATCATGTTGACTGACCTCACTTCCTCCCTCTCCTGGCCACTCTGCCTTCCTTTGGTGGCTTCTTAGGCCAAGATAACCTCCCCCTGTCTGCCTGAGAAAACACACAGAAAGCTCCCCTAAAGCACAAGTTCTTTCGAAGCTAAACCTAGCTAGAGGAATGCTCACTTCTGTGGCTGAAATAGGGTCTTTGCCAGTGATCAAGAGATACATTTTGGTATCTGTGCATCTATTCCAGGTGGTCTCCACGTTGCAGGTGGCAAACCCCAAGGTGCAGGGAGTGGGGAAGGACTTGCCCAGGACCCTGGACAGGACTAAGGTCTACAGTGCTGGTGCCAGGAGGGGCCCAGCCATCTGTGGAGGCTGGGATTTCATGGGAAAGTTGGCTTGTGGAAGGACATTTTGCTGAGGGCCCAGCTAGCAGGAAAGGTCACTTTCCTATTAAGCCACTAAGCGTGTTATTCCAAATCAGTGGAGCTGAAAAGATTTATTTAAAAGACTATGAAATATCCCTTTTTAAAAGGGAAAAATATGACCTAGGGGATTAGAACGGAGGCCGTACTAGAGAGTCAAGTGTCCCTGAACACCCAGGCAGGCTTGGAAGTCTCGTTGGGTTGGTGTTCAGTGCCTCCCTCCCCACTGCAGAACAGCAGGCTCTCCACTCCTGGGCCTCCCGGGGGCCTCCTGTCCCCACTCTCAGAAGAGCACCACACCCAGGCCTTCCTTCCTGGGAAGCAACCCCAGTGAGCTCCAGGAGCGACATTATAAACCTTTAACCACCGGCATGGCATGGCCCAGGCAGTGACCAGTCAGGATGGAAGCCAGCCAGAGCCCTGAGGCAGAGTCCTGGAGGCACCCTGCTTGCCAAGAATTGACCCTTTATTGCCAGATCAAGGGGATAAGCAAAGGAGTCAGAGCTTGGGGCTTGGAGCGTTGGTGGCTATTTACCAACCAGTTTGCAGGTATTTCATTATTGTAACAACCGGCCTAGCGGCACCAGCACATATCAGCCATTCCCCCTCCTCAAAGCTCACCCTTTCTCCTGTGCCTGTGGGTCTGGTTCTCTAGTAAGGGTGAACAGTTGATTAAATAGCTCAAATAAATCAATAGCTCCCTCCTCAGAAGGCCAGCCTACTCACAATTAGAGCTGCCACCTCCCAAGGCAAGTGCCAAAGCTCCAGAAGAATTTGAGAAGCAGGAAGTGCAGCTGCCAAGGATGCAGGAGAGGAGCTAGTATTTCATGTAGTGCGGGCTTGCTGGTGACAAACTCTTGGTGGGGGGATCCCAAGCCCAGTGCCTGCTCTGGTCTCTCCGCTTGAGGACTCTCAAATTGTAAGTGTCTCAGGAACAGGACCCTGTCTTATTCTTTAGGCAGGTATTCTTTTGTTTATACTGAAGAGGATGATTAGGAAATTGAATCGAATCCTTTTCCATTTTCTCCTGAAATGTGGTTTCCTTATTCAGCCTTTGCTGTCATAGCCTGTTGAGAAGACAGTAGTGTAGAAACAGAAGGCTCAGGCTGGGCACAGTGGCTCACACCTATAATCCCAGCACTTTGGGAGGCTGAGGCAGGAGGATCGCTTGAGCCCAGGAGTTCAAGGTTAGGAGACAGAGCAAGTCTCTGTCCAAAGAAAGAAAGAAAGATATAAAGAAGGAAAGAAGGAAAGAAGATTTCCTTTGTGATTCTCCCAGAAAAAACAAAAAATAAAAGAAATAGAAGGCGCGGGGTGAGGTGTCGCATTGCCGTGGTTGTTCTGACTCCTGTGGCTACCTGCTACTTGAGTATCACACTTCCGCGACCTGGGAGAGACCAGCCCTTCTCTGCACTTCATCTGCTGCCACGTCATTCCCTTGTGTTGTAACATCACTGGCTTGTCACCATTCCCTGGAAAATACCACACTGGTGACAGCTCTGGTCCCACAAGTTGTTCCCTCTGCTCCCACATAAACTCCTACTTATCCCTGCAGACCCTGCTCAAATGTCCCAGCTCTGAAGTTTCACCCAGCTCCCCCGGGAAGAATTTGTCACACCCTCCTCTGGCTGCCCACAGCAGGTACCCCACGCTAGGCTGAGGATCTGTTTACGTGCCTCTTCCCAGATGGGCCCAGAGAGCCCGTAGGAAAGAGCATGTATCTCCTTTGTCTCTATACTCCTGGCACCTAGCACAGTATCTGGACCATAATATGTGCTCATTAAATGCTTATTGACTAATGAACAAGCCAAGCCTCTGCCTTTCTATTGAATCCAGCAATAGTGGTCCTTGGGATAAAGCGTGATTTCTCTTCCGCAGGGCAGCTTTCGAATATTCGGAGTTATCTATGATGTCCCTCTAAATCTCTGCAGGCTAGAATCCTTTCGTCTCTCCCCAATAATATTCAGTGTTCTAAGTGCTTGATGGTTATTAACCTACTTAATCCTCATAACAACCTAATGTAATAGGTGCTGTTGTTGTCCCTATTTTATAGATGAAGACACTGAGGCACAAAGAGTAACTTGCCCAAGGTCACCCAGCTAGTCAATGGCAGAGTGGGACTTAAAAGCCCAGCAGAAGCTCAGAGACCATGCTCTCAGCCACTGAACTCTGCTGCTGTGGCTATTTTAGATGACTGCGTTTCCAGAGCTCACGCTATCTTGACTGCTCTCTCATGGACGGCCTCCTCCTTGTCAGACCCTTTCTTAAAATGTGGGTTCCAGAATGGGCACCGTGTGATTTAACCAGCACAGAGTCAGCGGGAGTACCACATCTCTCCCCTGCAAGTGGTGTACTGTCCATGCTGCCGATGATTTTTTTGGTAGGTGTGTCACGATGCTGGCTCATACTGAGCTCGTAGCCAACTAACTTCTCTTAGCTCTGTATTCTGTATTTCACATGTATGTGGTTAATTTTTTAGCCCAGGTACAGGACTTTCTTTACCCTTATCCCTGGTAGATTTCATCTTCTTGGCTTCCAGCAAATATTGCAACCTGATGAGATCTTTTTGGATCTTTGTTCTATGACATAATCTTGTCCCTTATAGTGTCATAATTTATAAACCTGTCTTCTGTGACTTTACCCATATCACTGATTAAAATATGTGTAAAGGCCTCATAGCCACTAAACACCTCCCTTCAGGGTGACACTGACATTCTTCAGGTTTAGTTGTCCAACCAGTTATTAATTTACATAATATAATAATAAAATTATCTGACCCATGTTTCCTCATTGTCTGTAAAGACGTCCTCAGGGATTTAGCTAAATGCCTTTTGAGAATCAGGGATGCTGAGAACATCCCTCTTATTCTATCTCGATACAATTTTAAACTTATCCTTAAGTAAAAAAACCAAATTCCAACTACGTGATTGGCTGTAACACTTTTAATTCCTAGATACACAGAGCACAGATGTTGGCAAACATCACCCCTTTACTTAGAGAAAACCTGATACCTAAGAATCTAATCTTACAAAATTGTGTTGGAGGTTAAGGCATGCTTAAGTAAACCATGGTTCATCCACTAAATAGAATGTTATACAACTATTTCGATGGCATTTTTGAAGAGTTTACAACAACATGGAAAATTTTTATGTAGGAATGATAAGTTTGAAAAGCAAGATACAGAGTTATGTAGATGGTATGAACATAGCAGTTTAAAACAAGGAGGAAAGAACTACACATTAAAAAAAAAAAAGCAGTAAAAACTCCAAATTGTTAACAACGGTTGGACAATGCATGGCTTTCTCCCTCCTTTTTATTTTTCTATAATTCCCCAAAATGTGTGAAATGAACATGCATGGTTTTATCACAGTAACCTTTTTAGGTGGGAGGTCAGGGAAGTTTGCCGCAAGAGTAAGTTTACCAAGAACTTGGTTTATTGCAAAAAGAGTGGTAAACCTGGATTATTCAGCTGCTGAGAGAGAAGAGTCAAGCACACCAGCATGTGGCCCAGGGGTACGAGGACGGGGACCCTTGACTGCCTTCTGCTCTGAGGTGCCCTCTGTGCCACGTGTATCGGTCTTACCTCCCTCCGAGGGGACTGCGGACAGGCTCGCCGGGGGGTGCCATTCCACTGGGAAGTAGGACAACCTCCTCCCAGGTGCAGTGAGCAGGTGCTGACTGGACCCTGAGCAAGTTACTTAACCTGCCACAGGCTGGCTCCCTCCCCCCATAATTATAGATTCAACTTCACAGGGCTGCGTGAGGAGCAAATGAAATGAACTATGAAATGAGCTGTGAAACGCTCACCCCTGTGCCAGGCACCCGGGAAGCACTCAGGAAATAGGAGCTATTTTTCACTATGGTTTTAGTCACTATTGGAAGGCGTTTGTGTGCTCTGAGATTACCTGCAATTCCACCACTGACAGTAAATTTTATTGCAGTGGTTGACCGTGCTCTAGTTTCTCTTCTAAGATACAGATACAAGGAGTGAAGAAGGGTAGGAACAAGTCAGAAGACCTTTATTGGAACGAACTTGTGAAAATGGATTGATAAGGAAGCACCGGGCTTCGGGGAGGGCGTTTAACTCAAAAGGAGTCCAGCGTGGGGACTCCCTTATATTTTGACACTTTTGCAATTTGGCCAAAAGCTGGTGCTAGTACTAAGGTTATACGCTATGGGTAATATTCAAAATATTTAACATTTGGTAAGCTTTGGGGCCAACCAATCTGCACAGGCATCAGCAGTGACCCATCAGAATGGATCCTGGCTTTGAGCACCCCTCCACCCTCCACAGACTAGAGAGCAGGATGTGGCCTTCGCAGGGGGCTCATTCAGAGGTACACCGGCGACATCCCTAACCAGACACGCAGAGCAACAGCGAGAAGCCTGCCATGGGGCAACCAGTGTAAGAAGAGGCTGCCCTGGGCCCACAGCTGCCCCGATGCTCTTATTCCTGCCTCCTTCTCTTCCCGGATCCCATGCTTGCCCTCTGCAGCCCATCACGTGCTGACATGATCCCGTCGTTTCCTGGGAGAAGGCAGCAGAAAAGGAGAACCACCCCTTGCTCTCCCACCATGTTGGCCTCATCTCTGGTCCCAGATGACATGGCCAGCAGGTTTTCTGGGGTGTGGGAGACTTTAGGGTGTGGTCATGAAGATATTTTTTATTTTTTGGCAGCATCTTCTATGCAGAACTACTACCGTCTATAGAGACCATGAGTGCTCCAGCTGTGAGCTTAATAAAGGATTTGTAATCTGCAGGACTCACCGGAGGTCTTCTTGAGGATGCATTGTTCCCATTTTCAGTCCCTATCCCTTTTATTGTGGAATTAGATTTAGAGTTCCCCGTGGAGGGGAGCAGGCCCGGGCAGAGTGCCTGCCTGGCCCGGTTTCTCAGGCCCGAGGAGTCCCTATGCGTGAAGTGGCTTTCAGTAGCCCACAAGCTGAGCTCAGAGGAGCCTAAGGCCGGGAGGACTGTGCTGTGGGTCTGCTTCTGTGCAGGCTTTTTGTCTTAGTTGTGTCCTCTGGTTCCCAGGGGCCCTCCCAACCCTGACCCCAACCAATTTGCAAATGCTGTGTGGGTCTGAAGCCAGTGAGAGAGTGTGGACAGCCGATGGTCTCTGTAGCTGGGGGATCGAAATCCTCATGGCTACTCTGAAATATTTCCTGCAGTTCACAATAATGTGCCCTGAAAAGTTCTTTCCTACCCATGGTAACTCCGGATCCTCATTCCAGCCCTACAAGGGAGGCAGGTCAGGTTAGTTATTGTCCTCACTTGATAGATGAGGACAAGGGAGCCCCTGGGGTTCAGAAGCACATCCAAGGCCCCACTGCTAATGAGAGGCAGAGCCGATACCAGGCCTGCCTGCGGGGACCTGGAACAGCAGCTGATGCAACCAGGTGTGGCTCCAGAACTTGAGAACTCTCCTGGTACCGTCTGTGATGAGAGGAGGGAAGAGTTGTGACATGGGGGGCACTGGCTTCTGCTTTTCCCATGAGGAAACGGAGCACAGAGAAGTTCAGTGACCCTCCCTGGGCCCCACAGTGAGCAGAGATGAAGCCAGGACAGGAAGGCATCGTACCTGTGTCCTGGGCCCTCTTCCCCAGGAGTTCCCCTGTCTCCCACCTTCCCGGGTCCCTCCTGCTGGCCTCTCCCAGCACTCCCGTGCTGCTCAGCCCCCTGCCTCCACCGCCTCTGCCCACTGGAGACTTACTGAGGCCCAGGGCCTGCTTCTTAGGACCATAGATTCCCACTGAGGCACCCAGGGCTTACTGCTCCAGCTGGTTGGGAAAAGGCCACCACCAAGAGCATTCCTTTCAGTAGAACAAAAGCTTTATATTTGCCTTGAAACTCTAAAACAACTTTATTGAAATATAATTAACATCCCATACAATTCACACATTTAAAGTGTACAATTCAATGGCTTTTAGTATATTCAGAGTTGTATGTCCATCACCAGAATTAATTTTAGAACGTTTTCATCACGCCAAAAAGACTCCCCTTAGTCGTACCTGCCCTCCAAAGTCCCTCATGCCCCAGCCCTCAGCAGCCAGTCATCTGCTTTCTCCCTCTGTAGCTTTGCCTCTTTTGGACATTTCGTGTAAGTGGAATCCCATAAATGTGGTCCTTGGTGACTAACTTCTTTTACTCAGCATGCTGTTTTCAAGGTGTATCTATGTGGTAGAAGTAGGTTGAGTACTTCATTTCTTTTTATGGCCAAATAATATGCCATTGTATGGGTTTGTTTATCCATTCATCAGTTGCTGGACATTTGGGTTGTTTCTACTTTTTGCCTATTATGAATAATGCTGTGAACATTCGTGTACAAGTTTTTACGTGGATGTGTGTTTTGGGTTTCCTTGAGTATATACCTAGGATTGGGTATATACCCAGGGATTACTGGGTCCTGGGGTACTCTTTGAGAAGTTGCCAGACTGTATTCCAAAGTGGCTGCACTGTCTTACATCCCATTAGCAACATATGAGGATTCAACTTCTCCACATCCTCAACAACACTTGTTATTTTCCAGGGTTTTTTCCTAGCCATCCTAGTGGGTGTGAAGTGGTATGTATTGTGGTTTTGATTTGCATTTTCCTGATGCCTAATGATGTTGAGCATCTTCTCCTGTGCTATTTGACCATCACTTCTTTGGAGAACTGTCTATTCAAAGCCTTTGCTTTTTTTTTTCCTTCTAAGAGACAGGGTCTCTCCCTTGGAGGAGCCCCTTTTTTGTTTAAACTCCTTTGAGTACCTTCTGTTACTGCAACTAAGAAGAGCTTTCCCTCCCCTCCGTTCCCTAGGGTGGGCTGTCCTTCGGGAGGCAGGGAGGAGGCACCCCACAGCCTCAGCATCACACTTAGGTGTGGACTGGATCTGTTCATTAGAGCAGCTGCCACTGTCCTCAGAGAGCAGGCCGTTTGGGAGGGGAGGACGATCAGGTGGCTCCAACACCGAGGAGGACAGGTGAAGGCAGGCCTGGGGAACAGTGCCCCCAATGGGAACTCTCCAGAAGCCATCGGTGGGAAGGCACTGGGATGAACCTAAATAGGATGGAGGCTGTTGCAGGAATAAAAAGTAGGTTCCAGGCAGACTTTGTAGGGATGGGGGCTAGAGGGCTGGGAGCAGTGTGTAAGGTACCCTGAAGGCGTCTCCACAGTCCACAGTGGGGGCGCCCAGGGGTGGCACCTGGCCCTGGCTTTGCTCACCTGCCTGTCCTCCATCCCCTCCTCTTCTTTGTCCCCACTCATGTCTTCCTGTTTCCTCTTCTGAGCCTCCTTGCTCAGAGCATTCACGGTGGACGTTACAGGCCCACTAGAAACACACAGTACTGAAGAAGTTGCTCATTTGGGAACAAAACCTTGGCCTGAGATTCAGACAATCCGATTTCGAGTCTCCATCCTGCTCCCAACTCACCAAGTGACCAGGAGCAAATATCACTGCCTGTGCCTTTGTTGCCCCATCTGGAAACTTTCCTCTCTTCTAAGGGCACAGAAGCAATGTTAGAACTTAAAGCAATGTGGAAGAAAGACCAGTTGGCTGGCGTCAGGGGCCGGGGTTCCAGCCCTGCCTCCCAGGTATCACCTGTGCAACCTTGAGCCAGTTGCCAACCCCTGTGAGACTCAGCTTCCCCACTCACTGTCAGATGAGAGAGGATATGGGGAAGATACGAGTTAAAAGACAACGACACACGTGGGGAAATGAACGTGCAGCGTGTGTGTGGGAGGCCCCGAGGCTGCGTAAAGCCCCCCGTGAGACTGCTTATCCAGCCAGGCAGGGACTCAGACGCAGCATCTTCCCCTGGAGGCCAAGACTCCAAATTCCAGATGTGCAGCTCTGTGGGATGCAAGCAGCCTTCATCCCAAACTTCTGGCCTGTGCCCTGCCTCCTCCACCTTCTCAGCAGAGGCCAGTTCTCTTTACTTCACACCCTCAGACTGAGTTTGGGAAGAGAATCCAGGTGTAAAGCCTGCCATCTTCTCATGTGGTACTGGATAATGACACTGGGCGCGCCCAGCTCTCTGGAATGTGCTGTCGTCTCAGTGGCAGAAGTCTGAGGCCTTCAGAGGAGTCGGGATAAGGTGTGGCATGCAGCAAATAGCAAAATATCACTTACCCGCTGCAGCTTGGTTCTCCGAGACATAGCATGCAAGAGCCAGGTAGGAACTTAGAAATCAGCTAACTACCCAAGGAAGCCCCCCAAAAAGTAACTTGCCTGAGGTGATGGTAGAGACTGGGTTTGGCTATGAGGAGTAAGCAAAGGACAGCAAAACACAAACAAGTCTTGGCAGCAGTATTGTTGCTCTTTGATTTTTATGTTCAGATTAGTTTCTCATCTGAACCTTCCAAGCTGCCACATGACTCAGGTTTTCTACACTTCTACCTATACCCTTGTACCATAGTGAACTAAAATTCAGAAAGACCTGGAAGCTAAGGAAGTTACTCAGTCATCAAAAATTAAATTCTGTTCCCTAGGTGCTATGTACCAAGGCAGGAAATTTAACAGGGACACTTTAGACAGATTTCCAGCAACAGGGGTTGAAACAAAAAGTCTTTTGTGCTTAGCCCTCATTTAGCCAGAGCACCAACCCACTTCCTACATAGCACTGGAACTTTGTCCACATTATATTCTTTACAACATTCTGCTTCCTTTTTGAACAGTGGATTTTCTTCTTAGATGTGGCTCCTGATTTAAGTAAACCAAAGCGACCAACTTTGTACCTGTTGGCTAGCTAACCAAGGGATGTTTGTTCACATTGTGCCACTTGTCTTGCCAGTAGACTTCCTTCAGTTCCCTTTAAGCTTGTGCATTTTAAACAGATGGAGATTTTCTTCCATCCAACATGGGCTCAGTTGACACATCTGCTATGTGAAGTGAGGCTTTCCTGAAATCTATGTCAGTTATGTACCTGCATGGGTAGTCCCGACCATCCAGGAAAAGTGTATTGCTTCCTTCAGCTTGACTTTGGCTAATTGGAAGAGAGGAAAGCAGAGTTTGGATAGAGATCACAGATTCTGAGTAGTGAGACCAAGGAGGCAAGATTGGGTGGATCTGAGGTCCCTGGCAAATTCTCTGCCTTAGATTCTGTCACTGGTCTTTTCCACAAAGCCTGGATGGGGACAGCCAAGGGGTTTGTGTGTATTTTATATATATACATATATACACATATATAACAGCTTTATTGAGATATGTAATTCATACATATACACATACATATAAAAAACAGTTTTATTGAGATATAATTCACATACTTTACCATTAATTCATTTAAATTGTACAATTCAATGGCTTTTAGTATATTCACAGAGTTGCGCATTATTAACACAATCAATTATAGAATGTTTTCATCACCCCACAAAGAAACCCCATACCCATTAGCAGTTGCTCCCTTTGTACCCCTACTGTACCCCCAGCCCTAAGCAGTCACTCATCTGCTTTATGTGTAGATGTGCCTCTTCTGGACATTTCATATAAGTGGACTTACAATATTTGCTCTCTGGGGACTGTCTTCTTTCACTTAGCGTAGTGGTTTTAAAGTCCATCCCTGTTGTAGCTTGTGCATCAGTATTTCAGTCCTTTTTATGGCCAAATATTCCACTGTATGGATATACCACATTTATTTATTCATTCACCAGTTCATGGATATTTGGATTGTTTCCACTTTTTGGCTATTATGAATAGTGCTGCTATGAACATTCATGGACAAGTTTTTGTGTGAACACGTGTTTTTATTTCTGATAGATGTACACCTAGGAGTGGACTGCTCCATTTTCTTTTAATCAATGAAGCTATTTTGTAGAGTGCCTTGCTGAAATATCCTGAATTTCCCTGATCTACCCCTCTAATAACCCTGTTAATAAAATATAAGCACCTAAAGGGTATTCAGCAAATATCAATCGATTAGATAAGGGAATGAGGGGTTTTAAAAAAAAAGAAAGATAACATTAATCTAACTTTTTCTTCCTGAATTCTTAAAATGGTTCTTAATAGTCTCTGCTTTCTCTTCCATGTGCTCACAGTGGTCCTTTTCTTTCGTTCATTTTACATGTGTGTGTACCCACCACTGTGCTAGGTGTGGGATCCAGTGGGGAGCAAAAGCAGACTTGATCCCACCCTCCTGAGCTCACAGTCCACTGATGGAGACTCAGAGGGCAGTGCCTGCTTCAGGTGGGTGGTCAGGGAAGGCCTCCCTGAAGAGGTGACTTTTAAGCCTTGACCTGAAGGCTGCAAGGGAGCTGCTGGGCAGGAGGAAGAAGGGCTTTGCAGGAAGGGCAGTCTGCTGGGCAAACACACAGGACAAGCAGAGCCCAGGAGAAATCCTTCTGGGCCATGTGCATGCTCACGTGTGGCCCAAAGGGCCCTGTGGCCACTAGGGTGCTGTCAGCTACTCCATCAGGGAGGGATTTAATGGAGGGCCTAGAGGCAGGGGCTAATTCCAGGTGCCTCCTGGGTGTTAGGAAGAAAAGAGGAGGCCTGGGTTTTCTGTTTAGCCCAGGCAGTACTGACGAGGCACCTGCTCTCAGCCAGACACTGGGCTGGGTTCTGGGAAGACAGATGACTACACCCACTCCCTGCCCTCAGGGTCAAGGACATTGGGATTCTGCTGAACGATGATCAATGGGCAATTGTGCTAGCACTTCTCTGGGGTATAAAGAAATGTAATGACTGAGTCCCTGCTCTCAAGAGGCTACAATCTGGTGGGAGGAAGCGGCAGGGGGCAAGGCTTATAGAGAGGGAATGGTGATTGCTTGAACTCTGTGGAGAGACCAGGCTGGGCTCAGGTGATCATGGGAGCGGGAGCCAGTGTGGCCGCTCGGCAGGTGGAGTTTGGGGTGCTGAGTGCTGGAGGAGAGCTTTCCAGGCACAGATGCTGCCATGGACTGGAGACGTCTGGACTGCAGACCCTCCCCAAGGGCCCCACGCACAGCGAGCCTCTCTCTAGAAACCTGAGGTCAGAAAAGGTGTGTGGAGGCCTCATGGCTCAGAACATGATGTGGGTTACCCTCTCACGGAAGTGCCTGCCTGGCTCCTGACTCTTCCAGAAAGGCAAATAGAATAAAGAGGCTTCCTGTACAATTTCAAGATGGGAAATAAAAATCTGTGAATGAATTCTATGGGTGAAAGACGGCATATCCCTCCTAGGACTCATAGAGGAAAAGCAGTTTGCATAAGACTGCCCTTCTGCGTGGAATGCTCACTTCCTGTATGCTGATGTCCCACCTTCGAGGACAGGGGCAGGGGAAGTAGATGTTTTAAGGATGGCACTGAGTACAAAGTCATAAAATATTTAAGTTGACAGAACTGCACAGATTTCCTGAATTTTCCCTCAAGGGCCTCTAGGTTCAAAAGGGGGTCCTCCTTGGAGACTCTCAAGTACATAAGCTTAATAAAGGCTCTGATAAGTCCCGCAATAAATAAACCCATTTAACTTTATCTCAGAGTTCTCCAAATTTATTTGCCATGAAACCTATCCACCTGGTAACATCTAATAAAAATTAGTGACACTTTAGGAAGACTGAACTAGTCTAACCTCTTATCATAAATGGTGTCTTGGGAAATAATACCATGGGCCCTGGAATCTAGTCATCTTTACTAGATGCTCTGTATCAGGATTCCAGCTTCCCATCTAGAGGCTACAGCGTGAGGGGCAGGAGATGAGCAGGGAGGAAGAGGGGAGTGGAGCCCGGCCTTTCCCCCTTCCCCTGAGCTGCAGCCCCAGAAGGCTCGCCTTCCGCAGCTAGCTTTCCCGCCAGCCGGCAGGCAGGGCTCCCATCACCTGCCTCAGGTGTACGAGATCATTGAAGGGACCTCCCTGGCCAGCAGCTCTGACGTTGCCACTTTCCAGGGCTTGTGCTTTACAAATAGCAGGACAGGAATATGGCAGCTATGCCACCTATTTTAAAGTGATCCCTTCAGGTGGAGCTTTATATTTGTAACCCTACTCTTTCAGATCCAGGTGTGAGTTTATATGCAAACTATACTAATTTCCTTCTCAGAAGAGCATCTTGCTACTAACAGCTTGACACAGTGAGTTAGCACAGGCCGAAATATTTTAGAGAACCCAGACTCTCATAGAGAACAAGCCATTTAGAACAAAAGTTAAAGGAGCTTGGAACAGAGATTTTAAATGACAAAGGGGTTCTGTGCTGTGCAACCATTTAAAAGGCTCTTTTTACACTAATATGAGAAGTCCTCTGTATAGATGAAGTGAAAAAAGGTTAAAGTATAATGGAATCATTTCATTTTTGGCAAAAGAAAGTGTATGTGTGTAGACAGAGGGCAAGAAAAATAGGAATTTCACGCAGTTGTGATTCTCCTTAGGGAATGGAGTTGGCAGTATCTTGAACTGAGCAATGGCATTCACTCTCAAGTTTGCTTCTTTAATCATTAAATGAATATAAAAATGAACTTGTACCACTTTCACAATTAAAAAATACAAATGTAAATACAAATCTTCCCTTGGAGATAGCGAAATGAAAGTTCCAGAAATTACAGCAACGTGTGTCAGCGTGTCCTGAGGCGGGCAGGGTACCGTAGAGGTCAGGAGGAGCAAGAGTTTGACTTAACTGGGTGTATAGAGAAAGGATTCATGGTCAGTTGAAATGTAACGTTTCTTGGTTTTTAATGGGAAAAAAATATAGATCATGAAGGCCTGTGCCATTCGACTTAACAAATCCTGGGTCACGTTGTGTGCAAGAGTCTACGCAGATACGAAAGTGCCTACGCACATACGCATTGTCATTTGAGTGACGGTGTGACATTCAAGTAGAGGCAGCTTTCCAGAACCAATCACTCTGAAGTCAGAGCATATAGAAAAGAGACATTTAGCCTGGCAAATTCCTTTGCAAAATAGGTTTTTGTCATTCTCAGGTTTTACCTAAAGGCTTTCAGCAGGCTCTGGCCCACAGTACCTTTGTGAAGAGAGTGGCTCTGAGGGTTTGTCAAGAGAGTGAGAGTATTTGCAGCCAGGACTGGTTTTAGACTTCAGAGTTGGTAGAGTCTTTCTTTGTAATCTCCCAGCCTCGCCTTTCTGCGCACCTTCCCCAAATTAGTGCTCAAATCCACACCTTGTTCTCACCATCTCCTTTCCCATCCCTGCTTATACCCATTTTCTCTCAAAACCCTCTAGAGGTCTTAAAAAGAGAGCTGGTGTCAGCCATTTACATTTTAGTATGAATTTGACCCAGGGCCACACAGCCCAGAGATATTTACAGTTTAAATTTTATTTTGATTGTGCAAAGGGAAGGTTGAATCCCAGGGAAAGGAGTCTTCGGGCATCAGCCAGCAGTATTTTTTTGAGCAACCCTTTTGCTGTCGCTCCAGAAATCACACCCCTACAGTTGTCCGTCTGTCGCCTAGGTCTCAGTCATTCTCACCTGGAGGCTCCCCCAGTCCTGGGGGCCCCCACCCCCACCCCCACTCCTCTGGAGGGAATCTGCCCTTGTTCAACATGGACCAAATGATGCGTGTGAGATCTCTGGTGCAGGCTGCTGAACTCTTTGTAGAAGAGAATTTCAGCGTTCAGCGTTGAGCAGGGCCTTGGATTCACTGTTGAGAGCCCAGAAGAAATAATGCTGGCGAGTAGCAGACAGGGACAAGCTCTGGTTCTGCTCCTTAAGAACTCTGTGACCTTGGGCAAGTGTTGTGTCCTCTCTAAGCTCAGTTTCCTGACCTGTAAAAAGGAAATAACAGTGTCAATTTTACAGGGTTGTTCTAAGGACTAAACAAGATAAAGAATGCAAAGTGCTTAGCAGAGTGCCCAGCAGGGAGGGAGCCTCAGTAAACATGAGCTCTGTGTGGCTCTTATTAGGTGGTGTCGCAGAGCCAGGGCCGTGTGGGAGGAAAGAAAACAAAAGGACCAAAGCAGGCTAGAAGCTGGGCCCAGGACACCTGTTTCTGTGAGCTCCAGCTTTGATCCAATGTCCTCCTACAGGGTCCCCAGGGGGGAGAGCACTGAGTTAGGGATCGTGGTTGGCTCCCAAGTGGAGTTTGCGTTTTGAACTCATGAGTAAGGACAGCACCTCCTCTGTTTTGCAGCCTCATCCATCTAAACCACAGGCAGGACTGAAGTTAAAGAGATCCTAAGTGGCTAAACAGACGGTGCACAGTCCATACACGCAATGAATACGTCTTACCTGTACCTGGCACACTCACTTTGCACGCCATTGTGATAAACTCCATCATCTGGCTGTCAAATCCACAATGGATTAGAGGCAGCAAACTCGGAACCAGACAGGCCCACTTTGAGCAGAAAGAAGTGACAGCTGACAGTCTGACAAGTAGGGAGCAGAAAAAGTAGAAAGGCGGACATAAGAATTAACAGAATCACAGCTCTCAGGCTCTTTAGGAGTTTGTGCCTCCCGTCGACTTCTGAGAGCTGCACTGTGTGATGACCCAAGTCATAATGATGTTCAAAATCTTGAGCCTGTAGAAGGATGTTAAGTTCATTCGGTATATTTTAAGAAGCCTGTTGTGTGTATAATGTGAACGACAGTAGACCCAGGATAGGGTTGTACTTCCAAGTGTGCATATGCTGTCCATACATTTGTTTCCACGTGCTTGATTATCATTTGATTCCCATGATAATCCTGTGTTGCAAGAAGGGTACGTATTATTATTGTCTTCCATTTTATAGGTGAGAAAACTAAGGCCTAGAGTGGCTAAGAGACTCGCATAGGATTATAAAACTAGCGAGCGGTAGATCTGGGCTTGACTGCAGGACTTCTGACTTGAGGTCCAGCGCACTTTCCACCACCCGTGTTTTCAAATTGTGTTCCCTGGAGCCCCGGGGTTCTGCCCAGTGGCCTCAGGAGGGCCGCAGGATGCAGAGGAGGCCCGTGCACGGGGCTGTGGCTTACCACCTCTGGGTCAATGAGAAGCACTCAGTATTTATCCGCAAGAGACTTGCCCGGCCCCCTAGAATGACCTCCCCCACGGATGCCACAGTCTTGCTGGATCTGGGGCCTCTGAGGACAGCCCCGGGTGGCTCTCAGTCTCCACTCTCCACCCGCTCCGTGCACGCGCTCCTCAGGCCACCCAGGGTCATCGCTGCCCTTAAAACCTCTGTCCCTCTGTCTCTCTCCCTCACCTCAAAAGTCCCCTGGCTGGTGTCCTGTTCCCTCAAAGTCCTGCTGAGAGACAGCTGGCAAACTCCTAGATGATACTCCACTGGCAAAGCACGTGTATTTCACATTGTATCTTCTCCGTCCAGCAGAGCCTATGTCACGCTCTTTAAGGTAGGCTCATGGCTGAATGTATCTGCCACTGTGAACAATTAATATTTATGGAATGAATGGCAGATGTCATTCTGGCACACCCAGAATATTACCCCAAATAATTTATTCTTTTTTTTTTTTTTTATAATTTATTCTTAATGTGGGAATATGAGGCCCCACGAGAGGCCCCCAGGAAGAGTTATTTGGATAGAGAGGCCTTCGGTGACACCACGCAGGTGGCCGCTAACCCATCTGCTTGCTTCTTTACTCTGCATCCACGTGATTCTCATTGAGAGGGGATGAAAGAGCAAAGTGGCGTTCAGATATTAGTCATCGACATATGTCACCACTGTCATCACAGCAGACACTGAAGGTGAAAAGTCTATGCTGGGTATTGTCAGAGGGAAATTATACTACTACTTCCTCACCTGGCCACTATAGGCATTAAATAAGCCGAAATGGGAAGTGCCTGATTAACTGGCAGTGTTTATTACTGTTACTGTTGCTCCCTGCCTGTCCGGAGCTGATGATCAAGCTGGAAAAACAGAACATAGACTAAAGTCTTAGTAAATAAGACAAGGTGACGTAGACAACCAGGGTGGAGTGAGTGATACAGGTTGGGTCTTTTATGGAAAACTTTCCTTTCCCTTCTCACCTTTCTAGCCCTGTTTTCCCCCTAAGTAAGAGCTGGTTTGGAGCTTGAGGATGTCCTGAGGATGTGACGCTTGAGCTGTGTGCGTTGAGATTTTTAAGAGGGAAGGAGGAGAGAGCAGGCAGCATTCCACGCAAGGGCAACTGCAAGAGCAAAGGTGGTGGACATCCCAGGTGCGGTAGAGAGGGACACCGTGGAAGCAGAGTGAGAAGGTTGCATGGGACAGGAGAGGGAGGCAGATCAGGAAGAACCTGCGAAATGAGGCTGCAGAGTTTGGATGTAATATAACAAGCAAAGAGGAACCATCAAAGCCTCTATCAAAATGGACATGGAGACAGGGAGGGCAGAACAGTATCTTTTCAGAGCTGGGAACTCCGAGTATGTTTTGGGTTTAATCCCGCAGCAACCCCACGAAGTAGGTATTAGCTCCATTATGCAGATGGAACCTGAGGCTCAGAGAGGTTAACAAAGTTGCTTTAAGTCACCAGCAAATAAGTTGCTGGCCCAGGATTGGAACCCAGCCCCAAAGCTTGTGTTTTCAACACAGACACACAGCATCCAAGGGATCCCCATCTGGCAGAGGGGTGCAGGATGCATTGGGGGAGACGAGAGCCAGGTTCTCCTGCTAAAGAAACAAAAGTGTTTACTGTGTACTGTGTACCCCCAACCCTGTGCTAGAGCACCCAAGAGTGTGCTGGGAGGGCACCAGCAGAGCAGGGACACCCAAAAAGGATTTGTAAAGTATTTTATTTTTGCTGTTAAAAAAAAGAATCAGTAGTCATTGTGAGAAGAAAAATTGACCTCTGTTGGCCTTCTTTACACATATTTTATGGTTTGTGTTGGTTTTGCTCAAATTGCACACAGAAGAGGGGCACCATAACAGTACCAGTCCTGCGTGCCTCAAAAGAGCTGTTCTGATCCATGGCCTGTGGAGCTGAGCAGACTGGGAAGTATGGTCAAGGAGGTCCCAACCTTGAAGGGGGCTGAGGCTCCTACCCCGAGACACAAGAGAACAATGTGAAATGAAACTGCCCTGACCTTGAATTCTGCGGTCCAAACCATAGGAGTTGCTTGAGGAGCAAATAGCATAGGCTTCCTTGGAAAGACGCAAATGCAAAATGCAGCAGAACATGCAGATCTGAGAGGAGGAGACTCAGAAGCTCTCGCCCTGAAGCAAATCCAGAGCACCTCCTCATCTTCCTGCCCAGAGCCAGAGCATCAGCTGGTGTGGTTTGTGTGTGTTGCCCATAACACAGCCTGAGAAATCAGGGGCAGGAACAGCTCTCTGTAGCAGCATAACTTGTTTACATGGATTGTAAGTGAGAACCTGTTTAATTGAGGTAATTATACACACAGGCAGATGGTGACAGCTGCGCACACCAATGCTAGCTGACAGCAGTGGGGTTGAGGTCCCAGGGACATGCAGGGAGTTTGCCCAGTGTGGGACCCCTTGCACACGCATGGAGAAGAGATGTGGCACTTGGGCCCCTGAAGAGAGAAGGAAGTGGGGCCTGAGAGAAGCCGGAAGGAAGGCTCAGAGACTTGGTTCTGTGGCACAGAGGAGCGGTTCTCAAAGTGCGGTCCCCAGGCCAGCAGCAACAGCAATACCAACACCTGGGAACTTATTAGACATGCAAATTCTGTGGCTGCACCTGAGACCTGCTGAATCAGAAACTCTGGGGGTGGGGCCAGCAGAGAGTTTTAACACGCTCTCCACGTGCTTCTGCTGCATGCTTAAGTTTGAGAATTGCAGAAGACAAGCATAGCATAGCTGTTCAGAACAAGACCTGGGTTTATCCACACTTTAACACGTAACTAGCTGTTGTCACCTTACCTTTTGTAAGCCTTACTTTACTCATCTGTAAAATAGAAATAAGAACACCAAACCTACTGGGCTAGCATGTGGCTGCTACAGGGTGGGAGTTTATCCACTTTGCTCATTGCTCTGTCCCAGCATCCAGAAAAGTATCTGGAGCAGAGTAGAAGCTTGATAGATATTTGTGATATTAATAATTTAATGGAAGTGTTCATTGAGATTCTTTATGTAAAGTATTAACACAGTGCTTGGCAAGCATGTCGTAAGTGTTTAGTAGTCTCTGCTGTCATTGATGATTATGATGGTGATGGTGATGATCAGTTCCTCTTCTGCCAGATGACAGACTTGACCGAAATGACCTATAACATCTCTTTAGAGAAAGAGACACAAGGTCAGAGCCACCACCTCTGAGGTTTCTAACCACATCCAAAATACCTAAATGGGCAGGGGAAAGGAGATAGGCTGTCACTTGGGCCACAGAGGGGAAGAGAAGGAAGGAAGATGACATCGGTCACCCCTGAGCCTTGGGTCCACCAAGTTCAAAGCCATGCTCAGCCATTTAGAGATGTCAAGGGTCCCCTGTGTAGTTTGGATGTTTCACCAGTCCAAGTCACTCATATCAGCTGGGTCTGGGCCTAAACCCTCAACACTGAGGCTCTCAGGGCCTGTGGTTTTCCAGACTGACTTGTGGAATGGGCTTGTCAAGGTCTTCTTGACTCACTTCAGTTAGAGGAGATCACCCTTATCCCCCCTCACTCTAGGAAATATTAAACTATAGTATGGCTACAAAAATCAGCTCCTTAAGCAACAATAATAGTCTTTACCACTGGGAATCAAAGTGACAGTTGATCATAACTTCCATTCTCCTGAAGGAATAAATCAAGAAACTGAGTCATGGACTAGATTACATTTCTTGGCCCTGCCCCTAAACACTCCTATTTATGGTATATCTCTGATCAACATGAAATAAAATCAAATCAGGCTGCAAGTCAGCAAGCATCAGAGTATCAGCCTTCCACTGAGGACCAGACCATTCAGACAGCCCTAAATTATCAAGAACCATAACCACAGATGCAACAGAGATTCAAAACTAAGGGAATACTATGAACTCTATGCTCATAAATGTTCATTTATTAAATACATATTTATTAAACATATCTAACTACATAAGATAAATATGTATTTACATTTTTATTAAGTAATTATATGAAATGAATTCTTAGAAAAATATAATTTTATCAAATTTGGCTCAAAAAGAAATAGAACACCTAAATAATGCAATCACTGTTAAAGAAATTGAATCAGTAGTTAAAATCTTCTAAGAAAGAAATCCTCACACCCAATAGTTTTACCAAGTTCAAACAAGTTTTTAAATAACAATTATTATCTTAAACTTTTATAGATAATAGAAAAAAATGGAATATCTCCCTACATTATAATCTTGGTACCAAAACAAGACAAGTGTAATATGAGAAAGGAAAATTGCAGACCTATTTCCCTGGTGAATATAGTTGCAAAAGCCCTGAAAACGATATTGGCAAACAAAATTCCATAATATGTAAAAATATATCCTGTCCAAATTGAATTCATCCCAGAAATGCACAGTTGGTTTAACATTAGAAAATCTATTCTTTTGACTCACCAGAAACAAAGGAGGGAAAAAAGACCACATGATCATCTCAATGCAGAAAAATTATTTTAGAAAATTCAATATCTGAGAGTGGTAAAAATAAAAACCTCATACTAACTAGGAATAAAAGAACTTCCTTCATCCAAAAAATGGCTTCTACAAAAAAGCTTCAACAATATTATGTTTAACAATGAAATGTTAAAATCTTTTTCTTCAAAACTAGGAACACACTAAGGTTCCCACTATATCATCAGTGCACTAGGGGTCCTGGCAAGCTACATAAGGCAAGTCTGTTGTTATTCATAGATGATTTAATTGTCTAGATAAAACCCAGGCAAATTAATGACTTAATAAAAAGACTTTAGCAATGTTGCTGAATATAAGATCAATGTACAAAAATCAATTTCATTTCCGTATACTGGCTAAAAGCGGAAAACATAATTTAAATAATGTACCATTTATAATAACAACCAAGTAATATTTGGTAATTTGGCAGTTCAGTTCTGACCCAGAGTTGGGGTAAACTTCACAGGTTAAGAGCAGTCCCCCACAAGATTACTCTTACTTTGGTCACTAGCCACAAGCCAAGGGGTCCCAGGTTACCTGCACATCTGACCAAATGGCTACAAATGTGGGGGGTTCCCATCCCTCATCAGATTTGAACATTCTGTGAACCAGATTTGATTCTCAGAACTCAGGAAATCCCTATAGTTATGATTATAGTTTTATTATAAGGATACAAATCAGGACCAGCCAAAAGAAGAGACCTCTAGGGTGAGGTCTGGGAAGCTCCCAAACGCAAAGCTTCTGTGTTCTCAGGATACGTCACCTTCTCAGCATGTTGTATCACAAACCAGGGAAGCTCACTTGAGCTTCAGTGTCCAGAGGTTGGTTTTTTTTTTTTCCTTTTGGGGGGGTCATTACTTACGTGTGATTGATTGACTCATTGGCCACCTGACTGAACTCAATCCCCAGACACCCTCCACTCCCTGGCTCAAAACCCCAACCCTCTAATCACATGGTGGCCTTTCCAGCATGGCCATCCCCATCCAGGGAGCAACCATGACTTGCCTCAGCATCATCTCCGATGTGGTCCCAGGAGCCCACCATGAATAATAGACACTCCTATCACTCGGGAAATTCCAAGGGTTTAGAAGCTTCCTCCAGGAATTGGAAATAAAGACCAGCCAAATTCTTTATTATGCACCAGGCAGCTAGAAGGAAATCTAACAAAAAAACTACCTGGTCCCTCTTTACAAACTCTCTGTATAAATATGCTGCAATACTACATGGCTCTGAAAATGAATAAGCCATAGGTTCACGTATCAACTGTTGCGTGTGTTACAGTTTTGGAAACCAGATTTGCTGGCAGTGCTGTGTGATTAATGGTGATGCAAACACCCCCACTCTTCTGCGGAGCCATCTGCTGAGGGTGGGCAGGACCCACCAAACAGAGTTGTGGGAAATTGTGACGAAGGCAGACTTCATCTTCGGAACCCACACCCACCCCCTGTGCGTCTCCTTCTCCTCAGAGCCCCCCCCTCCCTCCATGTGTCCTGGGCGTTTGCAATCTCCTACCTTGCTTGGCGCTCCAAAACCGTTCAGATGCATCGCTGAGTGTGGAGAATAAAATCCCTGCACGCTCTTGGGGGAGGCAGGGAATTTGCTTTCCTAGCTGTTCCTCTAAAAGTTGAAACCAAGGGTTTTGGCCCGTGGTAAAGGAATTTAAGGGAGTAAGGTGGCAGGGGAGGAAATCAGAGAGACTTTTTCTGGTGGCCAAAAATCTCACCATCTTGTCTGGAGAGGGAAAGAAACCCTTCATAACCACGCCAGCTTCCTAGGCAGCCACTCCTCCATGCACATTCCCTCTCCTGAGGGTACCTAGGGCCTCTTCACAATCTCTCTGGGGTGACTGGTTGTCTAGATAATTTGCCTCAGTCTATGAGAGCAGGGACCCTACCATGGATTACTTCAAAGACGGTTCCTAGGATGTGTTCCTGCTTTCCATCCAATCTTGAACATTCCAACAAGATGCCTCCCTGGGTCCTCCTTGCCTGCTGTCCTCTTCTTTTGCGCTTTTTGCTCCTGGTCAGGGCTCAATTTACAATGGAGTTCATGAAACTTAACATCAAGGTCTCTCACTTGCACGACCCTGACCAACACCCTGGGAGGGACCCTAACGCTATGTTCATGTGGTCATGTATTTTTGTGATATTCACAAAGTTATTTTAAGAGCAATTTGTTAGAAAATGGGCTATTGCCATTCTGACTTTCCCTCTACACTCTTTGCCTCCTGCTGGGTGGTGCTAGCATGGCCAGGCATTTGAGGGAACTGACCAAGAGGAGGTTGAGCTAGGGATGTGTTCAGTTGGGGATTAGTGGGATCTATTTATGTGGTTTGCAGTTACTTCCATATACAGATAGGTTCTTGCCAGCCATCTTGGGGTAGGAATAACTTCCAGAAACCCTCCTATGGCCCACTGAATCAACTCGTGGGGGTCATGACACAAAGAAACAGGGCCCACCCTACAACTCATAACATGTGACTACAGCAAGGACATCATCAACAGCCTGGTTAATGAGTGTCATTAATTCAAAGAGAACAGAAGTTGAGTCACCACATAAGAAAATTGGAAATGCCCCCCAAATCTTATAGCTCAGGTACAAAAAATACTTACTAGGATTTTCCCCAAATTTGATAGTAATCATGAAAATTTATAAGGCATTACCCATAACTACTTTTGAAGCTAAGAGAAACTTCTGAAATATCAACCATACTGAAGTATCAACTATACTAGAAAAAAGACTGAGTTATCTTTAAATTCTCTCTGTGAAGATTTATATTACACAATCGTCATAGAAGAGATGATCAGAGATTGTGCAGCATGTTTACATTGCTATCTGCAGTTTGCCAAGCAGCTAATTAGTAAAAATGCTATTTTTAATCATGGTATGTTTGTGGTATTCGCCAGCTTTTTATAATTTTTAATTTGCTGCAGTTACTTTTCCAATTCAGAATAAATATTCACTTTCATGCCTAATTTTGTGTTCCTAATTTTGTATTTTTTAAGAGGCCCCCCAAACTTCCATCCACCCTGGCCCCCTTGCTGTTTCCTTCTTCATATAGTGACTGCCCCATCCTCCTGTCCTCACCTAGTGTTCACCGTCCCCTGAGTTAATGATGGTCTTTGCAGTTGAACCAGTATGCTCCCTGCCCAGAGCTGAAGTATAAGCTCCCTGAAGACAGGCCCCCAACTCAGAGTACTACAGACAGGGCCAGACCCACTGGAAACACGTCATGAAGGCCTGTTAACAGAGCATCTGAAATGAGACTGTAATTCCCTGGAGCAGGTGACTTGGGCAGCCTCCCAGCACATGAGCACTTCAAAAGTGGTACACATGCTGGGGACCTGCAGGTGTTTCCGCAAAAAGGAATGGTCCCTTATTAATAGTATGACCCAGGCAGGTTGCCCAGGTCACCAAGGCGAGACCTTGGGTAACCAAGGCAAAAAGACCCTTCCTGAGGTCAGGGTTGGACAGGGTTACTGGGCCAAGAGTTGGGTTTGGACCCTGACAGAGGCAACGTTGGCGATCCCTCCAGAGTTGGTCTCAGGCCCTTTTGGCTACCCTCCTTCATCCCCCACTGCCCTGCTTCTTCGCTGCCTAGAGGGTGGCGGGGTGGGGGGGGCCTCTCAGTGCTGCTCACCCAGCAGGCCCTCCCTCTAGGAACCTGCACTCCCCACCTTACCCAGCCTCCCTTTCCTAACCAAAACATCCCTGCTTCTCTCCCCGGGGGCCAGTGGCTCTGTGGAATGAGAGTAGACAGCAAGTCTAATGGCTTTTGTGACATGCAACCACCTGCCTTCAGCATCTTCCGTCTGCGGGTGCCAGGCACACCAAGTCCAAGAGTTCCCTTGGGAGGAGTGTGGGGGACAGTGCGCATCTCCATCCACGCAGAGTGCGCTCAGCAGGTGCCATAACAACAGTCTGGCTAACAGAAGACAGTGGGCTTGACAGGCCGGCATGTTTCCTCTCCCAGGTGTTGTATTGACATGTTAACAGGGACCTCACCCAGCATGTCCCGCAGCCTGTCCTGAGAAAAATTAGTCCCCAAGATGCACCCATAAAAAAATGGATATGTGATCAAAGAGGTTTGACAAGTGCCACATACTAAGTCCCCCTCTAGGAGATTCTGAGACTTTATAAATAAACTTGGTTGGTTGCTGCCAGCCTGTCCCAGGGGTGTTTGAGCACATACCTTTATCTCCCCCAGCAGCTATTAGCATCTTTGGGATGTGAAACCATTCAGGAAACACTACCTTAACTGAAAGCAGTGACTCTGTAAGTAACACTCTCCTGTTCCAGGACAGGCAGGTATTCAAGTTCGCGGGGAGCAGAGCTTTTCTGTCTCCTTCTACCATGTTCTGAGGCAGCTACTCCCTGCCTACATATAGGCCCGGCCCTAGTCAGGAGTCTCCATCCCAGGTAGCCCCTGTGAGAGAGGGACTTCTAGCACCTCGGGTCAGCTCTCTGGGCCCACGCCAGTTCCCTTCCACAGTCATCTGTATAATGAAGCCACCTGGGGGCTCTAAACTCTGCCACGCCCTCCAGACCCATCTAAGTTCCACCTGATCTTACATCAATAGAAAAAAGCAAGACAATGACATGTTTCTCTCTTACTTCTCTTCGTCTACTGGTTCCATCTGAGTTATCCTCAACAAAGGCTGGGGTTCACACCCCAGTCTTCTGAGAAGGGGGAGTCCAAGGAAGTTCCTTCAGTACTCCTGAGTGTGCTCTGCAAGCTGAACTGGGGAGGAGCCCAGTCCTCTGGGTTGACGGCAGCGGAGAGAGGCTGAGCAGACAGGGGGAGGCTGCGTCAGTGGGGAACATCGGGGCCTGAACTATCTGATGGAGGACTTGGGATGTTGGACTGTGCTGTGTCACTAACCTCCGTGCTCATTCTCCTCCTCTGTGGAGCAGGGACAGTGACACTGCCCACCTTGGGAGACTGTCATCATGACCAAATGAAAGGAGACAGCCGATAGGGAGAGCACGGAGCACATAGCCAGCACCTGGCAGATAGTCGTTACTAGTGTGCACACAACTCAAGAGTGCTTTTGGATCAATATTTTCTTTCTTTTGTGGGGTAGAGTTGGACGGTGCAATAAAGCGCCGAGTCTGACCTCAAGGGGGGCCCCGGGCAAGATTAGTAGCCAAAATCGTCCAGTTACCACACCGTAGCTTCAAGATCATGCGGAAGAGAAAGCCACAGCCATACCCACACGCCAGAGGGCTAGACCTGAGCATAGAGCCACCCTTGTCCTGAGATTTATAACATGGCAATTAAATTTCAAAATAATTTCCTCTTGATGGGTGGTCAATTCCTGAAATTCCACAGGTATATCAGTCTTTCCTTTAGCTTGGGCGTGTCATGGCCAAGCATATCGCGGACATATCAGTCGCTCCTTAAGCTCATGATTTTTATTCCATTCATTCCAGAAATTTTAAGCGAGCACCTCCCCTGTACAGGGTGCAATACAGTTATACAGAGATAAAATAGCTGGTCCGTGCCTCCAGGGCCCCTCCCCTCCTCCCCGACTGTAGAGTTAGGAATCTGGAGATGAAGGGTCCAGGATGCTGTTGAACACACAGGCTTGCCAGCTCAGTCGGACAGAGGGGAGGGAACTGCAACAATTTCCCCAGATATAAAACAAAAAATAAATACTCATCTTAAGCAGGGTTCTCATGAGGTGAGCTGAACTCCTGCTGGCAAAATCCCTGTACCGCATGGGTGCTCAGCAGATATTACTTCCCTGCCCGCTCTGAGATGTTCTCAGTTATTTGTACCTGGGTGTTAGTGAGTCTGCTGAGAGGATGGTCTGCCAGGTGGGAGGGAGGGGGAGAGGGCTGCTCTCCTCTGGGAGCCGGGGTGGGGAACAGAAAGGGGAGACTTGGGGCTCAGAGGTCAGCTTGCCTCATGTTCTTCCCCCACATGGCCACTTGGCTCAGCCCCTTGACTCACTCTGGTCTCTGCTCCTATGTCCCCTTAGAGAGGCCTTCCCAGACCACCCAGCCCATCACTCTCTGTCTGCCTACCCTGCTTTATTTGTATTCCTTGAACTTACCTCCACAAGACATAGCACACGTGTGTTTGTTCAGCTGTCCCTCCTGCTCACGTGTGCACTCCTGGTTACAGGGCCTTTGTTTCACTCCCTGCTGGGATCAAATCTCAGCTCTGCCAATTACTAGCTAATTTGACCTTGGTCAAGTTACTCACCTCTCTATACCTTTTTCATATGGTCATTCTGGTAATTAAATGCACTATACTAATAAAGCAGCACTCGGCCCAGTGCCTGGCACATCGTCAGTTCTCAGTAAATGATAGCTATCGTGATGATCGGTTATTTTCCAGTAAATTTTTACATCCCATGGGTCAGCCATCTGGGGCAGGCCTCTGTGGCTACTCAAGGGTTCATCTCGCCTTGAGGGGAGCTAGAAATAGAAACCTGCACTCCTTGGGGAAGCATCAAAATACTGCTTACCTTTCCAAAGCAGGTGAACTTTGGGATGCTGATTCTCAAATATGGCTACACATTGGAATTACCTGGGGAGTTTTAAAAATTACTGATGCCTGGGTCCTGCCCCCAGACATTCTGATGTAATTGGTGTGGTAAGAGGCCCGAACGTTGGGATTGTTTTTAAATTCCCCAGGTGCTTCTAACCTGTAGCACGTTTGAGAGCCACTACTCCAAAGTGCCACCAGATTTGCTCTTGAAAGTAAGCAAGACACATGTCTATTTATGGCTTGGTGGTTAACGCATCTTCCTAAAAGGAGCCATTTGCTTACAGACCAGCCCATGAAAAATTAATCACTTTGGCCCAGCAAGGCTCCTCACTTAAAGATTGCTGTCGACTGTAATGCAGCATCCTAGAATGCTAATGCCTCACAGAGGAGAACTTGTAGATCCTCCAGCAGCACAAGCAGATGGGGAAACTGAGGCTGGAGCAGCCAAACCAAGCCTTCCCTACACCCACCTCTCTAACCAGCACAGCAGCTGGGCCTGGTGAGGATGCTGGCAGTAGAGCTGCCAATCCTGGTACATCTCTGGACAAACAAAACATTTTGTCCTATCTCTGAACTGTAATAGGATTCAGAGTTCACAATTTAGATTGGGACCCCATGAGGATAATGTCCAAAGCTTTTATCTGACGGTGAGCTCCAGTTGAATTAGAAGACAACCACATTTCAACAAAGTGCTTTTTAAAAAGAAGCCCAACTCCATGGCTCCCACTTTCCTGCTCTTTAAAAGTAAGGGGAAGTACATTATGCTAAGTGAAATAAGCCAGACACAAAAGGATAAATCCTGTATGTTTCCACTTCTATGAGGTCCCTAGAGCAGGTGAACTCAGAGAGATAGAAAGAATGGTGGTTGCTAAGGGCATGGGGGAAAGGAGAATGGGGAGCTGTTGTTAAATAGGGACAGAGTTTCAGTTTTGCAAGGTGAAAAGAGTTGGAGAGATGGTGGTGATGGTTGTATGGCATTGTGAATGTACTTGATACCACTGAACTGTACACTTTAAAATGGTTAAAATGGTGAATTTTATGGTATGTGTATTTTATCACAATTAAAAATAATTTTTTAAAAGCAATTTTATCATAATTTTCTTTAAAAGAAGTGACCACATGGTATCTAGAGGGTTCAACAAGGGTCTGCAGGCCTATAGGAATTTAACTGGGCTTTTGGTTGATTTCCATGGAAACCTAGGAAGATATGGTGAGTTTCAGGATCTGGCCAGGATCTCCAAGAACATGGGGTGGGGCAGGGGCAGCCCGGACAGAGTGGGTCAGCAGAGCAGCATTTAAGGCATCTTAGAAGTTCATGAAATTCAGTGCAGCTCATTTAACTGTACTATTTCTTCAGCCGTGTTACTTTAGCTGC
Organism: Daubentonia madagascariensis; assembly: GCA_023783475.1. Lineage (NCBI taxonomy): Eukaryota > Metazoa > Chordata > Mammalia > Primates > Daubentoniidae > Daubentonia > Daubentonia madagascariensis. The sequence continues at coordinate 11,380,595 of JAKFHU010000901.1, forward strand.
ATGATGGAATGTGCCAGATGATTTACCAATGGTTGTGGTATGAGACGGGCTTTGATATTGTGTGTTCCCTCATTCAGTTTGAGAGATTCGCTGCTGCATGTTTTCCTGAAAATGAGTTTAATGGAATGAGTTTGCAGTCAACAATAAGAAGGGCTATTTGGCTGCAGTGTTATTCCTTTTTAAAAATGTTTTTCACATGCCTCATATGTATATTGGCACAAATAAGAATTATACCTTCAGAGGGATAAGACCATGGAAGGCTGTATATGTCTGCTTAAACAGGGCCTCTGGGAGGCTGTTCTTTTTCTAAATGATGTTTTGATGAGTGTCTATAACTCAAAGAATTAACCCCTATTATAGGTCAATCTGCTGCTCATTTGAGAAATCTGCCCCTGACATGTAGGCAAGGCAAATCATAAATTCAGAGGGCAGGCCAGCATAGTATAGATAACTTAGGAACTTGCTGGTCCAAGTGTGGTCCTCTGAACTGCAACATCAGCATCACCTTGTTACACTGAGAAATGGAATCTTCATTTAACCAATCAATGTCCTCAAGGGATTCGAGCACCCCCCCCAAAGTTTGAGAAGCCATGCTTTGGGGCATCCACCAGGAAGGCGGTTTTGGCACATCTCTCCTTGAGGTTATCTGTTCTGTGCTTGGACTCTCTATCTGTCTAGAGATCCCAGCTCCTCATGGACAGCCCTGGCAGCATTAGAAGTCTCTCTCATGTGAGAGGCAGTAGAGCCCCATATGCACATCAAAGTTGCTACATCTGCACAGCCTGGGGCTGACTCTGTGCCATGCCTCTTACACCCTGCGTGACTGAGAACAGGCTGTTTACCCTCTCTGTGCCTCAGTTTCCTCCCTATAAAAGGACTATAATGAGAGTCCCTACCTCATGGGATTGTTGTGAGGATTAAATAAATTAATCCATTGAAAGCAGATAAAACAGTTTCAGGATTATCACGTTGCATAGATTTCTGTCTCACACATTGGCTTTTGTCTGTCCCCAGAGCCTCAGAGAATAAGCTTAGCTCCTCTTGCAGCTGACAGCCTTGCAAATGTCTGCAGGCAGCTCTCATGCCCGCCCCCTCCACGTTCTCTAGGCTAAAAGTGCCCTGTCTCTCCCACTCCTGTGCGACAGCCCTTTGATTCTACCGCACACCCACCAGGAAGACTCCTGGGCGCCCAGACCCCACAAGAATCACAGTATCCTTGTAACAGTGCCACTTCCCCCTGGGGCTAAGTTTTGCTTCTCCACAGCCTGGTTTCTTTTGGCTTGACTTAGTTTCTCCTAGATCAGACAGGGGAGCTCATGTGCATTCCTACCCCTTCCGAGGAAGCGCGGTGCCAGGGGCCTTCCCGAGGCCTTCCTGAGCTGGTTAATCCCCTGCTACCCAGATAGCAGCAACCTTGCTGCCTGCCTGGCCCGCAGGCCTCCCCAGCCTGGGCAAGGTGCTGGAGCGCAGAGCCTACAGCTGCCATCTCCACCAGCGCCGCACTAATAAGGATCATAGGGACCCTTCTACAGGGCACAGGCCTGCCCAGGTAGCCCTTCTGCAGCCCATACTGGAACTCCTTCCCTACTCAGCATCCCTGGGACTGGGAGGGACATTAGGCTTCCCTGGGGAGCCCCTCAAGACAGAGATCAGAGGACTCTAAGTCTTGGCTCTGGGCAATCTACATGCATGTCTCTTGGTTCTGGTGCAGGGTCCTTGGGGACCACTGACTTTCAGAGCAAAGGTCATTCTCCCATTTCCCATGTGTCCACAGGTCCAGATGTCTCTCTGTCCCCCAGCACATTCTAGGTCTCCCCACCCCTGCCTTTATTCACACAGGCTCCCCATCACCTTGACACATGTCCCCCCACGTCTATCAGATCTGTCCCCATCTGTCAACTCAAACCTCACCTCCCTGAGACCTTCATAGCCCCTCTGCCTTCCTGGAGCATGATTTTCCCTGCCTGCCCCTGCTACTATTTACTCTATTTAGTATGTCAGGGCGGGCGGTGGGGGTCTGGCAGTGTGCAGGATGAAGATGATGGGCTCTGGAGCCAGACACCCCGACCACTTCCCAGCTGTAGGACCTTGGGCAAGTCGCTTTACTACTCCACGAACAGCCTGCATCAAATCCATGTAAAATGCTAACACAGGGCCGGCACAGGATAAGTCCCACATAAATGTTGACTATGATTGCTTCCTGGCCCTCCCAATCATTTCTTCACATTCACATTTCATCTCTCTAACCCCATAATGTGTATGCTCTTTGAAGACAGAGATGATCCTACTCATCTTTGTATCTGCCACACAGGGGCCGGCACATGGTGGGCTCCCAGGACACATTCCAGCAACTTCTGGTCAGGAAGGGGAGGCCGTCAGAGACCTCCACCGTCCTGGCCTGGAAACAGGGGTGGCCCTAAACATCAATTCAGTGTGAGGGGAAAACAGCCCTTCCCATCCTGTCCTCCACCTACCCACACACACACAGAGCTACAGGTGACGGCAGTTTTATTCTTGGAGAAAGTTGTCCCATTTAAATTCATCATACTTGTGAGGGATGAGTAGGCACAGTATCATCAAAGGGTGAAGTAGAAGGTTTATTGGATTGTGCCTTCTCCCCCAACCTTCCAACCCCCAGACACAAGAGATCAGGCTCGGGGCAGTGGGGGCCCAGAGCAGTCAGGCAGGGGAGACCTGGCTCCAGAACAGAACTGGTGCCCACCCAGTGCTGGCTCACCAGAGCAGTGACCAGTACCCACCCTTCTGGAGTGACTTTGATCCAGGCTGTTCTGAATTCCCTGGCAGGCAGCTGGGACTGAGTGCTGTTTCCCTGCTCCCTCTGCAAAGAAAATGCTCAGAGCTTTAATTATACCTTCTCTCCAGATCTGTTGGGGGCCCCTAATTATGCTCTTGACAGGGCAGCTGCTGCTAGATTATTTCCCAAATACCTTTGAAGCTTTCAAAGTCAAAGCCTGCCATGGGCTCTTTGTGACCCTAAAGGGACAGCAAAATGGGCTGGTGGGAACAATGGCTGAAGAAGGCCCCAAGGCACCCATGAAAGGGTCTAGAAAGCAAACCTTGTCCAACTGCCTTCCAGTGGGGACAGGGTAGCGGGAGGAAAGAGACAATTAGGAAGGAGCAACTCTGTCTTGCCTCTTGCATGCTGAGTGGTGATCACAGAGAACTGGGAGCTTGGGCTTCATGAGTTCTCAGAGCAGTGATGCGCCTGGCCCCAGCTGGCCATGACACCTGCATCGGGCAGCACCCACTTGTGCGCTGTGTGTGCCTGCTGTCCACCCACCCACTCCCTGGTCGTCCTGGAGATGGGTGCACCTTGTCTGGGAAGGTCAGGTCTGGCCACTGAGGACATGTTCCTCTCTACATCCAAATGGGGCTGAAACTATCCTCACCCTGCAGCTCGGGCAGAAAGGCCATTTGAGGATTTCTTGAGTTTCCACTCAAATAAAATTGAGTCTCCACTCCTGGGTATTCTTTAAAGATTTTTTTTCCTAGAAAATTCTGACTTTCACCCCATCCACTCAACGGAAACTCCTCTCTTGAATTCAGATCACCAGTATCATGTTGTGGGCCCCAGAGCCTCTCCTGCTCAGACACCCAGGGTACGTCTCAGCTGAGGCACGACCCCGGCCCCTGTGTCTGCCCCCAGACCCAGGAATGGAGCTTCTCGTTTGTTTTCTTCTCTTGCACGAGGCTTGGCAGAAGACACTACAACTTCCCAAATTCTTCTCAGCCCTGTGGCTTCTGAAACATATAAACAAATCCTCTTTATGTTTTTTAAAGAGCTTGAAGAACAAGTAACCATAGGGAAACAGCTAGTAGTTAACAAAATCCAGCAGGTTCTTGGTTTTCATTCAAAGGTAAGGAAGAGCCAGGGAGGAACTTTCTTAGCTCCTGTCATGAGCTCGTCCATAATTCTGGCCCAAGGGCAGCCTTGCCCATGTGAACATCCTTCTTTTACTTTCAGGGAAGGTGTTTCAGAAGGAAGCCCTCCTGTGTTCCCACCTTTCTCCAGCCCTAGACTCTGAGGAGAGACATGTTAATTCCAGAACATTCCATCCCATCCCATCAAAGACTGTTCATTTACATATCAGAGAAAACTCCCCTCTGGGTACTCTTTGCATTAGTCTTCCCCTGACAATCTCACCCTCCGACTGGAAAATAAAACCAGACTATTCTATATTTCTGATCTACCCCCCGCCAGGAGTGAACCTGTACAGTTTGGCTTGTCTCTGTAATTTTTAGAATCAAACTTAAATCCTAACAGACTACTGTACACACAACATGGATGAGTCTCAGATGCATTGTGCTCAGGTGAAGGAATTCAGACTCAAAGGGCTACATACTGTGATTCCATCTATATGACATCTATACAGGTAAAACCAGAGAGACAGAAAACAGCAGGTGCCAGGGGCTGGGGCTGGGGTGACCAGGCGGGGGCGTGAGGGAATGGTTTGAGGTGATGGGATTTATATATCTTGATTGTGATGGTGGTGACATGATTCCATGCCTTTGTCAAAACTCATAGAACTGCACACCAAAAAGGGCAAATTTTACTCTATGTAAATTATACCTCGATTTGTTTTAAAAAAAAAAAAAAAAATCCTCTAATAACTACATTGGTCAGTCCTTTTTGGACCGAGACGAGGCCTTACATAAACTCCTCACTTACCTTTGAAAGTGGAAACTGGACCTCTCTATGCAGTCGGGTGTGTCAGAGGATCACTGGCCGCTGCAGAAGGCGCCTCATTTTGAAAGGGGTTCGGACTGTACAAGACGTTCCCTTCTCATTCCCCCTGTCCTTCATTCATTCAGCAGCCCAGTGGTGTTTACCGAACACTCCTAGGAGGCAGACGTGGGGCTGGGCAACGCAGAAGTAGCTGCAGAACAAAATGCAGCTGCTGCCCATAGGCTAGTGGGCAGGGTGGGGGTGGGGTGGGCAGGGAAGTAAAGAAACAGCAACAAAACAAGGAAGCTTCTGGGAGGAAGCCAGCCTGAGCGTGTTAGCCAGGTAGGGCAATGGGTAGGAGGACATCGTCATGGAATGCACACATGTAAAGGCCCAAAGGAGAGAGCAAAAGGGGCACACTGTACAGTTGTGAGGAGTAAGTTTGGTGGGAGCAGGGAGGCCAGGGTATGGGCATGCTCTAGTTAACTTTCAGCTAAAGGGCATCTTCCTCTCTTCCTCCTTCCTTCTACCAGTTTGAGGCTCTACTTTGAAGAAATACGTGCCACAGAGGGGAGAAAACGGCCGTCATAATTCGGGTCTTTCAAAAGGTTTTAGACATTTAATAAATCTTTGCTCAATAAATGAAGAGACTTCAGATAAATGGGATTAATGGGTCAAAAGCTCCTGGGTACTTGGGCTTCTTAACTTTTCATCTGCTTTAACCTGGGACTGTGAACGATACTTTCCACATCAGTAAAAGGGAAAATTCAGATGCTAAAGTGGGAACTACAACAGCAAATAACACCCCTGCAGTCTCCCATGGGATCTCCTCAGTCTTAACTGTCTCACCTTAACCCCAAGACTGTTCTAGGGAATCCAAATGGACGTTTCCCAGATTTCGCTGTTGAGCCAGCTTTCTGAATTACATAGAAAAAAATTTCTAACTTGCCTGAGTATATTTTCCTGTATCATATATGGGTGTATGTCATCATTATATGCCATAAGGAAGGATTCCATCCCAGGCCACAGATCACTGAGCAGTGGCCAAAATCAGCTAGAACATTTATCCCCCAAAAAGACACTGGATAGAACCCCCACAATCTCATGGGCCAACAAAAGCTGTGTCCACTTGTCCTTTAGGGCTGCTTCCATAGGCCATTTACCTGCATCCACTATAAAGATAGCCTTACTGTTCTCAGCAGGGGCCTGGTGTCTGACTTTGGAGCAGGATTAATTCTAATCTTCAGCAGCAAAGCAACTGGCCTAATTTCAAATGTATGGCTATTTCTAAGATTCAGCACCCAGACAAATAAAACTCCAGTGTCTCCTCACTACTCTGTTGATGGTGGTAATGAACTTGAACAGGGCTCCTATTTATGAATCTTCCTGCTAGACGAGGGCAGACTTGTTACACAGAGTCACATCGAGTTAGGTTGGGGAATCATTCCTTCTATAATATTGATATCCTGGATCCCTTTCTACAAAGGAGAACCCTCAGGCCTCATAAGATTCCCCCACTCAAAAGCCTTTGAGCCCCACAACCAGGCCCGGCCCCTCTAACCAGACCTCTGTTCACTCATGTTCCTTCAAGATCAACGGGAAAGAAGCAAGAATGAAAGGGACCCCGAAAGGGACTTGATTCACGGGGGTGTCGGGTGAGACTAGAAGTGGCATGTGGGGGAGGGCGTCTGCCAATGATTGATCGGTGGAACCGGGAATTTTGTGTTTCAGGGTTATCTGTCAGAAGGGTTGGTGACAAAGTGGTACCGCTCCCCACGACTGCTCCTGTCACCCAACAACTACACCAAAGCCATCGACATGTGGGCCGCCGGCTGCATCCTGGCGGAGATGCTCACGGGGAAAATGCTCTTTGCTGGTGAGTTGTTAACCCTGCCATCTGCCACCTCGTCTGGTGTCATAAGAAGGAAGAGCTGAGTGCAAAACATATGCCAATCTTTGCTACGGCCTGAATGTTTGTGTTCCCCTAAAATTCACAGGTTGAAATCCTGCCCGCAAGGTGATGGTATTAAGGGGTGGGGCCTTTGAGAGGTGATTAGATCATGAGGGTGGAGCCCTCATGAGTGGGATTAGTGCTCTTATAAGGGAAGCCCAAGGAGCTTGTTTGTCTCTTCCACTGTGTGAGGACACACCGAGAAGGTGCCATCTATGAGGAATGGGCCCCCCACCAGACACCAATCTGCCTTCCCAGACTTGGACTTCCCAGACTTTAGAACTGTGAGAAATAAATGTTGTTTATAAGCCACCCAGTCTATGGTATTTTGTTATAGCAGCCTGATTGGACTGAGACACACTTATATTCAGACACCTTGAGACTGATGGCTAAAAACACCCACCCTACATTTTCAGCCCCTTCCTCCTCTCTCTCTGCCATTGTTCTCTGTCCTGTAGCCACATCAAGTGACCCACAGCTTTCCTAATCCATCATCATTTTTTGTTCACCTTGGCATAAAGATCCTTCTCTGCTTAGAAAACTCCTACTGAGCCTTCAAAACCCGGTTTGTGTTCTGTCCTCCGTGATGTCTTCCCTAACTTCCCAGAGCATGAGTCTCTCCTCTTGGTGCTCCCATTGCACTTCACGTTCATTCTCGGCCTCTCTCTCCTTGCTTGGAAGAGTACTTGCTCTCTTCCATTCTCTCCTCCCTCCTCTGCAGTGAGGCTCACACCCCCTCTGTCCCACTGAAGCTGTGCCCACCCAGACTGCCGTGTTCTTAACCCAGAGGAACCCGCTTTAGCCTCATCCTGTAGCATTGGTCAGTGATGACCATCCCTTCCTTCTTGAAACTCTTTGCTCCCTGGGCTGGCAGCCTCAGTTACTTCTCAACCCACCATGTCCCTGAGCCCTTCCCAATTTTGCACTCTCAGCCCTAAAAGCTGCTGTCACTCACTTGTGGAATTTTAACACCCCCACCACCACCACCTCAGGCTAACCTTGCACAGTCTGGAAGCCCAGAAACACTCCAGACGGTCGTCGCTGGAGGCCCACGGTGACACCAGCTGGCCGCCATGTGCTCCGGCCCTGGCGTGGCAGTCGGAGCCCTGAGAGCCCACCTCCTGGCCGCCTTTCCTCTGCCTGAGTCCAAACCGCTCAAGCCTCTGGCCTCTCTCACACCTGTCCTCCCGCCTGACCTCATTCCACGGTGCTCCGTCCTCGCTGCCTCGCCTCGGCCCCCTGCTGCAGCTCTCCCGCCTCCTTAGCTCTCCCTGTGCTCCCCAGGACACACCTTCTCCCCTCGGCTCTCTCCAGTTGAGGGTGTCCTCTCTCCCGTTCCCTGCACACAGGAGCAGGACAGAGCCTCAGCCTCCTTGCTCACTGTTGCTTCTCTGCTGCTATAAAAAAGCAACCCTTCCCTGCGGCACATGCCAGCCAGATGGCCTCTCCTCCCCCCCACCTCGTCCTGCCATGCCAACACCTACTCTCCTCCGTCACCCCCACCCTGAGGCTGTCGGCACTGACGTCACGGCTCCCCCTCCTCACCTGGTCCCGCTGCCATTCTGTGTGGCTGGTGTGGCTCACTCATCTACTATCCTGGCCTCAGAGTCCCCACCTCCTCAATTCCTGGGATCTTCACCACCTTCTTCAGCCTGTCATTCCTGTGTCCACGCCCTGGACTTAGTGTCATCACCCAGAGCTGCTCTGGGGAGGAGGGATCTGAAGAGGGCATCAGAGTGGCAAATGCTAGGAAGCTGAGTGTCCTGGAAATGGAAAAGGACATTAAAGCTGGAAGGCCTGAGAAGTCACCCACCCCGTCCCCCCACTTGACCAGTGACTGTGGTGCTGCCCAGCGGGAGCACCTTTTGCTCTCTGCCAATCGGCCCCTTGGCGGCATGGCCGGCACTGAGGCCTGCAGGGCGGACCCGTGCTCCTGGGAAGGGAGGGGGCAAGGGAGGGTGTAGGAGAGAGTCACCCCAGCCCCCTTTCATAACCCAGGACCTAATATTATAAGATTCCCCCCACCAAAGCCTTTGAGCCCCACAACAAATAAGACAGCAGTGCCCCTTCTGGTGTCCCTGAGAGCTAAGGTGTGTCCTTAGTGTCCATCTGGGTTCCCTCCACCCTAAAATCCCGACTTTCCCTGTCTACCAACCCGAGCCTGCAAGTCTCAGGGCTGCTGGCCATCCCCCCACAGCCCCTCGTGGACCTGGCTGTTCTTTCTCTTTGTCAAGTGACCACGTATTAGGCAGCTGGTACAGTAATTAGCTGAGCAGGCATTGCAGAATGCTTAAGCCCACAGGTGAAAAGGAGCTTCCTATTCACCAGTTGAGACCCCAGGCTCTGGCAACTGTTCTGTGTGCACAGAACATAGTGGCCAGGAGGGGGACAGTTAGGAGGCAGCAGGAGAAAGTCAGATGAGACTCTCTCTGCCAGAGAACTTAGGATTGTAAGGCAGAATTTAGACGCCATCCCCAGAAGGGGCCCGGGACACCTCACCTCTTGTTTAACAGGTGAATTGTCTTCAAATAATGCGGGGTGGGGAAGTCAGCTTAGAGAAGAAATGGCTAAGAGTGGCCTTGATATGGGCAGGACTGTAAGACAAAGCCATGTCTGAATAGCCAAGAAGGCCTTTATACTGGGTACAGGTAAATGTCAGGAGCTATAGGAACAAATTTATCCAATGAGGAGCGATGAGAGACCCGGAAACTTCGTGTCCAACCCCGGCAGCGAGGGCGTTATTCTAGGCTAAGCTACTCTTTCTTTCGTTCATGCTGTCAACTTTTTCCAGTAAGTATTTAAGATACACACAATATATTTTTTAATGTAAAATTAAGTAAGAGGGGAAAGAAGTCAAGGGGAAAAAATGACAAGAAAGTAACATGAAGCAGAAATCGGGACTCATGCCCCCAAAATCTAGGCCCCACATGCAAATGTCTTCATTTGCCCACCGGACTCTGAGGGGCCCTTAGTGTCTTCCTTCTGGAGGATTTTGTGCTTTGGTGGATCCTTGACCAGGTGCCGGGAACACAAAACTGAGTAAGAGACAGTCCCTGTTCTCAAAGGTCTGATGGCCCAGTTGGAGACACAAAGGGTTAAAACAACAACAACAAAAACTAACAATATGCAGTGAACCAATGTGTGCCCAGGGGGATCCATCCTGCTATCTTATTCTTCCAAGTGAGATTGCACAGACCTCCCACTTCCATGTTTTCCGGCCAATTCAAGGTGGGGATGGGGGGCGGGAGCGAGGTCTAGCCCTAGATACTGACTCAAAACTCTTTCCCCTCCAACCGCCGCCACTAAACCCTGGATGGCTCAACATCCCTGGCCCTGCCTCCACCATAATCTGGGTCAGAGGTGCCTGGCAGACTCCATTCTCCCAGCTTTGAACCCTCAGCTCACAGGACTGTGCTCCAGCTGCCCTTCCCATGGGCGGACACTGTCAGGGCAGATGGAGGAAGGCGGGGCTTCCCCATGCCAGAGCAGGCAGGTGACTCTTGTGGTCACGAGATGGTGGCCATAGATCTAGCTTTCCGGTCCTCACACAAAAGTGTCCAACTAAGAAAGGGGGGGTGCATCAGCCAGGATGGCAAGACAGCTCTTCCTGTACTTCTGTCCTACCAGGGTGGAACGTCTTCCCTGGAAGTCCTTCGAGCAGACTTCTGTCCCTGTTTTAGTGAGTCACTTGGCCTCCCCTCGTTGCAAGGGAGGCAGGGGAAGCAAGCAGCTGTTGTGACACGGAAAGGACACTCTCCCAGTAGAGAAAGGATGTCAACGGCCACATCCTCCTTCATCCTTAACACCTTCTGCCATTTTTCAGCGGTGTCTTAGTAGACTCAGTGTTAACATGCATCCCCCAAGTGGCATCTGTCACCACGAATCACTCAGGGATGATTAGGACATAAATCCCCCACATGGATTTATTTTATCAACTTCTCTCACAGAAAGTCACTGTTCCCCAGCTCCAAGAAGCAAGGGAAGCCAAGATTTATTCAACATCTGCTACAAGCCAGGTATTTTCCCAAGAGCCTTCAGACCCCATCAGACATGATTCCTTATGACACTCATTCCAAGTGCAAACACTTATCCTCATTCCACAAGGGATGGGGAGAGAGAACGTGGGGACTGGGTCTGCCTCCAGGGCTGTCTGCCACCGATACTCCTGCTCTCTGCCCCACAACATGGATTGCCAACTCCACTGGCTGCCTCCCATGTGACACCACTGATCCCAGGCAGGGGCAGACAAGTGAGGGAGGCTAGTTCTCTGCCAACTCCCTCTGTGGCTGAAGAAGCTCCTGCAAGCACAAGGCTATGTACCGCTGGTCCATGTGTCACAGAGGAGAGGGGTCAGGGTCTTGTGAGCAAAGTCCCACCACCTCTCTCTGCAGCTTGAGCACCCATCGACCCCATGGTCCCTTGGTGAGGGGTCTGGACTACTCATTTGGAGAGGGAACCCCGCAAGGGGCTTCCAGAATCCCTGAACTGAGCCTGCATGAATGGAGAGGCCAAAGGGACTCCTTCGGGGTAGACCTTGGGGCTGTAGGGACTTGCCCAGTCAGCATTCACAGCATTCACACACGCTCAGAGCCACACAGGGCAGCGTGGGGGGACGTGGGCAAGCCCCCGCCCTAGGCCACCACCTTTGGCAGACTGGAATCCCACAGGAATCCATGGTAAGGGGAGGTCCCTCTGTGCAGCCGAATGGGTCTGGGGGCTTCTTGAGGGAGGACAGCCATGCTCGAGGACCTAACCTAGCAGAGGTGAGTCGAAAGGCAACTCGATCACAAAAGAGAACATGGAAATCCTGGAGGTCAGAGGACGACAGCAAAGGAGACCGGTCTGACCGATGCCAGCAATGCCAATGCTCTGACACAGCGGCCAGTGTTGCCTGGGTGTGGGAGATGAGTTGAGTTTCTGAGACACACAAAGACTGAAGCTTCTTATGGAGGAGAACTACGTCTCACTCATTCCCAGCATCCAGCATGGCACCTGGCATGAAGAAGGTCTCGGTAATTAATTATTTATTGAATGAAGGAGTGAGTACATGCCTGAATGAATGCTTGAGTCCATCCTGCCCCACCACACTTCCCCCATAGACCTGCCATAGTCTGTCTTCCTTCTCCCAAGGAGTACAGAGGCTGTGTGCGCAAAATACATCCCAAACCCAACTGGCTGTTCCTGATTTGTTTTTTCTCTTGAGAGTTTTCTGGATGGACTCTCCTAATTGGAAACTAAAGGGTAAGGCTCATTTCTAGACTTAAAGCTGTTTCCCTCCCCGCCTGGTAAAGAACGTGCAGAGGCATGTGGGAAGGAGCACTTGGAAAGCACTGGGCTAGGTGGTTCCCATCGCCTTAGCACTGGCTGCCTTGGTCTATATCAGACTGGTCGGCTCCAGAGGCACAGAACACTAGGGGGATGGACGGGGCCTTGGACACAACCAGATTCAACCCTTCTTTCTACATTGGTGAAGCCAAGCCCCAGAGACAGCAGCAACCTGCCCACAGTCACACAGCAAGTTAGTGACAGAGTGAAGACCAGAACCCAGGTCCCCTGTGTCCCAGCCCAGTGCTGCCCCACTGTCCCATGTTGCTCCTCCGCAGCCACCTGGAGCCTCTTTGGGGCGTCTGCACGCTGCAGCCCCACGAGGACACACGCTTAACCACCTGACATTTGCCTCCCCAGGGGCCCACGAGCTGGAGCAGATGCAGCTCATCCTGGAGACCATCCCTGTGATCCGGGAGGAAGACAAGGACGAGCTGCTCAGGGTGATGCCCTCCTTCATCAGCAGCACCTGGGAGGTGAAGCGGCCACTGCGCAAGCTGCTCCCTGAAGTGAACAGTGAAGGTACCTGAGCCTGACAGCAGCCGGGCCAAGCACCCTGCAGGCTGACCTTGGCTTCACCTGGCGGGGAGGGGGCAGGCAGGTCTCCTTCCAAAAGGGCAAAGCACAGTGCTCAGATGTAGAAGTCGAGGCTCTCTCTCCACCAGTGGGGGTGTGTCCCAGCCACTTCCAGATGGAGGGTCGAGGGTCTCTGGAGTTCAGCCATTCGGCAGCCCTGGGGCGGGCGTTAGTGGTCCTCTGTGTCCTGCCCCACGTTTCGCTTGCCTTTTCCTTCTCATCTTTCTCGCTTGCTTCTTCCCTCTGTTCCTTCATCCCCCTTTACTTGTTTTCCCGTGGAAGGCATGGTGTCAGCCTCTAGCCTTGGGGTAACAAGGCATCGCTGAAATGAAATGTCAGTGGGAGAAAGGGCTTCGAGCCCACCTGCCCAGAGGAGCCATCGGTGGCCCTCAGCTCCACTCCCTCTGCTATAGGTTCGAGGCCCTGCAGGCCTGGGAGGAGGCCAGAAGGTCTGTCTGGCTGTAGCCCTCAGAGGCTCAAGGGACTCAGTCTAGGTGACAGCATCCCTCAGCAGCCAAAATGCCCATATGGGACAGGTACAGGACAGAGAGGGAGGCCCCAAGACCCTATTGGGGCATTCAGTTCTGAGCTCCATTTATCACAAGATATAAATACACCAAAAGTGATGAATCTGCTGAAGAAACCTAATATACAGCACAGGTAAAAGGAGTGCTTGGGATGACGCAGGGTCGAGGGACTCAGGGTCCTTCCCATTGCCCCTCACTCTTGAGAGATGCTCCTGAGAATCTTTCCAGAACTCTGGGGCTCTGAGAAGCTGAGCTTGGAATCCACTGGGCCAGAGGAAGGTGACAAAATTGTACAGAAGCCTCATTATATAAGACATGCCTGAAAAACTTCTGGGAGGTTGAGCCCAGAAAAGAGGCATTTAGGAAGGGTATGGAGTTAAGGTAAAGCTGGTGCTGTAGCAGATAACCCTGAAATCTCTGTGGCTCAACCCACTAGTAGTTTATTCACGTGCAGAGTTGGGAACACGGGGAGGCGGGGCAGGGGAGAGTGAAGGGCTGGGACCCACGCCATCAGAAGGCCTGCCATCTTCAGCATGTGGCTTTTGAGGTCACCCTGGGCATCCACTTCCAGACAAAGCCAGGGGAGAGAGGGCAGAGACTCTTGCAGGAGGTTTTTCTGGGTCAGGCCTGGAGGTAGGGTACACACATCACTTCTACCCACATTCCTCAGCTCCAGGCACACAGCCACATCCCACTGCAGGAGCGGCTGGGAAGGGGAGGCCGGCAGTGTGCCAGGAGGGGGGCTTGCATGGGACGTGCCTGCTGCCTGGAAGCATGAGAGGGGCAGTCATGGGGCAGAGAGGACACACTGAGGGGTGGCCCACCGAGGGCAGAGCAAGGCCCAGGGTGGAAGTTAAAGGAGGCAGATTTAGGTTTGATAGAAGGAAGACCTTTCTAGTGTTTGGGGATTCCCAGAAGTGTCTGGACACCTGCTGGGGAGCAGCTGTCAGGGAGAGGGAAGAGGACTCTCATGCTTGCTGGAGTTAGTGGAACGGTGTTGGGGTTAGTGCTTTCCAAACCAGGGTTCACTGGGCTTTTTAATGATGATGACAGTGGTGCTACTGCCTGCCAATGTTTACAGCTTTAATTCTCTTGTTTCTTGGTCAGAATGTCCAGTAATGAATGGGTGGGGCCGAGGGAGGGGCTAGAAGCCCAAAGAGAGAAAGATTTGCCCAGGCCTGGAGCCAGGCCCTGCACTGAAACACCCGATTCTTCCAGTCCTGAGAATTTGTGAGGTGGATCCTCTTTTAGGTCTGCAACCCCAGATCCAGAAACACCTTCTGAGCGTCAGAGTGTTTGGGGTGATCAGAGTTACTTCTGCTTAATTAATCTTTCAGTCTAGGGTTATGCAGCACCGCATCCTCCTGGGAGGCCAGCGACCTTCTGAATCCATTGATTTCCTGAATCATTGATAAATTTACCTGCAAAGAGATCCAGGGCTGGTGTGAGAGGCAGGTTAATGGTGTGGGCTAAGGCCCACCGGGAGCCTCTCAGAGGGGTCAGCAGCCCTGGCCTTGAGCTCAGCTCTGTTTCCCCCTTTCCACGTGGGCTGTAACATGAGTGGCCAAATTATGATTGAAGTGGAGCCTCCAGAGACTCCAGCACTGGGAAGGAATACAAACCTCTAGGCTAGACCTCGCCCTGGGATAACCCAGGGCAGAGCTCCAGGACAGGGGAGTTCAGGGGAAGGGACACTGGTACCTGTGTGCAGAGCTGATGTTCAGCCAGCACACACCTGCAGGCTGCTGAATCTTCATATACCCTCAGGCTGGTTGGCAAACCACCTCTGCACAAGGCTTTTGAGTGTCCTTCCCTTCCCCAGGTCCTCCCCCACCAAGAACTCCCCTTGATGTAGCCATTAAAGGGCTACTGCCTGGCACAGCAGGGGGTTTCAGCCTGGTTGTTCAGTATTTTGAATCTCTCTCTATCAAACCTGACTGCCTTTGTCACACTTCCAGGGACAGCACATGGTAGAAAGAGCTCTGGACTCAGACCAGGAACTCTGGGCTGTGGAGGCCCCATCCCACCTGTCCTCTGCATCACCTTTCTCACTGCTGGCACCTGGGACCCTGCCTAAGGGCTCAGAAGCAGGGCCTTCTGCCCTGCCCCGAAGGTGGTACCACCTCTGAGGTGTGTCCCACGCTGCCTCCTGGAGGACCTCAGTGGAACTGAGCCCCAGGTGCCCACAGGAGCCACCTGCCCATTTACACACCTCGTAATGGTTTCCCCCCACTCCCTTACCTGTGCTTCCTGGGGTCCCCTGCCACATAAGCCAGCTGCACCTTTGTCTCTGGATCTGTCTCTGGAGGAACCAGCCTAAGACATGCTTCAGCCCTGGACCTCCTCTAACCAATGGTGGCCTTAAGCAGGTCACTCTATCCCTGGCGGTCTCTACTGGATTCATTTGCAGAGTCAAGAAGGCAGCATGGGCTCTGCCTTTATCACTGGGTGGTGGTGACCACCTTGAGAAAGAAAATGGCTAAAAATCTTTTTACAAAGGCAAAAGTACAAACTCCAGGGAGTGTCAGCATGCTGAGGCATACCCTTCTCAGCTTGGCAGGGGCAACAGATGACCTCATGTCCCATTTTGCCCCCCATAGCCATCGACTTTCTGGAGAAGATCCTGACCTTTAACCCCATGGATCGCCTAACAGCCGAGATGGGGCTGCAGCACCCCTACATGAGCCCGTACTCGTGCCCCGAGGATGAGCCCACCTCGCAACACCCATTCCGCATCGAAGATGAGATTGACGACATCGTGCTGATGGCCGCCAACCAGAGCCAGCTCTCCAACTGGGACAGGTGTGGGTCCAGGCGCTTCCAGCCCTGGTGTCTGGAGGCCACACTCCCCTGTCTTTCCATTTCTATTTCGCCTCTGATCCTCTGTGGCCTTTTCCTGTCTCCCAAGTTGTATAGCCCATTGGGTGCTTTCCGCAGCTTAGCTTCCTGTCTCCTGTCCCCAGACACTCCCAGTAAATGCCCAGCTGTGGGCTGCACGCATGGGTCAGGGGCCTTCCTTTGTGCAACAAGCCACCCCCAGCCCAGCGTCCCTCACCATGAGTCTACTGAACACAGGGCTCGATGCAGTGCTGGGCAAGCATTCAGGGAGTACGTGAGTACCCCCTGCAGGAACTCACTTCTAGCAGGCTGGAAATTTGCCCTTGAAAAGTAAACTGTGATAATGCTAGGCAAGAAAATAAGGCAGAATTTACCATTACAAAGCACTTTTTCATGTTTCACATCATTTGCACCACCTGAGAATGCCATGGGGAGCTCCATTGTTACTGCCCATTGCCACATGGAGAAGCTACAGCTCAGAGGTTAAGAGACATGGCATCATGTCATGGAGCTAATACCTGGACCTTGTGGGGCCCTCCCTAATCTGTGTCCATTTCAGATGCTGCTAAGCCATCACAGGACTCTTTCCTGCTAAACTGAGCTTCAGAATCCTCAACAAGTATTCCTGAAAGCCACTACCAATGAATCAGCATTGGGTAGAAGATATATTTTTGAACAATTTCTGCCTAGCCACATAATGATCTCTTAGATCGTTTCCTGCTCTGACGTTCTTAGATCAGGCAGCTAAATGTTTGGGCATCGCCATCTGCTAATTCTGGGTGGGAGTCTAGAAATAGCAGTCGAGGGCTCAGCAGCGAGGACTCCGAGGGAACCTAACTGGGAGTCCCACTGCTGTGGGAATGTGACAGCTAGTTACATAAGTGACAGATGAGCAATTTCTCCTTTTCAGTCATTTGACAGATGATGGGTTTCAGATTAAGGAGGCATTGAGGGAGGGCCAGGGCATCATTGCTATTTTGGGAGAGGTTTGCTCATTTGTTATTGTCAATTGTTTTCAAGTGTTGCCAGCAAAGGAGCCTCTCTCTTCTGCCACCTCCATGCTAGGCCTGCCCTTGACTGTGGCCCCTGCTGCCCCTCACCTTCCTCCATAGAACTTAGAGCATTGGCTCAGTGAAGTTCATCCTATACTTACCATGGCTGTGGCCTAGGGTAGGTGCCAGGAAAAACTGTAGCAGGATTTCTTTGGTTGCTGCCTGTCAACTCCGACCACCCCTTAACCTGATGTACCTGTGCTGGGACATTTCCCATCACATCTGCATGAGGGTGGAGGATGACAAAGGCCCTGGTGTGGGCAAACTACTTAACCTCTTCGAATGCCTATTTCCTCATCTATGAAGCAGAGGTGATAACACGAAGCCTTCAGGGTTACTAGGAAGACTACAGACAATGTATGTTTGGCACTTGGAGTAGAGCAGCAAAGGGTTAGGGTCCTCACAAGCTCTTCCTCCTAGAAATCTCTGCAATTTTGAGGCCATACAAGTGAGGAGGAGTGTTCAGCTCTAGGAGTGATTCTGGCCCTAATGATGTCACTGGGAGGTGGACGGCACTGAGGCCTTCCTGCACTCTCAAACCACATGCTGTGGACTGCAGCTGCCTGGTCTGCCCCATACAGCCAAACCTGGCTGTCCTTGGTTTGTCTATTGGTCCCACGTGAGCACCAGGCCTCTTGCTCAGGGAGCAGCTGGCTGTGGGCTGGTGCCTCTGCTGTGCCCCTGTGGTGGATCTGCAAGGAGCACCTGGCACAAGGAGGGGTGGGCTCAGCCAGTCCATCTGCCCTACCTTTGCTCTTGTCCAACTGACTTCACTCTCCATGGCTGCAGGGGCATCAACATAGGGCAGAATTCCAAGGATCTTTGGCCTCTCCTGAGGGTGTCTGTAATCTTTCTGTAAGCCCCACCTGCTCTGCATCAGCACAGGGTGCTGCGGGGCACCCAACCCAATCCACTAGGGCAGGAGTTCTCAGCCCCGGCTATGCCTTAGAATCACCTGGGGAGATTTTACCAACACGCTGATGCAGGGTCCCACCCTAGATCTGCTGAATCAGAATTGGGGTGGGGGGCAGCGAGGCAGGCATGGCATTTTATTTTTAACTCCCCTGTGTGAGTCTAATCTGAGCCTGGGTGAGAAAAACTCCTGCCGGCCTTGCTACCCAAAATGTGGTCCCAGGACCTGCGACATCAGCACCAACTAGGAGCTTGTTGGAAATGCAGAATCTCAGGTCCCACCCCACATCTACTGAATCAAAATCTGCGTTTTAGCAAGATCCCCAGGTGATCTGTGCCTACATCAAAGTTTGAGGAGCATTACATAGGTGGGTCTGCTAGAAAGTTCCATGAGGACAGGGACTTATTTTTGTTTAGTTCATTGCTGTGTCCAGGAATGTCTACAACAGTGAGTGCGTGGCACATCGTGGGTACTCAAGAACTATTTGTAGGCTTCCAATGCATACAAAGGAATACAAGGGTTAAGCCTGACAATTGGTCCCCCCACCCCCACCCCCACCCCACCGCTGAGCCCTCAAGGCTCACCAATACCCGTCCCACCAGCCCTGTCCTTGGAGGTGGAGGTCAGAGGCTGGAAGGAGTGGACAGCTGGCCTGTGAGTGGCAGGCAGGGGTTAGGGAGCTTGGCTTCTCGCCTGAAGCCAACCCCCGGGGGTCCAATCGCCGCTCTGTTTGTCCCCTTGCAGGTACCCTGTGAGCCTGTCGTCGGACCTGGAGTGGCGGCCCGACCGGTGCCTGGACGCGAGCGAGGTGCAGCGCGACCCGCGGGCGGGCTCCGCGCGGCTGGCCGAGGACGTTCAGGTGGACCCGCGCAAGGACTCGCGGAGCAGCTCGGGGCGCTTCCTGGAGCAGTCGCGCTCGTCCATGGAGCGCGCCTTCGAGGCCGACTACGGGCGCTCGTGCGACTACAAGGTGGGCTCGCCGTCCTACCTGGACAAGCTGCTGTGGCGCGACAACAAGCCGCACCACTACTCCGAGCCCAAGCTCATCCTGGACCTGTCGCACTGGAAGCAGGCGGCCAGCGCGCCCCCCACGGCCGCGGTGGCGGCGGACGCGGTGGCGCGCGAGGACGAGCCGGCCAGCCTTTTCCTGGAGATCGCGCAGTGGGTCAAGAGCACGCAGGGCGGCCCCGAGCGCGCCAGCCCGCCCCACGACGGGCCCGAGCGCCGCGTGGCCGCCTCTCCCCCCGGCCACCTAGCCCCGGTCGACGGGGGCGCCAGCCCCCAGTTCGACCTGGACGTGTTCATCTCCCGCGCGCTGAAGCTCTGCACCAAGCCCGAGGACCTGCCGGACAATAAACTGGGTGACCTCAACGGCGCGTGCATCTCCGAGCACCCTGGCGACCTCGTGCAGACAGAGGCTTTCTCCAAAGAAAGGTGGTGAGGGCGGAGGGGGGTGCTCCAGCCCTCCTCTCCCCTCCAGCAGGAGGCCACCACCCTGGCACCTCCACCACCCTTTCCGCCCCTCTCTGCTGCCTTGGGGTTAGCAGAACACGTGAAGGATCCGAGGAGGGAGAGGAATGTCCATTTCTTAAACTGCCTTAATAACTAGCCTTTAACCTCTGGGAGCAAGTTGGAACAGGAGCCTGGCTTGGGGGTTGATCACTTTCCCAGTGAAGGGGAGGCCTGTGTTCTGTAAGTGGTGGTGCACAGGGAGGAAACAGCCTTAGACAGCAGTCTGCAGGCCCTACCTGGGTGGCAGGATGCAGAGGAATCTTGCAGACATAGTTCTGCAACCATCTGGCCCAGTTAGCCTCAACTGACAGCTGAGGAAGGACAGTTAGGCCCAGAGAAGCAGTGATTTGCCTAAGATCGCAGGCTCCTCAGTGTCCAGGGCCCTGAATCCCAGTTTCCTGGCCCCCAGGCCAGTGTCTGTCCACTATATAATGTCTTCCTCTGCTGGGGTCGTTCTGGCTTTTTGGTCAGAAAATTTGGTCCAAGATGTTTCTTCCCTTCCCATTACCATCTGACCCACTGGATGTTCTTCTATTCAGAGCAATTTTTCTTGTACTCTGAAATTGGAAACTGAACCAGTTTCTTTCTCCCAGTCACCAAGCATATTTTTCTGGCTCCCCTAGTACTTAAATGTTCTCATCTGCAACACCCCTGTATTTGCCTCACCCCTGCATGGTCTGAAATCTTTGTTTCAGACCAGAGCAGGTTGGGGTCCGTGGGTAAAATCAATGCTTCTCCCGGGCCTGTGTGCACACCTCCTCCAGCACTCCCTGTGCACTTTCCTGACATGCAAAGACACAGCCCTTGTTCCCCATGGATGTCCTACACAGGCAAGGTTCAAGATAGCAATTCCAAGAACCCCTCCAACCTTCCCCTCCCAATTCCCCACCAACCTCTACACAGCTCCTCTCCAAGCCTACCTCGGGACCTAATGTTCTCCACACGAATTGCTCATTTGGAGGACAGCAATGAGGCACCTGCCATAGAGCAAACGTGTTAGGAGAGAAGGTTTCACATGGGACCCAACATCCTTCATTAGTACTGCCCTTGATTTTGATCATCCATTTAGTCTTGGCAAAGAGTAGATCCAGAAATGCATTGGAGAGCAAGTGACCTTGGGGTCAAAGAATCCAGAAAGGTAGGGAGGTGTGAAAGGAGGGGTGTCAACATCGAGGGCTCTCAGGGGTCAGGCACCAGCATGGAGACCTCACGACAATGCAGGGGACTCAGAGCAGTGTAGGCCAAGATGAGTTGGGAGCACACAGACCCAGGGGTGCACTCGCACAGAGCGTGGGGTAATGGTGTGTAGACTCAGCAGGCCCTCTGCAGAAGCATGGGGTGGGGACACTGGCAGCCCCCGATCTGGTCCCCTGGAATGCTCTGCCATTTCTGCCACTGGTGTTCAGCTCCTCCCCTCCCCAACACTGAGAAAGATACCCACAGGAAGTCCAGCCAGTCTGTAGGTAGAGGATTACCTTGGCGTTGGTCTCGGGCTGTGTTCATCCTCACATCATAGCACCTTAAACCTAATCAGCAAACTACAGTTTGTACATTGAAACCTGCATCATGTTAGACACTTATATTTAAAAACAGAATTAATCACACTGACCAGTTTTTAAATGGCAAATATGTAAATATGAAGTGTTTGAGTTTTGGGTTTTTTGTTTGTTTTTTAAAGAAAAGGAAATGTACACCACTTCTCATGTGCCATTTATCCTCAGAGGACGGCTTTACTTTTTTGCTAGAGGAACAAGCCGCTGACCTTGACCGGGAGTTCATATATAACTGTTATTACAGAGGAATTGTTATAACTACTCATGTTTTAAAAAAATCTACTAAACATTATTAAACTTGATCGGGACAGGCCAAATAAAGTTTTATTGGAACGTAGATTCATTTATGTATTATCTCATGCATTTATATATCATCTGATCCTGTCTTTGACAGTGGTTGATTGGTCGGAACCTAGTTGGCTTCTCCCTGCACCCATGAAGGCCGGTGTGTTTTTGGGTGTGGGGAGGAATCTACGGACTTGGTAATTAGGAAGTGACTCCAGAATCATCTGGTGAGTCCTTGTGTCCATATTGTGGATTTCAGACCAGCCCTGGTCCTTCCCTCTGGTCACAAAAGGTGCCAACATCATGAGATTGGGGGGAACCGCCCACCTAAAAATACCCGCCTGAGCCACACCTCACGGATGCCTGAGATGTCACCCATTTGGAGCTGACCCCTTTGTAATACCTGTGTCAAAGTGTTTGCCCTAACTTCATTCGTTATTCAACAGATACAGCTGACCCTTGAACAACATGTGTCTTTTGGTTAAAAGAACTTTCTATTGTTGAAGCGCACCTGGGCCAAGAGGCCTGTTAAGGTAATTATCCGATTCTCTGCAAAGTGTTAGCTGAGAGGAACTGTCTCCCTGCCGAGTGGATGCGAGTGGAGGGAGGCCCAGAGCCAGGGCGGACACCTGGTTGAAATTTTATCTTGGAAAAGGCTTGAGGCCCAAAGTGAGGCCTGGGCTGCTGAAGCATAGGAAATGGGGTGTGGGGCAGAGGGAGTTGAGAATCCCAGACAGCAAATAGCATGAAAGAGGAAGAAGGACCCAAGAGAGAAGCAAAGAAGACACCCGAAGGAAATATTTCACAGCCAGGCCTAGCCACCTCTGATGCTAAGAGCAAAACTTCTCTTGAGAGGGTCCCAGGGATGCTCTGTGTGTATAACATAGGCATCAGCTAAGTACGGCCTCCAAGCTAAAGGTTTTATTGGAACATAGCGAAGCTCTCTCATTTTCACATTGTCTGGTCCTGTCTTTATTTAAAATTGTGATATTTTTCTTATCATGGACTTTTCTGCAATAATTTAAAAATTTTTAATATTGAAATAAATTATTTATCTTGGTTACTGAGATATTTGGGGACCCTTAAATTTTGTGCCCAAGGTCAGGGCCTCACTCGCCCCCACCCTGGTCTATGGCTACTTCCCTCCTACAGCAGCAGAGTTGAGTAGTTGCAACAGTGATCTTATGGCCCAAAAAACCTGAGATATTTATTACCTGGACCTTTACAGAAAAAATTTGCTGACCCCTGGTGTAAGATGCCATGTGGTCTTCACATCTTTGCGAATAAGTTCATGGCTTGGCTTGGCTTTTCTAGCTACTGACATTCCAATTTGGAAATGACATATTTTCATGTGTGATTTTCTTATTACACATCCTATTTTACTTTACATTTCTTTAGGGAAATGTCTTCATTTGCCAGTGAGAAGTTACCTTGAGAGTGTGGGAACCCTCCTATTTGGGCTGAGGGGACATTGTGCCATTTTAACTATTACCATGGTTAAAAACCAGGCTTTTAGCTGGGATGGTTAGAACAGGCAAAAGGGAAGCCCAGCTTGAAAGTGTGGTTCTCAGTTGAACTAGTAAGCTCTACATGGAGAGGGGAAATGTCTAATGTCCCCAACTACATGGTTATGAGTCAAACTGTAGAAGGGTATGTCAAACAGCATCTTCTGTCACTGAGACTAAATGACTGAGAGAAACTTAGCCCAGGTAATACCTGCCCAGGTAGCAGTCCTGCCTTCATTCATTATTCTGTGGATATAAATACGGACAGTAGACGGGAATTTACAGATCATCTAATCCAACCCTCTCATTTTGCAGATGAGTAGACTGAAACCCAGAGAAAGACAGCAATTTGCCCAGAGCCACACAGTTAGTGTGAGCTACACAGTTAGAGCTAGAAATAGAACCCACATAATCTTTCCAGGATCAAACTCATCTTGTTCAGCCAAACCGGGGTGCAGATGCTGGGACTGAGACTTGGAGGAACGGGGTCAGCCCTGAGGGTGAGAACAGAAAGACCACAAAGGCCCTGTGCTCTGCTCACCTCTCGGCCTGGCTGCCTGGAGCCCCAGGGCTGTAGGGGTAGAGCACCAACAGCACCTACAGGAGTCAACACTGGGATTTAACAGGAAGTAGGTCCAGGATCCAGGCACAGAATAGCTGCTTAGCACTAGCAACACACTCCCAGGCCTGGGTTTTCTCAACCCTCCTTTCCTCCCTGCAAGAACAAAAGCTGGCTTTCAGCAGCCCGTGGCTTTTCTTTTCAGATTCCCCTACACATCCCAAGTCCACCATCAGTGTCCTTCCAGTAGTCCCACTATTCCAACTTTGGGTTCAGCAATCCCAGCCACTGTTGAGAAGTATTGGTGTCAAACCAGTGAGGTTTTTGTATCACAGCCTGCTGTCGGGCCTGTGGCTCAAATGAAAGAGCTGTGTTGTCTTGCCTGAATTTGGGGCCATTTTGGTCCTTGAGTTGTGAGTTTTGTCCCATTAAATTACATTAAGAACTTCACTAAGATCATTGAAAACCCTTCCAGATGTTGACGCTTGAGATCTCAGAGTCCAAGTTACTTAGTCTCCACTGACGTCTCTCTCTTGCTCTGCACATCCTCGGCTAACCAGTATATGAACACTCCTGTGCCTTGATGTCTCTTAGCATCTGGTGGCACACATGAGAATGACGATGTGGTTGGGTTCTGAGGCCAATCTGTGATCAGGAAACCAAACACAACCCACCAGGGGGCTGAACCTCTGTCTTAAGTCTCCTTGATGCAATGCTCTCACCAGACAGCTCCACTAAACTGTAGGCCACATTCCACTTTGTTAGCACTGATTTTCTGGTTTCCAGCAGAAACCAGAAAGAGCCATCTCAAAGTTGGAGTGAGACCAGTCCTGAGGTCCTTACAGCAGGATCATGTTGGCCCTTCGGCACACCTGTCCACCAAGCAGGCTCCGTGATGGGAAACAGGGCGCATAGGAATGACACAAGTGTATGGATTAGAGCAAGACCTCATCTTCAACAACTGCTTCATGCTCTGTCTCAAAGAACTGCTAACAAGTACACAAAAAGGATTTACATCTTCTCTACTTTAATTCACAGGCTCAATACTAAGAGCTTTAAATGACTGAGAAATTCAGAAACAAGGATGCTGTGAGTCATGCTGTGAGTTCGTTTACTCCACTGATATTGTATCAAAATATGATTGCAGAGGTTCCAATGGCCATAAGAGTTTGGTCATCATTGACTTGGGTTGATTCCCAAAAATCAGCAACTGAGATGGGGATTCTGGGACCAGAAATTTTTTGAGGGAATGCTCTAAGAAGAGGGGAGTACAGGAAGCAGAGGAAGGGCTAAGTACAGGGCTGAGGAAGAATCTCAGTAAGCCTGTGTTCTAGGTAGAGACCGCCTTCAGCCCAATCCCACAGAGAGCTCCGGAGCATGAATTGCACCATAGAGTTGGGCCCACCTGGAGGAAAAGAGGATGGCCCTTGGTGCCTCCATGTCAGTCAGTCAGCAGCTGCTGGCTGTGGGGGCTGGGGCAGGGGAACACAACTCGTTCAGCCAAGAGCAATTCTAGAGGCAGATATGAGCCATTTAGCAGCCACAACCCACAGCAGTCAGGTGATGGGTTTGAGCACCTGCTGAAGGGGATGTGGGCAGGGTAACATCTGCATTGAAGGACCACATTAGCCACTATGGGGAATAAAGAGGTAGAAGGACCTGCCCCAGAGGATTTTATAGTTTGGGTGGGAAAACAGGGCAAATATATAAGATCTCTGAGGTGCAAATGGGAGACCTTCAAAGTTCCCCACGTGGTGAACCCCCCAAGGCCCT
Organism: Daubentonia madagascariensis; assembly: GCA_023783475.1. Taxonomy (NCBI): domain Eukaryota; kingdom Metazoa; phylum Chordata; class Mammalia; order Primates; family Daubentoniidae; genus Daubentonia; species Daubentonia madagascariensis. The sequence continues at coordinate 11,405,651 of JAKFHU010000901.1, forward strand.
TCATTATTGATTTCCTGCTGTTGACATTCCGAAAAGTTATCTCTCCACCACTGCTCCCCACCATAGAACCCTCAGCCCAGTGACCGTGCTGGGTGTCCCCAAGACCACCGTTAGGCTTGATTCACTAGAAAAGCTCACAGGACTCAGCAAAGCTGGTATACTCATCAGTTATGGTTTATTACAGTGGAAGCTACAGATAAGAATCAACAAAGGGAAAAGGTCCATGAGAAACCAGGTGTAAGCTTCTGGGTGCCCCACCCAATGTAGTTGCATGAAGATGTGCTTCATTCTCTCAGCAACAATGTGGGAAATATTGTCAATCAAGGAATTTCACGTGAGCCTTGAAGTCCACGATTTTTATGGGGTGGTCAGTCACAGGCAGCCATGCAGTACTCATGTGACTAACTTTAGCTGCTCGGTCTCCAGCCCCCCAGAGATCAAACTGATAAAGCATGGCCCAGGGACTCAGGTGCAAAAAAACACTCTTAGCAGGCAGGATATTCCAAGGGCTCAGACATTATCTTTCAGGAGCCAGTCAAGGACCAGTCCTCCTAAACACAGGCCTTTCTTTGGAATGTGCAGGGTTTGAGCAACCAGGGCCTGCTGAGTTAACCCTTTACTGCACAGTGACATTGAATATATTCATGTCTCCTGCAATTCTAAAGTCGTGTGAGAGTTTGTCTTATGTGAACATTACAGCAAACCTGATGCAACACAGCTATTTATAATAGAGATCTTATTTGCTACAATGTGACTACATACTTTTAAGCAAAGGTAGCATTATTAAAATATAACAATAATAAAATCATGCATGCTGAGGCAGAACAGATCTAACACCTGAGATTCCTTTTCTTATTAAATCATGGTCTGCTTATGAAAGCTGAGCCTGCCAACGAATATGCAAGCTAGCTCACTGCTCATTCTGTCAGCATGGTGGTTACCACTGGGGCGATTGTGCCACATACGTGACAGGTTGCTTTGAAAAGCAATCATTTCGAGCTACCCCAGAGCTATACCGTAACACAGAGCTGAGGGCTTCTGTGTTCTGAGGCCAAGGGAGTTTTCCGGCTGCTCAGCTGCCTAAGGGATGGCCTCATGATGAAGCAGCAAGGTTAAGAGATGAGGATGTCAAAAGCCAGGCTGAGCCACATGCCAGCTCCAACCCTTGGAAGATGTCAAGAGACATGCACAGCCAGATTTCTAGGGGCTCTGGAGGTGGGAGGGAAGGAAAAGTCAGACTCCTGATATAAAGGCTCCTACTGTGTATGATTAGAGGGTGTGATGGTTAATTTTAACATGTTAACTTGGCTGAGCCACAGTGCCCAGATATTTGGTCAAACATTATTCTGAATGTTTTTGTGAGGATGTTTTTAGATGAAATTAATACTTAAATCAGTGGACTTTAAATAAAGCCGATTGCCCTCCACAATGTGGGTGGGCCCCTTCTAATTGGTTGAAGGCCTAAATAGAACAAAAAATGACCTCCCCAAGCAAGAAGAATTCTGCCTGCAGACGGCCTTCCAACTTCAACTGCAACATTGGATTTTTCCTGGATCTCCAGCCTGCTGGCCCTCTTGCCAGCCTCCATTCCTTAAAATGACATCTCTCTCTCTATATATATACACACACACACACACACACACACACACACACAGACACACACACATCTTATTGATTCTGTTTCTCTAGAGAACCCTGACTAATACAGAGGACCAGGGCTTTACATGTGCCATCCCATTTTAACTTCCACAACCTGGGGAGGCAGGTGCTATTATACCCATTTTACAAATGAGGAAACTGAGGCACAGAGAAGTTAAATAATTTATCCAAGGTCAGCAAACATAGGGGTTTGGAACAAGGACAATGCAGTCAGACAGCCTGTGCTGGAATTCCTGCTCCACCACTTACTAGCTGTGTGACCTAGGGCAAGTTACTTAACCTTTCTATGCCTCAGTTTCCTCATCTGTAAAATGGGGCTAATAATATTACCTATGTCATAGTATTATTGTAAGGATTAAAGAAGTTCAAATTTGTAAAGCACTTGGATTAATACAGTGTTTGGTATGTAAAAATGCTATACAGTCAGCCCTCCTTATCCACAGGTCCTATATATGCAGATTCAACCAACTGTGGGTCAAAAATATTTGGAAAAAATAAATATTAAAAATAACAATATAACAATTTAAAAATACAAATTGAAAAACAATGCATAATTTGTATTATTAAAAAACAGTACAGATTTTAAAACAATAATACAAATTAAAAAACAACTACTTACATAGCATTTACATTGTATTAGGTATTATAAAGTAATCTAGAGATGATTTAAAGCCTACAGAGGATGTGCATAGGTTATATGCAAATACTATGCCATTTTATGTCAATGACTCAAGCATCTTTGGATTTTGGTATTCTGAGGGGTCCTGCAACAAATCCCCCCGAGGACATCAAGGGATGACTATGTAAGTGTTTAATAAATAATTAAACTAAAGATTATACCAATTGTAAATGGTGGTGCCAGAATTCAAACCTGATAATGCTTTCAATGTTATGTGCTCTCAGATTTTTTACATTACTCTACACCAAACAATGTACAAAACTCACTTCCCCATTAAAAACAAAAATCAACAACACAAACACCACCCTTTAGAGTACAGTATTTGCCCAGCCCACACCCTCTCTTCCCTGAAAAGTCCACTGCACTGCACCCCGGCCCACAGGGGAGCCTCCTGACTCCAGTTTTCTACGATGGTGACCTTCCTCACTCACCCCCCACCACAGCGCCCAGCATAGCAATTAGACCAGTGTGCTCACCTGACCCAAGTTGGGCAAACAATATTCTCTCTCCTGGGAATTTAGATTTAAGATGCGGAGAGGCTTGTTAGTCTTTGCTGTTGCTTGAATTGAGGACAAGGGCTCTAGGAAGTATTTAAACAAAACCTACATCCCAACCAGAGCTGGGCAAACCCAACCGTGGAAGAGTAATGAACACCAGGTGAGAAGGGAAGATGTGGAGGGTCCTCATGGGGCCAACTTCATCTCCTCCACAGTTCTGCCTAGGACTGGCCCTACCTGGGCCAGGCAGAGATGAGTCAATGACAAGAGAAGTCCCTTTGGCTTAGCACATACATAGAGTCTTTTCAACACCGTGAGCTGACGTTCTCACTGAGAAAAAACATTCAGAGACCAAAGACACAAGGCTGTTGGTGTAATCAAACTTCCAGAAGAATCTGTGAACAGGAAAGTTTATCCAGCCAACAAATGTCCCCTGACCATGGCAAGGAGACAAGCCACAGCTGTTTTTACCAACTGGAGCTCATTAAATTAATTACATTGCCACTGGACAGCTCATTCAACACCCTCAAGGACTTTTAATAAAATCAGGGATGTTAGAGCAGAAAGAGAGCACCTAGTGAATGCAACCCACCACCCTAGAGATAAGGTCACAGGCTCAGACAGTCTAGGTGACAGCTGCAAATGCACACCACAGCCTGGTGGCTCCTGACTCATGCTCTAGTGCTCTTCCTTCTCCAGCATGATACCCTATCCTGGGATTTGGGGCGTTCACTGTGGTTGCCTATTCAAACACTAACTTCAACACTCTTTTTTCTTGTTCACTCTCTCCCAGCCTTCCTGGGAGCATTCCACAGCCTAGTTCAATGAGATATAAAGGGATGTTTCCTGAGAGCTTCTCAATACTCACGTTAAAAGGGCCTAATGAGAAGAAAACCTTCACCCTCTGCTTCCTGCTTTTAAATGCAGACGCAGTGCTGGAACCGCAGCAGCCATCTTGAGATCATGAGGCAATAAGCAAAAGATGAGAAGCCAAACAGACGAGTGAAAAAGAGGGACAGGAAGAGTCCATGATGACATCATTAAGCTGCTGAGCCAGCCCTACAACTGCCTACATTCAGACTTTTCTTAAGAAAGCAATAAATATCCTTATGATTAAGCCTGTTAGTCTTCAGTCACAAGATTTATGTGCAGTTAAAGGCAGACCAGTGAGTACGGGGTTTATTTGAAGGTCCCTGATGCCTCTGCCATCTTGTTCTGCTTCACTGCTGCCACCATTGCAGTTTGGGCTCCCTGCAGCTTGGTAGACCCTTGGTGCAGACTTGCTGTTCTATTCTCTAACATCTACAGTTAGTGAACTTTGCTACATGCCTGTGACCACCTGGCTGCCCCCAGGGGCTTATTTCTGCTTAGTTGTATGTCTTTTATTGCATAGAATCTGGCTTTTCCTAGAGCCAAAGGAGCAAAAGTTTCAAACCACAGTGGACTCTATATATGGCCATCCAGTGCCTCTCACCTCATCCGGCCACCCACGGAAACCTCGTGTTATTTATTGTGTCTTTAACCTAGGGCTCTCTAGCCATCCATCTCCCCAGCCTATTTTTTGAGATGTGTACCGGACACTTGGCCACCCTCAAAAACAAGCTCATTTTCCCTTTTTCAAGTCCCCCTCCTGGCTTTAATATCTGCCCTTGTATCCTACTTTTGTGTACTGGGAGGAGATAGTTACATCCATCCAGCGATACTCCCAGCTGCAAGCCCCATTTCCTCCTCAGCATGAGGGGGGAGGAGCAACTTCGGTGAGAGAGGAGAACATGAGGCCTGTTGCAGGCCCTGCTCAGAGGCCTGTAGAACCACACATTCTCTATTCCCTCCCTCTGTCCCAAGCCACCCCTCTTTAGGGCGGTCATGGCTTACAGCTAAGAACTGCTTAAGATAAAGAACCCAAGACCTTTCTCTACCTGCTTCTCTTCTCATCGAAATCTGCTTGCCCTTCCTTTGTGAAATCCTGGTTGGTGAAAGTTCCGGTCTGCACTGTCCAATCCACACATGGCTACTGAGCACCTGAAATGTGGCTAGTCTATACTAAGATGTACTATTAGGGAGGGAAGAAAACTTTTTCTGTACCCTCCTATATATTCTCTGGCTAGGGCTCTAGAAGTTACATTGACAAAAGATAGAGTAACAGGAGAAAAACGGAGTTTATTAACACAGGTAGCATGCACACACGCGAGAGAAACTCAGTGATGAGTAACCCAAAGTAGTGGTTAGAACTTGGGCTCATAAGCATTTTAACAAAGAACGATAAAATTGTAAAGAAGTGACAAGACAAAAGAAAAGGAGTTTAGGCTTTAGGGGTGGCAACCCATGGTGAGGTAATATATGGGGGAAACTAATGGAAGATCAGGGTTATTTTAATAAGGTTTGCTATGTAGATTTCAATCAGTCCTCTGTCTGGGCTGATGAGGGTCCAAAGATATCTCTGCCTGCTTTTAGGCATAGAGAGGGGAGGGTAGAGAATTGTTTTTGGGTTTTTTCTCCTAGCATCTGCTATTTCTCAATTGTCCTCAGCTCAAAATAATCCTTATGCCAAAGTGGCATATTTTGGGGTGGCATATTCTGATCCCCTTCAGCTGTAAATGTAAAATACATACCAGATTTCAAAGACTTAGTACCCCCAAAAAAAGTAAAATATCTCATTTGTAATTTTTATATTGATTACATGTTGAAATAATATTTTGATATCTTGTATTAAATAAAATATATTAAAACTAACTTCTCCTGTCTCTTCTTAATGTGGCAGGCTGATTTTAAATTGCCCATGTGGCCCAAATTATACTGCTATTGGACAGCACAGTTCTAGAATGCTGTGGGCTGACTACAGCCTTAATCCTTTTACAGTAACATTTAATTTCAGTGGGGTCTTTATATCCTGGAACTAAAGGCGTGGCTCTTATAGCTGAACTCCAGGCCCTATGTAGCCTTTGTGGGCAGGTCTCCTTCAAATCAATCATAAAGGTATTGGTTTCTTGTCTTAAAGATTGTTTGCAAACTCACATAAATAGCCCTAAACTAAAAAAGTGATGTTTATTAGACAGGTACAATAGTGTCTGTTGAAATCAGAGGGCAAGAGGCAGAACCAGGCCGCATGAGGAACTGCCCTTAAACCCCTGGGAAGCCAAGGTCAAGGTTCTTCTCTCCACCTCCTTGTGCAGGGGGTTTATCATCTCATCTCTTAGTCCAAACGCTTTCATTTCACTTGAAGACTTGAACCTAAACGTCCTTCTGTCTCATCTGAGTTTAGCAGAACCAATCACTGAAGTCACCAGAACAGAGTGGAGAATCAAGATGACCTGCTTACTAGATTACAGGTAATTTATTTTATCTCTACTGGTGCCAGACATTGCATTTTACATTTGAGTCGCATGGCTCTAAGCTGTGATTTATTTATTAGACTTGACAATGAGATCAGTCTGTCTTGTGCATGCAGAGGAAATTTTAGTCTGATTCTGAAAGTGGAAGGAGCTGCTGCCAAGATGTTTGCTGCATTAATGTGGTGGTGGGTGGGGGAGGCTTTTCTCTGTCCTGGAGCTCGGCTCTCTGATTGCAAAATTAGGTCAACAGGGATGAAACACCCCTACGATAACTCATAATTATGAAAATCAGCATATATGGAGGATTGTGGAAATCCAACTTCATTTCTTAAAAACCAAATGGGACTTGGTCAGATAGCCAGGCCTAGACCTCTCATGAGAGCAACAGATGTCCCCCCAAATGGAGTGATCGAAGACCCCCAATCCTCCCTCCCACTCCAGTCGGTCTCAGGGTGCCACCTCTTGCCCATGATATCACTCCATTGAGATCACGTACAACCACGTTACCTGAAAGTGTTACATAGATAGTTAGGATCTCTGGCACTTCTTGGGACAAGGGTTGCCTGCTTTGGTGCTGCTTTGAGCAATTGCTCCACCTGGGAAGAAGGATAAGGGCGGGCACTCCATTTTGGTGCTGCCCCACCCTTAATCCTAATCCCTAGCAACTGCTACACCTGGGGAAGGAGGGAATGTGTTATCAATCTGGGAATTCCCCAGCCCAGGCATAATAGGATTTAGAAAGTGACCTAGAGTAACCTAAGGGTAATCATTATGTTATTAGCTTGAATCTGCATTGTGGTTCACCCCTTGCCCCCAGGTGGGCTTTCTTAGAGGGACCTCCTATGTGCAGATAGAATTTTGAGGACACCTGTTGACCATCTGGTACCATCCCACACCTCCCGAAAGCCCGCCTCCAAACTGACCTAGTAAAAGGAAACAATCTGAGCGTCCAGGGAGAGGGTGGGTCAGTCAATGAGTCAGTACATCTGTTCTGTCTCTCTCCACTCATGGAGACAGGACCGTTTTATTTTACAATAAAGAGCTGCTCCTGTGAAATGCCTGCCTGAGGTTATTCTGTTGAATTGGCCTTGCTGTTGACTTTTCCAAGAAAGGAGTCAAAGGACCAGGATAATAGCCTGGACTTGACACTTTGGTGTGTCTGGTCATTCTTCTGCCAAGAGCACACAAGAACCGAGGGCAGACTGCCACTATGATAAGGAACAACACGTTTCACCAGCATGAGATCCTTCACCAGCTCAGCTAGATTCAGAGCAGGGCCAGAGAGAAACAGACAGACATCAGGCTAGTTTTGATGACACTGGCAGGAAAAGCGGGAGCCTGCAACAGAATCTCTCCTCAGGGGAGAGAGGAAAAAAACCAGGTGGAAGAATCACTGGCCACTGGACTAGAAGTTGAACTGGACTGACAATGAAGGGGTGAATTTCCGCAGAGCTGAGGAAAGGGCCTTTGGGAAAAGGTTTTTGGGTTTTTTTTTCTTAGACAGAGTCTGAAAACCCTCCCAGAAGAGGGAGCAGCAGATCAGGCCAGGAGCAAGCCGTACCCGGACCGGAAACTCCCAGGAAACCGGGAATAAGGATGGGTAGAGCTGGGGGAGGAGGAGCCTATGCCTGACCACACCCCTCCGCTTGAGGGGAACTTCTTCCACATTGCCAGCATTTAGTTTCGCAGATGGGAGCTCCCTGGGGGGCCTGCTTGCTCACCTGATGCACTGTAGTGGATCTTCTCTTGGGGGTGAAGCCCAAGTTGATAATTTCTCCTTTTAAAAACCATTTGCCATGTATGGACAGAAAAGAAGCCTAACTGTAAAATAATTTTAAAGAGGTTTATTCTGAGCCAAATTTGAGGACTATGACCTGGAGCCACACCCAAGAAGCCTTGAGCAAGTGGACTTGCTGTGGTTAGGTTACAGTTTGGTTTTATACATTTAAGGGCGACAGGGATTACAGGTAAAGTCATAAACCAATACACGGAAGGCATACATTGGTTTGGCCCAAAAAGGTGGGCCATCTCAAAGGGGGGGGCAGCTTACAGGTTATAGGTGTGTTTAAAGACTCACCGACTTGTAATTGGTTAAAAAATGAAGCTTTGTCTAAAGGCGTGAAATGTTTTTAGATAAGGAAGAGATATATATTTGTTGTGTAAACTGAGGATCTGCAGGTTTGTCTTGCATAGCCTGAGGCCTGTTAATGAGTTACAAAGGATCTCTCCAAGAAGGGAGGGGGGCATGGTGGGGCATGTCTGACCTCCATCTCCTCGTGGCAGACAATTTAGTTTTAGGATATCCCCCTGGCCAGGAAGGGGTCCATTCAGTCAGCCCATGCAGGGAGGCCTTTTATTTAATTTTAATTCACACTTGTCTCCCGGACTTAATAACCTGAGAGCTAAGCTAGCCTTGTATCAAGGGCAATGTGGAGATACCATGTCTTTGTCTCCTCTAGCCTGTGTTTAAAAAGAAAAAAAAAATTTTTAATTGGGAGGCCACTGGGCTGAGACGGCTGCAGTGCCTCGGGTTCCTACGTAAGCAATGTTGCTAGTAAAATGAAACTTGAACTTAATCAGAAACTGCCAACTAACCTCTAAGTAAGGACATTCCAGGCATCATACCCAAACAACGCAAACTCCTGGCTGTAGCCAATCAAGTAATTTCTTTCCTTTGCTTCTGCTTTCAGCCTATAAAAGCCCTCTGTTCATGCTGCAAAGTGGAGCTCTCTGAACCTCTTTTGGTTCTGAGCGATGCCTAAGTCATGAATTGTTCTTTGCTCAGATAAACTCTAAGTTTAATTAGTTTAAAGGTTTTCTTTTAGTGCCTGATGTTACAGGACTTCCAGCCTTAGCCAATTCCTTCACCAATAATTGCTGAAGTCACTAAGGGGCACCTCACCTGCACACCTAAGAAGCCAGCCTGGCCACCCATGTCCCCAGTCAGCTCAGGCTCTGAGACCACTGGGGCCTGATGTCCATGTGGCAGCTGCCACAACTGCAGGAGCTGCAGGGAACTAACGTGAAGCCCTACTCAGAGCCCCTTGAGCTGGCTGCCAGAGGCTCTCCCAAGTCATAAAAAGGGCTATTTTTCCCTTGCCCTGCCTCTCCCTACTGCTTCAAGGCTCTCCTCCCTTAGGGAGAGGGGGAGGGCTCTGTCCCCCCAGGCACATGGATCAGCAGGGCCCTCCCCACCAGGCCCCAAGCAAGCCCAGACCTGCCTCCCTCTCCTGGGGCTCTTGCCAGAGTCCCTGCCGTGCAAGTGAGAAACAGGTCACTCCTTGGCTTTTCTCTTCTAGAAAGAAAGTCTATTGACTTAAAAGAGGAGGCGGGGAGCCTGCTGGGGCTATAGGATTAGGCTCTGTGAAGCTGCTGTTAAAGTTTTATGAGCCCTGGCCTGGCTGTGAGGGTGATTATCCAAAGCCCAGCAGCTGTTCTCTGGCCCCCCACACACTGCTCTGCCTCAGAAGGCCACGCAGGAGTCCAGCCAACACGACCAGAGCAGATCTCAGCAAAGAATGCTCTGCTGTTAACACTTTGTGTGGTGCCTCTGGCTAAAATCCATCACCTCAATGTCTTTCCATCCCTTGTTCTCTCACCAGCCTCAGCCCAGCCTGGGGTAGACATTTCATTTACACAAACTGGCAGGTGACAGATTAGCTGTCAGTATTCACGACCTGGAATCCCAGGAATGGAGTCTCGTTGGGGGGCGGGGCGGTACAGGTAGGCTGGGCTGTCACAGAATCAAGCTCTGAATTCTCTACTCTTAGGTGCCAGCCTCAGCCCCACCTGCAAGTGCTGGCTGGTGCCCAGATGCTGCCAATTTGCCCAAGAGTGCCAGGCTTTCGCCCTCTGATTTAGCAACAGGTTACTAACAAGATAAAGAACCAAGGACGATCACCATGGGGGCGTTTGTGTGCCGAGATCAAGGTCAGAATCCAGGACCCTGAGGGATCTCCATGTGAAGGAATTTGTTTACTAGGTAATTCGCAGCCCCCTCCAGTGCCCTGAAGTAATTTCATGAGGTCACCACACTGCCAAGGGCCAGGCTGGAAACCTCCAGGGAGACATCACCCCTTGAACCAAAGGTGAGAGTGATGGCAAGAAAGATTTGGGAGGAAGAAATGGTCTATTGTCCCTTCACCTCACCCCCAACCCAAGGCTACCACCTGCTCCACTACTGCGGGGCAGCCTTTGACCTCACCTGGAAAGTCTGATGCTTATTTTTAAGAGTCTATTTACACGGCCTGCAGCACTAGAGGTGTAATGGGAACCAAACAAGTGATGGGTTAATAACAATCAGACTGGGATTTGGTGATGACAAACCCTCACTTGTCTGAGGCCTCGGTTTTAATAGCTGTACTTCCAGTTCAGGGATGCTCTGATAATGACGTTACTGAGTATGAATTGTTGTGTGTGAAGATTATAAAGCAAAAAGGTTTTTTACATGATCTATAAATCCACCTCTGGTAACCACCTAAGACAGAAGCTAAATGCATTCACTTTGGGGGCTGAGTAATGTGCAGAGGAAAATTGTGCTCTTCTAGGTGAAAACCATCTGCAGAAGTCCTGAGAAGTGAGAGGGGTGTCCCTCCAGGAAGGTGAGGAGCCAAGAAAGGACTCTTGCAGGCTGCTGCTCTCACTCTCCACATTGTGACGTACAACCGAGAAAGCACCCCAGGAAGAAGTGACCCAGAGAGGGTCACTCTATGTTTGCCCTGGAAGTACCCTGCCACGAGGGTACATCACCTGTCCAGAGCATCCTTGACCTTTCTGTAACCCCCTCCCCCCAGCTCCTTCCTGCTAGAGGGGTGGGAAGGAGGGAGGAAGCGGAAGAAACAAATGACCACCGCTGTTAAAGGAACCAGTAGCCTCTACCTTTGCTGTTCTTTTATTCCTAACCAGTCTTGGGGAGGTGAGGGAAGAATGTCAACTATGAAGGAAAGTTAAGCAGTTTTAATTAGGGCCTTTAAATGCAAACCCCAACACACTGAGCAGAGGGGGAAATGATTGGAAATTGTGGGAGGAGGTGTGTTATTTATGGATACCTCAGGAAGCTAAGAGGGTGCTGGAAAATACCCAGTGAGCCTGAGCCACGGGGAAAGGTGGGGGAGAGTGGCGGAGAAGGCCAGTCCTTAGGACAGGCTAAAAAGTGGCCTCTGCTCTGCCAAGAGGGGCGTGAGGGCAAAGCTGGAGACTCTGGGACTGTCCACCTGCAGGGACAGCAGTGGGAGGGGTCATGGCCAACACTTGTGAAGTCCAGGGAGGCCAGGGTAAGGGAAGCAGGGGCTTGGTCTTCGGTCCAGGAGATGCAAGACTAGAGGAGGAGCCCAGTTGACACTTAGGTTGGGGCAGAGGAAAGGGGAGTGGCCTCACTCTCCTGGTGAGGTGGGCTTTGGGGAAGCAGACACATGGTGAAGAAAGTTGCTATCAGCTGAATGTTTATGTCCCCCAAAATTCATACGTTAAAATCCTAATCTGCAAGGTGATGACATGAGGAGCTGAGGTCTTTGGGAGGTGATTAGATCACAAAGGCAGAGCCCTTGAGGACTGAACTCTGATCTTTTACTTTTGCCCAAATTCCTTTCTAAAGGGGCCTAGTGAGTCACACCTACAAATGATAAAATCTCACCAAACAGGCTTTGTTAACCAAATATAGTGCAGGTTTACTTCCTAACCTGCTTCTGGTATAGCATTAACATCATTGGAAAGATAGAAGACCCCCCCTCCCTTGTCTTAACTCAAGCATCCTAGCAGATCCTTATCTTAAGGAAGATCCTCCTGTCTGGATCTCCCAGAGTACTCAAACCTTTCATCCTAACTTAAGCATTTCCTTTCTGGTCTTTTAGATAAAGCCTAACTCTTTCAGCCAATTGTCAACTAAAGAATCCCTAAACCCACCTATGACTTGTAAGCCCCCACTTCGAGATGGCCCGCCTTTTCAGGCCAAACCAATGTATGCCTCCCATGTATTGATTTATGACTTTACCTGTAACCCCTGTCTCCCTAAAATGTATAAAACCAAACTATAACCCAACCACAGCGAGTCCACTTGCTCAAGACTTCTTCAGTGTGGCTCCAGATCATAGTCCTCAAATTTGGCTCAGAATAGACTTCTTTCAACTATTTCAGAGCTTGGATATTTTCCATCCACACCCTCAAGAATGAAATTAGTGCCCTTATAGAGGAGGCCTGAGAGAGACCCGTGGCCCCTTCCACCATGTGAGGACACGGCAAGAAGGCACTATGTGTGAGCCAGAAAGTGGGCCCTCACTAGACACCAAATCTGCCTTGATCTTGGACTTCCCAGCCTCCAGAACTGTGAGGAATCAATTTCTGTTGTTTACAAGCTACCCAGTTTGTAGTGTTGTGTTATAGCAGCCTGAACGGACTAAGACAAAAGTTTTGGGTACATGTGTGCAATAGTGAGAAGACCACTGGTCCAGGAGACAGAGAGCTGTGTCTTAGTCCTTGACTGTGGACCAGTCCTTCGCCCACCCACACATATCCAGGGAGTGTGAACACAGCCTTGTCTACATCTCATAATTGAGCTGCTCTGGCGGGATGACGGTCCAGAATGCAACATATTACAAAGTCCTACATACGTGCACAGTGTGACGGATTACTTACAAAGGAGGCATTAATGTGGATGGAAACACACCTGGGTGGATGGCTCCCGACACCCACAGGAGGTTTCCTGTGGGCAGGTCTCCATGGCAATAAGAGCCCAATGCAGGACTGGACATGAGGCAACACAACAGCCTGCTGATGAAGCACCACTGTGGGCCGGCACAGCATGTGGAGTTGGGATGCAGCCGTGGACAAAACTGACTCACAGCCAGGTGAGGGGGGTCGGAAACTCCCCAACTTGGCTGCTGCTGTGCTGCAAGCATTACCAGCCTAACACAGGCCAAGCTCCAAGCCAATTCCTCACATGGGGACTCTGATGCCTTCCATCTGCCACTTCCGGGAAGCCATGAACCCAAAATTGGATCAAATGCCTGGTGATGGAATTACCAGGAAATGCAAGGAGTATTGGGTCGGGGGAAGGGTGAGGGCAGGGAGGGGCCAAGAGTCAAGGAGAGAGCAGCAGCAGCAGCTGCAAAGAGCCGGAGGGGAGGATAATGAGATCAGGCTCTGTCAGGAAAGGCGGGAGAAGCATCCTGTCTCGAGTCAGCTGACCACGCGGTCCAGGCTGGAAGGGAGAGGCATTGGTCCCCACAGCCCAGCAACACAGGTGAGACCTGCTTATGGTCCAACTTAATCTCATCCCATCCTTCCCCACCTCCCCAAATGCTCCTACCCAGCTGAATTCTGAGCTGGTCAGCCTTGCAGGTAGGGTCTGTAGGATATGACTTGAGGGCCCAAACATAAAAAGTGCTCCACCCCCCACAGAGTGGGGAAGCAAGTTCCACTGTTAGAGATCCTTTCCCCTTCGAGGTGCTTGTCACCTGTCAAAAGGTGCCCTTGGAAACCCTTAGGCACCAGTTGGCTAATGGGACTCCCAGGGATGAAGACAATGCTGACCCCTTGGATAAAAGGATAAAAGGAACTTGCTCCCTGGAACCAAGAGCTTGGGGTGGGGAGAGTAGCCCCACTACTTCAGGACACTCCTGGTAACTCCCATGAATGGTCCTTCCCTAACAGACAAAGGTGGGCAGAGCCACAATGGCTGCTTTCACCTCATGAGAGTTGGGACAAATTCATTCATTCAACAACTATTTCATGAGCACCTGCTATGCATCAGGCACCATGGGGATATAGTGATAAAAAAAGCAGTGCATACCAACTTTTTTCACCTTGTGGTACACCTAGAAAATAAAATGTGCATCACATATCAGAGTTGCTGACGGGGCACTCTGGCTAGAGGGGACCAGCCCAGATCCTGCCCTGACCCAGGACCACACATGCCCACCAGTCCAAAGAGCTGAGAAGGTCAATGTCATGGTGAGCCATGCGTAGCGGCACACTGGCTAGGGACATCCAGCTGCAGGGTTACAGATGGTTTCTGATTTATAGCTATTGGGGAGGTTGAGATTAATGGAAGACCAGGGCACTATAGTCAGTGAGTGTTAGATCTCAGAAGAATGAAGACGGTGGTGATTTTAAACTATAGCTGCAAATTCTTAACACTCCTCCAATGAAGGGATGGGGTCTGTGTCCCCTCCCCTTGAATCTGAGTGGGCTTGTGACTGCTTTGATCAATAGAGTACAGCAGAAGTGATGCTGTGTGACTTCTGAGGCTGGGTCATAAAAGACCAGGCAGCTTCCACATTGTTCACTAGAACCTGGGCGCTTGGATAACTGAGCCCCCATGTAAGAAATTCCATGACCCTCAAACCACCATCAAGGAGAGGGCATGTGGACATGCTCTGGTCAACAGTCCCAGCTGAGCCCGTGCTTCAGACAGGCACCAGATATGGGAGCAAAGAAGCTTCCTGTGACTCCAGCCCCAAGTCATTCAAGTCTTCCCAAACACCGTGGAGCAAAGACAACCATTTCCACTGACCGCTGTCTGAATGCCTGACCCACAGAATTTGTGACATAATAACATGGTTGTTTTGCAGCACTGGGTATTGGGGCAGTTATTACGCAGCAATAGAGCAACCAGAACAAAGTCAAGGCCTAAGCTAAGATGCTGAGCTGGCCCCAATTCACAAGGAAGACTCTCCAATGCATGTCAGGAGAAAGTGGCTTAAGCTCTCGCTCTAGCGCCAGGACAGACCTGCGGGAAACTGAGATGCTCGGATACCACAAAAGGTGAGGTGGGAGGAGGAAGGGCAGCTTGTAGGACAGCAGCTTCCTCACCCTTGGACTTCCTGGCACAGACGAAGTTAGCATGTCCCTGGCAGGTCAGTTTTCTGGTGGTGGTCTACAGCCCACTCCTGCAGCCTTTTCATGGGTTTTGTAAGCCCCCAACTCCCTGTATTAAATCTTTTTCTGCTGACAAGAGCCAGAGAAACACCTGATGCCTGCAACTAAACGCACCTGGTACAGAACCCACACACCTCGCTAAGACTCCCAAAGCCAGCGTGATTTCCACGCGTTTCAGAGACCAGATCGCAGCCCTTTCATCGGTTATCTGAGCTACCCAGAATCCTTCCGGTGTGTTTCCTTTGCTTTGCCGAGATTGATTTCTGTTGTTTGCAACCAAAGAACCCCAACTGATACAAAATTTAAGCTGCAAATTAAATGAATATCTTATACAGTAGTTCCCCCTTATTCATGGCTTTGCTGTCCACAGTTTCAGTTACCCATGATCAACCATGGTTCAAAAATATTAAATGGAAAATTCCAGAAATAATTCATAAGTTTTAAATAACTTTTATTACAGTATATTGGTAAAATTGGTCTATTTTATTAATTATTGTTGCTAATCTCTTACTGTGTCTAACTTATATATTAAACTTTATCATAGGTATGTGTGTATGGAAAAAACAGAATATATAGGGTTCGGTATGTAAAGAAAAATGAAAATCTCAGGGCTACCCCCCAACTCCTCATGCAAAAGGGAAGGTGAAGCCCGCAGGCTGAGTCCTACAACACCCCCTTCTGAATGAGTAACTGTTACTAATATTGTACATTATCCAGATCCCCATGGAAAGGTAAAAGGCAGCAGGCATCTATGAAGGATGTCCCCACATATCACTCACAAGGAAATTCTTTGCTGGCCTCCTATAGACAAGGACATGCCAATCATAGCTTTAGGCCTGCAGGCCAAATCTAGCTCCTAAAACTAAAGTCTGTTCAATTCCACATTGATAATGTTGCTTCCAAGCTTATCTTCCAAGGTGCAGAACAGAGACAAGATAAGATCGATCATTCCTCCACCCACCCAGAGACATCTGCATAATTGATTCTTCCTTTACTCCCTTTTTCTTATTCTTTTCACACATTCACCTTATCTTACGTAAAATATAGATTTCCTGGGCACTAATTAGAGCCTCGCACGAATGTAACCATTTGCTTCACTGCCCACACCCCTCCCCCTTTCTCTTTCTGTATGCCCTCTCCCCTTTAAATACTGAAGTTCCCAAATCCCTCTTCAGAAAAAAACAGTCACAGATGCATCTGTGGCTTGTCCAGGCACATCCTCAAACTTTGTCTTAATAAACCTCCATTGATCGAGATCTTTGCCTGAGTCACTTACTTGAGTTGTCAGGTACTATAAAGGGTTTCATACTTCCACAGAACATCTTGGAACATATTTCCCTTGGATAAGGGGGGGACTACTGTGCTTATCAGCCTTTTGAAGAACCCACTTTTCAGATACTTAATTCTTATAAATCTAGTAAATTAGGCTTATAAAAATGATGATGAAGATCTTTTAAATGTGCCAATGCTACTTATAGACTAGGATTCTCTTGCAGTTTTCAGCTTAAAATCTAAATTGGTTTCTCAGTACTCTAATTAGCTAGATTCCCCAAATACTTTTGGATTCCGCTTGTGTCCTACCTCACGTCCTCTCAGCCCATCTTTTGCTTTAAGCGCTCCTGTAGTAACCAGCTTCACACAGATGAGGCCTGACATCATCTCTCATCCTGCCTCTTGCTTTATGCCTTTGTCTTGATTCTCAGACACCATGGCAAAGGATTCCTTGAGGACTACTCTGCATTCACACATGCACAGACCCAGAAGTGTAAGGGACTTGACACTCTGTAGGGGAATCCAGTGAGAGAAAGAAGCCAGCATAAGGTCTCCCCTCTGCCACTCCTTTGGCAGATAAATCTGAGGCACATTCCCCATGGTTCCTCAGAGGTGCCCAGCAGGATGGAGCATCAGTTGCCTACAGCAATGACCAACCCAATTATGCACCCAGTTTTATTGCTTTACTCCTATTCCCTGCATCCCTTATCAAGATAAACTACCTGCCCACAAGCTTCCTTTCAGCTCTGCTTTCTAGGGGGAATGCAGGCTAAGACAAATACCAATATGCACAAATTATTCCCCAATTTTACACAATGGGTTTGATACTATGGGTGTGATTGCTTCATAATCTCTAATCTCAGTCTCTTTATAATCTCTATGCTCAATTCTAAATCATCCCCAGGATTAAAAGACCCACTAGCGCTGCCATAACAAAGTACCACAACTTAGAACAACTGCAATGTGTTCTCTCACAGTCCTAGAGGCTGGAAGTCTGAAATCAAGGTGTCAGCAGGGACACCTGGCAGGGACTCTGGCAGAACACTTCCTTGCCTCATCCTAGCTTCTGGTGGTGGCCAGCAATCCTTGGTGTTCCTTGGCTTGCAGCTGCATCAGTCCAATCTCTGCCTCCGTCTTCACATGGCCTTCTTTCTGTGTGTGTCTTCACATCCTCTTCCCTGTGTGTGTCTGTGTTCAAATTTCCCCTTTTCAGAAGGATACCACTCATATTGGATTAGGGGTTATCTGCAAAGACCGTATTGTCAAATAAGTCCACATGCTGTGATACTGGGGACTAGAACCTCAATTTATCTTTTTAAGGGGACACAACTCAATCATAATACCCACTAAGGGAACAATTAAGTAATTCTAATCAATTAAAGGGTTTTCAAGCAAACTCTCAGGGTTCCTGTCAACTGGCCATTTTGCAAATTGGCCGGAGATTCTGGCAGGATTTGAGATCAGAAACTGAGTCTCCAGGATAGGAAGAGAAAGTTAGAGCATCTTCCACAGTTACCACACCAATGGGAATCTAAGTCTCTGCCTTCCAAATGGAACTGTGGAAACAGAGATTGTAAACGCCAAATTCTTGATTCAGCATTGAGTAGAAAATGTGGCGGGAAGCAGAATCTCCAAGGCCTGGTTAGCAACTGCTCAGGAAGAATCCTGAAAAAGTGAGAGATTGTTGATACAGGTGCTTTGGAAACACAAGTCCTGAGGTAGCCAGTAAAACTTACTAGGAAGGAAAGGAAAATAATAATGAATATTTACACAACTGTGAAAAAATAATGTAAGCTACTTCTATCCACATTCTGTATCTTGTCATCAGAGTTGAAATCCTGTCTAGTTTGCTAAAAAGTACAAAGAGCTTAGCTGTAATATTGAAAGTTTTAAGGTTCCAAAGATTTTGACTTTGACAGTCATCTCAAGACTAATATGTTTGTTTTTTGTAACTGCATTAGAGAGAATGTTTATTGTAGAAAACAGCATTAGTTCACTTGAAGTTCTAAGCTACATTTGTCACAGGAAGTTGATTTTTCCCAACAATCTTGGTGACAAATTAACTCACTCTGACATCACTTGTCTGGCTCAAATTAACTCAACTCATATAAAAGGACCAAACTGATTTTCTTAACATTAGGAAGTTAGATAAAAGAATATTTCTTCTTGAAATATGCATTCATTAGTAAAGTGGTTCTAACAGATTAACCTTAAGCTCATTTGACAGGGTGATGTTACTGATTAAAGTGCTTGAATTCAAGTTACACATTACCTCATTCTTAATTATAATGATCATGTACCTGACCCAAAACCAGGCTGGCAGCCACTTGATGGGATTTGACTGTCTATTTACTTGATTCTACTATGAATTCTTTTCATATTCTCCCCACAATCTATGAATCCATTTGAATTCATCAGAATGACTCTTGACATACTAATGACAGGACAGAGGTCAACTTCACAAAAAAATCCTTAGCATTAAAAAAAAGACAAAGATGGTCATTATATAATGATAAAGGGATCAATTCAGCAAGAGGCTATAACAATCCTAAATATATATGCACCCAACACCAAATCACCCAGATATATAAAGCAAATATTATTAGATCTAAAAGGAGACATAGACTCCAGTAGAATAATAGTTGAGGACTTCACGCCACTCTCAAAATTAGACAGATCATATACATAGAAAATTAACAAGGAAACATTGGATTTAAACTACCACTTTAGATCAAATGGACCTAACAGACATTTACAGAATATTTTATTCAACAGCTGCAGAATATACATTCTTTTCAGCACATGGAACATTCTCCAGGATATACATATGTTAGGCCACAAAGCAAGTCATGACAAATTTTTAAAAATTTAAATCATATCAAGATTTTCTGAGGCCACAGTGGAATAAAACTAAAAATAAATAACAAGAGGAATGGCCTAGGTGTAATCCTAGCACTTCGGGAGCCTGAGGTGGGAGGATCACTTGAGGAGTTCAAGACCAGCCTGGGCAACATAGCAAGATCCCCATCTCTACAAAAAATTTTAAAATTAGTCAGGTGTGGTGGAGCATACCTGTAGTGCCAGCTACTTGGGAGGCTCAGGCAGGAGGATTGCTTGAGTCCAGGAGTTTGAGGTTGCAGTGAACTTTGATCACACCACTGCACTCCAGCCAGCCTGGGTGACAGAGCAAGACTCTGTCTCAAGAAAACAAAAACAAAAACAAAAAAAAACAAGAGGATCTTTGGAAACTGTACCAATACATGGAAATTAAACAACATTCCCCTGAACAATCACTGAGTCAATGAAGAAATTAAGAAAGAAATTAAAATATTTCTTCAAACAAATGAAAATGGAAACACAACATGGGATACAGCAAAAGCACTGCTAGGACAGAAATTTATACCAATAAATGCCTACATGAAAAAAAGTAGAAATACTTCAAAGAAATAACCTAATCATGCATCTCAAAGAACCTAAAAAAGAAAGAACAAAACAAACCCAAAATTAGTAAAAGAAAAGAAATAATAAATATCAGAGCAGAGCTAAATGAAACAGAGACTAAAAAATGAGACAAAACAATAACAAAACAAAAAGTTGAATCAATGAAACAGTTGGTTTTATGAAAGGATAACCAAAATTGATAAATTGCCAGCTAGACTAACCAAGAAAAAAAGAGAGAAGACCTAAACAAAGAAAATCAGAAGTGGGAAAGGAGGCATTATAACTGATAACCCCAGAAATACAAAAAGTCATCAGAGACTATTATGAACAACTATATGCTAACAAACTGGAAAACCTAGAGGAAATGGATAAATTCCTAGACACATGCAACCTACAAAGATTGAATCAAGAAGAAAAGAAAACCTGAGCAGACCAATAACAAATAAGGAGATTGAATCAGTAATAAAAAGTCTCCCAACAAAGAAAAGCCCAGAACCAGATGGCTTCACCGCTGAATTCTACCAAACTTATAAAGAAGAATTAACACCAATTCTCCTCAAACTATTCAAAAAAACTGAAGAGGAGGGAATCTCCATAACTCCTTCTGTGAGGCCAGCATTACCCTAATGCTAAAACCAGATAAGAATGCAACAAAAAAAAAAAAAAGAAAACTACAGGTCAACATCCCTGACGAACATAGATGCAAAAATTCTCAACAAAATACAAACAAACCAAATCCACCAGTGCATCGAAAAGATAGCACACCATGATCAAGTGAGATTTATTCTAGGGATGCAAGGATGGTTCAACGTACGTAAATCAATAAATGTGATGCATCACATCAACAGAATGAGGGACAAATACCACATCATCATCTCAATAGACGCAGAAAAAGCATTTGATAAAATTCAACATCCCTTCATGACAAAAACTCTCAACAAACTAGGCATAGAAGGTACATACCTTAACATAATAAAGGCCATATATGACAAACCCACAGCTAACATCATACTGAATGGGAGAAAGTTGAAAGCCTTTCCTCTAAGAACTGGAATAAGACAAGGATTCACCACTCCTATTCAACATAGTACTGGAAATGCTAGCCAGCACAATCAAGCAATAGAAAGAAAAAAAAGACATCCAAATTGGAAAAGAGGAAGTCAAATTGCCCCTCTTTGCAGATCACACGATACTATGTTTAGAAAAACCTAATGCCTCCACCAAAAAACTCTTAGATCTGATAAATAAATTTAGCAAAGTTGCAAAATCAACATATAAACATCAGTAGCACTTCTATACACCAATAATGAACTCACTGAAAAAGAAGCAATCAAAGAGGCAATCCTATTTGCAACAGCTACAAAAATAAAACAAAATACCTAAGCAGAAATTTAACTAAGGAAGTAAAAGACCTCTACAAGGAAAATTACAAAACGCTAATGAAAGAAATTGAGGACATAAACAAATGGAAAGACATCCCATGTATCAAAAGAATTAATATTGTTAAAATGACCACACTACCCAAAGCAATCTACAGATTCAAGTCAACCCTATCAAAATACCCATGACATTTTTCACAGAAATAGAAAAAACAATCCTAAAATTTGCATGGAACCAAAAAAGAGCCCAAATAGCCAAAGCAATCATGAGCAAAAAGAACAAAGCTGGAAGCATCGCACTACCTGACTTCAAAATATATCACAAGACTAAAAATAGCATGGTATTAGTAAAAAAAAAAAAATACAGACCAATGAAATGGAATAGAGAACCCAGAAATAAATTCATATATTTACAGCCAACTGATTTTTGACAAACGCACCAATAACATACATTAGGGAAGGGACAGTCTCTTCAATAAATGGTGCTGGAAAAACTGGGTATCTATATGCAGAAGAATGAATCTAGATCCCTATTTCTCACCATATACAAAAATCAACTCAAAATGGATTAAAGACTTAAATGTAAGACCTAAACTATAAAACTACTAGAAGAAAACATAGGGGAAACACTTCAGGACATTGGTCTAGGCAAATATTTTAAGGCTAAGACCTCAAAAGCACAGGCAACAAAAACAAAAATAGACAAATGAGACTACATTAAATTAAAATGCTTTTGCACAGCAAAGGCAACAGTCAAAAGAGTGAAGACACAATCTGTTCAACAGGAGAAAATATTTTCAAACTATTCATCCAACAAGGGACTAATATCCAGAATATACAAGGAACTCAAACAACTCAACAGTAAAAAATAACAAATAATCCCATTAAAAAGTGGACAAAGGACATGAATAGACATTTCTCTAAAGAAGACATACAAATGGCCAACCAGTATGTGAAAAAATGCTCAACATCACTAATCATCAGGGAAATAGAAATCAAAACCACAATGAGATATCATCTCACCCCAGTTAGAATGGCTACTATTAAAAAGACAAAAAATAACAGATGCTGGCCAGGATGTAGAGAAAAGGGAACTCTTATACACTGTTGGTGGGAATGTTAATTAGTACGAGCATTAAGGAAAACAGCATGGAGATTTCTCAAAAAACTAAAAATAGTGCTATTTTACTACTACTATTTTACTACTACTATTATTTACAATAATACTATGGTAGTATTTTACTACCATACATTCCAGCAATCCAACTGCTGGGTATTTATCCAAAGGAAAGGAAATCAGTGTATCAAAGATATACCTGCACCCCCATATTTATTGTAACACTATTCACAATAGCAAAGATATGGAATCAACCTAAGTGTCCATCAAAAGATGAATAGATAAAGAAAATGTGGTACATATGCACAATGGAATACTATACAGCCACAAAAGAATGAAATCCTGTCATTTGCAGCAATGTGGGTGGAACTAGAGATTATTACGTCAAGTGAAATAAGCCAGGCAGAGAAAGACAAATATCACATGTTCTCACTCATATGTGGGAGCTAAAAAAGTTGCCCTCATGGAGGTAGAGAGTAGAATGATGGTTACCAGAGGCTGGGAAGGAGAGGGAGGGATGAAGAGAGATTAGTAAATGGGTACAAACATACAGTTGGATAGAAGGAATAAGTCCCAATGTTAATAGCAGAATAGGGTGACTATAGTTAACCACGGTGTATTGTATATTTCAAAATAGCTAGAAGAGAGGACTCGAAATGTTCCCAACACATAGAAATGACAAATACTCAAAGTGATGGATACCCCAAATACCCTGACTTGATCGTTACACATTCTATGCATGTAGCAAATATCACATGTACCCCATAAATATATACAAATATTATGTCTTGATTAAAAAAAATGAATAGGCTTCAAGTCTATTTCTAGTCAATCCTATGTACTAGTAACTCAAACTCAGAATTCTTGACTAGTTTTAATATTATGGTCTAGCCCTGAACCTCGAAATTTCCATTTTTCAGCAGTTTATCTTGGCCTTGGTGTTCTGTTCCCCTCTCTTGCTTTCAGTTTAACAGCATTTCACTTTTGAATAAATCAAACCTGTATGCTTGGATGACCAGACTTGGAAATTATGATTCGTACCACCAGGCTGCATCTCAGCTACATCCCCACGATGAGAGAGATTTTACCTTTTCTCTAGTGGAGGCTCATTTACAGGAATGACAGTGAGGTCTGTGTAGTAAAAGGATATGTCATTATTTTAGAAAGGGAAATACAAAATCAGATGTGTAGGTCTCTTTAAAATGGGATAAGCTTTTCATTAAAAGAGAAACTATGAAACAAAGCATTTGGACCCGACAGTACTTTGTTATTTAGTGTCATAAGTCCCTCTGGAGAACAGAGTTAGAAGATAGAGAATATTTACAACCCAGAGGAGCCAAATGAAAAAACAATTTGCATACTAATCAGATTGACACACAGTCTCAAGAAAGACAATTTAATTATGTTCTGTTGAAAAGACATCTTTCTTTGTGTTTTCCTGCAATTCAAAGCAAAAAGATGAGAACTCTTGCTAGCAAATTGTTTCATTCCAGAACCATTGTTTACCCATCTGAAACATAAGGTCTTATATTTGTATTAATGTCAGGATTTGTAAAACACAGTTTAGATAATTATGGAAAATCAAAACAGGGTTCATGCAAGGGATAGTGTATTCATTTCCTATTGCTATGTAACAAATTATGACAAATTTAGCAGCTTAAAACTTCATCCATTCATTATTTCATAATCTCTATAGGTCAGGAATCCAGGTACCACTTAACTGGGTCCTCTGCTTAGGGTCACGAGGCTGGAATCAATGCATTAGCTGGGCTGCATTCTCATCTAGGGGCTTGAGTGGGGAAGAATCTGCTTCCAAGTTTATTCTCATTGTTGGCAGAATTCATTTCCTGAGTTACATGACTGAAGTTTTTGCTCACTAAAACTATTACTAAACAATTACCAAAGTTTTTGCTTACTATCTGCTGGAGGCTGCCATCAGATCCTAGAGGCCCCCGGCAGTTCCTAGAGACTGCCTGCAGTTCTTTGCTTCTCTGACATGGCCACTTACTTCATCAAGCCAGCAATGAGAGTATCTCTAACACCTTTGCCATATTCTGTTGGTTGAAAGCAAATCACATGTTCTGCCCACATTCAAGGGAAGTGCATGTTAGATTGAAAGACTGTGGAACATCAGGAGTTAAGAAAATCAGGTTTGAATCCCAGTGATATCACTTTCTAACTGTGTGTTCTTGAGCAAGTAGCTGAACTTCTCCTAACCTCAGTTTACCTATGTAGAAAATGAGATAATTGTATTCATATATTAATATTAATTAGGATGTTTTCAACTGCAGGCAAGTGAAGACCCATTAAAAGTAAAAAATAATGAGATTTATTTTCTTACAACAAGAAGTCTGGAGATGGGGAAGTTTAAGGGATAATTAATTCAACCCTTCAATATTTTTAAAGACAGAATTTTACTGTTGTTTTGTTTTGTTTTAATTCTGCTCACCTCAAGGTGTTGGATTTTGTTCTCGGCTTTGTACCTTCATGATTGCAAGAGGGGCACAGCAGCTCTCAGCATTCTACTTTCAAGGAAATGGTATTTAAAGACAGATAAAGGGAATCATGGCACAGACAGCTCACTCAACTCTCTCTTTTCTTTGTTCTTTTTTTTTTTTTTTGAGACAGGGTCTCCCTCTATCACCCAGGCTAGAGTGCAGTGGCATCGTCGTAGCTCACTGCAACCTCAAACTCCTGGGCTCAAGCGATCCTCCTGCCTCAGCCTCCCAAGTAGTTGGGACTTAGGTGCACACCACTGTGCCAGGCTAAGTTTTCTATTTTTAGTAGAGACAGGGTCTCACTCTTGCTCAGGCTGGTCTCAAACTCCTGGCCTCAAGCGATCCTCCCGCCTTGGCCTCCCAGAGTGCTGGGATTACAGGTGTGAGTCACAGCACCCGGACTCTTTTTTTTTTTTTTTTTGATGATGAGGTTTAAAAAATTTTTTTTAATTAATAGACCTTAATTCTTAAAACAGTTTTAGGTTTACAGAAGAATTGAACAGAAAGTACAGAACTTTTAAAACATAAAAACAAAAAGATAACCCAAGTGGGCAAAGAATTTAAATATACATTTCTGTAAAGAACAAATACAAATGGCCAAGAAGAACATGAGAAGATCCTCAATGTCATTAGTTATTAGGGAAATGCAAAGTGAAATCGCAATTAGATACCACTACACACCACTAGAATGGGTATAATAATTTTTTTAAACAAAAAATAACAAATATTGGTAAGGATGTAGAGAAATTGGAACTCGTGCTTTGCTGGCAGGAATATAAAATGGTGCAATCACTGTGGAAAACCGTCTGGCGGTTCCTCAAAAAGTTAAACCTAGAATTATTACCACATGACCTAACAATTCCACTCCTAGGTATACACCCAAAAGACTTCAAAGCAGGAAATTAAGCAGATACTTGTACACCAAGATTCACAGCAGCATTATTACAATAGCCAAGGTGAAACAATCTACATATCCACCAACAGATGAATGGATATGCCAAGTGCCGTAAGTCCACGCAAGGGATACTGCCCAGCCTAAAAAGGAATGAAGTTCTGGTGCATGCTGCAACGTGGATGAACCCTGCAAACACAGTGCTCAGTGAAAGAAGCCGGACACAAATGGCCAGATACTGTATGATTCCATTACATGAATATCTAGAACAGGGGAACCCCTAGAGACAGAAAGCAGATTAGTGGTTGCCAGGCACTGAGAGGGGGGGAAATAGGGATGGACAGTTGAAAGGGTATGGAATTTCCTTTTGGGGTGACAAAAATGTTCTAGAACTAGATAGTGGTAAAAGTTGCACAAAATTATGAATGTACTAAATGCCACTGAATTGTACACTTTAAAATGGTTAAAATGAAGAATTTTATGTTATGTGAATTTTACACCCCCCTCCCAAAAACACAGAACAAAATACCCCCCCATACACACACACACACACACACACACACACACGCACAAAGGGAAGGGGGTCTTGGCATGGATTCTAGAAGAGTGAGGGGAATTCGCCAGCTCAAGAAAACAGGGAGAGGTGCTTAGCTTGGGGCAGCCGGGCCAAGGTGGGCGGGATGGGCAGGGGCACCCCAGGAGTCCAGAGATGCGCCTGCAGCAGAGACACAGGACGGCAGAGGCCACTGCTTCCATGTAACTAGGCAGAGTGACCCTTAGGCGATAGGCAGCGAGGCACATCAAAAGGCTTCAACAAATACTATGTAAAGGCTAGAGACAGGAATGAAAGAAATCGCACGCCCTGCTGTGAGGAGTGGTACCCTCTCCTTCCCTCTGAGACAGAAGAACAAGCCTTTCTTGCTGTGAGAATTCCAAGTGTGGCTGGAAATCCTAAGCCCGTCTGTTTTGGGAGAATGACTCTTAGCAAATGAAAAGCAGGGATGCTGTCGCCCTCCTCTGGTCACTGAGGCAGCTGCTGCTACTGTGAGCACAGCACCAGCGACGGGATGTGCTGGGGAGCTGGGAGCCGAGGTACCAGGGCTGTGAAGGGAGCTGTCCCTCTGCTCGCTCCTCCACACGCGCTGGCATCCTGCGCCTCCATCCTCCCGCGGCAGGCTCCTGGTCCCAGGCTGCCCTCCTGTCCCGTGTGACCCTGCAGCACCTGCTACCTCTTTGCTCACTGCTTGAAAGCCAAGTTCCTGCCGTTTTCCATCTAAGTTGTTTATTGCTAACCCCTATGGAGAACCTGGGGAAATTACAAAGTGATAATGCTGCCCACATATAGTGCCTGACTCCCTCCTTTCTGAAGTGATAAATTGGGCGGGCTTCTACCTCAGTTTTGTTTTTCTTTTTGTTTTTGTTTTGTAGAGACAGGGTTTCACTATGTTGCCCAGGCTGGTCCCAAACTCCTGGCCTCAAGCAATCTTTCCATTTCAGCCTCCCAAGTAGCTGGGACTATAGGCATACACCACTATGCCCAGCTACATTTTTTAAACTTTTTGTAGAGACGGGGTCTTGCTATGTTGCCCAGGCTGGTATCAAACTCCTGGTACCCCAGCTTTCCTTCCTGAGGAGAGAAGTCGACAACACCTTCTCCCACAAGCTGCCCAGACCTAGTGAGGGCCAGGCGGACTCCTCACCAAGGAGGCTCCTCTTCCCAGACCAGTGATACAGACCAGGCTGGGCAGCAGGTGACCCCTTTGCCTCAGCTGGGCTTGCTTCATCTGTGAAGACCTAATGGGGTGCTGCCCGGTTCACCACACCTCCTGTTCTACCTGGATCAGAGCTGGCCTGGCTTTTCATATGGATAAAGAGCCACCTCCTCAGGGTGACTTGAGAGATCTCACTCAGCTTGCCCACCCAGATGTGTCCCTTACTAGCCTACCATTTTACCTTGATGCAGCCATAAACCATCGGAAAGATGCACAATCTCACAGCTGATAAGAGAAATGCAAAACAAAACTGCAATGACATGCCATTTTTTTACTACCAGATTGGCAGTGATCAAAAAGTCTGATAACTCACTGTGTGAGTGAACATGTGGGCAAACAGGCACTTTCCTATTCATTGCTCCTGCGGGTGCAAATTGGTGCAGCCTATAGGGACAGCAACTTGGCAATATGTGTCAAAATTTTAAATGCACAGCGTTCTCGCTCATATGTGGAAGCTAAAAAAGTTGATCTCATAGAAGCAGAGAGTAGAATAGTGATTATTAGAAGCTGGGAAGGGTAGGAAGGAGGGGGGCTAGGTGGGGATTGGTCAAAGGATACAAAATGACAGCTAGATGGGAGGAATGAGTTCTAGTGTTCTATAGCACTACAGGATGACTACAGTCAACAATTTATCATATATTTGCAAATTGCTAGAAGACAGGATTTTCAATGTTCCCAAAACAAACAAATGATAAATGTTTGAGGTGATCAGTATGCTAATTACCCTGATTTGATCACTATACATTGTATGTATCAAAACTTGATATGTACCCTATAAATATATACAATTATTATATGTCAATTTAAAAAATAAAAAATATTAAATTTAAAAAATTTTAGCTGGGTGTGGTGTCTCATGCCTGTAATCTCAGCAACTCAGGAGACTGAGGTGGGAGGATTGCTTGAGGCCAGGAGTTCAAGACCAGCCTGGGAAACATAGCAAGACCTCCATCTCTAGGAAACAAATAAGAAAAATTAGCCAGGCATGGTGGCACACGCCTGTAGTCCCAGCTACTCAGGGGGCTGAGGCAGGAGGATCGCTTGAATCCAGGACTTGGAGGCTGTACCTGTGAATAGCCACTGCACTCTAGCCTGGGCAACAGAACAAGACCCCTCCACTAAAAAAAAAATTTTCTTTTAGTGCACAGACACTTTCACCCAACAATTCCACTTCTAAGTATTTATCCTATAGATATATTAATACTTCCACATGAATGAAATGACAAGGATGTTTATTGCAACATAGTTTATAATAACAAATGATAAGGAAAAAAATCATATCCATCAGTAGGAGACTGGTTAAATAAATCATAGTACAACCACACAATGGAACACTATGAATTCTTCTGAAAATAAGGCTTTTTTTAATATTCTGATAGGAAAATTATTTCCAAGGCTTATTGTTAAATTAAAGCAGTAGCATATAGAATGATATAATGTTTCCACTTGAGTGAAAAAAATACATATATTCAACTGTGTTTATAAATGCATAGACTTATGTCTGGAAGGATGTTCAAGAATGTAGGTAACAATAAACTGAATAATATGACTTTTTCTGGAGAGGAGAACTAGGGCACAAGGAAGAGAAAGGCACATTTTACTAAACACCCCCTTTTTATTGTGGTAAAATATACATAACATAACATTTACCATTTTAACCATTTTTAAGTGCACAGGTCAGTGGCGATGAACTGAACTGATGGTTATTGTGCAACCATCACCACCAGTCGCCTCCAGAACTTTTTTGTGTTTCCAAAGTGAAACTCTGTACCTATTAAACATTAACTCCCCATCCTCAGCCCCTGGCACCCACCACCCTATTTTCCATCTCTATGAACTTGACTACTCTAGGGACCTCATATAAGTGGAACCATTCAGTATTTGTCCTTTTGTTTTGGGCATATTTCTCTAGCATAATGTATTCAGCAAATACACTTTTACATCTTTTAAAAGGTCCTGGGGAACTTTTTTTAAAATACTGAAGCCTGGGTCTTATCCCTAGGGAGTCTGATATCACAGGTCTGTGGCGCAGCCTGGGCACCTGGGTTTTTAGGACCCTCCAGGTGATTCTAATGTGGGTCAAGGCTGAGAACTGCTGCTCGCTCCCAAACCAGGCTGTGCGTCACACTCACCTGGGAGCTTTCCAAAGACTCCCATGTCTCACCTCTGACCTACTCACTCAGAAATTTCAGGAATATGACATTTTAACCACCACTCTGAGTGATTCCTAAGCAGCCAGCCTGGCGCAGGACAGGTCCCTGGGAAGCAGAGTCCCCAGTAACACTCTGCCCTGAGATGCTGGGAACTGCCCGCAGCCTGTCACTCAGCTGCAGCAGTTGACATGCATGGGGGGTGGGGGGTCTTCACTGGGTCCTGGGGAAACAGAACAGAAAAAAATTGCTCTTCAAGGAGAGCAGGCAGAGAGAAGTTCCTGAGTTTTAAAATAGTAATAGTGACCATTTTCACCCTTACCTATGATAGTCTGGATTCTAGACTGATTCTATTTCAGGAGAGAGGTACAGCAACAGGCAGTCTGGTTCTTGTAATCTCACACTGAATGAGTGGGGAGGGCTGCGGCCCTCCGACAGACCTAAGCTAATCTGTTGAGGGCCTTTCCCTTGGCTGCACGTGCCTGGCGGGCTCCACACAGCAGCTGAGGACTCGGAGAGGCACATGCACAAATGTGCTGCCTGAGACACCGACCTGTGCACTCTCTCCGGTTCCTGCACCCCCTCGGTCATTCTAGGGACACCTGCTGCTGCAGGGGAGGCTGAGGGAGGAAGAAAGAGTGTTTTCATTCTGTGGCTCCCCACCAATCCTCTCCTGCACAGCCCCCCTCCCCTTCTCACACACGCCTTTCAGTGGCTATTTGTTTTCTAGTCCTAGCTCCGCCACCAGACTTGTCCCAGTTTGTCCAGGACTGTCCCAGTTTAGTGCTGAAAGTCCTGTAACCCAGGAAACCCCTCAGTCCTCGGCAAACTGGGGTAATTGCTCGCTAGGCCTGGAGGGGAACATGATTGAATGTTCAACTTTGCAAGAGGTGATAGAGTAATGGGTGCAGAGTCAGAGGGAGCTCTAGAACCAATTTACCTTCCTCAATTTAAGATCAGCAAAATGAAGCCCAGGGAAGAAGAGCAACTTGCACGAGGCCATGAGCTGTTGTTAGAGGCATGATGCCCAGACTGGCTCTAGCCCCCCAGATGCCAAAGTGACATAGCTGATATTTTCCCAGAGGCAGAGGGGAAGATTAATTGAGCTTGCAGGCATCTTCTTGTACCACCAGCCCTGGCCCCTAGTGGATAAGGGCCACCATGTGCCAGCATGAGGACTATCTCATCCAGGTCCACTGTTTGTCCCCACCACTGACTCCACTTTCTCTTTTATCTCCCTGCTCACCCCCACCTCATGTTACCGTGCAGAAGACTGCTGCCCTAGCTCAAAGCCACCCAGCCCCCCACAGCACCCTTATTCTTATAAGGAGCAAGTAAGCATGGCACAAATACGCTTTCTGAGGATGCCTGGCTCAATATCTCTCCCCACTTGCCTGGCTTTTTAAGCATATACGAGGGCACCACTGCACCAAAAGGGATATAATGTGAGCCACAAACATAATTTTGACTTTGCTAAAAGCCATGTTAAGAAACAATAAAAAGAAGCAGATGAAATTAGTTTTGAATATCTTATCTTTACCCAATATATATATTGTCATTACAAAATGTAATCAATATAAAACATTAAATGAGATATTTTACATTCTTTTTGTCATACCAGGTATTTGAAATCCAATGTGTATTTTATACATTTACAACACATCTTAATTCAGACTAACCATATTTAAAGTACTCAGTAGTTGCATAAGGCTGGTGGCTACCATATTGGACAGCACACACTAGAGGAGGATGCAGTGCAAATACCTCTGAGCAGGTCACTGCTCACCTGCAATGATCCCACAACTCTCTCTCTAAGGGAACAGGACACTTAGAAAATTGGATATGGAATTCTTGATTATTGATTATAGCAAAGGAAAGTCAGGGCCAGGCCAAGAAAAGCAGGTTGCTGCCACCATTGACTCTGGGCAGTTGTCCCCCACACTGGCAGCTCCCCCACACCTGACTCACGGTCTAAGGCAGCAGGCTAAGGGGCTGCAAGGGGTGCACCCCGGGCCAAGAGTCCCTCTCATCGGGAATTTCAGGAGGAAGTGAGAAGGGACGTCATAGGGCTACACAGAGACAGGAGGAGGCCCTCATGCATGCCCCATTCCCACGCAGCCGAAGCTGCTTCTGGCTGACATCACCTTAGCCAGCGGCGCACAAGTAACACCTCTCTCCCAAGGAACATTCTGCAGCAGCTGAAGCAGAGACGTTAGCTCATGCCAGGCCAGGCACGTAAGCAGAATCTTTCAGACAGCCCTTCCAAATGAGGGTCCCAGGAAAAGATCAGCATTGCTTAATATAGACCACCTTCTCAAACAGATCAAAAGAAGGCAAAGGTCCTAATTAGTCTCCAAGGGCCCTGAATTCTAAGAATGTAATTATGGATTGGAGGAGGCTATGTCCCTAGAGTCCAAAAGGTAGTTGCCAAATTCTAAGTGCCTCAAAAAGACAGGGAGAGAGACAAGAATAAAAGGAATCGTGACTAGATTGGGCTGTTTGTCATAGTGGGATGGAGGTGGTTTAATAGCTGCTTTGCTGAATTTTCTGGCACTCTGAAATACAGGTTTCTTGACAAGTAGTGTGTATTTGGAAGCGTTTCTCTCCCTACAGAAGCATTATTCAAACATACTTTGTACACATACACACACATACCACACACATACAAATATATACTCGCCCAATTTTTGTAATCAATGGTGCCCAACTGTGTTGAAGAAGTCAATCAAAGAAATATCCTTAAATTTGGTAAGCAATGATGGTGTGATGACAGGAGGGGGATGTACAGAAATCCTAACTGGCCATGTTTATACAACTCATGTTGTTAAATTATTCTAGAAAGGGCAGGGCAGCATTAGGTACTTGGAGTTCCTCAGGCAGTCTCCAAACCTGCTGTCACAGGCTAGGGGCAAAGTTAATACCCCAGCAGCAGAGCATGGAGACTAAACTGAGTAATGAATGTTCACCTAACAGAGCTGACCCCAAGTGAAAGGGCTGTGTTAAACAGAATGGGGAAAAGTGCCGGATAGGCGCCTGGGATGGCTATATTCACCATGGGGAGGAAAGGGTTATGTTTTGAGGTGACAAATGATCTCCGCACCTCACCACACATGTCCAGGAGGAAACCCCACCCTAGGCAAGCCCTCCCTTACGAGAAACCACCTGAGGTGTCTTGCCCACTCCCCCTTTCTGCAAAACCCTACTTAGCACGTGAGCTGGATTTACTCCACTCAGCAGGGCCAGGACAAGACCAGAGACGGCAAAGCAGAGGAGCGAAATAGAGGCAACAGGTTTCTCTGTTTGTTGCTTGTTTATTTTTAATGATTGTTTTATGCCCACCATGAACAAGTACTGACGATTGCCTTCCTTGGTTAAGAGATCACCATGAACTGCTCTCTTATCTAAAGAACTTGGAAAGTAGAAGCAGCCGTAAAGTTCAGCCCTCTGTTACAGGCTGACTGCCCTTTGTCACACCAGGGGCTCCAGCTCCAGAAACACAAGTATAAAGGGTAAGATGTGGATGCCCCTTAGAGAAGGGATGACCCAACCTCACCCTCTCAGACACCCCCTCATCCTATGGCCTGAGAAGTGAAGTCATACAGCCAGTTTGGGGACAGTCTTGCACCAATGCTGGGGAAACCAGAAGTTACAGACTTTGATTTCTCAGGCAGACCTTATTTATTGACATGTAAATCTAAATCACATTTAATAAAAAGCCTCGTGAAACCGAAACTGCTGGACCAGCCACTACTTTTCTTGGGAGAGGTAAGAGGGAAGAGGTCAATCAATAATCAGGTATAGCTATAAACACAGATCCAGGTGAGGCAAAGGTCTTTTAAGATTAAACAGATTTAACTGTACAAATTCCATTACCTTCATAATAAATCCTCATTGTTTACTGATAATTAATGGGAGGAAGACAGATCTATAAATAAAAATAGTTCAACCACCTAAATAAGTAAACTGTGTTTAGTACAGGAAATTGTGTTTGTTTTTTTAAGTCATAAAATTTTTACTTAGGAAATTGAATTTGCTCCCTTGAGTTGTAAAATGAGCTCACTAGCTTTGAATTAATTTAATTCACCACTCTGCACGTTGTATAGATTTTCTTGCTAGTCAGAAAATCGCATATCGATGGGTTTATTCTTCTCAGGCTTATTAGGAGCTAGTAAATAAACTATCACTCTAGCAGACTTAAATCCAAACATATTAAAATTTTTATTTTTCCCTAATGGAGTCATACATAGTTTTTGACTTAAACTTGATCCTAATATTAGAGTAACCCAAAGGAAGACCACCAGGTTTTCCACAATTTCTGAATGTTACTCTTCCTGTCATGCCAAAAAAATCTGGATGTAACTATATTACAAAATGGATAGGTGTTAAACTAGTAAACTGAATCCTATTTTACACGTAAAGAACATCTGTTTTCTGGTAAAACATCCTTATGTAAAAGAAGGTATCATACCTAATTTTACTATTTTATATTTTTAAGATTTTTTTACATACTGGTTATCTGTTGCTTTTCAATTGGGATCTGTGTGGAGGTTCTACTTCATTCTTTCTACCCTTTCCCTTGTATAAATAGGCTCCAATAATGAGTAGTGACCATGTGAACAAGAACATTTCATTCGGGGGTGATGTTTCACAGTTTCCACAGACTGTCTCATCTGATCACTAGAGTAACAGGTTTCTCTGTTTGTTGCTTGTTTATTTTTAATGATTGTTTTATGCCCACCATGTGTGGTGGGTTTTACCCCCATTTTTCAGATGAAGAAACTGAAGCTCCGAGAGGTTATGTGACTTGCTCAAGATAACCAGCTAGTAAGTGGTAAAGTCAGCGTGTAAAACCAGGTCTTCTGACCCAAATCAAGTGTTCTATCAGCATGTACGAGATCTCATTTGAGAATTGAGCTTCTCTTCTTTTCCTGCAGGTGGTTATATCTGCTGATTCAGTCAGGCAGGCTTTGGATTTCTGATCACATTTTTGGCGTGGCAGAGGCATATACCTCTAGCAGTATGGCTTAGGAAATGACATTTTAACTCTCTGATCTACACGTCTGAAAAACATTTTCTTCTCGCAGGGTGACAGTTGGGCCATTACCTGGTTAACATCTGCAAACTGCTGTAGGAAATTCATTAGCTTGAAAGGAGCATGATTACAGCAGTCACACTCGGAAACAGAAGGTGGGGCATTAATTATTAACAAGAGATTGCCTAAAAGATACAATCCAGAATTACTGAGTTGTTGGGAATATTAGGATGGAATGAAAAGAGCCTATTGAAACCATCTCGAGAACATAAAAAGGCACTGCTCCTGCTCTGAGCATTTGCAACACCCCAACAAGGGTCCAGTGGGAAAGAGCCACTTGCTATTCTCATTCAGTTATGATTCTTATTTTTATTAAAACTCCAAAACCTA
Organism: Daubentonia madagascariensis; assembly: GCA_023783475.1. Lineage (NCBI taxonomy): Eukaryota > Metazoa > Chordata > Mammalia > Primates > Daubentoniidae > Daubentonia > Daubentonia madagascariensis. The sequence goes on from JAKFHU010000901.1 coordinate 11,440,635, forward strand.
TCAGGTGACAGATTCATGTCTGGTCAAGGTGCCAGCATTTGCAGGTCAATAAATTCAACCAACCTTTATGGATGCCCATGACAGCCAAGGCTCAAAGCCACATTCTTGGAGAACTGGTGAGGAATAGGACACAGAGGCTGCCCCTAAGACTGAAGGATCAAGGTGACACATTACCACAGGGCAAGCGAGAGTGGACCTCTCTGAAGACGTGGGCAGCTTCAAGAAAAGAAGAAATAATGTCTGGAGAGTTGGTTGGGAGGGAGGAACAAAAATAACTAACATTCCTGAGCACCTTCTATGTGCTAAGTACTCTGCCAAGTGCTCAGTGTTACCTAATTGAATCTTTGTAGCTCAGCAACTCTATGAGTTGGGTAATTATCTCTATTTCACAGATCAACAAACTGAGGCCAAATGTGCTGACTTCCCACAGCCACACAGGTAAGTGGCAGAGCCAGGCCACATCCTCCCAGCTGCTCGGCTTCCCTCTGAAGAAGAGGGCATTTGGAATCATCCCAGGGAATGGTGGATGGAAACAAGGAACTGGACAGCAAAGTGTTCCAGGCAGTAGGAATTGAGGAAGAGCCATGGGAAATTACAGGTTGGTGTCTATTATACAAGAATCTTAAAAGTCTGGCTTGGGAGTCTGTGCTTAACTTGGCAAATAATAGGTGCCTTTGCATATCAAATCATCTCCCCTTAGTAAATCGGGATGTGTTGGGTATATCTAGAACCCAGGGTTTTTCTAAGAACATTTAACACGTAAATACAGGAACAAAAGACTTACCCTACTATGGTCAGACTGAAATAATCTAAGTTTGGTAACATAAATAAAGTGATAATCAAACATAAGCCATTTCATTTGTCATCAATTATGTCATCAACAGGTTATTGTCATCAACAGGTTAAAACAAAACTGTCACAAAAGGACAAAGGCAAACACATACTACTGAGAGCGAACAATAACTGTCCCAGGCTTTCCAAAGCATATCACTTACATACACGGGCATTTTTTCATTTTAATAGGGCATTTTGGCATGTGTTTTATGATTACAAAAGTAATACATGCTCACTGCAGAAAACGTGGAAAATGCAGAAAAGCACAAATATGTATCTGCCTTATTTAGAACACTGACAGCTACCCAACACAGCTGTTGTCTCTCTTTCTAAAACACACTCTAGTGTTTTTTATAACGTGTGAAGCATTCCCCTGGTTAATTAGTCTATTGACTAGAATTTCACAGGCTTCTGGTGACACTGCTTGGCAGAACCGGCCACACCTGTTAGATTCTCAGCCCTCTCCTTTGTCTCTTCCTCCCCTCTCTCCCCTCCCTTTAAGAAAGACCCATCTCATGAGCACCCCAAAGCAGGGACCAAGTTTTGTGCACAGCTCTACCCTGAGCACTTAGCATGGTGGCCCTTAAACATTCCTTCTTCTTTCCTTCCTCCAACTGCTCAATACCTAATGTTCAAAAGTAAGAGATGTCACAGCATTACCTTTAGGTTGGCACTCAAATTAACAGGCATCTTATGTGGAAGGGGAAACTTTAAATACACACACATACAAGTAGCCCGTAGATCAGTTATAGGGAATGAAATGATAGCCCTCATTGTCAAAAGGGGCTGCTCCCAAAAAGTGGTAATAGCTTCAAGGGACTTTCTGACTTTTTTTCTCCCTGATCAACATTCACTTACTGAGTACCCACTGAGTACTTCTGAGGTCCCATGGGAGATACAAAGAGCTACCAAATAGGGTCCTGCCTTCAGCGGCTTCAATCTAACAGGAAAAAAGACATACAAGTAAAAAAACACTTTCAGGTGAGATAAGACATGTTAAGTGGCATAAGATCGCTAGAATGTTCTGGGAATTCGAGATTCGAGCTCTTCCCTGGCCAAGGGGATCAGGCATTTGACCTCGGCCTTGGAGTCTAGATAAGACATGCACGTGAAATGCGTGTGCATGCGAGTGCATGTGAGTGCATGTGGGCATGGGTGTGAATGTGCATGGGTGGGGGGGAGGGGGGTGATTCAAAGAAGAAAGAACAGACTGAGCAAAGGTGTGGGAGTAGAAGAATCTGAGAAGTGTCCAGGGAAGACAGAGGAGCAAAGAGCGTAACAGAAGAAAAGGCTGAAAAGGAAGGGTGTGACCTCATGGGTCAGGAGCCCCGAATGGCAGACTCGACTCTGGACTTTATTCCCTCAACAATTTGGAACCATTTAATAATTAAGCAAACAATTCTCAATCATCTGGTATGTGGTAGGCCCTATGATAGGTATGGTGAGATACAAAAAGAAAAATAAGGCATGATCCCTTGCTCTCACCACTAAATTTCATAATAATTTAACTTTCTAGAAATATAATTTAAACTCAAAGAGAATGTATTGAAAGAGCAAAAAAAAAAAAAATTGGCCAAAACAACAAAGCTAATGATAAGGAATCTTTTTTGGTTACTTATTGCTGTGTGACAAACTATCCCAAAAGTTAGTGACTTAACAATCATTTGATTCCTTGTTCATGATTCCAAGATTGGGATAGTCTTGATTGGAGATGCCCATCTCTTTTCCACATGGTGTCAGCTGGAGGAGCTTCAGTGATTGGGGTCTGGCTGGAAGGACCCATTTGGGTCACGTGTCTGGGCCTCTGTCTTTGCTGTGAGCCGGGTTTCTCCATTCTCCCCCACACAGGGATCTCAGACATTCTCTTTTGGGTTTTGTTGGTTTTTTGTTTGTTTGTTCTTTTGTTTTTGAGACAGAGTCTCACTGTTGCCTGGCTGGAGTGCAGTGGCATCATCATAACTCACTGCAACCTCCAACTCCTGGGCTCAAGCGATCCTCCTGCCTCGGCCTCCCAAGTAGCTGGGACTACAGGTGCACTCCACCGTGCCCGGCTAATTTTCCTATTTTTTGTAGACAGGAGGTCTCGCTCTTGCTCAGGCTAGTGGCCTCAAGCAATCCTCCTGCCTTGGCCTCCCAGAGTGCTAGGATTACAGGCGTGAGCCACCACGCCCAGCCTCTCCTTCCTTACTGGTAGTTCAGCTTCTTAGGTGGCAGGTGGCATCCCCCAGAGTAGAAAAGAGGAAGCTTCCAGGGCTTCCAGAACTGGCACAGTGCCACTTCCATCTCAATCCAATGGTTAAAGCAGGTCACAGGTAAGGGAACTGCTCAGATTCTGAACCAACCTCGCAACATAGTTTCAAACAAGCCAACATCCCCAGAGGTGGGTTCTCACAGCTCAGAACCATCCATCTGGTCCTGAGCCTGTGTCCATCCTAAGAGCTCCTGCTGCCATGCTCCCCAGCTTCAAAATAAGAAGGAAGAAACCCCATTCCTGTCTGGTACCTGTTACTCCCTCAGCCGTCTCCCACATCATTGTCTCGCCCAGGACACTCCTCACCCCCTCATCTGTGTCGCACGTCCCTTTCTCTGGGAGCTTCAGCAGAAAATTGAGTTCCTGGGTCTCAGAATGCCATGTAAGATCCCTCTGTAACTTTCGGCCCTCTTGTGTTTTCCATCCTTGGTGATCTTTCTGTTTCCAAGACTGAACACAATGCTCCAGGCGTCGCCCAGATACCGAGTTCAGTGGTGGTATCTGTATTTCTACAGAAGCCTGGGAAGCCATCTGGTTGAATGGAGGGTGGGAGAGGCTAAGAGATCTTTCTTGCAACTTTTTATGGGTGATATGACCCCCCAGATAACTAGGATTGATCACCAAAAAATTGGCATAATAGCCAAGAAGTGATTAATAAAAATATACACTTAGCTCATGTAAGTTAAATTAATAAAAATGTATACTGAGTACATATAAAAGCAAAAGTTAACTGGGTTTAATAGAAGAGCAGAAGCTGAAGGGTTATTTTTGTTTGTTTTATTTTGCTTTTTACATTTCTACCCATCCATCAGTTATTCCATGAAACGGCAGGACTGCTTGGTTATTGAGAGTGAGCTCAAGAAGGTCCAACCGTAGGAGTTTGAATTCTGGCTCCACCATTTACTGAGTTATCTTGGGCAAGTTATTAACAGTTAATTTCCCTGTACCTTAGTTTTCTCATCTATAAAATGAGTTTGATAATGAATACCTATCTCATAAGGTTGTTGTCAAATAATACTTCCAAGAAGCGCTTTGAAAGTGCCCGCTAAATTGTAAACACTCTCAATAAATGTTATTATAATTCCATAAATTACCATCAGCCTGAGGGTTTTCAACACATGCCTTATAGCCTTTTTCTCTTTATTAATTCTTGTTTAGCTACAGATACCCCTGCAAGCCACCTTCTTGGTATCTTGGCCAACTTTAAATAAGTCTTTGCAAGGGAAGGTATCAATAGTAAATAGCAAAGTATCAGTAGCAAATACATTTTTTAAAAAAACTTAAGGTAACAGTTATTTTCCTAAGCCTCAGAAATTAAATATTAAAAATAAAAGATAGGTAACAGAGATGACCTTAAAAAGAAAAAAAGCTAATACATAAGCAATGAATCTACAAACACTTGAAATGTTTTAAAGAAAGTGTGTACCTTCCAATCAAATTTGTATGGGAAGAAAATGAGACAAATGACAACAATTTAGAATTTTACTTTAGAGGTAATTATACAATTCCATGGTATTATTTTTTTGCCATTGATTGCTCTCCTAACATCCCCTTTTTTAGTGCACTCACGAGAATCAAGCAGATGAGGCACCCAATGAGACAAAACAGGGGAACTCAAGGTCCCTGGTGACGTGCTCACGTGGAACCACCTCCCTGCTGCTCCACGTTTACAGAATTTTATTTGCATAGAAGAACTGCAGGAGCTCTGGATGATAGTGGCTCTGAAAGAAATTAGCAAAGGTACATGTGAGGGAAGGATTCAGTCAACCGCCTATATAACCAGTAGTCAGTTGTCACCGCAGTTCACGAGGATAAGCAATTGGGAGAGGTGGCGGCCTCATCACCTGCCTTCCACTTATGACCGAACTGGGTCTGCCCGTATATTTTGTACACAATCCTCTGGGTGTTTTGCCATTTACATTGTATGATGGGCCAATTACAATTGAAACATAATTGGCCTGACTCGTTTTATGGGGGGTAACTCCCTGGTGTGCTCGGCCATCTTCCATGTTAACCACCAGGAGGGCAGAAAACCTCAGAGAATTCTCTCCTGCCCCGGCTCACTTACCAGATGCCGGCAGAGTTTAGGGTTCCTTCGATCATCCTCACTCCAGAAGTTGTATTCCTTCCTTAGTTTCAGATATGGAGAACAGGCTCGAAAAGTTGTTTTGCAAGCCTGAGTAAAATAATATTACCATCTTATTGTCCAAAATATATGAGAGTTCTATAACCCCAAGGAGGGAAGACTGTCCCAGAAGATTGCACCCGATCTGTGGGCAGGGAGCCACTGAGAGTATGAATGTAATTTCCAAGGAGTTTGAAAATTTGAACCATAAAGGATGTGTGCTTATAAAATGGCCTTAAAATCTGGGGGCCGGTGGGAAGGGCATAGCTTCATAGCTGACCGCAACCCTTGTTATTGTTCCATCAAAAGTAGTACTGGATTCCTAAATTTAATCTCTCTCTCTCTCTCTCTAACTTAAAGAAGACAAGTGGTTTGGTAGAACCCTTTGTTCCCAGTGGTTTTGAAACATTCAGCCAGTCCCATTCCAAAGCAGGCCTGAAGTTGATCCAACCCTGTTAAGACACATTTTTTCTAAGAATAAAACAAAAGTTCCATAGGGAATTAAGAAGTCAGAGGTGGGAAATCTATACCAGCACAGTGACAAAAGTGAATTGGGCATAAATCAATATCCTCCTTTAATCAGACTGCTGTGCCCTGATTAAACCTGTGCCTCTCTGTGCCCCGCCCATCACCCTGCGCTTATCTAGCACTGACAGGCACTGGGCTTGGCCAGGTGGGGCAGAAGCAAATGGAAAATGACACTCTTGCCCAGAGAGAGAGTACACTGAGGACGCACTTTGTCCAGGACTCACACAGATACCCTGCTAAGCATCCATAGCTGCACTGAAAGGAACCCAGGAGTCTGGCACCTCAACTCAACAGGGCTGCACCCCAACTCCTTTTATGAATAGCATGGAGATTTCACACAGGAGGTTGGAGGGTCAGTCTTACCTTAGCAACCTGGGGGTTCCTATCCTGTAAATGGGTCAGGAGGGAATCTCGTGTCTGCTTAACCTGACTGGTGAAAAATTTCTTCCATTTCCGCCCAGCAAAGGCAGCCAATTGCCCAAACAAAACAAAGGCCGAGTATCTCAGACTGTCGTTTTCCTGTGGGTCCCCATCAAAAACACAACGAAAAAGCCAGGTCATTCCCAAAGGCAGCTGCATCAGAGCACATCACAGCTGTCGTTCTTGGATGTATATTACAGGGCATGCCATCAGATCTGGTCTAAACACCCAGCTGGGTGGGTGGGGGACAGGGTGGAGGGGGCCAAGGTCTTCAGGGAACCTCTTCTCCAGCAGACAAGAGGATTAGCCTGGGGGATCACTAGTGCTCCCAGCTTCCCAGCTTTTCCATGCACTATTTCATGTTTTGGAGACAGAATACATTTATACGGTTCAAAACTCAAAAAAAAACAAAAACAAAAACAAAAAGGTTTATAGAAGAAATAAGTCTCCTTCCACTGATCTCCATCTGCCACCAAATTTTTCTCCCCACAAGCTAACAAAGTTGTAAGTGTTGTGTGTATCCCTCCAGAAAATGAACAAGAAGAAAAAAGAAAAATGTGCACATACATATACATCCATAATGTATCACATACATAGTCCTTTCCTGTTTCTTACATAGAGAGAAGCACTCCGTCAGTCTACCCAGGGGCTTTTTCCATGGCAACATATACAGGAGTTTGCATTTTTCTTTCTTTTGTTTTCTTTATCTTTTTCTTTTCTCCATCAAAATTTACCCAACCAGTTCCCTATTTATTATTCCCAGCATTTTCGCCAGGTCCCTTCTCTTTACTTTTCTTCTGAGTTTCTCCCATCTCTAGTGGAAATAAAATCATGTTTCTTCCCCCGCACCCTCCCAACTCTCCCTGCTTTTAGTCCAATTGGTTGGTTTGTCCCTGAGCATGACAGTGAGCTCAGCCCTCTCTTTCTCTCCAAAGTGAGCTGTTTGGTGCAAGTACCTCCCTTCCAGGTAAGGAGGGCGAAGCCCAGGCATTTCAGCAGCTTGCCCAGCATTGTCAGATAGCAGAGAGCCAGTAGAGTGACCCTGTCTGCTGACTGTTGGTGCACAGGTTTTTATATCAACATTTTGAGGTCCCATCCAGCTCTAAGTGAACCAAAGGGAACAGGGCTGGGCAGGCCTCTTCAGGGGACAAGGAGCACCTAGAACTGGAAGTCACAGAGACTCAGCAAGACTGAGGAGTACTAATTATTTTTTGAAGTATGTTATAATATTCTTTTAGCACATGTGACATATACAGAATTTGCCTCAGGGTTGCATTTTCTTCACTGCTCTATCAATGTGTGTGTGTGTGTGTGTGTGTGTATGTGTGTATGTATTTAACTCAATTAAACCAACATTTATGGCTGGGAGTGGTGGCTCATGCCTATGATCCTAGCACTTTGGGAGGCCGAGGCAGGAGGATCACTTGAGGCCAGGAGTTTGAGACCAGTCTGGGCAACATAGTAAGCCCCCATCTCTACAAAAAATATGAAAAATTAGCTAGGTATGGTGGCATGTGCCTGTAGTCCCAGCAGTTCAGGAGGCTGAGGCAGGAGGATTGCTGGAGCCCAGGAGTTCGAGGCTACAGTGAGCTATAATTGCACCACTGCACTCCAGCCTGGGAAACAGAGCAAGACCCTGTCTCTAAAAAAATAAATAAATACATAAATAACCAAAAAGGCCTAACGTCTATGGAAAACTTACCCCATCCAAAGCCCTAACCTAATGTTATGAGATGTACAGAGTTGTGTAAGACAGGTGCCTGTCCCTCTAGGAGTCAGACAAACATCTAATGGGGAACACATGCACAGGTGAGCACAGCGTAGGGCAGACAGTGAATAATACTATCTATAAGAGATGTAAACTGTCAGCAAACAACTCTGCATGAGAATTCCCATGTTTCTATATGGCCAGAGCTTTCTGATCAAAAATCACAGGCAACCTTGGTTTAAAGAATAATTCGATGGCAAGCAAGTCCTGGAAGTTCAGATGGCACCTCCAGAGAGAGTTAGAGCCACCTCCCCTGAGACATCTGCTTACATTCCAGGGTGGTGAAGTAGAGATTTTCCTTTCCCCGCCCCAGAGAGGACTGGCTTGTAGTCAAGAGCAAAAGTCTCTCAGTGTCTCTATGAAGGAAGGAGGGACAATGTGCCAGCAATTCCTATATAAGCGCCGTGTGTCATAACCTCAAGGCCTCTCTTCCTTTCCCGGGGTGCTGACACATCTGGCTCTCACTGTGTTGTTCCACAGAGAATTAGGGTTTGGGAACTAACGCAAGTCACTCTCTGAGTAAAGAAAGGTCTGTCCCCTGTTCTGTATGTCTTGTCTTTCAGAGAGAGAACAGCTGTGGTGGGCTAACTTATTAGCTTGCAAGTTGAGTCTCTCAGGTTCCTCATGGTTTAAGACTGAACCATGTACCAGTGCTCTTCTGCTGAGCCTGTGTTGTTACCTGGTAGGTAAGAGCATAGGCACCACAGTCAGGGGACCTGGTTTCATGTCCACCTACTGGCTTTGTGAACCTTGGGCAAGTTTAACCTCTCTGTGCTTTGGTTTCCTCATCTTGAAAGTGAAGCTAATTACAGTGCCTACCTCATAGGGTTATTATGAAGAGTATATGAGAAAATCCATGTAAATTGCCTACCACTATGCCTGGCACACAGTAAGGACTCACTAAATGCTAACTATTACTATTGTTACATTTGTAAGAGAGCATTGACTACATGTTGGCATCATCATCATCATCATCAGTGTACATATTCACTTCTCTCCTTGAGGGGTAGTGATGGAAGCCTATATATCTTTATAAGTCCTCCATAAACCCTAGCATAGTACTGATCTCTCAGTAAGACTCATGAATAAATAAGTGAATAATAGAGACCTTGTTCCCTGAGCAACACGCCACCCAGGGCTCACATTTCTAATCCCACTTTGATTCCAATAACCCAGAATTGTTCTGAGTGTCTCACTTACGTCATCTAACATAGTCCTGGTCTGAAGGGTGATGTCTATGAAGAAGGACCCCAAACCTTTCCCCTGCATTTTGCCCAGCATGATGGTCAGAGTCTTCACACTCTCGTGGATGACTTCAGAGCTCACAGGGTCATACAATCCATGCACCAGCAGGTCGAGGACAATTTTCTTATACTTTCTCACCTGTTTTCAAGGTTTGAAAAGCATTAGTGGCACAGGAATTGCGCCCCATGGGTTGAAAAGCAAGTCTACTTTTAATCTACCAATAACCTGGGACCTGGACTAAGATCCTGGCTTTCTTCAGGATCTGTGCGACAACTCTCATCCAAATACAAATGCTTCCGATAACTCAACCCAAGCACTCAATCTTGGAAGGAGACCAGAAAGAGCAGTCTGGAGGGTGGTCTTAGGGCGGGCAAGGCTGGCAAGGGCACTTCAAGGTGGGTGGTGGACCTGGATGGTCTAGTGAGCTGGGGAATAGTAGGTACTCTGATAGTGGGGAAGAGTAGAAATGGTCACTGAAGTTGGCAGATGCTAAAGGAGGAGAAGGTGGAAATGTCTTTTACTAAACAAACATAAATTATTAGAAAATCACTTAAATTCACCAAGGAGGGTGATGTCAGCTGTGCATAAATCCTGCCTGCAGCTCTGTATCCCACAGCTGATAATGCTGAGGTGTGATAACCCTGAATGAGCCATGCCCTCATGCAATCTCCTCCCCTCCACTGTGGAAGGAGCCTGTGACTTGCTTCTAGCCTGTAGGACACCACTAAGGTGATGAGTGTCGCTCCCGTGGTTACTTTACATGACAGGAGACTCCGTCTTAGCAGACAGGAGTAGGCGACACTCTCCGCTGGCCTTGAAGAAATGAGCAGTGGTGTTGTAAGAGGGTGGCCTCTAGGTCCTGAGACTGGGCCCCAGTGGACAGCCAGCAAGAAACCAGAAACCCTGGTCCTACAACTGGAAGGAACTGATTCCCACCAACAACCACATAAGCATGGAAGAGGCTCCTGAGCTTCAGGCAGGAGAACAGGCTGGATGACACTTAATTGCAGCCTTGCAAGACCCTGAGCAGAAGACCCAGCCAAGCCGTACCTGGACTCCTGACCCACAGACACTGTGAGATAATAAATGTGTGTTGCTAAGTCTGCAGTGATTTGTCCTACAGCAATAGAGAACTAGCACATGGGAGACCACACCCCAGCCCGGGAGACTCCATGCCTTGAGGACTGGAAAGACTTGGGAGGGCGGGCTGAGCCTCAACTTCCTTCCCTACCTTGTTGGGGGCTTCACAGGCCATGGTTCCCAGGCCTTTCATTGCCATGTGACGCTTTTTAGCACTGGGGTCCCGGGCTCTTTCTGCCAAGTTGAAAAACACGTTCTTCAGAGACTCCCGCTTCTGGAATCTCAGTTTCCAGGAGACCTGGGTGGTAGGTCAAAGGTGGATTAATGTGAGAACTCAGCGTCACACCAACACCAACCTAACTCCTCCCTCTAAAGAAAGCCCGTGACTGTATGCTCTATTTCACCCCCCCTTTCTCCAACTAAGGATGCCTCATTTTTGTTGGAAATGTATTCTCTCTTGAACTCTCTGCAATCAGGTTGATGGCCCTCCAAATGGCTAATCTCAAGGGTCCATTCTCAGTAGTCATCTTACTCAACTTCTCAATAGAACTTGACACCATTAGCCAGGCACAGCTGCAAACATCTAGTACACATCTACGAGCACTTTGAAGGGATGTCCCAACCCCAGAATGCATGTATCTGAGCAATTAAGATTAGGAAGAGAAATGCATATTGGAAATAATGCAAATTGGGAAACACTACGTGTCTCGCAGAAACCCATACTTCAAGGACTAAACTCTAAGTAACTGCAGGGCCAGGGATGAGGCAAGATATGGGCTTCGCTTGGTAGTCAGCCTATGAGCTCTTGTGCCAGGAAGGCCCTGATGTGCTGCAGAATGCAGAACATGGCAACATTCACTAGAGTCAGAATCAAGACAGTGAAAGATCCAGACACAATCAAAGACAAAAGCCACCTCCCCACCATCCTTGGAAAGGGGGATGGGAGGAGACTGGATCCAGACCCAGCCATCTCCATAGCGCTACCGATGAGATTTGGTCATTTCCAAGTCTCATTGTTATTTCCGAATATTCATCGCAGTTCATTCTATACATTTCTTATTACGTTAGCAGCAAGTTAAATTCTTCTCAACTCATCTTGTGGCCATCCTATAAACATCCTATTCATGTTATCAAAGAACTGTCATCAAATCTTTTTTCAGAAGAAGGAACCTCAGTGGAGCAGGCCTAACTAACCCCGATCAGGCAAGCACATGTCTCACAGAACAGCCGCTGGGAAGGGACATTTGTTCCTAATGTTTTGTGTCAGACCTTGGAAAAGAAAGATATCACTGATGTCCTTTTCCTCTTGGGCTGGGAAGGAGGGATGGAGAGGGGCTGGCCCAGGATTCTCCTCTGTGTTCGCTCCATGGAACTTGAAAAAAAAATTATATGAGTCACAAACACTCATCATCAACAAACGTTGTTATACAGAGCACTGCGCCAGGGTAAGAATAGAAAGAGGCAGCAATCCCGAGGCCTGTCTTTAGGACCCTCGTGCCTTGGCAAGGAGATAAATAGCAATTCGAGGCAGCCCAAAAGAAATAGGAGCTTGAGGGGTAAGGGTGTCCACGCTCTGGCTCCCCCTTCCGTTCTGAGGACTTCTTGTATCATGATCACCAAAGAGTAAAATACAGATTCCCAGGCCCCACCCACAGAGTCCTCACGAACTGAAATATAGAGTAGCCTCAAATTTTTTGTTTTTTAAAGCTGTCCAAGAATGTAAATTGGTACTTATTTTCAGAGGGGATTTTGGTACTATCTCTTCCCATTTTAAGAGGCACATACTCTTTCACTCAGCAACTGGTTAATCCTACAGACATCACATGCTCAAAGACATGCACAAAGGATAGCTGCCACATCTTTGTAATGAACAACATAATGTTCTTTAATGGTTGTAATAAAAAAATTACATATATATTACAACTATACAACTATAGGGTGACTATTATGCAGTCACTAAAAAGCATATTGGCGGATCAACATGTGCTAAAATGACCTCTAAAATATACTATTGAGTGAAAAGTGCAAATCAATGTGTACAGTATGTTACCATTTATGTAAAATCAAAATGAGGCCGGTTGAACTAGGTGTGGTGGCTCACACCTGTAATCCCAGATACTCAGGAGGCTGAGGCAGGAGGATGACTTGACCCTAGGAGTTTGAGACCAGCCTGGGCAACATAGCAAGACCCCATCTCCAAAAAAATATGTTGAAAAGAAAAAATGAGTGAAGGAAACACATATGTACAGATGTGCTCATACATGTATAGACCGGGGAAAAATACCCAAGAAACTTTGAGAAAGAGATTGCCTCTGGAGCAGAAATCTGAGAAACTGAGGTGGGAGGGAGACTTAGTTTTCTCATTCTTTTTATACATATACAGTTTGTAATTTTACCATGTGCATGTATTATTCAAAGTGTATAACATAAATAAATGTAGGTCACCACGTGATTCCAATCCACAGCCTGATTCGGGGCCCACTAGTATAAACCAGCGCTTCACAAACTCTAACGTGCACTTGAAACATCTGAGGGTCTTGTTCAGATGTAGGTTCTGACTTAGTGGGTCCGAGGTAGGAGCTCCAGATTCTGCCCTTCTTCCAAGCTCCCAGGGGACACAAGTGCTGCTGGCCCAGGGACCACGCTTTGAGCGGTGAGGGCATAAAGTTAAGGGTTACAGGAGTCGAGAGAGGACTGTGGGCTGGAACAGCTGGTGGAGACCTCCCACGGCTCGCTGGTGCGCTTGGAAGCAGAGGCAGAGCATATACGACACAGTGGGATTTCAGCGGGATTCCATGTAGTTAGTGTCATAGTGGTGGTAGTAATAGTGATTAAAACAGTAGGAGGGAGGTAGAAGATGGGCTGCAGGAGGAAGTCACAGGCCAGCTGTAGAGGGTTTGACCACTAAAAAGCTTGATTTCAATTGTATTCTGTAGATATGAGCAAACTGTTGATTTTTTTTAATTGACGTGAAATCCATGTAACACGCAATTAACCATTTGAACAATGTTGTGCAACCACCACCTCTATCTAGTCCCAAAACTTTTTCATCACCCCAAAAGAGAACCCTGTACCCATTAGGCATTCACTCCCCACCCCAGCCTTCCCCCAGCCTCTGGCACCATTAGTCTGCTATCTTTACAGATTTACCTATTCTGAATATTTTATATAAATGGAATCATACAATACTGTATGATACATTTGTATCTGGCTTCTTTCTCTTAGCATAATGTTTTTCAGGTTCATGTTGCAGCATGTACCAGTTTTCCACCGTGGCTGCATCATTTTACATTCCCACCGTATGTACAAGGGTTCCAATTTCTCCACATCCCCACCAACATTTGTTATTTTCCATCATTTCTATTATTATTATATCTATCTTAGTAGGTATGAAGTGGTATGTTGTTGTGGTTTTGAATTGCATTTCCCTAATGACGTTAATCATCTTTCTGTGTACTTGCTGGTGATTTATATACCTTCTTTGGAAAAATTTCTATTCAACTCCTTTGCCCATTTTTTAATTGGGTTATCTGTTTTTGAGTTGTATGAGTTCTTTATATATTCTGAATACTAGACCCTTATCAGATATACGATTTATAAATATTTTCCCTTTTCTGTGGGCTGTCTTTTTACTTTCTTTATAGTGTCATTTGATGCACAAAAGTTTTTACTTTTGATCAAGTCCAGTTTGTCTATTTTGTTGTTGTTTTTACTCATGCTTTTAGTGTTGTATCTAAGAATCTGTTGCCAAATCCTAGGTCATGAAATTTGCCCCTATGCTTCCTTTTAAGCATTTTATAGTTCTGGCCCTATATTTAGGTAATTGATCCATTTTGAGTTTATTTTTATATATGATGTGTGGTAGAGGTTCAACTTCATCAGAACCATTGACTTTTATGTTTTGTGTTTTTTGGGTTTTTTTCATAGGAGAAATGACAGGCACATAGCTACAGTGGTTTGCAACCCTGGATGCATTAGAATCACCTGAGGAACTTTTAAACATCCCAGGGCCCTGGCCACATCCCAGGGCCCTGGCCGCACCCCAGATTAAGTCTACTGTCATCTCTGGAGGCGGGCCCAGGCGTCAGTATTCTTTTAAGGCTCACCAAGTGATTCCAACGGGCAGTCACTGAACTAGAGTGACTAGTGACCAACTGCCTTGGTTTGCCCAGTGCTGAGGAGTTTCCTGGGACATGGCACTTTCGGTGCTAAAATCCTGGGCAAACCAGAACATGTTCCTGTCTGATAGAACCTGGCCCTCTTAAACAGCTGTGCTTTGGAACACTGGACTCAGTGCGACCTGGAGGTGCATGGAGATTTGGTTTCCCTGCCATCTTTCCCCCCAGGTGGTTTCTGTCATCCTCTCTTGGTCAGGAGACACGGGAGAGGTCCCTGAAAACACCACTTCTTCACCCCCTAACCTCCTGCAGCTATTTCTCCTTCATCTCTGGCCAACAGAAATCCCCTCACCACTGCAATGAGAGACCAAAGTAAAAACCCAGAAAACTGAACCCCAGTCAATGAGCAAGAGCTTCTCTTCACATCAGTTACCTGGCTGAACTGAGATTCTCTTTGATTAAAGACATGCCAGTAGTCTTTATCATTAAGCCAGTGGGTCTCACACTTGAGCCTGCATCAGACTCACCTGGTGGACTTGTTACAACACAGATCCCCGGGCATGATCCCTGGAGTTTCTGACTCTGTGCATCTGGAGCAGGGCCTAATAATTTCTAACAAACTCCCAGGTGACACTGGGATGCAGCTAGATTGGGGACCACACTTTGAGAACCTCTGTATTAACAAAAAGAAACCACAGCATTACAATGTCATTTTTCTCCAGAATAAAAGGACTTTAAAATTCACGATGAGGCAAAAAACATGCTTGGTATTTCTTTCTGGGGCTTTTCTTATGTTTCAATAGAAACTTCCACTTCTAGAATACTCTGGATCAGAGCTGACAGGTGCCTGACCGTGGGTACAGGTAGCTTCAAAGAAGCAAAACTCCCTCAAGCTGAGGACCTGCTCACCAAGGAGGGCACAGGCCTCATTAGAAAACAGCTGGTGTTTCTGTTCCAAGGCAGAAGAAAATCATGCCTGAAGCTTCTCTCCATTGGGAAGGAAAACAAACCCGCTACCCTGTTCTTTCTGCTTGACTTCTTTTGCAAGATTAGCATAACAGCTAAGGGCTCTAGCCATCCAAGGCAGCTCAGCTCCCCCAGCCTTCAGAAACCAAGCAGCCAGCCTCGTCTTAATAGGCATGAGTAGAATTTAAGGTCGTGGGAGGCTCTCAAGCAAGGCAAAGCAAATGCAAGTTGAGTAGCTCCGTGTGGAAGATTCAGTATGTGGTTAGACACACACACACAGAGTTCCATCTCAAGCTCACCACCTCTTCTAGAAAACCCTTCTCTACCTCCCCATCACAGGAGAAAAACTGTGATCTAGTTTAATCTCACAGGTTGTCAGGGTTCATCTTGATCTTTGGTGCAGGAAAAGCAAAACATTTCCCACAGTGTTGGCTGCACCTCCTATGTCAGAATCCCCTGGGGTACTTATTACCAATGCCGGGCCTACCCCAGAATTATTGGATCTGAATCTCAGGGCGTGTCGGGCCTGTACATGGCACTTTGTGTACAAGGCGCACCTGGTGATACTACACATATGCTATAAGAATCTCCGCCCTGGCAATTAAATAATCACAGAATTGGCATACTCCACTAAGCTGAAACCACCACCCACATGGCCTCCCTCCTCCTGGAATTCAGAGGAGCTGGGGCCAAGGGTTGAGGAAGGGGAGGATGGCAGTGTCTGCAGAGAACAAGGAATTGATGCCATATGTTTGGGAAGCACTTTGAATTTCACTTTCAAAATAAAATCACAGCAAGCTGTGTGTCTATGATTTGTGCACTTTCCTAGAATGCTATTCTTAAATTTAAAGTTTCCCTTAAAAATAAAACAAATTAGGAGTTAAATCAACATCACAATGCCCCTCACCTGGAGCTTTGTGTTTCTTGAGCTTGGAGCTTCTTAAAGGACTCCCACCACCCACGTGGCCTCCCTCCTGCCTGCAGGGCCTCCCCACCTCCTTTCCAAAAAGGTAAGTCCTTTACACCTGTGGACAGAAAAGAAGCTGAATCTGTAAAATAGTTTTAAAGGGGTTTATTCTGAGCCAAATTTGAGGACCATGACCTGGAGACACACCCAAGAAGCCTTGAGCAAGTGGACTCACTGTGGTTGGGTTACAGTTTGGTTTCATACATTTTAGGGAGATAGGGGTTACAGGTAAAGTCATAAATCAATACATTGGTTTGGCCCAAAAAGGCGGGCCATCTCGAAGTTGGGTGGGGTGGGGGCTTACAAGTCATAGGTGGGTTTAGGGATTCTTTAGCTGACAATTGGCTGAAAGGGTTAGGCTTTATATAAAAGACCAGAAAGGAAATGCTTAAGTTAAGATGAAAGGTTTGAGCACTCTAGGAGGTCCAGACAGGAGGATCTTTCTTAAGATAAGGATCTGCTAGGATGCTTGAGTTAAGACAAGGGGGGTCTTCTATCTTTCCAATGATGTTAAAGCTATACCAGAATCAGGTTGGGAAGTAAACCTGCACTATATTTGGTTAACAAAACCTGTTTAGTGAGATTTTATCATTTGTTGGTGTGACTCACTAGGCCCCTTTAGAAAGGAATTTGGGCAAAAGAAAAAGATCAGAGTTCAGTCCTCACACCGAATCCAATTGAAACAAAAGGATCATTTCCATCCACTGCAGCACAGGATCCAAGAGGGGAAACTTAAACACACTACAACAAACATATACAGATTCAAAGATTTCTCAGGTGTTCTAACTCCTCCCACAAGCCCACTCACCTCCAAACAGCTGTTCTTTACTACTAGAGTTATATTTTTCTGGTGGGTGTCTATGGTCCTCACGGGTGCCTAGCCTACTGTGGCCAAGGCCACCTTGAAACCAAAGACATGGCTTTGCTTTTAGTTTCAGTGATCCCTGTGCACATTCTTCAGTGAATTCTTCCTCTGGGAAGTGCTTCCTGAGTCAGCTCTACCCAGAACCCCTATTTTCACCTTCCCAAGACCCTGAAGCTTATTTCTTTATTGCCACGTTGTGGTCTTACTAAAGTGACATGGATTTGGGGTAATTTAGAAGACTGTTTCATGCTTTGTGCCAATGTAAATCCTTCTGACTCAAAATGCTAGGTTTAAGGTCAATAATCCTTTTACTTATTGAAGCCCAAAAGTATATTATGAAAGCCAAAATTACAAAACACTTTGATCTTCTCATCTGTAAACTGAGCAGAAGAAACTGATTGCTAACAATCCTTCCAACACTATGCTTATAAATGATAATCATAATATTAATAGCTACCATTTCCTGGACACTTTTGTATGCTAGGCCCTTTGTTAAGCACTTTATATACATGGCAGGAGAAGCTATTTTAGCTGGCCTTTGCTTAACCAACTTGGCAGCTTAACTGGGATTCTCCAGGTGCTCTGTGAACTACATCAACCCATCCTGCAGCTGACAGGACCCCTCCTACTTTGGCTCCAACAGTTACTATATGCTCACCAGAATCAGTGTGCAACAGCTATACTTCTTATTGTAACTGAGTATTATATAAACTGATGAAATACGAGTATATACAAACAAAGGAAGCTGTTGCTAGGAAAGCAAGGTTGGATGTTTTGGAAAGATTCAATACTAGAAAGCTGCTTTAAAAAATTGCTGATTAGATGTGTGGACAGTAAAAGTTTGAGAAAAGTCTTGACAATCTGAAATGATTTGGGGAATTGCAATGATTCTATAGAAAGTAACTTTACAAGGGTCTTCTCAAGTGTCTTTAAGTTCTCACTCCATTTAAAGAAACCAAAATTAGAACTTAAAGTATTATGCGTGTGGTTTATTCAAGAAAGACAACTCAAAAAATGCTAACTAGTGGATCCATAATAAAAAAAAAAGGCCATGGCCCCACATTTAAGATTGAGAAATTTCATATTTTAAGGTAAAATATTTGAGGTATGTATCATTTTTGATTCTCTGCTTTAACCAACTTCTTTCGTTAACTCTCTAAAATCCAGTTCCAATCTCTCAAATAAGAGAGTTTCACTGTATTTCATTTAATCTTCACAATAACCTTTCAGGGTAGGTTTAATCGTCCTTATTTTAGAGAAGAAGAAACTGGGGCTTAGAGTAATGTTAAACAATTCACCCAAAGTCAAACAGGAGTGGCAGAGCGGATTTCAAGACTCCAAAGGCTATACTGCTAATCACCATGTTATATATTCAGCTCCTAGACAATGTCCTGTGTGACAAGGGAAGATAGACTGTGAGACACTTCAGTTTGAAGCATCAATATCTTCCCTTCAGTCCCCCCCCCCATCCTAAAGCTCTTTGCTGACGCTATAATGATTTATAACCCAGCTATTGATCAATTAACACAGTCGGCGAAAAAAAATCCAAAATCGGCTCCATGATCAACATTGCCCACTTCAGTTTTACAAAGAGAGTATCACTAGATAGCTATACCCTTAGGATTCAACTTCCTCTGATAACGGGGACTTCTCCCGCTGCAGTCTGGGCTGTCCCCGCCAGCAGTGTCCCTTACCTGCGGCTCCTGCGGGTGGCTGTCACGTGACGAGCTGCTGCGGGTGGCGCGGCGGACCGGTCCCGGGCGACTTGGGAGGGCTGCTTTCCCGGGTGGTGGCCAAATGTGATGACTCGGCTAAATGCTCCCAGCCCCGGAATCCCTAACATGCAACAAGGGAAATTAGAAGGTGAAGCAGGGCCTGTTCAGGATGACCGGTCAGCACGGAATGTTGGAAAGTGAGAATCAAACGGGGGGGGGGGGGAGAATCAAAGTTTATAGGTATTGGGGTGGGGAAGGGAACTGTCCTGGAATGACACCGACAAGGTTGCTGTAGGCGGGCCCAAGCATCACGTGTGCCCTTTGCTGCCCCTCACTGTGCGCAGGTGTTTTGCCTTCTCCCCCTTGCTGTGTTCTGCCCTTGCTCTTCCCTCCTGTCCCGTCTCACCCACGCTTTTACAGAGAGGACGGCAATCCCGTCCCCTGCGCCAGACGGGACAGCCCTGCCCGCGCCGTTCCCGCTGCGGCCGCTAGATGGCGGCCTCCGCACACAGCCGCGGCCGGGCCGCTTCTGCCCTTGCACAATCCTGTCCCAGCGCCTTTAATCTAGGGACGGGCGGCTGTGCTCCTTGCCAAGCAGTCTCGTTGTGGCTGATTGTTGCACCAACAACTAGGGCTTTAACCGTTGACGCCCCTTCCTGCTCAACAAACACCATATGTCCGGAAAGGAGCGATTTAAGCTCTCAACGATTTAACTAATTTATTGGTAAAAATGAAACAAAATGAAAACCTGGGTGTTACAGCACCTACAGAATTTCTCCTTCCCTGGGCTCTACGATCATGTGCATAAATCTATTTATCAATAATTACTGTCTGGCCTTGTGTTGGGTAATATGTTGGGTAATATGTGGGCAATATGTCTTAAAAGAAAAAGTTATGTCTTCCAAGCTTACTGTTATGCTAATAGATAACATTTAATGAAAACTTCTATGTGCCAAATATTGGGGTACATATATAGACTATCTCGTTCAATTCTTACAACAAACCAGAGGTAAATACTCTTACCATAGTCCCCATTTCAAGGCTGGGGAAACTGAGGCACAGAGCAATTACCCTCACAGAGGTCATGCGGTTCATTAGAGGCAGAGTGAGAATCCAACCACAGGCAGGCTGATGTTAGAGCTTGGCCTCTTAGCCACGGTACTATGCAGTGGATCAGTTTGGAAAACCCAGTGAGGGGATGGGTGGACAAATATAAACCAGAGAACTCGTCAGAGTAGAGGATGAAGAAAAAGGTGCAGGGAAAGAAAATCAATGCTCCTGAGCAAAGAAGAAGAATGAAGCTAAAACTAAAACCCCCTTTGTATTGGGCACCACTGTTGACTTTTGAGGATGCAATTTCAATGGAGTGATGGAGAAAGGAAGCCAGGTTGCAGAATTAAGGGGCTATAAGGAAAGAGGAAATTGAGACGTCTTATTGCTGCAAAAGGAAAGCAATAAATAGACTAGAAGAGACAGTAAGGTCAAGCAAAGGCGTTTTGGTTTTCTCGTGTGCTTTTGAAAATAGAATAAATCCTGGACATGTTTGCAAGCAGTTGCAAGGGAGCCCTAAGGTGTGGGTGGTGCCAAGTAGTGGCAGGGTAATAGGAAGAGGTGGAGGGGAAGGTCAAGGGCACAGGGAAAGCTTTAGCTCTGGAGGGGAGGAAGAGAGATTCCCTTCTTTGTCTGCAGCTGGGAGACAGCCACAGAAACAGAGATGCATCAACATGACAATGAGAGGCAGGAGCGAGTCCAATTCTTCCTAATTAACCTTCACCTTTTCAGTAAAACCAGAGAAGTGTCATCTGCTAAGAATGGGAATAAGGTTTGTAAGAACATAACCTATGTACTGAACTAATCCATGTGTGCTTAGAATGACCAAAAAGCAGATCAGATTATACAAGAAGCAGAGGAGATTGGAGAAGGGAAGTCTGAAGGATGATTGTAAAGATTCTCTGCAAAATCTCACTTGTGAACCAGAACTGAAATTTACCCCACCCCTGCATGGAGAGAAACACCACAGGCACATTATTAATGACTCTTTATGTCTACAAGTGTCTTTGTATTCAAGTTTTAAGACATTTATCAGAAAAATAGTGTCTTCTCCATTGCTAAATGGGAGGACTAAAGTACAGAGAAGTTTTCTTATTTGGCTTAAAGCCACAAAGAAAATCAGGACCAGAACCAGAATTGGTACCCAGGAGCCTTTCTGCTATTTGCAGTGGTCTGACTTCAGCTCTATTCAGTGCTTTTCACTAAGGAAGTGGACACAGCTAACAGCCCCAGAGAGGCCTAGACAGAGCACAAACTTGGGAAGAACCAAAATCAAGGCGTGATGCCCACGGGAATCAAAATTCTCCTTATGTGATCTGAGGCCACAATGTAGTTCTGGGAATTAGAGGGAAAGTTTCTTTGATAATTTGATTGCAACATATTGACAAACTGATGACAGGATGTCCTTAACATAACACACCATAATTTTAAATTTGAGTTTAATGATTCTATTTTCCTTATTGCCAGAAGCACAATAGGGCTAAGACAATTAGAAGAAGCAAAGGGAGTAATCGTTTAGCCTGCATTACTGATGAAAAGGGCAGCAGGCAAACTAAAGCAATCAACAATTCGTTTTCCATTTAGACTTGGGAAATAAGGACAAATGACAGTCACCAATCAAAATGGTTCCTCTTTCGTCTCAGGATTTTCAGAAGCGCCTCCTCGTGTGAGTGTCTAATCAGGAAGCGTTGGGACTTAAGTTTCCTCCCTCTCATCTTCTTCCAGCAACTACCCCCAAGCTAGGCCAAACCTTCTCTTGATTTTCACTTCTGAAAAGCAGTCAGATTGGCCACGTCCTCATCCACACATTGGAAACACCAACTTCTCATTCACTCGTTCTTCATTCTTCAAATGTTTACTGAGGTCCTACTTCCAGGGTGGAAGCAGAGTGCCCAGTAGGTGGGACCAATGCTCAGACTATGCCCCCAAAAAGAACCGACCAATAGTGGATTTGGGACTGGGCCTCCTGTATCCGTTTGGCAGGGTAGGAGTTGATAAGAGCCACAGAGAGGAGTTGGTAAAGAGCCATGCGAGTCACAGGGCAGTCACCTAGGAAATCCTTTGTAAAGGAAGGACTATCTGCGCCTGGACTTAGTGGAAACCATTTAGCATGGAGAGACAGAGGAGAAAGGCGTCCCAGAAGGCAGGCCTGCTGTGAACATGGAGGCCGCTAAGGCACGACCAGCGAGCTGACCCTGGCCAAGCCACGTAACCTGGTGCTCTCCAAACTCCTCCGCAATCCGCCTGCACTGATGGCAAAGCTACCTGCAGTGGGCAGACTCCCTGGGAGGCTCCTGTCAAACTTCATGCCATATTTGCTTCCCACTACTCTACGTGTGTGTTTGTTTTAATACAAAAGCAATGGTCTTTTTGCTTCAAATGTTTGAATGAAATAGATGCTGCGGGGAGAAGCTCTGGCTTTATCCCTCAGCCACAGATAAGCTCTGGCACGTGGAAGCAGGAGCCCCCTGAGGCCTTGGTCCCCTCATGCCCAGATGTGGTTGTACAAACTCTGTGAACAGAAGGCTGCTCTCAGCAGTTTCCTTGTCTGACCCACCACCTGGCTGTTCTGCCTTCCATTTTCCTGACTTTATTACTTGACAGTCATTATTAGTACCAGAATGCAAGAAAAAGTTGAAGTTCTTCCTGTGGCCTTTTGGCCTGAGGTGATCTCTGAAAATGGTTCGATACTCACTTGACCCAGAAAACCCCACAAAATCACAGAAACCAGGAGGTTCAAGTCTTCTTGCTCCCTTTAAGAACTCCTGTGAAACTGCCAAGGCCATCAAGTTATGCTTATTCAAAGAGCCACCAAGTATCAGGAAGATGTCACTATACAGAAGCAGTGCATGCCATTCCATCATTACCATGGTGGAGTTCGTAGGTGTTCCCAGGCCAGGGAATGGGGCTGAACACAAGGTTGGTGGCCCCAAAAGAGTGCTGAATTTTTGCAGCATATGCTTAAAAATGCAGATAGTGATGCTGAACTTAAAAGTTTAGATGTAGATTCTTTGATTATTGAGCATATCCAGGTGAAAAAAGCCCCCAAGATGTGCACCGTACTTACAGAGCTCATGTTCGGATTAACCCACACAAAAGCTCCCCCTGTCACATCCAGATGATACTCGCTGCAAAGGAACAAACTGTTCCTAAACCAGAAGAGAGGGTTGCACAGAAAAAGTTATCCCGGAAGAAAGTAAAGAAGCAACAACATATGGCCCAGGAATAATAAATTCAGTATAAAATACATGCAAATAATAGTTTTCTAAAAAAAAGAATAAATTCAAGCTTAAACACCTTTCATTAATTGCCCCCATATCAAACCTATACCCCTACTTCCAAAAAGTAATCATGAACTTATATAAACATTTTCCAGCCAAACTGCTTAAATCTATAGCAATCAATCAACTGTGTTGAACTACAACGTTTAACAGAATCAGTTGAATCCAGAAAATGTTCTGTGCTGTCTTACGGCACCACGGAGCACAGCGTGGCCAGCTTCTCCTTCCGTGCTCGTCCTGACGAAAGGCGAATGTAAATAATTCTAGGAACATCTCTGTTCTTTAAACAAGCTTGTAGCTGACAATGAGCTACATTTTGTCCTTGAAGACGAAACGTAGAACAGATTAGAGTTTTATCACAAGAGAGAAATGCATAATAAGACCTTTTTAGGTTTTCTGCCCCTGATAATTGCTAGTGATACATTGTAAGTCACGCAGTTTTGCAAACTTTTAAGATTCTCACGTTTCGTTTCCTATTTCTGCAAGTGACCAGTGACAAAGCGGCACCTGCCTTATTATGGAAGAGAACTGGATCAGTAGACAGCACCATGAGAAGCCAAATCAATCCCACAGACATGACTGCATATATTATAATTTTGCCTCTGCTTTTAACAGCATTCTTACGCTATTTGTCATTTTGTCCTCTCAACCTTGGGAAGGGGGTCATTCTCATGCTTCTTTGACAAATAGGGAAACTGAGGGGTCAGAGTGAGTGGGAAACTTACCCAAAGTCTCAAAGCTAGTTAATGCGACTGAGATCTAAATGTTTGGCTTCCTCTCCTGCTTTGATGAGCCAGAGTCACTCTGTGGACTCTGCCATTCACCTCTGACGCTGCCCTTGTTCTCGTGGCCTTCCTTCCCCCCATCCCTTCCGCCTTTTCTCACCTTGTTTTCTTCTCTGCCCCCTCCCCCACCTGCATTGCTTCTATTTTCAATTTGTTTTGCACATTGCTTAACATATTCCTTCCTCTTACACTAACCGTAGTCTCACCATTGCATTTGCTCTTCCTTCAATTGTACATTTACGGTGGAATCCAGTAGAATCCCACGGACTGACCAATGTGTAGGCATTTTATGACAATGAGAGCGATGTCAGGCACAATATGACCAATAGAAAAATAAACCCAAGACCAAAAGTGCTGTACAATGTGTGCTGCTTTCATTAAATAGTCAGTGTTTGATTGGACTCTTCTGTGAGAGAATGTTCTACTCTAATAGTAGAACATTCTTTTCTATACCCCACAACAGATGTATCACGACGATCCCAACTTTGACCCCATAATAGCAGCTTCCCAGCACTCCATCACAGTGTACTGCACCTTTCCCAATATTGTTTATTTAATTCCTCCAGAAAAGAACAAAAGAAGACATTTTTATCAAACATATATGTTCAAGAACCAACTATGCAAGTTTTAGGTGCCGTGGGACTAGAGCAGCTTCTTTTCTTTGCTGCTGGTGTCCATTCCTTCAAGGGACTATGCATTAGATCATCCCCAGAAAGGAAAGGAAAACAGGTAACATGCAAATCACCTGAATGCCCTTTGATTCAGTTGTTCTGTTAATAGTCGTTTACCAAGGGCCACGGTGATTTTATGCAAATTAGAATAAGGAAATCTTTGGCCAAAAGATTTCATGTCTATCTGCCAGAAAATTATCATAAAAGTATTTAAAGTTATGATGTCTGCAAAGTGCATGGTGCCCACATAGATGAGGCATTTTGTGCAGTGTACAACTGTATGCATTGGCCCCAGTTACCTTATGAATACATACGAAAGATGATGTCAAGATATATGTGAAATGGTATTCATTGAAGGGTATTCATTGTAATAGCAAAAAATTGTGGCAAATGTCCATCGACAGGGCACAGTTTAAATAAATAGATTAGAGTACCTTTATTCAGTGGAATGCTAGGAAGTATTATACAAATAATATGGGTATATCTATACTGTATGTGCTGATACGAAGGTATGTTCAAGGTATGTTATTAAGTGAAAAAAAGCAACCTGTAGAAGAGAATATATTATAATTCAATTTATGTACATTTTTAAAAGGAGACACATCCTGGTGTATATATAGCCTTTTTTTTCTAAAAAGACACTTAAGAAATTAACAGCCTCCTAGGAAGAGAGTAATTGGGTGAAGAAGGAAGCTTTTAGTTCAAATGTGTACTTTTCTGTCTGATTTGAATTTTCTCACTAAAAGCATTTATTACTATCAATTTGAAAAATCAATGAGGATTCTTTGGGGAAAATGTCTCATCTTTCCAGCCCCCCCCCAAAAAAAAGATAACAGATCTTTTTTCTCCTAATAACTTTTGGCTTAAAAAAAAAAAAACTAAGAGGTGTTGTTTAATTCCTATGCACATTCCCAACAGAATACATTCAAAAACAGACTGCAGGGTTGGTTTTTTGTTTTTTGGGTTGGTTGGTTGGTTGGTTGGTTGGTTTTTTATAGCAACGGGGCCAAGGAAGGGCAGGAGGAAGGAGGCAGGTAGGTAAGAACTGGTGCTGACCCGAGAGGCAGACCTTCTCCGTACCTTTGCTCTCTAGGAGCATTTCCGCCTCTCAATTCTTGCTTCTGAAAGCTAATAAATATTACATTCATTTACCTATGGGACAGTTAATATATTTAATCACAGAAAAGGAATATCATTAAGCTCATTTTCTTTTATTAATTCAGTTCTACTTGAATCTAAATGCAGTGTGTGCAGAGTTGCCCATCACTTAGAAACCCAGGGACGTGTTAGAAAGGTACTGATTGTGTACTTTCTTCATTTTACCATGCTAAGTAGGTATAGGAGAATGACATCAGCTCCCTTTCTCTCTTTGATTTCAGTCCCTAGAGAAAAGAGAATTCTAGCTTTTTGGTTTTTTCCTGAAATTTAAACCACCATTAGAATAAAAGTAAAGCCGAATTCATTATTGCAGATTTTATGCTAAGACTTCATCTCCCCAAATGAATATTTATTTAGGCTACACATACATTATTCCAAAAAAAGAGGACAAAAGAATGATTTTTTTTGATGAGCAGAAATTACATTTAATATAATTAAGTAACGTAGCAACCCCAAACCTAACAAGAGAGTGACATTTATATCTTTATTTTTAAGATGAAGTATTTGTATTAAATGACTTTTTTTTAAAATTCTCTTCAGTAACAGATGTCAGAGGTGAGCACTTTGAATGTTATAAATTTTATAGAACATTTTTCTGCTTTGGAGTTTTGCCTTTTGAATCATGTATTTGTTCCAACGTCAAGGCATCAGACCTTGATTTTGAATACAAGTTATACACCTTTTGATCAAAAATTACACACATTCCATTGTTCTGCACATTGGAAAATAGGTTTTAAATACTGAACTCATTCCAGTGCAAGGTCTTCTCTCGACACATTAGTATAACAAATACTCTTTTATACCTTGCTGAATTTCTATTTGGATACTGATTATTTGGAGCCCCAGTATTCATTTGCTTACCACATTTGCCTTGGTTGCCCTGTATCATTAAACAAATATGTATTCATTCAATAAATATTTATTGAGAATCTTCTAGGTCCCAGGCTTCTTGTCCAGCACTAGAGAACAGGGAATATAAAGATAAATATAAGATTAAAAACTATACGGTCCATGCCCATAAAGAGGCTATAAGCCGGCAGGCCATGCACTCTTCTGTCCAATGTTCATTATGATGTTTGTTCTATACAGTCAGGGCCAGGCTAAGGTGAGGCAAGAGAGACACCTAGGACAAACTTTTAGCAGGTGTTCACTCTCAGGGTTGTACAGGGCGGGCACCTGAGAGTGAGGGCCTCATTGAATTTTGAGCTCCAGAGCTCCTAACTTCTCTCAAGACATGGCCCTGAATACAACAGCTTCGTTGACAGGCAGAGCGAGATCATTTAATGCTGTTTTATGTGTGACAAAACCGGCTCAGAGAGGTTAAGCGACTTGAATAGGACTACATGGACATTACATAGCAGAAATAGAACCTAAATCCAAGACAATGGCTCCCAGCTTCTTTAGTGATGGCATATATATTAGTTGGGGTTCTCCAGAAAAACAAAACCAACAGAATGTGTGTACATAGAGAGAGAGAAAAAAAGAGAGAGAGAGAGAGATTTATCTTAAGGAATTGGCTCATGTGATTGTGAAGGCTTGGTGAACCCAAAATCTGATGAGGTAGGCGGGCAGGCTGGAGGCTCAGGGAAGAGTTGCAGTTTGCTGGCAGAATTCCTTCTTGCTCAGTGAGTCACTCTTTGTTGTATTAAGGCTTTTAAGTGATGGGATAAGGCCCACTCACATTATGGAGGGTAACCTGCTTTACTCAAAATCCACCAATTTAAATGTTAATCTCATCCAAACAACACCTTCACAGAAGCATCCAGAAAAGTGTTGGACCAAACATCTGGGCACCATAGCCCAGCCCAGCTGACACGTAAAATTAACTATCAGAGTATACAACACATTAAGCTCTACATCATGTGTATTTAAGGGCAGTGGTTCTTGTTATGTTTGCATGTTGATTTTAACTTTTTCTCTTCCGTCATGATTTAAGTCTGTTCCCCTCCCTACCACGGCTCCAGCTCAGGCCCTTCTAAGATCCCTGCAGAAGCTTCTTAACTGATTTCCCTGACTCTTTTCCCAATCCAACCAACATGTTGCTTCCAGGGTCATCTTCCAGGAGCATAAGACTATTGTGCCTCCCAGTGTCCTGACCCTGCCACATAGCTGCCTGACCCCTCACACCAGCCCCACTTCCCCTCTGCTGTCCTTCTCCCAGCTCAGAGGCACCTCAGACTCACACTTTCATCAAAGTCAGCTCCTTTCACTTCTTTGGAAATGTCTATTCTCCGTGTCTATTTGTCATGTCTAGGACTATGCTATCCTCCCCATAACCAACCCCCCAATTAACCATTTCTTCCAGGCCTTGTTCAAACCCCACGCTGAAAGTCCTCCTAGATCTAACAGCCTGACCAATCTCTCCCCATGCACTTTGCACTTCAATGAAGGCCTTTACCACTAACCAATTTGTATTCAAATAATTACCTAGGAATCTCCCCAACTGTGGTTTGTGTGCCAGCCTTTAGGGGACTTCACTCTAAACCCTGGCCCCCAGCACAGTCCTTGGTATATGGTGGGCTTTTAGCAAATGATTCCTGCATTTATCTGAATCTTTACGATCTTCAGCACATTCTCTGAGTTTCTTTGCACTTTCATGGGAGCAAACATTAGTTTGAGGCATTCACAGTATCTGAATTTAATTCTACAGAAGCAAGATAGGAATTATAATGAGTTAGCTTGCTAAAAAATGCATTTTCTTATTTCCCAGAAGCTAATAAATGCAATAATAGCTTAAGTAAGTAACATTTTGTTTAGTACTAATAACATCTGTGTCACAAGGGTG
Organism: Daubentonia madagascariensis; assembly: GCA_023783475.1. Classification (NCBI taxonomy): domain Eukaryota; kingdom Metazoa; phylum Chordata; class Mammalia; order Primates; family Daubentoniidae; genus Daubentonia; species Daubentonia madagascariensis. The sequence goes on from JAKFHU010000901.1 coordinate 11,469,247, forward strand.
TTAACTTGTTTATGACAATACACTTTCTCTTTGTTGTATAAAAGATGGTCGGTCAGTGGGGGAAGGTCTCCACAGCCACTTATTGGGGTAACACCACTATCAAATGGCTTCTGATAAAGAATTGTGCTGACGACCCTCTTCCAATTAGGCAGCTCCTAACAGCAGGATCTTCTCTTTATTGATGATGAGAACGTGGCCCTGTCTACCACGAAGGCGTACCACTTCCTCCACATAGGAAACTGCAATCTGCTCCCCCATCTGACATGTACCCCAAAAAACGATACTTTGTGAGATGGCGTCCTGGAAGAGTTAGTGGCCTAGGACCCATTTACTATGGCATGTGCTCTACACTAGGCCATGAAAAGGATTGACCTCTCACAATTATTTTGGTAGCCACCCCACCCTGGGCATTTGTGAAGTTCATTGGGAATTAACTCAACGGCCAAAGCTTGAATATGACCAATCACTGGAAGTAGGGAGTAGCTGTGCCCCCTTCCCCATGCTGTTTCCTTACAAGAGACCTGTGGTATGAGATGTCTGCTTTGGTGGTATGACTTAACAATACAGCTTAGCACTATAGCAATTTTGCAAAAATATTTTAGGCAAGAAAATTCCAAATACTGACTAGAAAGCCCTTATCTTTCTAGAAAGATCTTAGCTAAAGCCCTTTGTGACATGTTTTTCCTCCTTCCTCTCTCCACATCCAACCATCACTCTTTTTCCACTTAAAATGTATAACAAAAACAAAATAAGCATCACTTGCTATTAATAAAAGTGGGAGTTTTCTAGTTTGTGATGATTTTACTGCTGTAATCAAAATAGGCATTGTCAACCAGAAAGGTTCCAAACGTGGAAGTTCTGGAACACATCCAAGAGATGTGACTTGAAGTATAGCTAGGTTGTGGCCAGGGGATGAATAAAGAAAAACACACACTGTTCAATAAATAAGCTCTGGAAAGGTTGTATAAATACTGAAACTCGTAAAATCAATGAGATTTTAAAATGAGGTCATTGGGAGTTGGTTGTTTTACAGGAAATATAAATAAAGAATCATTTCTGTATTTTCTGCTTTCAAGTTTTGAGTTTAGGGCTTTCTAAAAGTAGCCAGCCAGTTCTTTGAGGCTCAGGTTCCATAACCTACAGATCTGACCAAATGAAAAAGTAAGGAAGGGGAATCTATACAGATGTTACTCAGGATCAGGTACTCTGGGGCCACATTATTTATCTGAACTGGTAATGGGGCAAGGAAGAACCACCTACCCTCTGTCTTCCACGTTGTCTTGAGTGTCAATTAGGAAGAAGATTTGCAAAAATTCTGGAGTCTCATTTCTCTCTCTGTCTCTCTGTCTCTCTCTCTCTCTCTCTCTGTACACACATCCTGCTGGTTCTGTTTCTCTGGACAACAGCATGTAGCTATATGTTAACCTAACAATGCCACACACAGGACAGCATAACCCACACTATAGTTCAACAGCGTAGAGCCAATCACTAATCCATGTTATTTCTGTAAACTGACAGAATTCCTGATGAGAAACTGAGCATCAGCTCACTCCCTGTTACCTTTTTGTTTTTTTTCTTTTTAAAAACTTGCTTGTAACAAAGGCCGAATGGAGCACCCCCCAAGGCAACTCGGAAGCGTGTCCTTGGCAGTTGTCCTCAACCTTGGCCCAAATAAACTCTCTATATTAGTTTGGCACTCAGTTTCTTCCTTTAGGTTGACAACATTATTCATTTGAAGATCATTAAAATAATTCTGTAGGTCTAATTCTTGGCTCTGAGATTTGCTGTGTGACTCTGGGCAAGTTATTTTAACATCTCTACGGCTCAATTATCTTATCTGCAAGACAGAAAAAATAACTCTTGTGAGGTTTGTGAGAATTAAGTGTGAAGACACCCAGTATTACAGTCCAGCCAGTGGTGGACACTTAATAAACATCAGTTTCTTTTTCCTTACCTACTTTTTCGGTGATTCTCAAAGGATGGCCTGTGCATATCTTTAGATTGATCTTTTAGTACTATAGTTTTATTTGGGTATGAGTTAATTATTTTTTAAAAAACCAAAATCCCCATATTGGCATTTTATTAAGATAAATCCAGTTGTTTTCCATTCATTCTAATAAGTTCTTTTGATAGGACTGAGAAGATCTGGTCATCGATGTATCCCTATTGGCCATATCAATTAGGAATGTTTTTAATTGCAAGCCAGTATCAGGATATCCAACTCATAGAAAGAAGAGTTTTGTTTTTATTTGTTTTTGGCTTTTTTTAAATATAAAACACAAAAACCTAGACATAGGAGTCGTTAGCATCGGTTCAGCTGCGCGGGGGTGCCATCAAGGATCTTGATTCATTCCATCCATCTTTTTACTTACTCTGCTATCGTCATTACAGCAATGTTTCTTCCTTCTCCTTGTCCAGATTGTTACCACATCTCCAGGTGTCATTCTATGTTCAAGGTTGGAAGAGTGAGAAAGGGCAACACCAGCCACATCTTTCCCTTTTATCAGAAAAGCGAAGTCCTTACAAGAAGTCCTTCAGCACACTTCCTCTTAAACATTTTTGGCCAGAACTAGACACATGGGCACATCCTTCCAATTGCAAGAAAGGCAAGGAAATCAAGTATCTGGCAAAGGGAAGATGGAGGGTCATATTTTGATTAGAGTAATAATGAGTCATCAACTAGACCAAGTTACATATTACCACCTGGAACAAAATCAAGAATTTTTTAGCAAGAATGGAATAGAGTGGATATGGCATTGATAACAATCTAGCGTCTTGACCTTCTACTCAACAAACCTTTCATCTGTAAGGTGGCAAAAGTTTGAAACACTCTTTGCCACCCACAACTTTCATCAGACGTAGAGCTCTTGAATACATTACTATAATTAAGATTAAACTTGTATATATCTAGATATAGATATCTCCAAATCTTTGGCATATTTGCTTTATCAACCAAAAAAAAAACCCTCTATAAAAGCAGGAAGCTGGATTAGATAGTTTCTCAAGATTTCTCACAAGTCTAAGATCTATGATGCAAAATTCAACATAGGAACCACAAGGGTCCTGTGTATACTTCTTATATAAATGTAAGAATATCTTGTACCATATCCTTAATCTGGGCCTTATTTAAGTTACGATCTGTTAGAATCTCAAGATCTATTTCAGAAAGTCCACTCTTTCCCTTTTTGCAGCTTATTTTTCCTTAATAAGTAAACTAATTTGTACTTTCCCTAATAATACCTTTTCAATTCAGTTTCATTCAATCATGCTACAAACATTCACAAAGCACTTGCTTTGTGCCTAGCATTGGGAATATAAAGATAGAGAAGAAATAATTCTTAATCTACAAGGAGTTTATAATCTGGGAGAGAGAAAAATTTATAAGCCAGTAATATATAAGCAATATGATGTCATATGTGCTATGGTAAAATATATATATGTGTATTTATATATTTATATTAATATATATGTGAAGGGGAGAAAAAGGCAAGAGTGGTTGGGTAGAGTCAGAATCCTAAGAATCTGATCCATTAACATCAGGGACTTTCTCCAGAACCAGCATGTTCTGGATTGCTCCAACAGCATGAGCTCTCACTATAAGAAAGATGTGGTTTTGCCTAATATTGTAAATGAGTTGTTCCGTTAGAAGCTGCAATAGAATGCTCAGGAGGTTCGTTTGGATGTGTTTTCTCTTGTAATAACAATGTATGATCTAAACTCTTTAACTAAAGATGTGTTAGTGAGGGAGAGTCTTTCTTTGTGTTCAGTGATGACAGGGACATTCATCACTGCCTTCCATGACGGTGTTGAGTGGTGGGGACATAACCAAAAGAAAAAATATTGCTTTCCTACTTTCCTTCAGGCTCAACAAGAAGTCACTCACTTTTTTGCCTCTTGGTCACTTGGCTCCACCGACAGACATTTGTACATGACACTAGGAAGTGAGTAAGCATTTGCCTGATTTCACCAGCTTCTGTATTCACTCCCTCAGTTTTTAGCCAAATAAAGATGAGCTTAGAAATTCAGTAACTTCGTGTATCCACTAATGTCTTCCAAACTGCAGATTGTGACTTATTAATAGGTCATAAAATCAAAGCAGTGGGTCACAACCAGCTTCTAGAAAAAAAAGTAGAATAGAAAAAAGAATAGAACAAAAAATGCCAGAATGAATTTCACCTAGTAAGGTAAAAATTGTTTCGTGAAACTTTTGTTGCAGGTGGGCATGTACGTGTGTATATTGAGTCACAACGTAAAATATATTTCTTACTGTGTCACAGCCAAAAAATTAAGCCACTGAATCAGACATTAGTTGCCATGAAGGCACTTATTAGCCATCTAGCAAATATTTGTTGAATTGAATACATTTGTATGTGCACTTGTGGATTTACTCAACAAATACTTACAAAGACTGTGTACACAACATTGACCACAGCAATCCATCATTTAAATTTTGTGAAAATGTAGTACATCTGCAGGCTCTCAAAGGTTAATCAGACTCAAAATGTTCTTTGTTTAGGGATAAATCATCCCCTTTGCCAGGATTCCTTCATAATCTTTGATCCTGCTTAATCCTCACCTGCTGTACAAAATAGATCCTGAGATCTCTAAACAGGTAGCCGGAAAATAACTTCTGAAAGTATGAGGTACAATGGATTATCAGCAAACAAAGCCTTTTGATCCTTATTAGCTTCAGGAACACTAGTCCTGTCCTGGTCCAAACCCTCCCTCATAATCAGAGCAGGTGAGCACTATGTCCTTTGTCCCAGCATGGACAATGTCATAGGTCCTGGTCCCAGTGTTCCTTTTTTAGGCCTTAGGTACTGAGTGCTTATCTTTTCTGACTATAATGCCATCCCCCCAACCCCCAACCAAGCCAGCAGTGCCACCACTGGCAGCTTTGCCTTCCCTGGAGGCCACATTGTCACTGCCCCTCAGTGGGCACAGCTCCTCACTGTCCAGAGACATCACAGTTCTCAGTGCCCAAGATGTGCCCTCAGGGTCTCGTGCTGAGCCCAGGAGACTGCAGCTTGCCAGATCCAGGCCAAGCCCACAGCTGCCTGCACCGTCTCTTTCATCTCTCTTGTCTGCATGCAGTGGACCTTCCTACGGATTCCAGAGCTCTCTGCCTGCCTTGGGCCAGGGGGCCGAGCTGGGGCAGGGGCATCAGGAGAAGAACACAGTGATGACTGAGACTCTCCTCTGACCTGCTCACAACCTGGTACCTTGATGTTCCACAGATATGTCAGGGGTTGGGCAAGACTCTCTGAGGCCCCCTTCTTCTCTCACCCTCCCTACTTCAAAAGAGAGGGTACACCATCCCCATTAGCAGGGAACTCTAAGGTGTTCATAACCTCCACCACAGCATGCAAGTGTTTCCTGGAACATTGGCTTATCACGTCCCTGTCCCCCCTCCAGAAGGTCAGGCATAATCTTGTAATCTAAGCTCTATAGCCTCTGGTCTACCCTTGTGTAAGACCAGTCTGGGTCAGTTGGGCAAAGGGTGAACACTTCCACTGTAAGCAAATGACATTCTGAAAGTCATCTTTTCCTGTCATGGACTGGATCTACCTTACACTGAAGCTTAGTGGATTTATGGGTGTTTCTCTGCCTTGTTTCCAACCAAAGCCTTGGCCATGGGCTTGTTCTCCTTCCTTCTCTCTGCCTAGAATTCCCTAGGTCCCAGGGAACCAGGGCCACAGGACAGGCTGCCCCTGTTGCCCACCTCCCATGTGAGCGCATTCCTTCCCCAGGGTAAGGAAAAGAACATCACACTCAGCAGGCAGCCAGGGTTGCGCTGTCTAAGGAAGCAGAACTGTTCCTTTCTTCCATCCCTTCCAAATGCTCCCCAGTCTTCTATTCATTATGGATGCTGCCTGGTTTGTCTAGAAGAGAGTCAAGCCCTTCAAGAGGCCTCCAGAGTCCTGCGGGGGAGAACACGAGTAGCTTCGGTGGGATGGAACACCACAGCCCACTACCCAGACAGAATCTGCAAAGGGCTCCATTTGGTACCTTTGGTCCCAAATCCAAAAATCACCCACCAGTGTGTGTCTCTTAGAGCAACCCAGAGTTCCAGAGCCTCAACATGGACAACCTATGAATGGAGCAGCACAAATATATTCTAAATGAAATAGAATCACTGAAACTCTCTTAAGGAGAACCTCTTCAGGGACTGAAGAGAAATTCTCGGTCATTCTTGTGATCTGGAGGATCAGTTACTCTCCAGAATTTTCTTCTAATTAAACAAGCAAGCAACTGGCAATGAGGCCATCAGTTATCTGGTTTGGGGTGTACTGCAGCAAAATGATTAAAATCTTGCTCTTGAAATCATATCTGCGATTAAATCCCAGCTTTCCCACTTAACAGCATACAACTTAACTCTCAAACCTCAGTTTCCCTGTCTACAAAATAGGGCCAATACTATAGCCTATCATGCTGTTAGGTGGATTGATTAAGAGAATCTATGTTAAGCACCAAGTATGGTACCTTGCACATAGAAAACATCCAATAAATGTTAACTATTATTGTTACTATTATTGTTGGCAATTATGAAAATTAGTGAAAGAGTAGGATAAGGTAGTTAAGACTGAGACAAATGATATAGCATCCATAGAGCTAGGTCCTTACTTCAAAGTAAAAAATGAAATTGACATTTCAGTGTATTCTACTTGTTTACTTGTCTATTTGACAATGCTTTAGAGACACAGAACGTAGTATAGTGGAAAGAATATGGACTTTACTGTTAACATTGTGCTCAAATCCTTTTCTTCTACTTCTTGAGTGATTTGGGCAAATTACTCAAGCTCTCTGAGACTCAGTTTACTCATCTATAAAATGGGAATAACAATCATTAACTTGCTGGGTTGTCCTGAGGATTAAAAAAGCCTCTCTTCCCACCCCCATACCCTGTGGGCTGGCCAGTCCTCCCATGTGTCCAAACAACTCTCTTGGCTCACCCCATGGCAGCCCTTGTCACAATGGACCACATTGTCCCCTCTGCTAGAGTGTACACTCCTTAACTCAAGTGAGTCTGTTTGTGTCTCAATCTCTGGCATCTAGTGCAGACTGAAAATGGTAGAAAAATAGAGTTGGTAGGAATAATAAAATTCCTTTATTACACATATTCTAGGGAACAATGTTAGCAGCTATATCACATCTCTGTTTCATGTTGAGATTTCTTTTCACTGTGGTAGATGTAATTTGATTTGTGTGCCATGCAAATCTTCACAATAAGTGCAGTTAAAATGCATCCCACCGTATTCTCATGTCCTCTGATCTCTGTGTTATCTAACCTTGCTTCTAAACGCCTCTGAATGGAAATCGTTTCTTAAATTATCATTACACAAAGAATACCTGGTCGCAAAAATCACAAGTACAGATAAACTAAACTAAAACTAAACCTTAAAATATTCTACCATCAACTAATTGTTTACATTTTGGGTGTAGCCTTCTAAGTTCTTTTTTAACACCTTATTGAGATATAATTCACATACTGTATTAGTTGGCTAGGGCTGTGTGTTAATCAGGTTTATCCAGAGAAATAGAACCAACAGAATGTGTGTACAGAGAGAGAGAGGAAAAGAGAAAGAGAGAGGTTTATTTTAAGGAATTGGCTCACACGATTTTGGATATGTTAAGTCCAAAAATCTGCTTGCAGGCTGGAGTTCCAGGGAAGAGTCGCAGTCTGAGTCCAAAGGCAATCTGCTGGCAGAATTCCTCCTTGCTCAGGGAGGTTAGTCTTTGCTCTCTTAAGGCCTTCAACTGATTGGATGAGGTTCAACCACATTAGGGAGGGTCATCGGCTTTACTCAAAGTCCACTGACTAAAGTTAATCTTATTGAAAAAACATCTTCACATCCAGAATAATGTTTGGCCAAATATCTGGACACTGTGGTTCAGCCAGGTTGATACATAAAATGGATCATCACAGGCTACTGTAACAAAGTACCACAGACTCAGTGGCTTACACAACAGAAACTTACTTTCTTATGATTAGAGGCTGGAGATTGAGGTGTCGGGAGGGTTGGTTTCTTCTGGGGCCTCTCTCTTTGGCTTAAGGATGACCATCTTCCCTCTGTGTGTCTGTGTCCTAATCTTCTCCTCTTACAAAGATACCAGGCATATTAGCTTAAGGCCTAATATGAGTTACAAATCCTTTCTCCAAATACAGTCACATTCTGAAGTTCTTGGGGTTAGGACTTCAACATATGAACTTCGGAGAACACATTTCAGCCTATAACACTTAACCATACAACTCACTCATTTAAAGTGTACAATTCAATGTTTTTAACATTAAAGAGGGAAGATCTACAGCTCTATTTATAACTGAGGAAACAGAGGCCCAAAGATTAGTCCAAGGCTATACAGCTAGAGTTCAGCAAAGAAAAACCACATGGTTTCCTTCAGGGAGAAATTTGAGATACTGCTAGAGAGTCACTTGCTCAACTGTATTAGCTTTTTTAAGTGTCGGGATAAGAATTAATATCCCCAGGAATTTTTCTAGCTGTATAATATAAATTACACTTGTATGATTTTTCCATGGCATATCCATAGATATACCAACTGTGTGATTGCACTGCTAGATATTTGCTGCTTCTACTCTTACTCTAATTCATCAACATGTTCTGGTCTGCATGTAAGTGTCCTATTTTATTACCCCAGGGTTGTATGTACAAAGCACCCTTCTCAGCTAGTGGAGAAGTATCCAAATCAAAAGCATTAGCTTTTCACCCACACACCTAATGTTTATCTCATAACATGAATGTCAACAAAGAGGCATGATGCTAACGGTACAGAAATGCTCCAATGCTGTCCTCACTTAGAAGAGACAAACCAATTTACATTATTTAGAAAGGACATTGTGAAATGTCAAGATAAATTATATAACAGTTTATGTGGTTTTGGGATTAAAAACAAAAAAACAGGAAGGGAGGATTTCCTTTCTAGTTATATGCATCCCTACTGGTTACTTTTGACTTTTATTAATACTTACTTATTTACTAAAGTGACTTCAAACACAGCATTCAGTAGTTATCCACAGACTTCTAGCCCTAGAGTTTTCATTTTGAATATGCCCACCTAGTATGCTACTATTTTAATAAAACAAATATGCACACTAAGAGCCAGGTTTAAAAAATAAATAAATACAAGGTTATTCTTGGGTAGTGGAGTTTCCTATGAAAGAAAGCATTGTAGGAGACATAAATTACAAGGGATTGAGAACACTATTCACAGTGTGGTATGGCAGGGTAGATGCTGGGCAAAGTGAAAGTAGACACCTTTCGGTAGAACCTAGTTTACTAGATCTAAGGGCTTCAAAAGTTAGGAACGATATATTCTGCATTGTTACAAATGCAGCGATGTATTGTTTGTCCTCTCTGTAACTATGTCAGAACAACCTTAACATCAAAGGGCTGCAGAATTACATAGTAAACCCAGAATAGCCTGTGGTTTGGAGGCTGAATATAGCCCAATTACCAGGGTCAAATACCTACTGTTGAGATAGGTTATAGCCACACTTTGGCTTTACTTAGTGGTGCAAGGGTATTCCAGGCCTAAAAGCTAGGAGGAGGCCAATTCCTCTTGAATCAAAAGTCACGGGCTGGTCAAAGTTGTTGTTATAGTCCTGTTCCAGTTCATTCCCCTTCTAGCTTGGCAAGCCAGTCCACGCTCAAATTTCTAGCTCTTCAGGTCCAAGAATAGAACCAGAGATGTGAACCACCCACATTCTAGAAAAGGACATGGATGCTACAAAGGTACACACCTCTGCCCAGTTTGTGTGCCATTCCCACCTCCCAAAACAGAAACACAAAACCTGTCAATTCCTCACATAGACAGCTAAAAAGAATAATCCAGGCCAATTAGATTATTTTTTGCTTATGTATGATGTAATTATCTATTAATAATAAAATAAGAAACTATCTGTATTAGTCATTATTCTCCAGAGAAACAAACCCAATAAGAAAGATTCTTTCTTTCCTTTTCTTTCTCTTTCCTTTTCTCTCCCTCCCTCCCTCCCTCTGTTTCTTTCTTTCTTTGTATTGGCTCATGCAATTACGGAGGCTGAGAATTCCCACGATATGCCATCTGTAAGCTGGAGACCCAGGAAAGTTGGCAGTGTGGTTTGAAGGCCTCAGAGCCACAGAGTTGATAGTGTAGATTCCGGTCTGGGTCTGAGGGCCCAAGAACCAGGAGCACCGAGGGCAGGAGAAGGTCAATGTCCCAGCTCGAGCCCTCAGGCCGAGTAAATTCAACCTTCCTCTGCCTTTTTGCTCTATTCAGGCCCTCAGAGGTGGATGAGGCCCACCCCTTTGGGGAGGGCCATCTGCTTCACTCAGTCCACCAACTCAAATACTAATCTCTTACAGAAACACCTTCACAGACGTGCCCAGAAATAACGTTTAGCCAGCCATCTAGGAATCCCATGGCCCTGTCAAGTGGACACATAACATTAGCCATCATACTACCATTAACAACATGAATTGATTTTCAGATAAATCCACTGAAATGTAGACTCCTGAAAGTAAAGTACACGACAGACCCTTATCAATAAAGAGATGCAAGAAGTACTAGGACCCAAACAGCTTATTCACCTCAATTTAGGATTGAGCCTTCCTTCCCAACTCCTCTGTCTTTGTCTAATGCCATCACCAATTTCTCAATCAGCCAAGCTTAAAATTCTAAAACTTCAAGTAATTTTTGACTCACTCTTCTTTTTTATCTCTCTTATCCCATTAGGCATTAATTTCTAGGCATTGCTTTTTTGAAGAAACCTGTGTTCTCTCTTCTTCTATTCTCGTCCAGTGCAGGTCCTTGGTAACCATACACTGAGGAGAACATCTCTTACTCTGGGCTCCCCTCAAACACATCTGACCAGAATATCCTAGCTAGATATCCGTGAAACACTATCTTCATTGAGTCATTCCTTAGCTCAAACACCTAGAATGATAGCTCCTGGCACCTCTCCATCAGTTTATAGTCCACTGCCAGCTTTTCAAGGTCCTCCTTCCAGTAGACTTTTACCTTCTGGATGGCAAGGCTGGTCTTGCTGACCTCTGTTGTAAGCCTGCACGAGTGCAACACAGAGTAGGCAGGGAGTGAATTCCAACAAAATGAACCAAAAAACCTTGAAGCCCGTGGAGCCAGTCATATCTCCCATGGGATTATAATTACCGGGGCAGAGTAGTGAGTGAGTGGTATGGATGTTTTGCTTTTGTACAGAAAAGCACAGAAAGGACATCTTGACAGGTGCGTGATCTTGTAAGTTCTTGAGATCCTTCTTGGGTGCAGAACAATAAAACACAATTGTTTCATGAAGTACTTAATGATAGCACAGACTTAGAGGAAGTGATGTCAAACATTTCTTAACATTTATTACACATAATGTGAGCTTATGATAAATATCCTGAGTTGTAAGAGCTCATTGATTTTTTTTTTTGATCAGACATGCTTACATACAAATCACAATCACTATAAATAGGGCCACTTGAAAATATAAAAATAAACGACAAGTGACTTTGGGCAAGCCACTTAACATTTCTGGGCCTCAGATTCCTCATCTTAAATTGAGGAGGCTGCACAGACCAGATGATCTCTGTATTTTGTTCAGTTCTGACATTATTTGATTCTGTAGGCAAAAAACCACCCCTCTGCTCTTTAAATCAGCAAGTTTATTAGTTTGAGCATTCAGTTTGAAGATATTATAGGCCAGTAAAATTCCTTTGTCCCCAGCTTTTTTCTATGGGAACTTCATAGGGTTAGAAGCCTTTTATTTTGACAAGGATGAACTTTTTTACCAACACTACCGTCACGTAATTTTAACAAGACATCTTAAGACCAGAAATTTAATCTCTGGGTAAAAGATAATCTTTGTGTTTAATACATTTTAAGTTTATGAAAAACTCATCGCAGCCTCCTTATTTTTCTCATTTCACCTCAGACTAGTGAAAACTTTGTCATAGGCTGATATCTGTTGTCATCCTGACTTAACACTTTTCTCCCCTCTGTGTGACTGACCTAGAATGTATTAAATCCCACTTCCCCATCTGCAACCCAGAGATATGAGGAAATTCACCATTTCATCATCCACAAATATTATAAAATCGAAAATTTCAGCATTGGAAGGTATATTAAACAGAAGTAAGGGTAATTGGGTCCATCTATCCATCAGAAAGATGTTTGCATCCGTCCTACTCTGCCCCCACCAGACAGTTATCACACCGACAGCTGTCAGCCAGGCAGCTCTCTGATTCTGAAAGTGGGGGTGGCACAATAGCAGCTGGCTATGTCTAAAAATGCATAATTACTACCAGCTCCCCTGTTACAAATCCCATATCAGTCATTTATGCCCTCTGAAATGAGACTGAGAAACATGAACATGGTTAAGTGTATACATTTCATGTAACAGTTTAAACATCACGTTTCTGAGTGTTGAAGCTGTCTCCATTTCTCAGTGCTCAGTGCAAATGTCCCCTCCTCCAGGAAGTCCACCTGTCCAGCCAGAAGCAATCTGCCTTCTTTTGAACTTCCTCAGTATTATCTGGTTCTACCTTATGGCACTTTTGAATTTCTTCCACTTTTGTGTTATGGCGAAATATGTAAAACTCTTATTTTCTCTACTAGATTGTAAAGTCCTTGATGTCAGCAACTATGTCTTTGGACATCATGTCCAGTCAGACACGTTTAGCAGAGTACCCTCCAGGAAATGGATTCTCAGTAAATCGAGGTAGAAATGAAGCAGGGAAGATGAAAAAAGAAGTCTATTACATAAAGGAGAGGCCCTTCTGCATGGAAAATCTCTTTAAGGGAGTATTCAAGAGAAAGTGAGGACACAGGAGATAAAGGTGAACTGGGTTAAAAGCCAACTGGTTAAGGAAAGGGATTGTGTCTAAACAAATAAGGAGCAGATGGAGGAGGGAGAGCACGGGCCAAGAGTGTGTTTCCTAGATGGGTGACACTTGGCCCCATAGCTTGTGCTTGCCTTCTTCTCTGACCAGTTGCTTTTCAAGTCTTCTTGCTGAATGGGTTTGCTTGCTACCCTTAAAGAAGTCAGAGCTAGGCCAGGCACGGTGGCTCGCACCTGTAATTCCAACTACTCCGGAGGCCGAGGCAGGAGGATCGCTTGAGGCCAGGAATAGGAGACCAGCCTGGGCAACACAGCAAGACCCATCCCTCTCACCCCTCTCCCCTACCCCTCTTCACCCTGTCTTCATCTCTAAAAAAAAATTAAAAAGAAAAGTCAGAGCTAGGCATATGTAACAACCAAAGGCAGGCTTAAACTCTAAGAAGCCATGTTAATTCCTTCCCTAGAAGGTAAGCGCTGTGTGTGTGAGAGCAATCGGCTGGCTCAGTTAGAAAACTCTCCCCACTGCAAATGAACACATTCATTTCTGTGACTAAGTCACTGGGACATCTTGTTCAGTCAAATCGTTTCTTTTTCAAGGAAACCTATTCTAGTGCTGACAATGACAGCCTATTTGTCCCTGACCTAGGACATTGTGTTGACACTGAAACGTGACCAGAACCCCTCTGATTGGATTAGAGGTCACATCACCACACACTGCCTATCAGACCATCCTTCCCAACTTAGATCTTATTTTCATTTGAAGCAAGCTTGGTTTCGAACCTATGAGCCCTATCAGTCTAGGTTTGGCTCCCTGTGTCCTGTCTGTCTCCATAATGCCAGCACCTCAAATTCAACTTGTCCAAAATAGAACCCTTCACCTTTCCACATGCCCAGGCTGCTTTTCTTCCTGGTTTCTCCATCCTATTTCCTAAGCATATCTACTTCCCAGGTCAGGAAGCCTCACAAACCTTTCCACCACCCAGCCCCAAGTGCTTTTTCTTTCCTGGGCCTACTCAGGTGCCAGGATCTCCTCCCATGTTTTCTGCAACCTCTAAGGGTGATGCCAGGGTCCCCTCCTCATCCAAGAGTTATCACCAAAGCCAAAGTTAAGTGAAAGAAAAGAATGTTCAATCCCTTTTCCTAGGAAGGATTTTATAGTCACTCTCATGGCACAGGAAATAGTGATTAACTATAAATAAACTTGTAGTTTGCTTCTCTTTCCAAAGGGAAGCTCACCAAAGCCTCATCACCTGCTTCCTTCTGGCCTGACATTCAACCTAGGACAGTACAATGCTTGCGGCACACTTGGGCTGCCCTTTATCAAGCAGCCTGTTTGCATTTCTAAGACTCTGGATACAGACAGGGACTCTGCGTAACCAAAGAATGATCACTGTTTTCTCACATCTTTTTTTTTAAAAAAAAAACTAGTCTTAAAACATTAGAAAAACTCCTCCCTCTCCCTCACAAACTTACATAGCTCTGTCCCCTATTCTTCCCTTTCTGTTCCTATTCCCCTGGTTTAGGCCCTCTTAGTGGTTTAATTAGTCTAGGGTATTGCTCTACCCTCCTAACTAGTCACCTGGTTTCTGATACCACTCCAGAATGATACTTCTAAAGTACATTTTGATCACGTCACTATGGTCATTATATCCCCTCACAACCCCCAAAAACCTTTAACTGACTCTCCACTACTTGCAGATCAAAGACCAAATGACTTAGCATGGTATTCAACAAGGTTTCCATGTCTGAGCCCCAACCTACCAGTCTAGTCTTACTTACATTCTCATATCCTAAATTCCTGTTAATGGAGCAAGCTCTAAGATTTCACATCTACTTCTGAGTCTGGAATTCATTTCTACCTATCAGAACCCTACCTATCCTTCAAAGCTCATAAAATGGCACCTGCTACACAAGTCTTCCTTGATTTTCGCACCCGAAATGCGTTCTCCCTACTCCTGGCACTTCCATGAACCTGCCCCTTAATGTTTGTCATCTTTTACTTGGTATTACAGTAACTTGTGTACATAATCTAGTTCTTCCAAATTGCAAACTCCATGGTCAAGGACAGTGTCACTGAATTTTATATCCCTTTCCATGCCTAGCACATTCCCTTACCTAAAGTTACTTAGTGAAGTATTTGTTAAATCCAGTAATCCACTAGTGGTGAGTTTAGTCAACAACTTTTGTTTATAGTTAAATAGCTTCAACTTCAACCATTTTTTGTCCAGCAATTATGTTACTCATTTCTCATACAATCATACTCTCAGCCCAGAGGTTAATCTATGCAGAAAAGAGCTTTCCTTATAAATTCAAGTGTGTTATACTCCAGATAACTGTGTAGTGCCTACTTGGCACTTTTCATAAGAACCAATTCTTTTGTGTTCCCTGTGAGTCAGGGGGAGGAGAGGAAACTGGAAGGGTAAAGAACATATTCAAGGCCCCCAGCAAATGGGGCCAGAGATTAGACATAGAACCTCACAGGGCTGAGGGAAGGTTTGTGCTCAGATCTCCTGAGCGCTGGTTCTCAGAGTAGTTGTTGAGTCATCAGCGAAGGTGCTGACTAATAAACGACGAGATTTAACCAACCTCTCATACAGGACACTGAAGAAAGGTATTTTGTAGACAGATGGCTGCCCTGACAGTGTGGTCAGTTAAAAGGGTGAGTTCTGGCCCAGCAGTTTGGCCTTTGCCTGCTCTGGGCCCTGAGGGGACTCGGTCACTCACCTGTCGAAGCCTCAGATGCACCATCCGAGAAGAAAAAATTTTGGATTTATGGAATCAATAGGGCCTTTCTTATCTCTCAAACTGTGATCTGGAGGCATTCATTCACTTAGTAAAATTCTGAGTGAGTGTCTTTGGTATATCCCTGGGAAATGCAAAAAAGCCTAAGTAAGCATAATTGGGGAGGGCAAAACTAACACACCTGAAAAAAAAAATTAACAACTAAGTGGAGGATAGAACAAGGTAGGCATAAAATGGGGCCAACTCATGGAGAGTCTGGAGAGGCAGCTGTGAAATCTGACTGACATAGGAGGAGAGGAGAGGGGGTGGTATGGGTGTAACGGGGGTGGTACGTAGGGGAAACAATGGGCTTCAGACTTTGAACAAAACATCCCTCATCTCATCTGAGCCTCACAGGATGCTAAGAGTTGTTTGAGATACTGGGACAGCGATCAGGTTCAATCTACTGGTGAATAAAATATTTCAGGCTCCAAAACAATAATGCCCCCACCTAAATGTCTTAATGGGGATTAATTCCAGGTCCCCTTCTGGACCATCCAACTCTAGTAATTTGTACCAGCTTCTCAAGAGTACTGGTTTTGTATTGTACCTCCCCAGACTCCAGGAAGATGAAGAACCTGAAGTGGGAGACGTGAAATGTTTATCCAGACTTCCAATGTAAAATTCAGGGCCTCTTTCCATTCCCCTGGCATGATATGATAAAAATATTGTTTCCGCAATAGTGAATTAACACATCTGGTATTATCCTGGTCGGAGCTAGAACCCATTCTTCGAAGCGAAGTGTCACAGGATTGGAAAAACAAGCATCACTGGTACTCACCATCAAACTGTAACTAACTGATGAACACTTACATCACACAGGGCAATAACATTCATCAGGGGGCGGGCGGGCGGGAGGGGGGTGGAAGGGATGGGAAAAACTCTCACTGAATGGATGTGGGGAGCACAGTTTGGGAGATGACCACGATTGTGGCTCTGACACGGGCAGAACAGGGGCAATGTGTATGGCCAAAATGTTGTACCCCCATGATATTCTGAAATTAAAAAAATAAAAAAAAAAAAAAAAATAAAAAAAAAAAAAATATTGTTTCCGAAAGGTAAGTTAGGCAGCCATTTGTAAGAAAGACAAGCATTGGAGGAGGAGGGGGACAGAAATGTCACCAGTTAGGAGGTGTTGCAGTTAATGAGGGCAGGGGAAGGCAACGTAAAGAGCAGGAAGCTGGTCATGGTGAAAATTTCATTGTAGGAGAGGAAGGAAAAATCACTTTCAGATGGCATTGCTATCTCTTGAGCACTTGTTCCATTTCTAGTTATATGCTTAGGCACTTTCACTTGCCTGTTTAATTTGGTCTTCAGAATGACTCTGAAGAGATAAATAAGTTTTATAAGAGATGTTGAGAGAAGAGCTATGGTCTGTGACTAGCAGGCAGTGGGGCAGAATTTGACTCCAGGTATCCTCACTCCAAGTCCCATGTTCTTTTCATGACATTATGGACCTAGAGAAGTGGCACTTGCTGAAATGGCACACTTGGTAATGGTGGCCCATGGAGGGGAAATATGATGGCTTTGGTTTCTGACATACGGATATGAGCTGTGGTGAGACATCCAATTGCAGATATTCTGTACCGACCAGGCTCACGTCTTGCTTGCCATCCTGACTCACATAAAAGTCCTACTGGTGAATAAAATATTTATTCAGACCTTCACTGCATTACTCCCCCTGGATCGTGCTGGATCCCACCATCTCAGGCAACTGCTCCACCTAATACCTCCCTTTATAGCTATAACTGTCTTAGTCCGTTTGTGTTGCTATATAGGAATATCAGAGTTTCGGTAATTTATAAAGAAGAGGTTGATTTGACTCACAGCTCTGTAGGCTGTACAAGAAACATGGTGCCTGCATCTGCATCTGGTGAGGGCTTCAGGCTGCTTCCACTCATGGCATAAAGGTAAGGGGAGCTGATGTGGGCAGAGATCACAGGGGGAGAGAAAGAAAGCAAGAGAGAAGGGGAAGGTGCCAAGCTCTTTTTAGCAACCAGTTCTCAGGGGAACGCTTGTGGGAACTAATAGAGCAAGAACTCATGCATTACCACGAAGATGGCACCAAGCCACTCATGAGGGATCAGCCCCTATGACCCAAACACCTCCCAGTAGGCCCTACCTCCAACACTGGGGATCAACTTTCAGATATCACCAGAAAATCTTCCCCAACACTCAGATAGAGGATACTCGAGTCATGAGGTATGACAAGGAGTACAGAGTAGTGTTTCTGCCCCTGCAAACGCAGGTCTCTAGGCTGTTCCCCACCATGTCCACAGCCCTGGCCACCACTGGACTCCCTCATAGCCCATTCCTGCACTCTGACCATATGCTGTGTCCCCTGCCCATGCAACATCCCAGCACTTCTGGACCATTGTTAGCCTCCACATTCTTATACAAGCAGCTTTTCCTATGAGCTTTCATATTTATACCACTCCCTCACCCCCAACATCCAATCACTAGGCCCTTTAGTTTCTCAAATCTCTCCACTTCTCCCCATCTCTACTGCTCCACCTAAAACCAAGCCATCCTTGACTCTCATCCAGAAGGTTGCAATAACTTCTCCCCTCATTGGCTCCTGCCCCTCTCCAGTCCATTATCCCCCCGTAGCCAGACCTTTTCTGAATGGACATTTGATCCTGTCAACTACCTATTTAAAAACTAAGACAATTTTTTAAAAAGTCTATAGTCCCAGCTACTCAGCTACTCAGGAGGCTGAGGTGGGAGGATCACTTGAGCCCAGGAATTTGAGTCTAAACTGGGTGACATAGTGAGACTCCATCTCTAAACAAACAAACAAACAATAAACCATGGGATGATTGGCCTTTGTTTTTAAAATAAAGACCGCATTATTTAACTACAAGGCCCTGCAAGCCACTCTTTGCCTGGTGCTCTCACTTCATTACCTTAGTATCAATCAAACAGTCCTTTGCTGACTTCTACTTCCTTAGAGTCATTGTACACCTTGACTACTCTTTCCTCTCTTTGCCTAACTAATTTCTAATCAGCCTTCAGGCCTCAGCATAACCTACGCTGATTCCTAAGCCAGATTGACTCTCCCTATTAAACACTCTCCAGAACTTTGCGCTCATCTCTTTGTAGTACTTATCACAATTATGAAATTGTATGAATCGTTTAATGTCTTGTTTCTCTCACTTAGTAGACTGTAAGCTCTATGAAGGCAAGAACCAGGCCTGCCTTGTTCACTCTTGCAGCTTTGGTGCCTGGCTTGATGACTGCCATACAGTAGGTCCTTGCTATCGTTTGTCGAATTAATGTTAATTAATGGATTTCCCCACCCCCATCCTAGGTGGTTAGGTGTCTCTTCTCTATGTCCCCATTATACACTGTGACACTTATCTCTACCTTTGCACTGACATTATAATTATCTGTAGATGTGTCTGCCTCCCATCTCTATTCACCTCTCAGTCCTTCACCTGCCACCCCTGCCACCACCTGAGAGCTCTGTTATGATAGGGGCAATTTATGAAACCAAGTAGGCATTCTGAGAGTGTTTACTCAATGAATGGTGCCAAATGGGGGCAAAGGACTGTGTTAAAAGTGAAAACCCACACTGAACCACCACCCAGATGTGGGAGTCATCTCAACGGAGTTCGGTTGAGAATTGAACCTTGGGGTCACCCGTAATTATGAAGCAGGAGGAAGAGGAGATGGCCAAGGTAAGCCAAGAGATCTCGGGGAGTACCGTGCCAGGGAAGCCAAAGGAAGCATTTAAAGAAGAAAGGGAAGATTAGTTGGGTCAAATCTTACTGAAAGAATATGGAAGTTGATGACTGAGAAAAGGTTTGAATTTCACCAAAAAAGAGTCACTTTGACATATACAGTTTTAATGAAGATGTGGACCTAGAAGCCAGATGGGCAGAGCTGCAGAAGGGACTGATTTCATAGGAGGGAGCATACCCGCGGGCTGTTTGTTGAAGCGGCAATACCGAGGGGAGCGAAACTCCCCCATTGGGATAGAGTAAAATGAGCTCCAGAATATTGTCTTTGTCACATTTTCTTCTCACTTCTCCTTTCTGCCCTAATAAGTACAGAATGGGCTGACAGTCGTGGGGTCTGTGACCAGAGAACAGTTCCGTTTCCCTTTCCTCACTGTTGGCATCATGCAGTTTGAATATTATTTTTGCAACTGGATTGAAATAAAATCTTATCCCTTCCCCCAACCTCACACAAAGATTACTGTTGCCATTCATGGCTTTTCAGAGAATGTTAATGAAATACGAAAATATAAACAAGTCATTTATCTTCACAAAAGAAGCTAAAATATATTTTTCTACCAAAAAATAGTTGTAAACTGTTGTGGGTTTTTTTGGTTTTTTGTTTGTTTGTTTTTTACAGATAGGGTCTCACTCTGTCACCCAGGCTGGAGTGCAGTAGCCCAATCATAGCTCACTGCAGCCTCGAACTCCTGGGTTCAAGCTATCCTCCCACCTCAGCCTTTTGAGCAGCTAGGACTATAGGTGTAAGCCATCATGCCTGGCTAATTTTTAAAAATATTTTTGTAGAGATGGGGTCTCACAAAAAAATTTGCCCAGGCTGGTCTTGAACTCCTGGCTTCAAATGATCCTTTCATCTTGGCCTCCCAAAGTGCTGGGATCATAGGCATGAGCCACCGCACCCAGCCTAGACTTTTATTTAATACACTATAAAGCAGCATATATATTATTGTACCACAAATTGGGGATTCAAAAATTATTTTGGTAACTTTATTTCATTACAATTGGATTCTACAGTTATTCTATGTATTTTGTTTTATGCATTTAAAAAACCATTCTGAGGAGTCTGTAGGCTTCACCATACTGCCCATGGTGTCCATTGCACAAAAAAATGTTAAGAACCCCTGATCTGGTACTGTATGGACAAAGCTTATGGTTCATCATTTTTAATTGCAGGCACAAAGATATGAACAAGAGATTCTATCTGCACCATTTAGTGGCCTTAATAAGTTGGAATCTAGATATCCTTTTTGCAAAGTAGTGTTATTTAGCAATAATCAGTTAGTCCATGTTCTTCTGTGCAGTCTAAGTATAATTTTGGTTCAATTGTGGTTTTGCAATCTAGGTACAATTTTGGTTCTGAATTTTTTTTTTCCAGACATCAGTCAGAGACTTTGCCTCTATTCTATTTAGTGCAAACTTTCTACGTGTTACCTTGTTCATTAGTATACATCTAGTGAATGGTACAATACGATTGTACTGTTCATGGTTTAAGCATAACATATAGTTCAAATGCAAGGAAGGAAAGATATTCAACTTCCCTTTAGATGCCTATTAATCCATAATGCTCCCAGTTAGTTGCTGGGGCTGGTGCAGACTCCCAGATGACCAAGTTTCAAGGTGAATCATTAAAATTGAGTAAAATCTCCAGGGAGCTCCTGGGGTCCTCCAGACATTCCAAAGGTAACCAATGGCTATGGGAAGAACATTTGGAAGAATTCCCAGTGCAGGAGTGCAGTTTAGTGTAGGAGGTAATTCAATTCAGAAAGCATTTTAGAATGCTAACACGTCTAAAGTCAAAAACTATTGGAAGAGAAGGCACACCTAGGAGGTTTCTTTTGTGGTTAGAGCACATCTTGTTGATGTAAAATATATGAAATATTCAATGTAAAATGTAAAAACTGTTTTTAGGGTTCTGATATCCCATGTACCAAAGAACCCACCATTTGTTACTTAGTATGAAAAGATATTGGATAATCAAATTCAATTTATTGATTTTGGTGCCCTTAAGTTACTATTGTCTGTTGTAGCTGCTCTCTTGGCCAGAAGAATCTTGAGCATTTTATAGAAAAATGTCCCTGTACTGCCCCCAAGAGATAGAATATCAGAGGTAGCTTTTCAAATTCATGTAGCCTAAGAACTGTGATGCCTGCAGGGTCTACTAAAGACACTTATGTGGAGTTATGTTCAAGATACCAGGAACACTATTTGGATGATCAAGGCAAACATTCCTGGAATTTTTTTCCCCAGACATCAGCCAGAGACTTCATCCATCCTATCTGGTCCAAGCTTTCTACCTGGTGCTTAGTTCATTACTACAGATCTGGAGAATGGACAATAAAATTGTAATGTTCACGGTTTAAGCACAGCGTACTCTTGGTGTAGGAAGAAAAAGAACAGCTAATGTGTTGCCTTGGCACAGGAACTTTTTCTTTTTAAGACAGGGTCTTGCTCTGTCACGTGGGCTAGAGTGCAGTGGCATCATCATAGCTCACTGCAACTTCAAATTCCTCAAACCTCAAGCAATCCTCCTGCCTCAGACCTCCCGAGTAGCTGGGACTACAGGTGCACGCCACCATGCACAGCTAATTTTTCTATTTTTTGTAGAGATGGGGTCTTGCTCTTGCTCAGGCTGGTCTCAAATTCCTGGCCTCAAGCCATCCACCCACCTCCGACTCCCAAAATGCTAGGATTATAGGCATGAGCCACCACACCCAGCTGACATAGGAACTTTTTAAAGGTAAAGAAAATGTCATAGGCTTTTCATTATCCCATATCTAGAAATAAAAATCTATTTTCAGCAGTGTGAGTTCACAGAATCTAGAACTGCAGAGGTCCTCCATGCCCCTCAAATGTTACTGTGACCTGGGCATGTTGTTACAGTGCAGATTATGATGAAGTGAGCCTGGGGCGGGTTTTTCTAACAAGCTCCCTGGTGCCGTGCCAGAGTTGCTGCTCCTGAAATCCTCTTGAAAAGACTTATAGATAATGATGGAGCCAGACTAGGATTTAAAATAAGTAACACCAAGCGTCCTATGGCTCAGGAAGATTTTTAGGAGCAGCCTCAACAAGACTGAATCACTTTTATAAAAGAAAGAGGGTATTTCCACAATGCCATGATGCCAGTCAACTTTTGTTTTACTTCCCCCAGGTTACCTAAAGTTTTGGGAGAAAAATCAGGTGTAGTACAATATTATCCATAAATATCAATGTGCAACTTTTCCTTAAGTTAATAAGCCTATGATGTTAACTTCTTCACAAAAATTCCTAGAACTTTCCTTAAAATATTTTGATAATGAAGACACTGCCCATTATCGTATTAGTTCACTCTTTAGATAGTCTGAAAAGTTGTATCTATTTTAATTGGTACTTTTTTGGAGGTAATTACTACCATTAGCACTTGCACTGTATTTTGAGAAAACATTATTTTTTCTTAATGATAGTACTTACCAAATGCTTTTATGTCTTACTTCCTGACTAGGCTGACAGGAAGTTTGTTTCTGCAGTGTCTAACAAAAAATGCCCTTGGATATACTCTTTACTTTCTCTTGTATTTTTAAAGAATTTGCATTTTTAATGATCCTAATTTGTTAGAGGATAATTCCCAGTGATGTAGTCTGTATTCATTATTAATGTTTTCTATTCTAAAGCAGATGGAGTTATATAAGTCCACAGATGTGATTATCACAATGTATCTGCTTTTACTATAGATGTGTCAACCTAAAACCAATGATCCTACTCATGTACACTCTCATTACAGAGAATGACCTTCCATACCTCTGAAGCCTCAATAATATGGATTTTCTTCAGGGAAACACATTGTGGTGTTTGGATGAAATAAAGCTGTTCTACTTTCATGGCAATTGATACAATGGTTTTTCCAGGCATTTTCCTTTAATTTTGAGAAACGCTGATGAATACGTGTCCATCTTGAGATAACTGGCATACATACCACTTTAAACTCTGCCAGTTGAAAAGTTTTACAGTGAAGTCACATGGCCAGGTGTGCACCTGCAGACTGCCGCTTTAAGGCTCCTCCCACTTCACAGGTAAACAGGCCAAACTGAAGACAAAGCCCCAAATAGCAGCCTCAATTCCCAACAGTGCAGAGCTCACACAAACTGATCCACACCCATGCCTTTTTCTGTTCGGTGACCAAGCCCAACACCTATTTCTTCCTTCTGGTTTCCTGCTGATGTGGGCCTTGGCACCTTGTTTTACCTGATCCCCTGTCGTGCAATCCATCCTTCTTCCGAGAAGAGCTTGTGTGTTCTTTCTGGGCTCAGTATTGTTTGTATTGTGTCCAAGGCTATTTGACAGCTCTGACAAGGCCTGGTGAGCTAAATTCTGGGCAACCAAGAATGTGCTAAAAATGGTTCCCTCCTTTTTCTTAGAAGGTCCAGTGTAGGACACCAAGGAGGAAAGAAGATACTCAATTGACAACAGAGTTCCAATGGGCATTTACTCCAAAAGAAACGGCAAGGCACAATGCAAATTGTTTATTTTATATATTTATTGGGGTAGATATAAAATTCATGCAGTGATGTGTGCACACAAATTTCAAGTATAATGAATTTTTACATATGTACATACCTGTGTAGCCATTGCCCAGACTGAGATATAGAACATTTTCAGCCCCCAGAAGTCTCCTTCATGTCTCTTTTCAGCCAGCCCCCTTAAAGGTAACCACTTTACTTACTTCTACCATCACAAATACTTCCTTAAAAGCTAAATTTGTAAAACTCATCTAATCAGTTGTTTCTGTGCTCACAGCAACAAGTAAAATGTCGTAATGGTTGTTTCTCATTCACAATAAATTTAGTTTTCAAGTCTTTTAATAAGCAGTATTTAAGTAACAAATTATCTGCTTACTCCCAGGAAAACTGAAATTAAGAACTACCCATAACCTATCCCCCTGTAAGACTTTTTGATCATACAAATAGATGAAGCCCTTGGAGCCAGCTGGGCTTCAGAATTTAGAAACTTTTGGATTTGGGAAAACTTATATGGAGCATTTGAAGAGGAATAAATAAATATTTACTTTATGTTAGGGAAATAAAGACTATAGATAGCCTTGTTACAAATTCTCACTTGTCACCAAGTAAGTTCTAGCACCACCAAAATTACAAAATTAAAAAAAAACTTTTTGGATTTTGGAATTATGGATAATAGTTGGTGGACTTGTAGTAGATAATATATTATTTAAGGAACTTTTCTACTCAAGTCAAAGCCCACTCTGATGCCATGTTATCCATAAATTTCTCTGAGATAATTCGAGTTTAAAAAGTGACTCTTCCTTTGAACTACTATGGGACTTTGAGCTTATTCTTCACACAGTGCCTTTAAAAAAAAAACCTTTTAATAATGAAATGTTCAGTTAAACACAAAAGTTAAAAATGTAGTATAATAAACCCCTATAAAGACATCATACAATCGTAACAATCTTATTCCAAACATCATGATCCTATCACTTCACTTGTAAATATTTAATAACACACTGCTTTTTATTATACTTACAAGAGTAAATGCTTTGTTTTCATATTATAATGTAAACTCCTTGAGGGAAATGTTGTATCTTTTTCGTTCCTATTTCCCAATTAGCTCTGCTCAGCAGGAAATTTTATACAGAAAAATAAATTGTGCCCTGAGGATTGCATGATCAATGCTCGGCATCAAACAGTGGTTTTTAAACTTGAGCATGTATCCAAATCACCTGGAGGGCTTGTTAAAAGGAAGATTGTTGGCTGGGCACGATGGCTCATGCCTATAATCTCAGTACTTTGGGAGGTTAGGTGAGAGGACCGCTTGACGCCAGGCATTTGAGACCAGCCTGTGCAACAGACCCCATCTCTACAAAAAATTAAAAAATTAGCTGGCAGTAGTGGCACATGTCTATAGGCCCAGCTACTCAGGAGGCTAAGCAGGAGGCTCTCTTGAGCCCAGGAGTTCAAGGCTGCAGTGAGCTATGATTGCACCACTGGACAGAAGCCTGGATGACAGAGCAAGATTCTGTCTCGGGAAAAAAAAAAAAAAAGGGAAGATTGTTGGGTCCCAACCCCAGAGCTCCTTATCCAGTGGGTGTAGGGTAGGGCATGAGATTTTGCATTTCTAACAAGTTCCCAGGTTCTTACACTGTAAGAACTCCTGCATTAGATGTCAACACTGACTCACTTACTCAAAGAAAACAGATGCTCTTGTCATTTAATCAAGTGTTAATTATATGTGAGTATTTGGGAGGAATACAGGAAGAAATAATTTTTTAGAAATCTTTACTTTCATGGCATTTATAATCTGTATAAGAAGTATATAAAACAAATGCATGAGAACTATTAAGAAACACAGGTGCTCAAGTCCCACATCAGAACATTCTTATTTAATTGGTATGGGGTAGGCATCAGTTTTTTAAAAATCTCCCTAGTGATTTCAAGTGCACTTACATACTATTATACCAGGTTCTACTGAAGAGGTGAGATTAGAATTTGTCCTTGAGTTATGAAGGGGAATTTAATTGACAGCTTACAGTGGGGAGGGCCTTCCCAGGTTGGGGAGTGGGGTGACATAATGCTCCAAATGCTCTTTCATGTCTTTCCAAGACATTGAACTGTACATAAAAATATTTAAAAATATTCAGAGTTTATACAGCATAGTTTGGATTTTTTTCCCACGTATTAGTGGTACCCTTGGACAAATCAACTTCTAAGTCCTCAGTTTTCCTATATGTAAAATGGGGAAATAATTATACCTACCTCATAGTGGCTTTAAGATAATTAAATGATTTTAATATATACGTGAGGAGACTTAGAGCAATGTTTCGTAAATAAGTGCTCAATGAATGGTAATTATTATTTATTGAACATCATCTACATGCCAGGCAGGAATCCTGAACGAGAACACTTTGTTTGCATTGTACCCTTTTTAACTTTAAAAAAACCTTGCATATTTTTTACCTCATTTCCTCTTTTCAATGCCCTTTGAGATAGCTAGAGAAAGTTTAATTGTGTCTACCTGACAGGAGAAAAAAGCATACAGTGCCTCATAAAGAGGCACAGCACTAGAACTCAAGTATTCCAAACTCCCAAAGTGTGACAGCACTAGAACTCAAGTATTCCAAACTCCCAAAGTGTGACAGCACTAGAACTCAAGTATTCCAAACTCCCAAAGTGTGCTCTTTCCTTCAATGTAAACAAGCAAACAAACAAAAAACAAAAGCAAAAATTTTTGAAGAATAAGGCAGTTGTCCAGATAATTTGCAAATGCGTCCCTTCCACACACACACACCCCCATAGGAATCAAATCGACCCTCCTTCTATCATTCCCTGATCATCCACAAGTGGGATGTATAATTTGTGGACCACCTACACTCTCCTTGGAATTGTATTTCTTGTTCAGCTGTATTTTTAGTCAAGAACCGTCAGGTTCTATCTCCATTTACTGCAGAGACCCTGCATTTAGGAGGGATTCTTTCATTCTCTCAAGGAAAATCCAGAAAGTGATTGAGCCATGTTCAGTCTTGGATCCTACCCCCATATTTCTTGCTTTGTAAAAAAAGCTACTATTTGTATAAATCAACTCGAATAGGGTTTTCTATTGTTTGCAGCTAAAAACCATTTCTAACAGTCACTGTTAAAATGGACAAAAATCTTGTTCCAGTCATATTTTAATTTACACTTCCTTCTTTAGAATATAGCTTGTAATTCCTATTAGGTCCAATTGAAGATATCAGATCTAAAGTAGTAGTATTCATAGTAGTAATGGTAGTAATGGTAATACTGCTTCGGTTCTGTGCGCCCCAGACCTACTGTATTAGATATCAGATCTTTGAATTCATTTTTAAATAAAATCCTATACTTGAAAAATGTCTACACTCATTATTTCTGGAGACATAGGGATGGATATGATTTCCCTTGGCCTTTTGAACATTAAATGAGACATCTTAGTATCTCACTATAACTATTACTGAATCAAAATAGCATCACTTAAAGATGAAGTAACTCAATTCAAGCAAGAATGCTAGACAGATAAAGGCTAAAAGGTAAATTCAAATGAGCACAGTATTTTTCAAAACTTAAGATGATTATAGTGTTTGAAGTATGTGAATGACTTTGCACCCATCTGTTTTCAATCATACTCACCACCAGTTGCAGAGTAATGACCACTTTATTTAACCAGGAGTTACATCCTTCAGTGTAATTATTGCCCCTAGAAACCAGCAGAAGAAAACTTCAGGAGGTTTTGGGCACTATGTCTCTATTAATGATTACTCATATTTTCCAATTACATTTGTCTTTTTCCTACCCTTTCATTAGTCAAATCCCCAACATGATATATAGTCACCAAGTACCTGTTACAAGAAAGGAACACATTAGGTTGCTATATTAATTTTCCAGTATGTATGGGTGTGCATTGGAGAAGAGATATCTAGGCTCTTCTATTCTCCCAGTACCCTTAGAGTGTAGGCCTTCATCCTCTTGCTTGTCATCTTACAGCCCAGTGATGGGCACCATGCCTCTAAACATTGCTGGCAAAAAGTGGGATAGAGCAAAACAAACAAACAAACAAAAAATAGCCAAAGGCACAGGCCAGTTGAGTCTATTCTTTTTAAAAAACCTTTACAGAAGCCCCACCCATCAGCTTTCAAGTATGTAATTCTAATAGGGTCCCCTTAGACCAGCACTGTTTAACCAGTGCAAGCCACAAATGGGAGCTACATATGTAATTTAAAATGTTCTGTAACCACATTGAAAAGTAAAGAGATGAAATTAATTCTAATAATATATTTCATTTAACCAAAAATATCCAAAATGTTATTTCCACGTGATTGATACTTTTTAAATTGAGATATTTACATTCTTTTTTTGCACTGTCTTCAAATCCAGTGTGTATCTCAATTTAAACTAGCCACATTTCAAGTACTCCATAGCCACATGTCCCTATATTAGGTAGGAAGCCTGTGATAGTGTGATAGAATAAGAAATATATATTTGGTCTCTGCCCTGGCTCCTGGGCCAGAGCTCCTAAATCCCTTGGAATTTCCTGAGTGATGGAAGTATCTTTTGTTCTAATGAGGCAACTCTTGGTGGGCTGCGGGCTCCTGGATAGCCTCAGGACGGGGCCAGTTGTCAGGGGAACCAACCCTGTGACTAGAGGATTGGAACTTTCAGCCTCACTCCCTCCCCATCCCCCTCCCCCACCCCTGTTGACCTGGGAAGGGAGAGGGGCTGGAGTTTGAGCTGATCACCACCGGTCAATGACGTAACCAATCATGCTCACGTAATGAAGCCTCCATAAAACCCCAGAAAAACAGGGTTCAGAGTTGCCAAATGCATGAAGGTGCCTGGAGGGTAGCTTGCCCAGAGAGGGCATGGAAGCTCTGTGCCCCTTCCCATGTACCTTGCCCCATGCATCTCTTCCATCTGGCTGTTCATCTGTATTCTTTATAATATCCTTTATAATAAACTGGTAAATGTAAGTTAAGTGTTTCCCTGAGTTTTGTGAGCCATCCTAGCACATTAATAGAACCCAAGAAGGAGGTAGTGGCAACCTGGGGCTTTCGATTGGCATCTGAAGTAGGGTACAGTCTTGTGGGGCTGAGCCCTCAACCTGTGGGATGTGATGCTATCTCCCAGCAGGTAGTATCAGAATTGAGTTAAATTATAAGACACCCAGTTGGTCTCAGCTGGAGAATTGGTTGTTGGTAGGGAGAACCCCACACACATTTTGGTGACCAGAGGTGAAGTATTGTATTCTGTGGTGACTGTGTGTGCAGTAGCAGAAAAACTTTTTTTTTTATCGGAAAGCCTTTGGCCATTCACTGGAAGTGGCTAAGGAGAAGGAATCTGTGAATCAGAGTAAACCAGCCAAACTGCTTGACATTAGCAGGTATTTCATTTAATAAGGAATGAATTGAACTCAAGCATAGTAAGTCCCATCCATGATAGCTCAACTCTTTAACCTGGGATTGTTCTAACGTAGGGCAAACTGCCTTTTTTAACAAAAAAATTTATTTTATTTTATTTATTTATTTTTGAGACAGAGTCGCGCTCTGTCACTCTGGGTAGAGTGCAGTGGCATCATCATAGCTCACTGCAACCTCAAACTCCTGGGCTCAAGTGATCCTCCTGCCTCCACCTCCAGTAGCTGGGGCTGGGACTACAGGCTCGGACCATAAAGCCCAGCTAATTTTTCTATTTTTAGTAGAGACAGGGTCTCATTCTTGCTCAGGCTGGTCTAGAACTCGTGAACTCAAGCAATCCTCCCGCCTGGGCCTCCCAGAGTGCTAGTATTACAGGAGTGAGCCACCTTACCCGGCCTAAAAATTTTATTTTTAAGTAACAATTACATACATTCATGGGGTACAATGTGATGTTTCGATACATGTATACATTGTGGAATGATTAAATTAGGCTAATTAACATATCCAGCACCACATGCTTATCATTTCTTTTTGGTGAGAACATTTAAACTTCACTCTTTTAGCAATTTTGAAATATACATTATTATTAACCATAGTCACCATGCTGTGCAATAGATCACCAGAACTTATTCCTTCTGACACTTTGTACCCTTTGACCAACACTTGTCCTTTCTCCATCCACCTCCCAACTCCCCCCAAACTGTCTTTCAAAGACAAAAGAATGTCACCTCTACTAAGGAAGCATTCTTAAAGACACTTGTAATTTTTTAAGCTTCCTTTATTCAACTTGCTGCATCTTGAACGTTTGTGGCAAGCAGGGTTATTTTAGGTCATGCTTATTTATAACCTTTCTTTACTGTGGTGGTTACTAGAGCAGCCACACCTATCGTTTATCATCTAACTACAGTGTTCTCTCACATGTCTCACCCTTGAATGTTCAGAATGGGATGGGTGCACCAGAGTTTGCATAATTGTCAAAAGTTTAGGTCTATCCCACATTTCAATCACTTTTGATTTTATTTTATCTGCTTTTCTTTTTTATCTTTTACATATTTATTTTTTAAATTATCATTACCATACCTTGCCTCAGGAGTATATAAACTCGATTACAATAAATAATTTTTGGTGATAACATTTTCTGAAATAAGAGTGAAGAAATATCCCCCAATATCACAACTGTGGGTGGGTACAGCTGTATGAAGGTATGGTTGCCAATGCTTTCAAGGACAAAACAATTTAGTGTTCCAGTGTTTTTCTGAGAGAGAACATTGGATATCTATTTATAGCGAGTGTGACGGTAGAAGTGATTAGTAGATTCCCCGCGGGCCAGTAACTGTGCCAGCAACTGAGAGTGGCAGAGAGTTCTGCAGAAGAGCGGGTCCTACGCATACAAACATGGCTCAGAAACACAAAGCGTCCCTAAAGTGCGGGAGCCTTGTATTTCCTGGGTCCTCCCTCTCCTTACTCTCCATCCTCCAGCCCCGCATGCAGCTCTCAAGTCTCCCCTCCAACCTCCGCCTTCCTCCACGGGGCCAATCGCCCCGCTCCCTCCGCCTGCGCGGGCTGGGGACTGGTACCCGCCGGCGCCCCCGTCCGCGCCTGCGCAGAACCCCTTCTCGCGCGAACGCGCCGCCACAAGCCCCTACACCCTCGCGGGCCCTGCGAGTGCGGAGTCGCCGGGTTCGCGGTCAGCCCGCCCCGGCTTCTTTCTTGGAGCGGCGTATCTCCGAGCTCCCTCTACTTTGCACGGCCCTTCTCACGGCCTCGGAATCGCGTCCACACGGGCGCGCGCCCGGCCACCGAACAGCAACCCCGAGGACGCGGACGGAGGAAGGTGCCGCGGTCAGTAACCGGAGCACCCGGGCCGCCGCGCCTCCGGGCGGGCCCGCCCCCCAGCCGGCTTCCCGCCTCCCCGCCTCCCATTGGTCCGCGCGCCTGTCCGTCTCCGCCCATGGGGCCGTGCCGGCTCTCCTCCCGGCTCGCTCCTCTCACTACGCCGCTTTCCTGGGCACCTTGGCGCGTGTAGGGCCGCCCACGCCGAGGCGAGCCTGAGCTGGCGCCGGCTCCGGCAAGCTCGGAGAAGGGGTGGGCCGGGCGGCGCAGGAGCTGAGCATCGCCTGGGCGGGCAGCGGGGCGCGGCCTCTTGGCCGGCAGCACCACCTGTCGCGGGCGAGACGTCCGGTAAGGCTGGGCGCGGCGCGCAGTTCGGGGCGCCCTGGCTCGGCGGGGCCCGGGCGGGGGCTCCGGGAGGGGAGCGGGCGCCGGCCTTCTCCCGCCGAGTCCCGGCCGCGGGTCCCTACGCGTGCGGCCCGCACTGGCCTATGGGGGCTGAGTGAAGGGAAGGGCCCGCGGAGTCCCGGCTGAGGGCGAGGGACCGGTTAGGTCGCGGCGACCCCGGGATCCGTCGTCCGCGGCGTTTCCCGGCGCTCGATTTCCCGGTTTCTCTGCTCGCTGGTGCCAGGGCGCACCCCTCCCGCCCGGGAGTGAGGCCCTGTGGCCTCCAAACGCGAGCATCTCTCTTTCTCTTTCCTCCTGCGCCCATTAAAGACCAATTTTTGTGGCTCGAAACCTCTTTGGCGAGTAAATCTCCTCTTAACCCGGGATGAGTTAGTGACGGGAATTAGGCTCTGTGTGTATGTGTGTGTGTTCCTTCCGCATTTTAAAAGAGAGTTGTTGAAGGCTAGGAAGTTCTAAGATTGGAACGGTTCTGTCCGTTCATATGAAATGGCATCTGTGCACTAGGATTGGCAGGTGTTTCTTTGACGCTCGCGATAGCCATCTCTGCATGTCGTGTTACATTTGTGGTCCAAGACTTGACTTTCTTTTTTGGTTCTGAAGATAATTCTAGAAAATTTATGTTGCTTGTAGTGAGAAGCGTGATCAAAATAACAAAACTCAACCGAAGTGCTTCCTTACAAAACGTTTAATCATATCTGTGGATTTACCTTTCTGATACACGTGTCAGTCACTCCTAAGCGAAACAGTTAATTGCATCGTTCTTTCTGTTAGTATTGCAGTTGATGATGATAGTAACAATAGAAGCATGTATTGTTAGTGATGAGCTAGGCGTTGTTCTGTTCTGTACGTGGATTATCTCAAAATAACCCTTTGAGTTGGTACAGTTACTATCTCCAGTTTACAAAAGAGGAAACTTAGGTGTAGGAAGGTTAAGTAAGTCGCCCATGACCACAGTTTTTAAGTGACAAAGCCTGGCTTTAAACTCAAGTAGTCTCACTTAATAGCTCCACCCCCTCACCTCCTTAACTTGTATGCTCATTCAGCATTGCTCATGTTGTTAAGCTATTTGCAATGTTGTACTCATAAATTTTGAGTTTTAGTTTCCAAATATTCTATAAGTTAGATAAGAGAGAAACAATAGTTTTCCAAGAATAAATAAATATATGTATCTTTAGTATTTACTGCTGTGATTGATTGTATATTGCTGCGTTAGGTTTGCAGAAATACAGAAAAAACAGATTAACTTCCTCTTCTAATATTGGACGTCTAAATAATCAACTTTGATTTGTAACCTGTACCTGACCCTTTTGTGGTATTTGTAAAGACTTGAAAGTTAGGTATAGAGCCCAGAAATGCTGATATAACTTTTATAATCCGTTAATAGGAAATGTTGAGCTCTACTTTTGTAGAAGTTCTTCATTCTCTTGAGAATAACATACTCCTCCTTAATAGCTGTTCCTTAGAAGAACTGCTCATGGGTTACACCCTTAGAAGGTGTTTATGTATGTTTTTGTCTCTTAATATATTTATGAAAACACATTAAAAATTCATAAAGGAAAAACCCATTTACCATTTGTGAATTTCTTTTGTAAATTAAAAACTCCTATGCTGTATCTGCATCATTTGTGTATGAAGTTAAACTAAAATTCTCATTTATTTTGGTGGATTTCAAACTAGCCATATTTTAAAACACAAATAACACTAAAACCCATATGTGTTTACTGAGGATTGATGTTAGAGGACAAAGTTAACACTAAATAAAAATTACATTTGATTTCGTAAAAAAGTAACTATTAGAAGTTAACTATTTTATTTGAAAACTGCTGTTTTGATTTTATGGCTGCATATTACACCTTCTTTGATCAAGATGTACAAATTTCAAAAGTAATGAAAAATATTGTGTTGATTTTATAGATATTGTTTAGGATGACATTTGATGTTGCCTGGATCTGTATGCCATCCAAATTCTCGTCCTTGACCTGGAGATTTAATTTGAAATATTTTAAATAAACGTTAATCATGATTATCCTCTTAATGTGGATTTCACCATTAGAAGATGTTGATGCAGAAACTAACAGACATTCAGAAGGCACCTTCTGACCTTAGTCTGTTACTACCAATAACAGCAATGTTTTTGATAACTAATGTTTTTAGAGCACCTGGAGGGCACTGTGGTAAGCATCTTAAATGAATTATCTAATTTAAATCTTAAAACAGACTTCTTTAGTAGGTCTTGTTTTTTATCATTCCCATTTGTGTGATGAGAAAACTGCAACTCAGGGAGGTTGTAACTAAAGATCACAGAGCTAGCAAAAGACAGAGCCAGAATTTGATTCCATGCAGTTTGATTCCAGAGCTTGTCTTTAGTCAAGCTCTTTATAATGGTGATGCTGATAAAGCTCTAAGGGCTTGATACTACGTATGTATATATCATCATAAGTACACAAAATTCTGCAAAAGAGACTTTCCCCTCCCCCATTTCAGTGATGAGAAAAATGAGACGTCTAAGTCAGTGGTTCCCAGACTTTTGGACTTCGTGGACAAGTAAAAAATATGTGTTTGTAGGGGTGCAATTGGGACCAGACATAAAATCACCAACTTTTAATTCTGTCAAGGTTAAGGACCTTCTTAGAAACTGTTGCAGGGTGGGCGCGGTGGCTCACACCTGTAATCCTAGCACTTTGGGAGGCTAAGGCAGGAGGATTGCTTGAGGCCAGGAGTTTGAGACCAGCCTGAGCAAGATCAAGACCCCATCTCTATAAAAAATAGAAAAATTAGCCAGACGTGGTGGCATCCACCTGTAGTCTCAGCTACTCGGGAGGCTGATGCAGGAGGATCGCTTGAGCCCAGCAGTTTGAGGTTGCAGTGATGACACCTGTGATGACAACACCACACTCTCTAGCCTGGGCGACTAGAGACCCTGTCTCGGGAAAAACAAACAAACAAACAAAAAACTACTGCAATCTACAGTCCCCATTCTTTCCTAAAAAAAAAAAAAAGGACATTCTTACCACCAAAAAGGTAGGAAGGTGGTAATCACTACATAAAAACAAAGAGAGTAAGTTTAGTATTATGAAAAACTATATGACATTGTCCTAGTTTTTCCTCATTTGGTCAGAGACCGGTAAAAAAAACATGTCCTAGACTAACACCTATTCATAGACCATTTGGGGAATGCCTGGGTGACACATCTGATTCTAAACTGGTAATTATCTGAGTCCAGATTCAAGCTCAGTTCTCTCTGACTGCAAAGCTTGTGTGTGTGCGCACGCCAAGTCATGACCTCTTTCTAGGGAAAAGTCTCTAGAGTTTTGGTCTCTAGTGAACAGTCTTTCTCTGGTGTTGACAGTCTCCTTTCTGCCCCCGGGTCTCCAGCAGCTAATGGCTAACTGTTTCAGTCCCAATACAGTTTGCAAACACCACACAGAGACTGAGTTCTGCTGCCTCGAAGTTCAAGAACCCCTCCTTTTACCAGTGCTTACTCATGGAAAGGGCAAGGCAGTGTGAATGACAGTGGCCACACCACGGGGAGAAACCACAGGCATATTCCAGGATCCAAGGAACTCTCCAGTAAGCAGCTTGATTTTACATATTCAGAATAAGAATCACCACCTTCTTTTGTCTCCTGTGTTTACTTCACTCATTCTTATAGGTCTTCTATCATATCTATATAACATAAGGAGTTAGGTGTGTTTTTCCCCTTTTTGTCTTGTCTCTAGCCCACGTTAAACCCGTTTCTCTCTGTAAGTGTCCTAATTTGTAATTTTGGCAAAGATTAGTTTTTTCCTTACGTTGCTTTTTTAGTTGTGCCTACTAAAGACACTACTAAGATTACTTTTATATTTTATTTTACTCTACCACTTAATAATAAGATAAAGTTCTCTAATAATTTGATTGGTATAACACTTTACTGTGTCTTTAATTATACTTTTTGTATATATTCTCCCATTTGATCATCAGTTATCTATGAGGTAGATTTGATGGGTGGTGTTATCTTTATTATACAGGCTAAATTCATTATGTGATAGGAGCAAGATTTTAACCAGGAGCTGAAAATAGATTTCATATATCAGAATGCTGATGTTAACTACTGATTATAAAGTGTATTTTTTTCAGATTGCCTTTGATTCAGATTAACTGTATTTCATACTATTTTAGATTTGTCTATCTCACCAATATACTGCAATACTGATCTGATCTTTTGGTACCAAAGTTTTTATTGTGGTAAATAGTGCTCTCTCTCTTGGGAGAGCCACACAAACATAATGAATTCTTCTTTTAAAACTTTTTTAATGACACAATCAAATTTTAAGAATTTTTCTCCACTCACCTGTCAGCCATCCTATTTTGTTAATACTTTGTCGCCATGTTGTGGGGGGGAGTGGAGAAAGCTGCTTGGTATATGTTTTTCTGTAGAGCAATACCACTGTATTGTTATAATTTATATTAGTAATATGGTACTGTTTGTGTAATTATTAAAACTGTAGAAACTTGGTGTATACAGAATCCCTACTTTTAGAGTCAACTGCTAGTGCTTTCTGCAGTACATTAATAAATGGAAATAAAGTGACATGCACCTTTTATGCAACAAAGCCTTGAAAAGATGTGTAAAAGTCAAATTTGAGTAATTTGAAATTTAAAAGTGGCCTGAAGGAACTTTGCTATGTAAAGGAGCCCAGTGAGGAATTCTCTTTTAAAGCAAATTCTCTCCCTAAAAAATAAATTCAATGGAGTTTGCTCAAAGCAGGCCCTACCTCTGTTTCTTCTCCTAGATTGTACATAATCAATAGGTACCTAATTATTATTAAGTTGAGATAGTGAAGATAATTCATAAGCACACAAATTTTTTTAATGAAAATAAACTTGGGAAGCTTATATAGGTGTATGTCTATTTTTTAATTTAAAATCGAGAAAGATCTTTTTCTTGATTTTGCCCATGTTCATAGTTTTAAAAAAAATCACAAAGGACAGCTTCAGGACTTTATAACTTACTGGTGATAGAACATTAAGAGTATTGCATGGTGGTGATTTAGTAATTTCTGTTGAATGCTCTTGAAGGTTGACTTAAAGAAAACCAAATATGATAGTGTAAGTTTCATAGGGGCTGAAAAGACATGGGTTGCTATAGAGTTAAGTAGGAATATGAGAGGAATACTAATTTTAGGCCTCATTTGGGCCCTGGTGTGTGGTATGTGCTCAATAGATGACTAAGTAATTATAACATAGGTATAAAATAAAGAATGAATCAACTTCCAGTTTAGGATAATTGATTAGTCACATGTTGGAATCTCCCTTTCCTGCTCTAAAAACACAGAAGTGGTAAGTAAACTTGAAACAAACGCAGAGCCAAGTTTGAAAGCAAGAAAGGAAAATTTCTACATGCAGGAATGAAGAATGAACCTGTAGCAGTGAGCTGGCGTGGAAGACAAATGTTCCACGGGTAGACAGGGAAAAAATACAATACATAAATACTGATCATTCTTATTTTTTTAAAAATGAGCTTATAGACAAAAATTATGTCATGAAAGACACTAAAACTTTACATCCAGGCACTAAAAACATCAGAATAATCTGGAAGAGTCTTGAAAAGGTCTTTAAGTATTTAATGAAGCCAGAATTTTAAATTATGGAACATGAACTGGTGGCTATACAACAGAACTAAGCAGAAATGGAGACATAAAATAATTGATGTGGAAAAATGGAGTATCAGAAATAGATAACTAGGCTGGGCATAGTGGCTAACACCTCTAATCCTAGCACTTTGGGAGGCCAAGGCAGGAGGATCACTTGAGGCCAGAAGTTTGAGACCAGCCTGGACAACTCAGTGAGACCCTGTCTCTACAAAAAACAGAAAAATTAGCCAGGTGTAGTGGCATGTGCCTGTAGTCCCATCTACTTAGGAGGCTGAGGAAGGAAGATTGCTTGAGCCCAGGAGTTCGAGGTTGCAGTGAGCTCACAATGATGCCACTGCACTCTAGACCCAACAACAGATCGAGATCCTGCCTCCAAAAAAAAAAAAAAAGGAAGAAATAGATAACTAAAGAGCTATGAGAATTTAGGCAGTGGAGAAATTGCTTAATTTCTGGTTGTTTATCTGTATCTTTTATAATATCTGTTATAATAAACCAACCTTTTAAAAGAAGCATTAGAATAAAGCAATATACTGTGGACAATAAGACTTAAAATGGCCATGGTTAAAGACCTTATAAGAGTTCATAATAATGATGATGCAGTTGACAAGGAAATTTGTTATTTCTGTGACATACAACAATTTAGTGTTAGAATTATGACTGATACCGTATACTAAGACATCAGATTTCTAGGAATCTCATACAATTTTGGAACACATATTAACACATTTATACAAATATGACTCCAAAAAGGATTAAACATTATTCCCAATAAGCCTAATATGTTTCTCATGGAATTCCAGGGGCCCTTTTGGAATCTCCGGAAGTTATTTTGAGGTCAAAAAGGGTTAGAATGTGAAATTTGATTTTGGGAAGCTTATCAAATATGTCAAAGGTTTAAAACACCTGATCAAACATAGGTCCACTGTGAAATAATATTCATTTAGCCAAAGTGATAATTAAAAGATCTCAAAAAGCAAAAATCTTTACTCTTTATCTGATAGAGAGGAGATTCGGTTTTTCAATCAAAAGACCCAATAAAGACAGCATGAGGCAAATAGAATCTTTCTTTACACTTTTTTTTCTTGCAGTTTTCTCAAAAGATGAACCAAAGTCTTTTACTATTTCTTATTGATACTACATGAAAATCTTGTTCCAAAGAGAAAACCAAATTCAGTGTACTATTACTAAAGCTAGTTTTAATAAAACTTCATAAACAAATCCATCCAATCTCAATCAACTTTGACCACACAAGATTTCCATAAAGCTTTTATGACTGCTTACAAATTTTTTTCTTTCCCCAACTTTTTATATCCATTAAGTTTTTCTATGTCATTTTCCCCTTCACTTTGAACAACCTTTAAATACCCACTACACTAGACAAAACTACTTTTCCTTTAAGAAAAACCACATCTTTATGTCTTTCTTATAACCTTCCTCACCAAAAACACATCCTGCTTTTCTTGTACACTTTGTATACAGAATTGTTTTCTTTATATTTACTTGTTTTAATTACATATATTACAATTTTAACTCATAATAACCCTAATTTCCAGTAAAAAAACCTAAAGTAAATGACTTAATTGTTATGTACAAGGTACAGAGCCCAGGACAGAGGACAGAGCTGCAAAAAATGGTGCCTGGAGAACCCGATCCCTCCCAGCATGGCAAGGAGGTACAGCTGGACCAGGCAGTATGGGACCATATTGGGCTTGGCACTGCCTTGCAGCTAGTGGCCCAGGCACTGTGAACACACACAGGTCCCCAGGCCTCCTCATGGCCACCTGTTTAGACCACGGAATCTAAAGGCTCAAAACCAAGGACTTAAGCTCACAGACAAATCAAGCGAGTATCAAAAATATCACAGAAGAAACAGTTTTATGACCTTAAAACATCTAGCAGAGATAGTATACATTTGACCAGTGGACTTAGGCAAAAATGTCTAAATTATATTTAATACTGACAATTCTAAAGACATATCTATTTTTATTTTACCAACAAATTTAAAACTAGAGAGAGAATTTAAGCTTTTTCAAGAAGGAGTTTGAAAAGGAGACACAGAGGAAGATTAAAAATGGATGACAAGGTAAGAACATCATAGGAGTTTACTGCAGGATTATACTGATGAGTCCAGGAAGAATCTTCACTGGATTACTGAGCTCAGGGCAGAGCCCATTAACAGATAGAACCAAACCCACTGACCACTTTTGGGGCTTCATGAGGAAGACAGAGGACCCAATAAAAGGGGTCAGTGGCTTATTGGCTGTGTTCCTCAAGGAGTCTTTAGAAGTCTCTGTTAGGTCCCTTTATGTAATAACCAGCACTGATGTTTTCTCTCAGTAACATTTCATACACTGACCACCAAATGGAGGAAATAGGAGCTAGGTGCAAGATTGAAGGTGGCAGAAGGGGAGGGCCAGAGGCAGATGGAAGAATGAATTGTAGAAGGAGCCAGTCTGGGGAGAGATAATACCTAATACCTGTATAATACCTAATACATTGTATTAGGTATTATAAGTAATCCATCTGCTCTTAAGCTTCCTGAAAAGCCCAATGAAATTTTATATTTTTCTGAGCACAAATCATGCCAACAAGAAAGGAAGCAAACAAAGGGACCAAATATGTAATTTTAAAAACGGGTTCAGTAGACTGAAAAAAATTCCCAGGGGAGAAACAGGATCCAAAAGAGAAAAAGCAGAAAGGCCTTTTTAAAAAAATTACAGCCTGAATACCAGCTTTTAATTAAACCGGCTTTTGACTATTGATCTCTTAAAAAAAAAAATCTTTTCAAATCTCTTATCAGATTTAGCTAGGACAAACAACCAATATTCCTGGATTTTGAACTTTTTTTCTTTCTTTCTTTTAAACCAAAGGTGCCTGCCAGGTGACTCAGAACCATAACCAGTAAGCCGTTAGCATTAGGTGTCTCCAAAGAGGTGCAAAGAAGCAGATCCAGATCCACCCCCAAAGATAGCTAAAGGAAAAAAAAGAGACTTAGATATCTTGTTGAGAGCTGGCAACAGTCAGTACACTAGCCACAAATGGGATTCATTTGTGTTCGGCTATATTGTTTTTCCTTATGGGGGTCCCCAACCTGTCAGTTGGCTGCCTGACATGCAAACTCAATAACTTTTGTGCCTCTGACAGGCAGCAAGCCAAGCCAAGTTCTCAGGACACTGAACAAGACAGACAGGAAAACAGTAGCTATCAATGGAAGGGAAAAGGGTCAATAACAAATGGATACCCCTAAAAGTCAAGAGTCACACAAATATCAAACTAATTTTTACGAACTTTTTTATCCTCCTGAGTTAAAGGACTCGTATCTCCAATATACTGGTTTCCTGACCATGAATCAAACCGGGCACAACGATGAAAGCACAGAATCTTAACTACTAGACTACAAAGTGGGGTGGCCTTCTTTGCAAATCTCCCAGGGGATCCAATGCAGGCAGTTTGAGCATACAAAGGATTTTAACTTTGTTTTAAATCTGATTTCTACTCCCCTCTCCCCGCTTAAATCTTTTCAAGGAAGTTTCTAAGACTATATTCCTTTTGTATCTTTTCATAGGTACCAATAAGATAGCTGTATAAGATGAGAGCTCTCTACAAAGTTTTTTTTAAATATAACCAATTTATTTATTCCATAAGCAACTCAAGCCAATAAACCTTTTCGTGATAGTCTCAGAAGTAACTTTCCAGGTTTAGAATACCATGGATGTAAGTGGCATTTTTTAAATGGGCACAAAATATGTAGCCCCCTCATGATCCCCCCCAAAAATTCACTCCCAGAAATAGGCAAAGATAGCAAAAGCCTCTTGTTGCCACAGATGGTTAAGGATGGTGTTCGTGCATACAGTGCCTCCAGTATTCCACAAATTTGTGGGGTGTCACCAGTCACAAACCTGTTAATCCATGATACCAGGTAGGCCCTCCTGGGATTGGACTTTCCCAGAACTAATGAGGCAACAAGAATTGAGATGACAAAGCCCCTTATGGGTGGGACTTCTTATTAAGACAAACTCCCCTGAGAGCTTGGCACGTTTGGAACAAAGAGTGTGCTACTTAACATCTGACATGACTTGGAGTTCCCAGTTCTTTCAGACAGGCCACCAGACATGACCCAAAAATCATGCTCCCTGGGCTGCGGAAACCAAGAGAGAATGCCCCCACTTGGCCATAAGTCAGGCTCTTAAGGACATAAAACAAGATGAGAGAGGGACTCTATGACAAATGGCACAGAGAGACAAAGGAAAAAATAAATACTATTTCTGGGAGACAGAGGATCAGACAATATGAATATTTATACGAAAAATACACCAGAGTTGCTACACCTAAGACTAGTCTGTCTAAATGCTTTTCTCCCATTAATCTTAAATTTGGAAAGGAAATAAGAGACAAATAGTGATTTTTACCTTCTGCTCAACCAGATTCAACAGAGAGATGGGGAATCTGACTGGTAAGAATTTCTTACCCTTCTGCTGGCTCGTCAGGTCCGGGGTTCCCTTGACTGTGTCTTCCAGAAGAGCAGGGTGGTTTTGGTTATCCTGTTTACAGCACCAAAACTGTAGGGGCCAAGGGAATACTTCCCCTTAGTCCTCTGAAGGTTTGCTGAAAATCAACTGATAAAAGGCAGATTAATAGAAAAGGCATATGAAATTTATTAATGTGTGCACAGGAGTCATACTAAATATGAATTTAGAGGGGTCAGATGATTGATGCTTAAATACTGTCTTCATAGGGGACAGGTATGTGGACCTGGGAGGCACTAGGCAGGTTATGGGAAGGTGAGGGGTGGCACAGAAAAAAAACATTGCCTTATGCAGGTAAAGCCCCCCCCCCCCCCCCCCCCCCCCCGCCGTAATCTCTTGTAGCTGCCCTTGAAAGAACAGATAAAAAGTCTGTCTGGTCATAGTGATGAATCCCAGAGTCCCTTCTCTTCTTGGGTGCTTGATCTTTCCTGGTTATTTGATGAGATCCCTAGGGAGGGGGCTTAATAAAATTGCATTTCTTTTGGAAAGCTTTCTTGGTCAGGTAAGGAATTTCCAAAGGGCCTCCCTTTCTGTACTTAGGGAGGGGGGGACAAGACAAGATTGAGGGACCTTGATTCTGAGGCAGTTTCTAAGGCCTCTCAGCATGTCAAAGTGCCAGTCTTTGGGGTATCACTTTCTGAACCCCAACAGTGATTATTGTCCATGTGTACAGTTGGCCCACCATACCTGCAGGTTCTAATAAAAAATATTCAGAAAAAAATTTTAAACAATACAATAATACAAATAAACAGTATAGTATAACAACTATTCACATAGCTTTTACATTGTATTAGGTATTATAAGTAATCTAGAGGTGATTTAAAGTATGCAGGAGTGTGTGCATAGGTTATATGCAAGTATTATGCCTTTTTATATAAAGGACTTTTACACCCATGGATTTTTATGATGGGGCAGTCCTGGAACCAATCCCCCTTGAATACCAAGGGAGGGACGACTGTGTTTATTTCTTTGTTGAGTTGCTTATTTTGTCGATTTTTCTCTTGGGTTTGTCTTTTTAATTTGTGGGGGCTCTTCATTCATTGTAGATAAAATATTTATATATGAAAGCAAATATTTTCTCCCATCTGTTTTTTGTTTAACTTCATTTATTGTGTCTTTCATTACACAGATGGTTTAACATCTGTCCATTTTTTAAAATGTCATCTGGGTTTGCCTTTGGAAAGGCCTTTCACCCCAAGATTATAAAGTCATCCTCATATAATTTCTCATAATTCTTTATAGTTTCTTTTCTTTTTTTAACGTTAACACCTTTAATCTATTTGGAATTTAGGTTTTACTATTTGCCAGGGAAAGTCCTTTTACCTCATCTTTTTCAAAATTTTCTTGGATTTTCTCACATTTGCTTTTTGAAATATACTTACTTGCAAGCTGAGTCTAAAGCTCCGTAAAGACTCTTGGAATTTTTATTGGGGATTTGCCTTAGAACTATGGATTGATTGGGGGGAACTGACATTTTAGACTGTTGAATATTCCCATCCAGAAATGGGTATTTCTAGCCATATATTTAGGTCTTCTTTATGTCTGTTAGTTTCTCTGTATTCCTAAGTATTTTTATAATATGTATTTTATAATTTGTATTGCTGTTATAATATTGTATTACAATATTGGATCTTTGATATTGGATCTTTTATTCTATTACGTATCTTAACTTCTTATTGTTGATAAAGAGTGTATAACCAGCCACCTTGCTGAAATCTTTTTATTTCTAATATTTTTTTCAGTTATCTCAGATTTTCTAGATAGACAATTATATCATCTGCAACTTTAGTTCTATGCTGTAAATAGCCCAAAAAGCTGCTTTTTTATTCTAAGAAAAACAATGTAGTCATAAAGTGAAAATCAGGTACAGTCAAAAATTATCCTTTAAATTCCCTTGAATTTCCCATTAAGTAGGATATACAGTAATGAGTATAAACATACAGAGTAATATAATAATAATGACTGTATATGAAAAATGTAATTTTATAGCATTTTGAATTTAAAACATCAAGATGGTAGTGTAAATTAATTTCTGAAAAGATAACTGAACACTTACCATTCATCCTGGTTATTTTTGCTACTCTTTTATGGCTATGATAATAGAAATGCAGCAGTGAAAAATGCTGAGGATGATGGCATAGCATCTGCATAATAAATAAGACAATTCAGATGAGTAAAATACATAATTTTAATAATTTGTGTTTTCTTTCCCCTGAAAACACTTCCAGGAAGTTGTTAGAGCTTGATGCCTCCCTGATTGAGGAAGTAATTTGCCTGTGTTTGACTCAAAATGTTGTTGGTGTAGGCTCATCTACTGGTTATTTTTCCTCCTTACTATCTTTTGAGCAGCTCAAATATTTCTTAGAAGGGTCTCAAATCTATGTGTCATTTTGAGGTTTTGTGCTATTGATGACATTTTCAGAAATTAAATCATTTTTGAACAATACATTGATGAAGATTTTATATTGCTGGCTTTTCCTTTTAGTCATCATTTTTATGTTCTTTCCATTTTCTACATTGTCAGTGTTTGTTTAAGGCTCACAATTAATTCTTAAATTTTTTCCTTAGAACCATGAACAAAACCATCCCTACTGTCTTGGCCTGGCTGTCTGTACAATGCTTTTTCACTTTTTTGACAAAGAGCAGGAAACCTTTCAAATCATTCACACGTTCTTTTCATTTATTCCCTTCGTGCCTTGACTATTTAAAGCTTAATTGCATCCATGACTATTTAATATGAGTGAAACATTGTTGGCAGTGTTGAAGGACTTCCAACACTGCATCACATTTAATATCAGAGTCAAAATATTCACACCCCGATGTGTTGGTGAGACCTCGTACAAACGGTCTTGAAACAGTAAATCGCACTTCACTTTAGAGTCTGGTGGATGAAAGTGGTAGGGG
This sequence comes from Daubentonia madagascariensis, assembly GCA_023783475.1. Lineage (NCBI taxonomy): Eukaryota > Metazoa > Chordata > Mammalia > Primates > Daubentoniidae > Daubentonia > Daubentonia madagascariensis. Next base: position 11,513,820 of record JAKFHU010000901.1, read on the forward strand.
AGGCAGAAAACAACATAGTTAACTTGCAAACTGGAGTGTTTCAGTGTCCAGGAATAAGTAAGTGATCAGCAACACTTTTAAAACATCCCTTATTTGAAGTCCTTACTGACGTCTGGATTCAAATATAGAAGTAATCCAGCAATAGTGCTGATACTACTCAAACGTGTGTTTGTGTGTGTGCCTGTGTGTGTACGCACACAACACAGGGAGGAGATTTTACTTCCTGCCTTTGAGTTGACAGGAATTTGTAGCCTTTATGGGAGGGGTTGGCAAAAACTTTTCCTGTAGAAGACCAGTAAGTAAGTATTTAGGCTTTGTGGGTCACATGCATCTCTGTCACATATTGTTTTTGGGGTTTTGTTTTGTTTTACAACCTTACAAAAATGTAAAAAACGTTCTTAGCTCAAGAACGTTACAAAACCAGGCCATAGCCTGTTGCTTTTTAGAAAAGCAAGCCTAGCTTTGAGTGCCAAACTACACTACCATAAAACAATATTGTTTTGCCCATAAAACAGTACAGTCTTGAGATGCTGTGAAGCCAGTAACTTGCCTAATGATGAAATTTAAAGTGCAGTGGGCATTTTTTTTTTTCCCCTAGAAAAACCTCATGGCTTTCTAACATTTAGAAACCTGTTCTAAATGTTAGGAGAAAATGAAAGTGGGAGAGGGATGTTTGGGAACTCTGTACTGTCTTTGCAGCTTTTGTGTGAATCTAAAATTATTGGAAAATAAAAGCTTATTTTAAATATCTTGTTTTAGAAGATCGTACTTTTCTTCTGGGATTTTCTTTAGTTGGTCAAGCTAGATTTTTGTTTTGTTTTTAAAAACAAATACAGCCTAACTACCAGTCTATACATTTTTGGCATTGATGTAAACCTTTAAGCTATCTTTTGGTGGCTTTAAAGTTCTACTTATCAGAGGCTGCTCCCCTTTGGTAGGAAGTTTGGAAAGTGAAGCCAAAAAAGCCTTTTCTTGCAACATCAATAAATAAATAGCAAAAAGTTATATCTTCCAGCCCTGTATTTAATGCCATTTTAGTCTTTACTGAGGTCTTGTCCTGCAATTAGATTGCTACTGTAGCATTTGTTAACATACTTGATGCTAATGTGCTGTTTAGATCTCTGTCTTTTTAAAATTTATTTTGGAATAATTTCAAAAGATCACATACATTATACTCCTTTGCCCCTTAATACTTCATTGTGTATATTCAGAGTAAGGCTATCTTATATATGGTCATCAAATTCAGAAAATACTAGATTATATAATACTTTTCTGTAATCTAGAGTGTATCTTCCAATTTTGTCAATTGTCCCAATAATGTCCTTATACCATTTTTTCCCCAATATGCAATACAGTTCAGGATCAGGTTTTGCATTTAGTTATCGTATGTTTAGTCTTCTATAAATTGCAGTAGTTCCTTAGTCATTGTCTTTCATGACATTAACATTTTTGAAGAAAACAGGTGAGTTATGTTGTAGTATGTATCTCTTGATTCTTGATGTGTCAATGATGATAGAGATTTCTTGTTTTTGTGGTCATGTTTAGGTACCACATTTATATGAAGTATCTATAGTAGGTAAATTCATAGAGTCAAAAAGCAGATTGGTGATTGCCAGGTGCATGTAGAAGGGGAATGTGGAATAACTGCTTAACAAACATGGTGTTTCCTTCTGAGTTGATGAAAATATTTTGGAACCAGATAGAGGTGGTGGTTGTACAACATTAAGAATTTTCTTTAAAATAAAAGAAAAGAATTTTCTAAATGCCTCTGACTTGTTCACTTTAAAATGGTTAATTTTATGTTATGTGAATTTCACCTCAATAAAAAAATTTTTTTAATCCTTATGCAAATGATTTTGCTGCTCTCTCATATACAGACCGTGGATTTCTCAGCAAATAGAAATTCCATTTGAAAAAACTTATTGCATGATCATTGCAATGATTTGTAATATTTAAAGAAATAAATGGGCAAATTCTGAGTTTTGGTAGAAGAATTGATAAGCAGAAGAATCTGTTATCACTATATATTTAAAGTTTAATGTATAGTTCTTCATTTTAAAAATTCCCATATGTTTATGATGAACACAGAAGAACAACAGTTACTTCATATGTTCTTTAGCCAATTTGCATGATTTGTTTATATTAAATGACAGGTTTTCTACGACAAAAAAGTTCGAGTACACTTATTTATTAATGAATAAATGACAAGGTCTTGCTCTGTCACCCATGTTGGAGTGCAGTGGCACTCATAGCTCACTGCAGCCTCCAACTCCTGGGCTCAAGCATTCCTCCTGCCTCAGCCTCTGGAGTAGCTAGGACTGTAGGCATACACCACCACGTCCAGCCCTAGTACATTAAATTTAAACATTGAATATAGTACATTAAAATTCTAAGTCTAGATTAAGAATCTGGATAGTTTCCCTTCCTCTTAATGTGTATGTCCCAGGCTTTCCTGTTATTTTTCCACTTTCAAGCTAAACTCTCACACTCATTAAATGGAACTTACTTTGCTGTTTACTAGATGTTAACTTGTTTCTTAACATCTTAATTTGTTTCTCTCACAAATGGGAGATAAGCCTTGCCACACTTGTGTGCATAGAAGGAGGTTAAATGCTTTGCACAGTGTCTGACATATAGTAGGTGGTATATACAGAGTAGCAGTGATTATTATCCAAGAATTTAAGAGTGTTAGGAAAAGTAAGTCTTCAACGTCACCTTATTGTTACCCTTTTGCAACCATTACAACTTGTGGAAACATAAATGTATTTTATAAAAGCATTTTCACATGTGGAAAGATAAGTTTTTTAAAAATCTGCTTTTGAAAACTGATACCTGATATATATATGGTTCTATAGTGTTTCTCATCAGTGGTTTATTTGCTTCCTTTTTCCCAGGTGAAAGAAAGGATGTTATCCCGGTTAAGAGTAGTTGCCACTCCTTGTACTTTGGCATGTCGTCATTTGCACATAAAAGAGAAAGGCAAGCCACTTATGTTAAATCCAAGAACAAACAAGGTTAGTAACATTAATACCAAAATATATTTTCTCTCTTCCTGGTAGAGGTTTGATAATTTTTAGACTCATAAAGTATGACTTTTTTTGTAGCTTTATGCTGAGACTGTTCAGAGCTATTTGCTTTTTCCACTTAAACTTTTCATGCCTCTCCACGTGGCAAGAATCATGGCTGCTTTAACCTTCTAAAGTTCACCCCTCATAACTTTACCACCAGAAAAGGATTGACTTTGCTTCCGAGTTCTAGCTTTAAAAAAAAAAAAAAAAAATTCCCAGAATAGTGCTCTGGGCAGAACTTTTGGCCAGATATGGGATATTTAGATTTACCCAGCTCAAATAAGGTACTTACCCTGGCTGGGCCAATCAGTTAGGCCCTTGGAAGGTGGAGTCAAAATTGTGAAATGAACCTTCATTTAAAATCTACCCCACCCCGCCTCCACCCAGCATTTTGGACACAAACCGTTGCACACAAATAATTTTGCCTGTTAATTAGACTAATTAGACTACTGCTTCAAAAGAGCGAGACCTCTAACTCTTTTTATTATCACTCTTGGGATAGAAGTGTTGGGCAATATTGAGATCCAATCACCACTTCATCCTTTATCTAAACTGGGTTCAGTGAGCAAGTCCCTCTCTGTTTTTTAGTTGCAGTATTAAATAGTGAGTAAATATAATTCTGGAAAGAGATTTTTTAGAGGAAGCTTGCAAGAGGATACATTGAGTTTATTGTAATATTGTGAAATTTCCTTTTTTGGGAAAGGTGCATTCAGATTAAAAGTGTGACTTATTTTAAAAGAACAGTCATCAAAAATTTGCCAATCTCATTTGTTTCCTATTATTGGGGAAAATAATTAATTGTATACTATGATAAGTTTTGAGGGGTGTCAGGCCTATAAGGCGATAGGTCACACAGAGCACCTCATCTTTGTATTTTTGGTATCCAGCACAGAATGAGAATTCAGCAAGCAGTTAGTGAATTAAATGAAGCTTAAGGAAGGATATTTTAATCCTCTCTTGTTTTTGCCTATGTCCTCAAATCTTGTTTGCTCTTGAAGGTGCAACTTATTGGAAATCCAGTTCTCCTATAGAGCCTTTTCACACACCATAGACTAAAGTAATTGCTCCCTTCTCTGAAACCTCATAGCAGTTTTTATCTTCCTGTTTCTTTGACAAGTAATCAATATGTGTTGCTTTATTTTTCTTTTCGTGTCTTAAGCTGTTACTGAAATCATTGATGATAGTTATATTTTCATGAATTTATATCATCTTGACTATGTTTCAGGTTCCTTTTGGGCAGGGACCATTCACATACTTATTTGTATCTTTTACAGTGCTGTGGGTATAGTAGAAATTTGATAAATATGCTGGTTTATGTTATTTTTTATCCTTATGAAAATTATTTATTTAATATCTGCTCTGGGGACTTAGAGGTTATGAGAAACTTACAGAGCACATTGAGTGGCAAACAGATTTTAATAGGGAGAATAGTCTGAATGCATTACAGTACTTTGATAAAGAAAATAAAATCTAATGGTCTGGACTTCTGAAATCTCTAAGGTTGAATAACATCTGTGTAGTTATGCATTGAAGGACCACTTCTGGAAATCCCTTAAACATCAGGAAGAGTTTGTTTCTGTTTAAGAAAGAATGTACACCAGTGATTCCCAATTCATGGGTTATGAACTTCTTGGGGACTTAAGAAATGTTAAATCAAGTTTGCATTTCAGACACTGTAGACTGAATTAATTTTCACATATGTATAAATACTGTTTTTGAGAGTATGTTGCTGCTGTGATTAATGAATTAGTAATTAAAGGCAGTACTGAATTCTGAATCTTTTTAAGTGTATGTCTGTAATCACTGTCTGCTAAAGGTATACCTGTTATTATGTTTATAAAACTTTTGTGATAAAGTAAACATAATGTAAAATTTACAGTTTTAGCCATTTAAAACTGTACAATTCAGTGACATTAAGTATGTTCAGTTTTGTGCTATCACCATTATCTGCTTCTAGAACTTTTTCATTATCTCAAATGGAAACCTAATACCTATTAAGCAGACGCTCAGCATTTCCCACTTCCACTGCCCTCCCAGCTTCTGCTTTCAGTTTCTATAGATTTGCCTATTCAGGTATAAACATGAAATTATTTATGAAAATTTTAAAACATTTTTTACACTTTAAAAGGTTGGACATCATTATGCTGGGTTATGAGCAGGAGTTTAGGTGCTAATTTGAGCTCTGCCATTTACTAGCCATGAAACTCTGGCAAATCATTTAACCTCGCTAGGCCTCAGTTTTCTCATGTAGTTAGTAATGTAGGTAATAGCATCTTGAAACATATACTTAAAAAGACATACACTTAAAAAGATTCAGAATTCAGTACTGCCTTTAATTACTAATTCACTAATCACAGCAACAACATTTAAAGGGATGTACAAGTGTAAGATTGGATTTCTCCTTTTCTCCCCATGCTCATTTGGCTTACTTTTCTAATAATATTCCTGCCATTCCAGTATATCATCTATTTTTATTTTGCCATGATCCTCTTAAAACTATATTTACTTTTAAGATTGTGGTATATAGTTTTATATACCATTTTGCCACTGGAAAAAGTATATTATAAATTTATCTTCATAATGTTTGATAAGCCTTATAATATATGGCTGTGGAATAGTGTAGTAGATAGATTTGGAATCACAAAGGCTGATGACAGTCCCACCTTAACCCCTTACTGGCTGTGTAGTCTTGAGTGTTGATATATCTTTAGACCCAGCTATGGCCGGTATGTTTGTATCCCCCCAAAATTCTTCAGTAGAAATCCAACCCACCAAACTGATGGTATTAGGAGGTGGGGCCTTTTGGGAGGTGATTAATTTATGAGGGCTCTGCATGGGAGAAGTGCCCTTATAAAAGAAGCCACAGTGAAAGCCCCTTCCACCATAAGAAGATGCAGTAAGAAGGCTTCTTTTATGAGGAATAGTCTCTCACCAGACCCTGAATTGCTGACTCCTTGATCTTAGACTTTCTGCCTCCAAAACTGAGAGAAATAAGTGTTAGTTGTTTATAAGCCGGTTTGTGGCATTTTTGTTATAGCAGCCAGAACAGACTAACACAGACCCCAATTTCTTAATTTAGATTGCTGTATAGAAAAAAGAAAAACTGTAAAGCTACTTTAGACACAGTAAAATACATACTATATAAACGTGAGTTGTTATTCCCTCAGATGTTTTATAATTTAGTTAGCCATGACCCTGTCGTTGAATATGGTTTCCAATTTTGACATTATTAATCATTAGTCGCTAGTCATGTTATCAGTTGTATAAATATTTGGCAGTTTCCTGATCCCTGGCAGATTATTCTAACTGCACTCAGAGGCAAAGGAGTAGAAGAGGCCTCTTATTTGCCCCCTAGCACGCTTACCTGCGTGTTCGAAAGTCAAATTAAGGGGTCTTTATCAACATTGACTTATGTGGAGAAACAGCATGTGCTAAAGGAAAATAGCTCAGGATCTTTCAGGATCAGCTAAAGGAAGTACACTTCTGCTATGTAAATTGGGAGGGAGGGCGTTGCTGTTGCATAGATGAGAAAAAGGGAGAAGTAGCATAGCAAGATGGAGAAAGTAGGAGAAGAGTCGGTGAGAAGATGATTGTTTCTGCTGAATGTTAACAAACTAATCAGACTATTCATTTTAAACCAGTGTTGTCATCGTAGACTTGCTTCACTTATGAACACCAGGCCAGCAAATTTAAGAATTTGATCAACTGTTAACATAAATACCTATACATAAAATTATGTCTGATAATCGTTTTATTTTCTACCCTGCGTTATAAATAAAACACTTTTGAGTGTCCCTTAAATCTAAATAGGAGATAGTGAAACCTTGTGTAGCCAGCTCATTTCTCTTTGGCAGTAAGGATAGGTAAAGCTGCATAGTTCATTTAAACATAAATTTTAGCCTTTTTCTTCAGCCTTTTACTAGAGTTGGAAAAAGGGAGCAAGAGTGACGGTTTGGGTTTTACCTCTTTTATATTTCTCAGCCTTCAGTAAAATCTTATAAGGAGAAGCATGAGACACAAAGGATTTAATGATTTGAGTTATCTTCCTTGTGTCAGTTTATCTGAAAGTTTGTCAATTTTGTTGATCTTTTTTAAAAAACCATCTTTTGGTTTCATTGTTTTTTGTTTTTTTCCCCCAACTGTCTTCTCTCTTCCCTATTTCACTTTTTTTCACTCTGATTTTTATTTCCTTCCTTCTGCTTGCTTCAGGTTAGGTTACTGATTTGGTATCTTTCTGCTTTTTTTTCAATATGGGCATTTACAGATGTAAATGTCCCTCTAATCATTGTTTTCACTGCATTCCATAAGTTTTGGTATGTTGTGTTTTAATTCATTTCAGAGTATTTTCTAATTTCCCTTGTGATTTCATCTTTGACCAATTGGTTATTTGGCAGAGTGTTGTTTACTATCCACATATTTGTGAATTCCCCAAATTTCTTTATATTACTGGTTTCTAATCTTACTGCGTTGCTGTCCGAGATCATACTTTGAATGGTTTAAATCCTTTTATATGTATTGAAACTTGTTCTGTGCTCTAACATATGTTCTGTCCTGGAGAGTATTCCATGAGCACCTGAGAAGAATGTATTTCCTTCTGTTATTGAGTAGATTGTTCTATAAATGTCTGTTAGGTCTAGTTGATTCATACTGTTGTTCAGATCTTCTCATTCTTTGTTTATCTTGTCTGGTGTTTCCTCCATTATTGAAAGTGAGGTATTGAAGTCTCCAACTTGTTGAATTGTCTTTTTCCCTTCAATTCTGTTAGTTTTGCTTCATGTATTCTGGACCTTTGTTGTTAGGTGTGTTATAATTGTTATATCTTCTTAATGGATTCACCTTTTCATCACTATAAAATGTCCTTCTGTAGTAACAATGTTTGTTTTAAGGTCTATTTTGTCTGTTGTTAATATAGTCACTCCAGCTTTCTTTTGGTTTCTATTTGTATGGTATATTTTTTCCATCTTTTTACTTTCAACTTATTTGTGTCTTTGAATCAAAGTGTGTCTCTTGTAGACAGCATATAATTAGATCATGTTATTTCACCTAGTCTGCCAATCTCTGCCTTTTAATTGGAGAGTTTAATCCATTTACATTAATGTAATGACTGATAAGGTAGGATTTACATCTGCCATTTTGCTATTTGTTTTCTGTATGTCTTTTTTTGTTTTTCTATTCCTCCATTACTGCCTTCCTTTAATGTTAAATAGATATTTTCTAGTATACCATTTTAATTCTGTCTTTTCTTTTACTACCTATTTGAGTTAATTTCTTAGTGGTTTGCCCTGGCAATTACAATGAACATCTTCATAACAATCTAGTTCAGATTAATACCAACTTAATTTCAGCAGTGTGCAAAAACTTTGTTCCTATATAGCTCTATCCCCCCTTTTGTGCTGTTTTGTCATACAAATTACATCTTTATATGTTGTGTTTCCATTGGCAGAGATATATAATTATTGCTTTATGAAGTTATCTTTTAAGTCAGGAGGAAAAAAGTTGCTCTTTGTATCTTCGTGTAGATTTGAGTTGCTGTCTACTGTCTTTCCATTTCAGCTATAGGACTCTGTTTGATCTTTCTTATGAGGCAGGTCTGCTAGCAACAAATTTTCTCAATTTTTGTTTAGCTCGGAATGTCTTAATTTCTCCTTCATTTTTGAAGGGTAGTTTTGTAGGATATATTAATAGAAATTCTTGGTTGACAGTTTCTTTCAGCACTTTAAATATGTCATCCCACTGCCTTCTAGCCTCTATAGTTTCTGATAAGAAATTAGCTGTTAATCTTATTGAGGATCCTTCTCTCTACTTTCAGGTTTTTCTCTTTGTCTTTTGACAGTTTGATTATGATGTGTCTAGGTGTACATTTCTTTGAGTTTATCATACTTGGAGTTGAGCTTCTTGGATGTGTAGATTAATGTTTCTCATAATATTTGGGAAGTTCAGGGGCATTATTTCTTCAAATATTCTTCTGCCTCTCTCTTTTCTCCTGGGATTCTGTTATGCATATGTTGGCACACTTGATGAAGGTGTCTCACAGTTCTCTGAGTCTCTGTTCATACCTCTTCATTCTTTTTTCTTTCTGTTTCTTAGACTGGATAATCTCAGTTGACCTATTTTTAAAGTTCACTGATTCTTTCTTCCACTTGCTCAAATCTGCTGATGAGCCCCTCTAGTGAATTTTTTATTTCATTTATTGTACTTTCAACCCCAGAATTTCTGTTTGGTTCCTTTTTATAATTTCTATATCTTTATTGATGTTCTCCTAATTGGTGGAACATCATTCTCATACTTTCCTTTTGTTCCTTAAACACAGTGGCCTTTAGTTCTTTGAATGTATTTAAAGTTATTGATTTAAAGTCTTTGTCTAGTAAGTACAGTGTCTGGGCTTCCTCAAGGACAGTTTCCATTAACTGCCTTTTTTCATGTGTATGAGCCAGACTTTCTTGTTTCTTTGCATGTCTCATGATTTTTTTGTTGAAAACTGGACATTTTAAATAATGTGGCAGCTCTGGAAATCAGATACTCCTTCTTGGGTTTGTTGTGTTGCTGCTGCTTTTGCTTATTTAGTGACATTTCTGAACTAATTTTTTATAAAATCTGTATTCTTGTTCTGTATGCCTGTATGACTGAAGTCTCTGCTTGGTTAGTTTAGTGGTCAGCTAATGATTAGACAAGGACTTAAATGTTTGGAACCAGTATGTTTCCCAGTCTTTGTCAAGGAGCTCTGTGTGCTTGCTAGGGCATGCTTCCAGCACTCAGCCAGGCTGTTTACAACCAAACATCAGCCTTCACTTCCTGCTTGCAGAGCAGCAAGGTCAGCCAGAGGTAGGAGCTTAGGGCCTTCTCAAATCTTTCCTGGACACGTCCACAGCTCATGCAGGTGGCCTTCTCCATTCCCAGTACCACCTCAGAGCTTGCCAAAGCTCCACCCCCAAGGACATCTCATTCCTTAGCCTTTCTTTTTCAGCTTTTTGGTTACCCTATTGTTTGCCTCGCTGTTATCCACTGCCTCAGAAACTGTCTTACTAAATAATTGCCTCTGATTGTTTTCAACAAGCGCTTCTGGGAGAAAGACTGTTTGTACTGGGTAAGCTCCAAGTTAGGTTGAATAAGGACAGCTGTGCAAGTGGAGTCTTCCAGGGAACCGCCAGATAGGTCAAATAATGACATTTCCCTGAGAATGGGGCTTTAGAAGAATCTCCAACCCCTTCTGCCCCCTCCAGTAGTTTCCAGGCTGCTGATTTTCACAATGATTGTGAGCTGTTAAGTTTTCAAGGCTACCATGGAGTTAGAGAGGGGAGCACGGCATAGGGCAAGTTAAAATGTCACGAAGTTTGCTGTTTACTAAAACTCAGCTGTTTTTCTTGAATAAGTGCTCCCCAATTGCTACAAACCTTTGGTTAATTTCCAGTATTCCAAAAAGTGATTTTGATCATTTGGCCAGTGTTCTTGTTGCTTTTATGGAGGAAAAAATTTTCCAAAGTCCTTAGTCCAGCATTTTCACCGACATTGCTTTGATGCAGTGAATGTAACCCACAGCAGAATACCAGAAATTGAAAAAGATTTTCTTATGACGTAGATTAATTTTTTTCTTAGGTATCATTTCTTCCATCCCCTTTCCCTGACCCAGCCTCACTCCTTTCAGAGTGGAGGGTAGCCTCTGCTATGAGTTGGTTTATGTTCTTTCAAACTATGTTCTGTTGACTTCACTTATAATGTGTGCATGCATCTGTGTATAATATGTAGTTTTATGTGGGTTTTCTAAACATAAATGGGTTAACAGTGAGTCGGCTTTAATTTGCAACTTGCTTTTTTTTTCTTAACTATATGTCTTGGAGATCTTTCTACTATGTGCTTAGAGATATGTATGTATTTCTATGTTATTCTATGGATATACCATAGGATGCTTAACTATGTCATAATTGATGGACTTTTAGTTTTTAACAGCCAAGAGAACTAGAAACAATGCTACAACTAATCTCTTCGTATATGCCTCTTTATTTCATGTGTGAATATTTCTCTAAGATGGCTGTCTAGAAGTTGAATTGAAGAGTATGTGCATTAAAAAATTTAAGAATACTTTAAAATTGTCTTCCAAAAGCCTAAACTAGTTTATGTTCCCAACAATGGTATATGAGAGTAACTTTTTTCCCATGTCTGGGCAAAAATAGTAGCTCATTGAATTTTAAATTTTGCATTTAAATTACATTTTGAAGGACAATGCCATTGCTACCAGTAAGTAATAATTTTTAATCTTTTTATTTCTCCTCTTTAGGGAATGGCATTTACATTACAGGAACGACAAATGCTTGGGCTTCAAGGACTTCTACCTCCCAAAATAGAGACACAAGATATTCAAGCCTTACGATTTCACAGAAACTTGAAAAAAATGAGTAGCCCTTTGGAAAAGTAAGAGTTGATTAAATGTTTTGTTTTTTATTGATATTCTGATTAGGCAAATTGGGAGCATTATGGTCATTATAGCATGAGAAATATACAGTCTCTTAATAGTTTGTGTTTTTGTCAGTTAACTATTTTTATAATGATTGTTTCTTTCACTTCAGTGACTACTTCACTTGTGTTCACTGTTGTAAAATTTAGCAGAAATCAGTTTTTATGCTCGAACTCAGAGCATTTCAGGTTTGAATGGAACATTAGAAGCAAAGGTTACCATCTGATTTGTGCCTATTTTATTCGACGTTTATTGATCACCTACTTTGTGTGCAACACTGTCCTAGCCACTGAGCAAGTAGGTAGTAGATAGGGTGACCATTTACTATATCATCTAATCCAGGACACTTTGAGGAGTGAAAAAGAGGTGTAACCAAAACTGTCCCTGGCAAACTAGGATGTATGACCAAGCCAGTGGTCCTGCCTTCTAGAAGCTCACCAGTAGGTAGTTACACTCTGATTGTCACTGTAGACAATCTAGACCACAATGTGAGATACAGTAAGAAAAAGGTACATGCAAAGTATATTCTGGAAGCCTGAAGAGGGTACCTAGCCCAGCCTAAGGAATCAGATAAAGCTTCCTAGAGGAAGTGATGCCAGAGCTAAATTTTTTTTTTTAAGAGATGAGGTCTCACTATGTTGCCCAGGCTGGAGTGCAGTGCAGTGCAGTGGCCATTCACAGGCTCAATCATAGCTCAGTGCAGCCTCAAACTCCTGGCCTCAAGTGATCCTCCCATCTCAGCCTTTCAAGTAGCTGGGACTACAGGCATGCACCACTGTGCTGGCTGAGCTTAATTTTAAACAATATGCTGTAGGTAGCAGGCTAATGAGAAGGAAGGACAAGGTATTCTGGGTAGATGGATCAATCTGAATATAGGGTGAACATATCCATTGGGTTTGTTAAGTATACAGGATTATTGGTGACTGGTGAGAGAGGTTTCTTGGATGTGGTGGGGCAAAACAGAGACTGCAATGGATTGAAAAATGAATGAGAGGGCAGGAAATGTAAACCACTCTCTCAAAAAGTTCAGGCAAGAGGGGACGGAAAGACATTGAACAGTAAGTAAGTAAAGGGAGACTTGGGTTGAAGTATGTTTCAGGCGGGAGGAAGTTGAACATGTTCATTGTGAGGAATGAGCCCAGGAGAAAGAATAATTGATAGAGCAAGGTCTAAGAGAAAAGAAAAAGGCATAGGGTCAAGTGCAGAGGTAGACAGGCTGGCCTTGAACAAGAACAAAGAACAGTTCATTGTCTAAGGCAGGAGTAAAGAAGATAAATACAGGTATTAGTAAGGATAAGTATGGAGGTGTTGGAGCAGAGATAATGAGATCTCATCATACCTCTTTGACCTTGATTTTCCTTATAATGTAGAATATGAAGGTCATGGCTCAGATTTAGAAGGGCCAAGGTTGAGTAGGTTGGTGAAGGAGAGTGATAAATGTTTGGAAGAGTCGTGTAGCTATGACACAGAGCTGAACAAGGGCAGGTTAAAGGAATGAGAACAGGCCCTGACAGCCTGTCAATATAATCTTGTTTGTGTGGGTGCCATTCTGAACAGCAGTGCTATTTTTCCACAGAAAAGATGAAATGTCACATTGATTCAGGTTTGGAGTTTGCAAAGGTTTGGGCTAGCAAAGGTGCTCCATTAATTCAGCTAATATTCATTCAGGGCTGTTACGTGCTAGGCATTGTCCTAAGCTCTGGAACTCAAAAAATGAAAAAACCCAGTCCTTCCTTTCAGGGAATTCACTGTCTGGTGGAAAGGCATACACGGAATGGGGCGGTACAGTGAAAAGATAATATGACGACAGGGAGAGATTTGCTCAGGGTGAGAGATTTGATTATGGAATCCGGTAGGGAATGAAGAGGATCCCAGAGGGAGCTAATAGAATGGGAGAAGATGAAGAGATCAAGGAGTTAGAGATCCCTGGAAGAATGATGAAGTGAGGGTGTTGTATGGCCATCTGGGATGGCGAAGGGCTGTGGCCTGAGAGTGGAATAAGGGCTTCACTATATCTGAGCTGTAAGGATCCTAGGCGAGTGCTACGCCCTGTGCGGGACGCAGAGGAGTGACTAAAGTGAAACGAAGGTGGCCTGGTAGCATTAAAGAAGTCCACAGCTTGCACAGCCTCCCTGTCACGTGCCTAATAGGTCACCTGTTCTTTTCTTAATATCTCTGCTGTCTCTTTCACAAAGCCGTCCTAACAGCTCAGTTGTTTGCTTACTTCCCTATACTGAGGAGAAATCTGCTTCCCTTTAATTTCTACGTATTGATACCATTTCTGCCCCTGGTAGCTATATAAAAAATATAATTCCTCTTCTAAATGGATCACTTCTCCTTAGTCAACAAATATTTGCACAACAGTTGTGTGCCATATACTTTGCTAGTTCCTGGAAATACAGAAGTATATGAGGGGATAGTCCCTAACTCATGGTATTGTCTAGGCTGGAGGGAAGCTAGAAAGTCAAGAAGAGGAGTGAGGGTTACAGAAGAGGGAGTAGGGTATCATGGGAAACAGGAAAGTCTAGTGTGTGTGTGTCTGTGTGTCTGTGTGTGTGTGTGTGTGTGTGTGTGTGTGGTGGGGGAGAGGAGTGGGCAGAGGAGGACCCCCAGAGAGCATGCCACCTGAGCTACATTTGGAGAACATGAACATAGGACCACTGTACTCCATCCAGCATGGGTGACAGAACGAGACCCTGTCTCTTAAAAAACAAACAAACAACTAGTTAGAAGGTTCTTGAGGTAGTCCAGGTGAGAAATGATGGTGGCTTGGACTGGGCAAGGGTGGAGGGAGGAAATGGACATGTTTGAAAGATACAGGGTCTACCAGGTGGACTTTGTGGGACTTAGTGATTTATTAGATTGGTGTAGGGGAGGGTGGGAGAAGAAGAAATCAAGAGTGGACTCTGGGTTTCCCGTTTGGTCAGATGGTACAGGAGAAGAAACAAGTTTGGAGTCTGTTTTAGACATACTTTATTCAAGATAATTACTGGTTTTCAAGCCAATATTTCCCTGTTCTTTAAACTTAAAAAGAAGCTACTTATATATTTATTTACACGAATTGACCATTGCCTCCTTTGTTGCTGCCTCTGTGCTCTATACAGACCTTCTAATGCTTATAACCCTGCTGGGTTATAAACTCCTTAAGGGCCGGGTCACTTCTTACATCCCTGGAGTTCAGAGCAGTGCCTGGCACATAGTGTTCAGCAAACATTTGAATGAATGCCACTTTATTTTGCTTCCTTATTTACATATCAGTCTCCTCAAAGATCAGTTCCTTAAGGCAGTTCCCCAGCCTTTTTGGCACCAGGGACTGTTTTCATGGAAAACAATTTTTCCACGGACCGGGGTGGGGGGCGGTGGTTTTAGGATGATTCACGCACATTGCATTTATTGTGCACTTTATTTCTACTATTATTACATTGTAATATATAATGAAATAATTATACAACTCACTGTAGGTTGGGGACCCCTGCTTAAGGTGATCTTTAAGGTGATCCAGTGCCTTGTACAGAGCCTGACTCACAGTAAGGGTTCAGTAAACTTTAGGTGTTGTTTGTGTTGTTATTTTCATCATCATCATCATCATCATCTGCCCTTTAAGTACCCTTATATTTTTGTTAATTTTTAGTCCTGGGTGTTAAATAGTGATAATTTAGGGTTTTGTTTTTCTTTGGGGTGTGGATGTGAGAGGGTGGCTCAATTTCAATTTTAGATGTTTAGGCTTAATTTTCATAAGCCAGGACTTTTAATGTAATGCAGGCTGACTTATACATTATTTACTTTGCTTAATTTCAGATACATCTATATAATGGGAATACAAGAAAGAAATGAGAAATTGTTTTATAGAATACTGCAAGATGATATCGAAAGTCTAATGCCAATTGTATATACACCAACAGTTGGGCTTGCCTGCTCGCAGTATGGACACATCTTTAGAAGACCTAAGTAAGGCTTATTTTAAAAAATATAATTATAAATGATTATTGTATAAGGAAAATATCATTTCATAACACCTATTATATTTCTATTTTATGTGTTGCAGTCTTATCCCAACCACATTTCTCACCTTACAAAAGCTTAATTTTGGATTTAAAGGGATTAATAAAAACCCAACATATTCATAACTTTTATCTTTGTAGAAATAGCATTACTCTTTCCTAACCTTCTTTAAATTATTGTGATTGTTAGAGGAATTGTATATTTTTGGAACCAAAAAAAGTCTTAATTCCGGTGGCAGATTCTCCAGAATTATCGTTAAAGTTTTTGTCAGTCTGGCCAAATCACAGGATTGGTTCTTTCTCATTTCTGTCAGCTGTAATTTCTGTTGATTATTCTCCTTTTTTATGAACTTTCATGCATTTTAATTTCAAATAGTTCTAGCACCTCCAAACATTTTAAGTGGAAAGAATACTGGAATGGACCATTCCCTTAAGGCCTTGAATGAGTCACGTAATCCTCTGGATGTGTTTTCTCATGTGTAAAATGCGGGTAGCAGTACCTATCAAAGAACTGTTGAGAAGAAACTGATATGATGGTTCTTTGTAAACTTAGGAGCATTATATAAATACTGTTTTTACTTAATTTGAGTTTTCTTGTCTTGTTACTCTAACCTGTTATCATTTTCCTCAATCCTTATATTTTTCCCACACCTAGCTAGCATACGGATACCAGTGTAGAAATTCAAAGAAGGTGTGACAGGATTAATCTTCATTCTCCCATCATCGAGTCTAGTGGCTTTCAAACTTTAATGTGCATAAGAAACACCTGTGGAACTTACTGAAAATGTTAATCTCTGCCAACTTTCCTCTCCTTCCCATTCCCAAGATTTCTGATGAATAAGAGGTCTGGAGGTGTGGATTTTAGAGAACATCCTCAGTGATTGTGTTGCAGGTATTCCCTGGAAGATACTGAGAAACACTGTTCTAACATACATGCTGCCGTCAATTACTGTATCTAAAACATTTCTGTGATATGCTGTTCAACTCTTTCGTAGTTTCTTATTAGAATAGTGGTTCTCAACCTAGATTAAAGGATAAAGGGAAACTTAAAGATACTGATGCCTGAGCCCCACCCCCAGAGGTTCTGATTCAGTTAGTCTAGACTAGGGCCCAGGTGTGGGGGTTTCATAAAGGCTCCTGATGTGATTCTGATGTGCACCCAAAGTTGAGAACTGACATGAAACATAAAGAGCACAGCTTTTGGGTGAGGGTAGACACTGTATTTATGCAGTGTATTGTGCAGTGGGGTTTTGTTTTGTTTTTTACATACAAGATGGTCAGTAAATCTTGGTTGGTTGATTGATATAAACTCTAAGCCAATTAAGTCAGAATCTCTGGAGGTGGGACCCTGGCATTTAAAAAATCTCATCAGATGAGCCTGTTATGTAGCCATGGTTGAGAAACTGCTGAGCTAAACTGATTTGAACTACAGTAGTAATGCCAAAGTTAAGATACCAATGAGAAAGTTAAATGCAAGAATCAGTTCCAAGGCAATGTTGGCCCTCATCTCTACCTGACATGTTTTCTAGAACCTATATTTCTTTTCTCTCTATTTTTCTCCTTTCCTCCTTTTCTCTTTTGAAATCTGGGTTAATTATCTCAATTAGATAGCAGTATACTGTGTTTAAAATAACTTTTCATTAGCCGTTCTACAAAGTACACATATTTCAAAACATGTGGTACATGATAAATACAATTGACCCTGGAACAACACAGATTTTCTTACTCCTCTGCCACCCCTGAGACAGCATGACCAACCCCTCCAGCTTCTCTTTCCTCTTTATGATTTTCTTAATAATATTTTCTTTTCTGTAGCTTACTTTATTGCAAAAATACAGCGTATGACACATACAACATACAAAATATGTGTTATTGACTTACATTATCGGTAAGGCTTCTGGTCAACAGTAGGCTATTAGTAGTTATGTTTTGGGAGAGTCAAAAGTTATACATGGATTTTCAACTTTTGATTTTCTAACTCCCACATTGTTCATTGTAACTGTATATACAATTTTTGTCAATTAAAAAATAAAAATAACTTCACTTTTCCTCATGTTTTAGGTGTGTCATCTTATATGTGAATTTACTGTAATTTTCTTCCTTCACTTCCTGCTCCGTCAAATTACAGATTTTTGGTTTTAGTGAGTTTTAACAGCAGTTTATTGGCCTTGTTTTGCTCTCCTACATTGATGGTTTATCTTTAGGGGTTTTTTGTTTTTGTTTTTGTTTTTGCTGGAGATGTGTTGAGTTTATTTGAACATGAGATGTGGATACATTTCTTCTTGGGTAAAATGATCCTATCATTTAACAATAATCTTTGTGCAGCTGTTATGTGAACAATGTAACTACAGTTTGAAATAGTTGAAAATGTTTGAAAATAAACCAGTGTGACTTAGCTAAATCTGCTTGGAAATTATACCATGTCTTGATGTTTTATTAAAATATCTAAATATTCCGATTATGAACAAAAACGTAGAAGAAACAAAACTGTTGTGAAATGCAAAGGTGTTTTTGTTCTGTTGCAGGGGATTATTTATTTCAATCTCAGACAGAGGTCATGTTAGATCAATTGTGGATAACTGGCCAGAAAATCATGTTAAGGTACTAATAGCACAACCCTCCTTTTCACAATGCTTTCTCTTTCCTTGTAAATTGCCTCTAAATTTCCAAGAAGTTTTTCATTGTTGCTCTGATTTATTTTGCGCTTATATACATGCAGATTTAGTACTTTGTATCTGAGGTGATAATAATAGTAATAGTTACAAAATGGGTTACTAGTTTAGTGTTTGACTCTGAGAAAAAAATTGGAGCTAGTGTACAAGGTGAGCCCTCTCAGTGTCAGCACCACTGGTGTCGCTTGCTTTCTCTATATTCCTTTCTATTTCACTAATATTATTTTAGGTAGAGAAAATACATTAAAATGCCATACAAACTTATATTCTGTAGGGTGTTGGAAAGGATTGGTTATGTCTTTTTTTCCTTTAAAACCAAGATAGATTTAGCCTTAGCAAATATGAGAGTTTTAAATTTAGCAAATATAAACCTTGGTCAATCTGGCTATCTTTCATAAAATAAAAAGTAAGAATTTATTTAAAGATCTTTTGGTAGGCTTTTGTTTTTATTATAGGTAGTGATCTTACTTGCCTTTAGTATGTATGTATTCCTTACCAAAGTAAACATTGATGAACAATCATTAGTTTGAATAATCTAGAAAAATGCTTCATCAGATAATTAAACTCACAGTATCATCTTAAAACCTTATAGGCGGGTTTATTTTTGTCCTAGGTCTTTTCTCTTTCACGGTTGCTAAGGTTTTTCTTGTTTGGTCAGGTTATTGTGTCGAAGTCCCATGCTGTTTAATTCTAAACTCTAATTTTTCTCTTGTGGTAATCTCTCCATCAGAATTTTGTTCACTTCTGCCATATTTGGTCTTTCTGAAGATATTTAACTTGGTCCTCTAGTCAAAAGCATTCTATTCCTAAACCAAAGTCAAAGGGAAATCAAATCTAGTTAATTCTCTTTTTAATATCTTGTAATAGTCAGAAATCCTAGAATTTTAAGTATGCTTATTAGTTGGTTTACCTTGGAAGTTAGCCAAGAAACAAGTTAATTTTTTTAAAGTGAGAGTGAAAATATGTGAAATGAATCAATCTTTTTTTAAATGTTTTTCTTTGGTGCCCCATTTTTGACAACTTTTAATTTGCTGCCCTTTTTTTTTTTTTTGTGATTAAGGCTGTTGTGGTGACTGATGGAGAGAGAATTCTGGGTCTTGGAGATCTGGGTGTCTATGGAATGGGAATTCCAGTAGGAAAACTTTGTTTGTATACAGCTTGTGCAGGAATACAGCCTGATAAATGCCTGCCTGTGTGTATTGACGTGGGAACTGATAATGTAGTGAGTAATACCATTCTCCCCCTTTGATCTTCCTGTATGTTTAAAACTTTTTAATTATATTCCTCTTTTGAAGATAATTTAAGAAAGGAAAATTTTGTGATTAAATGTTGGTCTTTTTCTTAAACTCTACTTACAATATTTGTACAAATAATAGTAAATTTAGCCTATTAAAAGTTTCTTAAAGGGCAATGAAGTTTAAAAAATTATATTAGGAATTTTTTTATTTTAAAGTTTTTGTTGTATATGTTTCAACTGGTTATGTAATAAAAATGATTTTATTTTTACATTTGGTTTCTTTTATAGGCACTTTTAAAAGATCCATTTTATATGGGCTTATATCAGAAGCGAGATCGCTCACAACATTATGATGAACTGATTGATGAGTTTATGAAAGCTATTACTGACAGGTATTAAAAAAAAATAGTTTGAGTATATGAAAGCACCTTTAATGAGGTGGGGAGCAAGAACCACAGTTCTGTTTTGTTTTCCTTTATCCCTTGTGAAGATAAGCAGGAGATTAAATTTTTGAGAACTTTGGTTCTTTTCTGTCTGGTTAGATGTGCTGATACAAGGAGGTACCCATGCTCCTCCTTGCTTTCTTGAGTTCCCTGACATCCTAAGGGAAGTCTGCCCTCACTGCTTCTCTCAAACCCTCACTGCTCAGTCCTTTTTTCAGCCCTTGACATCCAGGCTCACTTCCACCATTCCACTGAAGTTCTCCTGCAGCTTTTGTGTTTTAAATTCTCTGACCATTTGGTCTTCCTTCCTCCCTACCTCTTTGCAACGTCTGACCAGGTTTTCCCACTCCTAGGTCCTTGAAACTCTCTCTTTTGACTACTAAAAGCCTTTCCTAACTTGGTCTTTCTCCCACCTTTCTTTCTGTTATCATCTTTACTGGTTCTTCTTGCTCTCTTTTATTAAATGCAAATAACAACATAGTCGTCTTCTCTTTGAGCCACATAAACTGTGACCTTGGTGCATGTGACTCCTAAACCTATGAAAACCCATCTCTGTAGTTGCACTGTCCTTCTGAGGCATGCATTTCTAATAACTGGAATCTATTATTATTGTTATTATGCCTCTATTATTGGCAGTAACATTCACCCTATTACCAGACCTTTGATCTTGGTGTTAGCTGTGACTCTTCCTCCTTCTCTGTCAGCCCCCCCATGCAGTCAAATATTCCTCAAATCCAGCCGATACTACCACTTAAAGGAGAGAGAGAGAAATCTCTCTCGTTTTCCATTGCCACAGCCTTGCACTCTCCTTATAGCTCTTCTGGATTCTTCTAATCCTTCCTCCAATTTCTCTTCTCTCCAGTTCATCTACACCTTAACATCAGATTAATCTTTTAAAAACATGTGCTTCATTGTATCGTTCTTTCACTTGAAATATCTCATTGGTGTCCTGTTGCTGTAGGATAAAGTCCAAACTCTTTACCTTAATGATCTAGCCCTAGCCTACCTTTTAAATTATTAGCACATAGAAAATACTCAGAAATTCCTTTTTGGAGTCAAAGTTGACATATCTAAAGTTGAATTTTTTGACTTCTCAGAAATGGCTATCTCCGTTCTTATGCTTACTTCCATACCTTGAACAACCAAATACTATCTTCTTAGTCATCCAAGTTGCCTTGACATTGTAACAACTTCTTTCACACTTCCCAGTTGATCCTCTTCATCAATTTGTTTGTTCATTCTGATGTCTCATAGTTATATCCCTTTTGCTTCCTGTGTCTTCTGCTTCAGATCTCTTGTCCTTGTATCAGAGTAGCCTCCTAGCTGCTTCTGTTGTTCTCATCTCTCCCCACTCCAGTATGTGCTGCGTATCGCTGGCAGGTTTGTGCTTCCTAAAGGGGGGGTCTGATGTGAATTCTTTCCTTCTCTGCAGCCTTCAGTGGTTCTACATGGGATGCAGCAGAAATTCCTTATTCTCTAATTTGGCATTCAAGATTCTCCCTTATTTGACCCCAACCTACCTTAACCAAGTTCTCCCTTATCTTTTAATATAAACCCTGAAATGTGTAGCCAGACTGGTGAAAATTCAGGGTCACCCAGGCATATCTTGCTTTTCTTCCTACCTCTTTACTTTTTGTTCTTCTTTCAGGGCCCAGATAAAGTCCCGCTTCCTTTTCAGGCCTTCCCTTATTACCCTAAGTCACCTAGATGTTGACATCTTCTTTTTCTGAATGTCATTAAACTCATAAAGCAATTATTTTTTAATATTTATTTAATATATACTTTCCTGTGCTGCCGTTTTTAACTGTTAATGTAATAAGAATATACATATCAAATATATACTTTTTGAGACTCAGAGATAGAGTCTCTTCCTTTTAGGAAGTTATTTAGTGCATGTATGTGCTGGGCACCCTCCTAGGCACTTGGAAATAGTTTACACAGATTGATATCCCATGGGCCCATCGTGGTACACATTCTTTTTAAGCGCCCCATACATTTTTTTTTTAATTAATAGATTTCTACATTTCGGATCTAGTCTTTCAGAGGCTCTGAAAATTTTCAGATGACCTTAATTGAACTAACATAATAACATTATTTTTAAATGCTATCATAAGGAAAGTTGGACATAAGGAAAGCTGCTTAATACTGATATTTTCAACACAACACTTGTGGGTTTTGCTGTTTCTAGATATGGCCAGAACACACTTATTCAGTTTGAAGACTTTGGAAATCATAATGCATTCAGGTTCTTGAGAAAATATCGAGAAAAATATTGTACTTTCAATGATGATATTCAAGGTAAAAAAAAAAAAAAAGAAACTTTAGATTTTTGATTCCTACTTTTTAAACATTTTTATTGTGCCCATTTTTTATTTGTAAAAATCTTTGTTTTTCTTATAGGGACTGCTGCAGTAGTTCTAGCAGGTCTTCTTGCAGTGCAAAAAGTTATTAGTAAACCTGTCTCAGAACATAAAATCTTATTTCTTGGAGCAGGAGAGGTAAGTTTTTGTAAACTTTTAAAAATTAAAAACAACACTCTCCTTTATAATTGGAAACTGGGACAGAATGTTGATAAGAGTATAATGAGCTGCTAATTTTGTTGAGATAGAGGGTATGAATTCAAGACTTTTATAAAATAGGCAATTTAAAATAAGTTCAGAGGGAATATCATAAAGAATCAACATTTGTTTGATTGCATTATACTCTAATCTTTATTCTTAAAATTTGTGTTTTGTTGGACAGGCTGCTCTTGGAATTGCAAATCTCATAGTTATGTCTATGGTAGAAAATGGCCTCTCAGAAGAAGAGGCACAAAAGAAAATCTGGATGTTTGACAAGTATGGTTTATTAGTCAAGGTAAGGTATTTAAAATTGGGAGCAGCAAAAGAGTATTATTGTTATGATATTTTTAGTTGACTTCTTAAAATATTATCATTTCTTAAAATCTTGCATCTCACTGGTCTATCCATATTGTCCCAGTTGGGACCTTCCACTATATTTCCAACAGAGATCCTCTAGTCTCAAGACTTGCTTCATATATAAATCACTATCTCTGTGTTGGCAGCCAACTTACTCTTTCTTGCTTTGTTCTCTTGCTCTTAAGAGATCAAATAGCCATTGTACAAGTATGATTGTATTTGATCGTTCTATAATGAAACTAGGTTTTTAAGGGGAACTCAGAACTTCTTAATTAAATTACAGTATTAGCAGTATATCTGATATTTGAGCAGAAATTCTTTAACCCTTTGGAAATCATAATGCCCTGTAGCAATCTAATAAAAATCTATGGACCCTTTCCCCAGAAAAAAGCATGTACTCCTGAAACCAGTTCACTGATAATGAAGAACTTCTCTCCCAGATTAACTTAGTACCCTTTGGGCCTACCTACCTTCCTTAACATTGATTACCCTTTTTTATTATCTTAAGAATGCCATATATCTTATACTGTGTAACATGTTGAAATATAGGTAAATTGTTTCATAGTTGAACCTATCCAGTATACAACGCTATTGTATTTTTGTATGTAAACATCATAATTTAATGGTATAGTGGTTACCTGGCATTCACATCTGTGGAACAAGTGATCTCAATGTACTTTGCTCCAGTTTGGAAATCTTTTCTTCTTAATTAGCACTAGTATTCTATTAGTACAAAAAATAAAAGGAAAAATTCAAGTGTGTTAATGAAAAATCTTGAGGGCTTAAACTAATTATAATTTAAAATAATAGTAGTTTAAGATGTACCAGACATTGTAATAAGACTTTACATGTATTATCTCCTTTAATCCTTTCAAAAATGCTGTGAAGTTTTATAAATGAGAAAACTGAAGTTTAAAAGGTCAGGGAACTTTTCCAGGGTCATTAGTTTATAAGTGATTGAGGTAGGATTCAAATCCAAGTAGCCTGGCTCTGAAGCCTATGCTCTGAATCATTTAACTGTGCTACCTTCCAAGAAGGCTGTAACTAGCATGCTTGCTAGTGTGTAAGATGCAAAGATAAGATATCACCTTTTTAGAAGGCTATTGGGATGATATATATTTTTTACTAGTACACAGTTTGGTGCTTCTTTTTGCACTGTTGGTTTTCATCAAATGGGTTGTGATTCTTTATCATATTGTCAGGTCTAAAATGAATATAGTATTGGTAGCTACAGTGTGTTTCTTTAGCACAAATGAGAATCCCTATTCATCTCTCTGTTCGTAATCAGAGTATACATTTCTTTTGGAGTATGCAGGTAGCTTGACCTATGGGCTTTAGGCTTCCAGTCTCTCCTGGTGGCCCTACGTGCTTCCTCTGATTTTGAGACTGAGAGTCTCTTGTTGAACCCCCATATTAAGCTTTGGTAAGCCTCTGGGCAGGCATAAAAAGCCATTGTTGCAAGAACCAGATCTGTTGAGGCTATATTTCAGTCCTTTGATTAACTTCTCAGCCAACGGATGATGGTGTGCTTTTTTCCTAGCCCCTGCTGGTTCTTATCTGGGATTATTCTGGAGTTCAGGTAGAAAAATTAACTTTTGCAGGGGAAGTCTTCTGTTTTACCAAAATAAGAATATGAGTTTCTCAGCATGGTTGGATTTTGCCTGCTTTAAATCTCTGAGAAATTCTTCACTGTTCTAGTCTGTCAGTGGTACCTCTTCCGGCCTTGTGGCACTACTAAGGATTTATTTTTTATGATTTTTGACCTGGGATTTGGGAAGGAAAGTGTGTTTCTTCATTCAGCCACCTTGAACCAGAATTCCCTATTTATCTTGTTTCTGAACTCTTGGTAATACAAGTCCATGATGTCAGTCTGCAATTCTGAAATCCTAAAAGCTTTTAAATCCCAAAGTTGTTTTTTTCTGAAATTCATTTGGTGGCAAATCTGATTGATCTAAACTTACCTGGTAGCAAAACTTGACCTGAACTAATGAGAGGCTATTTTGTAGTCTTAACCTTTTGTACTTGGTATGACTATTCATAAGTTCAGTTATGGGGTGCCTGTTGGGAGAGGGAAATTCATAATATTTGATATATTGCCATATTACATTTCTAAAATACGAAAAATTGTTAACTCAAAAACTCGCCTAGCCCAGGTAAAGCATTGTAGTGTTAACGAACCCACAAGGGAGGTTCACTGTTGCTCACCACACAGAAAGCCAATTACTGAGACAAGGATTGTCAGGGAAGAAAGGATTTATTGCAGGAGACATGTCTACTGGGAGGGGGAGGTGTGGACTATCTCAAATCTGCCTCCCCAGTCAACAGGGACACGGGTTTTTCTAAAGGTGAAATAACTAATATATAAGAAAAATAAACATCATTACATGTTTAGGATAGAGTACAGGACACACAAACTGTGAAAATCAGGCTAGTACATACATCCCATGATCAAAAAGTGGCAGATAAGTCCCTCCCAGGACAGGGATTTTAATATTATTCTTTTAGTCTTGTGCACAGGCTCAATGAGTCCTTGGGCACAATCTGGAAAGAGTATCACTTATCTTGTCTTTTCCGGACAAACAAGTGGTATAAAGCTTTGTAGTTACCTTGTGACTACAAGGAGGCTCCGCTTCTGGGAAAGAAACTCAAAAGAAAATACATCAGTGTAACAAAAAGTTACAAAGTTCTGGTCAGCAAATCTCACTGGCCTGGAAACTTGAAACATAAGAGAACTATTAAAAAAAACCCAAAAAACCTATTAAAAAATGTTTTCTTGCTTGTGGAACCGGTTACAGTAGGCATTTGTGCCAGATTGGATTTAGGAGGACTTTCACAGAGTAAATGAGTTTTGGAGATGGACTAGAAAATTTCTGGGTATAATGGGATTTGATTTTTGTTTTCTACTTGAGTTTATGGACGCTGTGAAGATAGACTTGGAAGGTACGGGCTGAAGAGGAAAGTAAATGGAAATGGAAAGACGTTGCTTTTGTGGAAACAACGTGTAGCTCATAGTGACAACTCTTCGCTTCATCCTCAATGTGCATTTACGAAAAATACCGTATTTTATTTCAAAATTCAGGGACGGAAAGCCAAAATAGATAGTCACCAAGAACTGTTTGCTCACTCAGCCCCAGAGAGCATACCTGATACTTTTGAAGATGCAGTAAATATACTTAAGCCTTCAACTATAATTGGTAAGTAAAGTTATTTTGATAAAAAATTCTATTCCTTAACTGTATGTTGCCAGTCATAACTACCGTGTAGGATTACTAAAAATGAAGTGACGGTTTTACTTAGCTTTCAGCATATATGATGTTTTCTATGATAGCTTTTTGGTTACTGTACATGAAAGTTCAATTACAGATGTTGTTTGTAATTTTAAGTGCTAGACACTAGGCAATGGAGCGTGCTTTGCTTTTAGAGTTGGTATGACTTTTGGGCTTAAAACATGAAAAAAAAACAACGTCATTTGCAGACTATACCAACTAAAATCCTATGCAGAGTCCAAGACTTTCATTGACAAAAAAGCTAAAAACTTCCAGTGTGTTTTGACTTAGGTAGGCATTGCTTAGCTGACATCACACTATGCCAATATGGCATTAAGTTCTCAGCAGAAAACGTGAAAGTCTTTAAAAGAGGTGCTGTTTAATTTCCTATATAACTGTAAGATCTGAATCTATAATTTTTTTTATAATTTTATTTCATGCAGGAACTCTATTGAATGTTAAATAGTAAAACACAGTCACAAACAGTAAGTTCCTATGATCAGGAAAAGTATGTCTGCATTAGCTGCTTCATTGGTTAGAACTCAATCAGAAGTTTTTAGAGCGAGAAGAAATCTTAAAGGTCCTGTAGTCCATTTCTCTCAAAACTCACCCTGGAGAGTCAAGAAATAAAATGAAAAATTTTTTTAATATAAGTAATCTTACTGGATGGACTATTTAAGTATTACTTAGCTGAGGCATCATATAGTCATCCCTAAATTCCAACCATGGCTTAAGTATTCTTCCTTCATGCTGTGCTTCCACAACACTGCATACTTCTATCATAGTACCTGTTACAGGTTTTCTAATTTTCTTTTTACTTTGTTGTTTTTCTCTCAACCGTAAGCTGCCTGCATTGTACTCATTTTTTTATCCTAATGGCATAATACAGTGTCTGGGACGTTGTAGGGGCTTAATAAAAAAAAAAAAAGGTCATTACACTGAACTGTCTCAAGAAAGTGGATTGCTTTCATCAAGATGATCTTTTATCCCTTCTAGATTCTTACTGTTTTGTAATGAGTACCACAGAGTTTAACAATTTAACATTTGGGACACAAGCTTTATCTTTTTTTTAAAAGTTTTTAATTATGGTAAAATACATATGACATAAAATTTGCCATCTTAATAATTTTTAAGTGTATAGTTCAGTAGCATTGAGTACATTCACATTGTTGTGCAACCAATCTCTAGAACTCTTCTCATCTTGTTAAATGGAAATTCTATATCCATTAAACAATTCCACATGCCCCCAGCCACTACTATTCTACTTTCTATCTCCATGAATTTGACTACTCAAGGTACCTCATGTAAGTGGAATCGCGTGGTATGTATCTCTTTGTGACTGGCATAATGTCCTCAAGATTCATTCATGTTGTGGTAAGTTTTGTGTCTTAATTGGAAAGAGTGATGGAGATAGTTTTTTTATTTTAATTTCCCATAATTTACTATGTGTGTAGTAGATAATAAGTATTTAAGTGAAGACTTTTGGCATTTTATTGTTTTTCCTTTCAGATTTGAGACTGTGTTCTCATAGATTTTGCATTGCTGAGATAGTGCTATCTTTGTAATGAGATATTACCAGTGCTTTTGTTATGGTAAACCTATTGTAGAAATGCTATTGATAAGAATTGCTTTTATACCTGTAATGAAGTTGCCTTTTTCCCCCTTACTTACTACAGGAGTTGCAGGTGCTGGCCGCCTTTTTACTCCTGGTGTAATCAAAGCCATGGCCTGTATCAACGAAAGGCCTGTAATATTTGCATTAAGTAATCCTACAGCAAAGGCTGAGTGCACGGCTGAAGAAGCATATACACTTACAGAGGTATTAATAATATATGAATTGATTATGTATATTATTTTCCCATCATTAGCTCATTAGTTACACATTCTTGCACAGTTCTTTCAGTGGTTTCCCTAGAGATTACATCATGCATCCATGGGTCTTCAAAGTCCGTTAGAAATTATTGCTTGTATCAATTCTGGAAAGCAGTTACCTTATAACTCCATTTTAATGTCCTCACATGGTTTGTACTATTGTTGTGCATTTTAATCTTCTATATATTTTAAGCCCAAAAGACATTATTGTTATTTTATACAAAAAATTTTCATTTAGATTTACCTACATTTTAATTTTTTCTATCACTATTCCTTCCTGCGTGCCTGTGCTTCTACCTAGGATCATTTTTCTTCTACCAGAAGAACTCCTTTCCTTAAGTGTAGATCTAATGAATTCTCTTGATAATTTCTTTATTTTGCCTTCATATTGAAGGATATTTTTACTCTGTATAGAAGTAAAAGTTGGTAAATACTTGAGCACTTTGATATCATTTTATTGTTTTCTGACTTCTGTTTTCCTTTTGATGATACATCATCGTGTCTTAGGTTTTTAGCAATTATACTGCAATGGACCGAGGTGTAGTTTTCTTTGTATTTATTCTACCTGGGGATTATAGTGCTCCTGAATCTGTGGTTTAATGTCTGTTTTTTGTTTTAATGTTCTGGAAAAATATCGGCCAGTATCTCTGCTTTGCCTACATTCTCTCTGTCCTCTTATGGGACTCCAGTTACATGATCAGACTTTTTCACCACATCTGTTGTCTCTCTTACACTATTTTCTGTGTATACTATTTTGCTCTCTTTCAGTCTTGTGATTTTTTTTGAACCTGTCCTCCACTTTGCAGATTCTCTTTTCAGTTGTGCTAACCTGTTGTTAGGTTCTTAATTTTAGTTGTTATATATTTTTCATTTGTAAAATTTCTATTTGATTCTAGTTATAATAACTTATTAATTTAGTTATTATTAACAAACTTAAAATCATGTATTATAGAAATAGTCAATTTATAAATACTGCTTTCTTGTGCTCACATTTCATGAAACAATTCTTTTTACTCTCCTCAAGTGCATCTTCACCGTCAACATTTGTCTTTACTAGAACCATTATTTTGAGTCATCTGACAGCTGTGTGGAACAAATTTTTATTTACATCCAAATTGTTTGAGATTCGATGCTTTTGGATTCTTTGACAATGCCACTGGCTTATATGCCAATTATAAATACCCGCTTATATACCATTAGGGACAGTTGAGTTTTTTCCTACCTTCTGTGGGCGTAGTTTATTCCACAATCCATCCAATGTTCTGTAATCTTTAGTGCTTAGAGGGTTTGAGGCTTGTTTACAGATACTAGCAGTTATTGTTAGGTTTGCTTTGAGAATATACGTGATAAATTTTGCTCCATTCTTTAAAAAAAGTACTAGGAAATTCAATTATAAAGTGATAGTATAACTCATGTCATACTAGTTAATAATCACTATGCTATTTGCTTCTTCTGATCTCCCCCCATTTGAAGGAGACTCGTATCTGTTTATATAATTTAGATCTCAAGTTAGATCTTTAATAATCCGTACTATATACTCATAATTTAACAATAATTTAATACTATTGATCCTTATACTTGCAGTTCTGCTGATTCCTCTGTATAATTTCTTGAATATATGAACTATAATTAAGGTTTCTGGTAGTAACAAATCTCTCACTCTCTGTGAGTCCATTTTTATTATTTGTCTTTTTCTCCCTCTTGCTTATCAATTCTTTTTGTAAGCCTATTTTATGCTTTGTTTTTATTTTTGTTTTGTTTTGCTTATTGAGTAATGGATAGTGTAGATGAAGAATTGTAGCAATAATATGAGGCTCTGGATGAAGTTGTCTTTCTCCAAAAGGGCTGTACTATTTCCTCTGGTGGCTGTTAGGCTGGAAAAGATCACCATAATCCAATCAGGATACAGTCCATGTGAGGCCTAGTCTATTTCCAGTTGGCCCTTTCTTCTGATGTGCACCCCTTAGGGTGTGAATCAAAAGTCCTGAAGTATTTCCCAACACCCCTCATCCTTAGTGGTCCCTGAACTTCAGTTGGTCTCTCTGTCATCATGAGACTCTTGACAGCTTTGCTGTTCAGAGTCTCAGCCACAGCTTTTGATTTTGAAATCAGCTGTCACCTTGTGGGGAAAAGATTCAAACGCTAGGCTCACATATCTTGCTTTCCTCTGCTTTTGGATCTTGGAAACCCCACTCCCCCAACACCAACTCTTACTATCTTGGTAGCATTCTACTTACAAAAATTTTTTAATGTATTTTATCTATTTTTTCTCATTGTAACCAGAGGAAGAGTTGGTGTGAAACAACCTGGAAGACCATTGCCAAAGCAAAGCTCTCTATCTCAGAACTCCTTGAATTTAATATTCACGCTCTTGATAAATTTAGGATTCCTTTTTTCTCATTGTTAAAAATTTTATATTGATGCATATATTCTCTCAAAATTCCTGTGCTGCTACATTACCACTCTGTTAAACAAAATAAATTCTCATGACTATTGGTTTCCAATAGTTACAATAATTACTGAAATTTATAATTATTGTAATCTTTCAGAAATCAATCACAAAATCAGCATACAGATACTTTAAAAAGTCTCTTTAACATACTATCTTTTTGTTGTTGTTGTTTTGAGATAGGGTCTCACTCTGTTGCCCAGGCTAGAGTGCAGTGCCATCATCATAGCTCACTGCAACTTCAGACTCCTGGGCTCAAGTGATCCTCCTGCCTTAGCCTCCCAAGTAGCTGGGACTACAGGTGCACGCCACCACACCCAGCTAATTTTTCAACTTTTTTGTATAGATGGAGTCTCGCTTTTGCTCAGGCTGGTCTCGAACTCCTGGGCTCAGGTGATCCTCCCACCGCGGCCTCCTAAAAGTGCTGGGATTACAAGCGTGAGCCACCATGCCTAATATACTGTCTTTCTTTTTACCATAAGTATTTCATTACTTTTTGCTTGATTGCCTGTCCTTTTCACCAGGCTTTACTACTTAAAACTAATGGTTATTGCCCAAAAAATTAAATCTCAGTCTTATATGATGACTATTTGATAAGTATACTTAATGTATCATGGGCTTTGGTATTTCCAAAGTATAAAAAATTTAAATGTTTGGAGAAGTTGTAGTATATCACTAGAAGACTGCTCGAACATTTAAGAATTTTGTTTTTTGAATAAATATTATTATGCTAAATGTACATTACTGGAATGAATAAAAACTCCCCAAGGAGACTAGTTTGATATACTGTATTTCATCAGTTTTAAGATCCAAATTTTTCACAGTTTTATAACTTTGAAATTATTCTACCTCTTACAAAAAAAAGTATAAGAAAGCATTGTGTCCTAGTATAACTTTATATAAATTCTTTCTTAATGTTACATAAAATAATGGCATAGATTTTTGTGTAGTTGTAATCACCTCTTATATTTTGAGTCACCTTTTGTTTTCAGTGGAGAGATGTCTTAATGTTACTCACACCCTCTGCTGCTCAGTGAGAAAAATACTTAAAAAAAAAAAAGTCTTCATACTTTAAGGGCCATTTGCTGAAACAAATTTGCTGAAGGCCAGCTTGGACTTCAGAGTAAGAATATATTGTTATTACTAAGATCTGGCCGCATATTTAAGCCATAGATTGATTATGGGCAAGGGTAAAGGTGGCCTGGGGAAGATGAACTGCTGTAGAATCTTGCCATTGTAGAGGAGATTCCAAGATCTTTCTAAATCTTCAAACATACTGATATCATGAGGATTAACATTTTTCCCCTAAAGTGTGCTATATTGTATAATCTACTTTATTAGGCTATTAAAATTAATGGTACCACAAAAATAATCTATTATGCACATCATTATTGTGATAACATGTATGACATTAACTACAAACTAGCTTTAATCTTCAAAGAAACAAATTTTTTTTTGTCACAAATAGAGCTATGTTTAGAACAAGGTAGAGTTATAATAGCTATCTCTAGAATAAGTAGAAAATGTATAGCTGTATGGAGTTGCAGGTCCAGGATAGTTAGCTGGGCCACAATTAGCATAGTTAACTTACTTCTATGCTTAAACCTTGTATCATTTTGAAATTGGAAGCCTGTTTTGTAAAAATAATGCATACTGTACATTGTGAACCTTCAGATTGCCCAGAGTCAAATTTTTGAGTGTTAAATTCACTAATGCCAAGGGTCTCTGATGCTATAAAGAATAATCACTCTTGATGTAGTAATACATTTTTAGATCTGAGGAAAAGGAGACAAAGTAATGTCTAAACACTTAGAATAACTCTGTTGAATGTTCAGGTATCATAGCAGTTCAACCAACCTACTGTGGGGAGACATTTGTTTTCTGTAAATCTCTTTTAACCTAACCCAAGTAGCTATTTAAACATGACTTATTTTAGTTATTCCTTGCATATTCCGTGATAAGTTATCCTGTTTGATCACTATTGTTTTTGTCTTGTGCTTTGTCTTTTTTAGGGGGGACAGCTAGAGGGAAATTTGGGAAGGAGGAAATTATATGTAAAGGATTTTGTTTCATAAATTAACTTTCTGGTACTTTTAAATTGCATGAGCAACTAATTCTCTTAGAAATATTGAATGTGCCAGAAGCACTTATTATATGCCATTGTAGAGCATAGTACTAAAATCGGATGGATACAACAAATTTGGAGACTTATTTTTCTTTAACAGGGCAACATGCCATTTTTTTCTGGAATGGTAGTATGGTTATACCACAAGTCTGTTTTATAAACTGCTACCGGGGGATGTTATAGCATAATTGAAAGACTATGGGCTTTAGAGTTGTGAAAAATCTGGATTCAGGTTTAACTGCTACAATTTTGATGTGTGACTTTTTACAAAGTACTTGAAAGTATATTTAAGTCTTGATTTTTGGATGTTTTTAAAAATCAGTGAAATGGAGATGATGATAGCCTCATGAGGTTTTCATGAGGACTAAGTTCACTGAGTTATTAACTACACATACAAAGCACCTGGTATAGAGCCAAAAACATCAGATGTACAGTAAGTGGTAGCAGTTTAATTTGATATTCCTCCTTCATTCATAGGTGTTTATATCAATCTTTATTATTTGGGATGGTGCTTCTTGGCCATCTACATTTTAAATTTTTTAAAGGAAATGGATGTGTCAGGTTTTTAAAAATTTATCAATGGATATTTTTCAGTTTTATTTATTGTTTATTGAATGTGTACTATGCATAAAATGAACCTCATTTTTATAAAAGGATTTTAATGAAAGGGTTATCAGCGATCCCCAACCTTTTTAGCATCATGGACTGGTTTCATGGAAGACAGTTTTTCCATGGACGGGGGGTGGGTGGGTATGGTTTCATGATTCAAGCGCATTGTATTTATTGTGCACTTTATTTCTATTATTATTACATTGTCACTTGCCACTCACTGATAGGGTTTTGATACCAGTCTACAAGCACTTGAGTTATTATGGTCTCTGTGCAGTCAAACCTCTCTGCTAATGATAATTGCATCACCGCCTCAGCTCCACCTCAGATCATCAGGCATTAGATTCTCATAAGGAGCACGCAACCTAGATCCCTCGCATGTGCAGTTTACAGTAGGGTTCACGCTCCCATTAGAATCTAATGCCGCTGCTGATCTAACAGGAGGTGGAGCTCAGGCAGTGATGCGAGTTAATGGGGGGTGGCTGTAAATACAGATGATGCTTCCCTGGCTCCCTGCCACTTACCTACTGCTGTACGGCCTGGTTCCTGACAGGCCATGGGCCTCTACCAGTCCATGGCCTGGGCATGGGGGACCACAGGGTTATATGATATGGTAAAGTATGCCTTTTTCCCAAGTAATATATTGGTTTATTTTACTATAGGGTTTGATTTTGTATGAATTTACCTCAATTTTCTAAGCCATATAAAGTAAAAAAAATTGAGTTTATTTCATTTTATTAACAGGGAAGGTGTTTGTTTGCCAGCGGCAGTCCATTTGAGCCAGTGAAGCTCAGAGATGGGCGAGTCTTTATACCAGGTCAAGGAAACAATGTATATATATTTCCAGGTAATGTGTTATTTATGTTGTAATAGTTAATTACATAAAAATACTTCCTGGAATTCT
The DNA here is from genome assembly GCA_023783475.1 of Daubentonia madagascariensis. Taxonomy (NCBI): domain Eukaryota; kingdom Metazoa; phylum Chordata; class Mammalia; order Primates; family Daubentoniidae; genus Daubentonia; species Daubentonia madagascariensis. Next base: position 11,547,833 of record JAKFHU010000901.1, read on the forward strand.
CTAGAATTTAAGATTGAAAAACGGAGCAAAACTACTTACAGAATTTTGGTATGAATGTACAGAGAAACTCAAGGAATTTAGCAAATCCAACTTGCTCTATTTTCTCTGAAAATGTATTCATACTAATTAAACTTGTTTTTCTTATAGAAATAATATAGTACATGGTTCATGCAAAGGAACAGAATGGTATAAAATTATTTAACCCTCTGTATTTCCCCTTGGTACCTCCTTATCGCAGTTCTCAGATATAACCACTGTCAATGGTTTGCTTTGAGTTTCTCTGGTGGTTACCATCATAACTGATACACTTATCTCCCTTTATTGATTCTTCCAACTCAACTGTATGTATGAACGTCCCACTATGAAATATAAGTAATAGTGCACAATATCTTCTAATACCTTGCTTCCTCTCTCTACTGCTCAATTAGTCTCACTACTTTTAGTTTTTCTAAGTAGTTACCGCTATCTTTATATAACGTACTTAAAGAGCTTTCTGTTAGGAACTTAAAAGTTTTTATTAGCTTGCCACAGTGAAAAATGAAAAAAAAATCTGGACTTTAGTGTTAGCTTTCTTATCTCTTATTCCATCTCAATTTTGGTCATTAATGTTTCTACATTGTAGAGGGGTTTATGACATTCACATTGTGTTCTTTTGTCTTCTGTGCTTTGTCCACAGATTGATTCTGAATATTCAAAACCATGATTATGTAAATGTTCATCATCTAAGCAGTGTGATTTGATAAATATACTAGAATATGCAGTTTTATATCACTAAATTTTTGACACTCAAAATCTTTCAAGTAATCAGGTATAATGAATCCTCCTCTAATTTCTTGCCACCTTTCTTCATTTTTTCTTACTCTGCAGCAGACTGTTTCTTGTATCTCATGTTATTCTCTCTCCTACCCATGTGTGCTATTCCACTCTTTCTCTGACTCATGTTTCTTGAATACATCTTTGGGAAAGTTTTTTTCCTAAAACATGGATGAAAACTTCCTGAGTTTTTACATATCTGAAATGTCTTTATTTTGTTCTCTCACTTGATAGTTTGGCTACGTAGAGATTTGTAGAGTAAAAGTCATTGTCCTCAGACCTTTGAAAACGTTCTTCCATTCACTCCTAGCGGCCAGTGTTGCTGATGAGAAATCTGATGTCACTGAGATTCTCATTCCTTTATACATACTAGCTTTTTCTCTCTCAAAATCTTTAAAATTTTCTTTTTAGATTTCTAAAAGGTTACTGGGATTTTTGTATGTTTTTGTTTCAAGTCTTTTTTTTCTTTTTATTATGGACAACAATATATATTTCAAATATATGTATTTCAAACATATACAGAACTACAGAGAATAATTGAATTAAGTCCTATGTTCCAATCTCCCACTTTTCAGCAGTTACCACCAGGTAGCCTGTCTTATTTAATCTTTAGTCCCTGCACCTACCCCACCTTCACTGAGTTATTTTAAAGCAAATGAGGGACATTATATAATTTCATTCACGACTACTTTAGTATGTATCTCTAAAAAATCAAAAAGTATTCTTATTTTTAAAAATATAACCACAGTACTGGTAGAACGCCAAAGGAAATTAAATTAAATGCTTAATATCACTTATCATCAATTCAGTCAGTTCAGCAACTTATTTTTTATTCCCAGTACCTTTTTCTTATTCTAGAATTGCTTTTTTTAATAGCTGCTTTTTAAAAAGGGGATGGCAGTATTCTTTCTCCTCTCTCTGGAGAATTATTAGGATTCTTTTTAATATTTCTTTCTTTGTGCTGTTTTTTTCCATAAATTTCTGGTGATCCCCAATTGTCCATTTATTTTAAGGAAAGACTTTGTTGAGTAAAATAGGGATTTGGTATGAATTTCCTTTACATTTATATCTTTTTTCTTCTTGTGGGCCTTTCCCTGAATAGCTAACAGCAGGCTCCAATTAAGATATGACAAGTAGACTTATAGCTTGCGTAGGCTGGCATCAGGCAAGCATGTGATAACTGTTGTCAAAGTAAAGAAAGTATTATGTAGCCTGTAAATATCCTACTACTTTCATGTCTTAGCTTTCCTCCTTTTTCCTTCATGTAGTTGTGGTGGTTTCTTGAGACCTAGCATCTATAATAGAAACAGTCCCATCATTGATAATCTCTTTCTAGAACTTGATAATGTTCAAAATCAATCTGTTCTATTTAGTAATATTTCTATGGCATGAGGGCGTGAAAAGGAATACTTTTCTGCTGATTTTAACAAAGGCATTTTTTATATCATGTTTGACTATTGAAGAATTTGAAAGTTGATTACTTTTATACAATACTTTAAAGTCCTAACTTTATTAATAGTTATGAGCACTATAACTATAGACATAAAAAATGACCTGGTAGTAGAGGTAAAAATGAGCCTTGGCCAGGCGCACTGGCTCACGCCTGTAATCCTAACACTTTGAGAGGCCGAGGTGGGAGGAACATTTGAGGTCAGGAGTTCAAGACCAGCCTGAGCAAGAACAAAACCCCATCTCTACAAAAAAATAGAAAAATTAGCCAGGCATTGTGACATGCATCTGTAGTCCCAGCCACTCGGGAGCCTGGGGCAGGATGGTCACTTGACCCCAGGAGTTTGAGGTTGCAGTGAGCTGTGGTGAGCTGTGATGATGTACTGCACTCTAGCCAGGATGACAGAGCAAGACCCTGTCTCAAAAAAAAAAAAAAAACAAAAAAGCCTAAAAGCAGGAGGATTGCCTCAGTCCATTTATAAAGCAACTAAAAACAAGGCTGTAATAATGTTTGAGTGACCTAGTTCAGCAACTGTAACAACTGCGTGAAATAACGACAACAACAACAACAAACCTTAAAAGGGTCAAAAAGCTAATAAGATATTGACTCTTAATAAAATATTGGGGAATTCTGGATCAAGGTTAGGGAGGGAACTAGCAATCAGAGAGATGAGCCAGCATTCAGCAGTACATTAGTAACACTGACCAGGAAGAAGGTAGCTGAGAGGTACAGCTGTGCTTTTCATGGAAGGAGTACAAGGTTGGCACCTTGTCCAAGTCTGGCACCTGCCAAGGATGGGGTCCTAGTGAACCACCTCCTACTCTGAGCTGAAACCCTAAAGGGCTGTACCTTGGGGGTATAGTTTGCAACAGCAATGTGTGATTTAGAAAACCTCAGGCCTTTGTTCTGGACTGCCAGTGCCCACAAGTGCCCAGCAGAAGCAAACAAAAATCTCTTCTGAAGTAAGATAGCGTTATCTTAGTCCTCAAATTAGTTTTCTAAATAAATTTTCAAATACACCTCAGTAAAAAAAATAAAAGATAATGAGGTACATAAAGAGATGTGACAACACAGGACTAAACCAGCAAATACACACACAAAAAAAGGACACTGAAACTCTATATAACAAGACAAGCACTATGAAACAAATATGCTGATTATGTTTATAGAGATAAAGGCCAAGCTGGAAAACCTCAGCCAAGTACCACTAAATTCTAGAATTGAAAAATACAGTAATCTATAAGAACTGAGTGAATGTGGCTTATAGCAGATTAGACCAAAGAGAATTAATCAACTGGAAGATATCTCAGAAGAAACAATCAGAATGAAGCACAGAGAGACAAAAAAAGGAAAATCCAAAAATATAGGTGAGAGGTATACCTTGAATTGATATATCTTTAATTGAAGTCCTAGAAGAAAATGAGAATGAAGCAGAGGCAACATTTGCAGGCCTCATGGCTGAGAATTTCTTAGAACTGATGAGTGACAACCAATATTCAAGAATCTTACAGAGCCAGGCGTGGTGGCTCACGCCTGTAATCCCAGCACTTTGGGAGGCTGAGGTGGGAGGATCGCTTGAGCCCAGCCTGGGCAACTAGTGAGACCCCATCTCTACAAAAAATAAAAAAATTTTTTAAAAGCTTACTAAGACCCACATGGGATAAATAAAAAGAAATCCACATCTAGGAACGTCATTGTGAGGCTTCAGAATCACAACAAAGAAAAGAATATGAAAGCAGCTAGAGCAAAAAGGTTTCCTTCAAAGGAGCAACTGTTAGACTGGCAACTCCTCAACGACCATAAAATACCCAAAGACAGTGAAATGATCTATTTAAGTTGCTTTTAGGAAATATCTGCCAACCTAGAGTTCATTACACAGAGAAAATATCTTTCAAGAATTAAGGCAAAATGAAGATATTTTCAGAAAAACAAAAAACAGGATTCACCATCTGCAGACCTGTATTAAAGGAAAGGAAATTTTGTTCCTTAGGCAAAAAGAAAATAATTCCAGATATAAGCTCAGAGATGTAGGAAGGAATGAAGAGCAAAGTTTGTGAATACGTGGATGGGTACAACAAAATGAATGTTTTTTAGAGCAAAACAGAAATAACGTGGGATTTTGAAAAATAAGTAGAGACAAAATTAAAATGCACAACAATAATAGTTTATCATTTAAGCTGTTATGAGGGACTTACATGGTTTGGGAGGAAGGTAAATTAAAAATTAATGTGAAATTTTGATAAGTTAAGGAGGTATGTTATAAATTTTAGAGTAACCACTAGAATACTAGAAAAACTTCCTATTTATGGTAAGGTAATATTAAGGGGTGAAATGAAATTATAAAAATCCAAAAGGCAAGAAAGAAGAGGAAAAGGAACATAGAATGAGGAAGACGCAATAAGAAGACAGGAGATTGAGCCCCAGATGTTTAAATAACTACAGTAAACGTAGACCGATCAAATGCTGTACTAAGAAAAATATCTGGAGGCTGGATTAAAATAAGGAAACTATTAACCATGTGATCCTCTTCTCAGCCCAGGGTAATCTGATGACTACCCTTCACTACTGTTGCCAGAGATGGTTAGAATATTTGAATAGAGTAAAACAATTTCTAGCCTGGGAGACACCAGATATAGTTGAGGACAGAGGTGTCAGAAAATTGGAAGAGTAAAAGCCGGGTCACTCTACAGTGCTGCTCAGAGTGGGTAAGCCCTACCCTCATGCTTACAGTTACCAATCACTTTTTTGTTTAGTTCTTAACCTTTAAATATGAGAAATGCTAGTTATCTAAGGAAAATCTTTTATATGAAAGATTTTCATAAGAGACCAAAGCAAACAGAAAAAGGCATATTGGAGAAAAAACAAGGATTATGGGAAAAGAAGGAAAGTAAAAAAAAATTATCAATATCCTCATAGAGACAAAATATTATATTCTGAAAACAAGGCAGAATTTTACTTTTAAAAAATTAGAAAGTAAAACAAGCTCTTAAAAATGAAAAGTTTGATAGCAGAAGATTGGAAGAAAAGGTTGAGGAGGTCCCCTAAAAACAGAGCAAAAGACAAGAGGTGGAAAATAAAGAAGAAAATTTGAGAGCTAGTCCATGAGGTACAATATCAGAAAATAGAAATTTCAGCAAGCAAGAACAAAAAAATGGAGGGAAGGAAATTATCAAAGACTTCATGAATATTTCCCAAAACTGAAAGACTCAACTTTTCATATAGGAAGAGCCTACCCACTACATTCATAGCATTATGAAATTGTAGAACATTAGGTACAAAAATAAAGGTCCTGGCCAGCCGCAGTGGCTAACACCTGTAATCCCAGCACTTTGGGAGGCCAAGGCAGGAGGATCACTTGAGCCCAGGAGTTCTGTGCTGCAGTGAGCTATGATTGTGCCACTGCACTCCAGCCTGGACAACAGAGCCAAGACCCTGTCTCAAAAGATAAGTAAGTAAGTAAAGTTCCTACATGCTTCCAGCGATGAAACAAAAAGTCACCTAAAAAGGATTTCAACTCAGATTGGCACTGCACCTCTCACGAACACTGGAAGCTAGAAGGTATTACAATAATATCTCACAATTCTGAAGGAAATTATTCATATTTCCAAACTAGAATTCTAAACCTAGACAAACTGTGAAAATAAGTGGAAAGAAGTAAAAAAACACATTTCTATGTACTGTTTTTCAGAAAACCACAAGAGAATATACTCTACCAAAAAGAAGGAGTAACAAAAACTTAGGAAGAAGTTGGATTTAGGAAATGAACTCAACTTAGAAAGACGCAAAGAGAGTCCCCATGATGACAAAGGGGTTCGCCAGGATGACAGCTCCATACCTGGAAAGGAGAACAACCAGATCAAAGCTTCAGCAGAGATTTGTTCTAGAGGATGAAATTAGAGACTACATAGAGTAGCTAAAATAGAAGAAGATTTAGACAGTTGAATGAGAGTTTCAGGGTAAAATGTTAAATAATGAAAAATCAAAGTAAAGGAAAAAGAATAATAATTAACCAGGGAAAACAAAAAGTTATGCAGAAGAGTAAAAGTAGTCATGATATAATGTTAATGCATGACTCGGCTGTGAATAGCACTTATGAAGTCATAATAATATAAACATTGAATATTGAGTGAACCACAATTGTGCTCTAACTATATTGGGAAGAACGGAGAAGGCTGGAAATACAAAAGAGAGCAAATACTTATTTCCCACAGGAAGGGGAGTCAGTGATCTCTAAAACTCAAAAATCGTAAAAAATATAAGCAAGTTACATAAGAGTGAGAGAGATAAATATTAAAATAATCAGCTAAAAGAATTTGAAAGTAGTTGCCTCTGTAGAGCAAGAAGTCGAGGGTTAGAGGTGGGCTGAGAACTGCTGTTTTTTGTAACAAGAGTTGACTTGTATGCATTTGTAATTTTGATAAACGTAAAAACTAAGTTAAGAAAAGCCATCTGATATTTCTAAAACTGTTTCTTTAGCAAATAAGAATTATAACAAAGATCATTTGATTTGATTTTCTGTTTTCTCTTGGGTGCTTTCTGCTTCGGCAGGGGGAGCTATTTGGGATGGAGGATGGGTTACCATTTATTTGCTTGAATTAGGAATTTGGTTCCTTTCATAATTTGAAAAGTGACCTTACTAAATAAACTACTTAAAATATATTCTAGGTGTGGCTTTAGCTGTTATTCTCTGTAACACCCGGCACATTAGTGACAATGTTTTCCTAGAAGCTGCAAAGGTAAATGTTTTAAATGTTTATTTTATAAAGGATGGATTTAAAGATGAATGTATCTTAAAATTAAAAGCAGAGAGAGAGTCAGGTGTGCTAGTGTGTGCCTGTAGTCTCAGCTACTTGGGAGGCTGAGGCGGGAGAATCCCTTGAGTCCAGCCTGGGCAACATAGCAAGATGCTGTCTCTTTACCAAAAAAAAAAAGAAAAAAAAAAGGCAGAGAGTGTGGTAAATATACCTTATTAATGAAAAGGAAGTTACCTATAAATTACTTTTATGATTTACTTGTCTACTTTTGCATAAATTATTTTTCTTAATCATGACTTTTCAATGTTTATAAACTATGAATCCTTTCATATTAAAACACTTAGATTGTATTTGCAGTATATATATATCTGAACATATTGTGACAGCATAGATAAAATATAACTCCCTGCATATTTTTAATGGACAAGTACTGGTATTATTTGGAGTGCTGGCCTGTTGGAGTTCCAGACTTCACAATATGAGATCTGAAGAACTCACATTAGTATAAATATTAATGTCTGTTTTCACAGTAGCTGTTGTAATTATGCCAAGCCCTGTATGTATAAAGTAGAATATATCAATAAGTCTTTAAATCTGGTTATTTCTTTAGTGTTTACTGGTGAACAGTTTTAATTTATGCAATGGTTTAAGTATATTCCTGCCAGTAAGGAACATTATATTACCTGTATCATTCTGTTTCCCCAATGCTTTTTCCATTTTACTAGGTCCTTATTCTGTTATTTAAACAAACAAAAGCAAAATGGTATTTTTCTCTTCAGGCACTGACAAGCCAATTGACGGATAAAGAACTAGCCCAAGGGAGACTTTACCCACCACTTGCTAATATTCAGGAAGTGTCTATTAACATTGCTATTAAAGTAAGTAATCTATACCTCTTCACATAAGTTTTAATGACGTTTTGTTATACTAGGAATACAAGTTCATTAGAGATAAATTTGAAACATTTAGAAGGGTGCAAAGAAGAAATTTTAGGTCACCCATATTCTTATTACCAGAATATAGCACACATTATTATTTTGGGTTTGTCACCTTCTAGTCTTTTTTTTTAATACTAATAAATACATAGGTAGATACACATGCATAGTCACTTGTGCCTGTTTTTATAATTGGTTTCTTACTGCATTTTTTCCACTTAATATATTGTAAGCCTTTTCCATGTAAGTCAGTAATTATTCTCATGTGTCATCGTTAATGTGGCATGGTGTTCTCTGTTACTGTATCATAGTTTGTTTTGTCATTTCTCGGTTTTTGGTTTTGTTTTTGCTTTTTGATACAGAGTCTTACTCTGTCGCCTGGGCTAGAGTGCTGTGGCTTTCAGCCTAGCTCACTGCAACCTCAAACTCCTGGGCTCAAGCGATCCTCCTGCCTCAGCCTCCTGAGTAGCTGGGACTATAGGCGTGTACCACCATGCCCGGCTAATTTTTTTTTCTATTCTTAGTTGCCTGGCTAATTTTTTCTATTTGTAGTAGAGATGGGGTCTCGTTCTTGCTCAGGCTGTTCTCGAACTCCTGGCCTCAAGTGATCCTCCTGCCTCGGCCTCCCAGGGTGCTAGGATTATAGGCGTGAGCCACTGCACACAGCCTCTCTGTTTTTGGACATTTAAATTTTTAGTCTCTTACTGTCAGAAATAATGCTGTAGTAAACATCCTTATAGATAAATCTTTGTGTGCATTTGTGATGGTTTTTCTTTGAAATAAATTCTAATCATAAGAACAAAAGGTTTTAAGATGCTTAAGGCCTCTTAAGTATTGCCAAATATCTCTTCAGAAAAAAAGTACTAATTTACATTGCACCTATTATGAGTGTATCTTTTCCCACACTTTTACAATATGTAGAATAATTTTTTAATTTTGCATATTTAATAGGTGAAAATTGTATCTTATTTTTATTTAAAGCATTTATTTTACCAGTGAGATTGAAAAATTCTTTTGTGTTTATTCAACAATTGTATTTCTTCTGTGAACTCCCTGTTTCATGACCTTTGCTCATTTTTATGTCGATGGAAAAGAAGCTGAACTCTGTAAAATAATTTAAAGAGGTTTATTCTGAGCCAAATTTGAGGACCATGACCTGGAGCCACACCCAAGAAGCCTTGAGCAAGTGGAGTCGCTGTGGTTGGGTTACAGTTTGGTTTTATACATTTCAGGGAGACAGGGATTACAGGTAAAGTCATAAATCAATACATGGAAGGCATACATTGGTTTGGCCCAAAAAGGTGGGCCATCTCGAAGGGGGGGGGGCGCGGCTTATAGGTTATAGGTGGGTTTAAAGACTCCTTGACTTGTAATTGGTTAAAAAATGAAGCTTTGTCTAAAGGCTTGGAATGTTTTAGATAAGGAAGAGACAAGTCACTTATATTTGTTGCGTAAATTGAGGACCTGCAGGTTTGTCTTGCATAGCCTTAGGCCTGTTGATGAGTTATAAAGGATCTCTCCAAGAACGGAGGGGGGCATGGTGGGGCATGGTGGGGCATGTCTCACGTCCCTGTCCTCGTGGCAGACAATTTAGTTTTAGGATATCCCCTTGGCCAGGAGGGAGTCCATTCAATCAGCCAGTGGGAGGGAAGCCTTTTATTTAATTTTAGTTCACATTTATATCAGGATATTCGTCTCTCTACTTTCTAGTATTGATTTATAAGGGCTCTTTTTATATTAAGTATAGTGGTCCTCCTCTTTGATATGTTGCAGATATTTTCCCATTTGTCATTTGTTTTAACTTATGGAATTGTCTTTCAGTACAATTTTGTTGTTTTCTTCATCTGAATGTGGCATTTTTACTACTTTCCCTAAATATTTTTAAATTTTTGTTATTCTATGAAAGGTTTTTTTCCATGTATTTTCTCACTGATCATTTCTAGTATCTAGGAAAGGTATTAATTTTATGAGTTACTTGATAACTAGTTTCTTTATGAACAGTCTTAATTCTTTTAATAGTTTCTCAATTCTTTTGGAATTGTTGAGTCTCCTGCAAATAATTTTTTTTATTTTTTAATACATATAGCTCTTTTTTCTCTATCTTACTATAAATTCGCTGGAACTGCAGAACAGTTTTAAGCAATTAGGTTGATAAAGGGCAGCATCCTTTTTTGTTTTTGTTTTTTTTAATATATAGCCAAGATCTCATTATGTTGCCCAGGCTGGTCTTGAACTCCTGGGCGCAAGCAATCCTCCTGTCTTAGTCTTCCAAGTAGCTGGAAGTAGCTACAGGTGTGTGCCACCATGCCCAGCTAACATCCTTGTATTTTAATATTAAATGTGATGCTAGCTTTTGATTAAAATAAGTATTTTCTATCTTTTTTAAAGAAATAGGCTTCTATTCCTAGTTTACTAAGATTTTCTTAAACATCAGGATTAGATATGGAATTTATCAACCATATATTTAACTTGTATAGAGATGATCATAAGATTTTACCCTTTTGACTGTTTTATTGTTGCATTGTTCTGATGTTCATAACCTAAGCAAAGATTGGAGATTGGTAAAGGATGATGTGTTCAAGGAACAACAACCAGTCCAGTTGAGCTGGAGTCTAAGGTATAGGTAGGAAAATGGTGTAAGAGAAAATTTGAAAGTTATATTAAAGCCAGCTTGTAGAAATATACAAATAACAGACTAAGGAGTCTGATTACCTTACTACTGAAAGACAATTGAAGATTTTAGAGACTAAAACTAGGATGATGGAGTTCAACTTTAGAATTTATAGAATGACATTACAGGTAGGGCAGATTTTGGAAGATATGTTGGTCAGTTAAGAGATTCCTGAGATGTCCAAATAAAAGGGTAATACATGAGGTCATTAGTGTAGGAGCACAGGCCCAGGTTCATGTCTCCTCCCCCTTCCCTGGGGGTGGGGGTAGGTAATGTGTTGTTTGTCCAGCTGTAAGGCTTTCCTTTTTAGGAACAAAGGAGAAAAGGGCCAGGAGAATAGGCAGGCTTTGTGTCTGTCCCCACCCCAACCCTCAGCCGCTGATCTCCTCCTTTCAGCCCTCTGGGCAGGGCTGTGTGTGGCTCCTCTTCTAGCTACCAGTCCCCTCCTGCACGCCTGCCTACATGACCAAGGGGAGCTGTCTCCAACCTCATGTCTTGCCCCTAGTCTTTTTCTGTGGGTGCCACCGGAGGCCTGTGGGAAAGAGATTGCCAGTGAATGCAGACTCCCCCCTCCTTTGCGTCTGAGGCTTGTGGCTGTGCCAGACTAAAACACTAGCTCACGTTGACCTTTGGCAGTTCCTTAAAATTTTAGCTGACTTCTTACCTGCATGTGTGGTGGCCAGTGCCTAATTCTCCCTCCCATGCTCTGACACATGTTTGTTTGGCCTACCTTCTTCTGTACTCCTTTTATTTATTTAATTTTTTCCTCTTTTTATTTTTTATTTTTTATTTTTTTTGAGACAAAGTCTCACTCTGTTGCCCAGGCTAGAGTGGAATGCCATGATCATAGCTCACGGCAACCTCGAACTCCTGGGGTCCAGCGATCTCCTGCCTCGGCCTCCCAAAGTCCTGGGCTCACAGGCATGAGCCATCACGTCTGGCTATTTATTTTGTTTATTTACTTTTAACACTGCTCATCAGCTCCGGAACCCTCCCCCCCAACCCACCAGCTCATGCTAGCAGGCCGCACACTCAGCCCTCCAAGGTTGGCTTCCCTACTGCACACTCGGGAGTCTACAGCATTACCGGCTTGTCATTGTACACATCTCCTTTTAGAGTCTTCTTATGTTTGTTTTTATATAGAAGGTCCAGGAGGTTTTAGTTGTACTTTAGTGGAAGAAGGAATAGGGAAAAGTGTGGTTTACTCCATCTACCCGGAAGCAGAACTCTCTGCCTATCTTTTCATATCATTTCTGTTTTTTCTGCTAATAACAAAAACTGAGAAGAACAGTTTAGTCAACAAACTGTACTAATGTCGTGCATGATGTTTATTTGGCACTTGGGTTTTTAAACCTTCTCAGATCTTTATTGCTCTTGCTTGCCGTAGAAGACTGTTCCTTCCCTACTTGGTTTTCTAGTCAATGATATTAAAATATTACTAAAATATATTTCCTCTAATAGAATAGAAAACAATTTAACACATTTTCCATCACAAATTACACTAAGATTGAGCTCTTGGGACCATGGATTGTTTTTTAACCACCATTTTATTTTTAAATTTTTCTTTTAGAAAGCTTCTGAAACAAAACTTTAATAGTGATCACCACTTGGAATTAGAGGAGGAGGAGAAAAACATAACTGTTTGAATTTTTTCTACCGTGTATCACTACATTTTTTTTAAGTTAAAACCATAACTTGAGAACTCAACTGTATGACAGGCACTGTGCTGCCCTGCAGGGAAGCTTTCCACATTCTTTACGTCCAAACTGAGGTTTAAAGGGCTTATCCTCACCACCAATTGTGGTATGTGGCTCGGTTGCCAAGATCAGATATCCACTCAGGCCACCTTAGGTGGAGAGGAACCTAGCTTAACCGTTAGGGTCTGGTATCTGGAATCAGAATGCTTTGAGTTTGAAACACAGCTCTCACTTTACTCCCTTGGACAAATACTTTAATTCCTCATACTTTGCCATCTTCATATGTAAAATGAGAAGAATAATAGCATTTATAAGGTTCTTGAGGACTAAATGAGATATCTGTGTAAGACACATAGAATATGCCTGGTACTCAGTGATGGTGGTGGTGAGTTTTACCATGTATAGATCCTACCCCTAACTTTACTTGAATTTATAGTGTCCAACACCTGAATTACAATAATTTCTATGTCTCTTAATCCAAATTCTAGAGCAAAATCATCTGGCTCACCTTGGGTTAGGTTTTCACCCTGGTCAAGTCAGCTATGACTAGGAAGTAGAGTCTCCTGCACAGCATGGCCCCCTAAGCCCACCCTTTTAGCAGGCTGGGGACAATGACCTGGGCTGGGCAGGTTACCTGAGTATGTGCACTAGACTGACACAAAATAGAACTTAAATTTGCTTGATTTTCTCTTTCAAACTTCTCATAGTTTCCAAATATTTTGAAATGAATCAAAGTAATGTTATTTTTTATTTTGAAAAAGGAAAATGTCATTCTTCTGCATTCATTTCCCTGTGTTATAATAGTACTTTGTGTCTCTAATAGGTTAATACTCAGAGCCTATATAATGATCTTATTTATTTTTCAGGTTACAGAATACCTGTATGCTAATAAAATGGCTTTCCGATACCCAGAACCTGAAGACAAGGCCAAATATGTTAAAGAAAAAATATGGCGAAGTGAATATGATTCCCTGCTGCCAGATGTGTATGAATGGCCAGAGTCTGCATCAAGCCCTCCCGTGATAACAGAATAGAAGCACTCCCACTGGGAAGTATTTTCCATGCTTCAGGGAACCCATTTTTCAGACAAAAAGAGATAATGTTCTGAGATTTGTGGTGTTTTCTGTGTTTTATTCTCCCCCACTTTGCTTGACTGACTTTTCCCCATGAAGCTACACATCTTTTGGGGATAAATGTATTGTTAATGTCCACCAGTACTCTTCAATCAAATAACCATGATGCTTTAATTCTAATTTATAATCCATACCACATCTAAGAGATGTTAAAAATGTATTTGTGAATGTCTTTACTTACTTGTACTCTTATTCATACTTGCCAAAGTATTTGCTATTTACTGTTATAGGTAATAATCTTCTCTCACCTAGTTCTTTGAAGGCTACTAAAATAACAAATTTACTTTTATGGATGTGAGTATAGAATTTTGAGAGGAAGCCACATTTTAACCAAATTCCAAGGAAAAATTGTCATCTTAAAAATGTTCTTTTATATCTGCTTAATCTTACCTTCATGTTCTGAAATTCTCTTATAGTAGACAGGTTTAGGGAAATATGAAAATTTTACCCTATTATTTGTTTTCTGGAACTAAATCGAGGCTTATAACATCATGAGAGAGTAGTGGGAACTACTGTCGCCTTTAGATAAATAAAACAGTCGTTTTTAACAGTATATAAAAATCATAGTGTAACTTTTTTGTTTAATAAAAGTAATACCTTAAATTTAATTGCTCCAGTTATGCTATCTTATTGCCCAACTAAAAATTTAGGTTTGCTCATTATGAAAAACACATATTTTCATTACTTTCAGATACTAGGAGGGAGTATAGGATACTTAAACATATGACTAATACCATGTGACTTTTTAAGAATAAGTCGTGCTTCACATTTAAATGAGTCGTATTTAACTGAAGAGGCTATACACTTATTCCAACAGTGATGGGATGGTTTTTTGTTTTTTTTTTTTTGGAGACAGGGTTTCGCTCTGTCACCCTGGCTAGAGTACAGTAGCATCATCATAGTTCACTGCAGCGTGAAACTCCTGGGCTCAAGTGATCCTCCTGCATCAGCCTCCCGAGTAGGAGTAGCTGGGACTACGGGCATATGCCACCACACCCCAGCTAATTTTTCTATTTTTTTTTGTAGAGTGGGGTCTTGCTCTTGCTCAGGCTGGTCTCGAACTCCTGACCTCAAGCAACCCTGCCTAGGCCTCCGAAAGTGCTAAGATTACAGGCGTGAGCCACCTCGCCCAGCTTAGTGATGCTTTTTATTATTTGAAATAATTTTGGAATGTTCCTGTGATACATTTCTTTGCATATCATTAGTAGGGACAACTCTTTTTCTCCATTGAAGGTGAATTTAATTTTTTTAAAACCACCAAAATTAATTTAGAGTTAAGTGGGATGGGTAAGGTAGGTGTTGAGACCAAGAAATGCCATTTTTAATCCCAGTAAAATGGGTCATAATTGGTTAATGAAAACAGTTTTCTTATGTGGCTTACATACTGGAGAGCTCTAAAGGAAAATCAAGGCATTTTGAGAAATAGTATTGCTATGTATCTGCCTACCATGGTTGCTTTGAGGGCATAAAACTTTTAAATGCTCATTCTAGGATAGTAACAACAGCAACAAATTATTCATAGGTTCATATTTCTCTGTAGGGAAAAAGGGGCTTCAATTTTTTGTTCATTTTTTATTCTGCCTATAGATAAAGATTCATTCATAATAATTTTGAATATAATTTAATATTTTAAGAATGCTTGAAGTGGCATTGTCATTTGGAGTATGGGAAAATGCAGTTGGTTAATCCATTTAACAGATGAGTAAAGTCAGAAGTCTTTTTCATAAAATAAGGAATTAGGTCATGATTGGTTTCTTTTAATTAAAGATGAAAGCTTTATGTTTTTCATGTTACCTTTGTCAAAACAAAATCACCCCTAAAAATATTCTCTGTGTGAAATCTTGATTTTAGTTTAATATTAGAAGAATAATAATTACAATCCTGTTTTTTTGCTTAGTGCTTACTGTAGGCAGGAACATATGCTGAATTTTTCTAAGATGTTTGCTTATGTATGTCTTGTGCAATCCTGATGGAAATTTGTTAATGGAAATTATTAAATATTTTAAGGAAAAAAATAGGCTAAATGTCATATAGCCTGCTGAAGTAAGACAGAAATTTTAGATTTTTTTTAAAGCTAGCTATTCTCATTGTTATTTACCAACGAGTATTTTTTAACAAGTATCAATTATTGGTTGTAAATTAAAATTGTTTAATATTTAAGCTCAGGCTACAGGTGGGAACTATTAGCATTGAGGATTGGGGGAGGAAGGTCAGAATGGTATCAAATTGGAAAAGAAACTAAAACATTTGGGCCTTCTATGGGAACTGTTACCTAGCAAGAAGAAAATTCTTTTGAAAAACAGCAATAGAGAATCTTTCATTCTTTTGAATAGAGAAGAAATTCTGTAGATTAGAGTGGTAGTAATTATTTAGTAGGAAAAGATGAGAATACATGTTTTTCTAATCTGCCACCACCACCTGTAGTGTGAAACAAATTGGATAACTATCAAGGGTAAAGCTTATTAACAATAACGGGAAAAGTTTTTCAAGATTTTGGTTAAAATATTTTTAAAGGATTTATTCTTAACCAGGAGGTTGCCTCAGACTCACTGCAAAGCTTTAAAATGCAGATGCCTCTGCTCCCCCTCCTTCCAGGCCAGCGACCCTGGACTACCCCTGGACTGTGGGGACAGAGCCCTGGCAGGTGTCGTCTCAGCCGGTTCCCAGGTGATTCTGACACACTTCCCCTGCCCTCACAATCACTGCCTTAGAGCAGACATTAAAATCATCTGGAGAGCTAACCGATTTCAGATGCTGATGCAGGGGGTCTGGGGTGGGCCTGAGATTCTGCATTTCTGACAAGCTCCAGGTGGTGCCTATGCTGCTGGCACAGAGAGAGAACACACCGAGAGGCATCGCTCCAGAGTACTGCGTGTGGTGTGCAGTGTAAGTTTAGTGCTTACGTATCATATACTTCAACTTACGTGAAAAAGATCAACTGAAGTTCTGTTCTTACACAAAATACTTTTCATCTTGTTTTGTTGTATTTAGTTTTTACAAAGTATTAAAAAAAAATACGTTTTTAAACAAATGTTTCTGAAAATATTTAAAAGCTAGAATACTGTTTAATTCTAAATTTTAGATTCGTGGCATATCGATTTAGTAAAACCTAGCAACCAATTGTCATTTGCAAAAGATTATCAAGTAGACATTTGTCTATTTTATTATTAGTTCTCATGACATGACTTACCTTATCCTTTGTTTTTTCTTTCTCTAAATTATCAACCTCTAAAGAAATAAGATTTTACACATTTGCAAAAGAGTTGCTAGTGAATTAAAACCAAAACATAATTATTAAGGAGTGTGGAGCATTATTTACTGCTCTCAGATAACAGAAAGAATGGAGAATGGAGAAAGCCTTGCCTTGGAAAAATACTTCATCCAAATGCCCCTGTAGCTTTTTTCTCAAGCCCATTCAGTATCCCTCAAAGATAACATCTTCATACTCTTAAATAGCTCAAGGCTTCTGTTGAATTCACTGAAATGGAATCAGCTCTGTTGAGCACATGTAATACTTGAGAACATTAATATAAATCTCAAAGCTCTTAATTGGGGTTGCATTTAAAGGGAAGTCCTAAAGAATTAAATAGCATCAATATATTTTTTAAAAACCATTATAAAGCATGTCTGATGATAATATATTTCCATCCAAGACAAAACCACACATGTTCAGGTGCAGGCACATATTTCTGTCTACTTTACTGTCAACTGATTTGTGATTTGCACTTTGCATCTAAATGTTAAAATGAAAACTTCCACAGATGAGCTAAAGTAACACACTTCATATTTAAAATGTTCTAGGCAATTTGACTACAGAAGGCTTTCTCATCTGAGATCAGAATAAGATTTTTTTTAATGTAAGCAGAGAAAAAACTCAATGCTTTGATTCAAATATCAGTAAATTCAGTTGGGCCTAATTAGGGCATGACTCTATTGCATAATTCCCTCAATCCTTGCCAGGAGTTTCTTAGATAAACTAGTGATTAGATTTTAAAACATTAATTATTTTTCTTCCTTGGATAAGGAAAATTGTGCCTCTCAAAGGGAAAAGTAAATATAGAAATGTGGTCATAGTTAAGTTGCATAAAATAGACACATTAAGTCAAATGACTTGAACACTTTGTAACTTTCTGTAAACAGCATTTTGCCAA
The DNA here is from genome assembly GCA_023783475.1 of Daubentonia madagascariensis. Lineage (NCBI taxonomy): Eukaryota > Metazoa > Chordata > Mammalia > Primates > Daubentoniidae > Daubentonia > Daubentonia madagascariensis. Next base: position 11,565,437 of record JAKFHU010000901.1, read on the forward strand.
CAAACTGACTCTGTTCATATGGCTATTTAATCTTGTTTTTTCCAAGTAAAAACTTACTTGCCACTTTGCTATTTGGGAAGTTATTCCTACATTCAGCACACTTTAAGTTTTAAGACAGAAATTTGTGGGTATATATTCTTCAGTTTTCAGGATTTTCTTTTATGTTCTAGAAAAATTATTTTCCCTTTCCTAATTTTAAGTGTATAGTCTAGCAAATCATTGATTCCTATATAGTCATTGAATTATCACCAACACATTTGGTACATACAGTTGGCAAATAATGACAAACTAAATTTTATTAATAGTACCTACTCTGGGCCAGATGTTCTAAGCATCTTACATATTTAATCCTCATCATCACCCTCTGTTTCTGTGCCTGTGTTACAGACAAGGACAGAAGCACAGAGAGGTTAAACCACTTGCCAAAGGTCTCATGAGTGGCAGAGCCTGGACTCTTAGTTCAAACCCCTCTCAGAGAGAAGAAAGGCTTCTGTGTAGGCAAATTTATCAGGATCTTAAACACTTTCAAGAATTATTTCAGATGAAAATTCTCACCTATTCTTATAAGATTAGTCTTAGGTCCTTTTTAGTACATTTTACCAGTTCATTTGATTTTTACTTTGTTCCCATTCATAATTCAAATGTAATATAAACCTCTTTTATTCCTTAGTCTTCAGCATTTCAAGTATTGGATTACAGACATCTTCCGTCTGTAATGGAAACATGACAGATTTGGTTTTGAATTTGATAAATTACACCAAAGATTCTCAGTAGCCAGTTCACTGACATCTTTTGATTTAGTAATCTTCACAGAACCACAACTGTATCATTTCTGTGCAAATCAGTTTCAATAGCGCTTTCTATATTATAATATTCACTTTGTGAATCCACCCATGTCAATGTGCATTTGAATTATAAGGTATATTTTAAATATATGCATATGTAACTTCTTCCTTTAAAAGGTGAGAACAGCTAGAAAACAGTAATATAAATATGTGTGGAATGAGAAATAAATGAGATCTCTTTTAGCTAAATATTTGACAAAATTTCTGCCCAGTGTTTTATTATACTTTGCCTAGTGATCTTTAAAATTAACTAAAATTAAAACTGTATTTTTGCAATTGATACTTCTGGAGTTCCTTTGATAACATCCCAAGCATTAATGATTGACTTCAAGGAAGCTACGAGTTACAAGTCATTGCTCATCCTTGCTCATTGTTGTGTCAGAGATAAAATGATGGAATGAACAGTCTTGTAGTAATTGCTTATCGGAAAACCAGTTTCAGGGGAATGCCTGTGTAAAGCGTATTATACCAGATTGACTTCTTAGAGATGGTTCCCTGCACCGGTCTAAAAACTTCATAATTATGTGAATTATTTTTTCTTTTTTGTGATATATTAATTGTAATGAGATGTGTGTTATATTTTCTTAGTAAAATTTTCATATGTATAAAAAATGCTTTATGACCTTGTTTTTAAAGTCTACTGTGTGTAGGACACTTTGAAAACTTGGTATAATCATAAACCTTAAAACCCATGCACACACATACACACACACACTCCAGAGTACTTGATCCCTGGGGAATGTGTTGTTAGACATAAATTCACATGGGGAGTACTAGCTGGCTCATCTTTTCATTTCCTTTTGTTCGGCTTCCTACTCCATTTCTCTAATTTAATCACAACAGTAAAGGAATTATTTCTCACCTCTTCTCCTCTCCCACCCAAATCTCCCCACACACAAACATCAAGACCCTAACGTTAAAATACAAACCAGGAAGGACTGTATGTTGATTCTATGATCAAGGGGGGAAATGATATAATAGCTAATACCTACTGAGTGCTTACTCCAAGTCAGGTGCTGTTCTAAGTACCTGCTGCATATTTACTCATTTAAACTTCACAACATCCTTAAGAGGTGTAGGTACTAATATTTTTGTGTTTTACACAGATGTAGAATCTGAGGCACAGAGACATTAAGGTCATGTAGCTACTAAAATGGCAACATGAGGATTCAAATCTCTTACATCATGGTTTGACAAGACCCAGACCCTATTTAAACCAGACTCCACCTACTCTGAGCCTACAGCCCATGCAGCAGATCATCATAGTCATGCTGTCTGTCTCATTTGGTAGTTATAATCACTAACTGCAAGAAACCCTTCATGCTGCCTAGCATTTCCCCATCCAGTGACTCTGATACCTTCCCTGCTGTCAAATCTCTGACATCCTCCTGCATCCTCACTCACACTTAGTAGATACACTTGCCCCCTATCTCACAGAGAAATGGAACATTAAGAAGAGAATGTCCTTAAGCTCCCCATCTCCCCAGGTACCTTGAGAAAGTGAAAAGCAGCAGCCCCTGACACCCAGGAGCTTGCCTTGCTGTTGCTAAGAGCTGGGTTGAAACTCACCTGGCCCTGGTGTTCTGTTAAATATATACCATTTCACAAAACATCAACATCAGACAAGGTCACTCTGACCATTGTAAACTAAAAATAAAATCCTAACCCCCACCCTCGACTGAATGGACCCCCTGTTGGCCAAGGGAACCCCAGAAAAACCTTAAAACTGAGTTCCCAGCCATGAAGGGAAGGCAGGTTGGACAAGCCTCCTTATACCTCCTCCCTTTTAGAGTTTAGACTAATTGCAAACAGGAACTAAGGCCATGTAAGGCAAAGGTTAAGCTACACCTGCAAGCCATCAATTTGCTTAACAGATCTCTTTGAGTATATTGTGGCTTGCTCTATGATTAACAGACATCCTTATCTTAAAACATTTCTTTCTACTGCTTCCAAGCCTTTAGACAAAGCTTTATTTCTTTAACCAATTACAAATCAAAGAATCTCTGAACCTGCCTGTAACCTGTAACCACTCCCCTCCCTTAAGATGTCCTGCCTTTTGGGGCCAAATCAATGTATACCTTCCATGTGTTAATTTATGATTTTTACCTACAATTCCTGTCGGCCTAAAATGTATAAAACCAAACTGTAACCCAACCACCTCGGGACCACTTAAGGCTTGTTGGGTATGGCTCCCGGGCCAGCAGTCACTCATATTCAGCTCAGAATAAACCTGTTTAAATTATTTTACAGAGTTTGTTTTTGTCTGTTAACACCATGATGGATCAAGATAAAAACAAGCCACTGTGTAATCATGTCTATACACAAACAAAACATAGGCATTGTCCAAACCACAAAATAACCAAACACCCCCTATCCTAGCAAGTGTGATTGACTACTGATTCTTTACCAATTGTAATTTTAGCTCAATCTAGTCTGCACTCCTATAGTCAAGATTTATTGAAATAACCAATCATATTTCCTTTGATAAATAAGTAATTTGTGGGGGGATGTTTTGAGACCATGTAAAAAACCTGTTGCTTATCAAACTTTCACGCACTAAGTTTTAACATAAATCAGTTTTCTAACTCTATAATTTCTTCTATAGTTATTAGTTGGCATTCTATTGTAAGGAAGAGTTTTTCCTTCTTCCCAATTACTTTTTTCATTTATTTATAATGGTAGGGACTTACGGATTCTTATTTTAGTCAATGGGCTGTTATCATTACTGTCATTTACTCTGATGTTCAGATGGTCTGAGATTTGGCCAGATGGAGTCCCTTTGCCCTGGCTCCTGAATCCTTTAATTGAATAACAGGTCCCACAATTATTTGGGTATTTTCTTATTTTTGATACAGCAAGTTGTTCCAAGTTCATCTCGTGCTTTCCTTTCCTCAACTCTGGAATCATTCGTTTTTCTGGGGTCCCCTCCTCCTCTTAAAATAATCCCATCGCTTGACCTCCGGGTCGACCCCACTGTTCCGTCTTTGTCTCTCATGCATGGGCTGCTCTTCCTGATTCTCCTTTGCTGATCCCTCCTCCTGGAACACTGGAATGCTGGGGATCGGTCTGTGGATCCCTTTTCCAGCTACAGTCTTATGATCTCCTGGTTTTTGAACAATTTAATATGCTGATGATTCCCAAATGGATATACCCAGCCTGGAATCATGCTGAATTCCAGACTTACTTACCCTGTTGCCTCGCTCAGCACCTCCGTTTGGCTATTTGACAGACATCTGAGAGTTAACCTACCTAACAGGGAGCTGATGTTCTTCCTCCCCCAACCTGCTCTTTCCAGTCTCCTCATTTTACATAAAGGCCAGGGTCAAAAGCCTCGGAGTTCTCCTCTTATCCTTTCTCTGCCGGCTCACGCCAGATCCCGCAGCAATGCTTGTTGGCTCTATCTTCGCACGCGCTCGCTCGGAATCTGACTACTTCTCAGCGTCTCCCCGCCGACACCCGCGACGTCACGCCGCATCTTCCCCTGGGCTACTGCAGAGCCTTCCTCACCGGACTCCCACCCTTGCCGCCTATAGTCTATTCTCAGCAGAGTAGCCAGAGTGACCCTTTTAAATAGAAAACAGAGCAAGTTACTCTTCTGTTCAAAACCCTCTATGGCTCCCTATTTCACTTAGAGTAAAAGCCAAAGTCATAGCGCCACGAAAGGCCCTGTGTGATCTCCCACCACAATTACCACAAACTGTCCCCCAGGGTTGACAAGAATCGCATGCCGGGTTCTGGACAGAAATATAGTAATAATTAAGTCAATCAGGCTGCTCTTTGGCCCACTTCCTTGTGGCTGCTTACTAACCAAAGGTCACTAATAGCACCAGATACTGACTATTTGCATCCCCCTTGTTCCTGTAAAGAGGATTTCTCACTTTAGAATCATGAGGCGTTTAAGAATTGCTTAAGATGTTTTTCAGATTCCAGTGAAACAGCTGGCCCCAAACCCTTTTGAAGACCCCCACGGAGGAACCAAATCAGAATGAGAACACAGTTTCTTTATCTCCCCTTCCCATGACTTTACCCTGCACTCTTCAACCAATCAACAATCCTGGCGCTTTGGCCCACTCCAAACACCTTAAAATCCCTAGCCCTGAACTCCTCAGGGAGGTGGATTTGAGGTTTCCTCTTGTCTCCTTGTTCAGCGGCCTTATGACTAAACCTCTTTCTCTGCTGCAACCCAGTGTCCCCACGTGTTGACTTGCCGCACGCATTGAGCAACCAATCTATTACGGTCACACCACCACCGACTTCCCTGGCCTCATCTCCTCCTATTTTCCCCCTTCTTGCTCCATTGCAGCCACATTTGCCTTGAGCACACCAGGCAAACTCGCAGGCAGGGTCTCGGTCTTTGCTGCATCCTCTGCCAGGATCACTCAATATTTCCACAGCCTGCTTCTTCACCTCCTTCAGGTTTCTGTCCAAATGTCCTTTTTGGGGAGGCTTTCTTTGACTCACCCTTTTAAAAATCGCAGCCCAAACTTCCCAGCATACTTTGTCTCTCTTCCCTACTTATTTTTCTTCATAGAACTTGTCACCATCTGATGTAGTATATATTTTACTTACTTTGTTTATTATTTGTCTCTCCCAAGTAGAATATAAACTCCATGAAGACAAGGCCTTTTGCCTGTGTTGTTCGTTTTTGTATCCCCTGCACCCAGAACAGTGCCCAGCTCATTATTTGTTGAAAGAATACATTCTTCATCTGGGGATTGGTGAACAGCTCCAGGGAGTCCGCGAAGCCTCTGGAATAATATAGGACACTGTGCTTGTGCCTCTTGGAGGGAGCGGGTCCATCACCCCTATCAAATTTTCTAAAAGGCCCTTTCTTCACCTGAGATAGGTTAAAGCTTCTTTATTGGAAGGGCTGGCATGGAGAAATACAGGTCCCAATTTTCACTGGGGCTGAAATAGGTAGATAGACCAATAAAAGGCTTTTATGGTCTCTAAAGCAAATAACACCCAGATACCTCAGCAAGAGCAGTGGATCAGCACCTCCTTCCCCAAAGAGTAACTGCTGTGTTCCTGAATCATGAACAATATGGACCTCAAATACACCTGGTGTCTGTGTCTAACCACTGAATAGAGGGTAACTTTAAAAACAAATAATTTTCTTTCTCAAGCTGGTCTAAAAATTACACTTAAGACACTGCAAGTATAACAACCATGAGCAGATCTCCAATGCCTGGGAGTATAACTACCAGCCCCAAATTGCTGCGCTCTGAAATCCATGATCATTCACAGGGAAGCCATGCCTCCTATGGGATGTTCTCAGCCAACGACTTAGCACAGCAAGGATAATACAGCAGGCCCATTCCTGGGATACAGGGGACTCCTCTGATAGGTAATTTTAGCTCAAAGCCTCCTCTGTGTCCTTGTCAAACTCAGAGATATACTTCAATCTAAGGCACTTCTTCACCCAACCTTTCTTCCTGCATCATGGTCTGAATGAAGGCTCTCACAGCCTCCCCACTTTCAGGGGCATTTACTCTAATGAATCACTTGCATGTTTATTCTTGTCTTAGTGTCTGCTTCTTGGATGACCCAGACTAACACAACAGGTGATTTAGGATGTAGGTTTGTAGATTAGAAACACTAAAATTATTAGAGCTATTGGTAACATAATTAGACTTTCTGGATTTTGTTATAGTATTTCTTTTCCAGATATACTATCCCAACTCCAGACCATATTGTGAACTAAGCTAACCCAGTTTGGACATATGATCCTCAAACAGATACTTCAGGTCAATAACAATACCAAAGAGTTTTGAAGCAGGTGAGGGTTAGCCACCCCCTACAACTTTACTACTAGGTTTTAATAAAAACAAGTCTCAGACCAAATTCTACCATGTATGCAAACATTCATTAAGCAAATATTCACTAACAAGCAGACACAAAACAATTTTCATGCTACCATACTGTCTTAGTCTGCTCTGGCTGCCATAACAAAATACCAGAGACTGGTGGCTTAAACAACAGAAATTTATTTTCTCACAGTTTTGGAGGCTGGAACTCCAAGATCAGGGTGCCAGCATGGTCTGTTTCTTGTGAGGGCTTTCTCCCTGGTTTGTACATGGTCACCTTCTCGCTGTGTGCTCATATGGCCTGTTTTGGTGTATGCATGCAGAGAGAGAGCACACTCTAGTCTCCCTTCCTCTCTTATAAGAACACTAATCCTGGATTAGGGCCCTATCTTCATGACCTGATTTAACCTTAATTGCTTCCATAAAGGCCCCATCTCCAAATACACTCACATTGAAGTTTAGGGCTTTAACATTCAAATTTTGGGGAGACACAGTTCAGTACACAGCATGTACTACACATTTGATGACATTCTAGCTCTCTGTCATTGTACAGCCTCTGACCACACCTTCTAGGAAAGGTTCACTCAAGGAGAACCACATTCCAGAGACAGGATTTTGTGCCCTCTAGTTGGCATCATGAAATCAGAAATGGCTCCACCCAGGACAGATAGGGAGGGAATCCAATCTCAGATGCAATCCCAAGGGTATAGGTCATAGTCTCAGTGGATTCTTTAATGTGTTTACCCAAGGGTGGCGAGGATCTCTGAATTGTTTCAGCCGATCTACCTATATTGAATACCTCACATTTTACCAATAAGAGCCCATTTCTAACATTCTTCATGCTAATTAATAAGTCACTAGAGTCACCAATAAAATCTGTTTTTGACATTCAATATGCTCATTAGCAAATCATTGGTTTTTGATCAAAATGATAACAGCAAAAGGTCTTGTGGTAGCTACTTTTGCAGTGTAGCCCTTCCTAATATAAGGTGATCACTCCAGGACTCTTGATAGCATACTGGCTGACCACCCCTAAAATTAAAGCTTAGACTAATTGACAAATATTTAATATCATGCTAATATACTGAAATATTTAAAAGCCAATTACAGCCATTGTAACAGATCATCTGTCCCAATTTGATTTAGAAAACCATCACTACAGATTTGGGAGGAGAAGGATGGTGTTTAACAATGCTGTTAAAGAAGGGTAAGGAAATGGTTAATTTGAGTGAAATCCAAGTGCCACCATTACAAAAAGAAACACAATATAGAATGAATTGAGGAAGAAGTAGGTTTAGATGAAGAAAACAAAATTTCTGTGTTGGTCAGTCAAGTTTGAGGTGCATTTTAGACATATTTTGGGTGACACTCAGCATCCAACCCTCTATTTTGGAGTGATTTCCCATGATGTATAGTGAGGCAGGGTATGGAGTATGCTGTCCTCTACTGTGGAAGTCAAAGCAGGTACAGGGAAGATTCTCCTTCCCCCCACCTTATGGCAGCCAAGAGCACAGTCAAGCATCTAATGGTGTTGTGTCATGGCAGCGCTCTAAGGAGGCTCTGAGGCAAGACTTTGGCTCTTGTTCCTGCTGCCTCCATTAGCTCATATTTCCTGTCAATTCTATGGGCTATCCAATCTCCTTTCAGTTTGCTCAAATTAGCAAAATTAATTTCTATGCTAGTAACCAATAATTCTGCCTGACATACAATGAAGATGTCAACTATTTATGAGTGTGTATACATTAGCCCATTCAACTAGACTTTACGCAAATTAAGGACTAGGGTTGTCTTTTGTTTGTATTGTTTAATCTCAAAATCTCTTTCTCACCCAGTCCAGGGCTCTTTCTCTACATAGGTTTAGGCAGTGCTTGATTTCACATAATCAAATGATTAACAAATAGCTTCTGAATATAATTTGAAAGAGAAAAATAAATCCATGAAGTCTGCCATGTTAGCACTTTGCTGGCTGTGAAACTTGCCCACAACTTTTTCCTAATTTGTAATCACAGGCATTATCCTTCTCCCTTAATTCCAAGTCAGTTACACTTGTAGATGAGGCAATAGATAGGTTCCATTTACTGATTCTAGAAGACCACCATTATATAACATGTAGGTGACCTCTAAGCAGAAAGCAGGAGAGAAAAGAGAAGGAAGCTTTCTCCTTCTGTACAAATTGTTTTATTAGATGTGCTAGGTATCACTTTAAAATGACTCACATTTGAATAGCACTTTACAAAGCATTTTCAACAAACACCATTTAGTCCTTATAACAAAAGTTTGAGGTGAGAAGAGCAATTATTTATTTTATTTTATTTTTTGAGACAAGGTCTCTGTCAGCCAGCCTAGAGTGCAGTGGTGTCATCATAGCTCACTGCAACCTCAAACTCCTGGGCTCAAGCGATCCTCCTGCCTCAACTACCAGAGTAGCTGGGACTACAGGTGCGTGCCACCACACCTGGCTAATTTTTCTTTTGTAGAGATGGGGGGGGTCTTGCTCTTGCTCAGGCTGGTCTTGAACTCCTGGCCTCAAACGATCCTCCTGCCTTGGCCTCCCAAAGTGCTGGGATTACAGGCATGAGCCACCACACCTGGCCAAGAACAGCAATTATTAGCTTCATTTTACCAATGGAAAAACAGGCTTATAAAAGTTAAATGACCACCTGACCAAGATCACCCAAATAAAAAGGGGCAAAATCAAGACTCAAACTGTCTTTTGACTCAAAAGTTCATGTTGTTAAGCAATGAGAAAAGAGAAATGACAAACTGGGAAAAAGTATTTGCAATTTATTTTATAGCTACAGAGTTATTATCCCTAATATACAGAAAGCACCTAAAAAATCAAGAAGATAAAGGCCACCAATACAATATTGTTATTTCCTTGCTTATTGTTTAGTGACTGCTGGATTATTTTAGTGGAGTCTATCCCTCCCTAGCCCACATAGTTAAGATTGTGATATTGCTCCTCAGGAGGCACAGCCTTGGGTATGCCCACAATCATCCTAAAGTGACAGTGGCGTGGACAGTGCTCTCTTTGGCTGTCTTATTCTCCCAGCTGTTCAGCTTCCCTAATTTGCCAACTGATTGCTTTATTGTTTTCAACAACATCCTAGGGCATAAATTGTTCCACAAACTAAAGCAATCAAATTTGGGCTCCTTTGGAGGGCTGTTTCTTCAGGTCAGTGTCTGAGTTTTGTTTATTACCTTTGTTTTTAATATAACTTAACTGTGAATTTATGTAATATGATTTAAAAATAATTGCTATGTTTAATAACCAGCTTACAAAATTCCTCCAAATTTGCCAATTGGCTCTTGTAAGCCAATACAATGTGGCTCCAGCATACCACAGGACATATCCTGGTAGTTACGTACAGTGAAAATATTGTGTTTTAAAGTTACTTAACAATTGTTTTTTCCATGTTGTTATGTCATCGACCTGATATACAATTAGGCTCCTTTGTTTGTTTTCTATTTGTAGGTATTGCTTTCTTTCTTCTTAAATTTTTTAAAAATTATGTAAATTACTTACATGGGTTCCAAAGTAAAAATTATATTCAGAAAAGTTTCACTTTTGGGGATTGCTAGGGTACCAACTCAGTATTGTGAAAAGTGATGAATAAAAGGAAAAAATGAAGCATAGCATTTATCCTGCTTTCCCCTCTATAAATCCTATTTCACAGTAGCCAAGTAGTTGATGAAAGACAATTTTTTTAAAAGAAGAAATACAGCTAATAAATGCAAAAGGAATGATAGAATTAAAACATCACCATTATGTAACCTCTAATGAAATAAATGGTCCTAAACTGGGCATGGTGGTGCGCGCCTGTAGACCCAGCTACTTGGGAGGCTGAGGCAGGAGGATCACTTGAGCCCAGGAGTTCAAAGCCAGCCTGGACAACATAGGAGACCTTGTCTCAAAAACAAGTCGGGGGAGATCTAGAGAAGAATCATCAATGGATAGATTATAGGTAACAGGGATGCATTAGTTTGATGGAAATTTTGTAATCACTGGATCAGGCTGACAAAACTTGAACCACTGATCAATTATAGCATCATTTTAGACACTAGTAAATACACAATGCAACCTATGAAGTATTTTTGTCCTCTCCCAACAAAATCCTAATTTAATCAAGCATCTGGAATCTAACTACTAATTTACAGTAAACACAAGAATTAGAGGAATAAATCAAATGACACTACAAGGAAGCAATTGGTGAAATCTAGAATTTTAGACATTCTACAGGACAAGTGACATGGTTTCTTCAACAAAAAATGGTATAGAAAAAAAGAGGAATGTTAACGATTAAGAAAGACTTCAGAGGGCCAGGTGTGGCGGCTCATGCCTGTAATCTCAGCACTTTCGGAGGTTGAGGCAGGAGGATTGCTTCACTTGAGCCCAGAAGATTGAGGTTACAGTGAGCTATGATCACGCCACTGCACTCCAGCCTGGGTGACAAAGTAAGACCCTGTCTCTAAAAAAAAAGAGAGAGAGAGAGAGAGAGACTTAAGAAACAAATTCAGTGTATGAATTTTGTTTGGATCCTGATTTGAATAAGGAAACTCTAAGAAGACTTTTTTGAGGCATTCAGAGAAATATAAATACGGGCTGGGTATTCAAATATGTTAAGTAATTATTGCTTATTTTGGTGGATTTGATAATGGCATTGTGGTTGTATTTTTTCAAATGTCCTACATCAAATTAGTAAAATTGATGTATGCATAATGGTACTAAATAAAGAATCACTAGTTACTCTTGGGGTTGCCAAGTCATTATAATGAAAACTGGTGTGGCCAATTGTTTCCTTGTGATGTCATTTAACTTATTCCTCTATCCCTTGTATTGAAGTATTAGTCTTGTTTTTCCTGTCCAAGTGTATTTCAGAATAATAAAATAGCTGATGAAGGAAAGATTCTTCTTTATAGAAGGAGTCCAGCTAATAAATATAGAAGGAATAATGGAATTACAGAATTACCACTCTGCAACTCCAAATGGAATAATGAATTCTGGCAATGATCAATGGTAGTTATTAAAACTATTTGGTGAAGGCTAATAGGAAACTTCATAATGGATAGATCAGGCTAACCACACCTGAACCCACTAGATATTTCCAATATTCCTAAATTGTTAAACATCCCTAAGGTTGTTTGACACTTGATATGATACAAGGGTAAGTACCCAGCATCACCTATGAAGTAGACTTGACAAAAAAAAATCCTGAATCAGAAAGAGCCTCTAGATCTAAATCCCATGTAGTAGAGTAAATACAGAGGACAGAAGAACATGGTAAATGATACCATGGAGATGTAGACAAGTCCAGAATTTCAGAAATGCTAGAGGACAAATGACCCAATTTCTTCCACAATTAAATGACAAGAAAAAAGAAGAGAAGAAATAATTAGAGAGTAACAGAGACTTAGGAAACATACCAAATACAATTTGTGAATCTTTTTTGGATTCTGATTCAAACAAACCAACTACATATGAGATATTTGGGAACAATTAGGAAAATGTGAACATTGAGCAATTATTAGAATTTATAAGGAATTAGATTATATTAAGAAATTATTGTCAATTTTTCCAGGTATGATAATAATATTGTAGTTATGTTTTTTTTAAAAAGAACTTTTTTATTTTTTGACTTTATATTTTGATTTTCTAATTTGAACAAATGAGTTTCAAAAAGTTATGAGATGATCAGGAAAATTTGAACAGTGACTGAATATTTGATATTAAGGAGTTATTTTCTTCTTTGTACAATATGATAATGATATTATGGTTGTATTCTTAAAGCCTTGTTTTTATATTTACATACTGAAATGCCAACCATCATTACATAGTAAGGAGATTTTTTTAAAGGGTCATTAAATGCTTACAGAAGTATTTGTGGATAAAATGATATTATGCCTGGAATTTGCTTTAAAATAATCCAGGGTTTTGTTGTTGTTGTTGTCTCTGGAGGGGGAGGGGTTATAGGTGAAACAAGATGAATCAGATGTTGCTAATTATTGAAGTTGAGTGATGATTATACATAAAGGTTCATTAAACATTTTCTCAACTTTTGTGTGTTTGAAATTTTCCACAATAGAAAAACTTTTAAATGAACAAACAGTTCTATCCACTATTCTCTAGAAGTATGAGAACCTCTGATAAGGGGAGCGGCAGGAAGCTTTGATGGACGGGTAGGAACAAGTCCTGGACAGGTCTACGGAGGGACTGCTCTGGAGGACCCCTAGCTGAGTTGTGATCAAGACTAAGCTGTAAAATGATATGTGTTTTCTTGAGCAACTTTTAGCTAGGCAAATGTCAGGATAAATAAAGTTCAAGTTCTGGTGTTTAATACTTCATCCCACTTGACCAAGTCCGTTTTATTTTTCCCGTTCCACGACATTAATTCAAATCTCACCCATCCTACAAGATCCAGTTCAAGTCCTACCTCTTCCTCACTGACCTCTTGGCTGCTGACATCCCTTTTCCTGTATCTTACCCCTTCTTTTGCTTTCTCATTAGTTCCCTCATATTGTTAGCTGATTGTTTCCTGGTATCTCTTTTTCCAACCTGAGTGTAGGCTTCTTAAAACAAAGGACCATGACGTATTTTTAAAATTCTCTCAGCCCTCAAAATAATACTGTCCACAAAGTCGGAGCTCAATTAATACTTGAATAAATAAGATTCTAAAGAGCCCCCCAAAGTAGACCAATTAATGGTTTTTGAGCCAAGAAGGGTGGGGTTGGTTCTTGATCCCTCTTTCCTGTTAAAAAAAACCCCACTCTTATTCCTATTATGAGGCTGCTGGATACTGTGGCCACTTCAAGTACACTGAGCACGGAATCAGTGCACCTGGCACCACACAGGAGTCTGAAATACTTTTTTTAACGTTGGAATTTAAACTGAAGGAATTTTCCCGTCGTGGTTGGGGTCGCCGCGTCCCGTTCTGTACACCGCAGGCCTGCACTTCTCACTCTCGCGTCTGCGGCCTAAGAGAACGCGTCTGCACGGCTTGGGGTGAGTACAGCACAATCAGCGGCAGGTTTTAAGCAAATGTGAGTATTTCAGTGTATCCTTGGACCAGGAAAATGAAATACACGAGGAGGCTCATCAAGGTACACGGTCAGGTCATGCTGATACGAACTCCGACTCAAAGGCTTTTGGTGATTATAACATAGTAAGATTCATTCCAACCAAAGACTAAAAATTACACGAACATATGTATGAGCAAAACATCAGGAAGAACAGTCCTGTTTGAAAAGTATTGCACGGAAAACAAAAAGCAGAAGAGTAGCGTTTCCGCTCTCGGCGCAGCCCGTTCTGCTGCGCCCCCGCCAGGGTCACCACCACCATCTTACGCACAGCGACCCGGAGGGAGGAGAGCGCCCTCCGGCACTGTCCTCGCCGCCCCCTGGGGTCCCGCAGCGCTCTTGGAGCCAGGCCCCGGCGCGCGCCACCGAGCGCGGACCTCCCGCGCGTCCTAGAGCGGCCGCGCGGGGCCAGCCGGCAGCGCACTTCCGCCTGCGCGCGCCGCCGCCCCGCGGACCGCTGGGCCTCGGTGCGGGCCTGCGCCTCCCTCGGCTCGTGCCGCGGGCCTCGGGGAGAGGGTGAGTGGGGCAGGGCGCGCCGGAGGGGGGCGGGCGCGCTTCCTCGGGACTCGCCGGCTCGACCAGGCCCGGCGCGGGCGACAGAGGCCCCGGGAGCGCCTGGAGCGAAGACGCGCCTCGTCCACCGCCCCGGGCCGGAGCCTCGGTCGCCCGGCGCTGCCGCCGCCGCCCACCCGCCTTTTGCGAGACTGAGACCGTCTCGTCGGGAAGCCTGGGCTCGCTGGCGGCGGGAGACCTGGCCTCTGGCCCTGGCTGTGCCTCGGCCGCGCTCTTTCTCTCTCCGGCCACGGTTCTTTCAGCTCTAAAATGGAGGACGGTCGTGTCTGCCCTGCGTACACCGCAGGGTGATTGCGGGGCTGGCGCTGCCCGCCTGGAAACGAAGGAGCGCTGTTTCTCAACCCGGCAGCCATTAGACTCCCCTGGGAAGCCTCCCAAATGCTGAGGCCCCGTCACCTCCAGGTGATTGTGATCTGCAGCCGGGACCGAAACCACGGGCCCAGAGTATGAAATGACAGTACTGTGATCACGACCGGAATACGCACTTCGTCGAAGGTGGATCACAGTGTTGAGAAAGCAAGCAGCTGTTTTTTCCTCCAAGAAGACAGGGTCGTAATCTGGTTTGCTCAATTTTAATTCCCAGTGCCCAAAATGGTGCATGTCACAAAGCATGCACCACCGATCAAATAAATTAATTTCTAATTACTTCCCAATTTACTGGGAGGGTTTTGCTTATATTTGGTTCGATTTTAAGCTTTTTATTATGGAAACTTTCAAATATATACAGAAATAGTACACTGAACTCCCAGTTCATGATCAGTCTTGTTTCATCTATTACCCTTATCCCCACTAGTAGTTTAAAGCAAATCTGAAATGTACCATTCCATCTGTTAAGTACTTGTTTATGTTTATGAAGCACAATAACTTTTTTAAACATAAAGCCATTATTAGTCTAATTAGCATTTCATATTATCCTCTACTATCCAATCAGCGTTTACATTTCTCCATTTGTCTCCCCCACTCCCCATCTGTTTGTCCAAATCAGGGTCCAAACAAACTACACATGTTGGTTGATGTCTCCTGAATTTCTTTTAAGCTCTCTATCCTTCCCTCTTTACTTTTTCCCTTGTATTTTACTTGAAAAACAAGTCATTTGTCCTGTAAAGTTTCTACATCCTGGATTTCGCTTTTTCCATACCTGTAGTGTCCTTTAATAAGCAGGTATTTAAATCTACAGCCCTTTTCGGGTTTCAGGTTCTACTTTTCAGCAAGAAAACTTCATGGGTACTGTGTATTTCATAATGCATCACATCAGAAGTTAGATAAAATCTTGTCTTTCTTTGTGGACCTTTTATGTACAAATAGCACCACAGGCTAACCAAATAATTGGCCAGGGAATTATAGAAGGATGCCAGCTAATAACTGCAAAAGGAATGAGAGAATATCACCTTTTGGCAACCCCTAATGAAATAATGGATCCTGGCAATGATCACTAGTGGCTGTTAACATCAGAAAAAGAGAGCCAGACAATGCGTGCCTCGTGATGGGCTCCTCATACCACTCCAGTATGCTTGGAGTAATGGAGATGGGGGGGTGTAGTTGAAACAAGATTCCCCGTGAGTTGGTAATTGTTGAAGCTCAGTGGTGGGTATGTGGCAATGCATTATACTAATCTACTTTCTGTATGTGTTTGAAATTTTTCATAATAAAACGTTTTTTTAGAAAGATTGGCCAGTTGACTAATGAGGTCAGGTCAGCCTGATCCAGTCGATTATAGTTCTCCGTTAGCCTTTCACGAAGTGGTTCTCAAATCTGACTCCACATTAGAATCACGGGAGGAAGGCTTTATTTTTTTCTCCTTTTAAAATTTTTAATACTAAAACACATGTCTCACTTGCAGAATTTCCTGTCTAATTGTTCTGGGATGGAGCCCAATCATTAATATGTTTTAAAAGCTCTCCAGGTGATTCTAACTATGCTTTCAGGGTTACGTACCACTGGTCTAGATCCGTTACTTGTTAGGGATGGCAAAATGATTATTATCCCTTCTGCATTTTATTAGCTTTTGCAAATTTTAACTTTTTACATTCTGTTTATTCTCACCTCTCTTGCAAACTGTAATCCAATAGGGAAGCCTCTGCAAATTAAGCTCCTTAATTATCAGAGGAAGACTTGATCTTGGAGGTGAAAATGCAGAGTAATACATGGAAAGGTAGCAGTAACCTCAAGACATATGTGTAGGGTAGAGATGTACCACCTTGTATGTGGAAGTTGTGGGGAGCAAGTTGGTGAGGAGCTGTTTACCAAATTGGAAAGGAAGACTAGGTGATGTGTAGTTAGAAAAGCATGTTTGGCCTTATGACACATTTTTTAAAAATCTATCAGTATTAAATAAGTTAAATACAATACATTTAAATTAAATAGATGAAATTGGAACCTAAAACTGTCCAAAGATTTAAAAGAAAGATTAATAATCTCCCTTCTGACCCCCTGCCCATCACTTTAATCACCCCTGAGATAACCAATATTAACGGTATGGTGTGTGTCCTTCCACACCAGACTTTGTCTTATATAAATATAGGGGTTTGGGGCGTTGTTGTTATAAAAATGAGATCATACCATAGCTATCTGTAACTTTTCTCACTGTCATCCCTCCCGGACAATAGTTAGAGGCATGACTCTTTATTAGCTGCAGAATAAATAGTTAGTAAACAGTTAATATAATAATAGTATGAGTGTATAATAACATATTCAACCATTTCCCTATTGACATAGTCAGATTGTTTCCATATGTTAGTCACTTAAAAACACCACAACAAACATCATTGTACTTAGATCCTTTAATTCTGTGGGGTAGATTCCCCAAAATGGGATTGCTGGGTTAAAGCATATTAACAGCATTATTATTGGTAATATATATCACCAAATTATTCTCCCAAAACATAATGGTAATTCATACCTCCACCACCAGTAACTTATGATAGTACCCATTTACCCTCATCCTGGTTAGCACTGGCTAGCATTGCTTCATTGATATTTGCCAGCTGATGTGTGGAAAATGATCTCTCTTTTTTCTTTAATTTGCATTCCACTAACTACCTGGAGACTGAGCACTTTTCTTTTTATTTATTTACTTTTTATATTTATGGATACATAATAGTTGCCTGAGCACTTCATGCTTACTGGCCATTTGGATTTCTTCTGTGATTCCTGTGTTATCCTTGGCCTATTTTTCTATTACATCAATATTTTTACTTTTTGAAAGCATTGGAATAAACTTTTTTCTTAGGGGCATTTACCCTTTGTCATAAGGGGTGCAGATAGTTTTCTCCAGGTGCTTTTTCTCCTTTGACTTTTTGAGTCTTTTGATACATAAAAGTTTTTATGTAGTGAAAATGTCTGTTTTTTTTAATTTCTGGGTTTCCTGTCTTGCCAATAAGGACTTTCTCATCCCCAAAGTCAAACATGTACAAATTCTCCTAATTTTTTGAACATATTTTATTGGATTTTTTACATTTAAATTTCACACCCATGTGGAATGTATTTTTATCTACAATGCAAAGTGAGCATCTTGCTTTGCTTTTTTCTGCAAGAACAGCCAGTTATGTCAGGGCTGTTCATTAAATAAACCACCCTTTTTGTACCTTTGTTATTTACTGTATTGATTCCCATACATTCTCGATTTATTTATGGACTTTCCCTTCCCTTTCACCTGTATTTTTGTGCCAATATTATTGTGTTTTAATTACATCTGATTAATGTAGTAAATGTTAATATCTAGAAAGGCAGGTCACTAATTACTACTTTTGTAATTTTCTTGTCCATTCTCAGACATGTGTTTTTTCTTCCATGTCATTTTTGGATTGTTTTTGTTACAAGAGAAACCCTACTGGAAATCTCACAGGATTTGCACCAAATATATCAACATTAATTTTGGAAAGATGAATATTTCTGTGATATCAAGTCTTCCTATAAAGGAATATAATGTGTATCTCCATTATAAATTGTTTTGTTTATTTATTGCTCCTGTGAATGGGATTTTTTCCCCCATTTCTGTTTTTATCTGGTTATTGCTAGGGCTGAGAAAAACTACTGAAATTTCTGTATATTTATCTTATATTTAGCTTTCTGTCAAATTTTCTTATTATAGTAGTTTTTCTTAAAAGTATTATGTTTTCCTCCCTGCCATCAATGTGGATAATCTATAATTGGTTAGGTATATGTTTCAGTTCATTCTCATTTATTCTATTTGATACATACCTTCCATCACAGAAATATATCACAGACATCAGATGTGCCCAGAAAATAGTGAAAGGAACAGTGCCAGGAGTTGGCAGAAATCTACACATTCAACAGGTTATCGCTGATAGTTAAATAGCAGAGTTCCAAGTCCTAACCAGTCATGGACCCTGACATGTAGGGATTGAGACATTTGCTCAGCATTGTGATGAAGTGTCAGCATTACTGTAGAGTATGTAGAGCATTACTGTTGTTTATGATCATTCAGAGAAAGGGCTGATCACCATGGGCACCAGGGACACCAAATGGAAAGCATCATTAAATACCATCTCTTGCTCAGAATCTCAACTAGAATTGTTGTTGTTTAGTGTTTATTAGAAGGACTTAAAAAAAAAATAGGCGGAAAATACAGAGTTCCCATATACCCTCTCATGCCTCATCCCCTGGTTTCCCCTATGTTAACACCTTGGTTTAGTATGGTACATTTGTTACAGTTGATGAGCCAATATTGATACACTGTTAATAACTAAAGTTTATATTAGGGTTCATTCACTCTTGTGTTGCACATTCTGTGTACAGTTGGCCAATGTATAATGACATATGTCTGTCCTAACTGTATCATACAGAATAGTTTCACTGCCCTAAAAATTCCATGCTCCACCTGTTCATTCTTCCCTCCTTCCCCCTGTATCACTGGCAAACACTGATTTTTTTTTTACTATCTCCATAGTTTTGCCTTTTTGAGAACATCATATAATTGGAATTCAGCTATAGTTTTTAATTGACTGGGTTTAGTTGTTTTTATTTGTGTGTATGAGCAGTTGCACAAATTTCGGTAACTTGTAGTTTTAGCTGATTAAGATTTATTAAAATCTTACTTTGGATTTGTGTGGAAATCTATTAGAAAACAGGAATCCAGACTGTTCTGAATAAATAAAAAATAAATAGCAGTAAATCTCATGGGAGCATGTTTTTGGTGCAGTGATACGAAATAATTCCCAGGTGGTCTTTCTGTTGCAGGGTGGAAGATGTCTATGGATGTGACATTTCTGGGGACGGGTGCAGCATACCCATCTCCAACCCGGGGTGCCTCTGCTGTGGTCCTTCGGTGTGAGGGCGAGTGCTGGCTCTTTGACTGTGGGGAGGGAACACAGACACAGCTTATGAAAAGTCAACTTAAAGCAGGTTAGTGTGCCTTCAGCTCTCATTAAGATTATCTTTGCTTCATTTTCTTGGCTTTCTTTGGGCCTTTTGTTCAAAGACAGCCCTTGACAGTTGCATCCCACTTCAGTGCTAGAGCTCTGGGAGACCTGGAAGGCCCTCAGGCATCTGGCCATGCCTACTGAACTTCATTACCTTATTTATTTGCTTTTCATTCATCCTGGAAATGTTGAGAGCAAAGATTTATGTAAGCTTGGCAGGTGGAGGATGGAGTGGGGTACATCAGGCATATTAGATAGACACTGCTCTAGCAAGGGAGCAGTATACATTCTTATTTCCACTAGGAGATGGTTGTCATGAGAGCATGCAAAGGGCAGTAAATGTTCAGAGAAGGGATATGCACTTTTCCACTTGGGTTATCAGGGTAAGCATCTCAAAGAGGTTGGCCTGTGAGTTGTTGAAGGAGGAGGAGGCATTCCCTGGAGTGGGGAGAAGAAGGGCATTACAGCCAGAGGGAATGGAGTAAGCAGAGGCTGGCACCTGGGAGCTAGAGGACTCCAATAGTGAAAAGCCTCCGTCCAGAGTCAGGCAGACCTGGGTTCCAGTCCCAGCTGTGTCTTTCGCTTGTGACCTTAGCAGATCAGCAAACTTAAACTTTACTTTCCCCATCTCGAAAATGGGGATAAAAACTCTACTAACAAAGGGTGTTGTGGCCAGTCACGGTGGCTCACGTTTGTAATCCTAGAGCTCTGGGAGGCCAAGGCGGGAGGATCGCTTGAGGCCAGGAGTTCGGGATCAGCCTGAGCAAGAGTGTGACCTCATCTCTCCAAAAATAGAAAAATTAGCTGGGCATGGTGACATGCGCCTGTCGTCCCAGCTACTCAGGAGGCTGATGGAGGAGAATCACTTGAGCTCAGGAGTTCAAGGTTGCCGTGAGCTGTGATGAGGCCACTGCACTCTAGGCTGGGTGACAGAGTGAGACCCTATCTGAAAAAAAAAAGAAAAGAAAGGGTGTTGTGAGAATTATGTATAATGATTTTTTCTCCATGCTGATGCCTCCTTGTCATTAGTTAAATCTTAGTTCAAATGTCGTCTCCTCAGAGGCGTTTCCTGAAACCTTCTGGGTTAAGTAGTTCCTCCTTAACCCCAGTCATTCTTTTACTTTGTCCTACTTTTACTGACTTCTTAGCATCATCAGTGTCTGGAATTATGTTATTTAAGTAGTTTGTTTCTGTGTTCTCTATCTCCCTGTACTATGAAGTAAGTTCAGTGATCATTTATGTACCTAGTAGATGCCTAGTAAATGTCTGTTGAGTTAGTGAATAGATAAGACATTTAGCAGCTTAGTATAGTACCTCTCACTTATTAGGTCTTGATAAATAGTAGTTATTGAAGCTGTTGTTCCTATAATTCATCACAGTACATGGCACTTGATGACTGAAGGAAGGGTACTTCCAGTGTCCAAGAATCTCTTGGTCTAGTGATGGAAACTGACATGCAAACAGACAGTCATCAATTATGTAATATGATAAGTAGAATAATGGAGGTGTTTTCCTTTTGGAGCACAGAGGAGGGGGACACTAACTGTGCCTGTGTGTTGAGAGAAGGCATCCCAGAGATGGTAATAGTTGAGCTAGGATCCAAGAGATAAATAGAAGTTTTGTGGGGAGAGAAATAGGGATGGACGTTCAAGGAACAGACAACAAAGTGAGCAACAAGTGAGGCAGTTTCCAGGAAAGAAATGGCATGTTTGGGGAATACCAGGTCCTTGGCTAGGCTAGGTGGGACTACGAATGCTGAAAAGGAAAGTGAGGGCTGACTGTGAAGTCCTCTGTGGCACAGTAAGGTATTTGGACCTTGTTATTCTACTGGCGGTAAGGAACCATTAAATGTTTTTAAATAGGAGAATGACATAATGTGATTTGTGTTTTAGGACAGAGTTTTCTGGTGGCACATGCCTTGGGAGAGAGAGAAGAGCACCAGGGACACCAGTTCCAAGGCAGTTGCGATTCATTTGAGAGAGAGAGAGAGAGAGAGAGAATATGAATGAGGATGTTGAAGCAGGAAGTAGAGATAGGGATGGAGATGAGAGACTCAATTTAAGAAGTACTTCTAGAACCCACAGGAGGTGGTGACTGATTGAATGTCTAGTGTGTGAAGAAGTGAAGCTGATGGTGGTGTCCTGGACCTAGGTAGGGAGTCAGGAAAAGAGCTGTTGGAGGAAGGAGCTAATGCATATTGTTTGGGACATGTGGCTTTGAGGTCTTGTGTTGAAACCCTGAGGTAAGTCAAATGCTATGCTTTGTTTTTCTTGAATCACACAGATTCCTTTCATGAGAGCCCTCAGGGTAGGCATAGGCCCGAGTAGAGGCTGTGATATGTAACATTTTAGAGAGCAGGAGTTGAGGTAGCAGGGTGGATTAAAATAGAAACAAGAAACTGTTAAGCGTGAGTGGCAGAGGTTTGGATGTGGAGGTAAGTCTTTACTTTCTATTTACTACCTGTGCCAGTTACATAATACTGCGTAACAGATTACAGATTTAGTGGTTGATTTGCATTTATTATCCCGTGGCTTCTGTGGGTTAGGGAGTTGGGGCCTGGCTTAGCTGGGTTCTCCGCTTTAGGGTCTCAGTAGGCAGCAGTCCAGGTATTGGCTACGGTCTCATCAGACCCTCAACTGGGGAAGATTCTGCTTCTAAGCTCACTCAGGTTGTTGGCAGAATCCTTATGGTGGTAGGACAGACTGCTCTGAGCTCCTGGAGGCCTCCTGCAGTTCTTTGCCATGTGGGTTTTTGCTTCATGGTACCTTGCCTTCCTCGCAGCCAGCAAGGGAGAAAGACTCTAGAGCAAGTCTGCTAGCAAGATGGAGTCTTATACACTGTAACATAATCACATTGCATCCCTGTGCCACGTGCTACTGGTTAGAAGCAAGTCAAAAGTCCTAGCCACACTCAAGGGGAGGGGATTATAAGACATAAACACCAGGAGACCGGGGACAGATCACCTTAAGTCTGTCCATGACAAAACCCTTCTCCAATATTGTATATTTTACACCTCCTTTATATATGTTTTAAATAAAAAATTGAAAAAGCTAATTTGGCAACAAAAAAGCCCAAGGGAACCTTTAGTTTCCTACACTTCTATTGGCTTAGGAAAAAAAATTCCTGCCCTCAGAGAGGAAGGTGGGATGATAATCCCAGAGCATTATCTATGACTCCCTAGTACTTCAAATGCCCCCAGTCTCAAACTGGAATGCAGCACCTTCAATACATCCTGGTTTCTCTCAATAACCCATTATGGCCCTATCATTATTTGATTCATTGAAGCCCTTTCAGCTTGTATTACCTCCTGGAGTAATATGTTTTATGAGTTTCATAAGAAGTTTCTATTTATTAAACATACTTCTTTCCAGCTCCCATGTTCCTAATATGCAAGCATCTGATTAGCAAGTGCAGGTTTGACATCTCCATTTCTTTCATAATTCTAAAGAATGAGCTTTAAGCCTTCTTTTTTCCCCTTAAAAATGATTATGAAATGATTATTAAAAGTATTACAAAAGCATGATTTTTTTTTTTTGTGACAGAGTCTCACTCTGTCACCCTAGGTAGAGTGTGGTGGCATCATTGTAGCTCACTGCAACCTCAAACTCCTGGGCTCAAGTGAGCGTCCTGAGTAGCTGGGACTGCAGGGGTGCACTATGACGCCTGGCTGATTTTTCTGTTTTTTGTAGAGACGGGGTCTCGCTCTTGCTCATGCTGGTCTTGAACTCCTGAGCTCAAGCGATCCTCCCGCCTCGGCCTCCCAGAATGCTGGCATTAAGGCATGAGCCACTGTGCCCAGACCCAAAAGCATGATTTTTGAAATGATTGTTAAAAGTATATATGCTCATTGTAAAAGTTCAAACAAAACAGAAAAGTATTAATAAGAAAAGTCTGAGTCCCCCCCATAGGTCAGTATATTTTCTATACATATAGATATGGTAATAGTATGGGGGCGTGTGTGTGTATTTGTGTAGTTCTGCATAAATAGAATCACACTTCTCTTGGCATGACCTGCTTTTGTTTCACCTGAACAATATATATGAACAATATATTGCAGACTTTTTCCTGTGGCAGTAAATATACCTGCATCACGTTTTTAAAAAATTTTTTTAAATTATTTATTTTTTGAGACAGGGTCTCACTCTGTTACCCAGGCTAGAGTGCAGTGGCATCATCAAAGCTCACTGCAACCTCTAAGTCACGGGCTTAAGTGATCCTCCTGCCTCAGCCTCCCAAAGTGCTAGGATTACAGACGTGAGCCGCGGCACCCGGCCTGCATCATCATTTTTAGAGGATGTTTATTATTCCACTCCTGTGGATGACATATTCCCCCATGACTTCCTTGTTCTCAAGTGAAAGGGAACTCATGCATTTTTCTCTTTTCATTTGATAGCTTCCGCATACATTTGATAATTGTGGTTACCATTCCTTCTCCCTCTGAAATCAAGTTTTTTGAAAAATGAAATGTTTATCTCCTTGAAACTGTGATAACAATGGGAAGCAATTCTTCACTTAATTTGCGTCGTTTGCTTTGAGTTCACAGGTTGTTTTGGTGTTCAGGTTGGCTTTGTTTTGGAGTAGATAGGGAAAAGGCCCAGAAAGTCTGACATTGGCAGTTTTGAGGCCACCAGGGGATCTGGACTCAGCGACTGCTGTAGTTCTTTTGTCTGCAGAATCCTCAGGTTATACTTGGAGGTGGCTTGGTAGCTTGGACAGGGGCAGGAGGAAATGAAAGGTTTCTAGAAGTCAAAAAACAGAAAAACAAGGACTAAAAAGAAAAAAAAAAAAGCATATTTAGGAAACTTCTAGAATGCCTCCTGGGGATTCTGAACATCCAAAATCAGCCTCTGCCTAATCTGTTCTCTGCCACTGGGGCCTGGGCTTGGTGTAGTAACTCTGGGAAGACTCACTTGGAGAACACTTGATGTCATAGGACAAATCACATTAATAAACTATTCCTGTTCTTTTATGATATCAATAAATGGTTCCTGTACACTTACAGTATCAAATGTTTAAAATAAATGGGCCTTGAACAAAGAACCAGAAGCCTCTGTTACACTGGGAATGTGTTAGTTGTGATTGTTACTTTGAAAATGCTGTGTGGTACATCTCAGAAAATGTGGATGTGTCACCCTGCCACATACAGCAGTAAATTCAGTTTGCCATTGGCCAAATCAAGTTATAACCTAAGCCAGTGTGCATTGAAAAAGCTGTTGTGTTGGTTCAGACTGAAAGGAAGAGATGGGCCCAAGTACCCTTACATAATACCACAGGCGATCTGCCCTCCAGTCTGCATTTTGGTATCTGTTGCCTCCCTTCTCCCCTCAGTTCCTCACCTTTTTCCTCTCCTACCTTCCCTTTCCTGTCCTTCTGCCACCCTCCTTCCTTTTTCTCTGTCCCCTTCAACCTCACCAAGACAAGTAGGCTCTGCCTTGATTGGCTAATCCCTTTCCATTGTAGGGAGTCCTTAAAAGGCAATTTTGGGTTCAGGCACTGGTCCAGTTGGGGGGGGCGTTGAACATTTTGTTTTGCTGGAGGTACATGTTTGCTATTCTTACAAGGAGCAGTAGGGGGCAGTGCAACTGCTAAATGCTCTTGACACTTGAGGCCTATCTACTTAAGTGAAATATTTTGGTATACTTGCATATTTCATGTTTTTAAGTGAGAGAATATATAGGAAAATACTCTGGAACCTATAAAACTATGTAATTTGAAGGTGTTTTATTAAAATATTATATCTTATTAAAATCATCCAGTGAAACAAAGCCTTTCTTTCTTGCTTCTGGAATCATGTAGCAAAATGTAAACGAATAAGTTTATGGTGGTAAGAACTTCTAAATTCAATTTACCACTTTTTATGTAAATTGTTATGCTTGTTTCAAATAGCTTTGTACAGGTTTTTATTTCTGAAAAATTTTCAAATGTATTTCTCTGTCTCAATCAAAAGGGAGAATTACCAAGATTTTTATCACTCATCTTCATGGAGACCACTTCTTTGGCCTTCCTGGGCTCCTCTGCACAATTAGTCTGCAAAGCGGCTCCATGGTTGCGAAACAGCCTATTGAAATCTATGGCCCTGTAGGGCTTCGGGACTTTATCTGGCGAACCATGGAACTCTCTCACACGGAGTTGGTCTTCCCTTATGTGGTCCATGAGCTGGTGCCTACAGCGGATCAGTGTCCTACAGAAGAACTAAAGGAATTTGCACATGTGAATAGAGCAGACAGCCCTCCCAGAGAGGGACAAGGAAGAACTATCCTGTTAGACTCAGAAGAAAACTCATACCTTCTGGTTGATGATGAACAGTTTGTTGTAAAAGCATTTCGCCTCTTTCACAGAATTCCCTCCTTTGGGTTTTCAGTGGTAGAAAAGAAACGCCCGGGTAAACTCAATGCACAGAAACTAAAAGACCTTGGTAAGTTTTTTTTTTTTCTCCCCTTCTCCTCAGTCAGGCTGTTGTTTTTTGTTTGTTTGTTTGTTTTTAACAGCTCATGACATGTAAAATCAGGCTATTGTTAACTGAAGCTATTAGAAGTGTCATAGTATCCCAAGCCTGTATCCCAGACCTAAAACTGACATTTTCTCCACTTACTTTCTTTGCCTTAAGTTTTCTTATTAAGGGAAATACATGAGGCCAAAATATACTATTTAGAGCAAAATCAAATATATATTTGAATCCTTCTCTCTTCACCTCCCTGGATCTACAGTCTTAGTCTGTCTTGTCTTCAGCTTACACTGTCTTGGTTGGCAAGGTAGTTTGGATGGTAGTAGTGGTTGTTTTAGGTCCAGGCTTTATTTTTTCATGTCTTCCTTTTGATATGTTTTTGGTGACATCTTTGGTCTTAGAATTTTTGCCACATTTCTTAACCTTACAACTGCAACCAACTACTTGCAGGGTTTCTTTCTCTGTCTACTTTGCCTAGTCATGTAGCCTTGACTAAGTTAATTTGGTATTCAGAACATTATGCCTTAACCACTTTTACATGCTAGGGTTCATCACAGTTGAAAGCAAGCATACAAAGGTGGGGTTGGGGCCCATCTGAGGCTTCACACCTCCTGCGTGCATGCACGAGGAGGTCTTCAGTACCTCTTGCAAGGCAGAGTCCAGGTACATTATACCTTCAGTGTCACCACCTTCCATGGCACAGTGTGGCAGTGCCTGTAAAAAGCATGGTATCTGGGAGTTGCTCTGAACCCATTCTGGTTTGGGGGGCTGCCAGATAAAAAAGAAAAAGAGAAAAAAAAGTATGGTGGTGTTATTTTAATGTTCTTTTTTTTTATTTATGCAATTCCTCCTCAACTAAAACAAAATGCTTGATAAAGAGGAAACGTGACTTAAGCCAAGGGTATTTTTATTATTTAAAAGCCTGTGGAAATACTATTATATTTGGAAATTTTAAAACGTGATCTGTGTTGGAATTCGTGATCACATTATACTTGTTTGTAAGTATTGTCCAGAGTGATGTTATTCCAGATTAATATGAGACTTAAGCCAAGTTTGGTAAATGTGGAACTGTCTCTGTCTACCGAGAAGATTGATCATGTATGATTGCCTAAAATGCTCCTTGATCCAAACCTAACAATTTTTTAATTAAGTTAGTCAGTTTGTAGGTATCTGTCTTGATTAGGCATTGATCATATCATTATTTAAATGTATTCTCTAATTTTACCCAAAGGTGAGTTCATTAAATAAAGCACTCCCAAAAACTGTTATTTCCATGCACAGCAGAGAATCAAGGCTGTTATCTTGACTGTGTAAGGTCTTAGTGAGATTTAGGAGCTTAAAAATCATCTGACACATGTGCATAGGAAATGTTTTAAGTACTAAGGCATTGCTAATATCAGTCAACACAGAACTTTAAAAAATGTATAAATATTCCAGTTTTCCGTGAGCAGTAAAACACTTACAACAATTGTGAAAAGAATTGGATGCCTTTTCCATTAGCTATTTGCGATGCTGTTAAAATAGACTCTTAAATGGTCATACATTCCATTCCCATAATATAATGTTATCTGCCTTCATCATTAGGTGTTCCGCCAGGCCCTGCCTATGGGAAGCTGAAAAATGGAATTTCTGTTGTTCTGGAAAATGGGGTTACAGTTTTTCCCCAAGATGTCTTAAAAAAGCCTATCATTGGAAGAAAAATCTGCATATTGGGTGACTGTTCTGGGGTTGTGGGTGATGGAGGAGTGAAGCTGTGCTTTGAAGCAGACCTTTTGATCCACGAAGCGACCTTGGATGATGCCCAGATGGACAAAGCAAAGGAGCACGGCCACAGCACACCGCAGATGGCAGCAACATTTGCTAAGCTGTGCCGTGCAAAGAGGCTGGTTCTGACTCACTTCAGTCAGAGGTACAAACCAGTTGCCTTGGCCAGAGAAGGAGAAACAGATGGCATTGCAGAACTAAAAAAGCAAGCTGAATCAGTGTTAGATCTCCAAGAAGTGACTCTAGCTGAAGATTTTATGGTGATTGGCATTCCAATCAAGAAGTAAAACCAATGTTCCTGAATGCTATTGACATGTCTGTGAACTGGACCTATAGTCAAGTTTTTTTATTTTTTGTTTTTAGTCTGAAATTATTTGGGCCCTAATAATCCTAAAAAGGATGGAGCTGCATTACTGAACTGACTCAGTAGTTAGAGGAAGCAAGATTTTTGATAATAAATCATTTTTAAAAGAACAAAACCCCAGCATTCTTCTTAAAGTTCAAATTTGACAAAATGATAGACTATTCGAGTATACTTGTCATTTTGTGCTACTGCCACAGATAAGCCAATATTCCATGCAATCCTCACCTTAGCTTCTGCCCAGCTTTATTGCTGTTGTTCACAAAGTACACAGAGCCTGGCCCTCTTGGCTACAAATGGTATTTTGGCAATTTGTGTTGAATCTTTGTGTGTTATTAACAGAATAGGGAGAAATGTAACAAGATGTTGGATATACAGGATTGATGATAGCATGACCATAGCTTTGCTGGAATAGTGAGTGTAGGGTTGGGCTAGGTGTTTATCTTAGTATTTTATTGAACTTTCTGGTTTGCTCTGAACTCATGATTCTCAGTTGGAGTGCTACTGCTCCCCTAGAAAGAGTTTTGAAATTGTGGGGATGTTTTCTTGTCACAACGACTGGGGGGTAGTGATGGTAGTACTACTGATACTGGTATTTAGTCGGCAGGGGTCAGGGATGCTCGATGTCCTGCAAAGTTTGGGTCAGTCCTGTACAATACAGAATCATCTCACCCCAAAATGCAAATTGCAGGCCCACTGAGATACACATCAAGTTAAAACTTATACTCCAATGTGAATATACTTTACTGAAATTAGTGACATAATGATTTGAATTACTAGGTAAGTCAAATCCTACAACAAATCCTAAAGCATGAATATGTTGGAATTGGAATGTCATATCAAATATCATTTGAAAGAAATGAGCCATCAAGTGAAGCTTATGAATCTGGAGGTAAAAATGGTATCTATTAAACTGGGGTTTAATTTACATGTCCCTATTAATAATTCTTTGAGCACAATTTTAATAAATGTTCATTCTAGAATAGCTCTTCCTTCTGAGCTGCTTTCTACCTCTCTTCTGTCTTGCCATGGTGTATCTCTGACTCACTTGCTCCACAATATTTCTTAAAACATATTCCATGGAAAGCTAGTCTTGAGTGCCGATTCATTCAAAAAAGGCTCCCTAGTCAAATCAGCTTGGCAAGCCCTTTATGCTCTGCATCCCTCTGGGAGTGGTCTAGAGCCCATCAACATATTAAAAACAGTATTAGTATTGCCTTGAATGCTCATAAACCAGTCTTTGGTGCCAGAAAGACCTGATATCATAGTCCTATTCTGTACCTTATGGTGGTACCTCTGTATGGTCTGGAGCAGGTTCCTTACTCTCTGAGTTTCTTCAGCTTGTCCATCTCTAAAATGGGAAAAATAATAAGACCTTCGTAGGATTGTTGTGAAGGTTAAATGAGACAATGCATATAAAGAACATAGCACGTTGCTTAAAGGTGCTGAGAATCCTGCAGTACAGAGGCCTGTCAGCTCTATTGAACCCCTTTCTCAGTCCTATTGCACCATATACGATCTATTAACATCTCAAGAACCTTGAGAATTTTACAGTACAAACATTGTCATAGTGTATACTGTTATATTCCTCTGGGTTCTGGGGCTTCTCTGGTCAAAATTTTGATTGCTGGCTAGTTGTGCAGACTCCAAAGTAGCAATGATCAAGATAGGTCTGGTTGCTTAAGATAGCAATCATCCTGATGCAGTCTCTAGAATGGTCTGATTCTGTCCAACTCTAGACTCTGCCCCCAAAGTGCCAAAGTTTGATCAGGCTTAAAGTATGTCTTGGTTTCCAAACTCAATTCAAATGAACATTAATTAGACACCTACTATGCCCAAACCTACACAAGAGGCTAGGACTAGTATCTCTACTGCATAGAGCCCTTAAGGTTAGACACTGTGTCTTAGTCACGTTTACATTCTTAGAAATGCCCATCTGTAGTAAGCACTCAAATATTTTTTCAATGAAATGAAGCCTTGATAACATGAGTGCACAAACTTTAGGACATACTTCTGTGTTTAGTCCATTTCATTATTGAGCTTGTCAAAAAAAAAATTAAACCATAGCAGGGTGTGGTGACATGTACCTGTAGTCCCAGCTACTCAGAAGGCTGAGGCAGGAGGATTGCTTGAGCCCAGGAGCTTGAGGTTGCAGTGAGCTATGATGACACCACTGCCCTCTACCCAGGGAGACACAGCAAGACCCTGTCTCAAAAAAAAAAAAAAAAAATTTGAACTACCTGGTTGGTGGTGCCCCATTCACTGAGTACAAAGTGCCAGGCTTTATTGTGTTGGGAGTACATAAATGAATAGACAAATGACAAAATTCCAGCTCTAAGCTCATAGTCTAGTGGTAGAGACAGATAAGTAAACCAAAGTAAATCTGTAGTTACGTCAAATGTTCTCCTAATCTTGTAGCCCGGCACTCAATTTTGCTGTTCCTGAACATTACTTGGTAGCTGACTTGAACCATGCCCTTAGAATCAGGCTCTATAAATACATACGGGCTAAGCCCTCAGAGACCGTGGGAACATGGAAACGAATTGATATGTTGGGTCAAGTTTAGTATATCAGTTGATGGTGAGAACTTTTTCTAGACCCTCTTCTAGCCTAGAATTTGTTTTCAGTGATAGGAACATTCTAAGAATTTGTGGAGCTAGGATTAAAATGAAGCTTCTATTGGACTTCTCAGAACCTGTTATCTACTCAATGGTTTTGACTCTTTAAGAGGGGAGAGGGGATTATACTATGTATTGTGCCCCAAATCTATTTGATCACTGAATCCTCTTTTTGCCAAGGAACATCTTGGAACATTAGAAATACTGTTCCTTATACTTCTCAAAATTATTCTATTTATATTTTTTACCTGCACAATTTACTGAGGTAATGATTTCCATGTCTGCACTTAGTATAGTACTTTCTTTGTCCTAAACTGACTTTCAATTGTCAGGAATCCATAGATACCTACTTATTTTAGATAAAAAATATGCACTTTCCAGTTCTCAAAAGTTGCTTACACTTGCCCAAATAGACACTAAGTCAGCTCCATTTTCTAATACTTATGCCTCATTAATGCATTTGAAATGAACTTTGAATCATGAAAGCACCATATGCCTGGTAGAAAATTTAAGATTCAAGAAAGGAAGACATTATTCATAATTCCACCACTCAGAGCTATTATTTCTGATCCAGTGGTCCTCAAACTGAGGTGTGAGTCAGGGTTACTCAGGATGTGTAGGTAGACAGAGATCCTTAGGCTCTCCTTCCAAAGACTCTAATTCAGTAGGTCTGGTGTGGTACCTAAGAATCTGCATTTTAATAAGCCCTCCAGGTGATTCTGAAGTATATGGGTGGCAGACCACATTGGGAGAAAAAAAACTTTATGCACTTAAAAAATTGGGGTATATATAGATATTTTATATATGCTTCTATACATGTTCATGTGTGCATATTACACATATGTAACACGTGTATATTTTTACATGTAGGCTGACCTCCTCAACTGTTTTTATCATTTAACATACTATAAGCATTTCCCCATGGCATTAAATGTTCTCTGAAAGCATGAATTTAATGATTTTATATTATTCCATTCTATAGATGTATCATTTAGCCATTTTCCTATTTGGGGACATTGAGATTGTTTTCCATTGTTATAAATAATACTGTCATGAGTAGTCTTGTGCATAAATCTTTGTATCTCTGAGTATTTTCTTCCTTGGAATTGATTTCTCTGAGGGTGAAAACATCTGGCTTATTTTTGTAGACTGGGTAGGAATCACCCACTGGTTTTCATGCTCATTTATACTCCTAGCAGCAGCACAGGAGTGGCCTATTTGCTGCTCCATCCATAGATGATATGGAGCATCATCAATTAGTGACCTTTCTAACACTTCTTCCCCAAGACATTAGTCCTATAAAGATTATTTTTGCTTCATAGTGCGAATAACTTTATTATGTCTTTCAACTAGCACATACTGTGATTTCCTTGAATATTCTTATGCCAGTTTAAGAGTTGGTAGTTTTTACTTAAAGGGGTAAAAATCCTTACTGCTTTAAATGTCCATAACAGATGTACCGTGAAGGTACTTTTGTACTTACAAAGGTATAAATTTATAGTGAGATGTACTGTTTCTGTCCTTATTGATTGATGGATTGTTCAAGTAATGAATGAGTCAGTATTTTTCGTATATGGGAAGACTAAAAAGGAAGTGCTGGTAATGTGCTGAATGTCCCTCTTGGCAGGATAAGAATAGAGTTTAAGTAGGGGGGAGGGAATGTGGGATAAGAGCAAGAAATTCTTTTCTTCTGTCGTAGGAAGTAAACAATGTCTAAAATTGAAAAATAAATAGCACTTTAAGCATATTATGTTTTTAAAAAGCAGGGGGAGGGGAGGAGGGACCACCAGATGAATAGTTAAGAGTGGAGGGAGGGATACTTAGTGGAAGGGGCAAGGGAGTAGGGAGGGATAGTCAGGGGACTGCTATTTTTCATAAACCTAATAGTACTAGTACTATTTGATATTCTTAACTATTTGTATGTATATATTCATTTGGTTTAAAAATTGTATTAAAATACACACAGAGAAAAGATGATGCACTGAATAATTATATCGATTGCTTGTCTCCACGTGGATGCTCCAGGTGGTAGATAGTTCCTCTCATGCCTTTGTGACATTCCAAAATTCTCCATACTACAGCCAGAATAATTTTTTTCAAAATGCAAATCTGAGCCTCACTTTCCCCCCACTTGGAACTTTTTAGTGGTCTTGTCTTACCCAACTTTCCAACCTAATCTTACTCCACATTTTTGCAGCTCCAGCCACATGGGCCTTCTTTCAGTCCTTTGTCAGGGCTTTTTGTTGTCACAAAGCCTGTTCATGGCCTGCTCTCTCAGCCTGGAATGCTCTTTCTCCTCTCCCCAAATTAACCCTTACTGGGCCTTCAGGTCACAGCCCTACACTCATAGCCTCATGGAAACTTTCCCTGGCCTCCCTACTAGGTAGCATATTACTCTCACAGCACCTGCACCCTACCTTCCTGGTGCTTGTCACTTAATATTTTCATTTTGCTTCTGTGAGTTTTTGATGTTTCCCTTTCCCACTAGTGTTGTCAGCTTCACAAGAACACAACTTTCTGATTTTGTTTCCCTTTGTGCCTAGCCCCATGCCCGGAACATATTAGGCACTCAGTAAATAGTGTTGACTGGCTCACTTTTCCTTGTCATCCTCTTACTCAGTTAATATGCAGTGCCTTCTTCTCATAGGGATTTTTCCGGATTAATACGAAAAACAAACAAAATCCCCTCCCCCTAGTCTCTGAACTAAAAGTGGAGTGGAGGAGAATGGTGGGTTGCCTGTGATTTTAATGGGGCAAACCCTTATAAATACTAATTGTAAAGCTATAGTTTGGTGTCCTAAGATATGCAGACAGAAAGCTAGACCCAGGGAAGCAGTTGGAAAAAATATTTTCTCTGCCTAAGAAATTGGGCTGTTGGTTTTTCTTTTTATAGGGAAATCAGAACAAAGATAAGGAAGAAGGGGAGAGGGCCAAGCCCCATGCCGGAGTCTGGAGCCCATGCAGGTAGGAAAATGGTGGGAGACCTTAAGAACACAGATGTCTGATATTTAATTTTATGGTGGCTGCATTGCTTGGAGGTAAATCCCTCATTTCCCCCTAACTTTCTTTGAAGTCTGCTAGACACACATGATTTGGGGATCCCTCCTCCACCCTGCACACCACCAAAAGGGAACAAGTACTGAATTCCATGACTGGGTTGATCTGGGGGAGAAGGGGCAGCAGGA
Organism: Daubentonia madagascariensis; assembly: GCA_023783475.1. Taxonomy (NCBI): domain Eukaryota; kingdom Metazoa; phylum Chordata; class Mammalia; order Primates; family Daubentoniidae; genus Daubentonia; species Daubentonia madagascariensis. Next base: position 11,599,490 of record JAKFHU010000901.1, read on the forward strand.
GGAAAGGAGTAAGACAGTCTCCAAACTAACATACGTCACGAGAGCTGGGGTCAGAGGTGACCGTGAGAGCCTACGCTTCCCAGGCATTTTCAGAAAATTGTGAGGAGGGCATTGAGCTTTACACAGCCCATGGAATGAGGGTGAGAGGGGTTGAGCCAATTTCATGTCTATCTTAAAGGACAGGGTAACTCCAGTTGACATCTGGACACAGATATTCCTGTGCCCTTGACATATTTCAAGGGTTAAAAAGCTGTCATATCCAGGATAACAAGGAAGTTGGGCAGGGGGTGGGGAGCAGTGCCTAAGTTTATCCAAAGGAAAAAATATTTCCACCCCTAAATAAAGCTAGCTGAGAAGGCAGTGTCTTGCTCGAAGTCACTTGCTCAATTACTCTCAGCAGACATGGCATGGTAAAAGATTAAATCCACCCAAACGAAAAAAAGGTAATGGCAGGGTTGTACAAGTTTCCAGCGTATAACTCCCCTATTACTGCCAGAAACTGTTAAGCAGCTCAGGCAGCAAGTGAGTTACGTGTCACCAAATGAAACCAAGGTTATCTTGTCTAGGTTGTTTTCTACATTGTTGTGGCTTCCAGAGATCATAGGCTTGTCTGACCATATCTCCTGCACTCTTTCTGGACTGGAGCTGACCTTGTAGAAGTACCTATGTCTGGGTCAGCAACCCAGATGCAGATCCCAACTGACTTACAAAGGGCCTTGCCATGGGACGTGTTTCCGCACAGCTAGCAAGTACTAGAACATGACTCGTTTCCCCCCGCCCGACATGCCTATACTGAGAGCATAGCCTAGTTCAGTGATCTTCAGACTAGGTATTAGTACTCCTGGGGATAGGCAAAGACTTTTCTAAGGATACACAGGCATATTTTCACATCAATTTCCTAAAATTGATCTTCCTAAGAACTAGTGTAGTCAAAGTGTCTTGCTGGTACTATTGTAGAATGTTCTGGGATGAAAAAACCTCTGGGATACCAAAGAAAGGGATAATTGAAATATTGGTATTGAGGTTGAAAAAATGAACAATTGGGTAATAATTCTTTTGCAAGTTAGGTAGTTTCCAATTTGTTTTGAACAAAAGTGAAGGAGGATCTAATTGGTCCAATGACAAATTTTTTAAACAGCTTATTGAAATATAATTCACATGCCATAAAATTTGATGGTTTTTCATATATTCACAGAGTTGTACAACCATCACCACTATCAATTTTAGAACATTTTCATTATCCCCCAAAGAAAGCCCGTACTCTTTGGCAGTCACTCCCATTCTGCCCCCCAAACCCTCCAGCCCTAGACACCCACTATCTGCTTCTTGTCTCTATAGATTTGCCTATTCTGGACATTCTATATAAATGAATTCATACAATATGTCCTTTGTGACTGTATTCTTTTACTTAGCATAATGTTTTCAAGATGTATCTATGTTATATCAGTACTTTATTTCTTTTTATGGCCAAATAATATTCCATTATATGGATATAGTATATTTTATTTACCCATTCATCAGTTGATCCAATGATAGAGTATTAAAAATATTGTCTACAAAGTATACAATTTCATTCCATATCAGGAATGAAAAAGGAAATATTGCTACAGATCTTACAAACATTAATAAGATAAAAGAGGACACTAGAAATAACTTTGATTTTTAGATAAAATTACTAAAACAATATTTTTTAAAAATATAATTTGCCAGAACTGACACACAAAAAAAGTAAGACTATTCACATTTTCTATGTATCAAAGAAATTGAATTTGTGATTAAAAACCTTATAAAAAATCTCTAGGCCCAGATTAGTGAATCATTTTAAACAATTAAGCAAGAAATACACCTTTGTTCCCCAAACACTCCCAGAAAGTAGAAAAAGAGGGAACACTTTCCAACACATTTTATGAGGTCAGCATAACCTTGATGCCAAAATTTAAGGATATTAACAGAAAGGAAAATTACATGCTAATCTCTCTCATAAAACCCTAAAGAAAATAATTAGCTAATTGAATCCAGTGACATAGAAAAAGAATAAGACATCCTCACAAAGGAAGTTTATTCTAGGAATGAAAAGTTTGTTTAACATTTGAAAATTAATGTTATTCACCACATTGACAAAATAAATGGGGGAAAAGTGGTAAGATTATAGGTATAAAACTTTTTTGATAGAATTTAATACTCATTTATGATAAGAACTCTTAGCATAGTAAGAATAGGAAAGAATGCCCTTAATCTGATAAATAATATCTGCAAAAATACAGTAAATATTATACTTAGTAACAAAATATTTGAATCTTCATAGGGTATAACTAAACAAAAAAATAAAATATTGAAAGCTTTCCCTCTGGGATGAGAAAAAGATGAGGATGCCCGCTCAATATCACTTTTATACTATATTTCTTAGAAGGTCTTAAGCAGTGAAATAAAGCAAGAAAAATAAATGAAAGGTATGAGGATTGGAAAGGAAGAAATAAAACTGTCATCATTAGCAGGTGATATGATTATGTACATAGAAAATCCAAAAGAATAAGCAGATTACCTGTTAATAAGTGACTTTAGCAAGGTTGCTGAATACTCAGTTAATGTAAGAGAAAACCAGTTTTGTTCCTATATTCCAACAACAAACAAATAGAAAATTTTAAAATGATAACTAACACAGAAGCATCAAAACTATCAAACATCTAGGAATAAATCAAATGAAAGATATGTAAAACCTCTTCACTGAAAACTACAAAACATTATTGAGATGAAGAAAACTCAAATAAATGAAAAGGTATACCCTGTTAAAAAATTTGAAAGATTTAGTATTGGAAAGATGTCATTTATTCCTAAATTTATCTATAGTTTAATGCAATTCAATCAAAATCTCTGCAGGTTTTTATGTGGATATATATATGAAGAAATTGATAAATTCTTTCTAATGTTTATATGGACATACAAATGACCAAGAATAGCCAGGACAACCTTGAAAGAATAACAAAATTAGAAGATTTACAGTATCAGATACCAAGACTTATTGTAAAACTGCACTCATTAAGATAATGTGATATTTTTGCAAGGAGGACAAATAGACCAATGGAATAGAATAGAGTTCAGAAAAAACCCCACACATATATAGTCACTTTATGACAAATATGAAATTTCTGTGCAGTGAGGAAAGGGTTGCCTTTTCAATAAATGGAGAGTCATTAGGTATACATTATGAAGAATAATTATTTTGATTCCTACCTTAAACAATACACAAAAATCAACTCCAAATGGATTTTATATATAAATGTGAACATAGAATAATTCCTCGATTTGGAGTAGGCAAAGATTTCTGAAACAGAATATAAGCACTAATAATGAAGGAAAAGGTGGCTAAATTGGACATTAAAATTAGGTACTTCTATTCATAAAAGACACTATTAAGAGAGTGAACAGGCAAGCCACAGATATTTACAATACCTATAGTTGATAAAGGATTTGAATCTAGAATTCAATAGTAGCTATCAAATTACCCCAAAACATAGTGATCTCTTCGTCTTGGTAGGTCAGGAATCTAGGCACAACTTACCTGGGTGCTTCTGGCTTAAGATCTCTCATGAGGTATGGTTAAGCTGCCAGCTAGGGCTGTGGGTTCATCTGAAGACTCAAAGAAGTCTACTTTCAAGCTTTCTCCTGTAGTTGTGGGCAGACCTTGGTCCCTTTGCCACATGGACCTCGTCACATGTCTGCCTCATGACATGGCAGCTAGTTTCCCCCAGCTCAAGCAATCCAAGAGACAATGAGCAGCCAAGACAGAAGCCACAGTCTTTTATAACTTAACCTTGAAAATGACATCTCATTACTTCTGCCATATTCTATTCAGTAGAAGTGAATCAATAGGTCCAGTCCACACTCAAGGGAAAGGGATTGCACAAGGGCATGAATACCAGGAAGCAGGGTCACTGGGGGGCCATTTTAAGAGGGAGATTACCACAAGAATTTATAAAGAAATTTTAAAAGTCTTGATCTAGGTGCGGGTTATATGGATGTGTTTAGTGTGTGAAAATTCATTAAGCTATTCAGATATGATTTGGGTACTTTTCTGTATGTAGGTTATACAAGAATGGAGAATTAACTTAAGAACATTTTTGATGACAAATTCTAGGCACAATTCTAAAGATTCTTATCTCCTGGTTATTCAATCAAACTTTAATCTAGGCACTGCTGTGAATAGACTTTGCAGATGTAATTAAAGTCCCAAGTCAGTTGACCATAAAACTATCCAGGTAGGCCTAGCTCAACCAGGGGAGCCCTTTAATAGCAGAGAATTTTCTCTGGCTGGTAGTAGAAGGGTAAGTCAGATTTGAAGCATGAGAAAGATCTGACCACCCATTGCTAGCTTTGAAGATGGAGAGGGCCACATTCAAGGACCTGAGAGTGGCCTCTAGGAGCTGAGAGTGGTGTCCGGCCAACAACTAGCTAGCAAACAGGGACTTTAGTCTTACAACTGCTAGGAACTTAATTCTGCCAACAACCTGGATGAAGTGTATTCTTCCCAGAGCCCAGCCCATCTAACACCTTAATTTTGGACTTGGGACACTCTAAGCAGAAAACCCAGTCAAGTCTCCCCATTCCCCTAAACCCTCCTCCCTGACTTCGGGTCTACAGAACGGTGAAATAATAAATGGGTGTTGTTTTAAGCTGCTAGTTTTGTGGTAATGTATATGCAGCTATTGACAACCAAGACAATCACTACGTAATGTTTAGCATACACCTTGGGCATAGTCAAGAAAAATTGGGTAGCACTATTATTAGAAAATGATTTTCATCCCCATCTACTTATTTATAAAACAAGATTCTCAGTGCTCACATCTGTAAAAATGAAAAGTAGAGATGGTATAGATGTTGAACCTAGTCTTGTTTTAGCAGTAAGTAATATTTATCAATGGATACAGAACTAATTTTTTAAAAAGACTTATCTATCTCATTTAAGAAATACACTTCTGCTAAAATTTAATTTTTTATATTTATAGTTTATAATTAGGTTATTTTGATCAATTATGACTAATTATAATTTTAATGATAGGTCAATCCAGAAGAAATTTTTTAACCCTTGACTCTTGTGGTCACACGAAATTAAAAAAAAAAAATTCAGCTGGCACAGTGGCACACACCTATAGTCCCAGCTACTTAGAAGGCTAAGGCAGGAGGATGACTTGAGCCCAAGATGATCACCTGTGAGTAGCCACTGCATTCCAGCCTAAGCAACATAGCAAGACCCCATCTCTAAAAAAAAAAAATGTTTATATATACATACAGTATTTTTCTTGCAGAGAGATATAATAGGGTGATCAATAAAAGATGTTCAAGCATAAGAATATTACTAGTAAGGGGAGGTAAAATGGAAAAACTAAGATGAAAAAAGAATAAAGAAATGTTTCCCTTTTTATTTGTTTATTTATCTATTTATTTTTTAGACAGAGTCTCACTCTGTCGTCCAGGCTGGAGTGCAGTGGCATGATCATAGCTCACTGCAACCTCGAACTGCTGGGCTCAAGCGATCCTCCTGCCTCAGCCTCCCGAGTAGCTGGAACTACAGGCGCACACCACCACACCTGGCTAATTTCTTTTTCTTTTTTGTAGAGATGGGGTTTTGCTATGTTATTGCCCAGGCTGGTCTTGAACTCCTGGCTTCAAGCAGTCCCCTCACCTTGGCACCCCAAAGTGCTGGGATTACAGCCATAAGCCACCATGCCTGGCCTAAGTTTCTTTTTTTAAAGAAGAGCTTGTTTATGTATTGTTTGAATTAATGATGGTGAGTTTCAAATTGCTGTGGTATTTAGTTAGATTCCATTGGTTGAATTGAAAAGAGGGATGTAAGTTTTATTTTGAAACGCCACTGTTTACAACATACAAGAAATTGCACCATTTGCAACTATGATTTATGATGAAAAATGTAGACTGTCACTTTTAAGATGTGCTGGGGTCTACATTTTTGAAATTCTTTTTGAGGGTACATGAGCAAGGGAAAAAGTCTGAGGGCCATTGGTGCAGTAGATGAGAGCACAGACTCTGAAACAAGACTCCAATGTGGTCTTGGAGAAATTACTTCATCGCTCTTATGCCTCAGTTTCCTCATCTGTAAATCTGGGATAGTATTAGTATTCATATGCATAAATCATCATGAAGATCAAATGATTTAACATGTAATGCGCTTAGAATAGAAAGCGATATGTACAGATCAGACATTATCATTATTAAACTTCAGACTGGAGCCTAGGGTGTTTCCTCATCATTCAGATGAGCTTTAACTCCTTTGGAGTTTTGGAAACTACCCTCAGAGTGTTCCACCAGCCCAGAGGGTGGGGTAGGGAATGCCTACAAAACTCCCCGGCTTGGGAAAGTGGGGCCAGGGCACGTTGCTTTCACCCTGTGTTAAAGCGATCATGTGGCTCTTGAATACTTGAGATGTGGCTAGTCCAAACCAAGATGTGCTGTAAGTGGAAAAGAGTCACTGGATTCCAAAGACAGTATGAAAAAAAGAATGTAGAATAATTCAGTCATTTTTTAACATTGATTATCTGTTGAAATAATATTTTGGACATAGGTTAAATAAAATACATTATTAAAATTAATTTCACCTGTCTCTTTTTATAGTATTTAATATGGTTACTAGAAAACTTAAAATTACATATGTGGCTCACATATATTTCAACTGGACAGTGTTGCTTTAGACAGTCTGTCCCAATGCCAGCAGTCAGAGTGGTCCTTTAAAGATATAATTCCAATTGTGTCACTACTGTGCTCAAAACCCTCCAGTAATATCGCATCTTGCTCAAGAGTAAGTCAGAATCCTGAGCAAGGTCTTCCAGTTCCTATGTGACCAGCCTCCCCCAGCCCCACCTCCCAATCTCTCAGGTTCAGGGTCAAATCCAGATTTTGCCAAGCCTGAAGCTGACACCATGGAGAGAGGGGGATGGGGAGATGGATGTGGGTCCTTGCTAAGAAAAAGAGCACAAATTACAAATATAAAATTAGGTACAGAATTGAACGTTAATTTAGAATGAGAAAATAAATCACAACAATTTACTGAACTCTTGGAAATTCAAGTCCCTTTCTTCTGATACCTCTTTAGGCAATTTATTAGACATGCTTACGTAGAAATGCTTCCAGATTGCAGCCTGGCTCCTCCACCCCATCTAGAACTCTCCGCAACCCCATAACCCAGCAACCCCAGTGAGCTCAGACCTCACTGCCTATGACTTCCCTACTCTTTCTGCCTCCTTGCTCTTGCTTGCACCAAGCGGGCACCTACCTCACGGCTTTTCCACTTGCTCTTTCCTGTGCTGGAAACGTTCCATCCCCAGCTATCCACAGAGCTCACCCTTTCACCTCCTTCAGGTCTCTGCTCAACTGTCACCTCCTCAGAGCAGCCTGGCCTGTCCTCCCTATAAAAAGCAGCAGCCCTCTCCCAAACTTCCTGTTCTCTTTACCCTGTTTTAAGCGCCTCCATAACACTTACCACCAGCTGACATATTATGTATTTACCCATTTGTTTGTTGATTATTGGTGTCCCTCCTTTAGAATGGAAAATTCAGGAGCACAGGGACTCTGTTTTGTTTCTGATAAGTATACCCAGCACCAAGAACAAGGCCTGGCCCTTGATAGACACTCAAAACTATTGGTTGAGTGAATGAATATAAGTTGAATGACAAGGAAGCCCTGTTATTTTTCAATATGGAACCAGTTTTTCAAGGAAATAATTCATTGCACACCCCCAGCTCATACCCTCAGTCATCCTTATTAAGGACCTATTAGGTCTCTGGTGGCTATTGTCTTTGGCTACCCAGCATGCTTCCACACCAACCTTTCCCTAATCCCACTCTCCACTTCTGCTTGGTAGATGACTCCCAGCCCCCATGGAGAAGCACACACTCTAGGCACGGTCAACCAGAGCGCTCCAGAATGATTGGGCAGAGATGAGCTCATGACCCAAGCTTGGCCAATCCATGACTTCCTCAAGATCATTCTCACTCGAGTAGGGGAGAGGAAGTAGCCCCTAACATGTGGTGTCATATCACTGCGGCCGTGTATTACTGACTCTGGGGGATGCGTTTTTCCCAGGCAGAGAAAGAGATGGACTGAAAGAAAGGAGTTCCAGTGGCGTGAAGCCTGGGTCCAGTTTCCAGAGATCCTCTGCTTCCTGCAGTTCTTGCTCTTGCTTTTTCTTCCACCCCTGCGTTCCCCCAGCATCCTTCCAACACTTCCCTTTCTGCTTTAACAAATGCCAGTGGAGTTCTTGTCACTCCCAGTTAAATCTCCTCACTAATATGATGCACCAGGCGCTGGGCTGGTCACTGAGGATGCGATGATGTCCTGGACGCTATCCTTGTCTTGGAGGAGCTTCCCGCTTCCAGGGAGAGACCGGGATGGAAAATGGCAATTGCAGTGCAGTATGAACATGTGTAATGGATATGGGACTCACCGGAATTCAGAGGTCTGACACATCTCTCGTGCCACTGATCAGCTTCTTTAAGTTCTTGTGATGATTTTATGTTCAAAGCAACCTAAGTATCCAAAATAATATGTCCATGAGCAATCAATATATACTAACTGAGCACCTACTATGTGCAAGACTCACTATAAGTGCTATGATACAGACCTGTAGAGCATTCTAACGGGGGTGGGTTGCACATCTAAAAAATAAAGAATATATAGTAAGTATGAAATGAAGTTATAGGATATTCTGTTCCTCCCTATCCATGTCTTTCTAGAGGAGCAGTTTATCACGATGGTTAGGGGTGTGGGTTTTGGAATCCCAACTCTGTTACTAGCCATGTGATCTTGGGCAAAATTACCCAATCTCTTTGAGACTTAATGTTCTCCTCTACAAACTGGATAATATAGCAGTACCTATTTTACAGGGTTTTTGGGAAGATTAAATGAGTCAATTTGAGTAAAGTACTTAGAATAGTGCCCAATACATAATAAGTCCTCAATAAATGTTAGCAAACAATATTATATCTAAATTATATAAATTATAAATTCCTCAAAAACAGGGGCCTTTGCATTATTTATAGCTCTGCTAACATGTATAGACCACTTAAGATGTTTCTACTTGCTGGGCTCAGCAGTATTAATTTATTAGCAGATGTAGGCATTGTCTCGCTTGCTGGTTTCTCCATCTGCTTTAAATTTAGTACTAAATAAAGACAGTTGTGGGGGTGGAGGAGGTTTTAAAGATCCCTGGTCCAAATCCTTTGGGTTTTTTGTTTTGTTTGAAAGCTGTAATCCAGAGAGAGTTTGGAAGCATCTGCTGAAGGCCATTTTTAGGCATGTTTTGCAGAAATTTATAGCATCTATTTACATTATTATGTGCTTCCATACTTTGAATCTTCAACCATTTGCATATAGTAGTATTCTAACTGATGTTCCAAATTTGATACTACACTATACGTGGGCTTGTATAATTCCCAACCCATAACATATGGATATTAAATAAATTGGTTTATGAGAAGCAATTCACTTTTGTCAATCTTGGTAAGTAGAATAGTCACAGTCCAACATTCCCAGGTTTGAATAAAGATGTCTAGGACTAGGGCATCATAATTATACCTTAGATTTGTATAGTGCATAATAATACCCTACATTTGTATACCTTGTTTAATTCTTACAACCAGTAAGGTAAGCAGGCATGGGAGTATCATGAATTCCATTTTACAGATGAAGAAATTAGAACCAAGAGGTGCTAGCTGGCTTGCCTAAGTTTACTAAATGGTAATAAATGGCAGAGCCAAGATCATACTCAGGTTTCCTGACTGCTAGCCCAGTGCTCTTTCTACTTTACTGGCAGAATGAAGTGTTAGGAATTCCCATTTTCTTCCACCAAGATTTACAGCCCAACTCTACAAAGGACCTTGATAGTACTTGCCAATGGTGGTCTGTTGTGAGCCTTCAGCAAAGTTCGGGTCTTCTACGGTCAATCCCACTTTGTAAGTGTTATAGATCCATCCCCCTGGCAATGGGGATTTATACTAGGCAAATGTTGCAGATAACAGTGTGTAGCTGCATCTGCTAGAGATGAGAAACTTTGGAATTGAAAGACAGGAAAGAATAATCCATGAATTAACTTGAATAATGAGAGAGAATCTTCCAGTCAACACTCAACCTCCTTGTTCCTCAATTCAAGCTAAAGATGCCTATAAAACCCAATATAATGTAGCTGCAAAGGTATTTTGTAGACAGTAACTTTGGACAAAAGCAATTATAGGAGATTTGCTGAGTTTGTTTCCATTGGAAGAGAGCCACCACTTCAGAATTTCTTGTCTTTGAGTAGATGGGAGGGAGCAGGAACTAGAAGTAGAAAGGGAATCAGCCTGAACATACAGATGCTGGGTACTATGAAGTTGAGGCAGAAAGTGTTTATGCCATAAGGAGTTAGTGTGAGTGGTAGAGACAGAATGACTACAATCTCTATGCAATTAGTATATAAATTCTGATCAGACTTGTGTAAACTGGCATAGACAAGTATGAAGCAGTCAATGTTGGACAAAGAAATGGCTGAAGAGAAAGCTAGACAATGCACAGGATCCATTCCCCAGCCATTCCAGGTAACACCCAATATGATAGTTAGGAGTCTTTATATTTCAAGGAACTGAAAACTAATCCAGTGAGCTTGAAAAATAACAGGATTCATTGATTCTCATAGGTCAAAAGGACAGGGATAGTAGAAGCATCAGATGTAACTGGATCCAGAGGCTCAAAGGATATTAGGGCTTTCCCTTTCTCTTCTAACTTTCAACTCTGCTTGCCTGTTTATTATCTTCTTTCCTAGTACGGATGAGCTTCCTCCATCTAATCAGAGCAGGTGACAGGCTGATGCTCCATCCTGGGGCGGCACTGTTGAATCTTAAACCAAATGCCAGCACAAATTAAGAGGACTTTTTCTTGAGACTTCTATATATAAATTCCCAGAGAGGGATTGTGACTGGCCAACATGGGCCATCAATCCACCCGTGGACCAGTGTCAAGCTCTAGGGCAAAGGAGTGCCAGGACTGGCCAATCTTCAGTCACGTCTCCCTACCCATAGCCCAGGCACATGGAGTCTGTTACCAGAAAAGTGGTGTTGAGGAATTTGGTTGAGCTATTATAATCTGCTACAGCAATAGTTCCCAAATTTACCTGAAGATAAAAATCACCTGGACCCTTGTTAAAAAACAGATCCTTGGGCTCCCAACTCGGACCTATGTAATCAGAATTTATAGGGGAATGGGATGGTAATTTATATTTAACAAGTACCCCACGTGTATTAGTGTCCTATTGCCTTTGTAACAAGTTACCACAAACTTAGTGGCTTCAAACAACATGAATTCATTATCTTATAGTTCTGGAGGTCAGAAGCCCAAAATCAGTTTCACTGGGCTAAAATCAAGTGTTGACAGGGCTGGTTTCTTCTGGAGGCTCTGAAGGGAGAAACTGTTTCTTTGCCTTTTTCAACTTCTAGTGGCTTCCTATATTCCTTGGCTTGTGGCCCCTTCCTCCATCTTCGAAGTGCGTCACTCCAACCACTGGTTCTATAATCACATCACCTTATTCTCTGACTCTGACTCCTTCTTTGTCCCTTTTAGAAGGACCATTGTGATTACATCTGGCCCACCTGGGCAATCCCGGATAATCTCCCTACCTCAAGATCCTTAACTCAATCACAGCTATTAACTCCCTTTTGCCATATGCTATGGTTTGAATATGTCCCCCAAATTTCATGTGTTGAAAACTTAATCCCCAAAATCATATGTTGATGGTATTTGGAGGCAGGGCTTTTGGGAGGTAATTAGTATTAGATAAGTCATCAGGGCAGGGCTCCCATGATGGGACTGGTGTTTTTTTAAGAAGAGGAAGAAAGAGCTGAGCTGGCATACTCCTGCCCTCTTACCATGTGATGCCCTCCACCATGTTATGATACAGCAAGAAGACCCTCACCAGAAGCTGAGCAGATGCTAGCACCATGCCCTTGGACTTCCCAGGTCTAGAGCTGTAAGAAATAAATTTATTTTCTTTATAAATTACCCAGCCTCAGGTATTCTGTTATAGCAACAGAAAACACACTATCCATATAAGATAACATTCACAGGTTCCAAGGTTCAGAACATGGACATAATTGGGCCATTATTCAGCCTACCATTGCCAGGTAATTATTATCAGATAAATTTGAGAAATACTATAAGGAATGGTTAGTTAACCAGAACTGCAATATAAATATTCAAAAGTATAAATACTATATAAGTATAATTAATTATTTAACTGCATAAAATATCTAGATGTCCAAATTGGATGACCCAACCACCATGTTTTTGAATGTGTCAGTAATTCATTTCATTTTATTGTTGAGTAGTATTCCATTGCTATGGTTTGAAGTCGCCACCAAAACTCATGTTAAAATTCAATTTCCACTGTGACAGTATTAAGAGGTACTACCATTAAGAGGTGATTAGAGGGACCACTATCTCTCACCATATACAAAAATAAACTCAAAATGGATTAAAGACTTATAAACATAAGACCTGGAAAAAAAAAAGGTTATTAGGCCATGAGGGCTCCACTCTCATAAATGCATTAATGAATGGCATTATGAAGGGTTCATTATATCGAGAGTGGGTTGTTATAAAAGCAACCTTAGCCCTCTTTTGCCCACTTGCTCTTGCACTGTATTGCCCTGCCACCTTCTGCCGTGGCATAACGAAGCACAAAAGTCCTCACCAGATGCCAGCCTTGTACTCTTGGACTTCCCAGCCTCCAGAACCATAAGCCAAATAAACTTCTGCTGTTTATACACTACCTAGTCTCAGGTATTCTGTTACAGCAACACACAACATACTAAGATATCCATTGAATGAATTTACCACAATCTGTCCATCTATTCACCTGTGGATGGACATTTGGATTATTTTCAGTTTTTGGCTATTTTAAATAAAGCTGCTATGAACATTTGTGTACAAGTCTTTGTGAAGACATATATTTTCAGTTCTTTGGGTAAATACCTAAGAGAGGACCTGCTAGGTCATATGGTAAATGTATATTTAACTTTTTAAGACACCAACAAGCTGCTTTCCAAAGTGACTGTCCTATTTTACACTCCTACTAGCAAGGTGTGAGCGTTCCAATTGCTCCACATCCTTGCCAACACTTGGTATGGATAATTTTTTTTCCCTAGAGATGAGGTCTTGCTATGTTGCCCAGGCTGGGCTCAAATTCCTGGGCTCAAATGAACCTCCTGCCTCAGTCTCCCAAGTAGCTGAGATTACAAGCACATGCCACCGTACCCAGCTTGGATAATCTCTGTAATTTTTGCCATCCTATTGGGCAACAGAGGTATCTTGTTGTGGTTTTAATTTGCATTTCAGTGATGACTATTGTTACTGAGCCTCTTTTCATGTCCTTTTGGCCATTCGTATATCTTCTTTCGGCATTGTTTTTTAATCTATACTATTTCTCTCCATCACCCATCACCATTTCCCAATTTTTTTTGAGACCCTGCTAATGCAAATGCCCTTGGGGCAGTAGTGGTAGCTTCATCCAGGAAGTAACCAAGGATAGTAGATGTGGTGAAGGGGGCACCGGTTGGGTTGATGCTGAGGGGAACAATGAGAGGCTCTGGCTGAGGAAAAGTCATGACAAGAGCAGCTGCAGTTTGGGTAGAAATGAAAGCCTTCCCCCTCACCTTCTGCATTTCCTACCATCTTAGTTGTTCCTGTTGAAGTGTTATTTGCAGCCCAAAGAGTGGTAACCGCTATAACCTGACAGGTCACGGTGCTCCCTGGCTATCTGATCTAACACGAACCCTGACAATCCTAGGTAGGAGCTAGGAGACTTCCCCAGATTTCTGTCTCCTGAGCTTCTGTTTTCTCATATAGAAAAATGAGTTAATGGCACCTTCCTCACAGAATTATTGAATAGCTGGAATAAGATTACATACGCAAAAATGCTTAGCAAAGTGTAAGGAGTCCAAAGAGTGTGAAGTGTTGCTGTTCCTAGAGTTGTTAACCTGGAAATGATTGGCAACAGGGTTAGCTTTGGTGATCAGCCAGCTCTTAAACAGTGTTCCATTTCTTGACCCCTTTTGCCAACTTCTTTACTTCCAGGTGAAAAAGTCTGAGAACTACTTGGAAATGAGTTTGTCAAAAAGGGATGGGGCAAAAGAACTAATATTATTTGACTGATTCCTGGGTATATTCATTTCATTCTCACAACAACCTTCAGTTTCTTTTGAGAATAACCTCAGGAGTGGCACTGCTGGGCTTTAGAGATACCTAGCCTTATTTTCACGAATTTAATGCCAGCTGCTCTCCTGAATGTCTGCCAGTTCGTGCTCCCACCATAGGGCACCTTAAGGGTGCTGTTGCCCTAATCATGGCCAGCAGTTAATGGTATCTGGTTTTCTTTTTCTTTTTTCCAATCTGAGAGGTATAAATAGTACTCAGTTTTAATTTACCTTTCACTGATTACTAATGAGTTAAACATCTCTTCATAGACCCACTAGTCAGGTTTCTCCTTCTGGGAATTGCCTTATCATATCCTTTACTCATTTTGTTTTCTGTTAGATTTCCTGTCTTAAAGCTGTCCTGAAGAAGTTTTTTGAATATATAAATCCCTACTTTGTGTTGATTTTGAATATTACAAATAATTTTCCCCCATTTTATCACCTGCCTATTAGTTCTGTTTATGGTGACCTCCATAAGACAGAAATATTTAATTTTGATTTAATCAAATCTGGATTTTTTTTTTTTTTTTTTTTTTACCCTCCCGCCTTAAAATTTGTACATTTGGGGCTGGGCATGGTGGCTCACGCCTGTAATCCTAGCACTTTGGGAGGCCGAGGCGGGAGGATCACTTGAGCCCAGAAGTTCAAGACCAGCCTGGGCAATAGTGAGACTCCCGCCTTTACAAAAAATTAAAAAAAAAAAAATTAGCCAGGCACAGTGGTGCATGTGTAGTCCCAGCTACTCAGGAGGCTGATGCAGGAAGATTGCTTGAGCCCAGGAGTTTGAGGTTGCAGTGAGCTATGATGATGCCACTGCACTTTAGCCCAGGCAACAGAGCAAGACCCTGTCTCAAAAAAAAAAAAAAAATTGTACATTTGGGGCCTTTTTTTTTTTTCTTTTAGAGACAGGTCTTACTGCGTCACCCAGGATGGAGTGCAGTGGCACCATCATAGCTCACTGCAACCTCAAACTCCTGGGCTCAAGCGATCCTCCTGCCTCAGCCTCCCAAGTAGCTGGGACTACAGGCATGCACCACCACACCTAGTTAATTTTTCTATTTTTTATAGAGACAAGGTCTTGCTATGTTGCCCAGGCTGGTCTTGAACTCCTGGCCTCAAGCAATCCTCCCACCTCGATCTCTCAAAATGCTGGGATTACAGACATGAGCCACTATAGCAGCCAGGAAAAGAAAAATTTAGACAAACATTATGATGCCTACTTTTACAGATGATGTGACTGAAGTTGAGATGGGTTCAATAACTTGCCCAGGAGCACACAGAGATAGAGCCAGGATTTGGATCCTTGTCCATTTGACTTCAAAACTCATCCATAATCTTAACCTCTATGCCACTATCTCATAATGAAGTACAATGTTAACACACAAGACAGCACAAAATCAAGTGCCAGTGGAGGACCTGCGGTTGTTTGGATGAGATCAGCGGAGGTGGAGTCATCTGTAGGAGGAGAGCTGGGCCTCATGGATGGGTGAGATTTGTAAAGATGGAAGAGGGAGGAAGGGCGGACCCTGGGCCTGGGCCTGTGATTGTCCACTGTGGCTTTGTGCTTGGCTGAAGAAGCCAGCTCCAATTTTCCCCTTGGGAGAACAGTGAGGCTGGAGGGCCAGCTGTAGCGGCAGGACTGCCTAAGCCCACATTCCTGGGCCTTTGTGTCAAATCCTCCAACAAAGAACATTTTCCAAGGAGGCTTTGTGGACTGTGGTTAGGACTGGAGTCAGGGCCTGCATTCTAACTAACCGTTGTAGCCTCAGGCAACTTGGGACCAACTTTGCAGCTCAATGATCTCTGTGCTGGAGAAGGCATCCAGACCTAACAGGGGCTTTTGAGCCATGGCATCTTCCTTAAAGAGGATGGGTGTTATTGTTGCACCAACTAGGAGATGACTGGAAACCAGCCTCTCTGAAAAGGAGGAGGGAGGGAAACAGCTATGGCCAGTGGTATGTCATGTTCTTATTTCCTTCCTGATTAAAGACGTTGATGGTTGGGTTCCCGAGTCCCAGAGGAGAGCGCTGTGGCCCCAGTGCTTCTTAGGAGCCAGCTCCCCAGGAGCACCAAGCATCAGCAGCGTGAGGGGAAGGAAGTATGGGGGCAGTTCAAGGGCAGCAGCTGGGTGAAGCTTGTCAGAAGTGCCAGGGAAGTGAAAGTCAGCCAGGGAAAGGAAAGGGGAAGAAGCAAAAGCAGAGAGGCAGCAGCAGCCCTGGGAGAAAGGGACAGAAGAATCCCAGAGGCCTAAGTGTTCTGGGAGCCTCTGAGTGGTGAGGGGTTTTCGGGCCATCGCAAGGAGGGGCTGAGTCTTGGAACCACCTACCTTCTCTGTCCTCCATAAGGCTCATTCCCGAGGAGCAGATGTGAGCTCTGTGCCTGCTCAAGTGCTCACTGCATCCTTCTCTCTTCAACACCTGTTTCTGGACCTAATTCCCACCTTGAAAAGGTGGCACTTGATTATTTCTGAAGCTTTAAAAAAAAAAAAACAAACAGTAACTGTGATTTTGGTCCCAGCTAGCATTAATTATTTTCCTCAAGGTTGTTTCCCAAGAAAAATCCTTTTAAAATATGAAGAAGATTTGTGTTGTTGAAAGCTAAAAAAAAAAAAAAAGCAACACATATTCATTAGAAGATCCTTTTATCACTAAAATGATCACACAGCACAAATGGCAACTCTCGTTTGTTTTTTTTTTAATGTTTGGTTTTTCGCTTCTGATGAACTTGTCATTTCCAGCGCTCCCTGCTTGCGATGTTCTCTCTTGTGCCTGTGACATTAAGGGTGACTGTTAGATGCCAAGTTCACTTGTTGGACTCAAAACTGTCTAGATTTAATGCTGATTTGGAGTCTCCGGGGGGAAGGGAAAGACTGGGTAAATTATAACTGTTTCTGTTAATGTTCATCCCCATTCAATTCTGATTCCTAACATATGGCACCCAGTAGGCTCACTCTGCGTGTTTATGGAATGAAAGGATGTTTGAAAAAAGAAGGCTCGACTTGTCATTGAAAAACATTCTAAATGGATAGAATCATGGCTGTGAACTGTCTCCTAAATCACTTAGTGTTCCTTTCCCTTATTCCCCTCCCTAATACATTTTGAACTTTAGGCCCTACAGGTCTGGGCTCTAGGGTCTAGGGCCTTGCCTCTGGAACCATGGTCCAGGGACCGGCAGTATCAGCCTCACTTGGAAGCTTGTTAGAAATGTAGACTCTCCAGCTTGACTTCAGATCCGCTGAATCAGAACCAGCTTTTACCAAGATCTCCATGTGATTTGTGCGCATGTTAAAGTTGGAGAAACACTGCTCTGAGGCACCTGGACAGGAGGCCTCCCAGGCCCTGGCTTGAGGCTGTAGCTCTTTGGGTTGCACCACAACACACAGTGTGTGCAGAGTTCAAATTCCAGATTCCAGCTCTGCTGCTAATGAAACTTCATCACATGGACAAATGACTTAAAATTTAAAAAAAAATTAAACTTACAGAAAACTTGCAAGAATAATACAAAGAACTTCTGTATAACCCTTACCTAGATTCACTAATTGTTAACATTTTACAACGTATGCTTTAATGTTGTTTCTCTCTATCTACATATTATTGCTGAACTATTAGAGAATAAATTGCATACATTGGTATGCCTTTACTTTTCTTTTTAGAGACGGGGTCTTGCTCTGTTGCCCAGGCTGGAGTGCAGCGGCCTGATCATAGCTCACTGTAACCTCGAACGCCTGGGCTGAAGCCATTCTCCTGCCTCAGCCTCACAAGTAGCTGGGACTACAGGCATGCGCCGGCATGCACGGCTAATTTTTTTATTTCTCTTTTACCCTCTCAAAAACAACATGCTGAGTGAAAGAACCCAGATACAAAGACTATATATGGTAAGACTCCATTTATGTGAAATTCTAGAAAAACCAAAACCTTAGCAACAGGAAGCCTGGCAGTGGTTGCCTGGGGCCAGGGGTGTGGGGGTGGGCGCTGACTACAAACAGACACAAGGGAAATTTTTGGAGGCAGGAAAGTGTTCTAAAACTTGATTGTGGTGGTGATTACATGTCGAATATATTTACCCAAATGCCTCAAACTGTCCATTGAAAAAAGTTTGTAATATGTAAATTATACCTCAATAAAACTGTAAAAAAAAGAAAAAAAAAGTCCAGACATATCTCATCCTGAATGAAGTTCAGTATGTCTTCCTTCCTGAAGGAAGTATGTCTTCCTTCCTGGTCTGGCCCCAAATCTGTCTTTCCAGCTTTATCTCCCACCCCTCCCCTGCACATATTCATTCAACAAACATTCTCTGACATTTGCTGTGTGCAAGCCTGGTGTTAGGCACTCAGAGAAGGTGGGGAAGGAGAACCCCTGTCTTCAGGGAACCCACAGCCTAGTCTCAGAGCAGAAAGAAAGGGTGGTCAACTCTGACAAACAGCAGGGGACCATTCCTAGAGGATCACTCAGTCTTAAAGGAGAGGAACAAGAATTTCACTTTGAATTTCAAGTTTGAATCAAGTTTCAATTCAATTTTTTGAATAGGTAATACATTTATATGACTTAAAAATAAAAGAAATTTTGCAGTGAAACATTTCCCCCCATCCGTCCAGGTCCTACCTCACCTCATGCAACCATAGTTGTTATAATACATATTATTTCTCCTCCCTTTTAACACAAAAGTTAGCATAATTTTTGTTGTTTTGGACCTTACTTTTCATTTGGCAGTAAACCTTTGAGATTCTCATATAGGTACAGTAAACATTTTTACTCTATTTTATAGTTACGTAGTGTTCTGTCATATGATGTGTCATAATTTATTTAACCAGTCCCCTTTTGATGAACATTTGAATAATTTCCAACCATTTGCTATGGCAAATAATGCTGCAATGTGTAACCTTTTACAAATGGTGTTTTGTTTTTGTTTTCATTTTGTTTTATACATGGGCAAGTATACCTATGGCTACACAGTGAATTTTTTTTTTAACCATTCCACAAGCACACCAACCACTTTCATATCTCCAGGCTGTTTCTTCTGCCTTGAAAGTCCCCACTCAATCCTTTTCTGTTGACCAGCTCCTAGTGTACCTCATGATCCAGCTCAAATGTCACTTTCTCCGCAAAGCCTTCTGAACTCCCTCAGGCAAGATTTGGGTGCACCTTCTCTTTCCTCTCCCAGTATTCCACGTCATCAGAATTGTCTGTTTACACGTCACTCTTCCCCCACTAGACCAGGAGCTTCTCAAGGGCAAGTGCTGTCATAGATTTATCTCTGAATCCCTCAGTGCTTGGCACCTGGGAGGTACTGAATAAAATGTTCATTGCATGAGTGAAGGGATCAGGGCAGACCAAGGGTGCTGTGCTGCTCCTGTCCCTCACTGACAGCAGCTCCCAGCCTCTGTGAATACTTGGAGGATGGCTGCCAGACAAAGGTGGGCTGAGATTTTCCCTCCCCTCCCACATAATTCCTTCCTCCCTGCTCCACCCCTTTCCCCCCTTGGGATTCTGTCCACAGCTGCCCTTGTGGCCCTGCTGGATCTGGCATGGACAGCAGCTATTACAGCTTTTTAGAAAAAAATTAAGATAAAAATGGAGCATTAGCTCCACCCATCTTCTCTCTTCCTCATCAAGTCTTTGGCCTCTTCTAAAGCTAAAGAAACAAATTGCTTGATAGTCAAATACACGTCAAATTCATCCTCAAACATAACTTCCTATACTTCAAGCCAAATGAGATGACAGAGTTTATAACAGGGCTTTTAGGAATGTGGGAAACACTTGCAGTGTTTAGGCTAATCGATGTTAAGTAGTTTTCAGAGGCAACTTGGATTTTTTATTATTATTTTTATTTTATTTTTTTCAGAGACAGTCTCCCTCTATCACCCAGGCTGGGGTGCAGTGGCATGATCACAGCTCACTGCAATCAGGAATGCCTGGGCTCAAGCCATCCTCCTGCCTCAGCCACCCAAGTGGATGGGACTACAGATGTGCACCACCATGCCTGGCTAATTTTTGAATTTTTTTAGAGATGGGATCTCACTATGTTGCCGAAGCTGGTCTCAAACTCCTTGCCTCAAGGGATCCTCTCACCTAGGCCTCCCAAAGTGCTGGGATTACAGGCATGAGCCACCATGCCCAGTCAACTTGGATTATTTTTTAAAAACATTGGGTTACGAGGGCATGCACCTGTAATCCCAGCTACTTGGCAGGGTGAGGCAGGAGGATCACTTGAGCCAGGAGTTTGAGTCCAGCCTGGGCAACATAGAGAACCCTGCCTTCTGTCCCCAAATTGGGTTGACACTAACT
This sequence comes from Daubentonia madagascariensis, assembly GCA_023783475.1. Classification (NCBI taxonomy): domain Eukaryota; kingdom Metazoa; phylum Chordata; class Mammalia; order Primates; family Daubentoniidae; genus Daubentonia; species Daubentonia madagascariensis. The sequence continues at coordinate 11,620,002 of JAKFHU010000901.1, forward strand.
TGTGCCTGGATCTGTCAATTGCTAGGTTCTTTCCAAAGTAATATTTCATTGTATTCTTTCCATTCTAGGTGGGCAATGCTGGAGGTGAGAACTCTGTACCTCCACCCCTGGGATGAAAAGGTTAAAGTTCTAAATTCTCCTCACCCTAGGAAAGCTCCTATTCATAGGAGGTAGAATCATTAAAGAAAATAAAAGGAAAAAAAAACCTTTCAAGCTCCCTTTGAGTGCTTTGGGACTGCAGTCTTCAAATTTTCTTGCTTGCTTTTATCCTAAAAGAAATTGGAAAAACTGTTTCTTTTTGTACTTTTAAAGGTCACATCTAATATGTTTCATCGTAAGTTTAAATAATGGCAAGGTTTGTTACTTCTGGCATAAGTATTGGTATTTTAAAATAAGATTGTTACATCACTGTTTAAATGTATCCAAGGAAATTTAAATATCATAATGCAACTATCGTTCATTTAAAAAAATACATGAACAAGCTTTTCTTTAAGAGAAATTTTACATCACTCTTTTTCTCCTTATATTTCCCTGAGCATTTTAATATAATAATTTAGGCTGGAAAGTCTTTTATTGATCAGCCTATCATATTTCTGTATAAAGATTTTTTAAAAGTTCTTTTGACTCAGTCTCTTTAGTTAAAAAAACTCATGTTAATTGTATAATTAACATAATTTTTAATACCTAATTGATCTTAACATAAAATATTACAAATTTTGACATACTGTTAAAATTAAAGTATAGCATATTTTTGCTGGAATGAAATAGGATTCAGAGTCGACCTTAGTTGTAGTTTTCATTTCTATGGATAGAGGAATGAAACACCTTGTTCATTCATTCAACACATATTTATTGAGCACTTCCTATGTGTCAATAGCTACTCCAGGCACTTGGGATACATTATTAAACACTACAGATAAATCCCTGCCCTCATGGAGCTTACATTCTGGTGGAGGGTGATGGGCAATAAACAATAAACACAACACGTAAGTAAGTGCCATGGGAAAAGAGAAATCAGGCTAAGGGGATTTGAGGTAAAGAGTGAGAGCTAAGAATGGGTTGTGATCTTTATAAGGTCAGGGTCGGTCTCATTGAGAAGGTAACTTTTGACCAAAGAAGGTGAGGGAGTTAGCAATGCAGATATCTGGGGGAAATGTGTACAATGCAGAGGGCACAGCCAGTGCAGAGGCCCTAACTTGGGCACATGGCTGGCATCTTCTAGGGTCAACAAAGGAGGTCAGGAAGGCTGGAGCAGAGTGATCTAGGAGGAGGATGAAAGGAGATGAGATTAGAGAGGTAATGATCAGGTGGGTGGTGGTGCCAATCTTGCAGAACCCTTTAAACTACTGTAAGCATGTAGACTTTTACTCTAAATGAAATGAGTGTTTGATGCAGGGATTTAAACAGAGGACTGACATCTGACATAGGTTTTAAGAGGCTCACTTTAGCTATTATGTTGAGAAGGACAAGCATGAGGACAGGGAGAGCTTTTAGAAGACTAATCCAAGCATGGGATGATGGTGGCTCGGGCCAGGGGGTAGCGGTGGAGGTGGTTAGGGATGCTCTGACTCTGGACTAGACATGGAGTGTGAGAGAAAGAGGGAAGTCCAGCATGACTCTAGGATTTTTGGTCTGAGCAACTGGAAGGATGGAGTTATCAACTGAGATAGGAAAGCTGGTAGGTTGAACACGTTTGAGGGAGAATATTGTTCAGTTCGTGACATGTTAAGTTTGAGATATGCAGTAGACTGCTGGATGTCAGAATCTAGAGTAGTTTGAGATATGCAGTAGACTGCTGGATGTCAGAATCTAGAGTTCAGGTAAGAGGTCTGAGCTGGAGATATAAATTTGGGTGTTGTCATATATATGATGATATCATACATCCTAGATGGTATCATAAGTCAGGAGCCTGGATGAGATCACCAAGGAAATGAGTATAGATAACAAAAAGAAGTCCAAGGAATGAGCCCTGGGTCACTCACTGCAAGGTTAAGGGATCTGAGAGAAGAGATGGAGCCAGCAAAGAAGACAGGGAGGAGGGACCAAGGATGAAGGAGGAAAACCAAGAGGGTGTGGTGTTAAAAAAAAAGTGAATCAAGTGATTAGCTGTTTTAGCTGTTACAGACAACTCAATCAAGTTGAGAATTGAGACTACACCATTGGATTTAACCAATGTGAAGTTCACTGTTGGCCCTGACAGTAGTTTTGACGGAGTGGTGAGGATGAAAGCATGCGTGGTGTGACTTCAAGAGAGGCTGGAAGACCTACCACTCAGCGGATGACCTAAATTATGCCACATATGTGACCTTGTGTGTGTTGTTATGATTCTACTACATACATATGTAGTCTTAACATACATATCATGTTTGACATGTTTTTGAACTTTATATAAATGGTAATCATGCAGTATGTATTCTGCTGCCACAGAATGGGAGGAGAACTAGAGACAAAGTGTAGAAAACTCTCTTTCAAAAGGAGCAGAGAAATGGGTCAAAGAGAAGACCTTGTAGGATTGGAGAAATAACAGCTGCTTGTAAGCTTATGGGAATAGATAGGGAAATATTGATAATATAGACGAGGAGGGATAATTGCTGGAGTGACAGTGATGATCTTGATTAGGCAAGATGGTATTGGGATCTATCATTATTATTTTTTTAATTTTTATTCTTTAGAGACAAGGTCTTGCTCTGCTGCCCAGGCTGAAGTGCAGTGGCGTGATCGTAGTTCACTGCAGCCTCAAACTCCTGGGCTGAGGCCATCCTCCCACCTCAGCCTCCTGAGTAACTGGGACTACAGGCGTGCGCCACCACACCCAGTTTATTGTCTTAGTGGAGGGGCTGGCTTTAGCTAGGAGCATGGAAATTCAACTGTGTAATGGAGGGAAGGCAGAGGAGAGGCGGGTATGGGGAGTGGTGGGATTCTGTGGCAGTTTTCATCCCATCGCTTCAATTTTCTCAACAACACAGGAAGCAAGGTTCTTAACTGAGAATAAGGATTGAGGGGAGGATGTGTAGGTCAGAGCAGTGGTCCCCAACCTTTTTGTCACGAGGGACCGGTTGAAGACAATTTTTCCACGGAGGGGTGGGGGCGGGGGAGGTGAGCTCAGGCAGGGATGGGGAGTGGCTGTAAATACAGATGAAGCTTTGCTGCTGCAGCTCACCTCCTACACCCCACCCCCCGTTGTTCCTAAGTTTCATGGAAGCCAATGTTTCCATGGACAGGGGTGGGGAGGGTTGGCAGAGCTCTGCTGCCCCATCCCTAATAGGCCATGGACCAGAGGTTGGGGATCACAGGGTTAGAGGACAGAGAAGGTATGAAATCTAGAAGAACGGAGGAGGGAAGTAGGATTGCTGGGCAGCACTAAGGGTCCACCTGAGGTTCACGGTGGTGAAATTAAAGTGAAACTAATCCGTGTGATTGCATTTTTCTCCAGTCACATTCAGATGCATGGGTGCCTCAGTGTAGGTGGACAGCTGGCTTGAATCAGGACTGCGGTTTTGCCAAGCAAGCACAACAAAGTGGGAGGGAGGCCAGGGGGTTGAGGGTGTGTACAGGAGTGAGTATAATGATCGGCCAAGGGTTGAAGCTGGGTAAGCATGGGAGTGAGTGGATATGAGGTCTGAAGAATTCTTGGAGTTAGAGTACTACAGGGAATGACTCGGAAAAATGAGGTGGTGATCAGAGTGTGAGATGTTTGAAATTGTGATCACGAAGAAGTTGCAGAGTTTGATGAGGGTCCCGTGATTACGACCATGGGAGTCAGTGGCTGACTTGGGATAGAGGACAAGATCCTTGGAGGAGGAGAACTCAAGGAACTGCGAGGCCAGGGCATTGGGAATATTTTATAACCACCAAGGATTAAGACCGAAGTGGCATTGGCCTGAATGACAGAGCAAATGGTGCAGAAATGAAGGGGAATGAGAGCAACAGCGGGGTACTGGGTACAAGATTTAAACCTGCTGGTTCTGGGGAGGAGGAGGGTGAGGGTCTGGGAGCACGGAGCAAGGAGGAAAGCTACCTCACCTCCAGGCACAGGCTAAGAGGCTTCTCATTGAAAACACAGTTGCCATTACTAGAGAGGGGAGGAGAATCAGTGTCCCAGAGGAATGTCAGGTTTCCCTTAAGTGAAAAGGTGAAGGGAACCTGAAGGGAAATTCAGAGAAGAGGTTGAGCTCATAGGGAAAGTCATTTGCATAAACCAGTAGATGGTGTGGGAGACAAACTAATGGGGCCCCATCTGATCCCCACCCCTTGAGTGGAGGTGGGACCTGTAATTTGCTGCTGGCCAATAGAATTTGGCAAAGGGGACAGGATGTATGTGATGCCTGTGTGTGATTATGTTACATAAGATTGTAACCAGTGTCTTGTTGAGACTCTCCCAATTGCTGGCTTTGAAGAAGCTGCCATATTGTGAGCTTCCCTATGGAGAGGGCCACATGGCAAGGAACAGAGGGGGTCTCCAGCTGACAGCCAGCAAGGCACTGAGGCCCTCAGTCCTGTATCCTGCAAAGAACTGAATGCTGCCAACAACCACGTGAGCTTGAAGGTGATCCTTTTTCCCAGCCTCACTTTGCAGAGGGCCCAGCTAAGCCATGTCTGGACTCCTGACCCATAGAAACTTAGGACAATAAATGCGTGTTGTTTTAAGCTTCTAAATTTATGGCAATATTGTTATACAGCAATAGATAACTAAGATAACTAAGACAGATGGGATGGAAGAAGTTCAGTTATAGCAATGTTACTCAATTTTTAAAACCCCTTCTGAGGTATATTACCTAAGAATCACATATTAGTCTATTATCATATCATTTTTAATAATCTATCAGCTGACAGATCTTCCTTCAATTTTGTTGACAGCAAAGAATTGGAAACTACTTGACTTACAAAAAGAATTTAACTCATTCACTAACGTCATTTACTTTCTCAGCATAGACACCAATTTTTTCATTGTCCCTTTGAATCATCCTGGAGATTTTAGATCTTGGGTCAATGCACCTTAGTAATGGATATGAATTTTTACTTTCTTTTGCAAGGTGGGAGAAGGACAGTTTTAAAAGGGGATGCTGTGTCCTCAGCTCTCTTCTCAAACTGAACAATTTTAAAAAACAGTACATATGGCAGTAGAAGATCTGGAAATGAATTCCCTTAAAACTGGTCTTGGAAAGTCTTCATAAACCCCAGGGATAAGAAAGCACCAGTTTGAAGCTTTCGGGGCTTTCTGGTAAAAAAGGGAAGAGCCCAGGCTGTGATGATTGAGGACAGAATGGAGCATTGATTGTAGATTGCGTGTGTGTGTGTGTGTGTGTGTGTGTGTGTGTGTGTGTGTGTAGAGAGTTTCTGGGCAACACGACCTAAGAAATGACTTTAGGACTATCTAATAATTAGTTTTAGAGGGACTCCCAAAGGAAGTGTTTCCTTGTTGGTGAAAAAAATACGTAATTAGTGTGTGTTCTGAAACCTTGTAAATTACAAAAGAAATTCCTGCGTCTTCTAAAAAATATCAAATAAAGAAGTATAAGTTAAAAACAGGGCCTTTCCCCGCCCAACAGGTAACCTAGTTAATAGGTGTGTCGTAGGACTCAAAGGTCCCTGCCACCCTGAGACTCAGCCTACATCCCTTCCAACAAGAACCACTCACATTTCGTAACACCTGGCAAGGCTCTTAAATGTGTGATTCCTGGACTGTCCTGTGCGTCTCTCGAGTTTAAACACCTTTGGGACTCGTGGAAAGGGAAGGAAGGTGCAGCCATGGCCACTTTCTTCTCCAAATAAACCGCTACAGCCCCCCTCCCCCTGGAGTTAGCGCTTGGCTGTTGAAGTCTAATTTTTGTGGCCACTCAGGTCCTCAAAGCAAACAAAAAAAAAACCCAACAAAACGCCCTGATCTTTATTTATAACCACTTACTGGACGCCCACTCTACGCTGCGCTCTCCTGCGTACTTGGGGACTTTTTTGCCAAGGGATGCCAATTTGTGTGATGACCACCCCCTCATGCGGGCTGCCCCCACCGCAGCGGAGACGCGCCCTCGCCAGGGCCCGGGCAGGGACTCGGAGCCCCCAGACGACCGTGCTGCCCCGCGGGCGCCTGCGCAGAGCGACACCCCCGTCACTCGCGGCGGGAGGCGGGGGCAGCCGGGAGAAAGGAAAGCTGCGGGGGAAAAGGGCCAAACCCTGAAATTGCCCGGATGTGGTCTCCGCGCGCGCATGCTCAGTGTCCTCTCGACAAGTTGGCAGCAACAACACGGCCCTGGTCGTCGTCGCCGCTGCGGTAACGGAGCGGCTCGGGTGGCGGAGCCCGCGTTCGCGCCCGCCCGCTCTCCTCGGCAGGCCCTTGCCGTCCTCCCCTCGGCTCTGCGGCCGCCCAGGGGGTGGGAGCGGGTGAGGGGAGCCGGGCGCCCCGCGAGAGAGACCCCCCGCCGCGGGGCGGCCCGGGAGCTCGAGGCGGCCCGGCCCGCGCGGGCAGCGGCGCGGCGCCGAGGAGGGGCGGCCTGGCTTGGACGCCTCGGGGCGGGGGCCGAGGAGCGCTCCGGGCCGCCGGGGGAAGCGACGGGCCCTGCGCGTCCGCGGACGAGCAGCGGCGGGAGAGCGGACTCCCCTCGCCACCGCCCGAGCCCAGGTAACCGCGCCATGTCCCCTCCCCTTCCCCCGGCCGGGCCCGCGCGCCCCGCCCGTGGCTTCCCCGCCCCGGGGCGGGCTCCCGCGGCGGCAGCGGCTGGGAGCGCGCGGGAGGCCCGCGGGTCCGCTCAGAGGGCGAGCGCGGCCGCCTGACGACCCGGGCCGGGGCCGACCCACGGACCCTTCGCAGAGCGGGCCGGGCCGGGCGAGTGCCGGGCGGCGGTGCCCCGAGTCCCTTGGGCTCCGGGGTCGATCCTCCGGCCCCGAACTCCGCTCGCAGTTTGTGGGAGAACCAAGTTAAACTCGGATAGCGACTCCTGCCGCGGCCGCCGCTCCTCTTTGTTGTTCTTGAGGAGTTTCTCTGTCGCCCCGGCGGAGCGCGTTGGGTCGGCTGGAGTGTGTGTGTTGCCTTAGGGTCTAAATGAGAGTTGTAAATGGTTTGTCTTAATTTCTTTTCTCAAGCAAATTTTTGTTTTCTCTTTGTCTCTTACTTTCTCGGCTTGGTCCTGGCATTCCAGTTTACGTTTCTAGCTTTGATTTGTTTACTTTTTGAGTATTGTGGGGGATGGCGGTATTCGGGCAACATTCTTAGCACCTAACTGAACCTCCCGCGGCCCTTAATAAATCGTGTCCCCTAATAAAAGACTTAGTTTGTCTTATTGTTGGGACTAAGTGTACTGAGCGTGAAATTGGTGTAGGGTGGAGGGCGGTGGCCCCATCGCATGTCCCAAACTGCTGTTAGGATTTCTCAAGGTAGATTTTCAAAGACATGGGTGTGTGTTTAGTTAACATGAAAGGTTACTTTGCTGGTATAGTGAGGCTTTAAAAAGCCTTATTGAAGGTTGATAGCTGTTTTCCCCGAAAACCGTAGTAAACTTGTTCTTATTTTTTAAAAATTATTTTTAATTTATTTTGAAGTTAACTTCTTGATGTCTTTAGTTTTTGCACCATAGTTTAAGGTGGAATTGCCAGTTATTCAGGAATAATAAATATAACAAGGTAATAGGGGAATCATTTTAAGCACTGTCAACTGACTTTCTGTAGGCATACAGTCTTGGCTAATTTTTGTTAAACTACCTTTAACTTTCGCCAGAATTAGCACCTTTTTAGTCTTGGTAGTAGCGTGATTACTCAGGTATTTAAGAAGTAGGTTTAGTACCTTTTGCTGGCAGAAACCATTTAGAGTCTTAATAGAAAATACAGAAATGCATAATTTCATAAAGTTATTAGATTTAGAACATTACATTTGAATAATTTTTATTGTTGATTTCATAAATTACCTTTGCCATGCCCTGCAGAGATTATATATTTCAGTTGAAATATAGGAAGTTCTAAAGTGTAACTTTTTTTTTTCTACTAAGGACTTATTCTCTCTATATTGGAAAGTTCTGGTATGACTAGTACATGATATTCCAAATTGTAAATGATTAACATTTAAAAACATGATTTCTCCTTAATGTTTCTTTCGTAAAGCTGTCATGATTTTATTTTCTTAAATGGGTTTGTTGCAGAACAAATGTGATAGAGGTAGGCCAAGCATTTATGATTTGGAGTAGTTTTAGGTCTGAAGGTGGTGATAAATTATATAGGGTTAAGTTACTGGAATTAAGACTAAAAGCCTGTCTAGAGAAAATTCATACAACATTTTGTGAATCTATTAATCGAATTGGCTTTTTCTTTGCTTTCCAGGTTTCTGGGTGAGTTTGCTTTAAAGAGGGATTGCATTTTGATTTTTAAAAATGTTAAGGTGAGAATGCCTGCTTTGTTTAGCTAAGTGCCTTCAGTGTAAATCTTGAGCTTAGGAAAAACAAAAACAAACTGCCAGTCTGTTTCAGACTTAGTGAAAATTTGTGCGAAGTCTGTTTGAAATGTTTTGAAATAAGTTTTAGTTAGATCGTTGACCTTCTATGATGGCTTTGCTGCTAGAAGCAATTCTGCTTATATTGCCTGGTTACACTCCTGCTCTCCCACTTGGAAGCTTTTTTTTTTTTTTTAATTGAGCCAGTGTTACAGTAACATCGATAGACACTATTCTCATTGAGCTGTGAATTGCTGAGGCCTCTACTAGGGCAGTTAACCTACAGAATCTGCAGGATTCATTACATTTAAAGTGCATATTTAATCTTGTCTAAATTTTTGCCTATTTTGGCGACAGCATATGTTATTTTTCTGATGTTTAAACGTACTTCAGTTCTACTTTGTCCCCCTCTAGCTCATGCCTAACTTTTTTTTTCATTTAGTGATTTTTAGAGTGATTGGTTCCTTAAGCATCTTACAATACATTGGCCATTTCAGTGCTCGTTGTATATGCTTGGATTTCCTTTTTTTCCTAGATGATGGTGTAGTTAGGCAGAATTTTTTTTTGTTTTGCTTAAAGGGATGATGAATGATGACTGAGGTGACCCTTAATCTTGTATAAAACTGACAGTTTTATTGATTTCATTGTTTTCTATCCACATTAAATGAAAGTTAAAGAAGTTAGACCAGCATAATATAGTATCTAATACAATTTTGTTAAATTATCAAATTTTGGACTTTTTGCTCAATAGTTGATTAAGACTGAATTGTTTTGAAACAATTCAAACAGCTGACAAATATGTCTAGATAACATTCATTTGAGCTACTTTCAGTATGGTATGTTTGCATCATAATATACCAAACTGATAATGAGTCAGATTTAGAATTTTTGAATTTTTTTTCTCATTCTGAAACGTGTAATTTTAGTGATGGGAAATTTGGCTGAATTCCAGTTTCTTAGGAACAAGGTATTTTAGGTTGTGTCACCTTGCCACTGTTACATGGTGTAATTGGCATCCAGGAAAATTTGTTTTAACCACAAGAATGAATGAAAACTAGGGTAGTGCTTACATATATAGAACTAAGATGGTAGTTGTTCAGATCCTTATATTAATAATTTATAAGGTTCTTATAATTTCTGATTTGTCTGGATAACTTGCTACTGCAAATGACATGATAGGTCAGATAGACAACTACCAGAGACTGATTGTAAAGAGGGTCTATTTGTAAATACTTTTCAGCTCAGGGACTATATTTCATTATTTACACTTGGAGTGAGAATTTTTTGCAGTTTGGAAAACTTATAAATTGTTGGGTTCATCTTTTTATTGCTTTTTTACTCCCAGGGTTTAGTGCAGTGATTTTCAACCTTGGCTGCACTTTGAGATCTCTTGGGGAGCTTTACAAAATACTGATCCCTGAATCCCACCCCTAGAAGTTATCATTCGGTTGGTCTGGGATGCACATAGGTCAGAGCTCCACAGTGGTTGAGCCGTTAGGGTCCTCTGACTTTTTCTTTTGAACTATTTCACTCCTGTCGATGTCACATTGTTTAATATGGTGATTTACACATGCACAGTGTAAACATCTCACTCGTCTAACTTAATGGCTCTTGTGAAGGTATTGCCACATTTGTTTTACTTCAGAGCCTGTCTGACTCCTCTCCTCTGTCCCTTTCTTCCCCCTGCCCTTTTCTTTCTTCATTTTCAGTTCTTTTGAACTGTCTGATAGCAAGTTTTAGGAAGCTGTGTTTTCCATGATGAGAAGTTGGTGTATCATCACTCTTTTAAATAGGAAGTTGGTCTTTTAAAGTATACTTTCAAATGCTTGCTTGTGCTCCTTTTAGAGACTAACAACTTTAAGTGCCTAAATTAGCATAAACTCTAATAGAATTTGGTCTTCTTAGGGGGTTAATCTGCTTGGAAACCATAACATTTTCTAGCCACCAATTAACTGGTCAGTTCATTGGTTTCTGAGAGGCAAGTTGCATTGTTTAGCTTTTGCTGTTACTTATACACTATAAGACAGTTGCTCAACTAGCCCAGTTAGGTAGCACTTCTTTAGAGATCATCTAGGGGCATGTTCAGTTCTCCATTTATTTGCATCACCTGAAATATTTCCCAAGCACTGGTCTATAGAGTAGTTGCATCTCTGTCTCTGGAAGAGCTGTTTAAAAAAAATAGAATATTCTTTGCCACCCAGTTCCAGTACACATACACTGATTTAGAATGGGAATGGAGTGAAGGAGGCATGGGAATCTGTATTATTTTAAAAATACTTCCTGATTTTAAGGGCTTTGGTTATTTTAGCATGCTTATCCTTATTGTTTCATTTGTTTTAATATAGTACAGGCTTTACTTTTCGATCATCAGTACACTGGAGTAATTTACTTAAAATCTGTCAAACCCCAATTTACATGTTTTGAATGCAAATCTTATTTATGATTTTTAAAAAAGGACTGCTACTGAATATTTTTGTAGTAAGGTATGATTTCTGTATTTTAATGTGGATGAATGTATGCAGTTCAGGTATTTTTCAAGTCAGTGTATTTCTAAATGTAAAACTGAATTAAGGATATTTATCAGTGATATTCACTGGTGAATTCTAAAACATACAGTATCAATAGATGGCCAGTCATTGTAATAATTGAATCATCTGAAAGGATGACTGGAAGTAGTATTTAATGGGGCAAGCTAAGGCAGGAATCATTGTGCATAAACACACTAGGTGCATCTATGTCATAGATACCCCCTACTAAAACCAGTTGAAGAAAGAATTGTATGTGTATAGATGTTGAAATGAAGCAGCTGGCTAATTGTAAAGAAAAATGACACAACTTCTATATATTTAGTATAGTATTTAATATTTTATATATATAGTATTTTATAGTATAGTATTTAATCAGTTGCATGTATTCATGATATTTGTTTCACAATCTTTTTGGTAATTTGTAAAGTGAAGCTTGTAGATTAGATCAGTGCTTTGTAAAACTGTCAGTACCTCAGACTCCTAGAATGCTCTTTAAAGTTAGGGCCCTACCCTTGATATCTATTTAGTAGACCTGGGCTAACCAGATTCTGATACAGCCCCTTTTGAAAGAATAAGCTAGATGACTTGATAGTCGTCTTCATTTAAAAGTTTTATGAAATGTATTTTTCAGTTACCAGTTATTAAAACTCAACTCGGTTTCCAGTCTTTTAAAACAGTGGTTCCCAAAGTATGGTCCACAGACTCCTGGAGATCCCTAGGACCCTTTTATTTAAGGGTCATGAAGTCAAAATTATTCTCATAATAAAACTAAGATGTTATTTGCCCTTTCACTGTGTTGACATTTGTGCTGATGGTGAAGGAGCAGTGGTGGGTAAATTGCTGGCACCTTAGCATGTATCAAGGCAGTTGCACCAAATCATGAGTCCTTATTGTGTTCTTTACATCCAAACACGTCATGCATTTGAAAAAATGCCAGTTTCACTTAAAAATGCCCTGGTGAAGCAGTAAAAAGTTTTAATTTTTGAAATCTCTACGCTGGCGTGCATGTCTTTTAAATACTCAGTGTGATTAAATGGGAAGAATGGATAAAGCATTTCTGCGCATCGAAGTGCAATGTTCTTTTCTAGGAAAAGCACTTGTGTGATTGACTTAGAAGCTGAACTGGTTGCTTTTTAAATGGAGCACCATTTTTATTTTTACTTAAGAGAATGACTAATAGATAAACCATGGTTATTTAGACTTGAGTGTTTGGCAGGTATTTCCTTGAAAATGAATGAAGTTAGCTGGCCATTTCAAGGAAAACATTTGTTGCCAGCGATAAAATCTTTTAAGTGAAAATTAGATTTTCGGAAAACTTGTATCTGTTGCTGTGAATTTACCAGTTTCCTAATACTTAAAGACTTCAGATGAGACTAGTGGTGATATTAATGGATGTAATTTTTTTTTTTTTTTTTGAAACAGAATCTCACTCTTTTGCCGTGGCTAGAGGGCAGTGGCGTCATCACAGCTCACTGCAACCTCAAACTCCTAGGCTCAAGTGATTCTTCTGCCTCAGTCTCCCTAGTAGCTGGGGCTACAGGTGCCTGCCACTATGCCAGCTAATGTTTTCTATTTTTTGTAGAGACGGGGTCTCGCTCTTGCTCAGGCTGGTCTTGAACTCCTGGCCTCAAGGCTGGGATTACAGAGGTGAGACACTGCGCCCGGCCGTAAGTGATGTAATTTAAGAAAATATATTATATAATGAAATATCAACATTTGGTAGATCTCTGTAACTTATTGAACCAATATTTTCCCAAATGACCAATTCATGATGTTACAAAATCATGCGTGAGTACGAGATCCATTCAAAGTACAAGATAAATCAATGCATTTTTATATAACAGAGCCAAAAAGTTCATTGATATGGGTTCAGATTCCACATTGCAACTAACTTTTAAGAATTGCCACTTGTTGAGTTTTGCTGTTGAGTAAAAGATGAATGTCCATTATTATCTGAAAAGGCTGTTAAAATACTTCTCTCTTCCATTACATCTGTGTGTGAGGCACATTTTCTTCATATACTTTAACCAAAACAAAATATCCCAACAGATTGAATGGAGAAGAAGGTATGAGAATCCAGCATGTCTCCTTTTAAGCTAGACATTAAAAAAATTTGCAAAGATGTAAAACAGTTTCACTCTAATTCCTAACTTTTTTGTTTGTTTTGGAAAATATTTTTCATAAAATATATTGTTTATATTAACATGTAATAGCTTTATTATTTTAAATGAATTAATAAAATAAATATCTAAATTTTATTAGTTTTCATTTGTAATATAAATATCAATAGATATAGCCCACATAAACAAAAGCTATTTGGCACCCTCAATAATTAAGAATGTAAATAAAGGGATCCTGAGATCAGAGAGTTTGACAGCTGCTGTTTTAAAGTAACTAGTTCACTGGGGCATGGTGGTTCATGCCTATAGTCCCAGAGACTTGGGAGGGTGAAGTGGGTGGATCCCTTGAGCCCAGGAGTTCGAGTCCAGCCTGGGCAACATAGTGAGACCCTCTTCTCTATGTTTTAAAAAAGTAACTAGTTATCTGTATTATCAGTTACTGATTGGTTCCATTGTTTATGTGGTTTATACTATATTGGTGCTATTTCTTAGGATGTTAGTAATTCAGTTTTTGTTCAGTTATTATGTATTAGGGAACATGTAGCAGTCATACTTAAGTAAAAGGGGGAATTCATTGGCTTGGTCTGGAGATAGAGCTGGCCTCAGACTGCTGGATCCAGGGTCTCAACCTGTATCATCAGAACTGTATCTCTTGGCTTTGCTTTCCTTTCCTTTCTGTTTAATTCTCAGGTAGTTTCCAGGCTAACTACTCCAAACTTCAAGTCAGCATAAAGAAGGCTTTTTTTTTCTGTGTGGTTCCATAAGAAGTGCTGGAGCTGTGTCATTGGCTTAGCTGGGGTTCTTTTCCATCTCTGAAACAACAACGTGGCCAAGGGGTGGCTCTGGTTAGGCTGGGAATTGTTCTATCTGCTTAGATGGGGAGATTCTTCTTGGAAAATCAGACTTCTGTTACAGAAGTGGAAATATATGCTGGTAGACAAAAACAGATGTCATCTATAGTACTGTTGTTTCTTCTTTTAACAATCTCTATTCATCCAGAAAATGTTAATTTGGAAATGAGATTATTTGAAGTAAAGCTGGTGTACCAAAAATGACTTTTAAATTTAAGACCCATGGGTAAACAAGAAGTATACCTCTCAATTTGTCCTTTGTAGGTCATCTTGAAACTTGCCACAAAAACATTCTTTTTGTTGCTTTGATTGCATTGTTAAACCTTTGCACTCTTGGAAGTTTTGCTCCCACTGTCCTCAGTTTGAGGAACCCCAACTTGATGTCTAAAATCTTGTCTGTAACTTATGCTACAGCCTTGTACTAAGCCTGAATACCTGGTAAGCCTATGCTTAGAATTTCTTCCTAGTGATATTTTACCAGGCTGAGCTTTCCCCCCACCACCTGGTTAAACTTAAGCATTTTCTCAAATATTTCCATATTAAGTAGTTTATTGATTACTGATCAAAACACTTATAACTTCTAGAAAATATACCTGTATGTTTGACACTTATAATACAGTCAATTCAAAAGTAAACTAACATCTGAGGACTAAAAAATGTCAACACTCATTAACTAAAATTTATAAATTTAGATGAGAGCCTCTCAGGCCAGTATTCAGCCTGTTTAATTTTAGAGAGTGTCTTAATTAGTTTGGTTATCTGGCTTTGGAGTCCATTGGCTATTATATCTGTGGTCAACATCAGGTGACAGCTTATGATTAATAGCAAGGCTGGAGGAAAAACACAGACTAGGTAGATGTAAGAACAAACCTTGTCCCTTTTGCTGACTCTTTACCTCCCATAACCTTTTATTTGACTTCATCTAATACCTGTATATGTTAGTGACTTTCCTTTTTTTTTTTAATCGCTCTGTCCTCTAGATCAAAGCGACTTTCAAGTAGGCCTAACTTGTCTACTAAGCTCTTCAAACTCAGTATATCTAAAACTGAATTTGTTACATATCCCCTTTTAAATCTCATTCTTTCTTTGTCATTGTTAACCCATAGGAAATGGGTCATCTTTTGACTGTCCCCTTTTTTTCACCCTTCATGTTCAGATGGTTAAAGAGTCCAGTCTGTTCTACCTAGAGAAACCCCCTTGGTTTCCACTGTACGTACCCCTAATCTAGGATCTTATCACTTTTCTGATCCTTGTCTCTTAACCCATTTTCTATTTCTTTTTCCAAAGCTTTTCTCCATGCTCTCACTAAAGTTTTCTTTCTAATGCAAATCTAATGGTGTTATTTCTCCTCTCTTTCCTACCACGAACCTACTCTAGACAAAACATCTACTCTCTTACACCTCTCTGCTTTTTCCTGTCGTTTTCCTTCAGCCTGGCAAATTCTTGTTCACATGTGGTAGTCATTAGTATATTTTACCAATATTCTGATGGCCCTCCTCTGGCACATGGGAGTATTGCATTTCCTAGTCTCCCTCGTCCCTCCCTTGAAATTAGGCATGGTCCAAGGTTTCTCAGTCTTGGCTCTATTGACATTTTGGGCTGGGTAATTTTTTGTTTGCAGGGATGGGGAGGTGGGCAGTCCCGTGCAGGACACTTAGCAGTGGCCCTAGCCTTTACCTGCTTGATGCCTAGTAGTACTTTGCCTCCCCACCGCCCGTTGTGACCATCAAAAATGTCTCCAGACATTGTCAAATGTCCCTTGAGGGACAGAGTTGTTCCTGGTAGAGAACTTACTAGCATGGTCATATGACTTTGGCCAATCAAATGTGAGCAGAAGTGATAGCCTTTAAAAGGTGGTGCATGAGCTATCCTATCCCTTCCCCTGCCATTTAAGGACATGTGTAGAGATGGAGCTTTTGTCACCCTAATTCCTGAGAGATGACAGTGAACAGTGGCCCCAGTTGATCTATGATGAACATGTAGCATAAACAGAAAATAAACTTGTTTTAAGCTATTGATATTTTTGGGGTTGGTTGTCAATACAGTATAGCCTAGCTGATCCTGACATACCTTGGCAAGACTTAGCTTACCTATGAACTTCCAATGCTTCCTCATTTATAGTCCCAAATCATTTATACCTATCTCTTTTAGCATTTATTACTTAGTATAATAATATGTTTGGGTCTTTTAGATCAGTCGTTCTTAATGGAGTAAGTACTGCTCTTTAAGGGGTGTTGTGGAAATTTGTGGGAGGAGCTTTGGTGGGTGTGCGCCAGGGATGCCATCCTCCAATATGAGAGACAGTGAAGAATTATTTTGCATCCCACAAGACTTTTAAATGCTCCAGAAATTCATAAAGGAGGAAAACATAATTAGCTTAATATATATTCACTTTTCCAGGAATTAAATTTCTCTTAATTTATTTTCTTAATTGAAGTTGTTTTGTTTGGAACTTCAAGAGTTAACCATTTGAGAAAATCCATGTTGCCAACTGCAATGCCATTGTGCTATTTGAGTTGCCAATGCGGTGCACCTGTCATAGAAGGTCTGAATTGGTAGCTGCCATAGTTATGATGATTGTACTTACAAGTGCAAGATTGAAATTCTTTACTTATATGTCCTAAATTAGTTGGTATACCTGAGCATTTATATATTGAAATACACATTGTATATTAATCCTTTTCTCCTTTTTAGTACAGTTAGGGCATTGTTAAGCTTTTAAAACTATGTGTAAGTAGGTTAGAATTTTGTTTCGGTATAGCTAAGGAGGTGATATAAATGGCTAGAAAAAAATGAGATGTTGGTCTCTGAGAGTTAAGATCCACTTTCTGATTATGTGCTGCTTGTCTTTATATCTGTAGTGCTTTGTGCAGGATACCTACATACAGCGTTTGCTGAGTTGGTCAGTTTGTGGTTCCCAAGTTACTTTTATATACATTGTTGCATTTAATTACCACAGTAAAGTTGTCAGGGCAGATAGTGTTCCCATTTTATGGAAGAGAGAATTGAAAGAGATGTTAGTTAACATGTCTAGTCATGCTGCTAGAACTTTAATTAGAATACATAATTTTATTTATACCAGTATTATGCCCTTGTCTACCATACTTCCATAATCTCCAGTCATTTTTAATGTAGGAAATACATCTATACATCCCTGCTGGTATAATTTTTTATACATGGAACTTTTAATTACGTTTCAGGCACTTGTCGTAGGACTACAACAAAGAGAAAGATGAGAAAGCTGTGTTTAAAAAAGCAAGGTCATTTTCATTCATGTTCAAAGAAACTTGTAATTAAAACAACCTTTGAGATACCATTAGGCCCCCAAATAGCATGAATTTTAGAAATGATGACATTTTATGGTGACATTGTGGTCAAATGGTTACATTCAAACACTTTAATCACATTATAAATTGATACACATCTTTTGGAATATAATATCAGAAAATGAGTTCAATAAAAGTATTTGCACTCTTCAAAATTTATTGTAAGAAAATTCCACAGAATAAAAAGCTGTAGTCAATTTACAAACACTTCCCTGGTGTATGTCAGGAATTGTGCAGGTGCTGAGAATTTCTAAGATGAAAGAGTGTTGCTGTTTTCTTGAACGTCTAGATTTGTGGCAATAGTGTGTGACAAATACATAATCAAATAACTGTAGTGTAATGTGTTAAATTGTAATAGAGGTGTGTTTTAAATTTGAGGGAGGGTGCCAAGTAACATACCAGGAAACACAGTAAACACACCACAGAAGCAGCTCTTTGGGATTGAGAGGAGATGAGACAGTGTGTTAGGGAAAACTCTTGGAGAATTGGAGATATTTAAGCTGCACTTTGAAGGATGGCTAGTACTTTACTGAGTTGATAAAATGGGCCTGGATGTTTTAGGCAAAAGAAATAGCATGAGCAAGCATCTGAAAGCATATACAGAAATTTATTGATTGGACAACATGGAGCACTTACCTGTCCTAAGAATTGGGCATATAATGGTGAATAGGACAAGTACAGTCCCTGTCCCCCTAGAGCTTTCAGTCTGGAAGTTAAAATTGTGAGGTTGGCATTCAGAGATTTCAAACTGGTATTCTCTTGGGTCAGTTTTGAATTGAAGCTGTATTTTGTTTGGTGTGCACACTGGTTTCTCTAGGTCCCTCTCCTTTCCTCCTTTTCCCTATGAATAAGTCACCAACACTCAAAAATGAGATTTCACATTCCAATGGGCATATTTTAGTTTCTCTTTAAATTGAAGATCTGGCAGTAGTGGGCCAGCATTCTCAAATGCCACTTTTGGAAGTAAGTAGTGGCTACCCACTTTAGATGGGTATGTGCTTATTCCTCAATACCTTTCTTTACACTTGGCACATTTTGTTCATTTAAGTAACTTGCCTGCCTCCTATGTGCCTTTGAGTTGTGAGTCCTGGATCAGTGGTTTACTTGTGTCCCTGCCCTCCCACATTTTCTTTGACAAATTTTAATAGGAGAAAATGCAGGAAAATGCATAATGTGTTTTAGGAAAATCTTTTAAAACAATTAAAGTAAACATTTTAATATTCAGACAATAGCTACTTTTTACTTTAACACTATGTGCCAGGCACTTTATATAGATTTTTTCCTTTGAGCTGTATAAGCCTTCTTTTTAATCAGAGAGTTCAGAGAATTAAAGTAGCTTCATTTGTCTGACTACTTGATGTGAAAGCTGGGATTCTAATTCAAATCTCTGACTCCAGAACCCCCCACGCAGGTAATCTTTGTTTTTCCGGAAAGCGTATCTTTAACATGTATGTATTAAATGTGAGCAAGTGCTATAAGACATGAAAAACTGCTGCTTTGCATGGGGCAGCAATGAGTTGAAGAGACAGGCATTTATGTAAAAAGGATAACAATAGAGAGAAGTATTAAATACTAAGTGATGTAAATTCTAAGGAGGCTCAAAACTATATCAGTGGCAGGGAGAATAGAAAGGAGGAGACAGGGCTGGGTGTGGTGTGGCTCACGCCTGTAATCCTAGCATTTGGGAGGCAGAGGCGGGGGGTGGGGCGGGGGGGGTGGGTGGAGGGTGACTTGACTTGAGGTCAGGAGTTCGAAACTAGACTGAGCAAGTGTGAGTCTCTACCAAAAATAGAAAAATTAGCTGGGTGTAGTGGCATGCACCTGTAGTTCCAGCTGCTCGGGAGACTGAGGCAGGAGGATCGCTTGAGCCCGGGAGTTTGAGGTTGCAGTGAGCTGTGATGATGCCACTGCACTCTAGCTGGGGTGACAGAGTGAGACCCTGTCTCCAAAAAAAAAAAAAGAAAGAAAGAAAGGAGACAGAAGATAGAAATGACCAAGGTAAAGAATCTTGTAGCTTTGTGAGGGAATGGGGTAGTGAAAGAAAGAGGGAGGCCAGAGGTGATTTTCTAAGCTTTCCAAGGCTGGGTAATTGAGTGGAATTGATGCTTTAACAAATAAGGGTCTTCAGAAGAGGAACAGGTTTGGTAGAAGAATGATGGTACTTTTATTAATTTTGGGGGAGAGTTTAAAGATTCAAGTAAATAGCAAAAGAAAATAAAAGCAAAATAAGTCTGGAATGCAACAACATCAATGAATAAAATACAACCCAGCATACAAAGTATAGGCTCCAATCCTGTTTCATCTTGTTTATTCTTAGCCTGATGGTCTTTTCCTATTCCATGTGGGATCTTGAGGTCAGATAAGTTACTTTAGTTTTTGACATGTTGAATGGATTCATTAGTATTTATTTTTTGTATTTTAATTTTTTTGGAAAATAATTTACTCTGTTGCTTTTATAGGTAAAATCATTTGGGGAATTCAGTGGTCTCTTTTAAAATAACAGCTTTATTGAGAATAATTCAAATACCATAAAATTCAGTTTTAAAAAGTGTACAATTCATTGTACACTTTTTTCTATAGTTTTTTCTGTAGTCACAGAGTTGCACAACCATCACCACTATCAATTTTAGGACATTTTCATTACCCCCGAGGAAACCTCATACTCATTAGCAGTCATTCCTCATTCCCTTTCCCCTTAGCCTCTGGCAACCACTGATCTACTTTCTGCCTCTAGGGATTTGCCTATATTTATATTTTTCATATAAATGGGATTATAAAACAAGATGTGACATTTTGTGACTGGGTTCTTTCACTTACCGTTATATTTTCTAGGTTTATCTATGTTGTAGCATGTATCAGTACTAAATTCTTTTTTATGGTTGAATAACATTCCACTGTTTGGAAATTTCATTTTATTTATACATTCATCAGTCATGGCCGTTTGGGTTGTATCTACTTTTTGGCTGTTAGGAACAATGCTGCTATGAACATTCATGTATGAGTTTTTGTGTGGACATAGGATTTCATTTCTCTTGGGTAGCATTGTGAAGAGTGGAATTGCTGGGTCATACGGTAACTGTTTAACATCTTGTATAATTGTCAGACTATTTTCCGAAGTGGCTGTGCCATTTTCTAATCCTACTAGCAATGTATGAGGGTTCCAATTTCTCTCCTTCCTCCCTCATGTTTATTGTCTTTTTGATTTATCCATCCCAGTGGTATGAGGTGGTATATCATTGTGGGTTTTGTTTGTTTTGTTTTTTGTTTGTTTGTTTTGATGAGACAGGGTCTTACTCTGTTGCCCAGGCTGGAGTGCAGTGGCATCATCATAGCTCACTGCAGCCTCAAACTCCTGGGCTCAAGTGATCTTCCTGCCTCAGCCTCCTGAGTAGCTGGGACCACAGGTGCACGCCACTACACTCAGCTAATTTTGAAGTTTTTTGTAGAGACAGGGGTCTTGCTATGTTGCTCAGACTGGTCTCGAACTCCTAGGCTCAGGCGATCCTCCTGCCTTGGCCTCCCAAAGTGCTGGGATTACAGGCATGAGCCACCACGCTGTCCTCATTGTGGTTTTGATTTACATTTCCCTAATGACTAATGTTGAGCATCTTTGTATGCTTATTGGCCATCATCTTTGGAGAAATGTCTGTTAGAAGTCTTTCGCCCATTTCTAAATTGGGTTGTCTTTTTATTATCGTCAGTGGTCTCTTAACAGAGATGGGTGTTGTTAACTGCCAAGTAGCATGTTGTACCAGATGATGGTGAATTTTTCATAATTTATATTAGTGATAGACTTTTAGGTGTAACTAGTTGTTAATCAAGAATATTTTAGAAAGTGTGCATTCTTATAAGTAATCCTTTAAAAAGTCCCGTTAAGATTTTACTTTAGGGTGACCGGTATAGTCAATAGGACTTGATTGAGCATGGCTCTATAATAATGAGAAGACCTAACTTTAATATTTTTGGAATGTCAAAAACAGCAACATTTTAATTAAGTACTTTTAAACTCAAAGCATCAAAGTTTAATTATGTGCATTGACTCTTTGACTTATGTGGAGTAATTTTGTCTTTTCCCAGGTAATTGAATCTACTTTGTGAAATGTGTTCTCATTATCTGTTTTGTTTTTTTTTTTTAGGTTATCCTGAATACATGAACAATTTTCCTTGCATCATTAGCTGTTTTTCACTGCCTCCAAAAGATAAAAGTTGCTTCGGAAATTGGAGACATATTTGATTTAAAAGAAAAAGTTGAACAAATGGACAATATGTCTATTACGAATACACCAACAAGTAATGATGCCTGTCTGAGCATTGTGCATAGTTTGATGTGCCATAGACAAGGTGGAGAGAGTGAAACATTTGCAAAAAGAGCAATTGAAAGTTTGGTAAAGAAGCTGAAGGAGAAAAAGGATGAATTGGATTCTTTAATAACAGCTATAACTACAAATGGAGCTCATCCTAGTAAATGTGTTACCATACAGAGAACATTGGATGGAAGGCTTCAGGTTAGTCTTATACTAGAGTTTTTCTATGTCTTCTGTGGTGGCAGATTTTAAAAAATTGTTGTTTCCTCTTAAGTTACTATAGGATAATTTAATGCGTGCTCCGTCTCCTCAGATACTGTGCATCCTGTACCAATATGCATTATGGGAATATGTGGAAGAATATGCAAAAGATATGTCTTAAAAGTTTTTTAATGTTCTGACTCAAAAAAAAGTTCAATGAAGAAAGTTTGGAAAATAAAAATAAAAAGCAGAAGAAATCCCACACTCTGAGAGAACTACCTTTAGCACTTTGGTATTCATTCTTGTAGCTGCTTTTCTTTTTTGGTATTGTATGTACATTTAAACAACTGAATTATACTTATTCCTTTTGTAATTTAGAAATATGATACCATATTTCACTGATACCAAGTGTTTCATTGGTCACATTTTTCACGTAGAACTACGTAATACATTTCCTGTGCTTAAACTTACAGAAATCTTATGTCATTAGATTTTAAAATTTCATTTCTAAATTTTAGATATAGTTTCTACAACAAAATTTTACTTTTTGCCTTTTTAAAACCTGAACAGAGGCCTTAAAATTATACCTAGGTTCAATTCTAGCTCTGATGTGTGCCATGGCCAAGTTAGTTATTTTAAGCTTTAATTTTCTCATTTATGAAGTGGGGATTATAATTCTGACTTTGTAGGATTGTGAGGATTAAATGAGAACATATGTAAAGTGTCTTGCATAACGTTTGACACGTAACTGATGCTTATTTATTTTTTCTAGGTGGCTGGTCGGAAAGGATTTCCTCATGTGATTTATGCCCGTCTCTGGAGGTGGCCTGATCTTCACAAAAATGAACTAAAACATGTTAAATATTGTCAGTATGCCTTTGACTTAAAATGTGATAGTGTCTGTGTGAATCCATATCACTATGAACGAGTTGTATCACCTGGAATTGGTAAGTAGACTTTGCTGTGATCCTTATAAACATAAAGGGAAAAAGATCCCAGTAGTATTTTAATTTTTCTAATTTAAGTTATAAATTTGGAGATAGCTCAGGACTTCAAATAAAGTTAAAGAATTAGACATTTTTGATACAAGTATTTAAATTTGAACTTGGGAAAAACTTGTATTTTGACTGCTAAAACTAGTATATACTTGATTTTGCCCATTTAGAACATTGTTTTTGAAAAATAAGATAGAAAGCATTATAGATTTGTATAGTTTATGTATTGTTAGATGGCATTTGTGCTATTTCTCCTGAATTGCAATGGTTCATGAAGTTTTGTAATCTGTGGCTTAAATTGACATTCTGTAATTTTAAATATAATGGAAAATATTTTCATGGTAATGATTGATGTTTCATTTTTTTTCCCCTTTAAAAAATTAAGATCTCTCAGGATTAACACTGCAGAATAATGGTAGGTAATCTGTTTCTTATAACTTTCTCTATTTTCTTTTATCCTATCCTATTTTTTGTTGACCTAAAATTAGTTTGTGTGGGTGCCAGTAACATTAACAAGAAAAAAACTTACTGCTTTGGAAATGTGGATTTTTGGGGGACATGCATCAGCATTTAAAACTGGATTTACACTTTGGGAGGCCGAGGCTGGGAGAATTGCTTGAGGCTAGGAGTTTGAGGTTGCAGTGAGCTATAATCACACCACTGCACTTAAGCCTCCAGTTACAGAGCAAGACCCTGTCTCAAAAAAAAAAAAAAAACAAACAAAAACTAAAAAAAACCCTGGATTTAAGTAGACTATTGGGGGCCAGGCAGGCACGTGTAATCCTACCACTTTGGGATGCTGAGGCAGGAGGATCACTTGAGCCCAGGAGTTTGAGACCAGCCTGGGCAACGTATCCAGACCCTGTCTCTACAAAAAATTAAAATATTAGCCGGTCACGGAGACACACGTCTGTAGTCCCAGCTACTCGGGAGGCTGAGCCCAGGAGTTTGAGGCTATGGTGAGCTGTGATCACGCCACTGCACTCTAGCCTGCGTGACAGAGTGAGACCCTGTCTCTAAAGAAATACATAGGCTATTGGCTCTTTGGATTTGAATTGCAATTTACGAACTTAAGTACTCTAAGAAATATGATAGAGGAGTGCACCAAAAATGTAAATACAAAGTAGAATATTTTTGAATTGCTAAAAACTGGCTATTTTGAAGAAAAATCTCACAGAGCCAATTTTTAAAATCAGTGTTGAGTACCCATAATGTTTGGTAATTTGAAATCATGTATAACATATTCTTTAATAATACTAATACTGTAATTTTTCTTCATTTCAGCCTAACTTATTTTTAAGAATGACAGTGTTGAGAATGAATCTTTTTCAATCTTGTTACATTTTGAGTAAATAAATCAAGGCTACTTCAAAGTATATGCCCATCACAGCTAATCTAATCCCATTTTTAAAAAGAAAAAGTGTTTTGAGGTGAGAAAATGAAACACAAGTGGGGGTGTGTGTTTTGTTTTTTAGTGTAGTATTTGAGAACAGAGTTCGATTAAATCTTTAGCTCTGTTACTTAGAACTTGTTAATGAACTAAAATTTCTGTAAGAATTAATTCATTTACAGAGAAACTCTGATAAAGAACCTCTATTATCTTGGAAAGGTGTGCTATTCTGGAGGGAAATTAGTAGCTTGGCACCTAAAGTTGCAAAATTTTAGTGGTGGGTCAAAAATACCATGTGACCTTAAAAAAAATTTAAGAAGAGCATGCAAGTCTACTTGTTTTTATTCTCCACTTTTCTTTCATGTTACTAATAATAGAAGATGATGCCAGTGCCTTGTGGTATTTGTTAATGATTAGTAAGTATCTGAGAAGTGTGGGTTGTTAATAGGAGCTGTTTTGGTGGTCTGGGCAGAGTAGCTTTAAGATTGGTTAAAGCTCTGCCTCTTTGCCCCACAGACATTGATGACGTGTCACTTCTTTTTTTTTTTTTTGAAAGTAAACACCCTTCAGACCTTCATCATTCTTACTCCATGTTTTTGGAGAATTAAAGCATTTAGCTCAGTGGATATTAGGGGTTGAGAGACTGTAGTGATAACTATCAGAATCTCTCTAGGGAGCCTGTAATCCTAGCACTTTGCAGGTGGAGGGGCGAGGATCGCTTGAGGCCAGAAGTTCGAGACCAGCCTAAGCAACATAGCAAGACTCTGTCTCTACCAAAAACAGAAAAATTAGCCAGGCGTGGTGGTGTGTACCTGTAGTCCCAGCTACTCGGGAGGCTGAGGCAGGAGGATTGCTTGAGCCCAGGAGTTTGAGGCTGCAGTGAGCTGTGATGACGCCACTGCACTGTAGCCTGGGCAACAGTGAGACCCTGTCTCAAAGAAAAAAAAAATGAATCTCCCTATGGGGGTGGTTATGAGAGGGTCCAAATTCTGAATGCTTATCACATAACCTCGCCTATCCTAAAATTACTGTTCTTCTGAATACTTGTTGTTGATGGGATTGTATGGGTTGATAGTCTCTCTGTAGTGACTCTAGGGCTGTGTTCAGCCTTGTGGATCCCCCTAGTGGTGGTTATGTAAAGACAGTTTTCAGTGGCTTATTTCCTCAGAAAACAACAGATGTTTCTCATAGTTCTTTCTAGATTTGGACAAAGAAATAAAATAAGACCAGGCCTCTAGAAGTTAAGAAAATGGAAAAGTTCCTTCACTTTTGAGTTGAGGTCTTATGGTGATCATTTCTAGCCTGTTTCATCTCTTCTGTGAAACTTTCCTTGACCACATCGACCTGTGTATTCATTTTAACAAAAATTTAATGAGCATGTATTGCCTGGTTCTGTGCTAGGTTCCAGAGATGCTAAGATAATAAGGTATGTTTTCTCTAGAAAGCTCATAATCTAGTGAAGGAAAGAAAAGGTAAATAAGAGAGTGACAAGACTATGAGACAAGTGCTGTGGCCTGCCTGCTAGTGGGGATAAAGAACACAGTGGCTTCAGCTTTTTGGTCACCTATAAAGAGTACATTTTTTTTTTTTTACCCCTTATAGAACATAGAGAACATTTTACCATCTATATATATAACTACTCTAATAGCTAACACTTACTGAGTACTCCTTGTGTGTCAGGTACTGAGCTGAATGATTTATGAGTACTGTGTTGTCATTCTCATAATACTTCTACATGATAGGTGGGATTATCCACTCTTTACCAGATGGAGAGCCTGGTGCCTGGAGAGGTCAAGGAACTTGCCCAAGATTAGACAGCTAGGAAGAGCTGGAGTAATAATGTGCTTACTATTAGATATTTAAACAATAGAAAAATATTACAAGACTGTAAGCTCCATAAGGATATTTGTTTTGTTTATTGATATATCCCAAGCACTAGAACAGTACCTAGAACATAGGTGCTCAGGAAATACTTTTTCAGTGAATGAATGAATTTGTTGAATGCTGGACCATAAGAGAAATATTTAATGGTTTGGTGCCTGTTTTTCTGGACTTAAAAAATATGTATATTTTAAATTTTATTTTTTTGAATAGGCAATAGATGATCCATAAATCAAAATGCTATAAAAAGGTATACAGTGAAAAGAAGTGCTCCCACCCCTGTCCCCATTCCCCCCTACCTCAGGTAATCATTTTTATTAGTTTCTGGTGTTTCCTTCCAGGGTTTCGTCATGCAAAAAATACATATATTATTTCCCTCCTTTCTTACACAAAAAGCCTGCTGTGCACACTGTTCTGTACCTTGCATTTTTACTTACAGTATGATTTTTTTTAAACATGCATATGATCATAGCATACAGTAGTGTTTAGTAACTTGCTTTTTTTCTCTTGGCAAAAATATATTGCAGACTTCTATCCTGGTTGATACCTTTAGTTTTACCTAAGAAACACATATTTTAGGTTATTTGATTAAAGAGATCTGAAGACCAGTAGAAGTCCCAAACTTGTATTTGGGAAGTTTGGCCAATATATTAGGGCAAGAAAAATTTGAATCATAACTATTTAAAAGCAGAGTACAGTTGGTACTTGGCGATGTTATGATTGCCCTTTAAGCTGAAGATTCAACTGAAAAGCAGAAGCCCTAGAGTATCAAGTTGACCAGATACATCCTCAAATCAGCTAGTAAAACCAATATGTTGGTTAAAAGATCCCACTTACTATAACAACAAAAACCCTAATGTGTCCAGGAATTAGAGGTGTCAGGATCTGTATGAAGAAAATCACTGAACTTTGTTGAAGGGTATAATAAAAAGGCTAAATAAATGCAGACATACCCACTTTATGCCCAAAACAATTTTTTTCTTTGTAGTATTTTTATAATTTGGCCAACATTAGTGATGAGTGGTTGGGTTCAATTTTTTACTGATATATATAATGATATGTTAAGCATCTTTTTGTTTCCATAGCATTTTCTAAAGAAACTTTTTGGAGTGGAATTTATGGGTCTTAAAAATATCAGCATCTTCATGACTTTTGATGTATGAAAATGGTTTGATTGTACATAGAGATTTTAACAATGGATTATTCTTTACTGCTTTGAAACAGTCTCAATTTAATAAAAAATAGCCATGTAACTAATTGATATTTACATGTAAATACCAAGATTTTTTCCAAAGGTTGACATGCTGGTTCTTAATGGAAAAGGGAATGTCATTTTGTAGACTATTAATTGACTGCTCTAAAAACCTAATATTGGATTGTTAGAAGCAGTAAAGGGTTCTTAGCTAAAGATAAAAAGCAAACCCTAAAACACTAGCCCCAAAACAAATGGGGAGGCAGAGAATTAACATAGAGTTTTCATACAACAAAGCAAACTGTTTCCTAGTTTGTTAATGGAAAGGTGTTTATATCGGCTGGAATCTAGCTTTGCTTATTAAGGTGTAACCTTAATTAAGGTGTAACGTAGATGAAAGATGTTAATTCTTGAGTTTTTTCATACCACATATTTATCAAACATCCTTATTTGGGTTGGGTTTCTAGAACAAAATTTCAGTTTTACTTATTTAGGGTTTTTCAGTTTGGTTCTAAATATGTAGGGGACATTGAATACACTTCCCTTTCAGAGAATATGTTGCTTAACAATAATTCTAGATCCTAGAATTGGAGAGCTATCAGATTCCACTCATATTGCCACAGTGTGAAATTAGCAAAATGTTATAGCTAGGTACTACATC
Source organism: Daubentonia madagascariensis (assembly GCA_023783475.1). Classification (NCBI taxonomy): domain Eukaryota; kingdom Metazoa; phylum Chordata; class Mammalia; order Primates; family Daubentoniidae; genus Daubentonia; species Daubentonia madagascariensis. The sequence continues at coordinate 11,647,864 of JAKFHU010000901.1, forward strand.
TCTTTTTGAACTGAGTAATTGGTTTTCTCATCTGGATAAACATTTTTCCAGCTATTTGGTTTTCTCCTTCTTCATGTTAAGTATATAGGTGATTGTTATTCTAGGTTTATTAGCTTTTGGAATATAGTCAAGCTTCAAATTTGAGAGTCAGATTGATTGATGAAATATATCTGATGCTATTACAGGGAATTGGCTTTTGCTGATAAAGTACTATGCTTTTAAAATAACATGGAAAAAGTCTGAATTAGAGTTACTTATACTGTAGTTGATTTTAGGCATTAGGAGATTTTTTTTTCTGGGAATAGAAGCTTATAAAAATTAAAAATATGTTTAATTTTCTACATAGCTCCACCAAGTATGTTGGTAAAGGATGAATATGTTCATGACTTTGAGGGACAGCCATCGTTATCCACTGAAGGACATTCAATTCAAACCATCCAGCATCCACCAAGTAATCGTGCGTCGACAGAGACATACAGCACCCCAGCTCTGTTAGCCCCATCTGAGTCTAATGCTACCAGCACCGCCAACTTTCCCAACATTCCTGTGGCTTCCACAAGTGAGTTCTAGAATCAGATGTAGTCAGCAAGTTGAATTTTCCCAATCATTGCATATTTATGTGTAGTCACTTGGAGGAAAACTCCAAGTAAATAAAAATTAAGAGTGCTAAGGTATCTTTCATAGGTAAACAAGTATTAAATAGATGGTTGGGTTGGTCCTAGGAAAAATGATGTCTGTAACTTATTTAAAGGATTTTATGTTGATATGCAGTCACTTGGAATTTAAGTAATGACTTTGATTTTAATATTGATTTGAAATAGTGATTTAATTTGTACTTTACTATTACATGCAGAAGTAAGAAGCTTCTTGAGTGTTCAGATAGATTTTAGAGAAATATTTAAGTAGTTAACAAGTAGTTTTTTGAAGCAAGATGTTTATAAAAATAGTGTTAATGGATTTGCAACCTTTAATCCCGTGTTCTTATTTTGCTTTATCTAGGAGAATATTACATTGTGGTAGTCATCTCATTTTTCTCATTGTGTAAACTTAGAAAAAGGGATCTTAATAAACTTGTTATAACATATGTCCTTTAAGATAGACATTAAGTCTTTTAGTCAATTTTGATATAAAGCTAAATTCTACATCTCTTTTTTTTAAACATATTTTTTCAAATAATTCTATTTCAAAAGGATTCTTCTTCTCTGCCACATCATGGGAATTATAGAAGGCCTAATAAGGTTCAGGTTTTTTGGAGCCTGATCAAATGACCTGGTTCTGTTAGTACTACTATTTATTTTCATAGTCACCAAAGGTTGGATGGTTTGCTGCTTGGCAAGTGAAGTGGTCTTTTACCCTTTTGTTTTTTCCAAATCACTGAGCATTGTCTTGGTACATGTATGGTGTTAGTTGTACGTGGTTGCTAAGGCAATTGTGTCTAAATCCACATCAGCAATAGATTTTTGATAGATCTGGACTCATTTTTTTTGTTAGTTGCTACCAAGGGGTCCATTATTCTATGTACTTTAATATTAGATCAGATTCAATGTAAGAATTTTATCTTTGGAATAAATGGGGGACTGATTTCTATAATTGTGAGTTTTCAAGTATATCACATTTCCCCCTCTTTAATTCATTTCACTACTTCAAAGCAATAGCTTTTTGGTTTGCTATGTAAGAGATGACTGTCTCTCTCACCATGGACAGCATGTCATATAGGTTAAGCACTGTGGAATCTAGACCCTTAATCAGTTGGTGCTTCTGTTATCTGTCTACTTTTTATTTACCAATTTGGGAATACAGTTGACATACAATGGGTAGTGATAGAAAATAAAAGAAGGTACATTACAGCCACTTGAGCGTAGATTAGTGCTAGAGCACAGGTACCTACCTCTTTTTATATTATCTGGAGATTGAATTTCTATGCCTTTACTAATGTGACTTCATTTTGACTGTTCTGTTCCCTGGGGCTGAGTCCTATTCAAAGACCAGAAAAAGTGATATGAATGAAATGTAGCTAATTTTGTCTCGGTATTTTTTGGGTAGATATTTACAATTGAATAGTAAATACTGTACATTTTAGAATTTGTGGCAAAATGTTCCCTTAGATTTCAAAAAGTGTATTGATAGAATTAAATGAAAGGAAAGAAGTTGGACTAAAAGAGAGGAATTGGAAGGCTGTTTTCCATGAGCTGATTTAAGTGTATTGTTTATCTTATGCACTTGGAATTATGTAATGGAAATGTCCAATACAGATAACTCTAGTGGGCCACTTTACAATATATCTTCAAAGTTTCTTTCTAAATATCTGTAAATTAAAATCATTTCATTTCTCCCATGTAGTGACAGTTTTTTTTTTAATAAGTAGAATTGTTTAAAATGAGTAAAAACATAATTAACCTTTAAAGATAACTTGCAGAATTTGGGGGGATGAGTAGGAAGGGAGGTTGCTAAAAACATCATCTTTACAAATAAATAATTTAGGGAGTACTGAAATTTTTTCTTTAGCTTTTGGTTTTACAATCTGAGCTTTAAGGAAATGTGAGAAAAGAAAAGTGTTCCTTTTCCATGATACTTTGAGCAATGGTAACATTTACTCTCTTCCGTCTGATTATACTCCCCTGTAGATGAGAAAAGAAGGCGGTGATGCCAGTGACAAATAATTATGAAATTTAGTGCTTTCCAAATAGGATAAACAGTTGACTTAGTTAATGCTTGCTTCAAGAAATCAAGCTTTTTCCACTTTAAAAAAAGGGCCTTAAAAATGTGGGAAAGTAAGCAGTATCACAGAATGGTTTTTTTGAACAGAAGCCAGAGGAAGCTTAGTCCTCCTGGTACATTACATAGACAGGGCAACTAATTTCATGTAAATCTGGGAATATGTTGTTCTTGAAAAGACATGATTCTTGGTTTATAAAAGCACATGAAAAAATTTCAAAGTATACTGACAGGTGTTTTTTCATTTGTTTTTAACCACTAAATGCTATATTGATTGGACAGTGGAGCTGGATCTTTTTAACTTCCTCACCTTCCCCATCACATCCTATTTAAAATATCTTTCTGTTCTGCTTTCCTTTTATCAAATCCTAGCATTCTGCCATTACCAGTACCAGTGCTAATAATGATTAATTTTCCAGTTTCCAACATTATCTTGAGCCCTGGATGTTTGAGGTCCTAATCAGAAAGGTCGATAGAGAGAGCTGGATGGAGTGGCCAGTGGTGAACTGATGTGCTTCTGAAGAAGTTATTATGATAGATTAGACACACAGTAGAATTTTGTTGGCATGTGAAGAATATTTGTGAAGAGATAAGCCACTAAAATTAGCTAGACATTACTTAAAATGGAATAATTTTGAGCTTCTTCAAGTTAAGGTTTGCCTTTATAAATAACTTTAGGTTTTTTTATTTGATAGGCCATGGGTGCGTTCCACTTTTTACCCATCTTTATAGCTGTGGATTATCAGATATAATTGGTCATTCATTTATTATATAAAATCATAGGATTGCGTCTATAAATGTGCCATGTTAATGTTTTCTTGTTCCTCTAGGTCAGCCTGCTAGTATACTAGCAGGCAGCCATAGTGAAGGACTGTTGCAGATAGCATCAGGGCCTCAGCCAGGACAGCAGCAGAATGGATTTACTGGTCAGCCAGCTACTTACCATCATAGTATGTGCATGCTTTTTAAAATCTTTTAAATAGTTGAGAAAAAAAATAGGCAGCCTTTATAAAAGCAAATTAATCCATGTGGGCCTTAATTTTTAGACAGCACTACCACCTGGACTGGAAGTAGGACTGCACCATACACACCTAATTTGCCTCACCACCAAAACGGCCATCTTCAGCACCACCCGCCTATGCCGCCCCATCCCGGACATTACTGTAAGCTCTTGTTTTTGTTGTAAGGGCTTTTTCTTTTGTAGGACTTTGTTTTCTTTCTATTTTTTAAAAAGACATTTTACATCTCTTACTCATCCTACAAGTTCATTTCATTAAATAATTAGTGCCTTTCGGTATTTTTTTGTAAACAGTATTATTTATTTTTCATAATTATGTTATCATACCTTCTTTAGAGGAGTGATATTTACGAAATACATTAATTTCTCTGCTGCTAATGTTTCATTAACACCACATTGATTTCCATTCATTTGTCTGTTTGCTTTGTATATATTCTTAAATCTCATGTGTATCTTGTATATCCACCCATAGTGGATTGAAACCTCTTGAGTGCTAAGTTCTCAAGGTTTCCACCACCTTAGTATTCACTGTACCGTAGATACTCAGGTGTTGAATCTATCGATACTCTGTGCAGGCATGATTGGGAGGGACACCCGATAGATAGCCTGTAGTTTCAGGCAGAATAGGAACACTGTTCATTTGCCTTAGAAAATTAAGAGTATAAATCTTTCATATATATAAAATCCCTTTTCTCTCATTATAAGATTAATGGATTAATACCAAAGAATACTTGAAAAATACAGAAAAGTATAAATAATAAAGAGTCCTAGCACCCAGAGATAGCCACTTCTAATATTTTGTCATTTTCCTTCCAGTCATATAAATGGGTATATATAAATTGTGGGGAGGGGGGTTCATACTACATGTATATTGTATATATCTTGCTTTTTTTCAGTTATGTTACTATTTTTCCATATCTTAAGAGAATATACTTTTTAATGGCTGCCTGGGTCAGCATAGTGGTTAAGAGGGTAACTAGCTATGTGACCATTCGCAAGTTACTTAACCTCAAGGGTAATAATAGTAGTATCTATCTCAGGGGGTCTTGTGAGAAGTAAATGTAATAATTTGTGTGATAAATGTAATAATGTCTTAACATACAATAAGCTTTAAATTTTTTTAGCTATTATTCCATTAAATAAACATCTATAATTTAATAAACATAAGCACTTGTTTTTAGAATAGACCTAAAAATTTAAATTATTATACATTACAGTATAAATTATACTGTATTACGTGTTATGTGAATAATTTCTTTCTAATCTGCATGAAATATTGCATGTAAAACCATTTGTGAATTGCTTAATTATACTTGGCACATAGTGCTAAAATGTTATTAAATATCCACAAAAATACTTGAAGAGTATGTTTATTATACTTATAAAGTAATCTCAACTAAGCTTTTAAGTTCTTAGACATTGTATAAGCTGTTCGAAACAACTCCTAAGGTATGATAGTTATATTTAAGTAAGGTTTATTAAAAGTTTTAGCATTGGAAAACTTTTAATAAATAAAAATGGGGTTTTTGTTGTCTTTTCTTTAGGGCCAGTTCACAATGAGCTTGCATTCCAGCCTCCCATTTCTAATCATCCTGGTAAGTATATTTTAAAATTGATTTCCTGTATTTGGGCTTTCTTTATGGTGACTGAAACATACACACATAAGTTTTAATATAATTAATGACAGGGTAACTTAATTTCTAAGATAAGTACAATACTCATTATGACGTGAGTTAATCAGTAGTTTAAGAGTAGCTTATACAGTCACACATAGACTATCTATATTTGATTTATTTTAACTATCTCTGAAAGAAAAGAACTATGCTTTCAGCTAAAATATAAAGTATGGAAATGCTGGCTTCAGCATTGAATAAATAATCGGCAGAAGAAAACTAGGTTTTAAAATAGGACAGCTATAAAACTGTAGCTTAAGAAGCCAGGGAAGAATCTTAAGTAGATGCTGAAAAGAAAAGTAATTCACTGTATCTGTCTTAGAAGATAGATTTAGGAATCTCTGGTTGACTAGAATTTAGGAACTATTGATTAAGTTGTGTTCAAAAGTGTAAATAGCTAAGTAGCTTTCAAAATCTGTATATAATTTTGAAACTACAGAAAACATTTGAAAATAAAATACTGACGGGCCTTTACAACACAAACATAGGATTTTGAATTTTTTTCCCTTACCCCTTCATATCTGTTTTTCTTAGCTTAAAACGATGCAAACATATTACTTCAGCTCATCACCTTAAGTTTTTTGTAACCATAAACTCAGTTTTCCTCCTAATTAAAAAAAAATTATTTATGAAGAATTTCAAACATAGCCAGAATAGTATAGGAAAATAGTATAGGAAATCCCCCCATTGTATCCATTCCTCCATTTCAGCTGTTATGAACTAATAGCCAATCTTGTTTCATTCATGTCCTCACCCTCTTTCTCCCATCTGTATTATTTTGAAGCAAATTCATAGAATTGCTTTGTATATAAATGTATTAATATATATTCCCAACAAAGATTTTTTTTAAAATATATAAATATAGTGCCCATAATTAATTTACAGAGTAACTTACAGTTCTCAACTAGATCTACATAATCTTATTTGTGTTATTTACTATTTATATTGTTATTATTTGTGTTGGTTCCAATTTTTCTTCTAGTTGTTTAAAAAAAAGTTGAGGGGAAGATCTTTGTGTTTATAACTTTTTTCATATTTCAGTTTCAGAGATTTGCAGAATCTCTAGACCACATTGCTCTCCAGTGGCAGCATCAGAGTAGGAGAACCAGTTTTACCATGCTCATTAGCAGTAGATGTGATAGTTTAATATACTTTTTTGCTGATTTAGGAGGCAAATAATATTTGTTTTGTTTAGGAGAAGGTGCTGGTGGGGCAGAAGCATTTTTTTAGCTGTACATATTTACTAGTTAAATTATCCTCTCTGATGGATTTTCCACATATGTTATATTGTGTATTGTGATTTTAAACACTTTTTGTGAGTAATGCCTTTTCATAAACTTTTTTTAGAGAAATGTAATATTCAGAGAAGTATATAATGTCAGTATACAGCCTAATTTCACCAAAGCCAACACCTGTGTACCTACCACCCAGATTGAGAACTAGAACATTGCAGCACCCAAAAAACCCTTCCACCTCATGCTTTCTCAGTCAAAACCGTTTCCTCTCTTCTTCCCGGAGGTAACCACTATACTGCTTTTTATAGATGTCATTTTTTTCTTTTTACTTTTTTAAAGTGCTGAATGCATTCCTGAACAGTCTCATTTAGTAGTTTGGTTTTACATGTTTTTGAAATTATATAAAGAGAATCACTGTATTAGGATCTTAATTTGTGTGTGAATATATTGTGATAAGAGGGGGAAAACTGGAGTCTGGAGAACTTTTGCTGGTAGCATCCTTGAGAGTCAGTAGTGGCCCCTGGCAACCCTAATTAGGGAGCTTAGTGGGAGATGGTCTGCAGGAGCAAGGGTAATCAGGGCTCTGAAGAGATACCTTCCTTGGATGGAATCACAGGGTGGCGGCTTTTAGCTAGTCATTTGGACTCATTTTTTAATTCCGCAATTGCCTTTGGCCTCTTGTTAGATTTACGTCATTCTTCTCATGGTAGAACTGATGTTTAGGCCTAACAGCTCCTGGTGGTTAGGGAATAGCTTTAACTAGTTGAGGATATGTGTATGTAGGAGCATGCATTGGCGTTAAAGCCTCTTTCTTCTTCTTCTTCTTTTTTTTTTTTTAAAGAGACGGGGTCTTTCTATGTCCAGGCTGGATTCAAACTCCTGGGCTCAAGCAGTCCTCCTGTCTCAGCCTCAGCCTCCTGAGTAGCTGGGACTAAAAGCCTCTGTTTTTGAGTAGAATAAGGAAATGACATAATGGTAAGGATGATCCTGAAAAGGTCTCTGTCCAGTTGGTTGCAGGAGGGTATTAGCTCTGCATATATGCCTTTAATGGGGCCGGGAGGTTTAGAGCCTAGTCTTTGGCTATGCATATTAATGGGGTGCTGAGGAGTTTTACCTCACAAGTGTTCCTGTTCATTTCTCCCCTTGTGCTGTTACAAGAATATTCTAAGTGGTCTTTCTGTTAGGAGAGCTTCCAGTCCTAGTACCCTCCTCCTCACCAGTGCTACTCAGTATTTCTTTTAAAACTTGATCCTAGTTATGTTATTTCTCTGCTCAAGAATTTGCATTAATTCCCCTACTTATTGCCTGGCCGTAGGATAAAGTCCAAATTCCTTACTAGGCAGAAAAGAGTCTCTGGTCTTGGTCTTTGTGTACTTCTCCAGCCTTGATGCTTTAACCATCCTGAATTACTTACCTCAGATTGCTAGGTATATCATCCTTCTGTGCTTTTTTATATGCCATTCTTTGCCTTACGTATCTTGTGCTCTGTATTAGTTATCTGCTACTCTGCAACAAATTACCCCAAAACTTAGCAAATTAAAACAACAATAACAATTTATTGTATCACTTAGTTTCTATGGTGGGGATCTTGGAGTGGCTTACTTGGGTGGTTCTGGCTTAGGGTCTCATGAGGTTGCAGTAAAGTTTTTAGCTGGGGTTACCATCATCTGAAGGCTTTTTTGGGGGCTGCAGGATTCACTTCCAGGGTGGTTTACTGACATACCTGGCAAGTTAGTGTTATCGTTGGCAGAAAGCTCTGATTATTCTCTTTAGAGCTGCTTGAGTGTCTTCATAACATGATAGCTAACGAGTGATCAGGAGAGAGTAAGACAGAGCCTCAGTGGTCTTTTAAGACTTAGCCTCATAAGTCACATTATCATTTCTGTAAAATCCTATGTCTTATGGGAGGGGACTGCATAAGGATGTGAATATCAGGAGGTGACAATCATTGGAGACCATCTTGAATGCTGGGTACCATGCACCCCTACCTCTTAAGTGTGGCAAACTCTTAAGATTCAGCTGAAGCATACCCCTGTTTGGAACCCTAATCCCTTTCCTAATCCCTTGTCTCCTCCTACCTAGTATTTTTTAATCATACTAAACTACAGTTACTAGTTTAAATGTCTGCTGTCCTTGCTTAATGAACAAATAGAAAAGAAACCAAATTTAAAAAATTTTTATAGGTATATGGTTAATGAAACACCTTAAGGTCTGATTATGAAATGCTAAAATATTCTACCACAGACCTAGGACCCTTTAAACAGCAAATATGCATATACCTCTGAGTCTTTTATATATGTAAACATCATCACAGTATATAGTAAATCTATTTTGAGAAATTATTTTTGAATATAGCTACATATGTGTTTCAGGAAATAGGTGATATAGGTTATAGAAAATGAAAATAAATAATACTGGTCATTACCTTGGTGTTAAAGATTTCAGACAGGTGATATACTTGGAGATTTCCATGCTTTGACTTTGATAACTAAGTTGAAAAAAGCTTTTCAACTTCCAGACCTTTTTGGAAAAGGTTAATCACTTCATTTCTTTTTCACATACTTATTCTGTTTTTGCTTTTTCTTAAAGTTGAGATATATTCATCAAATTAAATGTTGATTGCAGATTAAAGGGTTTCTTCAGTGTCTTTGAGGTCGTTTTGTGTTCAGATTCACAAACGGATTGGAAACCCACAAATTTCCAAGTTCAGGTGTACTTTAGAGCAATCCACCATTCAAGAGATGTTCATAAAAGATTCTTACAGGGCATCTCATTCAGATCTGAATAATAAAAGGAATAATTCGTAATGAGTATCTTAGGTACCTTAACCAAAGTTTTTACTTTTTCTTGAATGACTTTCATTTCAAAAATTGAAGATAATACCTTGAAAACTTACATTTTTTATTGTAATTAAATATTTGATGATAAAACTGTGCTTAATACATTTCTCTATTACAAAAAATATTTAGCTAATCTTATATTGTAAAAAGAAAAAATTTTAATGTTGTTAACTCAGTCTTTTAAAAACCTTTTCTCTGGCTAGTGATGAACAGCCCATAGGCTTCATGAGACTAGCTTAACTTCACTAATTTAGGAGCAAAAAACTACAAATATCAAAGTTAGCATATCTATCTGTCTTTCAAGTGAGTTGGGGCATTCAGAAAGCCCACCCTGTACTGAGTAATTCCAGACTTCTTCTGTTTAGTTTTGAGAAGCTTCAGTGTTGTCATTTATATGGCATTTGATCCTTGGGGGCAAAAAAGAGCAAAGAGGTATCCAGAAAGGTTTAATAGGTATTTCCTAATTCTCTCTCCTGTTTTAAAAATAAGAATGTTCCCTTCTGACTGTTCAGCATATTGAGAGTGGAGTAGAAATGTTTTTCACATAGTATATTGTATCCCAACAGCGCCAAATTTTCCAGGACCCACTTAGATCACCTCTGTCCCTTTCTGTTCTCATAAACAGTAACCCACTTCCTCTTGCTTTCCTAGGCCCTTTTTCCTCCCTGGTCTGTGGTAAACTCTGATACCAGTTTCTTTTTATCCTCAAATCTCTTAAAACTCTTTTTCCCAATACTAGCAGTTCATCTCAAACTAAACCTGTTAAGAGATGTAGCTTTATATAACCAATGTTGTTGTGTTACATCGTGTCTGAAATATTAGGCAAACAAAAGAAATCCTTTGGTGTTGGGAAATAATAAAATAAGGTTTAAGTGCAATTGCAGATGTTGTAATTCATGATGATGAAAGTATATTTTCTTACATAAACATGGAGGCTATAAAACTTCTCCCTTTACCCCTGAATTGCCTCTTCACGGAAAAAGGGTTGCTTACCATGGAACCTTACTTCTGGATAGTATCCTTCAGTACGAACTGGGAAACATGTACTTGGAATCTCATGTTTTTACCTAATATTATAGACATTCACGACATTAGGGCATTGTTTAAAACAAAATTTACTGTTTGGATTAATTGTTTAAAGATTTCTTTTAAGTGCTGTTACTGTTTTGCTGCTGCCAAACCATCGAGTAATTGTTATCTTATCTTAGACAATCTGTTTAGTTTTAGGTTCAACCAGTATTCCTACCAGTTGTTTGCTGAAGCTTCTTGTCCATAGCATAATGTGATATCTTCAGTAAAGAATTTGACTATAGAAAATGACTTCATAAATACTTCAAAACTGGCTTTTTAAGAAGACACTTTTGTATAGCACTAGTTTTTATGTTCTAGTCATAACCAAATATATTTAAAGGAATGTTTATGTTTGTGAAGAATTGTTTAGATTGACATGGCAAAACATTCAAAAATTTTTAAAGTTTTTGAATTGCCCCATCTTCATGTAGTTTGTTTTATTAACTCATCATTGGAAAGTACTTTATTGCTTGATGGCATTTTGAAAGCACTTACAAAGGTCCTGTACCATTTTGAAAGGTACATAGCCTTTATAAGTTTTTTGTCTTTATTATTTATTTATTTTAGAGACAGGGTCTCACTCTGTCACCTAGGCTGGAGTGTAGAGGTGTGATCATAGCTCACTGTAGCCTCCAACTCCTGGGTTCAAGTGATCTGCCTCAGCCTCTTTAGTAGCTAGGACTACAGGTGCGAGCCATCACACCTAGCTAATTTTTAAAAAAAATTTTTGGTAAAGACAAGGTCTTGCTATGTTGCCCAGGCTGGTCTCAAACTCCCAGCCCCAAGTGATCCTCATCAAAGCACTGGGATTACATGCATGAGCCACCACACCTGGCCTGTTTTAATTTTCAACAATCATAGTTCATTTTTTTTTTTTAGTTTGAAAAGATCTGGAGTTTTTTGTGGGTTTGTTGTCATTCTAAGTAACATCAGATTGTTGAAAGTTTTATTGCTTCATATTCTAGTATAAAGTTCGTAAATAGCACGTTGAGATGCAGATAAATCCACAGACAAAATAGTGCCACTCTCCTTTTCATTCTCTAATAAATGGCACTGGCCTTACCTTTTTTTCTTTTTCTTAAAAATGTTAAACCTATTTCCACTCTAGGGTCTTTGCTTTTGCTTTCCTCTCTGAAGTGTTCTGTCCAGTCTTCACATAGATACAAGGCTTTTCAAGTCTTACTTTTTCAGATAAGATGCCCCCCACCATCCAGTCTGAAGTGTTCTTCCTCATCATCTTGTGTTCTGTACCTTGTTTTATTTTATTCACATTGTCATTATCTGAGTTATTTTGTTCATTTGTTTGCTTGTCTGCCCCTACACCTCTGTGAGAATACTGTTTTGTTTCCTGCTGTGTATACAGTGCCTAGAATGATCCCTAGATACTCTGTAGATATCTGTTAAATGAGTTAAAAAAGGAAAACCAAATAATTTTTATATATATGGGCTCGATGTAATAATTGTTCTATTCAAATGAAAATTAAAAGTACTTGATCAATTGTATTTGCAAACCAAACCAAGTAGTGCCTCTTTTTTCCCCTAATCATCTTAAATTATTTTAAATCATTTATTCTTGTTCACGTGAATACACTAAATACATCTTCAAAGTTAAAATTGTAGTAGTTAACATGAACTGACTTCACTAAAAATCTCTCTTGCTATGGCATATATATATATACAGATGGGACAAATGACCTTTCACCCAAGAGACAATTGAGAATCCCTGTCTTCAACAACTGTGTGGCTAGAGTATAATTAACCTTGACTCAGGGCCTGAGATAGCTGACTTGCTTATGTACTTTCTCTCAATTTGGGATCAAAAAAGTATGCCATGGATTGGTGTTATTCAAGAACACATCCCTGAAATACATCTTAGGGTCAGTGTGTTCTTAAAAAATGAAAGTTCAGACTACATGGAGAATATACGCAGTCAAATGAAACACTGTAAAATTATTTTAGATTCTGATTACTTCTCTCCTTTAAATTCTCAGTCGACTTGATCCTTTGAGGTAAGAATCAAATGCCAGATTTTAAGAATGACTTTAAAGTTTCAAGAATAGTGCTAGGTACTGAGCTGGAAAATAGAAGGCATGGAAATTCCTACTTTTTAATGCATTGTGTTATTTTGATCCAATTCTTTGGGTACTTTTCATTTCCGTCTCCCCTCCCTTCACCTTTTCTTTTAGGGAAAGCTTTGTCTTGAGGAGTGAAAGTCGTATCTTTCTCTCACGGGCGGATGTTCTTTCCCATTTATTTCCTATAGCTCCTGAGTATTGGTGTTCCATTGCTTACTTTGAAATGGATGTTCAGGTAGGAGAGACATTTAAGGTTCCTTCAAGCTGCCCTATTGTTACTGTTGATGGATACGTGGACCCTTCAGGAGGAGATCGCTTTTGCTTGGGTCAACTCTCCAATGTTCACAGGACAGAAGCCATTGAGAGAGCAAGGTATTGATTGTATAGTCAGATAGTTATTTTGGAAATTAAGCATAGTACATTGTTTCTTATTCAAGGTTATATTTTTAAATGTACATCACATAAGTTCTTAAATATAAATAGAGGAATAAAGGTCATCTTGCAAATTCAGAATTTATAAGCATTCCATTTTAATTGTAGATGTTTGTTGTTTAATATATAATGATAAAAGATGGCCTTTTTAAAGTTAGTGAGGTCCAGGGGTGGGGAACTGCAGCCTTGGGGCCACATATGACCCTTCAGATCCCCAAGTGCAGCCCCTTGACTGAATCCAAACTTCATGGAACAAATCCCTTTATTAAAAGGATTTGTTCTGTAAAATTTAGATTCAGTCAAAAGGTCACACTCAAGGATTCAGAAGGCCACAGGTTCCCCTTTGAAAATTAATTTTCATTTTCTCTGATCATATATTATTTCTACAAATCTGAAAGGAAATAATATAAAATGAGAACTGTATTTCTGAAAGTGTTATTTATAATGTTGAAAATTGGTAATAAAAGGGAAATGGTTAATAAACTTTCATTTTTTATGTAGTCATTAAAATGTTAATAGAAAGTTTGTATAGTGGAAATGCTTAAGATGAAATATAACAGGAAAACACAATTTTAGCTACTGTATGATCTCAACTCTTTGAGGACGTGTGTATGTAAGCACATAATAATCTGGGCCTATCACTTGCTGTGTGACTTTGGCAAATCGCTTACTCTCTAAGCCAGTGCTGGCTAATAGAATTTTCTGTGATGAAATGATTTATATCTGCACCATCTAATTCTGTATCCACTGGCCACATGTAGCTATTGAGCACTTAAAATATGGCTCATGTGACTGAGTAATTGAATTTTTAATTATTTTAATTAATTTAAATAGCCACATGTTGCTAGTGGCTATCAACTTGGACAGTGTAGCTATAAGCCTTAGTTTCCTTAGCTAAAAAATGGGATTAATAGTACTTACTGAGTTGTGAGGGTTAAATGAGAATTCAATTTAAAAATACTTATCAAGATGAAATGTAATTCCTTTTTCCTTCCTAAGGTTGCACATAGGCAAAGGTGTGCAGTTGGAATGTAAAGGTGAAGGTGATGTTTGGGTCAGGTGCCTTAGTGACCATGCGGTCTTTGTACAGAGTTACTACTTAGACAGAGAAGCTGGGCGTGCACCTGGAGATGCTGTTCATAAGATCTACCCAAGTGCATATATAAAGGTTAGTTGCAATTTTATTTGAATATTTTAGATTTGGAAACCTCCATTTGTTGTTTAAAGAAGTGAAATGGAAGTGGGAGGAATAGAAAAATGTCTTATATATTAAGTAAATTATCAGAAATTGTGTTTGTTTTGAGTATAAAATACATTTCCTGGGGATATTTATTGACATAACCAGTTATCTGGTTTTGTGGTTGCCTTCATACCCTAGTGTTCTATTAGCCAATTTGTTAAATGTTTTAAAGTAATACATAGGCTCTTAAAAATTTTGAGTGAAACCTCCAAACTTGTATTCCTTTGACTGAAATTTGTAAAAATGAGACTCTGGAATTTCATCTTAGCCAATCTTTAGGATTTTATGGAATGGAATTCTAAAATTAATAGCTTCTCGAATTAAGAACCTGAAAAAACTGAAGTATTTTTCACTAATTATTGTATATTCAACCCATTTCAATTTTACTCTGTAATATACACTGTTTTTGAAAGAGATAGTTGTAATTAGACAGCCTAAATATATTTTTAATTTTAGATTTCTCAGTTGTCCTAAACATCTTCATTGTCAGCTATTATAAATTAGTGGAATTAACTGTACCTCATCACTTATTCCCAGGAAGTTGCTTAGGATATAAATAATATAACTAGACAGTGTCTACAAAAATGGAATTGTTTGATTGCCTTACAGCAGCAGACTCAGTATCTCATTTTCAGTTACAGTTCAGTTAAAGAATATTGGGTTTTTTTTTAAAAACTTGAAACTTTCAAACATACCAGGTGTAGAGAAAATAATAGACTCCCGTGTGCCCATCATCTAGTGTCAACAATAATCAGCATTTTACCAATCTTTACTGTGTTTCTCCTCTACTTTTATTTTCCTGGAGTAATTCAAAGCCAATTCCAAACATCATATTCACTCACTCCCATGTGAATTGCTAATCCATAGAGTCTTCTGAAAAACATAATCACAATGCTGTTTATTACACCTAATAGAGAATTAACAGTAATTCCCTATTAAAATTTTTGATAATAGAGCATGAGTTATAGCTTTGGTCTGTTAGAACAGCAAAATATTATATTTATTGATAGGATATTCATGGTATAGAAAAGTTGGTTATTAAACAATACTTAGAGTATGATCCCATTTTTGTTAAATAATGTTGTGGATATTTGTGTTTGTTTATATATATCCATAAGTCTAGAATGGTACGTACAGTGTCTCACCAGGAATTGTCTCTGGGAGACAATTTTGCAATTTTTCCACAGGAACTTTTGTGTTTGGTTACTTGTGCTTTGTTGTTATTTTTTAGTGGCGTTGGAGTTCCTTATATGCTTTGTAGTCCATTTTGTATTTGTTGGCAGGTTTATTTCAAGATAATTAATTCATCTTTATTTTCTCTTCCCTGTCATTGCTTCTCTCTGTAGAGCAATTTTGCCTTAGCCTGGCACCTGGGATTCACATCTCAGAACCAGATCTTACATATTTAGGAGGTAGGGGGACTTTGTCTCTTGAAGAAATTGAGTTCCAATCCACAGGTATGCTCAAGGCCTAATTTCCATTGCAGAGGTTTCTCTGGTGCTTATCTCTGCCATGAGCAAATATTTTATTCCTAGGTGCAATCCTGAATTGGCTGTCAAAGTATTTTATCAGCACTTGATTCATGGGCAGGAGCCCAGCTGTAACCCCCAGAGAGCTTGGCTGTTGTCTCTTTCTGTATTACTCCAAGAAGTCAAATTCCTATCCCCACACTCTTTATGGTCTTGGTACCCCAGTGCCTCCTGTCTTTATTTTCTGCTCTCTACTATGGGTTTTGTTTCTCAGCAGTTGATGGACATATGAGTTGTTTGCATATGATTGGCTTGGAAAGGACGACTTTTTAAGTTTTTCTATCTTTATTGGTGTTTGGAGCAGAGACAGAAGGTGATTATGTATACCCACTTATCCATCTTGACTGGGATGTCTCTGGATTACTTATGTAGTTTGAAGTGAATGGATGGAGAACTACAGTGTTGAATATATAGTATGTGCCAGATAGTATTTATGAACTTATCACATATGGACTAGTTACTAGAAATATTTAAAACAATTGAGCTTAAATCATGTGGTATCTTGCAAATTTAAAGTAATTTATTGGATTGCCAAATAAGTATACTGTAACTTATTTCTATTTTGGGTCAAATGGCCCTTGAAAAGCCTTCAAGGTATGAGACAAATCATCTCTTTATTAACCACTGTTATGGACAGATTTTTTAGTGATCTCATACTTTTGCCATGAACAATAGATAAATACCTTGTGGGAAAAGATATTTGGAGTTAAACAATATCTCGTTTTGTCATAGTAACTGTCTATGATTTAAAAAGAATTATTTCTGTTTACCAAGTATATTACTGTTCTTCAGAAGTTTTGCTAGCTAGAAAGGGTTACAAGTACAGTAGTTCCCCCCTTATCCACAGTTTCAGTTACCCGTGGTCCAGAAATAGTAAATGAAAAATTCCAGAAATAAACAATTCGTAAGTTTTAAATTGTGTACTATTCTGAGTAGCATGATGAAATCTTGCTGCACCCTGCTTGGGAGAGGAATCCCTTTGTCCAGCGTATCCATGCTCTTTATGCTACCCAACTGTTAGTCATTGAGTCTCAGTCTCAGTTATGAGATTAACTGTGTCAGTATTGCACTGCTTGTGTTTAAGTCACCTTTATTTATTTTTATTAATTTTTTGGGCAGCAGTAACAGATATGTAGATTACTATTTGGGTTGCCAGATTCTCAGCAGAGATGATATTACTGGGGTAAATTATACACAGATAACATGAACCTCTAGAAGCAGTGCCCACACATAAAATAAACACACTTTTCCCTTTTTAATTAAAATGAGGAAAGCATAGATTTAGAGTGTCATAATGTCATTTTAAAAGCCAAGGAGGTAGAACTAAATTGTGTTTTGGTGTTTTTTTCCAAGATGTTGGGTTTTTTTCCTGCTTCTCTAATGACATAGCAGTCATCTTACATTTATGAAAGTCTGATGTAATGAAATGACATTACACAAGCTTTAAATGAGGCAAACGTTTGAATTCTTTTTAAGTGGCCTTGCTCTTTTGCTTTCAGAAGTAAGATCTGTTTTATTTTGTTGTTTAACACTGGGCATTCAGGTTTTTAACAGCTTTATTGAGATAATTCACATCCTATACAAATCAACCATTTGAAGTATACAATTCAGTGATTTTTTAGTATATTAACAGCATTGTGCAGTCATCACCACTCTCAGTTTTGGAACATTTTCATCACCTCATAAAGAAACCCCACACCCTTTTAGCTATCACCCCCAAACCTCCATTCCCCATAGCCCTGGACAACCATGTTTCAAGCTTCATCCATGTAGCGTATATCAGTACTTCATTTCTTTTTATGGTGGAATAAATATTCCATATACCACATTTTGTTTATCCATTTGTCAGTTGATGGACATGGATTTCCACTTTTTTGGCTATATTATGAATGATACTGCTGTGAACATTTGTGTATAAGTATTTGTGTGGTCGTATGTTTTCATTACTCTTGGGTGTATACCTAAGAGTAGAATTGCTGGATTGTAAGGTGACTTTATGTGTAACGTTCTGAGAAACTGCTAGACTGTGTTAAATTTTTCCTGATGACATTGAGTTGGGTTTGCTTTTGGTCACATTTCTGTTAGGGGAAGGGGCCAAGGAATGCTTCAAAACCACTTTACATAAATAAAGTTTCATTTTTGTGGTTACCTATAATATGTGCTGCTGGTGTTAGTATAGATTTAGGCTGGAACAATCCTAATTATAATTATTTACAACCTATCATAGAGTGCTTGTGTCTGACAATTACTTGGTTATTTTTAATGACTCATGGTTGGGGTAGGGGACTGTTAATGTTGAGAGCATGCTTAAACCTTGGAGATTTAAGTTTTATTCCCTACTCCCAGATAATAAGATTACATATGTACCATATGTGGTTAGTGATGGTTTTTAAGAAAAGTGGTTGTATAGACCTAAATGTAAAATGCTAAACTATAAAACTCTCCTAGCAGATAACATAAGAGAAAATGTAGATGACGTTAGTGATGACTTCTTAGATACAACGTCAAAACATGATCCGTGAAAGAAACAATTGATAGGCTGGACTTCATTATTGCAATGTGAAGGACAATGTCAAGAGAATGAGAAAGACAAGCCACAGACTGGGAGAAAATATTTGCAAAAGATACATCTAATAAAAATTATACAAAGAACTCTTAAAACTCAGTAGTAAGAAAATGAATAACCCGATTAAAAAATGGGCAAAAGACATGAACAAACATCTCACTGAAGAAGATACACAGATGGCAAGCAAGCATATGAAAAGATTTTCAATATCGTATGTCATTAGGGAAGTGCAAATTAAAACCAAAATGAGATACTACTACACACTTGTTAGAATGGCCAAAATTCAAAACACTGACCATACCAAATGCTGGTGAGGGTGTGGAGCAGCAGGAACTCTTAATTCACTGTTGGTGGGAATGTGAGCTGGTACAACCATTTTGGGAGACAGTTTGGCAGTGTCTTATAAAAATAAACATACTCTTACCATATGATCCAGCAATCAGTCACATTCCTTGGTATTTATGTAAATGAATTGAAAACTTCTATCCACACAGAAACCTGCGCACAGATGTTTATAGCAGCTTTATTCATAGTTGCCAAAACTTGAAAGTAGCCAAGATGTCCTTCAGTAGGTGAATGGATAAACTGTGATACATCGGACAATGGAATATTATTCAGTGCTAAAAAGAAATGAGCTCTCAGACCATGAAAAGACATGGAGGAAAGCTAACATGTTACTAAGTGTAAGAAACCAATCTGAAAAGGCTACTACTATCATATAGTGTGATTCCAACTATATGATATTCTGGAGAAGGCAAAACTATGGAGACAGTAAGAAGATGAGTGGTTGCCAGGGATTAGTGGGGAAGGGTGCACTGAATGCACAGGACACAGAGGATTTTTAGGGCAGTGAAACTATTCTGTATGATACATTATAATGGTGGATACATGTCACATGTCATAAATTTGTCCAAACTCATAGAATGTACAGTACCAAGAATGAACCCTAAATGTACACTGTGGACTTTGGGTGATAACATGTCAACGTGGATTCATCAGTCGTAACAAATGTACCACTATGGTGGGAATGTCGATAGTGGGGAGGTGTTGTATGTATGGGGACAGGGACTTTGTACTTTCTGCCCAATTTTGCTGTGAACCTAAAACTGCTCTAAAAAGTAAAGTTTATTTCCTTAAAAATGTGGTTGTAGAGTGATTCACCTTTTCAAATGTTTGAGTCCCTGCTTTGTGCTGTGCTAGGTAATACCTTCCAAAGGTCATAGCCCAGTGGAAGAGTTCAGAATCTAATGGACTGTTGGGAAATTTGAGAAGGAAGTGGTCTCTTTTCTGGGCATTGTGGGATTTCTGGTTTCCAGAACCGGACTTTTTCGTACTTTACTGAAGTCTTTTAGGATTAATAATTTGGCCAGGTATTACATACATACATAATTAACAAATTCATATCGATTCAAAGAATAGGGTAGTCTAAATTTTGTCCTTCATTGGTGCTAACTGGGAAAGACTTTTTTTGAGCAGATAGGCACTGAGTAGAGAAATAAGTAAATAGGAATATGATTTGCTATTTGGAGAGAGTTTATTGTATGTTTTTGTGGTTTGTGTAAATACCATCATTAAAGAAAATCAGAGGTTTTTCAAGCATTTGCAAATTTATTTATGGTTTAAGTCCCAAATCTGTTGTTTATCAAGTAGTAAATTGTGCATTCTTTGACTTCTTTTATTTTCAAAGATAATTATGCTTGCTTATATTGGGTTATGTACATACCAGAAGTCTTTTTAAAAAATTTGGTTTACTTTTTGGATAAGGAAATGTAGCCACATGGTTCATTTGACATTGAGCAGCCTTGCTTCTACCCTGTCCTCGTCCTCCTTTCCTACAGCTTCTATAGATGACCGCTCTTTTTGTGTAATCTTCCAATGCTTTTTAAAAATGCAAATATGAGCAAATAGATTTTAGGAAGATTTTTTTATTCAGAAAAAGGTGATATAATTTATTATCCATAATTTGTTGCTTATTGATAGAACATTCCAATACTTTAATGAGGATAAGGGTAAATGTGGCAACTCCTTCCTTACTATGTCAGTCCTTGGCTCAGTTGATAAAGCACACTGAAATTACTTACCTGCTCCTCCTTAACTCATCCTGAAAGGTAAATGGCTACAGGGGAAGGAAAAACCAAGATAATATATAACATTTATTGACAGTTTACTGTATACTATGCCAAGTTTACAACAATTCTGAAAGTATGTACACTTAGCATTCCCATTTTATAGATAAGAAAATTGAGGCTCCAGAGAAATTAAGAAACTTAACCCATATAATTAGCAGATATCAGTGATAGGATTCTAAAGCTAGACTTTTTTTCTTTTACAATTATGAACATTTTCAAACATACAGAAAAGTAGAGAAACTAGTTTAATGAAATCTCATCACCCAGATTAAGTAGTTGGTTAAGATTTTATATTTGCTTCATCTATCCTATTGTCCCTTTGTTTCTTAAGTATTTTAAAACAAGTCCTCGATAATGTTATGTTGCTCCTATGTACCGAAGTATACATCTCTGAAAAATGTAGATGTTTTCTTACATAGTGACAGTGCCATGTGTTATACTCCTCCAAATAGCAAGAATGATAAAATGGTAAGAAAAGAAGTCAGCTAGGTGACCAAAGCCATCAACTCCAGCCTAAGGAAAACTCAGCAATTTGGTTATGAAAGGGTGGGGGTGACTTCTTTCTTAACTGTTCCTTTTACACAGATGGGTGGCTTTTCACAAGAATAACAGCTAACCCACATTAAACTAGATAAAAGATACAGAGGTATGTGGCAGCCAAAGTGTCATGATGTTGAAATGTGCCTCTTGGTGAGCTTCAAGCCACCTTTTCTAACTATAGTTTTATACGAGTTACAGTCTATGTAAAAATTTTCATTCTTGTGAGAGGTCAAATGAAAGTGAGTTGTAAATAAATTGCGTATTTATTTTTGATGTGTGGAATCTTTCCTGATGGACTTACAACGTGAAACTTAAACACTTCTTTTTAAGGTCTTTGATTTGCGTCAGTGTCATCGCCAGATGCAGCAGCAGGCGGCCACTGCACAAGCTGCAGCAGCTGCCCAGGCAGCAGCCGTGGCAGGAAACATCCCTGGTCCAGGATCAGTAGGTGGAATAGCTCCAGCTATCAGTAAGTATGCTTTGGGTTTTTTTTTTTTTTTTTTTAAATGTAATAGTTGGTGTTTTATCTTCATTTACTCAGTTGGTTAGTTACTTTGAGTAGTAATAGAAATTAAAATTCTTTACTGGGATGGTAACATTTTTGAATTGGTAAAAACTGTTCTTCTGTAATAGTTGCCCTTTGCCTAGGACCCTGTTTGCATTCTTTTTGTATCAGAAAGGAAGTATGGGATAAAAGAGAAAGGGGGTTGTTATTATTATATTATATTGTTCCATCTCCCCCTTTTTTTTTGATGCTTATTATGATTCCTGCCTCACCAGCCAGGGTGGGTTGTAATCACTAAGTGCTTGGCTTTATTCTAGTAAGGAAAGTATATCTCACTTTCAGAATTGGACACCTCTCCAGTTTTTTTAAAAGTATGCTAAGCATGGAGAGAAAACTAAGTGAGGGTGGTATTTTGATAACTTGTAGACTTTTTTTTAATTTTAGGGTAAAATTGAACTGTGTGCCAGGTTTCACACTGATGGGGAATTTTTTACTGCAGAGTTAAACTCCTGACTATAGACTTTTATGATGGAAACACGTGGCACCCATCTTCCACGTCTGAAGGCATAACTAGTGATTCATTCAACCCCTGTTCTTAACCTCTTCAGTGTGGTAAGCAAATCACACTGGCTAAGAAAACTGCAGTGGCCCTGCAGGTTTCTCTACAGTATATGCAAATTCCTCCCATTAGTTTCATTGTAATATTGATGAATGCAGATTGACTATATGACTGTATGTTCTGACTGGAAAACTAGATGCAGAGTCTCCATTGTGACTTATGTTCAGGAGTTTACAGTTTAGAGGTAGATAAGGCATATTTATTTAGGGAATTTGATATTTAAAAATTTGGGCATCTAAACCATTAATTTGCTAGTTTTGATGTTATAAACATGCTTTTACTAAAGAATCCAGAACTGTTATTAAATTTCTTATTCTCAGCTATTGCCCCCATTGAGTAATTGTGTATCACTTCTCTGTTACACTGCGAATTTGAGAGATAGACATCATCTGGGTCATCCAAGAAGTCAGTAGAACCAGGAAAATTAACTGTCTCAGTTATACTTACTCTGAACTAGGCTGTTTAGACAGACAGTAAGGGGTTCCTAGAACCGACCTGAGGACATGCACTACCTCTTAAAAACAAATTGTTTCTCATTCCCTCACCTTTACTTCTAAAGAGAAAAATAGGTGGGGTGTTGGTGGATTGTGGTAATTTACCTTGTAATTGGTTGTGGCTAGAAGACACATGTGGAATGTAAACTGCCTTAACCAAAAGTTTTCAGTCCTGTTGATAAAGTTTACATCTACAGTTACTTCTTGGCACTTTGGCAGAGAAGTTATATGCTGAGGAGAATGAAGTACAGAAAGCTGGTCACTGTGTTAATGTAAGAATGAGGGGGATGGGAAGAGAGAGATCACCTTATCCCTCTGACATCTTTCCAATCTTTTCTGTTAGGTCTGTCAGCTGCTGCTGGAATCGGTGTCGATGACCTGCGTCGCTTATGCATACTCAGGATGAGTTTTGTGAAAGGCTGGGGACCGGATTACCCCAGACAGAGCATCAAGGAAACCCCCTGCTGGATTGAGATTCACTTACACCGGGCCCTCCAGCTCCTGGACGAAGTGCTTCACACCATGCCAATTGCAGACCCGCAGCCTCTAGACTGAGGTCTTCTAGTGCTGAGGCCCTTAGTGTTAGCAGGATGGTGGACTATAAAATACAATCCTGTTTATAATCTGAAGATATATTTCACTTTTGTTCTGCTTTATCTTTTCATAAAGGGTTGGAATATGTGTTTGCTGCCTTGCTCCTAGCAGACAGAAACTGGATTAAAACAGTTTTTCCCCCTATTTAGAACTTTTCAGGCATGGCTCAGAGCTTGAAGATTAGGAAAAACACGTTCTTATTAAGTCTTCACCAGTTATGTATGAAGGAGTCATTCCTGTGCTGGAAAATTTAGCCCTTTAAAACGTCTTAGAGCCTTTTATATGCAGAACATTGATATGTGTGTTATCCTACAGAATAAGTTCAATATGACTGATTTTAAAGGCAGAGAAGTTCTCAAAGTTAATTCACCTATGTTATTTTGTGTGTAAGTTGTTATTGTTGAACATACTTTACTCCAAAAACATTGTGCCATGTGGGTGAGTTAATTTTACCAAGAGCAACTTTACTCTGTGTTTAAAAAATAAGATAGTAATGTATTATAACCTTTCATCCAAAATATTTTTTGCAAGTTAAAAACTAGTGAAGACAATTTCAATTCAGATTGTCTTGCAACTTCAGTTTTATTTTTGCCAAGGCAAAAAACACTAATCTGTGTGTATACTGAGAATTCCTTAGAATTACCAGACAAAGAAATGTCATTTAAAATTACATTTGTTATCCCTAGTGGATGACTATTTATTAAGAAGTATACGTTTGCCCTGTTAAACAGATGTATTCTTCTATATTTCTAGGCACAAGGTTGATTACTAAGAAGCCTAGAAGAGGAATTTCTTTTTCCTTCATTAGTTCATAGGGAAAGGTTTTGTATTTTTAAAAACACTAAAAGCAGTGTCACTCTACCTAATATCTCACTGTTCTGCAAAGGTGGCAGTGCTTAAAGTAAATAATGAGTATTTTGGAAACTGCTAAATTCTATGTTAAATACTGTGCAGAATAATGGAAACATTACAGTTCATAATAGGTAGTTTGGATATTTTTGTACTTGATTTGATGTGTGACTTTTTTTTCGTATACTGTTTAAATCATGTATGTTATGACATTGTTTAAAATTCAGTTTTTGTATCTTGGGGCAAGACTGCAAACTTTTTTATACCTTGTGGTTATTCTAAGCCCTTTGCCATCAATGATCATATCAATTGGCAGTGACTTTGTATAGAGAATTTCAGTAGAAAAGTTGCAGATGTATTGACTGTACCACAGACACAATATGTATGCTTTTTACCTAGTTAGTAGCATAAATAAAACTGAATCTCAACATGCAAAGTTGAATTCTAGGTTTGATTTTTAAGATTTTTTTCTTTTGCACTTTTGAGTCCAATCTCAGTGGTGAGACACCTTCTACTAAATGACAGGCAACAGCCAGTTCTACTGGGCAGCTTTGGTTTTTCCCTCACACTCTACCAGGACTTCCCCATGGACATTATGTATCATATGTAGAGTTAGTTGTTTTTTTTAATTTTTATTTTACTGTAGCAAAAATAGGCCTGATTGTCTACACAATGATAAATAGGTTGTTGACAGGATAAATAGTGCAAAATAAAATCAAGGATTATCTTTCAGATGCTTTTACTTTTTGCTTGGAGGGCCTTGTAAAGCTGTAGAAACACTTGTGGTGACAGTCCTCCTTATATAAGCTGAAATGAACATGTCTTCTACTGCCTTGCTCAGAAGGTCTTTTTAATAAGACCATCCTAGAAACCACTGAGTTTGCTTATTGCTGTGATTTAAACATAGATCTTGATCCAAGCTTTGTCTTTTGTTTTTTAAATAACTTCACTACCAACTCATTTGTACTCTTGAGTACTTAAAAATACGTTTGGTAAAGACCTAATTTTCTTCTGTAAAGTTTGGTGATTTAAGTTTTATTAGCAGATTTATAAAAAGATATCTTCTGTAGAACTTGTTGACTTTAGGTCCATTTTACTGTGAATGAGGAATAGGAGTGAAAGAGTTTTAGAGTAACAGATTTTTTAAAAATCCAAATGATTTGATTAAAACCGTAACCATGTGTTGATATAATCCATTGCCTCCTTTTCTACTTTAAGGAATTTTTTTCATGTATAATCATCTGGGGAGAGTATGTGGGAAATATTAGTTAAGAAGTATCTCTTCAGAGCCAAGCCACCTGTCTTGGTTTCTTTCTACTAAGAGCCATAAAATATAGAAGTACTTCTAGTTATTAATTGCTTATATTTATACCTAGATTTAGTCACATGCTTTTGAGAAAACATCTAGTATGTTATGATCAGTTATTCCTGAGAACTTTGTTGTTAATCTGTATTTCTGTTTCGTAGAGGGTGAAGGTCATCTTTGATGAGTAAGACTAAAGAATCTCACTAGGTTTAAAATTTTGTGTCTACTTTAAGGGTAAAATAGTTTCTGCAGTTCTCAGAATCTGATTATTATGAGGATATGATTCTGGGTGGGTTTTCTCTAGCTAATTCATATCTCAGAGACTCTCAAAATGTTGAACTCCAGTGAAAGCTGAATTAGAGATGAACCACGTACATTATGAGCCCCATTCTACTTTTGTCCAGTGCCTTTCAGTGCATTATCAAAGGGAATGCTTCATGGTGTTGCCTTTATTTTCCAGGGTGTAGGTTCTTTTGTGGGATATAGTCTATCTCGTTTTTTATAGTTTACTGCCCCTGGTATACAAAAATAATGATAATAAATCACTGCCATATAACCTTGCTTTTTCCAGAAACATGGCTCATTGTATTGCCATAACCACTAAATAGGTTGCCTATTGCATTCCTCCTGTAAACAGTACAGATTTACAGGCTGCGTGGTTTGGCTTAAGGATAACCATACTTGAAACATCCAAGTAAACTGCATACATACTAGCTGTGTTGTATTTCAGATTTAAAATCCATTTTTGTGGGAAAGGGTATGGTGTATAAAGGGGGGTATTTGTAAATTTTGAAGGCAAAATGCCCTGTCTTCCAGATGATAAATATCTTTTTATTTTAAAAGTTTATTGCTAATTGTAGGAAGGTGAGTTGCAGGTATATTTTTGACTGTGTCCATCTGGGGAAGGAAAATTTTACATTTTACCAGATTGCTCCTGAAGTATCTGTGGAGGTTAAAGAATAAAAAAATGAAATGTTTCTGTGCCCGGTTTGGTGGTAACTGGTTAATAGTTACTCACTAGCTTTTTTATGCAAAGTGAGATTAGTTCAGGCCCTTTTTTGAGAGCCTTTTGGGAGAAGTTGTTTTATTCTCTGAGTAGGACAGAGTTCTTTTTGTTGATAATTTCTATAGTTTACTCCCTACATCATTGCTTTTTTTTTTTTTTTTTGGCATTTTATTTAATGATAGCAGATTGGGAAAATGGTGACTTTAGGTTACTGAGGTAAATGAGTATGTGAAAACAATTACCTGTAAAATCAGTTACCAACTCTTGTAGGTTGGGCACACTTAGCATGAAAAAATGTTTTTCCCCCCCTAAAGGTAGAACCTATCTTGTTGTAGATAGCTATCTGTAAATAATCTCCCAAATCTTCCCTTGCAAGATTACAGAGAATAGGCCGTGAGACTCTCACATAAGCCTTTCCATTTTTTCCCTGATAACTAGGTAAATTTCTTTTCTACAAGAAGGATGTACAAAGTCAGTGGCCTTACTCATTCAAAAAGCAGTGTCCTAGGCCCAGCCTTATCCCTAGCACTTGTCCCAGTGCCGCTAAGTTTCTTGTTTATCTGGTATCACTGTGGAATGAAATTTTCCACATAATCCAGACTTGCCTTATTTAAGCAGAAAACTTTTTATTTTAGCCATTTTCTGATGAGTTATTTAATATGTGTATCAGAAAATATACTGGATTTAACATTTTTTTTTTTTTTTTTTTTTTTTTTGCTTAGCTATCTTTGAAGACTTCAGGGGATTCTAAGGCAGGCAGGACTGTTTTGCCTTTATTGAAGGCTCTCAGACTGCTATGGTTTTGAATTTTTAGTTCTTGAAGCCCCTCTCTCCCCTCCTGGTCTTCTCCCTTTCTGACAGCTACCATTTCATGTGTCGTTGTTAGTGTGCTTCCCCTTAGTATTTTCTTCTTTCCTTTCTGATTCATTGTTTCTAACTGCTTAGGCAAGGAGACCAGATAACCAAACTTACTAGAACTTACTTTAAAACAAGTACAAACTCTGGGACAGGACCCAAGATGCTTTCCTGTAAAGTGTTGAAAAGGACTTCATTGCATTGGCATTTGACATCGGTTTGACTGCTTAGAGTGCTTCCTGTTCTTGCTGAGTTTCAGGTAGTTAAGGTAGAGAGAAGTGAGTCATATTCATACTTTCCCCCTTAGAGTAGTATTTTGAAAGGTTTCATTGCTTCTACTTGAATGCTGCTCATACAAAAACTGGGGTTACAAAGGTTACTAAATTAGCATCAACAGCCAGAGGTAATACCATTGCCTAGAGGACACCAGCAAACAAACACACAACCAAACAAAACAAACCTTGGGAATCTAGAGGGTCATTTGTTTTGTTTTGGTGTCCCCTTTAAAGCCTTGCCTTCTGGCCTTCCTCCTGTACAGATATTTTTGACCTATAGGTGCCTTTATGAGAATTGAGGGTCTGATATCCTGCCCCAAGGAGTAGCTAAAGTAATTGCTGATGTTTTCAGGGATTTTAACATCAGACTTGAATGAATGAATGAAGCTTTTTTCCTTTTTTTAATGTAGGAAAGACTGAGGAGAAACCTTTGGTGAAGACAATCATTTCTCTCTGTTGATGTGGATACTTTTCACACAGTTTTAAGATGCTTTCTCAATAGGTCCATAGCCAGCGTTTTTGTTCAACCTGAAACGGCTCTGGGCTGGACCAGACAGTTGCAATCTCTAGTTTGTGCTCTGCCGCTATTTTGATGTGTGACCTTGGGCAAGTCATTTACCTTCTCTGGGCCTCAGTTGCCTCATCTGTAAAATGAGGGAGTTGGACTAGATTAGTTATTCCAGCTCTGAAATTCTAAGTGACCTTGCCTACCTTGCAGCAGTTTTGGATTTCTTCCTTATATTTGTTCTGCTGTTTGAGGGGGCTTTTTACTTATTTCCATGTTATTCAAATGAGAACTAGGCTTGATATTTTATTACTGTTCTCCTATGGACAAAAAGTTACATAGTATATCCTTAAGACTTAATTTTAACCAAAGGCCTACCACCACCTTAGGGGCTGCAATAAACACTTTACAAAAAAACCACAAAAAATTGAATGGGGGAAAAGCCTTTATTTTATTTTTCCATCATCTCTGGTCAGAGTTTATTAAGGCTTTTTTTGAGTCATGACATTCTAGCTTTCGAGTTGGTATGTGTGTGACACCATCCTCCTAAGTGCTGCGTGCTGGTAATTGTTTCTCAACTAAAATGGATTGAAAACCTATTGTTAATGCCTAATTATTAGAGGTCATTACTTTGGGTCTTTGGTTTCTTTAACTCTTCTATGCTCAAAATGGGAATTCCTCCGAACTGCATCAATTAAAGTGGTTTATATGACTCAAGAAAACAATACCAGTAGATCATTATTCACTTTATTCTTGGCTCTTCTTAGGTCCATTTTGATCAGATGACTTTTGGCTGGATCATTCCTATCAGAGTTCTCTTCCAGCCTACCCTTGGATCAGTATAATTAATGAAGTTGGCTTTTTCAAGGACCTGGGGAGCCTTCCTTGGGGGTGGGTTGAGGGTGGGGGGTTGGAGAGTCCTGGTAGAGGCCAGCTTTTTGGTAGCTGGAGAGGAAGGGATGAAACCAGCTGCTGTTGCTAAGGCTGCTTGTCATTGATAGAAGGACTCATGGGCTCAGATGGATTAAAAGGCTAAACATGGAGTTGGTAAACTTTCTCCAAGTATTGGGTTCTGTTCAATGCATTGGACATGTGATTTAAGGGAAAAGTATGAATGCTTGTAGATGATAAAAACCTTGTAGGCTGCAGAGCTCAGTGTGAAAGAAATGACTGGGCGGGGGTTGGGGACAGATTTGGTGGTGGTGTTTCCAAACTCTGTTTCTTCCCCTGAAGTCAGAGGAATGCAGCTATGCCAAAACCCAGAGAAGAGCCACTCTTAGCTTCTGCTTTTGGAACAACTGGTCAGCTGAAGCCCCAGTAGTTCCTTTGTGGCTTTCTGTATACTTTTGCCTGGTTGAAGTCTGTGGCTAAAAAATAGTTGAACCTTTCTTGAGAACTCTGTAACAAAGTATGTTTTTGATTAAAAGAGAAAGCCAATTAAATCATTATGTGCTCATTCTTTTTCTTAAGTCTGTGGATGTCTTGGATCTGGAAAGAGTTCCTAATCACTTAAGAGAATTTTCAAAGTTGAGGCCAACAGTTTCTTTTATTGCTTTGTGGCCATGGAAGTAGGAAATAATGACATTTTAAATATGACCCTGGAATAACAGCCCCCTTTTCTCATTTCTAAAAGGAGGGGGTAGAGTGATGGTGATTGGAGAGGAGGTGGGCACTAGGGGATTATGAGGACCAGGATGCTTAAAGGAGAGGCAGAAATTGGAAACCCTTCCAATGCCCATCTAAGGGCTAAGGAAAGCTATTGCTTGCCCATCTGCCATCTCTGTGAAATTGAGGTCAATGTTGGAGGGTCAGGTAAGGTAATTCTATGGCAATGGCTTGTAAATAGCATGACCACATCAACATTTTCTCTTGCTGGTATGAGTTTCAGAGATATTTATCAGGCTGAGAGATTCATTCTCACCTATTTGCTAACCCAACATTTACAGCATTTTAGGCTAGAACTTGAAGAAGGTAGTAGATTGGCGTTCAATTGAGAAAAAAACCATTTCTTTTTGGGGTGAAAGGGCAGTTGCGTCTTTTATCACTCTCTGCCCTCTGCTTTTGGCCCTTGATTTTTTGTGCTTTATTCCATCTCCCTCCTCATCACAACTGTCCCACAAATGGCAATCTCAAAAGTTAGGACATCCCCAGCTGTCCTTCAAACTTTTCCCACCCCTATTGTGTCACTGATAAATTGTAATGCCCTTTCCCCTCAGTCCTTTATGTTCTAAAAGAGTAATTCCATTAGTTCTGGCCCTACTTTTGAGGTGGCATCCATGTCTGTATTTTGATGTAGTTTTGTTGGACCAGTAGGTCTCAGACAGATGGGCAGGATGGGTTCAGGAAATTTGTTACCAGCCCACCTACCCTAAAAGAATGCTTAAAGGAAGTTCTCTAAGTAGAAAGGAAATGATAAAAGAAGAAAAGTTGAAACATCAGGAAGAAACAAACAAACAGGTCAACAAAAATTTGGGTAAATAGGCTTCCTTATCTTGAGTTTTCTAAATTATGTTTGATAGTTGAAGCAAAATTATAACACTGCCTAAGGTGATTCTAAATATATCGAGAGGAAATATTTAAAATAATTATAAACAGAGAAGAGTAAAGGGACCTATAGGAATGTAAGTTTTCTATGTTTCACAAACTGGTAAACTGACAATAATAGACTGTGATAAGTTATGAATATACAGTGAAATACCTAATACAATTACTGAAAAAGCTATACAAAGAGATATAGTCAAAAACATTATGAATTGAATTCTAAAAAATGTTCAAGTAACTTGGGATAGAGTAGGAAAAAACATAGAAAAAACAACAAAGAGAAAATAATAAAGTGTCAGATTTGTGTGCTAACATATCAGTTAGACTAAATGTAAATGGTCTAAATATACCAATTAAAAGACATACTGGCAGAATGGATTAAGAAACATGACCCTGTTATATGCTGTCTACAAGAAACTTACTTCAAAAGACAATACAGGCAGGCTAAAAGAAAGAGTATGGAAAAATATATATTAGGTAAACCAATCAAAGGAAAGCAGGAATGGGCTATATTAATGCCAGATAAATTAGATTACAAAGCAAAGAAAAATACCAGAGAGGGAGGGACATTATGTAGTGATGAAAGGGTCAGTCTATCAAGAAGATATCAGGAGTCCTAAATGTGTATACACCAAACAACAGAGCTGCAAAATATGTGAACCAAAAAAATGGTAGAACCGAATAGAGAAATAAATCCACAACTATATTTGGGGACTACAAGAGTCCTTCAGCAATTGATAGAACAACTAAACATAAAACTGTCAAGAATACAGAACAACTCAACACCACCATCAGCCAATAAGATTTAATTTACATTTATAGGATAAGCCATCCATCCAGCAACAGCAAAATACACATGCTTTTCAAGTGTTAACATATACCAAGATAGAGTTTATCATGGGCCATAAAACAAAACTCAAACGTAAAAGAACTGAGAGGGGCAAAATGGTTGACTAGAGACATTGGTCATCAGATTGTCTCAGAAAGTAGGAAAAGTTTTAGATTAAAAAAAAAAAAAACACGGCTCAGGTATAATTCAGAGGGAAAAGTGCCAGAACCTACCAGAGATTCCACAGGAAGAAGTGGAACAGAACATAAGGAGCAAGACTTCAGCACAGATCAACCTCCGAGATGCTTGGGTAGGTGGGGGTTTTGTTTCTCCTCCAGAGCTGCTGGAGAGCTTTTCAACCCTCATGAACCCCAAAACTGCTGCCACCAGTGAACTGGGAGCTTCTTGAAAGCAAAGCACTGGGCTGCTAGCCACCTCAGGGTTGCTCCCTGTTCAAGTAGAGATGGTGGGTGCCATACTGCTTCTCTACTCATTGTGTGCCTTTGTCCTCCCCAAGGAGGTTCAGCCCTTCAGTTCTCACAGCACTGGTCCCCACACAAACATTTCCCAATGCCTACGCAGACTGCAGTGGCCACAGGGGCTGGTGGGTCCCGGGGAAATCATGTGATCCCAGAGTTTGGACATTCTGGGCAGGCTGCCTTCTGGGTAGAGGGACAAAAAGGACCAGAGTGCCAGCTTTCCTCTATTCAGACTCTTTTCCTCCCCCTCCCCTGTCCACTGTTGCCGAGTGGCAGAGGTACCCCAAGGGACTATTGAGCTGGGGCTCGCAGGAGCAGCTGCTTCCCCTCTGTTGGCACATCCACTACACTGAGGCTTTCACAGGGTGAGGTTTACACCTTTCCTCTCAAAAGATCTGCTGTGGACCAAAGGGTGCTCAGACTCTGAGCTCCCTGCCTGTCAGCCCTCCCCAGTGCTGCTGCCCTGGCTGCTCCAGAACAGGACATACCCTGAAGCGAAGGGACATTAAACCTTCTTGAGCACTCTTTGGGCAACTCAGAACCAGCATGCTTCTCTCTGGCGCAGTCAGGGATTGAACTCAGGGAACCAGGGGATCCCACAGGCTGGATCCCATACCCCTAGGAATCGATTGTGTTGCTCAGGGGCATGGAGGGGAGATTTGTGAACTAATCAGGAGTCAAGGGAGCCCACATGGGCAGAACTGAAAGGACAGTGCAGTGTACTCATGGAGCACCCCTCCCCACACAGGAAAGTGGCACTTTCAGTCTGGGGTGAGATCTTGGGCAGGGAAACTCCCAGCCTGTGGCACCCAGCTGAGCTGGTGAGCTCAGCTAATTTGGGCTGCTGCTTGCGACCAGATGCTGGAAGGAGAACCATGGGGCAGGGGAGGAGGGAGAAGAGCAAATAAGGAGTCCCCTGGGACCTCCAGGGCCCCGCCCTTGACCCGAGTACTTCTCCTGATCAGCTAGAGCTGGTCACAGGTCCCAAAAAATAACACTGCAGCTGGCTCTTTCCTGCAACAGCCACATACTGGCAGGCAAGACAACTTGTACAGCTCATTACATTTACTGATTCAGTCATACAGGGTGTGGCTGACTCTTACCCACAAGCAGCACTTTCCGTCTCAGAGATTAAACTGGGCATCCCAATATAATTCACACTCTTAAGAAGACCACAGTTTTGGGGAAAGAGCAAGGATTTCAAAGACCTCCATCCTCCCTCATCAACAAGAGACAGAGAATCTGCCCACACACATAGTACACCACCACTACAGCCTACAAATAACCAGCAGTTGAGAAAACCACCACACTAAGGATATCTATAACCAAGGTATCCACCTAGAACCTAGACCACCATTAAAGCACTCACAAGCAAAGCCAAAGTTCCTTACATAACATATGCTACAAACACACCCTTAAGAGTGAGGGGGAACAACAACAACAACAATGAAAAAGCCCCATCTAAACAAAAGAAAATCCAAAAACAAGAAGCAATGAGATGAGAAGGAATCAGCACAAGAACTCCAGAGTATAAAAAATCAGAGTGAAAGGACACCCCCAAAGGAGCACACCAGCTCTCTAGCAATGGTTCCAAATGAAAATACTGAAATGACAGAAAGAGTTCCAAATATGAATTGTGAGGAACTCAATGAGATACAAGAGAAAATGGAAAAACACAAAGAAAACAGAAAAACAATTCACGAAAAGAACAAAAAATTTACTAAAGAGATAGATATATCAAAAAGAAAACAAATAAACTTCTGGAAATGAAAAATTCATTTAGGGAACTATAAAACATAGTGGAAAGTTTTAAGAAAAGACTAGACAAAACAGAAGAAAGAATTTCAGAGCTTGAAGACAACGCTTTTGAGTTAACCCAGTCAGTCAGAAACAAAGAACAAAGAATCAAGAGAAACAAAGTCTATGAGAAATATGGGATTATGTAAAATGGCCAAATATAAGAATCATAAACATCCCTGAGGGTGAAGAAGAAAAAGCACAAGGCCTGGAAAGCCTATTTGAGGGAATAACTGAGGAAAGCCTCCCTGGTCTTGCTACAGATTTAGACATCCAGATACAAGAAGCTCAATGAACACCTGGGTGATTCATTGCAGAAAAGGAATCACCAAGGCATACAGTCATCAGACTGGACAAAGTCAACATGAAGGAGGAACTCCTATGAGCCATGAGGCAAAAGCATCAAGTAACTTACAAAGAAAAACCCTTGAGACTAACAGCAGACTTCTCAAGAGAAACCTTACAAGCCAGAAAGGAAAGGACCCCTGTCTTTAGTCTCCTTAAACAGAAAGAGTGCCAGCCAAGAAGCAAAAGCAGCCCTAAGGGGAAAAATCATAGCCTTAAATGCCTATATCAAAAATACAGAAAGATCACAAATTAACAACCTAAAGTCACATCTCAAGGAACTAAAGAAAGAACAAACCAAACCCAAAGCCAGCAGAGGAAAAGAAATAACAAAGCTCAGAGTAGAACTTGTTCACGCAGTGGAAACAAAAAAAAATGCAAAGGATCAATGAAACAATAAGTTGGTTTTTTGAAAAGATAAACAAATCAATAGGCCACTAGCCAGATTAACCAGAAATAGAAGAGAAAGGATTCAAATAACCTCAATCAGAAATGAAAAAGGAGACATTACATCTGATACCACAGAAATACAAAATAACATCCATGAATAGTATGAAAACCTCTATGGAAACAAACTAGAAAACCTAGAGTAAATGGATAAATTCTTGGAAACACACAACCTCCCAAGCCTGAATCAGGAAGATATAGAAACCCTGAACAGACCAATAATGAGCAGCAATATTGAAGCAGTAATAAAAAATCTCCCAAGAAACAAACAAAAAAGCCCCGGACCAGACAGATTCACAGCCTAATCCTACCAGACCTACAAAGAACTGGTACTGATCCTACAGAAACTATTCCATAACACTGAGGAGGGAATCCTCCCTAACTAATTCTATGAAGCCAATATCACCCTGATACCAAAGCTAGGAAAGGATACAACAAGAAAAACTACAGACCAATATCCCTCATGAACACAGATGCAAAAATCCTCAACAAAATACTAGCAAACCAAATTCAACAGCACATAAAAAATATAGTCCACCATGATCAAGTGGGTTTCATCCCAGGGATGCAAGGACCGTTTAACATATGCAAATCAATAAATGTGATTCACCACATAAACATAAACATAAACAAAGACCACATAATCATATCAATAGATCTAGAAAAAGCATTTGATAAAATCCAGCACACTTTCAACATAAAAGTCCTCAATAAACTAGGCACAGAAGGAAAATACCTCAAAATTATAAAAGCCATACATGACAAACCCACAGCCAACATTATACTGTATGGGGAAAAGTTTAAAGCATTCCCGTTAAGAACTGGAACAAGACAAGGGTGCCCACTCTCACCACTTTTATTCAACTTAGTATTGGAAGCCCTAGCCAGAGATAATCAGGCAATAGAAGAAAATAAAGGGCATCCAAATCAGGACAGAGGAGGTCAAACTATCCCTGTTTGCTAATGATATGATCTTGTATTTAGAAAACCCTAAATACTCCCAAAATTGATAAATAAATTCAGCAAAGTCTTGGGTTACAAAATGAATGTACACAAATTAGGACCATTTCTATGTGCTAATAACAGAGAGTTATTAGCTCTAAGTGCTAAGTAGAGAGTCAAATCAAGGACTCAATACCATTCACAATAGCTACAAAGAAAATAAAATACCTAGGAATATACTTAACAAAGGAAGTTAAAGACCTTTACAGGAAGAATTACAAAACACTGATGAAAGAAATCACAAATGACACAAATAGAAGAACATCCCCTGCTCATGGATTGGTAGAATCAACATCATTAAAATGTCCATACTGCCCAAAGTGATTTACAGATTCAATGCAATGCCCATCAAAAAACCAGCATTGTATTTCACAGATCTAGAAAAAATAATTCTAAGCTTTATTTGGAACCACAAAAGAGCCCAAATAGCCAAAGCAATCTTAAGTAAAAAGAACAAATCTGGAGGCATCATGTTATTTGAGTTCAAATTGCACTACAAGGCTATAGTAACCAAAACAGCACGGTACTGGTATAAAAGTAGACATAGACCAATGGAACAGAATAGAGAACCCAGACAAAACCATCTACCTACAACCAACTGATCTTCAGCAAATCAGACAACAACATACACTTGGGAAAGGAAGCCATATTCAATAAATGGAAAATTGAATAGCCACATGAAGAAGAATCGAATAGCCACATGAAGAAGAATGAAACAGGATCCCTGTCTCTCACTACATACAAAAATTAATTAGAGATGGATTAAAGACTTAAATGTAAGGCATGAAACCATAAAAATTCTAGAAGAAATGTAGGAAAAACTCTTTTAGATACTGGCCTAGGTAAAGAATTTATGACTAAGATTCCACAAATATAGCAACAAAAATAAATAAATGGCATTTAATTAAATTAAAAAGCTTCTGCATAGCCAAGGAAATAATTGACAGAGTGAATAGAGAACCTACAGAATGGGAGAAAATATTTGCAAACTATACATCCGACAAATACTGATATCCAGAATCCACAAAGAACTCAAATCAGCAAGAAAAAAACAAACAACCCAATCAAAAAGTGGGCAAATGACATGAACACAAGTTTTTCAAAAGAAGATAGAGAAATGGCCAATAAACATATGAAAAATGTTCAACGTCACTAATTGTTAGGGAAATGCAAATTTAAACCACAATGAGATACCACCTTACCCCTATCTGAATGGCCATAATTAAAAAGTCAAAAAACAATAAATGCTGGTGTAGATTCAGAGAGAAAGGAATGTTTATACAGTATTGGTGGGACTGCAAATTAGTACAACCTCTGTGGAAAACAGTATGGAGATTCCTCAAAGAAATAAATGTAGACTTACCATTCGATCCAGCAATCCCACCGCTGGGTATCTACCCAAAGGAAATGAAGTCATTTTATCAAAAAGACACCTACACTCAAATGTTTTTCACAGCACAATTCACAATTGCAAAGATGTGGAATCAGCCTAAGTGCCCTTCAATTCATGAGTGGATAAAGAAAATGTGGTATATATCTACCATGGAGTACTACACTCAGTCATAAAAAGGAATAAAGTAATGTCATTTGCAGCAATGTGGGTGGAATTGGAGATCGTTATTCTAAGTGAAGTATCACAGGAATGGAAAACCAAACACCATAAGTTCTAATAAGTGGGAGCTAATAGATGGTTACACACGTGCACAAAGTGATATAATGGACATGAGAAACGAAGAAGTGGGGAGGGCAGGAGGGTGGGTGTGGGATAAAAACTTAACTATTGGGTACAATGAACACTATTCTGGTGATGAGCACATCAAAAGCCCTGACTTAAGTATTACACAAGATATCTATGTAACAAAAACACTTGTATCCCCTTAATTAGTATGTTGAAATAAAAAAGAAAGAAGAACAAATAAAAGAACTGAAATCATACAGAGTATTCTCTGACCACAATGTAATCAAACCAGGAATATATAAAAATAACAGGAACTCTCCAAACCCTTGAAACTAAACAACACACTTATTAATAATCCATGGGTCAAAGAGGAAGCCTCAAGGGAAACTGACAAAATAGTGAATGGAATGAAAATGAATATAAAACATACAGATGTCTGTGGAATATGGCTAAAGCAGTGCTGAGAGAGAAATTTATAGCACAAAATGCAAACCTTAGAAAAAAGGAAAAGTCTCAAATTAATACTCTTATCTCCCGCTTTAAGCACCTACAAAAAGAAGAGCAAGATAAACTGAAAGCAAGAAGAAGGAAGGAAATAAAGATATGAGCAGAAATCAATAAAACTGAAACAGAGAAACAATAGAGAAAATCAATCAATAAAAGAGCTGATTTTTTGGAATGATTAAAATTGACAAACCTTTAGCAAGACTGACAAAGAAAAAGACACAAATTACCCAAATGGGGAATGAAACAGAGATCATTACATACTCTGCAGCCATTAAAAGGATAATAAAGGAATACTACAAACAACTCTACACACATAAATTTGACAACCTAGATGAAATAGACCAATTTCTTGAAAAACACAAACTACCACAATTCATCCAATATGAAATAGATCATTTGAATAGGTCTATAGATATTAAGGAAATTATAATAGAATCATAATTTTAAAATTCAGAAAAGAAATCTCTGGCCCAGATGGTTTCACTGGAGAATTCTTACCGTGCAAAGAATTAACACCAATTCTATTGTCTTCCAGAAAACAGAATAGAAGGAACACTTCCCAATTTTTTTAATGAAGCTAGTATTACCATGATATAAAACCAGACAAAGATAATACAAAAAAGAAAACTACAGGCCAATATCCCTCATGAATATCTGTGCAAAAATCCTTAATGAAATATTAGCAAATTGAAATTAGCACCATATAACAAAGAGTAATACACCATGACCAAGTGGGGTTTATTCCAGTCTGCCTCAATATTTGAAAATCAATCAGTCTAACCTACCATGTTATCTGACTAAAGAAGAAAAATACCATCATATCAATTGATGCAGACAAACTATGTAACAAAATCTAATATCCATTCATGATAAAAACTCAGAAAAATACCAATACCAACTTGATAAAGAACATCTATAAAAAAACCAACCAAATAGCAATATCAACTTGATAAAGAACATCTATCAAAAAACCAACACCTGATATACTTAATGGTGAAAATATGAATGCTTTCTGCCTAGGATTGGGAACATGTCAAGGATGTCTGATTTTTACCACTCTTATTCAAAATACTGCTGAAAGTTCTAGCCAGTGTAATAAGGCAAGAAAATGAAATACAGATTGGAAAGGAAAAAACAAAATGGTTCCTATTTGCCATGACATGATTATCTGTGCAGAAAATCCCAAAGAATTTATTTTAGAAAAAAACAACTAACAGGTGAGTCCAGCTAGGACACAGACTATAAGCTCTATATACAAAAGGTTTATTATTAGTAATGAATGTGTGAACACAAATTAGAAATACAATACCATTTACAGTCACTTAAAGAAATATTTGGGTGTAAATCTAACAAAATATGTATAGGACTTACATGCTGAAAACTACACAATGCTAATAAAACAAACTGAAGATCTAAATAAATGGAGAAACATACCATGTTCATGGATTAGAATGCTCAACATAATGTAGATGTCAATTCTCCCTAAATTTTGTTAAAATTGACAGGTTTAATGCAATTCCTACCAAAATCTCAGCAAGATTTTTTTGTATCTATAGACAAGATTATTCTAAAATTTATATGTAAAGACACACTAGAATACCTAAGACAATTTTGAAAAAGAATAAAGTGGCAAGAATCAGTCTACCCAATTTTAAGATATTATAGGTACTGTAATCTAAGACTGGGTGTTATTGGTGGAGGGATAGACACCCAGAACAATGGAACAGAACAAAGGACCCAGAAATAGATAGACCCACACAAATACACACAACAGATTTTTGACAAAAGTGCAAAATCAATTCAATGGAGGAAATCTAGCCTTTCACCAAATGGTGATGGAGAAACTGGACACACAATATACAAAAAAATGAACTTTGACCCAAGTCTTATATAAAAATTAACTAAAACTGGACTACAGATTTAAAAACTAAAACTATATAACTCTTAGAAAAATAACTAAAATCTTTGGGATCTAGAATTAAGAAGTTCTTAGGCTTGACATTAAAAGCATGAAGTATAAATGGGAAAATTGATAAATTGGATTTCATCAAAACTGAAAACTTTTGCTCTTGTTAAGAGGATGAGAGAACAAATTTTGCAAGCCACATATCCAATTAAGTCCTGGTGTCTAGAATATATACAAAATTCTCAAAACTGAACAACAAGAAAAATCCAGTTAGAAAATGGGCAAAACATAAAAAGAGATATTTCACCAAAAAGGATATACAGATGGCAAATAAACACATGAAAAGATGTTCAATATCACTAGCCATTAGAGAAATTAAAACCACAATGAGTTATCACCACACACGCATCAGAATGGCTAAAACAAAAAATATTAATAGTGACATCATCAACTGCTAGTGGGGATGCAGAGAAAATGGACCTCACACACAGTGCTAGTGGGGGTGTAAAATGGTACAGCCACTCTGGAAAACATTTTGGCAGTACCTTTAAAAAAACTAAACATGCACCTACCATATAACTCACCAGTTGTAATCGTGGGCATTTATCCTAGAGAAATATGAAAGTTTATGTTCACACAAAAACATGCACCTGCATGTTTATAGCAGCTTTGTTTGTAATAACTAAAAACCAGAAATAGCCTAGATGTCCTTCAACGGATGAATGGTTGAACAAACCCTGATATGCCAATGCTCAGCAATAAAAGGAGCAAACTATTGATAGATGCAATAACCTTGATGAATCTTCAGAGAATTATGCTGAATGAAAAAGCCAGTCCCAAAAGATTACAAATTATTTCATTTATAGAACATTCTTGAAATGACAAAATCGCAGAAATGGAAAACAGAGTAGTATTTCCCAGGGGACGGCATGAGATGGGAGGTCATTGGGCGTGAATATAAAAGGTTAGCATCCTTCTAGGGATGGAAATGTTGTGGACCTTGACAGTATTAATGTGGATATCCTGGTGCGATATCGTACTATTGTTTAGCAAGATGTTACTCTTGGGGGAAACTGGGTAAAGGGTACATGGGAATTCTCTATCATTTCTTACAACTGCATGTGTATCTGTAATTATCTTAAAAAGTTTAATGTTAAAAAGTCATTACTACAAGGCTTACGATGAAAGACAATAGTCTCTGGCCTCCCCCCGCCCACTCCATTCCTGTTTCTTAGCTATTTTTTCTGGGTTTATCTCGATCTTTCTAAATCATATTCATATTGCCGTATTTTTCTTTTATTTTTAAAGTCAGACATCCACTGACTTCCTACTCTGGAAAATGAGGAGTTAGCTCTCTCTCACCACCCTTATGACCCTTTCATTAATGGAAGTAAATCATAACTTTCCATTAATTCATTATTCACAGCTGAGCCACTTGGTGTAAATTTTCTTTCTTGTATAACTTCTTTTTTCTTTCTTTGCCTTTTTCCTGAAGTTAACTGCCTCCACATTTTCATTTGCTTGTTTTTCTGTGTGGCTCTTATTTGAGTCCCAAACTTTGCAACCGAATGATAAAATTCCTTCATTATAGTCAATCGCTTTGGATAACCTTTCAGTTTCATTAGTTAATTGACTCTTCTGGATGTGGCCTTTGTCTTCAGCGCCAATCGGGACTCGTAGTTCTCCAGGGCTGCCTCACAGTTGTCATCTATGGACATGTCTTTATCATCAGTGACAGGGTTCTTAAGGATTACTTCTTTGGGAACAAAAGGTGAAAGCGAGGGGTAGAGGACATGACCTTAGTGAGTTGCCGGTGAAAACCTAGAGAAACAGGCAAAACTAAAAACATCCCTCAAGTGGAAACGTAACAGAAGGTACAGTGGGGGACTTAAAGGAGGGAAGGTGATGTTTTATCTGATGGGGCCAGGAAGCAGGAGGCCAGCAGGGACAGAATCAGTGCCACTAGTCCTGGCAGCAGGGACAGCTGGCATCCCCAGCAGGTTGGAATCAGAGCAGCCTGGTGCGGCATCTGACCCGGTCTACAGCGGGAGACGAGGGCTCAGTGCACACTTCGGGCGTCTCGTGCTAACCGTGTGCTCTGCACGATTCCTTACGACTTTGTAAACATCCCCTTCTTGGCTGAAGTTCTTGGCAGTAAAACATTTAAATTAAAACAATACCGTGTAATGCTCGATAGATAAAAATGAACACGGCGTGTAAGACGTGAAGTGTAATAATGAAACGAGCACCCACAAACCCACGCCCCACCTTCAGACCTGGAATTGTGGCAGTAACCACCTTCTACCAACCTCCCGCGGGTCTGGGGACGCAGGGCTGCGGGCTGCCGGGGCACCCGTCACCCGGGCAAGAGCCGCAGGTGCAGGGCAGGCGGCCTGGGCCACGGCCTTGGGCTGGAAGCGGGGCCAGCGCAGGTCAGGGCGGCACGGGACGAGGGCAGGGCCGGGGACGCCTGTGACCGCTGCCGTCCCGTAGGACGGAGCCCTGGGAAAGCCCACAGCAGCCACGCAGCGGCCCGCGGGGCTCTCCCGAGCGTCCCCTGTCGCGCCAGCGTTTCGCGCGTGCTGTCGTCAGGCGCCGCCTCGCGCCTTGGTCACGAGAGAGAACCGTTCCCCTTCCCCCGCTCGCGCAGCACCGCCGCGCCCGCCAGTCTCCGCCTCTCTGCGGACACCGCCTGGGTGTCTCCCGCTTCCCTCCGTCGGACGCCAAGTGCCTGCCGTCAGCGCTCGGTCCGCAGCCCTGCTCCCCCTTTCAGGCGCCAGTCACAAGCCGTGGGTGCCCGCGTTACCCACACTTCGCTCCGACTGGGTGCACAATTTGCTAGAATGGCTCACAGAACCCAGGGGAACAGCTTGCTAACTGTTACCAATTTATTACAAAGGGTCCTTTGAAATGATACAGATGAAGAGACACACACAGGGGGAGGTCTGGGAGGGTCCTGAGCACAGGAGCTTCTGTGCCTGTGGAGTTTGGGGTGTGCCACCCCCCGGCACGTGGATGCAGTCTGTATTTCACCACCCCAAAGCTCTCCGAACCCCGCTGTCGAGGGCTTTCTACGAAGGCCTCATTACACAGACATAACCCACGAAACCCGCCGTCAGTGATTCGATCAGTCCCCAGCCCGCTCCAGTCCCCGGAGGTGGAGGGAGGACTAGAAGTTCCCACCTGCCGCTCACGCGCTTGGGTCCTGGCCCCAGCCCCCCATCCTCATGCGCTGGCAGGGGCTTCTTGTAACCAAAGCTACTCCTTTCACTTTTATCACTCTGGAGCTATTTCAGAAACTGGGGACAAAAGCCATATATAACAAAAGGTGCTCCTTTTACCTCCATCACTTAGAAATTGCAAGGGTTTTCAGGTGCCCATCAATACACGAGTGGATCAATAAAATGTGGTATATGTATACCATGGAGTATTACTCAGCAATAAGGAACAACAGTGAATTAACACATCTGGTATTATCCTGGTTGGAGCTAGAACCCATTCTTCGAAGCGAAGTGTCACAGGATTGGAAAAACAAGCACCACTGGTACTCACCATCAAACTGGTACTAACTGATGAACACTTACATCACACAGGGCAATAACATTCATCTGAGGGCGGGCGGGCGGGAGGGGGGTGGAAGGGATGGGAAAAACTCTCACTGAATGGATGTGGGGAGCACAGTTTGGGAGACGACCACGATTGTGGCTCTGACACGGGCAGAACAGGGGCAATGTGTATGGCCAAAGTGTTGTACCCCCATGATATTCTGAAATTAAAAAAATAAATTAAAAAAAAAAAAAAAAAAAAAAAGAAATTGCAAGGGTTTTAAAAGTTCCAGCTAGGAGCTGGAGACGAAGACCAAATATGTATTTCCTATTATTTCACAGCATCACAATGTTCCACACATGAAAGCTAGCTCGTGCTTGTTTGTCGTGGGTGCTCAACCACGTCTGTTGATTGGTGGGCTGGAAACTTCTCTTTTCTCTAGGAGGAGCATGTGTCCCTCTAAGTGCTATGCTGCTTTCATACCAGGCTGACCCCCCAAAAAGAGGTGCATCTGGAAAGGACTTGCTCTTGCGGGGTAGTTTTCCCTTGAGTGGCGTCATCAGCAGATTCTCCGGGTCACACTAGTGATGCTCAGTGAGCGAACCCCAGCCCATCCCAGGCTGCCGAGGAAGCTCTGGCTCTTGTTCTTCTGGACCCTGGGGGAACAGGTGGTCCCGGGGCCTGCAGGTCTCACAGCCACATGGCCATGGGGAGGAGCACTGCTCACTGCCTACTTTTATGACTGCTCGCCCACACCAAGCCTTTCTTCTCAAACTCCCTGAATCACTGCACAGTCCCTCTGGCTTCGGAGCTTCTAGTTTATTCTCCCCAGTGTACTTGTATAATTACTATCTTTGCTGTTTCCTCTCATTTCAGGGAGTCTGTGTATGCATCTTGTCTAGAGTATAAATTCCTTAAGGACGTGGTTTATCTAGTAAGCAAAGCAACCAGCTTTGGGGTCCATGGAGTCAGGAACTGCTCCACATCACATTGTAGAATTGGTCTGGTGGAGTCCCCACTGCTGTTGCTGGACTTGGAAGGAGCTTTGCCAGCACCGCCCACACTGGGCCCCAGATGTTGTTGCTAGGTCACTGTCCCTGCTGCCTCTGGAGCCCAGAGGTAACTGCCCTGCCACAGCCATGGATTCTTCACCATCCCTTCTTTCCACAGGCTACAAAGCAAAGTGCACCAAGTACACGCAGCCGGAGAGCCCGGATCATGTGTCCACGTCCTGGCCACAAGAAAG
This sequence comes from Daubentonia madagascariensis, assembly GCA_023783475.1. Taxonomy (NCBI): domain Eukaryota; kingdom Metazoa; phylum Chordata; class Mammalia; order Primates; family Daubentoniidae; genus Daubentonia; species Daubentonia madagascariensis. The sequence continues at coordinate 11,692,258 of JAKFHU010000901.1, forward strand.
GGTGGGAAAGCAGATGTTTGGCAATTCTGCTTCTACAGCAGGAGGTGGGCTCTGCCTTGGAAGATGGGGATTCCTCAAAAGGAGGGAGCTCAGATGGTACAGCAGGGACACTGCCTTGCGCTACTTCATATTGTCTGAAGTGCCTAGATTAACAAGACTTGGCCTATGTAATTAGCAGGTTGCTTCAATTTGTGATTGGGGCATGACTCAGCTAAAATCTTGCCCAGGAATGATCCCCAAAATAACATATGCTTTTGTCACTATTTCTGGTTTTCAACTAAATTGTTTCCTATTGAACCAGCCTACCTGGAGGCACTTAAGAATGTCAGAAACCTAATATTTTGGTAAAATGTCAATCCCAATGAAATGTCAATCCGTCTTATTAATTTTTTGTAACTCATTTATACAATATTATTGACTTTGCCTATTCCATGTGTCTTCTCACCTTTTTCCATTGCAATAGAACCCCAATTTTATTTTGGGTAGAAAAGGATTCTTTTCCTTACTTGGTATTATGAGTTACTTGGCTCTCTGGATCTGTGTGTTGAATAGTCCAGGGTTCTGGTGCCTGCGAACTGCCAACAGAGGGCCATTGTACTCTCAGGACTAACGGTCCTTCCATAGTCTTTGGGTTCTAGTCACATCTTCCCATTATGCTGCCATTTGCAGATTTATAGATTTGTGGTCCAGATCTTATCTGACTCCATTTCTGTTTTTCACTGGTACCCCCATTCAAGGCAATGGCTTCCTGTACTGGAAATGAGAGGCAGGGTTTGAACTAGATCAGAGGATGCAGTGGTTTTCAGACAGATGTTGGGGCTGGTGGCATCCGAATGTCCCAGGAACTGGGCAGGTGTCTCCACATGCAGAGTTCCTGGTATCCCAACAGACTTACTAAATCAGACTCTTGGGGGCCTGATAACATGTATTTTTCAAAGTTCCCCAGGGGATTCTCCTGCACAGCCTGGTTGCAGACCCCTGAACTAGATGGTCTATTTATAAGATTTCTTCAAACTCTAAACTGGCCTGATACCATCTTTATTTTATTTATTTATCCAAAACATATCTCACTACAAATCATTATAAACAGAATCTCAGGCACCAGCATTTTAGGATTTGGTGAACGTGGTTGATTTTATGGTTGTTTAGAAATTCACTGCCCTTCATGGGGGGGGATGTTATACTGTCCTTCTCCTTATTTGATACCATGTGACCTGCTCTGACCTATGTAATGCAGCAGAAGTGACATGTCACTCCCAAGAAGATAAAACAGAAGAAGGAAGAAGCGTCCTGAGGAGCAAAGGCTGGTTAACACTCTGCAAAAGGTGGCAAGGACCAAATCAAGGGCATGGTTTTAATACCCACATTGAATGTCTAAATCAACTGAGATAGTGCCCAGTGATTTCTTGCAGTGGGGTAAGTGGCTCAGGGGAAAGAGACCAATGGTGTAGCTCTCACTGCCATCTAGCAGCCTGATAAACTCAAGGGACCCAAAACACTCATCATAAAGCCTAAAGAGAGGCATAGTCTAGATAAGAATTGTGGGCCCGGCTATTTCTGCAACTCCACCTGAAATAAAAAAAGATGCTGACTGAACGTTTTGAGAGTCACATTGCCATCAGAGACCAGCTGCGCCAGACCTAAAACATTTGAGGCCCTAGTCTTCTGCTCAGCCCCCAAGGAGGACAAGTTTTCAAATGTCCTCTTCAGATGTGGCCAAAGGACAATGGAGAGAAGGACCTCCTGGGGCGCACCAAGGGTCACAGAAAACAATGCACTGGGAATGACTCCCAGAAGCAGAACTTTTTGACTTTTGACTTTTGATAATGCATTTTTATCAAGTTGATTGAGGTAGACATAAAAGCACACCAATTTCAAATGTGCAGTTCAATGAGTTTTGACAAAGGAAACCATCACCACCATCAAGATAAAGAACATTTCCATCACCCCAAAGTGTTCTCTTGTACATTTTTGCAGTCAACTCCGTAGTCCCCACCTCCAGCCCCAGGTAACCATTGCTTCCTGTCACTATAGTTTAGAGTGATCTTTTCTAGAAATGGAATCATACAATCTGCATGTATGAGTCCATGTTTGGCTCATTTCTCTTAGCATGTTTTCAAGACATCCAAATTGTTGTATGTATTGGAAGTTCATTCGTTTTTGTGTTGTATGAATATATCACAATTTGTTTATTCATTCACCTGTTAAAAGACATTTGTGTTGTTTTCAGTTTTTTGCTACTATGCATAAAGCTGCTATGAACATTTATGTTCAAGTCTTTGGATGGACATCAGGTTTTATTTTTCTTGAGTAAACACCTGAGAGTAAAATTGATTGGTTGTATGATAAATGTATGTTTCACATTTGAAGAAAGTATCAAGCTCTTTTCCAAAGTGGTTGCATCATTTTGCTTTCCTACCAGAGAAGCATCAAAGTTTCTGTTGTTCTATATCCTCACCAGTGCTTGACATTGTGAGTCTTTTTAATTTTATCCATGGTAGTGAGCATGGCATGGCATCTCATTGTGGTGTAGTTTACATTTCCTTGATGACTAATGATGTTGAACATCTTTTCATGTGTTTATTGGCCATTGATATATATTTTTTGTAAAGTATTTGTTTAAATCTTTTGCCATTTAAAAATTGGATTGTTTGCCTTCTTAATGAATTGTAAGAGTTTTAAAAACATATTCTGGATAAAGATCTAAAATACAGATCCCAATATATAGTGAATATATAGTGAATATTTTCTCCCCATCTGTGGCTTGCCTTTTCATGTTCTTGATAGTGACTTTCAAAGACCAGTTTTAAAATTTTGATGAAGTCAACTTTATCAATTTTTAAATTTACTGTTTGTGCTCTTTGTGTCCTAAGAAATCTTTGCCTACCTAAGAATCACAAAGATTTTCTCCTATAGTTTCTTCTAGAAGTTTTATACATCTAGCTTTCATGTTTAGGTCTACATTTCAAGTTAATTTTTATGTGTGCTAAGAGGTAAGTGTCAAGGTTCATTTTTTCCCCATAAGAATACCCAATTGTTCAAGCACCATTTATTGAAAAGTCGTTCTGTTTCCTCCATTAAGTTACTTTGGCACCTTTGTGAAAAATTAATTGCCCGAGTAAGTTTACAGTGGAGAAACCTGACAAACACTACCTCAGCCAGGTGATGAAGGTTCACGTGAACAGTTGTGCTGATGCTCCATACCCTTGATATGATGTGAAAAAAATGGCAATTTACTACTTTGGTCTTCCTTCCAGTCTAATCATGAGAAAAATATCAGACAAATCCCTACCGAGGGGCATTATACAAAATACCAGTAACTCCTAAAAACTGTCAAGTTCATTAAAAACAAGGAAAATTTGAGAAACTGTCACATCAAGAAGAGCCTAAGGATACATGGAAACTAAATGTAATTTGGTATTGTGGATGGGATCCAGGAACAGAAAAAGGGCAGTGGGTAAAAACTAAGGAAATCTGAATAAAGTATGGACTTTAGTTAATAATAATGATGTATCAAGATTGTTTTATTACTTATAACAAATGTACCATTCTTTTTAAAATTTTTTTAGAGACAGGGTCTATGTTGCCCAGGTTGGACTTGCACTCCTGAGCTCAAGTGATCGTCCTGCTTCAGCCTCCTGAGTGGCTGGGACCACAGGCACATGACACTGTGCCCAGCACAAATGTACCATTCTAATGGAAGATGTTAATAATAGGGGAAACTGGGTGCAGAGTATATGGGAACTCTTTGAACCATCTTCACAAACTTTCTGTAATCTAAAACTTTCTAAAATAAGTTTAATAAAATCAAACAAAAAATCGACTCTGTTTTGTAGCTTTATTATGAGTTGTGTTTACATTTAGGATTTTTATAGCCTCTTGGTGCACTGGCAATTCAATAATTAAAATATCTCTTTATCCTGATAATATTCTTTGCTCTGAAATGTATTTTGTCTAATGTTAATGTGACAATTCCATTTCTTTTGATTTGTATGCATGGTATATCTTTTCCCTATCCTTTTACTTATAGTTAGTTGGGTCTTGTTTATTTTTATTCCATTTGTTTTAAAAATCTCTCTTTATATGGAATATTTAGACTTTATGAATTAATTAATTAATTATTTGAGACAGGGTTTCGCTTTGTTGCCTGAGCTAGAGTGTGTCATCATGACTCACTGCAACCTTAAACTCCTGGGCTCAAGCGATCCTCCCACCTTGGCCTCCCAAAGGGCTTACAGGCGAGAGCCCAACCTAGACCCTTTATATTTAATATAAGTACTGATATAGTTGTATGTAAAACTACCATCTTGCTATTTGTTTTCTATTTATTCCATCTGTTTTTTGTTCTTTTCCCCCCCATTCCTGATTTGTTTCGGATTGATGTAGTATTTTGTATGATTCTATTTTATCTCCACTATTGGCTTATTAGCACTACCTCTTTGTTGTATTTTTAGTGACTTTTTTAAGGTTTATAGTGTACAACTTTCACATAGTCTGCCTTTAAACAAGATCGTATCTCTTCACTTACGATATAAGAACCCTACGTCCATTCCCCTCCTTCTATCCTTTGTGCTATTGTGGTCATAGCTTTTATTTCTACATATGTTGTAGACTCCACATTGCTTTTGTTTGTTTGTTTGTTTAAACAGTCAATTATCTTCTAAGATATTAAAAAGCAAAAAAAAAATTTAATTGAAACACTTACCATTTTTGATGCTTTTCATTCTTTTGTGTAGATATGACTTTCCATCTGGAGCATTTCCCTTCTGCCTGAAGAATTTCCTTGACATTTCTTGTAGCACAGGTCTGCTGGCAATGCATCCTCTCAGGTTGTTTACCTGAAAAATTTCACCTTTAGATTTTAATATTTCATATGTATTTGGGTCTGTTTCTGGACCTCATTGGTCTGTCCATATAGTCATACTCTAGTACCACACTGTTTGAACTGTTGATATTTTATATTTTTCTGGGCTTTCTATTCAGTTCCATTGATCTGGCTTCCTATTCCTGTAATATTACCATGTTATTTAAAGTTCTATAGCTTTATTATATAATATATATCTGATATCTTAAAATATATAGTAATATACAGTCTATTAATAAAGTAATAATATATTTTAAATCTTATAGGGTGTTTTTATTGTAAAAGCTTCACACACAGAGACATATACAGTACAATGTTTCAGCCCTCTGTACTGCTCCCCTCTCACCTCATTTTCCTCCCCAAAGATAACTTTTCTCAGATATTTTATATCCTTCTATATTTCTAGTCTTTTCTGAATGCATTTAATATCATATGTATATACTTATACACATATACAGTTTATTTTCTGCTAACACCAATGGGATCATGATATGGCATTTTATCAGGTATAAGATAGCATCAATAATCATATGCACCACATATTACCACACATTACCAAGAAGGGAAGGAATATACTGCCTGGTAAACTATGACACAATGCCTTCTTGTCACTTATAATTTTTATTTTGTATTTATTGAGTTTGTTTAGATTTATTTACACATGGCTTTTTGTGAATGTCATATCTTATGGCCATATATTAAATGGAAAATATAAATAAAATACATTGGTTCAGGTGTTTCCTAAAATTTAATGTTCAGAATCTGACTCTTCTGAATGACTTCTGCCCCGGAATTGCCCATGTCTGTGTTTTTACACAGTGTATCCTTCTTTGCACCATCAAAAACACTGGGATGCAGCATTGCTTGGAAGACTACTTCATTCCTGTCTCAGCGATTGTCTTCCAGGGTGCCAACACCCATCCTGCAATTCTTGGTGCTGGTACCTTCTCGATCTTAGGAGATAGTAAAGTTTTCAGAAAACAGACAGGACTCCTGTTTCTTCCTCAAGTGGTCCTTAAATGGGTTAACTAAAACTTCAAGGGTTCATATATGTTCAGGATATATAGCTACATTTTGACTGGCATTGGGCCAATAGCACTTAAAAGATGCCATCATTGATTTTAAGGTGCTTCTGATTTTCAGAGATGTTGAAATGTAATGAAGTGTGGGTCTCAGAATCAATCGATAGAATGTGGATGTAAATATTGTTCAGCAACTTCCTTTTTTCACATAATATGTTCAGGAGATCGGTTCATGTTAGTCCATTTAGACCTGCCTCGTTTAAAAACCCTGTGTGGTATGATTATACCACAGCTTATCTAACCACTGTTCTATTCATAGATATCTAACTTGTTTCTAAGTAACATAAAAATGCTACGACAAATATCTTTCACATGCGTCATTGAGTAAATGTCTCTAGGCCAGATATCCAGAAGTGGAATTGCTGGATTGAAGGGTATACCCATTTTAAGTTTTTAATTGTCCTCCCAGAAGATCCTATCATTTTGCAGTCCCACCAAATGTGGATTAGAGTGCTTATTTGTGCCAATCACATTGGGTTAAGAGTGATGTCTTAATGTTATTTTAGTTTGCAATTCCCTGATTACTAGCAAGGTAAGAAACTTTTCACATACGGAGCAGATTAAAATAACCCACACTTATTGGCCCCCCATTTCCATGGGTCAGGAGTCCAGCACATCATAGCTGGGCCCTCTGCTCAGAGTCCTATAAGGCTGAAACCAAGATGGGCCAGCTGCATCCTCATCTGGAGGCTCGACCAGGGAAATATCTGCTTCCAAGCTTGCTCAGGTTGTCAACAGAATTCATTTCCTTACAATTGTAGGACTGAAATCCCTATTGTCTAGCTGTTGGTTGGGAATTGCTCTCAGATCCTAGAGGCCACTCTCAGGTTCTTGCCACGTGGCTACCTCTGTCTCAGCTGCAGGGGATCTCCCTCTGTCAAATCCCTCTTCGGTGCTGAAGCTCTCAGACTTCCCCTTCGTGCCCAGCTGAAGAAAGCTGTCTGCTTTTAACATATTGACTGCCACACTAGAAAAAAAAATTTTTCCTTGGGGTCATGGTGTTTTATCATGAAAATAGAATAAAAACTTCAAAGACAAAACAATCCTTTCTAATTCAATGGAAAATTTAATGAAAAATGAAATTTATTGACTTCTATTCATTTAACCCACATTTTTAGAATTAAATTGTCAATATTAATTGTAACAATAAAAACATCAAGATTTTCACGAACCAACTGCAGGGTTTTGCCCAGGTTTTGCTTCACGAGGCCCTGGGCTCAAAACTAGCGTGACTTAAATACAACTCACATGGCAGTTAATGTGTTAAAAGGCTCCTGTGATTAGATCAGGCCCACCCAGATCATCTCCCTATTTTAAGGTCGACTTTGCATAACACATCTTAATCACAGGAGTAAGATCCATCACATTCACAGTGCCAGGGATTATTCAGGGCACACACACCTGGGGCACAGGAAATTTGGGGGGCCATCTTAGAATTCTGCCTACCACACCACCAAAAAGGGGTGCAAAAGAGCAACCTTTTCCATCAGACAGGAGGTTGTATTTGAGCACTGCTTGCACCAGGCAGTGTGTGTGTGGTGAAGACCTCCAAAGCAGGTATAGTTTGCATAAGAAGCTCATAGCCTGATAGACTCTGAGCAGTTGAAGGGAGCCTGGGGCACATGGCTCCAGGAAGTCTTCTCTGTTCCAAGGAAACATCCCCACCAACTTCAGCTATTTCTTCTGAGTGACCTCCAGACTTCTCTCCATTACTGCTTAGTGGGAGTAGGGGGAAGGGTGAAAGACATAAATTTACTTCAGACCAAAGTTGCATGTGGTCAGTGCTCGAACTGCAGGACAACCTTCCGAGGAGGAAGCTGGAGGATCAGAGAAGGCTTCCTGGAGGAGATGGCCTTTGAACTCAGCCTTTCAGATTGGGGAGAATTTCAGGAGAAGCTGGATATGGAAAGGGACTGCCAGGAATGACACGACACAGGCACAGGCGTGAGAGCCTGAGGAGCATTTCAGGGAGGACAAAGAGCCAGTGCGCAGAGCCCCGGTAGCTGGAGAATGGAGGCGCTGCAGCAGGCACAGAGCGCTGGGGCTGGGCTGTGGCAAGGTGTAGGGACCAGGCAGAGGAGTGCGGACTTTAGGGAAAATGCAAGGTCAGCCTGACTTATTTTGACATTAGAATGTTCTTGCCGCTGCCCAGGAGGGAGAGGCTATATTCCAAGTTAATAGTCCATTTTAACACCTAACACGAGAGAGAAAGAGAGAAACACAGGCACTTAAGCCTGGAGTAAACACAGTCATTCCAGTGACCACAAAAGCATCACTGGTGGACCAATAAACAGGGAAAGGAGTCACAGGGGAAACAAGTACATCTTCGCAGTGTGTAAAGCAACAGCACCTTATAAATGCTGACCCCTCATGTGGCAGGCCGAGCCCTGAGAGCTTTCCTTTTAATTGAAAATCAGACCACAGCAGATGCCCTTCAGTTGTTACAGGTTGAACTGTGTGCCTCTAAAAGAGATGTTGAAGTCCTAACCCCGGGTACCCGTGAATGTGACATTTGGGAATATAGTCTTTGCAGATGTAATCAAGATGGGGTCATCAGAGGTAGCCTTAGTTCAATATGACTGGTGTCCTTTCAGGAAGAGGAGACAGACAGACTGATGCCCAGGGAGAACGCCACGTGCAGACAGAGGCAGAGACCTGAGTGATGTAATTACAAGCCAAGGAACACCAAAGATTCATGGTCGCCACCAGAAGCCAGGGGGAGGCGAGGAAGGATCCTCGCCTGCAGGTGTCAGAGGGCACATGGCCCTGCCCACACCTTGATTTTGGACTTTTGGACTGTGACAGGATAAATTTCCATTGTTTAAGCTACCCAGTGTGTGGTACTTTGTTACAGCAGCCCTAGGAAATTAATAAGACATTAATTTGTTCATTCTTAAAATGTGTAGCATGTGCCTGCTCTGACCCAGGCTCTGTGCTGGGAGTTTCAGGGAGACTCTCTGCTGAGTGAGATGGTGGCTGACCTCATGCCCCAGCAGGTGGTTTTCTCTAAGGGAAAGTTGGCACTGGGCCAGGCCACAGTGCAATGTCCTTGGGGGAACCCACCACGAACGCAGAGCCTCAGTCTAGAACAGCCAAGGCTGAGGGTCACATGGGTGGGATCAGAGCAAGTCCATGAGATGCCCAGGGCAGAATTAGGGCAGGAGGACTTTGCTGTCACCTCTTGGTGAGCTGGAGGTGCCTTTCCTTGGTACACTGAATACCAACCAAAAGGAACACTCAGGAGGGGGGATAAAGGTGCAAAATATTCCACTGAGGATGAAAAGACTACCACAACAGTAAATCTTGTTACAGGTTTACATAAATCAGTAACTGGCAGTCACCTGGAGGTACAGATGTCATGGTTAGAGGGCCTTGGCATCTGTCAGCCCTGAGGTCAAATAGCAGCTGTTACTCATTGTTGGAATTTTGGCAACTCATTTGACTTCTTAAAGTCTCTGTTTATCTATCTGCTGGGTGAGATGGAATACTTAGCCTATTAGGTTTGGTGTGAGCATAAAGGGAAAAAAATATATGTAGAGTTCTCAGCAGGGTGCCTGGTGCACAGAAAGGCATTCATAAAGCACAGCTGTCATCGTCATTAGAAGACCAGTAATGGAAAACCAGTATGTTTGGGGATGCCCCTACCTTTGAAACGGACAGAACTGATTATAAACTCGAGGAAGGGGGCTGTTTTGTGTCCTTTTTGGGGACTGGTGGCCACCTCTGCTCACCTGTGTCAGGAGTGGCCATTCTGGGGGTGGCAGGGAGCTGCTCCCCATCCTGCCTCAGCAGGGCTGACACTACAAGCTTTGGGCACAGGCAGCCAGATTTTAGGTATGGGCCAAGCCCTTTACAAAGTGACAGCCCCAGGCTTTCTTTCCCTACAGAGCTGCCCAGCAGGAGCCAGGGACAAGGGGCTGCAGGAATGGTGCTTATTGGGAAGGCCACCAGGTAACCAGAGGACAGGTATCCAGGTTGAGATTGGAGTCAAAGAAGTGTGGCAGTTCTTGGCATTCAGGGCCACCTAAGACCACCCCACCCTGGACAGCGTTTGCCCCTTGGGAGGGCGGAGGGAGCCAGGGCGGGAAGCGTGAGGGTGACCTGGGAAGGAGACAGGGGTGCTGTGGGAGGGGAAGGAGGGAGGCTGAGGCGCTGGGGCTGGGGGAGCGGGGAGAGGAGGAAAGGCGGGTTGGGGAGGGCAGGCACCCGCTCAGTGCTCCGCAAGTCTGCTTTCCCGCATTCCCGCGGCCACCACTGGGTGTCACCATTGCCCCACGGAGGGTGCGGGACAGCGTGTCCCCTGAGGCGCCTCCTTCCTCCCCAGCACCTCCCGGGTTAGACATCATCCCGGACTGCCTGTACCAAATGAAGCACACCCGGTCCCAGCCTTGAGTCCCCCACATGGTCCCCCTAGGGGCCCACCCTGTGCAAAGCCCGAGGGCAGGGGCCTGCCAGAGTGGGCCAGGGCCACCGCCGCCTACAGGCAGCCCGCTGGGCCCACCTTAGTGGGTTCTGCAGATTAGGGGTCCTTAATGCGATGTTGCTAGGCCTTCTGGGGATATCCTATGACAACTGTCATTTTAGGTCCTCAAGAGCCTAGGTCTCAGAGTGACTACGCCAGGCCCTCGAGTTCCGGGAATCAGGCAGGCGGCAGAGTCAGCCCCCTCAGGACAGAGGCCCTGCTCGCTGGGCCGGGCCCAACTCCTGATGTCCCCCTTGCTGACCGCCTGGCTCCCGCAGCATTGCAGGGCAACGTCCTTCACCCCCACCCGGACTCAGCTGCCCAACAGCCCCTGCTCCTGAAAGGCTGGGGGAGCCCCTGAGCCGGGGGAGCTATAGGCTGAAGAGGAAATTCTAGAGCCAGGCCCCGGAGGCATGAAAATAATTAACAGCAGCAATAGCAACAGCTGGCACTTAGCAAGCACTGACCTTGTGCCAGGCGCTGTTCTAAGTAGTAACTACTCATTTAATTCTGAGAACAACTTTATCACGGAATATTATCACTGTTTTACAAATGAACAAAGTGGGGCACAGAGATCTTAAGTCTCTCTGGGCCTCGGTTTCCTGAAAATTCCACAGTTTGGAAGGAGAGCTCGGGAAAAGCCCCCAGGTGAAGGGGCTCAGAGGCCCTGCAGCTCAGGAGGGGGGATCCCCACCCCCACCACTTGCGGTAATCATCGTACTGAAATAGCAGGTAGGGTCACGGTGAGTACCTGGCGGGGTGTAGGGGGGAGACCAGGAGGATGTGTATTTGGGATAGGCTGCAGCAGGATAACAGCTAGAAAAATTGCTGAAGAGCCATTGGGAGTAGCTTCTAATGCACTTCCCCGGAGTTTCTTTCCTCAAGTGCCCCTGGTGGGCAGAGCGTGCCACCGGCTGCCATGGCAAGGTTCCTCAGCAGGCCAGCCCTGCAAGGGAGGGCTCCAGCCTGGCTGATGGAAATGTAGGTGTCACCTTCTCGGCGTGGGCCTGGGGCAGTTTGGAGGAGCACCCATTGAGCTACCCTCTTGACTGGTGGCCCATGAGAGGCCACAGGCAGCTTCCGTGGTGCCCGGGCCACGTTGAACGGAGGCCTATGGGCATTTGCAGTGTGTGAACCGTGTGGTGGAGGTGATGTTGCGCAGAGGCAGAAGTAGAAGGGGCTGGTAGGCAGTGGCTTGATGCTCCCATAGCAGTCCCAGAACTGCTAACAGTGTCAGAAATTCCATTACCAGACAGAAGACAAGGCATAGAGCTGGGTACCCATTTTGCTACCCTGTGATTTAGAAAATTCTTCCCAGTGCTAAGATGAGACCTGCCTCCCTGTGATGCTAACTTCCTTCCAGGCTTAGAGGCTGGTTTGGACAGGGAGGACATCTAATGCTCCCAAAATGAATGAGCTCAGCAGATGCTTTTGAGGGCCTGGGGGAGGAGCAGAGCCCCCCCCCCGCCCCGGGGCAGCAGAGGAGGTGGGGCTGGGTGTGTGTGGGTGTTGGCCTTGTTTAAGAGCTGCCTCTGCAATTAGCGCTCAAACTGCCACCAACTGCTGACTCAGGCATGGGCTTAGGGTGGGAGCCTTGTCACCAGAGCCATCACCCTACACATTTTGGTCAGCAGATAGCTGTCGGGAACATTTCTCCTTGAGAATGACGCACCCCCACAGTCAGGATGCGGGGACCTTCAAGGCCATTGTTACAGAAGAGCCTGGCTGCCCCACTGGATGTCAGCTCCAGGGGACAAGCATCCTGTTCCCCGCTGCTACTCTAACGGTTGGGTCTCTGCTGCTGCTACCCGGCACGGTTCTCACCATACACCCACCTCAGCTTCTTTCCAAAGGCTCCTGCCCATGTTTGGAGCCAGGCCCTTCCTTCCATGACAGCCACAAAGAATGCAGTGTCAGGCAGTGGGAGGTGTTTAAAAAATATTGATTGAATGATGTAGTAGAACATGAGCTTTGAAGTCAGACCTGGATGTAAATCCCAGTAACACATTTATCAGCTAAAATATTACGGGCAAGTTCCCTCACTTTTATAAAATGGTGTTGGTCTTGATGGTGGGGAATGAGAACTACATTATGGGATGTTGGGAAGATGAAGAGACACCCGTCATGGGACTGTTCACAAACAGGAGACAGAAGCAACCCAGACGCCTGGTTCTGCAGTAGCTGCGCCCCGCCGTGATTCCGGATTCTAACCCCCGTCCCCCAGGGCCATTTGGCCGAGGGCCCCTTGCTTGGTCTTGGGGAACACTGTCTCTGTAATGTGCCCTTGCCCCCTTGCTGCAGGCCTCTGCCTGACCTGTTCCCAGAATGAAGGTCCCCCCACCTTACCCTGGTTTGGATTTACACGACGGGGAATGGGGGAGGGAACTAGAGATAAAAGAACATGTTTAAAATAACGGACGCTAACACTTTGGAGGACAGTCTACAGAGACTTAGAGTATTAAGCCTGGGAGAGGTAGACTCAAGAAAGGGAAACGGGGATTCGGATCAGACTACAGGAGAATTTCCTGCAGGCGGAACCGTTGGGCGGGGAGGCTGAGCAGCTGGCAGTGGTCACCTGCAAGACCGCCGAAGCCAGACTACGGGGCTCTAATCCCAGCTCTTCCACTTACAAGGCTGGCCTGGGTCTGTCTGTCTCTCAGGTTCCTTATCGGCAGGATGGGGACAGCCATCGCCTCTCAGAGTTGTTCAAAGGATTAAATGAGTCAGTGTATGTGAATCACTCAGCACAGTGCCTGGCTTGTAGTAAAAGTGCTCTATTTGAGTATTATTTTTCCTTTGAAACAAAAATGTATAGAAAACGAGGGGATAAGAGCAGGAGGAGCTCGTAGGGACATCCAGCCTACCTGCTTCCTTCCACGGTGAGGAAAGTGAGGCCAGAAATGACTCTCCTGGCAAGCCCCTGAGTGGAGGCTCCCACCTGGGCCTCCTGCCCACTCTTTTCTCTGCCAGCGGGGCAAACAGTGAGGACTTTTCCACGCCACTCCTGCGAGTGTCTCACCACACGCAGCACCTGGGCAGTCACCACAGCCTGTCTGTGCGTCAGGGTGGTAGGGACAGACTATCCAACTCAAAATAGTTTAAGCCAAAAAAAAAAGTGCTTGCTCATGTAACTGAGACATCAGGGGTGCTTTTCAGGGATAGGTGGATCCAGGCCCTGAAATGGTTCTGTCAGGACACGCTCTGTCCTCTGTGTTTCTATAGGTGGCTTCATTCTCAGCAGGCTCTCCCTCATGTGGGGTAAGGTGGCCACCAGCAGCAACTATAGGCTCACATCTGTGGTCCCCAACCCCTGGGCCGCAGAGCTCCCCCCCAATTCCGTGGAAAAATTCTCTTCCATGAAACCGGTCCCTGGTGCCGAAAAGTTTGGGGACAGCTGGCTTACATTGTCCTCCTGTTTTAAAATGTAGTTTTTATTGTTATTCAGGTACAGTAAGGCCCACAGATCAGGAGATGACTACCACTGAAAAGATTGTTACTCTCAGTTCCCAAGAAGAGGGGGCACATGACACCGCAGGGCCACTTGGAGGAGGAGGAGACCACAGGAGACTGTCAGGAAGCAGAGGAAGGGAGGGGGAAGAACACGTGGTTTTCAAGGGAAGGAAGGGGTGAGGCAGGGTGAGGCAGGGTGAGCAGGTTTAGCAGGTTTCAGATTGGCCAGTTTGAGTAATTTCAGCTGGCTCTGGGATGGAGTGGCTGCCTGAATTGTCTGATAACTGGCCCTGGGGTGGTTGGGGCAGGTGGGTTGGGTGACAGCCCAATACTGGAGGCTGTTGCGGAGATGGGGCTCAGGATTGGTTCATTTGCATATGAAAGGCACACTTGCCACAGGCTCTTCTGCCAGCTCTAGGAATTAGCTAGCCCTGGGAGGGGCAGGCTCTCCAGGGTCAGCAAGGCCGCAGACATTAAAGCCTCAAAAATATAGAACATAAAAAATATTAATACACCTCACAGCTGGCCACCCCAGTAAAAGAATCTGCCTCTCTCAATATCACAGGTAAAGTCCAGGAGAGGCTCTGATTGGCCTGCTTGTGTCACACACTCAATACCAAATGCTGGCGGGGCTGCGGAGAGGCTAGATCTCTCCCACGCTGAGTGGGACAGTAAAATGGTACAGAGACTCAGGAAAATGGTGTGGCAGTTTCTTAAAAAACCACGCAGACACTTATCGTATGACCCAGCAGTGGTACTCCTGGATGTTTATCCCAGAGAAATGGAAGCTTGTGTCCACACAAAAACCTATACATGCCTGTTCATGATAGCTCTATTTGGAACAGTCCCAGAATAAGCCAATCTCAAAACGTCACGTACGGTATGATTCCATTTATACAACATTCTTGAAATGAGAAAATTAGAGGTGGAGAAATTACTGGTTGCCGGAGGTTAGAGGTGGTGGGGGTGGGCAGGGTAGCAGGATGTAGCCCTAGGGAGATCTTTGTGGTGCTGGAATACTTCTTTATCTTGATAGGGGTGGTGCATACACAATCTGCTCAGGTGGTGAAATGACACAGCAACACACACACACACACACATGCATACATTGTATCAATGTCAATTTCCTGAGTTGCTATTGTACTATACTTACGTAAGAAGTAACCATTGGGGGAACTGGGTGAAGGGAACATAGGACCTTCTCTGTGCTATTTTTGCAACTTCCAATCTATAATTATTTCAGACTAAGAAGTAAACAAATATTAAAGAACTCTTAGTTCTGGGGGAATAAAACTCTTCTGCAGGGGCTCAGGCAGCGCTAGGTGAATCCCAGTTGCCCTGGGGGAAGGGCAGGGCTCCTGGCCTGTTTCTCTGCCTGCGCCTGCTCTCCCTTTAGCCCCAGTTGCAGCCATAATGGGGCTGAGTGATGAGTTTCAGACTCATCCACGCTGAGCTCCGGGAGGAAAGAGAAGCCACAGTCCCCAACCCCGAGCCCAGGGGGAGTCTCAAAGGCGCTGTGGGCCTTCAGAAATAAGAAAGTTGAGAGACTTTTATTCAGCCAACCAAAATGAATCCTACGTGGCAACCTGAGGAACACTTACCGTGGTCAATGAAACAATGAAGAGACGATTTTATGTGCCCTATAACTGTATCATATATAAAATATAAAAGTATATGAATAAAAACAGGAAGAGAAAACGCCAAGATGAATATACCGTATCTAGGCTTTTATGGCAGTAGGATTAAGGCTGGGTTTTTCCTCTTCTGCTTTTCAAACTATTTATGGAGTTGTTTGTGGCACTTTATTTTGAATTTCCTTTTAGTTTTTAAAAATGTATACTTTGAGACGGAGACATTCCTTCTACCCTGTCCCCATCTACCATGTCCCCAACAACCACTTTTGTTAATTTCTTATGTATCCTTCCACATTTTCTTGCTGCAAATATAAGCAACCCTGACTGATACTGTTATTTCCCCTGATTCTAACATGAAAGCAGCATACTAAATGCATGGGGTTTTTTAATCTCTTTTTTTCACTTAGCAATCTTTCTGTATCAGTGCATGATACTTTTTAAAAACAAACAAGGGCAAAAAAACCAAATAAACAAGCACATACAAGTGTGAATGCTGTGGTTGCCAAAGAAGCAAGCTAAGGGGAATTGTGCAGTTAGAGGCTCACCTGGTCGGCCACCGCTCTCCACCCCAAGTGTGACTCTCCACTCATTTCCTAGGGAAACGTAGGACTCCCCTCCTTTGCCACCTGCCCAGCAAGCGTTGCTCCCAGTCTAGGCAGGTAGGCAAGCATCTGTTTCTATGTCAGTTAATCCGTTTTGGGACAGGTCTGAATGGGCTTCTGCTAGCTGCTAGGGACATCTACCTGCTCTGCTCTTGTCAGTTCCTGCCTCATTCCCCCAGTAAAGTAGACTATTCTTGTTTTTTATTTTTAATTGACACACATAATAATTATAGAATACATATTTAGGGGATAATGAGTGATACTTTAATACATGTACACAATGTGTAATGGTCAAGTCAGAGTAATTAGTACAACCATCACATCAGACACCCATCACTTCTTTGTGTTGGGAATATTCAAAATCCTCTCTTCTAGCTATTTGAAAATATACAATAAATTATTGTTAACTGTATTTATCCTGCAGTGTTACAGAACATTAGAACTTCTTCCTCCTATATAACTGCAACTTTGTATCCATTAACCAATCTCTCCCCATCTCCCCTCCCCTCTACCTTTCCCTATCTCTGATAACCACAATTCTTAAAGTAATTAAAAATCAAGTGTATTTTTAACAATATAAGCAGGCTTATTTATACTTAAAGCCCAAGTCCCTCCCCTGCAGAGGCAGCCTGCCCTGTCCTGCCTGCTTGTTTGGGTATGAGAAACAGTCCCCAGGTCTCCTGGCACAATTAGGAGCGTCCAAGCTCTTCAGCAGGGGAGCTGAGAGTTCCCCCTGGCTTTGGGGGCTGCCCAGTTCTGCTCTGGGTGTGAACCCCACATGGCAGGCCTGGTTTGGCACCCTGCTTAGCACGTTGTGAAAGCTGGAAGCACCTGTGTGCAGCCTGCCCTACACACCCTGGGAGACAGGACTGGGCTCCGGGGCCCGAGGGTAGGATGCCATCATGGACAGAGGATGTCTCCACAGTGCTAAAAGTAGCAGGTGGACATTCGCCAGAGGCAACTGCTCCCTCGATGTCTCCTTCCTCAGTTTAGCTTAAACCTGTGTCCCTTTCCTCTCTGTGTCAGGGTGAGGCCCTGGGAACAGCCCTGGAGTGGCTGACTGAGCTGGATTCTACCACCCCTTGGACGGACAGATCTGGTGACTTGGGCCTGGAATGTCGGAAGCTGAGGAGAATGCCCTGGCCTCAGGACACCCTCGCCCCAGGCACCCACTTGAGCTGGCTCCTTGCATTTGGCGGATGGCGGCTTCTTGGTGCCTCAGTTTCCTCATGGAAGATGGGGAAAATAGCCACCTTCCCTTTTGTCATGGGCAGCAGAAAAAAAATTAGATCAGGACAGTAAACTCCAGTGCCTGCGGTGAGCAAATGGGGGAAACAGCTGGGTAAAAAAAAAAAATGTAGAACCCGGAAGCTCTTTGGGCTTAGCTTTTATTTCTTAGCCTTTTGGTAGAGACAGAGCTATGAGAAACACTTCACTTTCCTTCTCACCGCTGCTCTGAGAAAAACTAGAGACCTAGTGCATGGTAGCTGCCAACTGCTCCGGGCCTTGGGCAGGGTGGGCCGTGGGGATGGAGGTGGCAATGCCACATCCAGGGTGGCAGCTGTGATGCGCAGCAGGCCGTGGCCAGGCAGGAAAACAGGCCTCGTGCCGCCACCAGGGCCAATTTTTGAAGAGAAGTCGGAAACCCATATTTTTATTGACATTTCCCAATGTTTAAATGTTGGCAAATGATTCAAAAAGTTGTCAGATGCTGCGGGCCAATCAAAACATGTCTGTGGGCCAGGTTGTGGGCTCAGGCTGCCGGTTCACTGACCTCAGACCCAGGCCTCTTTGGGCCACGTGCAGGCGGCTGGCACGCAGCTGGCTTCTCTGCAGGCGGCCGGGCATCTGCAGACTGGCCTCGTCCCCCAGCTGGCATTCCCCAGGAGACACTGAAAGATTACATTCTTAGGCATAAATGTATGAAAGATTTTATGCAAGTTTGTCATCCATCTTTCCCACTATTTCTCAGGAATAACTTGAAATAGCTCAAGTGCTCAGCAGTGACACGGGGGGTGACCACAAGCCAGGTTGGTCTGGGCCTCAGTTCCATCATCTGTAATATGAAGGGGTCCAGCTAGAAACTCATCCACATCAAGCCTTTGGGGGCTCTAGGACCAATTTTTCTTGGGAAGGGAGGGAGTTTTTCTAACATGGTATTAAAATGTAACAACTTCACTCATGGTTTTAGCTGAGTCTGTAATGTTGTGCTGTTGGACAGAAATATGACACGTAGCTCAGGTGTAATTTTAAATCTTCTGTTAATAGTAGTCACATCAAAAAATTAAATAGAGGCCAGGCATGGTGGCACACACCTGTAATCCCAGTGCTATGGGAGGCCGAGGTGGGAGGATCACTTGAGCCCAGGAGTTTGAGACCAGCCTGGGCAACCCAGTGAGACCCCATTTCTACAAAAAATTAAAAAATTAGCTGGACGTGGTGGTGTGTGCCTGTCATCCCAGCTACTAGGGGGCTGAGGTGGGAGAGTTTGAGCCCAGGAGTTCAAGGCTGCTGTGCTACTGCACTTCAGCCTGAGTGACAGAGCGAGACTGTGTCTCTAAAAAAAAGAAAAAGAAAAGAAATAAGTGAAATTAATTTTAATAATACATTTTATTTAATGCAACATATAAACATATTATCAGTTCAATACGTGATCAATATAAAATATTAATAAGATATTTACCATTATTTTTCGCACTAAGTTTTACACTTACAGCACATCCCAGGTGCTCAATAGCCACCTGTGGCTGGTGGCTACCATACTGGGGAGTGTAGCTCCAAGGCAAGAGGTATCAACAATTGCCACATTCCCAGGTGAGACTCCAGGTCACCTAAGCAGGAATGAGAATCTGCATTTCATCTAGTGGGTAAAAGCAGTGCGTATTCTCCCGTCTTCTACCCCCCACCCCTCCAATTTTTCTTTCCACTGAAAAAAGGTCTTCATAGTGAAGGACGGCCACACCAGGTTTCCATGTTTTGTTTATCTGACATGCGCTGCTGTCCAACCCAGGCAATCAGAGAGTACCGTAGTCCCCGCCCCCCTCATGTGAGGTTTCAGTTACCCGAGGTCAACGTTGGTCTGAAAATATTAAATGGAAAATTCCAGAAATAAACAATTCAGTAAGTTTTAAATTTTGTGCCATTCTACGTAGGGTAATAAAATCTTTCGCTGTCCCGCTCTGTCCCGCCCGGCGTGTACACGCTGTAGACACTCCCCACCCTTAGTACTTAGGCGCTGTCTCAGTCAGCAGATCGACTGTCACAGTAGTGCAGTGCTTGTGTTCAAATAACCCTCATTTCACTTAATAATGGCCCCATAGTGCAAAGTAGTGATGTGTTGTTGTAATTGTTCTATTTTTTATTAGTTATTGTTGTTAATCTCTTATAATGCCTAATTTATAAATTAAACTTCATCATAGGTGTATATGTATAGGAAAAACATTGTGTATATAGCGTTTGGTACTATTTGTGGTTTCAGACATCTGCTGGGGGGGTCTTGGAACGTATCCCTCATGGATGAGGCGGGGGCTACTGTATCTGTTTCCACCATCCGTCCATCGGCTCTGGGGACAGGTCTGAGTAGGCAGGACCTGCAGAGGAGAGACGAAAAGCCTGCTCTGGGATTGTCGCTGCCCCCTGCCCATCCTGTGAGAGCCAGTGGGAAACGTCTCCCGTCTTCACTATCTGACCCCTGTGGGCCCTGAAGGAGCCAAAGACAGCTGTGAGCAAGAGGAGAGGGAGAAACTTGAGGTGGGGAACAGAGGGGACACCCACCCTGGCCTCCTTTTGAAAGGCGGGCTCCCAGTCCGTAGCAGCCAGCCCTGGGTGGGAGAGTGAGCTTCAACTGCACATGAAGTTTGAGAGTCCTGTGTTATTCTGCCGGGCTGGACTTGTTACTGAACTAAGGCCAGTTGTTTGTAAAGGTAATCACAGGATTTGCTTTAAAATATTCCAGCAAAAATAAAGTGTGTGTGTGTGTATGTGTGTGTGTGAGGGGGGAATTGATAAAACAAACATGACTGTGATTGGTTACACAAGGGTTCACTATACCACTGTCATTTTTCTGGGTATGTGCGAAAATTTTCCCAATAAAAGTTTTCAAACAGTGACTAGGGGACTTTTTAAAATTGGGAGCGAGCAGGAGAGGCACAGGCCCTGCTGGAAATTCACTCGCAGGTGGGATCAGAGGCAGCCTCACTGAGCAAGTTTCAGTGGGAAAATTATAAAATAATCTAATTGTTTTCTGAGCACACCCCATGAGATCCGCTTGTTCAATGTATGGCTTATTTTTTTCTGGGTTGTTGAATTTCTCTGTTCCTATCCTCCATTCCCAGTGATGTGCCTTCCGGCTGAGATGACCCCAGCGCTCACCCCAGCGGGGTCTGGGCAGTTCAGTTGCTCTTTGCCTTTTTTGGGTGATTTGATGACACAGTAGCTCCTTGCCACAGAAACCAGGATGGATGTTCCTGGAGTGCAGAGCCCTCGAGGCACTGAAGGACAACCTCTGTGAAGATATTCAGCACAGCAGGGGCCATTAGTCACGAAGAATCATTTGACATTTTGAAATGAACTCTTCATCTCTCATAAATAAGCTGAAACACTGAATCACGCCTAGGGCAGGTGGCTGCGGTTGGGGGCTGAGGGCTCCCACATCCCCCCAGTGCAGTGCTGTGGGGGGCTTGGTGTAGTGTCTCCATGTGTGGCAAGTGAGCAGCACAGCGCATGAGCAGAAGCTCCCTGGTCAATCTGCTGTCCCTCCGTTGGGGCCACAGCCCACGCCACCTTGAGCTGTGTGGGTGGGCGATCTCAACAGCTGTCGACCTTTGTGACAAGCCTTACTGGCTCCTCCACATGTCAGCCCAAGCCTGAGTCCTCTGGAGCCTGAGGCCTGGGCCAAAGGCCCCTGTAGCTGTCCTTTCTCAGCCCCGGAAGGTGCTTAGTCAAGAAAAGCCACCATTCAAGTTGAGTCCATCTCCGGCACCAAAGCTCACAATGAGGCCTCCCTGAGGAAAGGTTAACTCTTTACAGTTTGACTTTTTTTCTTCCCTGAGTGTGAAAGCTAATACTTTATGAAGACTCCCTGAATGCTAGGTGTCATTCAGTGCCTTGTGTGAATTATTTAACCCTCACAGCCCCTGAGAGGAGGGGATTGTCCTGTCCGTGTCGTATAGATGAGAAACCGGAGGTTTGCCAAAGTTGCTGCCAAGTGACCTGCCCAAGCACACTCAGTGAGCGAGTCGGGACCAGAGCTCAGCCCTGCCACAAATGCCTGTTTGATCATGCCTCCCAGGGAGGTTAAAAAACCAGGCTTCTTACAGATACAAACCAAGCGGCGAATGTGTGGACGGCTCTGAGGTAGTGTTGCCAGCTGAGGCCCCAGAATAGTCCAGCGGCATCACAACTCCACAAGCCAGGCAGCTGTGGGGACATTCCAATCCACATGTGGTCAAGTGTGGCCACGTAAAGGTTCTTGGATGACCTGGGTGAAGAATGCATTAAGAATAATTTGTGATGGGCTCAAATGTTTCTTTCAAAATGCCAGAGAGGTTTTCTAGGCCAAACCTTCCCTCTGCCCAAGTGGCTACACCCTTCATTTGGCTAGCAAACTCTTTTTCCAGTGGTCCTGCAGAGGCTACCTGATGAAAAGGAACTCATGATGCCTAACACTTTTGAGTTTACAAAGCACTTTCCGTACAGGATTTTATTTTGCTTACTCCATAACTTTGCAGTAGGCAATTTAGACCCAGTACAGAGATTAGGAAGCAAAAGCCTACGGAGGCCAGAG
Source organism: Daubentonia madagascariensis (assembly GCA_023783475.1). Taxonomy (NCBI): domain Eukaryota; kingdom Metazoa; phylum Chordata; class Mammalia; order Primates; family Daubentoniidae; genus Daubentonia; species Daubentonia madagascariensis. The sequence goes on from JAKFHU010000901.1 coordinate 11,714,137, forward strand.
CGATTGCTTGGCAGGTTGGCCAGGACCCAAACCACGAGTTCTAAGTTGGCCTTCCCAGTGAGGAAAATGGAAAGGGAAGAGAGATGCCAAGCGGATTAGATTTTAGTCAAACTACCATGTGTTTCTTAAGGATGCGAGTGGCTGTTTGTTGAGTAGATTTCTCTCAAGCCCAGTTCCTCTGTCTTTTCTTGTCATGCACACAACCTTGCCCTCCCCTCCTCCCAGGCCTTCTTGCTGAAGAGTAAACAAGATACTTTATGGCCACTCACCTTGGAAAATGAGGGCAGCGTTGTAGCCGGGCTCACCAGCGTAGGTTTGCACGGGCAGGCTTCTGGGGCCAGGTTTCAATAAATGTAGACATTGCTGGTTGGATGATGATTTTGGGTTAATTGAACTGGGATTTTCATTGGAATGCTTAGATCTGTCACACAGACATAAAATTCATTGCAACCTCCTTACTTAAAGGCCACAGGGTCATCTTGGCCCCACTTGGCTGACAGGGGCCAAGGGCATTTAGAAGCCTCCTTCTGAGAGGCAGAAACCCTACCTCTACCTGTGTGATTTCTTAGAGTTCTTCTGTGGGTTCTTTTGCCTTTTTTCCCCTCTTTTGCTGTGTCTTCTGGGCCTCTCTTCTGGCCACCCCTAACAGCCTGCGGGGGAGCCGCAGGGCCCTGACTCAGCTGCTTTAACCAAGAGGCCTATATAGCTTGACGGTTGACAGGTTGACAATGAACTTCGGCCCAAGCCTTTGAGGTAGGTGAGGACAGCTATCTGCTCCCTCTGCCCATGAGGAAAGGGGGACACAGAAGGCTGGAGCTGACTTTTCCAAGGTCACACAGAGCCAACGTGTAAACCCACATCTTCTGTTATAAGCCCAAAGTTTTTCCACTCCAGCCGAGAGACCCGGGGACCTCCGTCCTAAACTCCTACCGCCTGCGCTGTCTTTGAGATTCCTTGGCCAGCGAGTGCAGTTGTTCTCTAGGAAATCTTAGATTTTGGTTCACAAAAACGTATCTCCCCAACTGGACTGTCAGTCCTTTTAATCAACTCAATATATTATAAAAGAAACACACACACACACTACCAGCAGGCAAAAAAAAAAAAGTGCATCTTATCCTTGGGGGAGATTTATCCTTAAATTTCCTGCCCTTCTAATGACCCCCAGGGAAACATTTCACAAATGCAAATATGCATGTGAAAAAGTGCATATTTTACCGAATACACACACACACACACACACACACACACGTATGGTAGCCGTGCACAGAGAACAAAAGCTGGGAAAATAAATGTCCAATCATTAATAGTGGTTAATCTTGGGGTGAGGTCAAAATGTCACCATGAGCAGTTTTCACTTTTTTGCATGCTTGTAGCTTAGTCAAAAAATGTTTTTAAAGTAAAATACTGAGTACGTATAAAAGAATATTAGTAAAATATAAGACATGAAGAATTATGATATAATAGACACCCACATACCCACCACCTGGGCAAAGACAGAGAACACAGACCCATTTCCTTTGAAGCCCCCTGTTAGCCCTCCCCACACCATCCCTGCCCCCCAGCCCTCACAGGGACCCACGTTCCTGAGCTCTGTGTTTCTTTTAGTTTTGCCATATATGTTTGCAGCCTGAGAGTTGTTTTGTTTCATTTTGCATTTTACACTTTAAATAAACGGAATCATACCGTAGGTACTTTTCTGTGACTTGGCATATCCATCCATGTTGTGGCATGTAGTTAATTCATTTTCAATGCTATATGGTGTTCCTTTGTATAAATACATTATAATTTATTTAACTATTTTATCATTGTTGGACAAATGGATTGTTTACAGTTTTTCTTTTTTATGTTACAAACAGGGCTACTATGAACATTTTTGTACCAGTCTCCCGGTGTTAAACATTGCCATGGGGAAAATATCAGACAGAGGAATTGCTGGTCATACGATAGGCACACATTTAACTTTACTAGATGATGTTGGCTTTCCAAAGTGGTTGTACAAATTTATATTCCCACCACAGTCTATGGAAGTTTCCACTGATCCTCTTCCTCACCAGCACTCAGCAACTCTTGTCAGATTTTAAAATTTTAGCTGTTGGGTGGGTGAGTGATAGTGTTTCATTGTAGTTTTAATTTGCATTTCTTTGATTACTGATGAGGTTTAGCACCTTTTCCAATGTTTTTTGGCCATTTGGAAATCTTTTATGAAGTGCCTGTTCGATTCTTTAGCCCATTTTTGTGTTTGGTTGTTATATTTTTTTTTCTTATCAGTTTGTAGGAGTTCTTTCTATATTCTAGATATGGGCTCTTTATTGGTTATATGTGTAGCAACTATTTTCTCTAATTCCATGGCCTTTTCATTCTCTTCATGCTGTCTTTTGATGAACAGGAGTCCCTAAATTTAATGTAATCAAATTTATAAACCATTTTGTTTAGTACTTTCTGTGTTCTGTTTAAGTTTCCCTACCCCAACAGCATGAATACACCCCATCTCTACAAAAAATGAGAAAAATTAGCCAGGCATGGTGTCACGCACCCGTAGTCCCAGCTACTCGCGAGGCTAAGGCAGGAGGATCGCTTGAGTCCAGGAGTTCAAGGCCACTGTGAGCTATGATTGCACCACTGCACTCCAGCCTGGGCGACAGAGCGAGACCTTGTCTTTAAAAAAAATTAAAAAAAATAAATATATTATATATCACTGGATTCTGTTTGCCATACATTAATGACATTGGCCTGACATTGTCCTCTCTTGTAATTTTTCTGTCAGGTTTGGTATCAAGGCTATGCTTTATAAAATAAAGTTTGGGATTATTCCTCTTTTTCTTTTCTTTTTTTTTTTTTCCTGCCTCAGGTTTATTCATACAAATAGCACAGGAGGACCCCAGCCCCACACAGACAGCAGCCCAGAGATCACACCAGTCCTTCTGTCCTCATGTTGGCAGACACAGGCCTCTACTCTGCAGCCTTCACGGGGGCCTGGGCACCTTTGGGAGCCTGAGCACCTTTGGGAGCCTGAGCTGGAGCTGGAACTGAAGCTGGAGCTGCAGCGGAAGCCGCAGACTGGGCCTTAGTTTGATCCTTGGCCTTTGGCCGGCAGAGCCTGAGACCCTTGGCAATGCGCGCACGAGCACGCTTCCCAAGCTTGGGGTGGGCAATGTAGGCAAGTCGACTGAGCTTGCGACTGACGCCCTTTGGGATCTTGGGCTTAACCTCCTTGGGCTTTACGAGGGCCTTGATAGCTTCAGCGCGTGCACTCATGGCCTTGGCGTTGTTGGCCTGCATCTTCTTCAGGCCTTTCTTGTTGTGCTTCTTGGCAAAGCGCATGTTCCTCAGGAACTTGGGGTCCACCCCCTTAAGAGATTCATATCTTTGTGATCGGGGTTTCTTGATGCCATTTCTGTGCCACTTTCGGGACTGGTTGTGTGTGGTGTGGTTCTTGGACTTGGCCATGTCTACACCGTAACCCGCGGCTGCCGGAGAGCCTGGGACCGGAAGAGAGAGAGCTATTCCTCTTTTTCTATTCTCTGGAAAAGTTTGTGTAAGATTAGTGTAAGGGCTTCCTTAAGAGTTTGTAGAGCTTACCAGTGAAGCCATCTGTGGCGTTCTTTGTGAGGGAGGATTTAATAACAAATTTAATCTTTTTTATACATATGGACTATTTAGATTCTCTGTTGTTATGTCAGTGTTGGTAAGTGGTATTTTTCTAAGAATTTGTTCATTGTAAATTTTCCAGTGTAATGCCCAAAGCTGTGCATAATCCCCCTTATTATTTCTGAATGTGTGTGGGGTCTATAGTGATGCCTCATTTTCATTCCTCACACTGGTTGTTTGGACTTGACTCTAAATTAGTCAGCAGTTATTAATTTGATTTTTTTGGACAAAGAAACAATTTTGGCATTGACGTCTCTATTATGTTTGTTTTCTATTTTATTAGCTTTTGTTCTTATTATTATTTCTTTCCTTCTACTTCTTTTGGGTTTAGTTTGCTTTTTGAAAAAAAAATTTTTTTTGGAAGAATGCTTAGATTATCCACGGGCGGTCTTTCTTCCTTTCTGTCACGCAATGAAAGGTATGCACGTCTCTATAGGCACAGTTTTAGATGTGTGCTACAAGTTTAGAGATTTATATTTTATTATATGTTATTATTTGGTTCTAAGTGTTTTCTAAGCTCTTTTTGTGATTTTGTTTTTGATCTAAGTCAGCGGTCCCCAACCTTTTTGGCACCAAGGACAGGTTTCATGGAAGACAATTTTTCCACAGCTGGTGGGGAAGGGGGAGTGGGGCGGGGGAATGGTTTTGGGGTGATTCAAGTGCATTACATTTATTGCTCAGTCGAACCTCTCTGCTAATGATAATCTGAATTTGCAGCTGCTCCCCAGTGCTAGCATCACCACCCCAGCTCCACCTCAGATCATCAGGCATTAGATTCTCATAAGGAGCACACAACCTAGATCCCTCCCATGCACAGTTTACAGTAGAGTTCATGCTCTTCTGAGAATCTAATGCCACCACTGATCTGACAGGAAGTGGAGCTCAGGAGGCGATGCAAGTGATGGGGAGCGGCTGTAAATACAGATGAAGCTTCGCTGGCTCGCCTGCCGCTCACCTCCTGCTATGCAGCCCGGTTCCTAACAAGTACTGGTCCATGGCCCGGGGGTTGGGGACAGTAGATCTAAGTGTTATTCAGAAATTTATGAATTTCCAAACATATGGAGATTTATAATTATCTTTTTTTATTACTATCTCATTTCTACTGTAGTCAGAGAATATACTCTGTGATTTCAATTTTTTTGGAATTTGTTGCCTCTTACTTTATGACCCCAAACACAATAAACTTTTGTAAATGGTCTATGTGGCCTTAAAACAAATGTATATTCTGTGCTTGTTGGGCTCAGTGTTTTATACATATCAATTAGGTCAAATTTGTTAATCATGTTATTTAAAACTTTGATTTTTTAAAACCTTTTTATTTTTAAATATAGTACACCTTCAGAAAATCACATTAAACAATGTACAGCTTAATGAATTTTTATAAGGTGAACATTTTTGCAACCACCACCCATGTAAGAAGGTAGAGCTTGCTAGCAAGTGCCCTCTGCTAATCACAGCTGTTCCCCTACCTGCCAGAATATCTATTAATATTATCCTGATTTTTATGATAATTACCTTCTCGTGTTTATAATTTTGTCACCCAAGTGTAAATACCTAAACACTATTGTTTAATTTTGACTTTTTTGCTTCACTTTTGATATGTCTCTTTCAATTTGTAGTTTTCCTCTTCCTCTCTCTGTCTCTCATAATTTGTTTTTAAAAAATCAGGTCATTTGTCCTGTAGAGTTTCTCATATTCTGGATTTTGCTGATTACATTTGCAGGACATAATTTAACATATTCCTCTATCCTCTGTATTTCCTGTACATTGGTAACTGCAAATAGGGGTCTAATCAGAATCAGGTTGGTTATGCTGTTGTTTCTTGGTAAGACTCTTCATAAACAGTTGCCTGTTTTGTTTTACATAAGGAGGCATTTAATGTCTGGAGTTCCCTCTTTATGAGATTTAGCAGTTACTGGTGTTCAATGTCTAGGTGCATTAATGCATTCAGGGTTGTAAAATAGCAATATTATAATTCTTTCATTCCTTCTTCATGCATTTCCTAGAATATTCTAGAAAGAGAAATTTCACCTCACGTACTATTTAGTTCCCAGTTGTACAGTTCAATAGAAGCAGCAAGATAAATGCTTAATTAATTCCCTTTACTTATCAGTTTTCAAAATAAAGAACTGGTTTTTCAGCATCCTCTAAGGGTGACAAATTAGCATTTTATTTTTTTGTATCATAACGAGCCAATGAATTTAACCATATTGGATGTGCTTCATCCATTGCTGCAATTACCCTCGATGCTCAAATTGTCCCATTTGGGCAGTCGGAGTGCTACTTGACTTCGGCATCTCTGACAGCTTCTTCTTTTCCATCTGAACTCTATACAAGTTCTAAGTATCTATACAAGATACTTCAAGCTCATCTTGTATAATACAATTCTTGTCCCAGACATTTCTCCCTGAAGCATTGATTTCATTAGTGGAAAATGATACACTAACTGTCCAAATTTGGTTACTGAAAACAGTTGGAAATATTATTTTGTGTGTGTATTCTCACCTGTTCTATCTCCCCCTTCTCTTGCTCCTCCTCTTCTAGGGAGCAGTGAGGACATATTATACTCTCTTTTATACCCCTCATGCAGTCTTAGTTTTATACACACACACCCCTCCCCCCACACACAGTTGTCAAAACTTCATTCTCTAGCCGTTTCCTAAGAAAGGGCTATAGAATTAATATTCCCTGAGTTTTTGCATGTTCTAGACACAATATTTCTGCAATATTTATATTTAAAAGTCAGTTTGGCTAGATTAAAAAAAAATCCTTGGCTTTCATTTTCTTTCCTTGAGTATCTTAAATATCCTACTCATTTTCTTTTGGCATAAAATGTTACTATCAAAATGTTTTTGGCAAGCAAATTTTCTTTCCCTTATAAGTTAGTTGGTCTTTTTGCCAACTGGATATCCAGAAGATTTTTCACCTTTTTTTTTTAAGTCCAATATTTTACTAGAATATGTCTTGGTATTGGTTATTTTGGGTCAATTTTTCTAGTTAAGTGGTGTGCCCTTTTGATTCCTTTCAGATTTTTGTTTGTTTGTTTGTTTCAAAGTTTTGGGGAAAATGTGTTACTATCTCCTAACTATAATTTTGGATTTGTCTGTTTTCTTTTAGTCCCGTTAATTTTTGCTTGTTACATTTTTGAGGCTATGTTTTTGTGTACATGCAAATTTAGATTTACTAGATCTTTTTGGTGAGTCAAACCTTTTATTATTATAAAATACTTCTTTACCTCTAGTAATGCTTCTTGCCTTTAAATTTTTTTTCTGATATTAATATAGCTACTCCAATTTTCTTTAGGTTTTTGATTGCTGTTATCTTTTCTCATACCTTAACTTTTACCATTCTGTATTTTTTTGTGTGCTTCCTGCAAGCAGCTTATAATTGTGTTTTGTTTTTATCAAGTCAGACAATTTTAATTAGAGCATTTAATTCATTTATATTTAATATAATTATTGATTCACTTGAGCTTAAATGTTATTATTTGTTTTTTCTTTGTCCCAATTAGTCTATGTTCCCTTTTCTTTTCTTTCTCACCTTATTTGCTTCTTTTAAAATTATTTAATTTTCTCATCTCTTAACTTGGTAGTTATATTTTTAAAAAACATGATATTTAGTGATCAAACAGATACTACAACATACTTCTTTGAGTTACCAAATTCTAAAAGGAATTAGTACATTTACCTCTTTTCACACGATATAAGTACCTTTGAAAAACATTAATCCCATTTAGTCCACTTCAGATTTATATGCTATTGTTATGTATCCCTGCCCAGCAGCCTATGAAGCTTCCAAAAGCCATGCTCAGTCTCTCATCTGCTCTCTGTGTAATCAGCAAATGCACCCAGGCTCCAGACGCCTGCCTTATCTACCTGAGTCTCTGCTCTCCAGAGATCTTGGCTCAGTAATTTTTGACTCTCATGTGAGCTCTCTAATGCCTTCAATAATTTGTATATTTAGTCCAGCTTTTCTAGTTGTCTTTGGAGAAACAGTTGGTCTGATTTACCTATTTTGTCATTAATGGAAGGGGAAGCCTGGTGCTATTAACTGTACGCTACTTGATGAAGACCCATCGAGCAGGCATGGAATACTGCTGCCAGCAGAGTGGTCTAAATCACACAGCTCTTCAGCATCTGTGCTGTCTGGGAAAGGTGACTCATGGACCTAGCATGTGATGTTGCATCTGGAGTCAGATGTGTGTGTAGCCAGGCCCAGAAGCTGCACATATTGTTTAATTGTCTGAGTAAACATAATCCAAAAGGGCACCTGAGGTGGCTGGTGCTGTCCTGAGCAGGTTTTGGATCAGTGCCCAGGGCCCAGTGCCATTGAGGCCTACCTAGGCTCAATGCAAGTCAATGAACAAGCCCATGAGGTCAATGAGAAAATAGTCTCTTTGTTTCCCCTGTCAACAAGACAGATACAATGAGTGCTCGGTGCTGGTTCAACAGCCTGCAGCCCAAAAGACAGGAGTCTGAGCCAAAGGTCAGAGTCAGCCCATCCTTGCCAGGGCCTGGGAAGGGTGGGATATGGGCCATTCCTGGGCCTGCTGCGCTGCCTTCTCAGCTGCCATCACAGGCGGGGGCTCCGCAGGGCCCCCACTGGCAGGGACACAGCTCGGGCCCAGAACTTCCACACCTCACACAGTATCATTTAATTGGTGTTATGGACTGAACCGTGCACCCCCGCCCAAATTCATATGTTGAAGTCCTAACCCCCAATACCTCTGAATGTGTCTGTATTTGGAGATAGGACCTTTAAAGAGGTAATAATTTACATGAATTCATAAAGGTTTGGCCCTAATCCCATAGGACTGGTGTCCTTATAAGAAGAGGAAGAGACACCAGGAGCACATGTGCACAGAGAAAAGCCCATGTGAAGACCCAGTGCAAAGATGGCCATCTGCAAGCCAAGGCAAGGGGCCCCTGGAGAAACCAAAGCTGCCAACACCTTGATCTTGGACTTCCAGCCTCCAGAACCATGAGAAAATAAATGTCTGTTGTTTAAGCTACCTAGTCTGTGGTATTTTGTTACGGCATCCCCAGCACACAAATACACTTGGGGTGGGGTCATAAACTCTCAGTGGACAGGAAGGTGATGGTGAGAATTTCTGTTCTTCCTAGAAACACCCGCCCACGTGAAGTCCTGGGTGTCTGGCTTTTAGAAAGTGACTCCCCAGTTCTTCATTTGCTCCGTTTGTTTCTAAGTATGTCTGGGTCCGTTTCCAGCCTTATTTTGTCTTGCTTTATCAACCACCCCCTTCCAAGTGAGAAGATTCTAGCAGGTTCCTATCTCAGAAGGCAGAAAGACCAGATCTCTGGGGTTTCTATCCCGAGGGGAACTGGCGCCTGACCTCCTGGCTCAACTGCTGGAAGCACTGGGAGGACTGTGGATTGGATTTGCTCCTTTGCGGGGTCCCCACGCTGCGATTGGCAGGGACGGAGACTTGTCACATTAGAGGCTTTTTCATTGACTTGCATGAACTTTACCATTTCTGGTTCTAAACCTCTTGCACTGCTACATTTCTTGTTTTGCTTTCATGGGCACTGTGGTTCCTGGGAAGCCTGAGGAACAACGCAAACAAAGCCATGACCCTTGCCCTCCTGGCTGTGACAGCCCAGGCGTAAGCCCTGTGACCCCCCAATCCACCATCAAGGGAGGCCAGTGAGCTCTTGAAGCTTCACCTCCCCCCCCCCCAGTGAGGAGCCAGGCGGGGAGCCACTTCTTCACTCCCAGGGCGATGACCTCACCTGCCTGCTGTGGCCTCTGGGGCGTCTGCAGCTGCTTCCCCGGGGAAACGTACGTGTGTGTGTGTGTGTGTGTGTGTGTGTGTGTGTGTGTGTGTCTGGTGGTAAACAGGGCTTGCTGTTTGTTCCCCAGCTGTTAGCCTGGACTCTTTCTACCTTCTTCCATGTCTGCTTAGCCTCAGCTCCTAGTAAACACATAAGTGACAACAGACCTCCCTAGTGTCTCCCTCTTTGCTAGTCCTAATCCCTAAAAGACCTCTCCTTAATTCTTCCAGCACTGGCCTTTCTTGTAGATAATTCTGGATATCTGATTCAAATATGAGAGTCATGATTTTTAAATCTGAGTCATGTATGAACCTGTTAAACAAAGGAAACCAAAAGTCTTATGAACCCCCAGGGTTGTCTTAGATTATTTTGCTCATCATATTACTTAAATAAGTACGAACATAAAATTATTTAGACTCTGTATACTTTACTAGCTCTTACATAACTTTAAAACCAAGATCAGTATACAAATGCAATACCAAAATTCCCTGAAAAACCATCCAAACTCAAGTGAGAACACTTAATTTAATGTGACCTGCCATGGTATTTTTCTGAACCCAAACACTGAATATCCTGCTCTGTGACACCAACTTATGTGGTGTGCGGATGTGGTTCCTCCATGTCTTTCCTCTACAGGGAAAATTGCAACATCTCACTTGTACAGAACACCATGATGGCATTTACAAATGAAATCCTCTGCTCCATTCTTTTTAAAAATTAGTACTATTTGGCTCTGAAATCTCTAGAAACACTCAGTTGTGAGATGATGTTTTATATGATGTGTAACATGCTTACATTAATTTTAAAAATTTTCATTCAAATGAAAATTTATATTCTCCTAAGGCGGTCATGGACCTCCTGAATGTGTCTGGCGGTTCTCGGGGTGTTCATAGACCCCAGATATCAAATTTCTGGATTTGAGTTCTGGCTTTTCATCCAAGAAGCTCTTTAACTGCTTCCCTCTGGGTCTGCGTTGGTCCCTAGCCACTCCCAATGCCCTGTGGGCCGAGGTCCCCAGGCGGGCCGGGCTTGTTTTTGTTTGTTTTGTAGTGTGCCAGATGCACACTACATATACGATCTGGGCCGCAACAGAAGCCTATGTGACCGCTCAGCGGGTGGCTCCCTGCTCTGCAGGACTCACCAGCTCAGTCTGTGCAACGTCCCCACATTCCCGGGCTGGGACTGGCTGAGGGGACCTCTGTGTCCAGCTGATCCCGGCTGGGGAAGTGGCTGCTCACTGTACCTCCACCAGAGGAAAAAAATAGCAGTTCAGCCTTTGGAAAAAACTAGCGACTCACACGACCGGAATAGCTTCTGAAGACGTACGTAAAAACAGAAACACCTGCTTCAGAATTGTGACAGGAAATGAGATTTTAGAAATGCCACAAGAAGCTGGTAAAGCAGCCCCTCCCTCGTGTTTCCCTGGCTTTCGTCCTCCAGCTGGGCCCTGCCTGCAGGGAAAGCCTGGCCCAAGCCAGGCCACCTGGTGCCCATGGTGGCCGCTGGCCTGGCCTGTGAGGTCAGGGCCTGGTGTGGCCTGGCGGTGCTGTCTGGTGCCTGCTCCTGCCACACTGGCCACAGGTGAGACCTCACACTCCTGTGCTGAAATTTTGGGCTGCAACAGACACTTAGGGAGGACAGGTCCCAGAGAGGAGAGGGATGCAAGGCCTCCCCAGACCCTGCGGAAGCGAGCCCTCCTTACGGGGACTGTACAGCCACCAGCAGGTCCTCTTGATCCACGACGTCATTTTTAGGGGCCTCCGCGGGGCTTTCAGGGGAAGTGGAGGGCCCTGATGTTCAGTCTGTAGCAGGGTCTCCGAGGGGGGTTCGCGCATCCCAGAGGGTGTGCAAGATGATCCATGGGCTCATGGAAAGAACATAATAGCCCATCTATTTAGATTAATGTTTTACTTCAAAAATGAAAGAGAAAGCTCGGCCACGTTATTAATCTTGTGCCTCCGGTGCCCTACATCGCCCTGCGGGAGGAGGGCCCGGTGCAGGCAGGAGGGAGGGGCGGGTGCTTCAGCAAACTGCAACGCTTGCGTGCCTGCTGAAGGGAATTCAGAGATTCTATTATCTATATTTAAGTAAACTAACTCTCCTAAAAAGGACAAGTGGCTTTAAAACAATGTTGAAAAGAAACCTTGGACTGAAGATAACACTAACACGGCAATCACAGCAAACAGCCCCCAAACACAGAGCCGGCCGTCAGCCACGTCATGAAGGAAAAACAACGGCCCTTTAAGCAGATCTGACAAAGAGTTGGCCAAAATTGAAAATATCCAGAAGACTATTTGAACTATGGCTTTACACCTACAACCATTCATGTCGAATGTTGCCTCAAGTAGGTATTGTGCCAAGAGAAGGTCATGAGACGTTTCAAGTGTTGTTAATTTCATGTGGACCTCATCCTTTTAACTCTTCTTTTTTTTGGGTGGGGGCCTTAAAATAATAGTACAGTAATAGTACATAGGTGGAATTTATGAAATAAAATAAGTAATCAGAACTCCTGAGTGCCCTTGGTAAGGGTGGGCAATACAAAAGCTCTGGGACCACTGGCCCAGTGTGGTGGAGCTCAGGCTACAGGTGCAGCAGAATCACCAGGAAGCTTGTTAAACCTCCTGGTCACTGGTCACTGGGCCCCCGCTGATGCTGAGGGTCGGGGGACCACTGGCCCGTAGACACGACCACAGCCAGAATGCAGGCAAGCTGAAGGTAGTGAGGCCACCTCTGCTGAGTCGACCTTCCTCACAGGTGAAGACAAGGCTCTGGCCTGAAGACCAGTGACCTCACCCCACAGCCTGAAACATGCCCTCAACGCTGGACTCCTTAGCCTCAAACAAGGTTTTGCAACAGCCTCCGGGAAGCAGCGTGAGTGCGTGCTGAGCAGGCAGGCAGGGAGCAGGCGTGGGGACGGGGAGGGGATTGTGCGCTCACCTACTGGCCTTACCTCACCCCCAGGGTTCTGGGGCCAGGGAGGTCTGAGTTGGAGTCCCTGTGCGGCTGCTTGCTAGTTTTTGACCTCAAATCTTAATATATGTGCAATGGAAAAAAACCCTTACTATTTCAGATTCTCTTGCTGCCTTCCCCTAAGAAGGGTGGGTCTGGGGGATGGGTGCTGTGGCCAGCAAGGAAGCCCTACAGAGGCCTAAGGGAAGGAAGCTATAAGCCTCTGACCACCGCCCCCCCTCCCCATCATCCTCTGTGGGGCATGTCCCTGGAGGCTGAGTCTAGCATCCTGGTGGGTGTGAGTAAAGGTCTGGGGCAGAGGTCAAGTTGCCAAGTAGGTATTGGGACCTTCCCCGTGCCCCTCTGCTCCCTCCACATATAGCCATCTGTCTTTTTTTTTTTTCTCATATGCATTTTTATAGGGGACTTGTGAAAACTAGAAGCAGTAACACACCAAGGGATGTAACTTTCATCGCAGGATTTCTAGCACAGGCCAGGCAGTGAGAGAGTCAGTGTCTATTATATTGGGCCCGAATCACATGCAGTCCATACAGGCTGCTCACTTCCAAGGAAGGGTGTTTTCTGCACCTGCTGTATCGGCTGCTGGTGAAAAATATTAGAATTCCTGCCCCGGCATGCAGCCTGCAGGGAGATTTGAACAAGCCCCGCGCAGCTCCTGCCTGGTTCCTGCCTAGCCTGCGCCTGGTGCCACGACTGGGGCAGGCGTGGGGCCCTGGGCTCCTTCCTTCTCAGTGCTCCTCTCAAGGGCCCAAGCGTCGTCTTTAGGGCTAATTATGGAGCTTCCTTTACCTGCATGACTTAGTGCCTAGAAAAGGCCTATGAGAACTGTGTGGAGACAACAGGTCTTGGAGGGTCCAAACCCTCACCCCACCACTGACCACATTGGTGACCTTGAGCAAGCTCCTCGATGTCACTGAGCTCCAGTCCCTTGCTCTGTAAAATAGGGTGACGAGGCTGCCAACTGCAGATGGCCATGAGGATGAAGCGAACATGTGTGAAGAGCAGGGCCGTCTGCACGCTCCCTTGCGCCCCTGTTAGGTGCTGATCCAATTGGACTAAATTCTAAAAAACCCCTGTGGGTTACTCCACTGAAAGCTAAACTCAGGGAATCTTCTGGGATTCCTGGGGCTTCTGAAGGTTAGAGACATGAACTCACTCATTCATCCATGCAACAAATACACACTGAGTGCTGATCGCAGGTCAGACAATAAGCTAGTAAATTATCTGAGAACAAAAGCCCTCTCTGGGAGGGCTATTCACGGAGAAGGGCCTTGGGCTCTGGTGGACCTCCCTGGAGGCTAGGATGAGGGTGGGGCATGCTGTGGGCACTGCCAGTGGATAGGAGGCCCTTTTCCACCCCAGGCAAAGTGGCAAAAGAACCACAGAGTGACTGCTGGCACTAAGGGCCACAGTGAGACAAAGGGGAGGCTGAGGCTGGAGGGGGTAGCCAGCCTCCTTCTTGGGCCATGAGTGCTTCCCACACCTGCTCCCACCCTTGGGAGGGTGGGAGGATGCTGGTCCCTGCAGGAGCCATTCTGTGCACCCCAACGCCCCCTCAAGTCATCCTAGTGCACTGCAAGCTTTGGAGTCAGACCTGAATGCAAACCCTGCTCCCCAGCTCTCCCTCGGAAAACTCTGAGCCTTAGTTTTTCCATCTGTAAAATGGTGATAATTGCATCTTTTTATTCACTCCACCCAGGAGAACCAAATAAAATAGTAAGAGGAAGTGCTTTCAAGATAACAGCACATTATGCCAGATGTCTACTATGTCGCAGATTAAAGCGTCAGTCTATAGCAACAACCTTCTCCTCAAATGGTTTTGATATTTTAAAAACAACAAAACAGCAAAAAATCCCTCAAATGTAACAGCAACATGGAACATTCTGACCTTTCAGTCTCTTTATGGTGAGGGCAAGGATCCTACCAGACGGATGTGGGGGAGGGAAAAGGAGCTGAATATTGGTGCAGCTGTGATCCAGGGTGTGAACATGTGGCTCACCCTCAGCTGGCTGGTGGACAGCAGCTTAAAAGCCACGACTCTTGTGAGGTGTGATTGGCTCCAGTGGGTACCCCAAGTGCAGTGGCTGCACAGACAGCCCTGGGCAGCTGCCCCATTCTAGATGGGCTCAGGGCACTGCACCAAGACAGCAGTGGCCAGATTGCAGATGGCAGCCACCTGTCTGCATTCCCCACCTCCTGCCCCGGAGCTTGGTGGTTTCCTGTTGCCTCAGTTTCCTCACCCAATCCTTTCATCAGTACCTTTACCCACAAAGCACAGCCACTGACTGAGGACACCAGCAAGCCAAGGCCCGCCAGCAGAACCTGGCCCACTGCCTGTTTATGTGCGGCCTATGAACTAAGAATGATTTTCACATTTTTAAATGGCTGAACAAACTCAATAGAAGAACGTTTTGTGAAAATCATGTGAAATTCAAATGTCAGTGTCCATAAATAATGATTTGTTCACTTGTTATGATGTAGTCTATGGCTGAATTTGTGCTACAAAGGCAGAGTTGAGTACTTGCGACAGAGACTGTATGCCCTACGTACCTAAAATATTTATCTTGTCCCTTGCAGAAAAAGTTTGTCAATCCCTGAGTTAAAGATACCTTCCTTCCAGGAACACTTGCACTTTAATTCACATTCATACCTTAAGCAAAAGAGATGAAGCTGTAATGGTGGGATTTTAGGCACAGGTGGCTTCCTCAGCCTTTCTGGAGGAGAGAACAGGAAAATTAGAGCCAGGTAATAGAGAGGCAGCAGTATGTAAAATAAACGCTTGGAGCTAGGCTATAGGAATCCTGGTTTCTAACTGCAGCTTCAACTTACTGTTAATAATAATTGTGTGATTTTGAGCATGAAGCCTTTTCATGTTCTGGCACCTTCCTTCTCCATCCAAGATCTGCACCCCCCTTCCCCTTAAAAAGGAAGACAATAGCTGTAAAATGCTTAGAGACCATAAGTTTCACTCAAATGCAAAGATTAGTCAATTCTAGAACATTCTGATAAGGTGTATTTCTTCCTTTCAAGGCAAGTGAAACAAGGTGTCTATCGATATAGTGGTCCTATTCTCCTCAAACTCCTCGGTTTATCAACAAGACTATTATAGACCCTTGGCATTTGTGCAATTGACACTTTAGTCATTCCCAAGCCACCCAGAAGTTTCCCTCATCTATATTTGTTATTTTGCGAAGGCACAAATCTGAGTCACTCAGCCGCAACTGAGTGAATCTAGTGAGTGGCCCAGTAACCACGTCCCAGGACAGCTGGCTGTTCTCTCCTCGTTATATAGACAGAGTAACTACCACAGTGAGTAAAAACTCCTTTGTAAATAAATGCCCTGTGTGCATGATGCTGGCACTCTCAAAAGTCTTAGGAGGGACTGTCCATGAGTGACGTGAGTCTACATTATTTATTTGCAGTCAGGGACCCTGGTGTGTGGTGGCCATTTCTAGAAGCTGCCTAACATGTCTTTAAATACACCTCTGGAAGTGGCTTCCTTTTATGGCAGTCTCAGTTTCCGGTTCCTAGAAATTGCTGATTCCAACAGCACCCAATGCCCACAAGTCACCTGAGGGTGCCTGTGGGCAGGAATGGATGACAGCCACATTTTATTCAGACACTCAAGCAAGTTGCCCTCTGAATTGCACCACACCCTGCAAAGGTGCCAAAGCATGCAACAGAAACAGAATTTGCACTTGGTATGTTTATTTCTATTCCACTAAAGGTGCATGTGTGCTCTTAAAAATACAAACCCACATCAGAGCCTCTGCCAAAGACAGTTGCAACAAATTGCATCACCTGAGTTTTTTGTTTACAATAGCTAGCCTATGTTGGTGTTGCAAATTGGCCAGTTGTGTGCTATTTTAAACCCTTCCTGCTCCTTTTTCCACTTAGCGCCAAGGGCACACAAAGCTGCCCAGAAGGAAGGAATTCAATCAGCATCAGAAGAATGCATTGAAGTTCTGTTTCCTAAACCCCAGGGGAGATCTGAGTGGGAAGGGAGGACCCAGCTAGTTGAGGACAGAGTCCTTTTTATGTGTCTGTTTCCCCAGGCCAAATGCCGGGCCCAGCTGACAAATATTAGTGGGCAGGAACAATGGAGGAGGGTGGACGGGAGGCAAGGAGAGCCTGAGAAGGGGCCTGCGGATGAGGGGGTGGCAGTACTTCCTGAGGATCCATCTGGGCCCAGAGTTTCCAGCTGCCACCCCCAGAGCCCTGCCCCATCTGCCTGCTTGGCCAGGTGTGGTTGGCCCTGGCAGCAAGTACTGCAGGTGGGACAAGTCATCACCCTGTTCTTGCCAGAACCCCATCCCTGGCCATAAACCTTACCTGGCCAAGCTGCTCTCTTTATTGGATCCTTTGGTCAAGTATCTGGACTACTGGGCGGACAGTCACCTTTTTTCTCTGATGTCTCTCCCTGGTCAGTCTCAGAATTAATACATTCTTCCTCTGCTAGTCCCTTCCCTTTTCTGAAATGGCACAGAGGCTGCATGCTAAACTCACCCAAGGTTAGGGCTGGGCTGGGCTGGATGTCCTGCATGTGGACTCCTCCATGGGCCAGCCCACTCCCTGGGTTCAGTTTGGAAGCTGGTGACTCCACTGCCAGCCTGCCTCCCCATTCTGAACAATGCCATACCTCAGGTCTCCTCTTGTGCCAGTTGGTCAGAATGGAGGGGGGATCCTCTGTAGGCCCCTGGGGATAGTTCAGTGGCCCAACTCTCTCGTGAAGCCTCCAGGGTGTCAAAGTACAGGTGGCTTATGGAGGCACTGGTGTGGGACCCAGTCCCTAAACGAGGCCCCATGCCGTTTTGTACCTGCTCGGGGCCAGGCTGGCCCAGAAAAAAAGGATAGTGTCAACCTCTAGTACAGTGCCCGCATGTCCTAGATGTTCAGTGATGTTGAATAACAAATACATGTGTGTCCCTGAGAGTCTGATTACTATGAACAACATGGACTAAGCAGGTATTTTCATGAATGAAATATTTCACACACAGGGGACTTCATCAGTTAATACAAACTGTGAAGTCAGAGAACTTTAAATGCCGAAAACATTCTGAGAAAAGGTGGTTCCAGGCTGGCACTGTGGGAGGTCTTTCAAACCACATGGGCGTGTGGGTTCTGCTTCCCTAGTCATCCTTCTGCCACCAGCGCCTCCTGGTTTCCAGTTCTGGCAACCTTGCTGGGCCTCATTTCCCCCCACCCCCCGTCTGTAAAATGGGGTAGCTGTCCTACCTCATAGCATTGGCAGAAGAGTCAAATATAATAATATACGGAATTCTTCTGGAATGAAATAAAGACAGTGAGACATTTAAATGGGAGCACCAGAAGCCCCCAGGTCCAAGGACTCGGGGTGGAAGAGAAGATTCTTCTCTCGCGCGCCTATTCCAATGAAAACCTGGTACCCGGGAGCCCAAGGAAGCTCATCCACCCTTGGGGAGCTGGACAATTTCCTCTCATGACACAGCTTCGTAGACTGTGAGGGCATGTAGTGTTCTCGAAGAACTAAACTGTCACAAACTAAAGTAGAACACCAGGAAGTATGTGATATATGTGACAGACACCTTCCTGTGCACCGATTTTACTCTTAAAGTGTGTGCAGGGAGTTAAGCAATTTAGGACAGGTTAATATCGAATATGGATGTTGTTTGGAAAATGCAAATTATTCACCGATTAAGATTAAATACAAGCCTTCAAAGAAATTTCAGGCTTGCAGCTTAAAGTAGTAGTCCACAACCTTGGCTCTGGAGAGCTGAACACCCCCACTCCCACACAGCCCACCCTGCCTGGGCCCCACCCAGCTGAGTCAGGATGTCTGAGGTTGGGGTCCCTCATCAGCACACCTAAAAAACTCTCAGGAGACTCTAAGGTTCTGGTGGGATAAAGCAGTACCAGCTCAAGGGTGCATTTGTCCTTGAAACCCAGGTAGGAGGTGGGCAGGTCTGGGGCATGCTCCCTCAGCACTGGTTTCTGGTCCCTTTGCAGATGAGATAAAAGCGCTTTCTTCAAGGTCTGAGTGATACGCAGGCAAATCCATCAGGGAGCTTTGCTGGATCAAACCAATGCTAACATCAAAGCCCTACCAACTCCATGTTAGCTCCAAATGGTCTTACTGCTGCCCTCAGCACACCCTGACAGACGTAGCATGAGGACCACGGACTTATACTTAGGTGTCTTTTTCCATCTTTTGATAATGGAGGTGTAAACTAAGGATGTCCCTCTAAGCCCTGTGAGGACTTAGCCAAGAGGAGCCTCTCAAAGCCCTGTGAGACAGCATTCCCTCAACCCTTTCTGAGGCTTGGCGGTGATGGTTCTGATGTCCTCTGGTTCCTTCCTGGAAACAGGATTAAATGGGAAAAACACAGAAAAATGAGACTTCCTAAAAAGGTGCAGATGTCCAAAGTTTTCAAATAAAATCTTACTTGGCACCTAATAAAATGGATTCTTAGGCAGCTTAATTCTTCATTGTTTGTTCCACGGACAACATTGTATCTTTCACCAAATAGATTGTGAGGTAACTCCATGGGGCTGCCAGAAATGGGAGTCTGTCCTAGGTGGGAAGTGCAGCAGATGGGAGACCTGGGTAGGGCACAGTGGTCTGGCAGCCTGGAAGCAGAGATCTCTAGAGTACCTGGAATGTGCCAGACACATCATTTGTAAAGGGGCTGGCAGGCGTAGGAATGCTGACTGCAGCATCTCATTGGAGTGGTAAGCTGCTCAAACATACGGAGGCAGCAGAGCGCGTCAGAGTCCCACTACCTGGGCTGAACCTCACTGTTGTGACCTTGGGCAAACCTATTCATCTCTGAGATGGTGCTCTATCTGTGACAACGGGGGTACTACTTCCCTTAGAGTTAAGGATTAAGTGCAACTGTATATAAAACATTTATTAGCATGCTTAACTCAAGTACTCAAAAATAGTGGTTATTTTAGCCACTTAGAGACATTTTTCTATGACTTGTCCTAGTACCTAGGACTTACTTAAGTTGACTGGCTAAATGATGGCTTAGTTTTCCATTTGACTCAAGCGACGGTTCTTAATTGGGGTGATTTTACCCCCCAAGGTACAAAAGGCAATGTCAGAAGGCATTATTGATTGTTACAACTGTGTGTGTGTGTACTACTGGCATCTCGTGGGTGAAGGCCAAGAATGCTGGTAAATACCTTACAATACACAGGACAGCCCCCCTCCCCAACAAACTATCCAGCCCAAAACGTCAATAGTGTGAGGTTGAGAACCCTGATCTAAAGAGAGAAGCTGGGGTTAGCCCACCCAGACGACATGGGTGGGGAAGCAAATAGACTACAAGTGTGGGATCTGGCAGCAACTGCAAACTCCTGCAACCATCCCTGAAGAGGAATCCTCTCCTCAGTTAGGACACTTCAGCAGCTATGTCTCAAGTGTTATGCAAATTGTTACCTAAATTGTTGTCCAAGTTAGAGACACTGGATTCAGAATTAAGACTCATAGGTCAGTGGACTGATTTAAATAGCTTTTTGGTAAGATGTGAAAAAGCAACAGTAATTGGAGGGACAGCAAGGAAAAGCAGCTAGAGGTAGAAATATGGTCCGGGGGGAAAAAGCATAGTAGTAAAATATATCACATAGTAGTAAAATATATGAGGTCCATCTCCATTCTTGATTTTCTTTGTAAGATAAGGAAAATACATACTAAGAGACTGCAAACACTTAAGTAAATGAGTTTGCAAGATTCTGGAAAACGACAAATCCTTCAGAAAGTCAACAAAATTACCTGGTTGGACCACTACCTGCTCATGCTATGGCCTCAAAGATGAAATAAAAAACTAAGTAAGAATTCTGATTCCACTGGTTTCAGCTGATTTTGACATTTCACTTGCTTGGCAGAGCACTTTAGTGCCCAGTATGAGTTCACAAATAGATTCTGAAACAAGAATTGGTGCCTTCATGGTCATGACAGTCTGAGAAGACAACTTAACCGTATCAGGTTAAAAAGGTCTACTGCGATATTTTAATCAGCATGCCCAGGAATTAGAGAACCACTGAGTTAAATGAAAAATGCTCAACATTCATTAAGCAACTGAGACATTTTCCACGGAATCTTCTGAAAATGGCTTTAGACTTGGGGATTTTTATTTTTACCTTAAGCCAGTTACTTAAACTCTTAAGCCTCAGCTTTATTCTCTGCAAAATGGAGATAATAGTCCTTCCACCCCAGGGCTGTGGTAAAGATTAAATAAGATTACGCACCTGAGTTCACTTTGTACTAACTGGGTCACACAACTAAAGGCAGCATCCTAAAACCCAAAGGCTTTTTACTTTTTATTTTACATTGCTCTTCAGGAGCACTTCCATATTTTTCAGGGTCATGCTGGGTTTTTAAAAGAACCAGAACAAGAGGATGCTACCTAAGAAAGCAAATTAGTTATTACTTCACAGCATCTCTACTTAGTTTCTTACTTGAGTTTCATGCAGTCTTCAGAGGTAATTATTTCTATTTTACAGGTAAGGAAAATGAATGAGACTCAAAGTACTTAATCTGCAAAATATGAGATTAGATGCCCTCTAATGAAGCCAGAAAATAAGGGAACTTGAATTGAAGTGTAAGCCCAAAGCCAGAGAATAAAATGAAATTCTACAACTGCTCTGCCCTGGCAGCTTTTCAGGCAGGCCTAGCCCAATATCAGTTTCCTAGGCTAAATGACCAGGATTTGGAAAGCATGGAAAATGATGGAAAAATCAGATGTGCTCTAAAAGGTACAATTCCCTTCAGTGGTCTACTTAGATTTAAAGACCTGAGAGACAGAGCTGTTAAGTCCAATCAATTCCATCTTTTACCTAGAAGGGGTGGTAGGTACCTAAGTGCGTCCAAATGCTGGTGGTGGTGGAAGGGATGGCAGAAAGATGCTATTCCCCAGGACGGTTAAAAAGACAGGGGCAAGATCTGAAGTGAAGTCACAGAAAAGGTGGAGGAAATGGAATAGGATGATCAAGAAAGGCTTGTCTACTAGTAAAGAAAAGTAGAAGTAAAGGGACCATATTTCCATAATCCTTGACCACAAAGACAATCTTTGACGTGAGGATGTATTTTCCAAAAAACACTAGGAATCACCTGCTTAGGAACTGAAAACATAAAATATGACCCTGACTCAACAGTTGTCAGCACAAGCTTCTAGCTATGAGAATAAGATCTTCTGATTAGGTTACATGCAGTTCAAGAGAGGCCGTCAGAACAGTGCAGGAGAAGCACATTTTTGGAGTTTGCTTTCTCAAATTCAAATGACATAGCAGCAACTCAACGTATGAATTCTGAGAGCCTTTATCCATGTGCTGAAAAGAAAAACCCAGGAAGATTTGTCTAGCCTCTAGATAACTGGAGCTTCCAGAATTAAAAGAAATATCCTAAGCATTACCATAGCATGTGACTTAAATGAGCAAAGTTTCCAAGAACAAATTCACAAAAGTTGCTTTTTAATCCAGACACAACCATGAGCCCATTAATAATCCAATTTTGGTTTTTATCAATGGCCAGGATACACAGAAGAGCCCTTAATTGAGGTGATATAGACTGTTTTAAGAAAATAGCTTTAAAAGCTGCTTTCAGACACCTACACAATTATTTTCATACATAAGACAATTCTTAAAATTATTTCCAGCAAGTTCTTGTTGTAGTCTCCACCAACGTGAAAGAAATTAACTAGCCTCTCTAGTTTTTCTGTGGTTTTAAATGGTCTTACTTTCAGAAAATTTTACTTCAATACTAACAATTTTTTAATCACAGGTATTGCTATTTCTTACTATTATCATATTTTCTTGTCATCTAGTAATAAACCTAAGATTTTAAATCTAGAAAGGCTGAACGTTTACAAATTCTTGGCATTAGCTAAAATCCACAAATTGTCAAGTATTCCTTCAATCCTTTTTGAAATCTTAGCACTCTAGTTTTATCTTCGAAGTATAATGCCTAGTAGTTTCCATACGTCAGTACTTCACATCTGACTCAAGTAGACTTGAAACCACTACCCCATTCATGTCTCTTGTTATTATGCTTTGGTAATTCCCCTGAAATTGTAGGAACAGATCATGTCAAAAGTTCCACTCTGTTTTTGATGTTGGGAAATGTCATGAAACAGATAAATCTCTTAGTGCTTTAAAATAGAGGATTACCTACAATTTATTTCCAAATTTGAGGTAATTGCACTCTTATAGTTCCAGGATCACATAAAAATGCTCACATTTTCGTTTTGAATAGAGGCTATTGTTGACTTGTCCAAAAAACATTCTAATTTAAACAGAACCTCCATCTGACTATCTCTTGTCTTTGTATTCTGAGGTTCTGTGCAGCCTTTAAGATGATGTGAACTTTCCCCATCCTGATGTTCACTATTATTACTGCAGTAAATTATGCGTAACACTGCTACAAGTTTTGGGTGAACATTGAAATGCTGCTGGTAGGCACTGAGCAAAGACTTACATGATCTTGACCCTCATTATTTGCTGCCTCTTCTTAAACTACCAAGCTTCTTGTTATTAAGGCAGTTGTTTCCAGCTTTCTTCTCCTTGTGTACTCAGCTGAATATTGTAGTTCCTTGTTAGGACTTCCATATTTAAAAAGGAAGGTACTTATACACATGCTTTTAGAGACTAAAGGTTTATAATTTTAAACACATTCAAAGGCAGAAGGAAAAGTAATTTTCCAGCTCATTTAGTCATCAGGTTACAAACATCCCCATTTCCATGAGCCTTATGAATGAGAGTCTAACATCATCCCCAAGGACCTAGAAACATGTGGTTTCTCTTCAGCTGTTTTCCTCTTTTCCCTCCCAAACCCCATCTCTGACCAAGGAACTCCATTTACTATTTAAAATTATCTAACCACTTATCCTCCCTATAGCAGTTCTCTGCACTGGTGTATAAATGCTATCCCTTAAAATGTAAAAGCAGACAAACTAGTATGGAGGCAGTGGAATATCTCAGTGACAGGAACATTTCTTTCACAATTTTCCATTATCCCATATGGTCAGCTGAGAAAACTGAGTAAGCATACTCCGAGATACCCAAGTGGGGAGGTATGCCACTTTAAGGAGAATAGCTATTCTAAATCTTTATTAAATGGAACTTCCTCCTGAGGCTCCTCAATGTCCTTCCCTATATTTCATCAGTGTTCCACTGCCCACAGTTACTTCAATTAATCACTAACAGCAAATGGTTAAGTTATGAAACAACCACAAAAGAGACTATTACTGCAACCATTAAATTACGTTGTTAGAAGTATACTAACATTGAAGAGATGTTCACAATGTATTACAAACATCCCCAACCCCCATTATTTATAAAAAGCTTTGGATTAAGAAAAGTAGAAATTTAAGAGATAGGAGAAGAGGCAGGTGGCAGATTGAGAACCAGTGTCTAGTTTTTGGCTAACAGATCCATTGAAGAAAATAATCTGTAATAACACATTTATTACACCTATTCTGCACCTACTTTCTAAACTAACTGCTTGAGCCTTCCTCATTCTTGCTAAAAATCTACTTCACAAAGGGATTCTTTCGCTAAAATGCTTTATAGGAAGAATTACATAACATTACAACAACTAAGCTGCTAGCCAAACCAAATATTTTCAGTTTAGCACCTACCCTCCCAGGTTGTGAAAAGGAATAATGTAAAGCCCTTCCCAATAGGTTTGCCTAATTCTTGATTATTCACATTGCAGATTATCCAGTGCGGTGCGGCTATTTCCTGTTACCACGGGTCCACAGAGTTCCTGGAGTCTCTCTTCCCCAATACTTCAATAAGCAAGAAAATTGACACAGGCATGCAAGGAAAGGCAGATCCAGACTTAGAACTAGGTTAC
The DNA here is from genome assembly GCA_023783475.1 of Daubentonia madagascariensis. Taxonomy (NCBI): domain Eukaryota; kingdom Metazoa; phylum Chordata; class Mammalia; order Primates; family Daubentoniidae; genus Daubentonia; species Daubentonia madagascariensis. The sequence continues at coordinate 11,738,380 of JAKFHU010000901.1, forward strand.
GTGCTTATCAGTTTTGCTAACATTAGTACAGACAAAGTTTTGGCTTACTCTGGCAAGCAAAGCCTCTAAAGTAGATTATTTTCAAGGTCCCCCGAAAGATCTTGACCTTGTATTAGGTAAAAGTTAAGAAATTCTGGCTGGGTGCGGTGGCTCATGCCTGTTAATCCTAGCACTTTGGGAGGCCAAGGCGGGAGGATTGCTTGAGGCCAGGAGCTCGAGACCAGCCTGAGCAAGAGCCAGACCCTGTCCCTACAAAAAATAACAAAAATTATCTGGGCGTGGATCCCTGGAGCCCAGGAGTTGGAGGTTGCAGTGAGCTATGATGATGCCACTGCACTCTAGCCCGGGTGACAGAGACGTCTCAAAAAAAACAACAACAACAACAAAAAAAACCAAAAAAAATTTCATTTCACATGCCATCCAATCTAAACTGGAGTTGTACAAATACTGTAACACATTTAAATAATTTAACTTTTATACTTCCGGAGGCTAATCCTAAAATTGGCAAAATAATTCTGGCAAGTAATTCTAGGGCAATAATCTTGCCCATTATTGAATCTATATACTCCAGTCTTCTAGCACAGCCTAAGAATCTGTCCAAAATCCACAACGAAGACTTACTATGGCTATGTGATACCTCAAAGTATTAAGAATAAAATTTTAGTTTCTTTAAAATGATCTTAAAAATGTATTTATTCTTGCTTTTTAACAAAACAGCAACAATTTACTCCAATTGGCATCAAATCAATTTTGTAAATGGAGCTGTATTTTTGTCAACGACAAAACCTTTCCGAAGGTAGTTTTAACTGAAAGTTAAACTTGTACCTTCATATTAGAAAAGAATCACTTTCAAGATTTGGTGATAAAAAGACAAAAATATGTAAACAAAGGATACAAACTGAGTAGAATCTAAGTAGAATTCAGGATTTCAATTAACATTAATGTATAAAAAAGTCATTTACCATTTCATTTACAATTAGATCCGTAGTGGTTATTTGTGGTCAACTACATAATCATGCAACTAAATAATCTAAAACCAGCTATATCTCCAATTTATTATAATGTAACTCATTTAAAGAAAAAACTAAACTTGGATAGCAAAATAAATGACACATTTAACACCAAGGAGTATGCTAAAAAAAAAAAAATCACTACAAGAGTGAGCACAGGTAGCTGGTTGGTGAATGGGCAAAGTTTGTAAAAGGAAATTTTCAATTCTTAAGTAGCCATATTCTAGTCTAAACTGCTATGATTGTATGAAAAACACCAAGGAGAATACATTCAAGTTAATGGAAACAAGTCTTTATTAAGTAACTTTTAATATCAGAAAAATAAAACTCTTATAATTCTCTTTACAGCAAATATATAATATCAGTGCTTTGGCCATCTTAAGTTAAAGGCCCTTTATCATAAAATATATGGTTTTAAACTTTACTCAAATTGAATTTATAATCCCTATGACTTCCCTACATATACATAACAAAAGAGTGTAGTAAAATTAGCAAATACTAAACTATATTGATAATTTATCATTCTTAGTTTGTGATTTTTAGAAACAGTACACGCACCTAATATATGTCGATTCCTTGGCTTATTAGTTGCAGTGTACAATGCAACAAAATACAAAATACATGCTTGGTGAACATTCGTTCATATCTACAAGACGGCAGCTAGAGATTAGGTTTCAATACTGACATTTAACTATCCTACAAGCAATTAGCATTACCTCATAATATGCCATCAAGGCAACTTTTTTTATACTGAAAAAATCAAAATAAAAACCGTTATTTGTAAACTTTTATACGAAATGTAACTCTTCAAGTGGAAATAAAAAATAAAATCTGTCTATTTACTATTGAATACACATAGGATTTCAATTTTCATTATACTGAGAAAAAAAGCTCTTGTGTTGGGAAAATAACGCTTCAAAAAATAATTAGTAGAAAAACCCACCAGTATAATGTTTTGTCCTTTCAATGCCAGCAGAGATTTGGGAACATACTGAGGATGAGTTATAGACATCCACAGGTGAAATGTACAAGCATATTTTAAAGAAATCTTTCCTTGTGATTGGAAATAGTTTTGAAATGAAGTAAACTGATTGGAGGTCGTCACAGCTGCTTTTGTGAATTATGCCAAGGGCATTATTATCCCTTTCTCCCTCCCCCTCCCCTAAATTACTAAAAAATAAAAATATATTTATAATGTGCAAGACAAATATGGATTAAACATAAAATGTTTCACATTTTGATCTATAGTCTAAAAATTAATTAATAGCTTGATCAGACTAATGAATGGAATGTTCGCATCCTCAATTATTAGCCAATATAGGTGCCATCCCAAAGCCCTTCCTGATATGGGAAAATCCAGGTGGCCATTTCCACATTCACCAAGGGAGGCAATGGGTAGGAATTCACAACTGCATTCCTGATCCACTGATCACACCAGCCTTGAGCACTCTGGGCGAGATGAAGGTCAATGTAGCAGTTTTGTCCCAAATTATAACCAGTGATCTAGTAAACTGCCATCAGCCCTATTATTACCAATAAGTAATCACAATGCATTAAAAAGTTACTTGCAATCCTGCAGAATTAGGCATAAGTTGTTGTAAAATAAAAAACAAACAAACTTGTTTTGTCAAAACTGGCAGTGTAAAGAAGGCAGCACTGGAAGTGTCTGAATCATCTGTAATGCCAAGTACCCTCCATAAACTCTTAATGTGGTTAGGCTTTGGGACCCACTGTTTTGAAATCTTAGACGTATACACTTTCTCATAGGCTCACACAACCTATGATTATCTTCACTCAGCCAAGCTGAACTTCACCTTTAGCAATTCTTAGATAAGCTATGTCTCTGGGTCTACAGGACAGTATTAATAATTCAAACCAAACTAATAGACAAGAGACCACTTAGGTTTAGTGTTACCATAGCAGCCTTTTATAAGTTTACTAACAACTTTAGCCTAATCCCAATAAAGCCTGATAACAGTCATAAGAATTCATTAGGAAGTTTACTGGGGGTACCATTATACCCATGCCTTTACGAGTCCATATAGAGATATAGTATTTATGTATATATATATAGTTAGGAGTGAATTTGGATTGCCTGAGTAACAGCTGTCTGGCAAACTGGACATGATGGCGTTCTCTTTTCACAGATCTTGTTGGCACATTCCATGCAGAAGAGGTTGTGGCCACATGGAACTAGGGCAGCAATAACTTCATTCTCAAAGCAAATCACACAGTCGTGCTTTCGTCTTGATTCTGGAGGTGAGCTAGAGGTGGAACCACCATTGGAAGAGGAGTAACTATTGGTACCATTAGAAAAAGCAGGGATATATATTGGAAGGCCAACATGGTTGCCTGTACTAGGTGGGTCGCTCCTAACCCTCCGAGCAAGTGGGTGTTCTATGCTCTCAGGAAATGTAGGAGACAGACGAGGAGTAGATGGCTGACTTCCTCTGCGCTGAGTCTTCATGTTACCAGAGGGATCACTCCCAAAGCCAGAAAGTGGGTTAACTGGTTCAAACGGAGTCCAGATAGTTTGAGCGGATGTTGGTAAAGAGTCAAAGGCAGGAGAGTCAACTGTAAGATCTTCTGAGCCTACAGATGGTAGTGTATCTCCAAACCAAAAGTTTCCTGTACTAAATGGGCTTGTTGGACTAAAGTCAGCCAGCCTATTGCTTCCAAAGTAGGAATCTGTGGAACCACTTCCTAGAGAACTGGAACTATCATTTCGATAATTGGATATCATTCTTGCACGGCTAGGAGGAACTGGATTGGAGGAAAGCCACGCAGAGCCAAGAGTGCCACCTTCAAAGCTTACATCGGTACCATTGTAATGGAAATCATTCTCTTCATTGAGCTCTATATAGTTTCCTGTACGCATGGCAATATGCATTTCTATTTCTTCCCGTGCTCGGTCAACATTTTCGGGCATCCCGGTCACTTCAAAAACAGGTTCCTTATCTCTGCTCGGAGTTACTATGTACGTGTGGGTCTGCTGCTGAATTCTTTTAATAGTTGCTCCTTTGGGTCCAACCACTAATCCTACCACACGATAGGGGACCCTGACTTGGACGGTGGTTTGACCGGGCAGATTAGGACTACATGACAATCCTCCCAGGGCAGGGCCATTTTTGTTTCGAGATGCACGAATCATGGAGAAGTGCTCTGCAGCTGAGAGGATTTCTCTTTTGGCCATGGCAACATCTTCTTTCCGTCCAGTGACAACAAAAATGGGCTCTTCACCACGGACAGGTGTCTTGATATATGTGTTTGTCTTGGCTCTCAGTGCTTTAATTTTACAACCTGTTAGAAAGAAAACATTTTGTAAGAATCAACACCTCCTTCAACGATATTTATAAAGACAAATCACAGAAAGTGCCTTTTAAGCTAAATGTTTGGTTAATGGGCAATTTTCATTTTATTTTATTAAGTTTTAGAGTTTGCTCTTTACCATACAAACTAATCACAAGATGATAAAACTCCTAATTCCTCTAACGCTCCTAGATCCAGAGGTATACTTGTGTGGTGATCTTTCATTTGGAAAGAGGTGGTACCCCTACTGGGAGGTCCTAAACTCAAGTCAGGCGTATCATTTTCTTCCTCTTGTTATTAGACATTGCAAATGGTGCATAAAGTAGCCTATACAGGTAAGCTACACCACGAGTGGGTTTGATTTTCTAACTCATACATTACACATTATAAACACTAATAATTTTACTACCTTGCAGGGTGCTGGTGGCAAAGAAAAATATTAACATACATGTGAGACATTTAATATCTATTCTCAATCTTCACAATAACTCTAAAAACCAGACTATCACACTATTACACTCTTTCTATTGCTAAAGATACTGAAGTTATACAGAAAAACTGTATAACTTGTCAAAGTTCACACAGCTAGTAAGTAGCAGAGCCAGAGTTAAACCAAATCTAACTTCAAAATCTATGGTCTTTTTGCTAGTCCAAGAACCTCAATTTTCACACAACTACATGACAGAAGTTCTTAAACTGACTTCCACCTAATTGTCTTATCACTTTAATGGAACTTTACTCTTTCCTCTGTAAAACTCAATTGATGATAACAAACTCAGTGCTCATGGCTAGCAGGTCATCACTTCTGCTCCCACCAGTTGAATCTAGGCTTACTATGAGTCAGTGGTGTTTATTCTCATCCTTTTTATGCTAGCTGTACTCAGGCTATTAACTAAATTATCTAAATAATTACATAAGCCAGTGAAATACGAACTCAAAAAATCACTTTATCTCTATGAAAATTTACTTGAATGTTTTTGAAAATTTCAATAAAGATGAATACCTTAAGGAAAAAAAAGCTGCTACTGAATTATGCATGGGTGAAAAAAGCTGTAAAAGGCTAGGATAAAAAGAATGATTTTGTGCTCACTGTAAAGTTCTTGCTCCATCTAAAAGAAAAAGACTGGAGATTGTATGGAATATGGGTGTTTGATGTGGTTTTATTCAAGGAGTACTCTGACTGGCAGACAAACTCAAATAAAAGGCCTTAGCCCCAAATCCTTAGTATATTTAAGTTAGAATAAAACATCTAAGACACATACACATAACTTTTCATAATTCCCCACTTTAACCAACTTTCGTTGACTAATCACAGATTACCAGTGCCTGCTGTGTAAGTTTAGAGGGCTTCAAGATGTAACCTAAAATGCATAATTAATATAACTAATATAATGTAACCTAAATATATAACTAAGGCATATAACTCTGGAGTTATACTTTTCAAAGATCCAAACTTGAAGCTTGCCAGAATAGATTTGTTCTCATGAATATATCATGCTATCCTAGTTTCTCAAAATAAAGAAGCTAGGTGCTATTGAAAATAAGTGTCACAATTTGAACAATTCTTTTTCTTAAACTTTTCCTTCTTTTTTTGTCCCTGATAAATTAATAATGTGCTTGCTTAACTCCTGCTAGCCCTTCAGGTTTTAGTTTAGATGTCTCATCCTCTCTGAAGCTTCCTCTCTCCCAGAATGGGTTTGTATGCCCTTTCTGAGCATTCCCAGAGTACTAGGTGGTTGTCTATACAGGTTGAGTATCCCTTACCCAAAATGCTGGGGAACAGAAATGTTCTGGATTTTGGAACATTTGTGTTATATTTGTTAGACAAGCACCTGTAATCAGAAAATCCGAAATGCTCCAATGAACATTTCCTTTGAGCATTATGTTGGTGCTCAAAAAGCTGATTTTGGAGCATTCTGGATTTCAGATTTGGGATGCTCAATCTGTATCTGTTTTTGCTCCACAATAGAAAATGAATTAGAAGACCAGAGCAACAAAACTTCCGTTATCTACTTACCATTTATATAGGCTAAATGTCCAGGAGACTCCCTCATTCAGCACAGTGGGTGTTTTCTTTGGGATGAACTTGATGATCTTTCATTGGATTGGACTCATGGAGCAAGCCTAGCAATTGGAAAGGGTATGAACAATTAGAAAGGTGTAGACACTAAGTGGGGTATTCACTTTGGAGTATTATAAGTTCCTGGGTACAACTTGACAGAAGGTCCGTTAATCAATTCCTGAAACAGGCTCCTGACATCGCAGAAAAACACTGGGCAATTCTATTAAGAAAAGGGAATTTCACCTTCAAGGGTCAGTCTTAGGTCTTTCAACCCTTACAATATTGGCCATTGAAAACTGAATTAAAAACCCTTAAATAAATACTCTAAATAAAACTTCGACACTTAGTAGACATTCTGTTAATACCTAGTAGGATATTAGTTTTCTCTAAGTAATATATGTTTAAGGTCACAGAACACTATGGCTATCGGGGACACTAATCGGCCTAGGTTATACAGAAAAGTGTTTGAGCTTTGACACTTCGACATGAGGGAGAAAGACAGGCCTACACTACCCAAAAGGGTCATGTGCTTACTAGGTTTTACACATTAGGGGAAAGAGGTACCGGGAATACAGCAAAGCCAAACCCTTTTAAGCCACTGGCAATAAAAATAGAAGAAAGTATTTCTTTTCTCCTCTAAATTATTTTTGAACAAGTACCAAGTACCCAGATTACAAGAATACGAAACATGGAAAACCCACCGAAGACAACATTGTTTCTATAGAAACACATATTCTGAGTTCCAAACAACACGTGATTTCTAGAATAAGCATACATTCTAAAGTTGGGGACTATATTAATAGGTGGAGTATTAAAAAAAGGTGACACAAACTAAAGGAGAAAAAAGAATTTTGTTTCATAATTTTGCAAGTGGGAGGTAAAAAGCTTTTGAGTACTTTAGATTGAGTTTCTAGACACTTTTTAAAAATCATAGAATTTATAATCTCAGAGTGACATAAAACTCAGAAGCCATGAAAGTACTGATAAATTAGACTGTATTTTTTTTTTAATTGCTGCATGGCAAAAGTCACCAAAAACAAAGTAAAAAACTAAAATATAAATCATTTCACACAAATGGCTAATTTCTCTTTTACACACACATGCCCCTCTCCCCCCTACAAATCAAACCACCAAAAAGCCCAACAGAAAAATAGGTAAGTAAAAGAAACAGCTTGCAGAATATACAAATGGCTCTAAAGATGGAAATCTCCATTTTCATGGGAATTGAGCTATTATTTTCCACCTAAAAGACTGTCAAATATAAAAAAACTGTGTAACAATGCTAGTTAAGAGCTCATATTTAGCTGGTGAGATTATAAACTACCTGCTCTGGAGGGCAGTTTGCAACACTTATCAAATTACAAGTGCATATACCCTGTGCCCATAGACCTCTGTATTTTATTACTTATTGCTTGGATTAGCTTCAGTCTGGTACAGGTATATCATGGAATACTATGTACTCATAAAACTGGTCAACTTAGGGGGATAGGGTAAGAGGGAGACTTAGTATATTCTTATTTCGTATAAATTTTGAGCCATACATATGCATTACCTTTTCAAAGAAATATGATTAAATTAGAAAAGAAAATCAAGTCAGACATAAAGAAACAATGCATTTTACTAGTCTTAGCATATTAATTAGACTTTTGGCTAGTACTACTGAGAGTACTTATAGTCCTCCATTATCCACAGTTTTGCTTTCCATGTTTCAGTTACCCACAGTCAACTGCAGTCCAAAAATAGGTGAATATAATACAGTAAGATATTTTGAGAGAGACCACATTCATGTAACTTATTACAGTACACTGTTATACAACTTTTCTATTATTAGTTATTGTTGTTAATCTCTTACTCTGCCTAATTTATAAACTTTATTATGAATACACATGTATAGGAAAAAAACATATGTTTATACAGGGTTTAGTACTATCCGCAGTTTCAGGCATCCACTGAAGGTCTTGGGAATGTACGCCCTGCAGGTTAGGGCAAACCCCTGTACATGAACAGCAGGATAAATGATTTCATAACCTCAAAGTCAAACAAGGTTTTTGTAATTCTAAAATGTTAAGAACACTTGTTTTCTTACAGCTGCAGATAAAAACAAGGCAAGCTGTATTCAAGGTAGTCAATGGGCACAAGCCTAAACCAGACAGTTTAGAAGTCAAAAACTAGGATAGCACTAACAACTTTCACAGGTATAATTTTATCTTGATTTGCAAGTAAATTCCCCAAATAAAGTCTCCAACTTGCCTCACTGGTATAGAAACCCCCTTCCCCTTCCTACATCACTGTTTGCTGGGGCTGTTTTACCTTAAAACCCTATAGCTGCAACCAGAACTCTGGTCCTATCGTTCCCTGGTGTAGCAAAAGGATTCTGCCTTGCTTCTGCAGGGTAAAGAGAACCTCTCCCAAATAGGAACAGGAGGTCCTCTGCTGCTGGGAGAAGAGCTGAAAGAAAAGGAATCTTCAGTGTTTTTCAAACCATTTGTTGTAATATCAATTTGGTGGGTTGCATAAAAAAGAAAAGAACTCAATGTGCTCCAAATGTTTCAATGAAATATATGGACAATGGGATGCAATGTTGATCTTTTTTGCTGTGGGTTACAGTCAGAAAAGTTTAAAACCACTAGAGTAGATCATCTTCAAGGCCACTTTCTACTTCCATGAAACATGTGAAATAATCTATTTACCACAAAAGAATTAGTATAGTGAAGTGGAAGGAGTGTGGAGTTGTTGAGAAGACCTAGGTTTACAGATGAAATTCCTCATACAGTTGAAAATGGTAATATTACAGTTCTGCTCTATTGTCAACTAAAGTAGCTTTTGGAGGCCAGAGAACGTAGATGTAGTTATAAACACTGAATTTTAAAAAGCCATTTATTCTACCCACTAGAAACGTACCTTGGACACCCACAGTAGGACTTTGCAAGTTGTTGTTTGTTTGTTTGTTTTTGTTTTTAAACCATGGTTCACTTGGGTGGTAGCAAAAAAACCACATGGCCTATCTATACCATTTGTTCCCACTTTCCAATAGAAAAAACAGTATGTGGTAAAGAACTGAGTTAACATTTAGGTCACTAGTAGTCTATAATTAAGCAGAAAATAAAAGTCCAAGGAGCTATGTTCATCATTCACTACTAAGTCCTTAAAAAGGCACTTACCTTTATGGATAGTACGGTAGGCAGAATTCTAAGATGGCCCCCCAACATTCCTGGCCCTAGTGTACACACACTTTCTTTTAATTAAACAAACACCAACCTAGGTGCCTCTGTGAAGGGATTTTGCAAATGTAATTATAGTTCAAATCATTTCACCTTAAAAATAGGGAGATTATCTGGACTATCTGAGTGGGCCTAACCTAATCACCAGTCCTTTAAAAGCAGAGTTTTTTTCCCCAGCTGGTCTCAGAAGAGAAGTCAGAGAGATGTGCTCTGTCTGGCTAACCTGGAAGAAAGGAAACAATCTATGCTGTGAATGGCCTATGGTGACCCCATGACAAGGATCTGCAGGTGGCCTTTAGGAGCTGGTAGCTACAAAGAAAAGGGAAGTCTACATCCTACAACAAGGAAATGAATTCTGTCAATAACCAGTGAGCTTGGGTAACGACATGAGCCCCAGGTGAGAACTTTGATCCTGGCCAATACCTTGATTTCAGCCCAGTTAAGACCCTGAATAGGCACACCACGCCTGGACTTCTGACTTACAGAAACTGAGACAATAAACTTGTGTTGTTTTAAACCACAAAAGTAGTGGTGACTTATGCAGCAACAGATACTACTACAGAGTTCTCAAAGCCCTTAAGGACTCCACAATCATTGCCCTAAAAGAGCAGAGACTAAAATGCCAGGTATTACGTTCTTATTTGGTACCCTCCAAGATACTCTGGAAGGCTCCCAACCAGAATTAAGAAGTAGCTTTCAACATGTAATACTATATTAAGGTGTGTGTTACAGTAAATATGGAATTACCATAAGTTCAATTAAAGTCCAGAAATCTTTTTCTGTCCTTTAATTTCCCTATTTCTTGCTTTAGTTTTCTAATGCTGCCATAGCAAGCTACAAGTTACCATAGTACCTTTCAATGACACAAATTTATTAATTTACATATATTTATACTTTAACATACATTTATTGTTTTACAGTTCTGTGGGTTCTAAGTCTGACATGGGTCTCAACATGGATTAAAATCAAGGTGTCAGCAAGGCTGTATTCCTTTCCGGAAGCTTGAGGATCTATTTCCTTGTACATTCAGGTTGTTGACAGAATTCAGTTATTTGTAATAATAGGACTGAGCTTCCTTGCTAGCTGTCAGCTGAAGGCCATTCCCAGCTTCTAGAGGCCACCTACATTTCCTGGCTTGTGACTCCCTTCCTTCATCTTCAGAGCCAGCAATAGAGGGCTCCTTCATGCATCAAATCTCAGACCCAGCTGGGAAAAGCTTTCTGCTTTTAGGGACTCATGTGATTACACTGGGCCTACCCCAATGATCTCAGACAACCACCCCACAGCAAGGTCCACACCCTTCATCACATCTGCATAAAACACCTACAAAATCCCTTTTGCAAAAGGAGGTAACATATTCACAGTTCCTGGAGTATTAGGGTATGGACATCTTTGGGTGGGTAGGATTATTCTGCCTAGCACATTACCTTTTTCCTTTCCTCCAATTATTTTCCCTTTCTTCCAAGTACCTAGCTTTTAAATCCCAATCCAGGAATGGCCAGGGTAAGTGGATAGATAAAAGACAGGGTCAGGAAAGGTTTGGGGAATCATAGGCATTGGAATAGGGTGAAGGGATAGTTTAAAATCAAACAGGAAGAAATATATAAGCCAGGTGTTGACGGCGACTCTTACTAGGTGATTGTATTTATGTTGGGAGGTGAGTGGTTTGGTAGGTGATGCACAAGTAAAAGCTGGCCTCCACTTGTCCTAAGGGCTTTGACTAGGTGTTCCCAGCTAAATCACTCCTAAGGGCCCAAGAGCATTTCACCAATTGTGAGAAAAAGTTCATTTCAGTCTAATGGCTGAACTTACCCATTCAAATGTTAAATTCCCTTTAAGGGTGTAGTAGGTGCTAACTCCAGGTAGTATAAAGGAACTATCAACATTTCTGCTCTGAAGGAGCTCAGTCTATAGGGGAAACAGTAGTAAAGCAATACTGATAAGATAACTGGTTTAATAAACACAGGCATACAAAGCAGTGGAAGCATAGAAAAAGAGATGACTTTACAGCTTATAACAAATAAGAGAAGGCTTCTGAAGACATTTGAACTGAGGCTTGAAGAAAGTGGTTTGGCCAGGTGGGAAGGAGAGCAGAGGGAACGACAAGTGCAAAAGCAGAGAGTCAAGAGTAAGGGACGGCACAGCCAGACACAATTGGCTCAGTACTGTGAGTGCCTCAAGTGCATGGAGAGGAGATGGCAGGGGATAAGGCTGGACAGGGAGGCAGAAGTCCTCAATGTCAGGCAAGGGCGTTTAAACTTTACCTTGTAGGTACAAGGAATTTTGGGAAGAGGAGTAACATGATCAATTGTGCATGTTAAGACTGGCAGGAACATAAAAAATGCAAAAAAGAGACTTCCCTGAAAAGCTATCACAATAACCAGTAGAAAAGTGCTGAGGATGAAGACAGGAACAAGGCAGGGGCTACGTATGACCACTACTGCTATGGACAGCTGGTATATTTATTTCAAGTTTTTGTGTTGCTGATTTTTGACAAAGGAGTTTTTTTTTCCCCCCAGAAATTAAATCCTTTATATTTTCCATTCATTTCATAAATTAGCTACATATATAAGATGATTTAAGAAAGAACAAACCCTTACAATCAAACACCAGAACTGCATTATGTGTATATTTTCACTTTTAGTAGTCCTTCAAACCTTTCTTCAAAAATTTCCCCCTAAGATGTTTTGTTTTGAAGGGGAAAGGATGCCACTGGGAAATCATTACACACACTCTTTAATAAAAATGGGGAAAAGGGAGTTAAACTCCTTGAGTAGCTCTTTTTACCTTCAAGAAAAATAAAACTCCTTGGCCTGACATTAAATTTCCCCTGCCCATGTTAAGTGGCTATATAACCTACCTTCTTCCAGACTTTATCATCTCCTAAACATGGTTCCTTCTCTATCGCTGCTCAGGTACTTCCTCAAATAATCTGGAGAACTCTCCTCCCACACTCCCTCCTCCCTGAGTTACCAGAGTAACAAATGTGGCCATTTGGAAAAGATAAAATTGTATGTGTAAAGGGCTCTATGAACTCAAGAATGATACAAACATAGGTATAACTATTATAGCTACCATATATGAATCCTTCCAGTTCAAAGCAAACAATATAAGGAGCAAAAAAACTGATTATCTGCAGGACTAGGAACCTGTTGTTTTGACCTTAGGTCATTCAACCTCCAGGTCTTTTCCAATGCTTATATTTTTTTAATCAAGTCCCTCCTCTCCTAGGAAATACATAGTCACCTCTTCCTTTCCTGAAGTCTAAAAAAGCACTTGGGACAATCAGATAACATGCATATATCTGTTCTTCTTTCCTCAAGGAAAGATTGGTGGAGTAACAGTTGGGAACATTAAGACTTTGGACAGACCATCACTAACCAGCTTTGTGAACTTTAATAGGTCAATAAACCCCACCTCCTTCATGTGTAAGGGACTACGATTATAGATACTTCCCTCATTTAGTTGTTGCAAGGATTAAACAAAATACTGTATTAAAAATGCTTACTACACTGCCTGTTATTCAGTTAAGTACTCAGTAAAGGGCAGCTTTTATGATTTTTTTTTTTTAACTATTCCCCACTCCCCACCTCTCCCAAGACAGTATTTCATAAGTAATCTCAGCTAATACCTGAGACTGGACTTAGCTTTGAAATAGTAAAAATTTGTAGAGCACTCCTCAGTTTTCTAAGCTCTTTCCCAGATACATTCTCATTTAATCATCATAATAAGAGTGCCTTAGGAAGGGCAGGAAAAAGCTTAATTGAATCGTTCAGGATCTACCAGCTATAAAGTCAGATCTCAAACCCAAGTTGTCTTAATTCCACACTTCTTTCACTACTCTACAGTATTTTCCCCTAAAAGTATAACATTTTACATGTTTCAAAATATATTAGAATTAATGAGGGGGGATAATATTACTTAAATGATTTTACATAAAATGAGCACTTTTCACTTGACAAGAACTCAATTTCACTATTATATTTTCAAAGACTGATGAACATCAGGTAAATCCCAGTAAGTGTTTCTTAAGTACACAATTTAATTCAACATCTTAAGTAATAAATAATTTTGTTTAAGAATGCAATGTATTCCCCTAAATGCATAATACAGAAATATTAGCTTTCCTTTCCAGGGTTGAAGTGTCCTTGTAGCTCTTCTAAGGTCAAAATTCTCCAAATTTTCTTAGGAATACTCTGTCTCACTTTAGGGATCACTACGATAGTACTTCAAACAATTTCATTATTTTATTTTTGTTTATTATCAGTTTACATATGGACATTTAATGCCTTCAATCAAGTAGCATCTACTGTACTTCAAACAAAAGTTCAACACAACTTGAGCTTGACTGGCTCTTTTACATAACAAGTTGGGAATAAAGGCATGAAGGAAGAAAACCCCAATTACTGCAATACAGAAAATAAAACAATAAATAATAAAATGGCATGCTTCTAATCCAATAATTCAGTTCAATCAAATAAACAGCAAGTATCTACTTTGTTTCAGGTACTTTAACTGATATCAACGATGCAAAGACAACTAAGATTCAGTTCTGTCTTCACTGATTTGTATCAACCTCAAGCATCAAAAGTATTTAGTGCCAGCACACGTTCATGTACAGATATACATTTGTCATTTTCTTATATTGTTTTTGGTGGTCAAATCTTCTACTATATCCTGGCTGATTTTTTGTCTGCTTGTTCTACCTCTTACTGAGACAGGACTGTTGAAGTCTTGATCTGTATTAGCTTGACACCTCGAGTGAGTTGTTTATACCTCCACAGACCTGTTTCTTTATCTGTCTGGTGGAAATAATAATGGATGAAATGAAGCGATACATGTAGTTTTGCACAGTGCCTGGCACACGTGTTAAAACAAATGAACTGATTTTCTACAGAGAGTTAAAAACATTTAAAGAATCCATCTTCAAAAGATAAAACATATTTAGATGGTGAAAAACATGTTAAGATATTACGAACTTTGCAAAAATGGAAAGATGTGAAGTCAACCTAACTGGTAATTTGAAATCTGGTTTACTTTTGCATGATTTTAGGGACTCTCTTTGGACAAAAATCAGAATATAAGAGCTATGACAGATCACCTAGTTCAATCTCATTTTACACATGAAGAAAACCATAGCCTAGAATTATCCAAAGTTATAAACTAGTGACTCCTAAAGCACCACCCTCCCAATCTGCCTTATTTTCCTACTTGATTTTTATAAGTGGAGAATTCCCTGCATATACAAGGTATTTTAAAAAATAAGAGGTTAAACGAAATCTAAAAATCTCTCCTCTTTTTTCACTTATTTTAGACAAGAAGATAAAAAAATATTTAATGAAAAGCTTTTATTTGGCCTTTCACTAAAGCTGAAACAAGCAGAAGAAGGTGTAAATTAGAGATAAAAGGCAGAACAATTTCCCTAACTGGGAGCTTTAAATTATGTTCATGCCCTTTAAAGGATGTTAACAGAAACCTTAGAATTATTTGTTGAGGTACCATATAATGGAATCAGATTTATTTTAAATGATTCTCTTCCAAATTAGCTTAGCTCTTTGCCAGGAAATACATTCCCAAAGCTCTTATCTTAAATAAATTTTAAGACATATCATAAACTTAAAAAAATAAAAATAATTAAGTTAGTGGTATACCCTAGGAAAAACTTACTAATACGACATTTTTGTTTTCAACTAGCATTTACTCAGAGTATAAAAAATATTCAGCAGTAAAAAATTTTTTAAAACTTTATCTTACCTCACATATAATTTATCATCTCTATATTTTCAATTGTACCATCAATTTACACTAATCATATCTTCTCAAACTTGATCCTCACAACAAATGGAGGGAGGGAATGAATTGGAAAAGTAGATGGAACAGATTTTTTTCCCTAGGAGAGGAAACTGAGGCTAAGAGAAGTTAAGTGATCTGTCCAAGGTCACAGGCAACAAGTGGTGAAACTCACGTTTTCTAACTTCAAGTTCAATGTCCTTTCTTACAGTATACTGAATGGTACCTGTGGAAAGGCATAAGATAAGGCAAAGGGGAAAAGAGAGTGGCACAGAAAAGGGGAACAATAAAAGTCAGCTCCAAACACAAATATATACTTTTACACTGGCAACATTTGGGGGGATCTTCTAGTTGTTTGGAACCATTCCCTCCCCACTCCCTTCAACCAAGTTCAAGACCAAATTCTTCATGCTTACTTTCAACTACATCTGCAGTTTCCATTAAATAATTTTATTATTTTAAGGCCTAGTCTTATTATTCTATGATGTAGCTTTACTTGTGGTCAAATCAGGCTTACTTGCAAGCAATGAACTGTAGTCCTTACTTATTCAACAAAGGCAACAAACCATGCGACTTGAATTGTCCTTAAATTCCAAACACTGGCATCAAAGAGGTTCTATAGTTACTCAGTGTAACTCACAATCCCCCAAATCAGTCATAGAATAAAGACTTGAATTACTCAAATAGTATTAGGCTATGCATACATTCAATTTAGTATAATTGGGTTTGGTAATCCTAACATCAGAAAATTATTTTAAAGCCTTAGATATCAGATTTAATCTTTGCAAATCTTTACACAGTAACTAGTGATAGCATGGGAAAAAAGTTAAAAGTAAACCTACAAATTATGGTATCTAAGCCATCTGGGAAGCATTAAGGATGCAGTTTAATAAAAAACATATCACTGTAGAATCACCTGAATATCAATGGGGTTTTAAAATAATTGTTTATGATTTGGAGCTTCCTAAAGAAGCTTTTAAAAAATGCAAATTTAGTACCTTATTTAGGTATCATAGTTATTTAGTAGTTTATAAACATTATTTTCTATTTTTTCATTTTGAGTTTAAATTACAAATTCCATATGACAGAAGTTACTTTGTTTAAAATTTTGTAATAATCCTATAAATTATAAAATAGTACTGTGGTAATCATCACAGCTGTTCACTAATATCTTGGCTCTGTGCACATGGTTGTGATGCACTTTCTTACCCATTTGAAATTAGGTGTGGCCAGATAACTAGCACTGATTAATGAAATATAAGCAGATGTGATAAGTATTACTTCCAGGTCTAACATTTAAAGACCAGTGTGTGCTATGCCATAGTCTTTCATCCTCTGGCCAAGGGAGACCAGTAACACTTGAATATTGGCTACTCCTTTGGCCTGTGTCTCTGAATGACTACAATGAGCAGAACCCCTATGAACAAAAACAAACTTTGGTTGTTTTAACATTGAGATGTTGGGGTTCTTTGTTACCACAGCATAATTTCAGCCTATCTTGACAGAAGTGCCAGGTATCTAACAGGCATTCAGACATAATTTGGTTCTAGTTCTATTACATTAGAAGAATACAATGTGTGAAAATGTCTGCTAAAGCTAAAAAAAGATGAACATGATTAGACAGAGTGGTTCTAAATTAGTGATTTACCTTAACAAAAGTAACATGTGCCTATCACTTATAGTTTCATATGTCAATTTATTTGTATATCATTCAGATACCCTAGAGTTATTGTAGATATGATTATGCCCAGCTGCAGAGGAATCTGAAGCCTAGGGAGTTTCAATGACTTGTCCAAGATCACGATGTGAGTTAGCGGCACAGAGTAATCAGACTTCAGGAACATCTATTTCTGATTGCTGGCTCTTTCCAATACACCACAGCTGAACAGAGACTGTTACAGGCAATTTGGTGTTGTTCATAATATATATTTCTATATTAAAATACACATTCTAAAACATTTTTGTATTGAGTTTAAGGCAAAAGTATTAACTTTCCACAAGTATTCAAAACCGAAGCAGCAATATATTAAGCACTACCTCATAACTAAATTCTACCTTTCCTTGAAAACTTAAGATGTAGAGAAGAATTACCTAGAATTCCAACCCATAAATGTCGTTGAAAAATTTTCTAGGCAGGAATCTCTAAGAGAAACAGTTCTCAAATATGTGACTCCCTAGATCATTTTTAGGTTGTTGGTAAGGCAGGTAGGGTGTAGAAAATACAAGCCTTGTGGCTCATGCCTGTAATCCTAGCACTTTGGGAGGACAAGGCAGGATGATCACTTGAGCCCAGGAGTTCAAGACTAGCCTGAGCAAGATAGTGAGACCCCATCTTTACAAAAAATAGAAAAATTAGCCAGGCATGGCGGCGTACACCTGTAGTCCCAGCTACTTGGGAGGCTGACGCAGGAGGATCCCTTGAGCCGAGGAGTTTGAGGTTGCAGGGAGCTAGGATGCCACTGCGCTAGAGTGAGATCCTGCCCCAAAAATACACCCTTGAATTGCCACTTTATTTCCCATTTCCTCCCTAGTGAATCAGAATAGTTCATTAGCTGAATAAGGCAGAAAGAAAATGCAGTAGATTCCCTGTCTATATGCAAAACAATTATAGTAATTTGAACCTTTCCCAAGGGTCCCAGAGCTAATACAAACCATCATCAACTAAATATAAATTTTAAAGCCTAGAAGAAAAGTTATAATATTTAATTTTTAAAGCTAGCTTGTGTATATATATACACACAAATTACCTTTGTGGACTATAAATGACAGTGAATTTTTAGTTAGACACATTAGAACTACACTGCAATGATAACTGTGCCTTCTGGGTAGTAGAGACACCAAGAATTAATTATGATAGTGATGATATTATGTATACCAGAAATACAGTATCCCAACTCAGATGATTATGGCAGAACTTAATCCAAAGTATTATTAACCTTCCAGAGCAGAGTGCCTCAATACTGAGGCAGCAATGTCAAGTGGAACTTTATTTTTCATGTCAAACAAACTGGTCTAAATCCAAGTTCCGTTATGAGCACATTATCTTTCAGAACTTCAGTTTCTACATCTGTAAGATGGTGATAACTGCCTAGCAGGGTTAAATGGCACTGGTAAAGTACCTAACAGTAGTACTTGGCAAAGAGAAGGCCAACAATGCCACCGCTCCCCTATAAAAGAAAAAGACATTGTGCTTTAGCATTATTCCAAAACTGTCTATTTTCATGAAATGTGTATTTCTTCTTGAATAGGAAATTTATGTACAGTAAGACCAAGCTTTTTTTTCTCATGGTCACACATACATGTACCTTATTTCAGTTGTGTTGGAGTTTGAAGGGTGGTTTCACCCTAAGAAATTGGGAAAAACTCTCACAAGGATGCATTTAAGACAACTTGAAACAATGTAAAGTGTTAGTTGTTAAAAAAGTGACAATACACACTGCCACTGGGGGTCAGTGGAAACAGAATAGCTCAATAAGGAAGAAAAAAATTTCCAAAATGGTCTAGGTTCAGTGATAGTCAAAGTAGAGTGCAAGAAAATCCACTGGAGTGCAGAAAAAATTAGAACTCCTGTTTCCACCATTTTTATCTCATCTTTTAAAATTTTACATGTTTTATAATGTATATTAGCATAAATACTCATACACAAATATCCAGATATTGGGAGTACAAGCTTAAATTTTACCGACAGAGTGTACAATCAAAAAAAGCTGGAGACCACTTTTCTAGACTACGAGGCTGGAGAACACACATACACTATCAATTAAAGTAATGAAAATAGTATAAAATACTCATTTATCTTAAAGAGTAATATAAAACCTTGGGTTACAAGTCTTTAAACAACTTAACTTATGACATTTAATATTTATTTATAATGTAGTTAAGAACAGGTATAGAATTCTGCTTTAATTCACTTTTTAGTCTAAACGGATATCAATGTCTGTACAAATTGGAACAAAACCCATTGACTTAAATCAGACCTGTTAACTACTGTTAATGTGTCCTGCAGGTACTACACTTAAAAAGAGATGTTTCTAAGTTTACAAAATTAGGTGTTAAAAACCAGTTGCCAGGTTTATTTTTGATGTTCATGTTCTAAAACTTCTGATTAATTACATCAATAATCCTCTTTAGTTCCTGGCTTTATTTACAATATTGTTGGTTTCACAACAGATGCAAAGCTGAAAAAAAACAAGGCCAATTTAGCATTTACAAATGACCATATGCTACTGGGGAGTATAAATAAGAGGTCAAACACTCTGCCAACTTTCATCATTATCAAAAGCGGTATTTTTTTTTAAATAAGCACAACAAATTTATTACATGCACATGTGTGCACGGGAGTCATACAAAACATGAAAACTCCAGTGGCTTGTTTTTTTGAAAGACACTGGAACCAGAGACCATCTATGTGAGTTGCTAGTCTATATGACTCAGAATTCCTTTTGTCCTGCTCTTTGCTTCAGAGCTGAAGTCACAAATGTCTCCATCTGTGACATAATTATTTCCAACACCAATTAAGAGATGTCAAACAGAAAATTATGACTTCAGGTAATGAATAAAATAACAGAAATGGATGATTCTTAAGGATGAAAATTTAGTGCCTCCAAAGCAAACAAGAAAATGAAATGATTTTCCCTGCTTTACTCACTTAGGACAGGTCCTCTCCCACGGGGAAATTATCACACTGTAAAAGGATGTGAACATTGGAAGTCACTTAGTTCTCCATAGGAGTAAATACTTTACAGGCTTTATTACTAGGCTGCTAGAGCATGGGGGTGGCAAAGGGGTCAATGATCCACTAGTTGAATGGTTTAAAATAGGAAAAGGGCAAGACTTTCTGCTTGTAAGATAAGATAGAGGATAATGACATACTTGTCAACTCTGGGAAAATATTAAGTGCCAAAAGGAATAGTCAGCAAATTGTCTCCATGTCCTAAGACATAAACAGATTTACATTTCCTTATTAACCAATAAGCACAGCCTAAGAAAAAAAAAAAGACTTTATCTCATTTGCTATCATGTAATAGATGATACAAAATATTAATAAAAACTTGAATTAATTCAATTTATTTTTACATAATGGATTTGTGTAAAGATAACAGTTCATACAATTAAGGATCATTTTATAGTGTTTTAATGGGTATGATATAGTGAAGGACGAAAGTTTGTATTAAACTAAATCCAGAAAATATGTTATGTGGTCCCTTAGTAAAACTGGCATGTAAATGTTCTTTTCCTTTGTTACCCTGGACTGTCACCATAAGCATACTGAACCACCTTGTGCCGAGGAAGTAGCACCCTCACATAGCATTCAGGATGCTTCATATTCTGGCCTGCATACCTGCCTTCCCAGCCCTTCACCACTCCCTTTACTGACCCTAGACATAGCAAAACTCAACACTACTTGCCGGTTACACCTAGAGGTTAGTCCCCCACACCATTCCTTATGTTGTTACTCAGTCTTTCTTCAACCTCCATTTGTTAAACTCCTACCCATTCTCCAAGGCCCTCCAGGATATATGTTCCCACATGTGTGACTTTTTGTTTGTCACACTATAGTGTCATTCTACTGTTTATTAGGCGGTTAGCTTAAGGATAGAAAGTTTGAATCAATTTCACATTTCTCAACTCAGTACCATGAACTCAATACCTGGCAAAATACAAGCCTGATACATAACAATCCTTCAGTATTCTTATATGAATGGCCAACTCACTCTGGATCTATATAAATTAAGATGTTTTAATTTTATCCTGTGTAGGTGAAACAGTTTTCTCCTGGAGATTATTAGCCTAAGTATCGTCAAAAACTAACAAGGTATTTGAAACTCATTTACCAGAAGAACTGCAAGAATAAACTCCCTTTCAACTGAATGGCTCCAGCTCTGAACAGTGCTCAAGAGCCAATCATCAGGCAGTCTGAAATAAGCTCTCGCTCTATCCAATTTTCAGATGACTTTTTCTTATTAAAAACCTACGGGTGAGAATTAAGTCAACTCTGATACGTGAAGCCACAACTTCGACAGACCTCTTATTTATAAGTACTTTAGACCACTTGGGAAAGATGAGATCATTTAAGCAGCAGCGCCATCATCTCATTTGACCCCAACAATGCTCTCAAACTAAACAAGAAAGAGGCATGTATCAACCAGGCTAAATCATATCGTAATGAGGTGGCAGCACGTAATAGTTACCCCCTTAATAAAGGGGAAAAAGCCACGTTAAAGAGCTTAGGACCTTCCCTAAAAATGTCGGAAAAAGAAGTACTCCGGGCATCCCCTTCCCCCACCTTCACAAATCTACTCCTGGAATCTGAGACATAGGTCCTTTGTCTGAACAATGTGGGAGGAGTCTGTCTGCAGTACTGGTGTGCTGGCAAGAAGAGTAAATTACTGAAAACTGTATAAACGCACAAAGTTCCTAAATTACCTTACTGTCCAATTTTTCTTCGTCGAGCACATGGAAGTGTTGAAAAGACAGCCAATGTGCCTTTTCGAGAGTTAAATTGTATCGAGAGGAATACAGTAAGATCAACAGAGAGTGAGGCTGCTCTTCAAAAGCTAAGTTTCTAAATAGCTGGGGGGCTGGGGGATGGTGGTGATACCGACCATTTGCACACCCCTTTCCTCTCGAATGAGCTCTTTCTACAAGCCTCCATGTCTCCATCTGAATGAGCTGTTGTAAAGGAAGCTGAGCGCTTTTACAAGACACTCGGCTGTGCAAACTTGCAATCTCGAAGCTTTCCGTACACGACACCGAATCCACAACTCCTCTGACCCGACCTTTTACCACCTCACTGAGGTTTCTGGTGACACGCCAACCTGGTGTTCCACGAATACAGCCCAAGTAAAGTGAACTCCACCGGATTGGGTGGCCCGAGAAACTTAACACTTTTTATCAGGCAAAGCGAGCGGAACAGCGTGGGTTTTCGCAAGGTGACCCATCTTCTTATCTCGTCGACCCTCGGCTCCTCCCAGACCCCTTCGCGGTGGACCTGGGGGTCTCGCCGGGTTTGCTTTTTCGGTCCCAAGCTCGTTTCTTTCGACTCCCCACCCACGCCCAGGGCCAAGCCCAGCTGGACCTCCCCACTCCCTGCACTCACCCTGGCGGCCGACAATCTCGGCGACGTGCTCGGAGCTGGGCACCGGGACGCACTCGGTGGTGTTGACGCTCTTCCTCCGGAGCAGGGCCGCCTGCTCCCCGTTCAGGGCGGCCGCCGCCGCCCCGCAGCCTCCGGGGCCGTAGGCGTGGGACAGCATCGCCGCCATCATGCCCTGGGCATCGTCCCCTCCGTAGAGCACCCCCGCCGCCGCGGCCGCAGCCGCCGCCTCCCGGGCATCGAAGCCTGCGGCGGGCAGCAGCACTGACCCCAGGGACCCGCCCGGGATCGGCTGGGTCTGGGAGGCGGTGGCCGCGGGCGGCGACAGCAGCAGCAGCGAGGGCCGGTCCTCCTCCTCTGCTTCCTCCAGCTCCTCCTCCTCTAGCAGGTCTCCGTCCAGCTCCGCTTCCTCCCCCTCCTCCTCGTCCTCCTCCAGCTCCAGCTCGGCCGCCTCCGGGGCCCCGGGCCGGCCAGGCGGAGCCCGCTCCTCTGGAGACAGCCCTGCCGCCCGCCGGGCCTGGCCCTGCGCCGCCGCCGCGGCGGCCCGCAGCGCCGGGGCGCCGGGCTCCGCCGGGCTGGGGTCGTCGAGGCCTAGCGCGGCCAGGCGCTCCCTCAGCAGGAGCCCGTCCCCCTCGCGCTCCGGGCCGCCCGCGGGGGGCGGCAGCGGCGGCGGCGGCGGCGGCGGGGGCGGCTGCGGCAGGGGGGCCGGGGCCGCCGCCAGGGCCAGGGCCGCGGAGCTGCCGCTCGGCTCGACGGGCGCTGCAATGGCGGCGGCGGCAGCGGCCGGGTCAGGCGCGGCGGGCGGCGAGCCCCATGGCGGACAGGGCCCGGGCCCTGCTCAGCGCGCAAACACCTTTCCTCTGGGGAGGCGGCGGGGCTGGCGACCCGAGCTGAGGAGCGCCAGGGCCGCCCGGAGACCGGAGAGGGCGGGGTGGAGGGGCAGGGGAAGGAGGCAGAGGTAGGTAACTAGGTGGGTGGGTGGGTGGGGACGGCAGCGGGGCGGGCTGGTGGAGGTGGCAGCGGCTCCCCTCTCAGGGTTTCTTTTGTTTCATGGCCTTAACCAGCCCCCGGCGCGCGCGGCGGCGGCGGCGACGCCCCACGCCGCTCTCCGAAAGAAGCCGGCGCGCTCTGATTGGCTGCTTTTAATCTCGGGGAGCCCGCCCTCTCTTCCCGCAGCCTTCCAACTCCTTTCCCTAGCCCCACCCCCCTCGCCTTGGGCCCCGCCCCTCTCCTCCCCAGAGCTCTCTGATTGGGTGACCAAGACGAGCCAGCCTCCGAAACCTTCTCCTTCCGTCCTCTCCCCTCCCCCCCACCCTCTCTCCCCTTTCCCTACTGGCTCACGGGGAGAGGGCCTGTGATTGTTCGCTTTCACGTCACTCTTTGTGACGTACAGTAGTCGGGGCGGGGAAAAGGGGGCGGCCGAAGCGCTGCAGCGGAGGCTGAAGCCACGGGCCAGCGGGACTTTGGCGCAGGCGCGTGCACTTTACGCGCGCACCTGAGTCCCCTCCCCCGTGGCCGCCAGCGCTGTAGCCCACCCAGTAGCCCACCTGGGTGGGTTCTTTTAGGGAACGCACTGTGTGAGCTCCTAGGAGTGGAGCCGCAGGCGTGGGCCCGGAGGGCGTTGTTTGCTCAGGTTGAGGAAGAGCTTGCCCCTTTCAGGGTAAGGGCCTAAGGAGAGTCATCAAAGGAGGGGCCATACTTACCTGGCAGGGGAGATACCATGATCACAAAGGAGGGGCCTGGGAGGTGTCCTCCTATCCTCTCGCGTGGGTGGTTTCCTGGGCCACGTGGCTCCTGGGCCTTCCCTGCTACCACCGGGGGATGCTCCTCCCTCGGGCCGGTCCCTCCCACGCCCAGCTGGCCGGGCTTCCAGTGCGGGCCGCTTGGTCACGCCAGGAGCCTTGAGGTGCTGAACTTCGGTTCTTTGAAGCTTTTAAAGGAATTTAATTCGTTGTTTCCTCCTCGCTGGAAGCTCTTCCTGCAGTATTGCTCAGGCGGTCTCACACCGTGGCTATCTTATCTAGGGATTCTTTTAAAATGGCTTGTTAAAACAAAGCCTATTACTTTCCTCTGTCTTAGGCTGTGACTACCCCACCCCTCCCTTTAATACCAGATAGTCTTCCCAGGTTAGTCTTAACCAGCAACGTTGTTCTGTGGCGATAGAATGCAGGCGACATAATGTCAAAATTTCTAGAGGCCTCATTAAAGTATTAGGTCATTAAAGATGAAATGTCTAATTTTGAATCAAAAGTTTAGTTTATTATATCTCAAACAAGAAGCAGTATAATTAATCAAAGTGTGTGCCTAAACTATTGACACAGTTTTGCCGTCTTAACAGTAGCTTGTTTATGCCAGCAGTGAAGAAGCCTGGAGAGCCTGTGGCCATGAAATCGCCAAAGGCGTTTTCCACAGCTTGTTGAGACTTGAATATTTTTCCTTGCAAGAAGTGGTCCAAAGCCTGGAAGAAGTGGTAGGTAGTTGGTACAAGGTCTGGTGAATACAGTGGATGACAGAGAGGTTTCAAGTCCAGCCTCCATAGTTTGAGCAGTGTTGTTTGTGTGACATGTGGTTGAGGGTTGTCTTGCAAGAGGATTGGCCTGTCCCTTTTGACCAATCTTGGCTGCTTAATCACCAGCATCCTCATCATTTCATCCAACTGGTTGCAGTAGACATCAGCTGTAACCTACTGACCAGGTTTCATGAAGCTGTAGTGGATAATACCAGTGCTGGACCGCCAAATAGACACGTTAGATTTTTTTGATGAATATTCGGTTTTGGACTGTTTTGGCACTTCATCTTTATCCATCCATTGTGCCCAACACTTGCGATTATCAAAAGGAATCCATTTTTCATCCATGTAACAATACAGTGTAGAAATGGTTTGCCTTTATGTCATGACAGCAAAGAAAGGCAAACTTCCAGACGATTTCTCTTCTGATGCTCATTTAATTCATGTAGTACCCGTCTATCCAGCTTCTTTACCTTGCCGGTTTGTTTCCAATGGTCCGATAGTGTTGGAACAGTAATGTCAAACCTTGCTGCTAGTTCACGCGTAGGTTGAGACAGATGCGCTTCCACTACAGCTTTCAGCTCATTATCCACCTTGGTATCAGGTCACCCATGTGACTCATTTTCAAGTTTAAAATCACCAGAACGGAACTTCTCAAACCATTGACGTACTGTGCGTTCATTAGCCACATCCTTCCCAAACACTTCGTTGATATTTCAAGCCATCTGTGCTGCACTGGTTCTGTGACGGAACTCGTATTCGAAAATAGCACTAATTTTTGACTTATCCATGGTTTCCCAAAAATTGCTCTTAAAAAAAAAACTTGAAAGATAATCACAAGCCAAACCATGTGTTTGAAAGAATGAGGATGTACCTTCACAGTAAAAATAAAACAAGACGTGTCAGAGTGAAATGTCAGAGATATCCTTATACTTAAGGAAACTGGACATTTCATGCTTAATAACCTAACAGAAAGAAATATAGTTTTAATAAACACGCTTAGTTCAGTATGTCCAAAATATTATGATCTCAACACATAAGCAATGTAAAATCATTAATAATGTATTTTACAGTTCTTTTTAAGTCTTTGAAACTGGTGTGTGTTTTACACTTATGGTGTGTCTCGATTCAGTTGGCTTCACACTAGCTACATTTCAAGTAGTGCTTAGTAGCTACCAGTAGCTCTAGACCTTGATTTTTGAGTTATAACTTGGGACCTTTTCTATATTGGGTTTATATACTGTATCTTATTGCCTCAAACTCTTCTCTTAGGAGTCAACTTTAATTGAGCTCCGACATTTCTAAATTGTCTGGGCTGTTGCAGAGAGAGTAGTACAAGAGAAGGCAGAAATATGCATTCCATTTCCCTATTTTGTGCCCATAGAACCATTTGCACAATCCTTCCACTTACCCCACCCCTCCAATCAAAGGCCTAGAGAATTTTAGCTAACAGTAAACCTTTCTTATTATTCCTGGGTTTCCCCAGCCCATCTAAAACCCTGTAGGTTGCTTTTATAACAACTCATTTGTAGCAGTAAGGTCTGGAGCAGTTGGGTTTACAGAAGAAATCTCGCTATTAACTCTGCTGAAAAGTGATGTTTTCCTTCCCTACCTTCCCAATTAGGCACAATTTTCACCTATACCCTGTTTGAGATAGGCCCCAAGGACACATTTCATGGCATCTTAATAAATGGTACCGAATCTTTTTTAATGTACCGGTGAATAGCTAGTACAACTAGACATTTACGTATAGAATATACAAAAATACTTGCTGTCCGATATTTCAGTTTAAACGGTAACCATTATTTGAAGGGAAGAACTTCTAAAAAAGCAAATCCAATCAAGGGAGAAAACCAGTAAATATATAAACCTGTAAAATACACAGTGGTCACTCCCAGGATATATTGTTCATTGGAAGGAAATTTGTAGTAGAATTACAATTGAAACTCTTCAAAGTCCTTTTGTCCACCTTTTCATGAGTTATCATTTAATGCTCACCTCTTAGTCTTAAGTTCTCTTCCCAAGGACCCAAAACAAAAGCTGTAGTGGGAGTGATAGTCACTACATGTTTTTCTTTTGAGAGGGGGACATGTAAGGAATAGATTCATGTAGGTAAGATCCATTTGGCTAAGATTTTAAACAATGCTAAATGCTTTAATTGAGGTGTTCATAACATAAAAATTGCTTTCTACTTCAGTCCCACATAATAAATGAGATTTCATGAGTTCCCATACACAAATATATACATTCATGCATTAATTTATATTTGATCAATATTATGATTTATGAATAAGGCAGGACCTTCCCATTTGGGTCTAAATTTATCAGCTTGTATTAAATCTTGTTTATGAAGCAACTTTGAGATTTGCTTTTGCTCTAAATATTTGACTAGGATTCTTACATTTAAATTTACCAAACAACCCGATCCCTTCATCTTCCCTCAGCCACACAACACACTAATTTGCACCTCAAGAGGTTTCCTTTTTATTCCTAGCTGCTGTTTGCTGTTTATGACACAGTTTGATACCCTGGGGAAGAAGAGTTGTTTTAATGATCATAGGACCAAAAAAAAAAAACAAACAAGAACGACAGAATTGGCTACTCTTTATCAAATAGCAGGCAGACTGCTGAACTAGCCTTTTAATTCTATCCAATTGTATTATTAAGGTAAGAATAATTGCAAACTAAACAAAGCTTAACAAGATGTTTGTCCTAGTAAGAAAACTGAGATAATTAGACAATAATTTCAAAACAATGCTTCAAAATTCACAAAAGAATGGTGAAAGATTCTGCTAAGACCCTCACCTAGAAGCCCAAACTAAGCCTGTGCTTCCTTTTTACAGCAGGATGAGTTTCTTTAGGGTAGGAAGTCCCCTGGAAGCAGTAGTACCCAGCTCTAAGATAAGTCTTCCTACACAGGACCACAAACATGTCATTCTTTTGCTTGAATGGCTCCTCTTGCCTAGGAACAACCTGGGATTCCTGGCCTTCCACACTCTGATATCATTCTTCCGTGTGCTCAAAATTGTCACATAAACATGCCTAAATCTCTCCATATTAACACAAACTCTTCCTTGACAGCATAACCCCCTCTTGTTACCACCCTCTCTTCTCTGCTCCAAATCAACTTCTCCAATGAGCTGTCTGCACTCGCTGCCTATCTCTACTGTGCACTGCAGTGCAGCCGTGGCTCTTGCTGCTTCACTGAAATTACTCTCACCTTGTAACTAAATCCAATGAGCACTTTTCATCCTTATCCAGCTTAACCTTTCCATGGCAGGATTTGACACTATTGACTGCTCCTTAAAGCAGTGTCTTCCTTTGCCTTCCTTGAGAGCACATTCTTCTGGTTTTCTTCCTACTTCCATAGTCATACCCCAGTCTCCTTTGCAGGCTCTGAATTCTTATCACTCACGTTTGGTATCCATCAAAGATCTATCTTAGGCCTTCCTTCTGCTTACTCCATACTCTCCACCTAAAAATCTTATCCATTTCCAAGGTTTCAATTATCTTTTTGACAATTCCCAGATTTATAATATATTGCCATTCTTGATCTCTCCATTGAGTTCTAGACCCATAAGTCGCACTGTTTTATGGATACCTCCACTTGGCAATTCAAACTGAACTTCAGTTTAAGCTTGACTTCCCAAACTGAAATTGTCTCAGTTAAAATTTGGTTTTCAGCTTAATACCATACTAGATAGTATCACTCAGTTCTTTTGACAAAAGTCTGGTAGATATTCTTGACTTCTCCTTTAACTCCCATAGCCAAAGATTAGGTTCTGTGGGTCGTACCTCCCAATTCTCAAATCCATCTATCTTTCTACACTTTTACCACTGTGATAGAATAAGAAATATATGTTTGATCTTCATCCCTAGTTCCTGGCACAAAGCTCCTAAAACCCTTGTAATTTCCTGAGTAATAGTGGTGATAGGAACGTCTTTTGCAGTATTTGGTCTTTACTCCCGATTCCTGATGCAGCTTATAAATCCCTTGGAAATTCATGAGTGATTGGTGGGAGCGTCTTTTCTCTAACGAGGTGACTTGGTGGGCAGTGGGCCTCTGAATAGCTTCAGGGCGGCAGCTGGTCGCCAGAAAGACCAAACCTTGATTAGAAGCTTGGAACTTTCAGCCTCACCCTCCAACCTCTGGGGAGGAGAGAGGGACTGGAGAATGAGTGAATAATCATGTGTATATGATGAAACCTCCATAACAGCCCCTAGATGACGGGATTTGGAGAGTGTGTGGGTTGCTGAAAGCATGCGTGTTGCTGGGAGGGTAGCGCACCCCACCTCTACCAGAGCAGAAACTTCTGAGCATGGGATCCTTCCAGATCCCACCCTATGTGGCTTACATACAGCTTAATCTGGCTGTACATTTGTTATTATCCTTTATGATAAACCAGTAATAGTAATAAAAAAAAAAGTACTTTTCTGAGTTCAGTGAGCCATTCTAGCAAATTTTTGCACCTGAGGTGGGGGTTGTGGGAACGCCTGACTTTGTTGTCAAATTGGACAGAAAGGTGGGCACCCTGGGCACCTGATACTTGTGATTAGCAACTGAAGTGGGGCAGTCTTGTAGGGCTGGGTCCTTAACCTGTGGGATCTATGCTAACTCCAGGTAGTTATTGTCAGAACTGAATTGGATTGTAAGACACCCAGCTGACGTCTGGAATATTGGAGAGTTGTTTGGTGTGGGGACAAAACCCCACACATTTGGCGTCGGAAGTGCTGTAAAAACAGTAAAAACAGTTCAGAACCATCATTACCATAGTTGAGACCACTATCATTTAGATGATGAGCAATTACAATAGCCCCCAAAACAATATTGTTAAATCCAGTCCTGCTTCCCTGCAATTCATTTTCCATGCTGCAGCTGGAATAATTTTAATTCAGTTTACTCAGTCCACTTCCCTGCTTAAAACCCTTTTTGTCATCCTTAGGATACTATGCAAATTTCCTAATATAACCTACAAGGTCTCCTGCATCTGGGCTGTGTCTACGTCTTCAGCTTCATTCATGCCATCCTTCCTTTTGCATTTTTGGCCTTACCATAGAGGCCTTCTGGCAGATATTCATATATTCTACATACTCTTATTATGCCTCCAGGCCTGGAATATGGCTTTTCTATTTACACTCTTAGCTTTGTTAACTTCTCTGTGTTCATCAAGGCTCAGTTTAAACATCACTTCCTCTAGGATGTTTTCCTTAACCTTCTAGGTAAAGTTGGTGTCCCTGCAGTAGGCTCTAATGGCATCCGATACTTCCCTAGCAACACTCACCATCCCTTGTTATTTAATTGTCCTTCTTCCTCTGTTTTCCTCCTTATAAAGTCGGGACTACCATAGCACCTGACACATAGTAGAGGCCAGTATATGTTTGCTGAATGACTGCCTGACTAAATGGATATTCTTCCAAATAAACTCAGTACATTAGCTAGTCTGAGCTTTGGGCCATTTTTCAAATACACATTGTAATCTCTTATCTTTGTGCCTTTGTTGATGTTGTTTTTCTGCTCAAATTTCCCTGAACTTCTATCCCACCCTCCCCCATCTCTACACATTTTTAAGCCTTAGCTTAAATTTCACTTCTTCCAACATATGTTCATAGCCAATTGAATCAGGGCTAGTCCTTCCCTTCCTCTCCCCAGGAAAATGCATATGAAGGCAACATTTTGTGTATATCTTTGGGTTGCTTAAACAACCCCCTAAAGTCTATCCATGGATCCCTGTGGGTTCTATAGACCTGTGACACAGACTGGCTAGATGTTCATTAAACCCATTTCCTCTTCTTCCTGAGCGCACAGCTAGACTATATTTCCTGGTCTCTGTTGCAGGTGGGAGTAGTATTCAGAAGACTGAGTTTTAGCCCAGTGTACACCACTTCTATATCTGACCCTCAAAAATCCCTCATTATGCTCCATGTTCCTTCCCTGTATGTGGATATAAATGAGTCTGATGAACGTAGAAACCACATGTTAAGGATGACAGGGCCACAAAATGAAAGAAGCTTGAATCACCACATGGAGGAGAGGTGCTCTCCAATCAGATGTACTTATTTTAGACTTTGTGTGAGTGAAAGAAACATTTTTATCAAGTCTGAAATATATATTTTTGTGTACGTTTGTTACAGCAGTTAGCTAATATAAAACACCAAGTTAAAAACCCTTGGTTTGTAAGGAGATGGTAAAAAGATTAGTGGTTGCCAGGGGTTGGGGAGAGGAAGGAAAGAGTAGGTGGAGCATAGAGGATTTTTAGGGCAGGGAAACTACTCTGTATGATGCTATAATGGTGTATACATGTCATTATATATTTGTCAAAACCCATAAAATGTACAACATGAAGAGTGAATCCTGATGTAAACTGTAGACTTTGAGTGATAATGATGTGTCAGTGTAGGTTCATGGATTGTAACAAATGTTCCACTGTGATGCTGGATGTTGATAATGGTGGTGGGCTATGCATGTGTGGGAGGGATGTATGTGGGAACTCTCTGTACTTTCTGCTCATTTTTGCTGTGAACCTAAAACTGCTTTAAAAAATAAAATCTACTAAAAATAAAACAAAAACAAAATCCTGGTTTGCACATTTATACTCTTTGGTTTGGGCTGCTTATATGCTCTGATCACAAACTGCCTGAGAGTATCTTGCTTTGTAGAATAGAGCCTGACAATAATTATTTAGATGTGGATCAATCCACCAAGATAATACAGCAATCCTAAATGTGTATGCACCCAACAACAGAGCTTCAAAATATATGGAAAATAGACAAACAAAACAAAAAAATGATAATGCTGAAAGAAGTAATACAAATCCATAATTATAGCTGGAGACTTCAACACCCCCTCTCAGAAATTAATAGAACTATTATTAAACAGAAAATTAGCCAAAAAAAAAATAGAACTGAATAACATCATCAGCTAACAGAATCTAACTGACATTTATAGACTACTCCACCCAACAACAGCAGAATATACCTTCTTTTCAAGTGCCCGTGCAACATTCATACACATATACCATATCCTGGGTTGTAAAACAAACGTCAACAAATTTAGAAGAATTGAAATTATATAGAGTATTCTCTCTGGCCATAATAAAATCAAACTAGAAATCAATAACAGAAAGAGAACAAGAAAATATTAATACACAGAAATTATACAACACATTTATAAATAATCCATATGTCAATGAGACCTCTGCAGGGAAATATAAAAAAATACACTTATCCAAATGAAAATGGAAATATGACATATCAAAATTTGTGGGACATAACTAAAGTACAGCTGAGAGAAATTTATGGCATTATAATATAAATGCTTATATTATAAAAAAGGAAAGGTCTCAAATCAATAACCTAAGTTCCTACCTCAATAAGCTAGAAAAATAAGAGCAAA
The DNA here is from genome assembly GCA_023783475.1 of Daubentonia madagascariensis. Taxonomy (NCBI): domain Eukaryota; kingdom Metazoa; phylum Chordata; class Mammalia; order Primates; family Daubentoniidae; genus Daubentonia; species Daubentonia madagascariensis. The sequence continues at coordinate 11,770,770 of JAKFHU010000901.1, forward strand.
GTAAACCCAAAGAAGCCGAAGGAAGGAACTAATAAAGTTAAGAGCAGAAATCAATAAAATTGAAAATAGGGGGGTGGAGGGGATGGGACAACTCTCACTGAATGGATGCGGGGAGCACAGTTTGGGGGATGACCACGATTGTAGCTCTGACATGGGCACATGGGCAATATATATAGCCAAAGTGTTGTACCCCCGTAATATTCTGAAATTAAAAAAATAAATAAATAAATAAAAGAAAGAAAAATAAATAAATAAAATTGAAAATAGGAAAAGAGTAGAGAAAATCAATACAAGAAGTTGATTCTTAAGAAATCAATAAAATTGCCAAACCTTTAGCAAGGCTGACAAAGAAAGAAGACATAAATTACTTATATCAGCAATGAAACAATAGATCACTACAGATCCTGAAATCATCAAAAGGATAAAAGGATGATACTGCTGAGAAAGTATTTGATTAAAAGAAAAGAAAAAACTAAATGAAAATAAAAGGAAAAAAGGAGAATACCACAAACAGTTTTATGTTCATAAATTCAACAACTTGTAATAAATGGACCAATTTCTTGAAAACTATAAACTACCAAAATTCAACCAAGATGAAATAGACAATCTGAATAGTCCTATAATGATAAGGAAATTGAACTCATAATTGAAAAGCTCCCAAAAAAGAAGTTTCTAGGTTTCACTGGAGAATTCTACTAAATATTTAAAGAGGAATTAAGCCCCATTTTATACAATCTCTTGCAGAAAATAGAAGAGGAGAGAACACTTCCCATTTTATGAGGCCAGTGCTGATATTAAAAACAGACAAAAACAATACAAATAAAACAAAACAAAAATATTGATATAGATCAATATCTCTCATGAACATAGACACAAAAATCTCAACAAAATATTATCAAATCAAATCCAGCAACATATGAAAAGAATCTTACACCACCACCAAGTGGGATTTATTTCAGATGTTACAGCTGGTTAGATGTTTAAAAGTCCATTAATAGAAGGCATGTTCACACAAAATCTTGTACAGTAATGTTCATGCAAAATTATTCATAATAGCCAAAAAGTGAAAAAAACCCAAATGCCCATCAACTAATTAATGGCTAAACAAAATGTGCTATATCCATACAATGGAATATTATTCAGCCATAAAAAAGAATGAAATACTGATATATATACTATGACACAGATGAACCTTGAAAACATTTTGCTAAGTGAAAGAAATCACAATAGGCCTCAAGTGATCCTCCCTCCTCAGCCTCCCAGACTGCTAGGATTACAGGCATGAGCCACCGTGCCTGGCCTTCTACTCCACTTCTAATTAGCCACCTGTCTTTAAAATTTAATCATTGTGAAATGCTGGTTTTCTTAACTTCTGAGATTCATCAGTTTAGAACTCAGCATCTATATCCCTGTGTTCTAACACAGACAAAAATTTTGCCAGCATAACCTAACCCACAGAATATGTCTTCCAGAGACCATGGGGAACATGCACCAAAGGGGAGTTTGTTACTTTTTATTAATAGCTTGACAAGTCCTTATCCTGTCTGTGCCTCATTTTCTTTGCAGATAAAATATGAATTCATTCATTTATCCAACAGATAATTATTTAGCCTCTACTATGTCCCAGGTGCTGTTCTACGTATCTGGAATACATTAGTGAACCAAAAAAAGATCCCTGCTCCTGTGGAACTTACACATTCTATAAGGGGGAGGGGCACAAAAATTACACAAGAGATATAATAAAATAAGTAAATTATACAGTATGTTAGAAGATGATAATGCTATATAAATAACAAAGAAAAAACAAGAGTGCAATAGGGCAAGAAGGGTTTTGACTACAGGGCCTAGGGCAGGATGCAGTTTTAAATATTGTGGTCAGGGAAGGCCTGACTGAGAGGTGATGTCTGAGAAAGACCTGTAGGTTAAGGAGTCAGCCAAGGGGGTGTCTGGGGGAAGAGTATTCCAGGAAGGGCCACACATCTAGAATGAAGGCTAAGTTGGGAGCAGATTATCCTGAGCTTTGTAGGCCTTAAAGGACTTCAGCTTTACTCTGTGTGAAATGAGAAGGCATTGCTGAGTTTTAAGCAAAGAAATGATATCAGAAAAGTGTTAAGAATTGACTGTAGGTGGCAGGAATAGAAGCAGGGTGATAAGAATCAGTAGGGTTTGGGACACACTTTTGAAGGCAGTGCCAGCTGACTCCAAGTTTTTGGCCTGTGCAACCAGAAGGGTGGTGTTGCTCTCAACGGAGAGGGCTACAGGCAAAGCAAGTCTGAGATAAATATTTCTAGGGTTTCAAGGGTTTCATGACAATTGGCGGCCCCTTTAGTGGCTTGAATCCAAAGGTCACTTCTCTGACTTGGTATTTCTCACCATCTCTCCTGTCAAACCTCCTCTTCTCTTTTGCAGCCCTTAAGCCTTAGCTTTGGGGAGGAAGGCCAGCCTAATTTTCTAGGATGCCTATTGGCTGGCTCCTTTTACCCCGAGCACCTAATAATAAATCTTTCCTCAAATTTCTCCCTCAGGGAACTGGTTCTTGAGGGAATGTGATGACTTATTTATTTTGGTCATGTGTAGGAGTTGTTGACTTTACAGTGGATGGAAAGAGTTTTACAATATGCCCACTGTCCACTAGGACCTGAGTTGAAACTATTAATTTATTTTATTCAGGACCTTCTGTAATCATGATAGAGTCATCAGTCCCTCTGGTCAGGTTTGCACTAAAGTCATTGCAAGCAAAACTTCCCCAAGGCAACATTTTTATGTTTCATTTTCAGACTGTTGGTGCCACAGGAGCAATTAAAATTTGTGAATAATGTTTTTTTCCCCTTTGATAAATAATGTGGATGGCCTGCAGTGTGCTCATATTCCTGGCAAGGGATTTAATAGGCTATTGTGTTAGTAACAATGTGGATACAAATTGTAAACATTAATCATCTCCAAAGTTTCCTGAAATTTTCAAAGCGCTGTCAGTTAAAACAGATGCTCTAATCCCCTCCTACAAAAGCCTTTAGATGATTTCTCCACGTTCCCCAAAAACATTTTGTCTTCCTGTAACATCTATTTATTATATAAAATAATATTGTAAAATATACTAGAAAGTGAATAGTAATGGATAATAAGTTTAATGTCCTCTAAAACTGATTTTGTGTCTCTTTAGACACTATAAACTACTATTCTAATATAACTAATATACATACTGTATTATTAAGGTATATCAATAAAATATCCCGTATAGTGGGATTTAGTAATAAATTCCCTTTGTGTGTTTGTTAGCATGGTTATTAGAAGGTAAACCACATATGTGCTAGTGAAAATTTCCCAATATATTTATCTATAATCTTAGAATTTTACAATTGTTTTCTTGACTCTTGAAAATCACCAATTCAAATAGGAAGTCCAAAGATTTGTGTCTTGAGATCAAATTAATATTTTACCAGTAGGAGAAAACTCTTTAAGAATTATTACGACTTCTAATATAGCACCTTAGAGGAGAAAGGCATGGATCAACAAGTATTGCCTAACTTCTTATAAGGCCTTGTACCAAGCATGTGGGGAATACAAAGAAATATAAATCATGGGCTAGACCACAAGAGACTCACAATATAGTTGGCAGAATGGTCAAAAGTTAAAATGTGCGAGGGCATAGAAGACAATAATCTAATGATTAAATGGATATCAAAGAAGCCTATTTTAGGCATTTTGAGCAGATACACTACTTCTGTGAGATAATCAGGAAAGACTATGGAAAAAGTGAAATTAAGCAGAGATTCAGGGGAGGTGAACTCTGAATGGGTGGGAAAGAGGGGGAAGGCAGCTTCTTGGTGAGAAATACCACAGGTAAAGATACAAAGGCAAAAGAGAAGCCCACAGACTTGGGAATAATGGTGGGAATTGGGAGGTGAGTAGACACGTTTGATTAAAGGGAGGGATTGATACATGGTAATATGAAGAAGCAAAACCTGGGAATTGGAAAAGGCTAAGGCGTGTAGACTCTGCTCCGAGGCCCGTCTACTGTGGGTTGGTTGGTTTCTTGTGTAAGGATTCAGGCAGAATAGAGATTAAGCCCTAGCTCCACTGCATATGGAAAGTATGTTACTTAGTGATTTAACTTCTTTGAGCCTCAGTTTCCCTTCTGTACAATGGAGATTATATCTGCCATGCAGAGTTGTGAGGGCTGCATGAAATAACAGTTCATTGTGACACAGCCAAGTGAGCACTCACCACAGTTTGGTCACTTCCTCTCTGTGGTAGACGGGTGGGGCAGGGAGGCTACTCTCAGGGCTTGTGAGGAGGAAATGACGTCATTGAAGGGATGGATGTGGAGCTTTGGGAATAGTAATTTTGTGCCTGAAGAAAGGGAGCATGTATGTGTTGGCAGTGAGGGGAACATTAGACCACACACAAAGACTGAGGGGAACATTAGACCACACATGAAGACATGGAGCCGAGGTAGCCATACTGGCTCTGGTGAAGTTGGTAGAAATGATGAAGTGACTGACTGTCAGAAGGAAGGAATGAAGGGATTTGGTGAAGACAGAGCTAAATGTAAAAAATGAAACCCAGAAGAAAAATTATTAATTTCAGAATGAAGAAAGAAGCATCAAACTAGTAGAAGAAAATACCAAGGAAAAACCTATAATGAATATTTGTTTTTGTCTGTTTCTGTTTTTTTGTTGTTGTTGTTTTTCATTTGTTTGTTTTTCTTTTGTTTCTGTTTTGTTTTGCTTTGTCTTCCCAGTGCCCTATCCAACTCTTTCCTTTGGGTTAGCTGCTCTCTTCTCACTTTGATGACGTGTCTTTATCTGGTGAATCAGAGTACTTTATTTTCTTGGCACCAATGATTGATCTGGAAGTGGGCATGTCATAGGCTGGGTCAATAAGAGTCTTTCCCCAGTTTCCGACCTAAAGATAAACCCTTTTGGCCTCTCTGGATATGGAAGCTATTATAGAAAGTTATCAATCAGAAGGAATTTGCTGGAGGGAGTATATGATGCCAAGTGGAGACCATGAGATTAAAGTAGAAGGAGAAAGACAGATTTAGATGCTTGATGATGTTGATATTAATTTCATTAATATTTCCTAAGGCCCACAGAGTTGCCCTGATTACTGAAGAATGCCTTTTTAATTTCTGTGAGCTATCCTTCCAATAAATCCCTTTCCATTTAAGCTAGATTATGCAACAGAGACACCAATAGATTTGATTGCACAAAAGTTAAAAATTTCTGCAAGCCAAAATATTATGAACAAAATCAAGTTAAGCAAATTGGGAAACATTTGCAACAACTACAGTATCACAAAAGGATAACTGTACTTATTGCATGGGGAGAGTTTATACATCAGTAAGAAAATATTAACATTCCAAGAGAAAAATGAGCAGAGTCTATTCATGAATAGACTACAGAAGAAGAAATACAAAGTAAATAAGAGTCTGCTTCAACAACAATCAAAGAAATATAAACCAAAACAGTAAAATGTATTTCACTAATCAAATTGCAAAGGTGAAAATATTGTAGCAATGTTTGGGTACAGTGTGTGTGTGTGTGGGATTATTCCACTTTTTTTGAGGGCAAGAGCCTTAAAAATGTCCATAGCCTTTTTTTTTTTTTTTTTTTTTAGAGACAGGGTCTCGCTCTCTCACCCAGGCTGGAGGGTTTTGGCATGATCATAGCTCGCTGTGGCCTCTGACTCGTGGGCTCAAGCGAGCCTCCTGCCTCAGTTTCCTGAGTAGCTAGGACTACAGGCATGCACCACCACTCTCGGCTAATTAAAAAAATTTTTTTTATAAACACGGAGTCTTGCTATATTGTCCACACTGGTCTGGAACTTGTGGCCTCAAGTGATCCTCCTGCCCTGGCCTCCCAAAGCACTGGGATTACAGGCATGAACCACTGTACCTGGCCTGTCCATAACGTTTGATTGAAACATTCCACTTCTAGGAATTATGCTGAGGATATAACCAAAGATGTGCACAAAGATTCACATATAAGGATGTTTATTACAGTGATATTTATATTAAACAAATTGTAAATGTCTACTTGGGTAATGGTTGAATAAATAAGAAATGGACATAACAAAAGGGGAGATTGTTAGCCAATTAAAAAATCATGTTTTTGGAATATATTTCCTTGACATGGGAAATTCTCACTATACAATACTAATGGAAAATAAGTATAATGCCAAATGCTGTGATAGGGTCCCAATTATTATTTTATGTGTGTGTGAGTATGTATGTATATATGTATTAGGATGTGAAATGGGACTTTTTCTATTGCCTTGAACTTTTGGCCAAAGCCCAAACTAAGAATAATTGATAAAAAGTATCTTCACATTCTCAAGAAAGGGGGTAGACACAGCTTCACAATATCTACTATAAATTTAAAAAGAAAAGAAGCCTAGTGATCACTATTACCACCACCAGCAGATTTCCCAGAAAGGATAATTTGAAGTGTATTTACAGGGGCAGAGAATGTTTTTAGCACAGACCCTGGTACCTGACACAGCCCTGGAGGTATGTGAAGGCGGGAAGTAGGCTAGAGCAGCCCCCAAAGTCAGGGCAGAGAGAGAGGGGGCAGCAGGGGGCACAGGCCTCCCTTCCACCCTTGGGGGTGAGGGTCTGTGGATTTTCCTATGCAGTGAGTGGGGTGGGGCGAGGAGAATGAAAGACCAGCTCATTGCATGCTCTCTGCTCCATGTACCTGAACTGTAAATGGATCTGAGCTCAGGGATGGCAGAGGCATGAACTTGACTTAGATAGAACTGACTTTATAATGCCTGTATGTGAGCCAGTTCCAGTACCTGAAAATGACAGGACAGCTACGGGGTGTGCCTGAACCATGGTTCAGGACAGAGAATGGAGAACTGATGACGCATGTTCAAAGGCAGTGGTGGGTAGGAAACAATCAAGCTGCTTCATCTTTGTACTCCCCAAGCCCATCTTGTTTAATAATCACTTCTAAATGCATTGACCAAGGTTGGAAAAAAAAAGTTATCTGAAATCAAACGTTATCTGAAATCATCCCAGAGTGGTGAGAGCATAGGTGCTGTTTAATGACTTATTTATATTTTTTCTGTACACTTTTAAAAATTTCTAAAACAAATACATGTGCTTTTATAATTTAACACATTGACTGCCACGTGAGTTGTATTTAACTCAGGCTAGTTTTGAGCCCGGGGCCTTGTGAAGCAAAACCCTGCCGATGGTTCGTGAAAATCTTACTTGTTGATGTTCTTATTGTTACAATTAATATTGACAATTTAATTCTAAAAATGTGGATTGCATTGCATATAACTCACGCACAGAAAACAATAAAAAATAACAAATTAGAAAGAATAGTTTTGTTTTAATGAAAACGCTGTGGCCCCAGGGAAAAAAATGTTTTTTCTAGTGTGGCAATGTGTTAAAAAACAAATAAAAAATAAAAAAACCCAAAACAACAACAACAAAAAACAAGACATAAGAATGAAAGGTGTAGAGGAAATGGCTCCAGAGCTGTGGTCCCCAGCCCCCTGGCCGCAAACTGGTACAGGGCGCCAGAGCTCTGCCACCTCCCTTCCTCTCCCCATACAAGGAGTGCGCAACCTAGATCCCTCGCATGTGCAGTTTACAGTAGGGCTTGCAATCCTATGAGAATCTAATGCCACTGCTGACCTGACAGGAGGAGGAGCTCAGGCAGTAATGGGGAGCAGCTGTAAATAAAGATGAAGCTTCCTTGGCTTGCCTGCTGCTCACCTCCGCTGTGCAGCCCAGTTCCTAACAAGTACTGGTCCATGGCCTGGGGATTAGGGACTGCAGTGACCTAATAATTGATGTATTTTCCTCCTATCAAGCTCCACACTGATAGGACCATCTTCTCAAAACATATTCCGCTCTCTGTTCATCTCTTCCCAATTGTTCCAAACAACATTTACAAAACACCACCCTCCCAACCTCCCCAAACTCCCCTCCCCCACAGCTTTGGGGGAGTTTCTTCAAAGTCTCTTATAAAAAGGCTGAGTTTAACCCTCCTTGGGCTCCTGTTAATTTACAACACCCAAAAGGACCTTTAAATCTATTTAAATTGTAACCATTTCCTGGAGTTTACCTTAGGTCCCGCCCTTTCTCTAATTTCAGAGAGCAATAGGCACTAGGTTTAGTAGTTGGATACATGTGAAACAGAGTTCTCTTTCATATATGTAAAAAAATTATACACTCTGTGAGTAATGGGACCATGCCATGTACTTATGTGTGTATATCCTCATGTGACATACTGCAGTACATTGTTTAACATGTAGTAGTCTCAGAAAATGCTGTTGAATTGATTGTGTCTAAATAATTACCATGGAACCATTTAATCTGTTAATTCATTACCAAAGTTACTAGGATTTTGGAACTTAAAATAGCCCATTGGTTCCTTTCCTGAATCTGATAAACTTTCTAAATCATCTTTTCTCTTTTTTCACTTCAGGTGTATGGTCATGTGAAAGTAATTTGACATCATAATATCTTAAATAGAATAAAAAAGTAGACTTAGAAAAGAGTAAAATTAGATGGTAGACTTGGATAAAAGAAAACAACCCTTATTTAAATCCATTTGTACTTGCAATAAAGAAAAAGACACTTTCATATTACTATTGCCATTCTAAAAATTACTTTTTGAGTCTCTGAACAAGGGTTATCAAAAATATAAAAAACTTTTCACACCACCTCCTACTATACCATCTAGAAAAACATATATGTATGTGTGCGTGTGTGTGTGTGTATTTTACCTTTCTGAACAGATCCAGGGAAATAAAATAAAGGCTCATACTTGTTTCCTCTACACTTAATTTTTTTAATTTGTAAGTAAATTTATCCTGACTCCACACAGACCAAGTATTAATTAAGGTGCAAATGAGAGAGAGAGAGAGATTAGACATAGACAGAGGTCAAAGTTTCTCTCAAGTCTACAAAAGGGCCATATCTAGGAGGACTGACAAACGCTAAATGTTTGTGAGCTGCGTGTTTCAGAATTCCATGAGATAGTATATTAAATTGAATTTGACTTCATTAATATTAAGCACAGTACTGATAACAATACTGATCTAGCGTAAGTGCTTTTTTCTGGGGGGGAGGGCAGGATCTTGCTCTGTCGCCCAGGCTGGAGTGCGCAATGACTTGATCATAGTTCACTGCAGCCTTGAACTCCTGGGCTCAAGAGGTCTTTCTGCCTCAGCCTCCCAAGTAGCTAGGACTACAGGCACGAGCCACCACTCCCAGTTAATGTTTTTAAAAAATGTTTTGTAGAGAAATAAAGTAGCCCTCAATAAGTGTTACTGACAGCCTAAACAAATAAAATGAAATAAGATATAATGAGTATATAACAAAACTAAATAAATATACTGAGGATCAGACAAAATGCAAAAAGTATCATGAACTTCAGGTGGTTCCCTACCATTGGGTTGGCAGGCTGTGGAAGGTGAAAGTTGGGCTGTTCTTGCTGATGGCAATGGCAGAGGTATGTTCCCGGCTGGAACTCAGAGCTCATGTCCCCATAGAAACCATAGAAACCGTGGCATACGGTAGGTAGGTAGGTTCTATAGTGCCTTTAGAACTCCAGATAAGGTATGTGGGTCGAATGGACTTTTGTGAGTTCTCCCAGGCACCTACCCACTCCCTTTTAGGTTGTTTCCTTAGGAAAAATGGCTCCAGTTCCAAACAAGTGACCACAAATCATCTTTGTGTAGAGGGACCCCCCAGGGGAATAGGCCTGAATTGTTTGTCTGCTGTGAACTCAGACAGGTGTGAGCCCGTTGTGGGGTTTAGCTCCACTCCAGACCTGAGACTCTGGAGCTGTTAGGGAAGCCAGAAACCCCCTTAAAATGAGCACCCAAAAGGGAAATTATAAACCGGAGGGAGGAGAGGATGCGCAGGAGCTTGGTGCAAGACCTTGGCCTGGGGCAGGAGGGACAGAAGGCTCAGGGCAGGTAAGGGTGGGGATTTCCAGAGGGTCTTTTGGCCCAGCCCCTAGAGATTTTAACAGTGTTATATTGTTAGTTTCTATAGACTTGTGCTAGAGTCATTGTCAGGAAGCTTATAATAAAAAGCAGGTGGAACAAAAAACTCTATCTTTAGAATTCTCTAAGAGACGGAGGCCAAGGGTAGAGTTATCCTGTGACAAGTAAGAGTACATTACAGGGTGTGTGCATGTGTGTTGTATGCATGCGTGTTATGTACGGTATTCTACTGTTCATTTGGAACAAAATAAATTTTCCTTGGCTAGCCCAGGCCACACCAACCTGGTGATGACAGAGGTGTGACAGTAGCAGCAGGGAAAGTAGGAAACAGTGAAAGAACGGGAGGCGACCACAAGGTAGGAGGAAGAATGATCATGAATAGTTATGAGTCTGTGTGGTCCCATAGGATCAGAAGGAAGAGGTTTTGGGGGGACTGGGATCCAGAGATTGAGACAGAGGGGTCTAGATTTATCAAATAAATAATGTTCTTTTTACTCTTTTGATTGTGCCCTGGGGAAATTTAGCTGCTTTTATATGTCCCTTGGTACTTAGTGTCGTGCATAAAGCAGCCCTCAAAGTGTTACTGACAGGCTAAACAAATAAAATAAAATATAATTAGTATATAATAAAACTAAATAAATATATTGAGGTTCAGACAAAAGGCAAAAAGTATCATGTGCTGCAGTACTGAAGATAGATACACCGTGTAGGTTTGGGGCCTGATTTTAGCCTTTGTTGTTTATTAATATTATTCTAGCTGTTGAATATGCCCATCTATCTTTGCCTGAACTCAACACAATTATGAAGAGAAACAAGCCTTTACTGTGATAGTTCAAAGTTGGTCTTATGGTCTCTAAAAGTGGTCTGCTAGGGCTCTGGGCCTTCTCTCCTAACTGAGGGTGTGGTGGAAAATAATGTAGAAGGTGAGTTGGTGGCAAGACTTCCATGGTGGTGATGGCAGTGGTGGTGGTGGGTGGGGATAGGGAGAAATTTTTGAGAGGCCTAATATGTATTCCAGCCATTGACTCCTGTAGTAGAAGGGGCTCTCCCAGGGGTTGGGAGTAGAATGTGACTGCAGAAACTGGCTCTTCTGTCAAAAATATTCAGCCTTTGTGTTAAATTTTGGCATATGAGCTGGGGGCAGGGGCGGATGACAGACTTGCTTTAATCTATATAATAGACAAGAATATATGCAACAAAAGTACTTCATAAATGCTAAATGATCTTACTCATGAAAGATGTCCATTCATCATCATTTAACATTTATTGAGCTCCTATTATGTGCCAGGATTGTGGTCAGCCCTTTGGAAATACTGGCGATGGCTTCAAGTTTCTGTGCTTTTATGACTATAATTCCTCAAGAGCAGGAAATTGGATTATCTCGTTCATGTTTTGATTCCTGTGGTTCTCTTTCCTGGGATTTTTCAAAGCTGCAGTGGAAGGTGTAGCTCTCTTTCTTAGATGCCAGAACTGCTGGAAGACATGTCCCTTGCCATTTGGAGGGCCTTGAGAAAAGGAGCCCAAACACAGGCAGAAACAAGATGGACAGGCAGAGCAATGACGAGGGCAAGAGAGAGACAGAGGGCAGGACAGAGCCCTGGCACTTTTAGTGTTTAGTCTTAAAGTCTTCTCCACCCCTACATTTCCATCATTTGGTTTTATGACCTTAGGAAGTTGCCTAACATAGTTTAATATGGGTTTTTATGACTTGCAGCCAAAGAGTCCTGATTTATACAATGTTTAACACTGAACCCATCATCTTCCTCTCCCAAAAAAACCTCCTACTATATCTTGGTTAATGGTACCACTCTCCACCTAGTTGCCTGTATTAGTCAGCTCCGGCTGCCATAGCAAAATACTGTAGAATGGGTGGCTTAAACAACAGGAATTTATTTCTTACAGTTCTGCAGGCTGGGAAGTCCAAGACCAAGGTATCAGCCAATTTTGTGCCCTAGTGAGGGTCCTCTTCCTGGCTTGCAGGTGGCCACCCTCTCTCTGTGTCTTCACAAGGTAGAGAGAGAGAGGATGCAAACTCTCTTGGTGTCTCTTCTTATAAGAGCACTAATCCCATCATGAGGGCCCCACCCTCACTACTAAATTTAATCAACTTCCAAATACCCCATCTCCAAATACCATCACATTGGGGGTTAAGGCTTCAACATACGAAACTGGGAAGGGGCATGGGAACATACAATTCAGTTCATATTATCCCCCCAGGTCAGACGCCTGCAGGTCATTCTAGAATACTTCCTTCTCATCACCTCACCCAACAGTCAATGATAATCACCACGTCCTAATGTTATAGCCGAAATATCCCTTGAATCCACCTTCTTCTCCCCATTTCCGTTGTCACTACATTTGTACAGACCTTCATTAACCCTTGCCTGGGGTTTTGCAAGAGTCTTCTACCAATCTTATCCTTGTTAAATCCATTCTCCAAGTAGCAGCTAGGGTAAGCTATATCTGAAAGGCAAACCTTACTTTATCAGTACAATGCCCAAATTTCCCATGACCCAGTCCTACCCTGTCCAATTTCTCACTTTTCCTTATACAATGCATTGATCAACAAAAGCTTATTATTTCACACACAAACCAAGTCCAGGCTCTTGTGTCAGTAGATTTGATGGTTTTGATACCAAAGAAGAGAGGTGGTCTCTTTCCATTGACTTAGTTCTCAACACAGTCTTCAAATACTTCATTTCATACAAGATGAAGCCTCAGTTTTTTAGGTTGTTATTTAATTTCCTCCCTAACCTTTCCCCCCCTACTAAAACCCTATAAGAATCATTGCTTCAGCCAGACTTTTCTGTAAATACTTACAATTACCTACAAACCTCTCGCCCCCTGTGAGTTGTTTACACAGATCTTTCTGCCTGCAGAGCCCTGCACTACTTTTCTGTTCATTTGCTTATACTTACCCTAAGGCATTCCAACCCACACTGATTTCTTGTTCTTCCATCCTAGAGGCTAGTTCTTAGTGTTTGCCCTACTCTTTATTTCATCACTTATTGCACATTGCTTTATATAGATGTTTGACTCTTCATGAGAATGTCTTACCTCTGCCACAGTTTCCAAGCTCTGAGAGGGCAGGAACCATGCCTCAAGCCACTGAGTGTGCCTAGCATGCTGTCTTGTATATGGTGGGTACTCAGACATTTGTGGATTTTCTTCTATTGGATCCATTCTCTTTCCTTAGATCATGGTAGCCCCAAATTTGGGTGAGTTTTTAATAAATGGGTTCAGAGAAGACAAGGCCATAAATTTTTAATTTCCAAATGTAAAAGTTATTCAAGGTCAAATTCCTCAGTTCCCACAAAGGGGATGATCACTTTTGTGAGGTGCCTAGCAACAGTCTTAAGTTCTACTGAACAAGTCCCAGGAGCCTAACTTTTGTGTCAATGAAAATTATAATTACTGAGTACAATTATAATGCTGTGGAAATTGTGAATATTACAATTTATGCATCTGTAAAATTGCCATTTCAGGGCTCATGAAAGATATAAGCTCAAGACAAAGGAGAACATGAAAACCTTGGAACCCGATTTCTGGTCACAATAAAGAAGTTATTTTAAGATAGTCTGGGATTATAATTTTTAATTCTCTTTACATATATGCATATTTATTTCTGGGTGTTTCACCTTAAATTAGAGTTCATGAACATAGAAACTCTTCTGGTACTTTTGTCTATTTTATTTTTCTGCTGTCAAGACTCTTTTACCTGTTTTCATGGCTTTATTATGATTTTGATGAGAATTTTAGTTAACACCTTGATCATCTTGATATATAAGCAATTTTTCGTCTAAAGATCTTAACCACTGGTTACATTTCATTTGTCCTCTCCTAGAATTTAGTTTCACTGTAAGTGATGAAATACTTGGCTTATGCAAAAAGGGAATTTATTGTCTCATCTAAGCTAAAGGTGTAGGGCTAGGTCAAGCTTCAAGCACAGCTGGAATTAGAGCTTAAAATATTTCATAAATATTGGGTTTTTCACCATCTTTCTCTTCTGCCTTTCAAGTGTTGCCTTTAGTCCTGGGCTTCATGTGGTAGCAAGAGGGTAGTATCAGCTCCAGGCCCTGTATTTCTTTAAGTTTCAAGACAGCGAGAAAGGGTGATACTCTTTTCTAGAAGTCTGTCAATGCATTTCATTGGCTCTCAGTGGTTATGCGCCCACCTCTAAACCAATTACCATGGCCATAGCTTACTTAAAACTGGTGGTGAGGCTGGGTAGGTACCCCCTAGCCTCCAGGGTATGTGCTGCTCTGTCAGAATACCATGGGCTGATAGTGTGGGTGAATTGATATTGATCTTCCAGACATCCACTTCCTGGACTCTCAGGAGCAATCAACTTTGTTGACCATACCCTTTAAAAATAACATATTTCTTTGGCTTTTATGATGCCTTGGACTCATTGTCTGTCTTGTATTTGGTCATTGTCTCCTTTCTCTGGTTATTAAATGTTCCAGCCTCTCAAGGTTAGGTCCTAGGCACTCTTCTAACTGGATTCCCTTCTAGGTGATTTAATGCATATCCAAGGCTTTGAAGGCCACCTCAAACCCAAGGATTTGAAATTTCCTCTGCAACCCAGAGGAAACTCTGCACTCTATACTTCTGTCTCCAACTGCCCATTTGACTTTTCTACTTGGTTCTCTCTCTCTCTCTTTTAGAAACAAGATCTCACTCCGTCGCCCAGGCTGGAGTGATGTGGCATAATCATAGCTCACTGTATACTTGGTTCTCTTAAAGTCACTTCAAACTCAACATGTTTAAAACCACATCCCCTGTCCTCCAACAAATGTGTTCTGAGTATAATGTTTCTCATTGCAGTGAATCGCACCATGGTCAATATAGTTCAGCAAGTCAGAAACCCAAGCCTCGTCTTTAACATGTCCCTCAGCCTCACTCCCCGTTGCTTAGCTGATCTGTCACCAAGTCCTACAAACTTTACTTCCTCAATAGTTCTCAAATCCCTCCAGTTCGCTCCATCTTCACAGCCACCTCCTTAGTCCAAGCCATTATCTTCAATCATCTAATTACTACACAACTTCTTAGCTCATCTTCAATGTATTTCTTCCTTCTTCCAATCTGTTTTTCATTTTTTTGTTAGAAGATAGTTTTTTCAAAATGCAAATCCAATGACTTTCCATTAACCTTGAGGTATAGAACAAAGTCCCTAGCATGGTCTACAAAACTTTGCTGCTATGGCTCTTTCCTACCTCATTAACACCAAAACTCTCCACGTTCCCCTTGCTCTTTGCATTCCACCACAGTGGCCTTCGTACATTTCTTGACACACCATCATAGACAGAATAATGCGCCCTCGACAGATGTCCACATTTTAATCACTGAAACCTCTGAATATGATACCTTATATGGCAAAAGAGACTTTGCAGATGTGATTAAGTTGGGGATCTTGAGAAGGGGTGATTATCCTGGATTATCTAGCTGGGCCTGATGTAATCACAAGGGTCCACATAAGAGGAAATCAGGAAGGTCACAGGAAGAGAAGGAGATGTGATGATGAAAACAGGGCAGAGAGATGTGAGGAGGAGGCTGTGGGCCAAGGAACGCAGGAGGCCTTGAATAGCTGGAAAAGGCAGGGAAATGGAATCCCCCTGCCCAAAGTCTCCAGAAGACATGCAGCCCTGCCACCACCTTGATTTTAGGACTTCAGAACTGTAAGATGATAAATTTGTGTTGTTTTAAGCCACTAAGTTTGTGGTAATTTGTTATAACAGCAACAGGAAACTAATAACACAAACTATTGAGGTGAATATCTTCAGTTTGCCCTTGCAGATTTACTCTCCACCCATCCTGCTCAAGGTTGACCTGTGTGTTCTGCACCAGTGGGCTCTCTTACCTTCTGGTCCTGGTTGGGCTTGGCCAATGGGAGACACACACAGGATATTGGAGGGTGGGAGGAAGTGAAGTCGGGCTATTTCTTTCTCCTGTTACCATACTGCTGGAACTCTATGGGCTAGTTGCATACCCAGCCTGCAGGCCACAGCTCCTGTCAGATGGCCCTGACCATACCTGCTTCAGGTCCCAATAACTGCTTTCTCCCCTTACCTCTTTAAGCTGGGGTGGTGTGGTGGTTAATGGCTCCCTGCTATTGCTAGCCTAGGGTACTGCACTATTTTGTCCTACTTTCCCTATAGACTGGCCTGGTCTTGTTAAATAGTCTCTTTATTAAGCACTCCTGAAATTACCCAGTTTGCAAGGGCCATCTGTTTCCCCACAGGATGCTGACTAATACAGACCTCGTTCTATTGCCTTCTGCCTCAGGGCCCTGGTGAATGCTGCTTCCTTTGCCAGGAAAGCCCTTCTCCCCAAGTGTACTGTCTTCCTGTATTAACCTTCAGAATTATTAAGAAGCACTTCCTCAAGAAAGTCTTCCCTTCCCCTCAGACAAAGTCAGGTATTCTACAACCTCAAAACACTATGTATCTATGAATCTATACTTCATATCACTTCTTACGATTTTAGCCTTATAGTTGTTCATGAGTTCGTTTGGTTATGGTCTATCTTTCCCTCTGAAGCTGCATTATCCTACACAGTAGCCACTAGCCACACGTGCCTGTGGAGCCCTTGGAATGGGGCTAGCATAACTGAGGAACTGAATTTTAAATTTTACTTAATTTTAATTAATTTAAATTTGAGAATGAATAATAAAATTTTTGGAAAACTTGTAAGCATGTTTGGAACCCCTTGGGGATGTGAATCTATTTTATCAACTGTAAAATTTATGAAATCTAAATACAGATCAAATATTTCCGATGAAATTTAGAATCTGAATAGAGATTGGCTGTACGTATAAAATACACACTGGCTTTTGAAGACAGTACAGAAAAGAATGTAAAATGTCTCTGCTTTGAAATGTTGATTATGTGTTGAAACAATAATGTTTTGGATCTATTGTGTTAACTAAAATGTATTATTAGAACCAATTTCACCTGTTTCTTTTTACCTTTTTAAAACACAGCTACTAGAAAATTTAAAATTACATGTGTGGCTCACATTGTTGTTTCTGGGACAGTGCTTCTCCAGACTAGAGTGTAAGATTCCAGAGCGCAGTTTTCTCACCCTGTATCTTTCTGCATACCACCTGATGCTTACTAGTGCTGCACGAATATTTAATACATGGGGAAATGAACGGAAGTGTGTGTACTCTTACAAAGCAGAGTGGACTTAGGGAGCAACCTCACCTTTAGTATCAACAGACTTCTAGTCTGTGTCTTAAGAGTCAAAGTTTTAGCGGCAACAGTGATAACCTATATGTTTAATGAGGTTCTGGTGTGTTTCTATCTCTTGGCAGTTAAGACGCTGACAGCCTGGTAGGTAGAGTTGCCATGGCTAAGCGATGACAAACTAGACCATATCCTGTAATAGGGTCGGGTGTGTGCTGGGAGTAGTGGAGCAGACTTTGCTGCACTTGGCAGGAAGCAGGCTTCTAGGTGGTTTCCAGAGAACATGAGGGCCAAGTATGCCAAAAAGTCTCAGGCACTCATGTGTAAGAGTATACCGGGGCTGCTAGCTGCCAGCACTGTGCGCTTCCCCACAATGTCCACGTTTCCTCTTGGTGATTCTTCCCTTCTTTTCCTCGAAAGGTTATCCTTGTCATTTTACTCTGGTTTTACTCAGCCTAATCCTACAGTCTTACCCAAGACCCTGCATCCAGCTGGGGATGTTTGTTTTGTGGACAGCAGGCCTCTGCTTACCTGAATGGACTTTTTTCAAAAGGAGATGGGGCAGCTTGGTTGGGGTGGGAAATAGATCATTTGGTTTTTGTTGGAAGGAAGTCAACTGTGTTAATAAGAGCTCTGTATCTCAGGCCATCCATGTCCACCTGTTCAGCCCCAAGCTCCTCTTTTCAACTTGCAAAAAGGCATCCTTCCACATAGCTCATCTCTCGCCCTCTGCTCAGCCCTCCTCTCCTTGAGAAGAAATGCACATAGATGCAGGCAAAACAGTGACTCACGTCTTTAGGATTAAGGTCCCTCGAACGTGCACTCTGCCTGTCCGACTAGTAACGCTGTGAGGTCTGAGTCATCAGAAGGCTCCCGGGGGACTTCCCATGCTGGCCCCGCCTGCCACTCTGCCCATCTTCCCACAGTTGTCACAGAGCTCACGTGAGCCACAGCCAGCAGCTTATTTTCATTCATTCCCCTCTCTACATCCTCTTTAGTGCACTGACCTACTTAAGTTAAAGGGAAATACAAACCTCCGAGGAAATTTGCTAACAGCTGTTTCCTGGGTAGAATTAGGTTGGGCATGTGTGTGAAAGAAGCTCTAAGAATCATTTTGGCTGGAGATGAAAATGGAAAAGGAGGGACAGAAGGTTACAAAAAAAAAGTGTCACAGTCTTCCAGGGGAAGTGACTGGAGACTGATGGTGGCAGGGAGGGCTGGGGAAGAAATAGTTCCTCCAGGGCAGTTCTAAACTGGCATTTAGATTTTCTGTTTGGTCCCTTTGCTCAGTTTCCTTCTTAGAAGCTCTACTCCTGGGGCCACAGGTCTAAAGAGTATCAGCATCCAGATAAAGCAGATTAAGCCAAACCATTATTGGAAAAAATTACATACTTTTAGTAGGCTGATAATATTCTGACATATATATAAAAAACAGCACAGTTGGGAAAATAATGTAAGGATAGCAGATGGCAGGTGGAAACAGCTTCAGACCAAGTGTCAAAACACCTAAAATTTTATCTTGGACTTTCTAGGAACTGGCTGTGTACCTTAAGCAAGTCATTTTGACCCCTCTAAGCCTCATTTTTCTCACCTGTAAAATGTGTGGTTTAAACTAGATGATGGCTAAGATGTTTTTTAGCTTTTAAATTCCTTGAAACACATAAAATTATTCACCTGTTGGCTAAGATAGCTAACAATTGCTATTATTTAGTAAAGTTGTTAACAAGTAGTCAGATTGATTTATGTTTTTTCCTTCTCCTTTTTTGGTGGAGGTGTTTCATAGTATGGCCAAAAGGTGGGGCACAGAAAAAAATCAAAGATCCAAATAATCCCTGAATCAGACAATGGGCCTCTGAATCATGGACAGCTGATTGGCTATGGATTGTAGAGTCCTTTTGGCGATGTCTGGTATGAGTCATAAGCCTCACCGTTCAAGGCATCCAATACCATGAAGCTGTCCTTTCCTTATCTATTTGTGTGGTATGAAGGAGGACCAAGTACCTCCGTGAGTAACAGCGCCAAAGTCCTGGCTGAGCCCTAAAGTGCACTCTGTTGTCTTCATTCAATTGTAATGGTGTGACAAGAGTGGGCACTGAATAATGTTTGAAGCTAAATTCCACAACAAACTATCTGGTATTTATTAGTAGAACTGTCAAAACTAGTTCCGGCAGATAAAAGTACTGTTAGGTCAGTTTATAAGCTTAAACTTACAGTGTTAGAGAATTTTGGAGCTCAAAGAGACTGGAATCCATCTGATCTAATACTAATACTTGCCCAAGACTACAAATTTATTAGTGCAAAGCCAGGACTAGAAAATGCTAGACAGGCCTGTGGTCTTTCTACTGTAGTATATTGCTCATGTAAGAACCTGAGTATGTTTTGAATACAATTAATTAATTTTAAATATGCAATGCATGCACTACAAAATTTAAAGGACACAAAGGGTTTACAGTGAAAAGTTGGTCTCCTACTCACTGTTGTCTCTAACTATGTAGGTCTCTTACCTTTTTGACCAATCTGGAATTTATTTTATTAATAGTTTAGGGTGTGAGGTAGGGATCCAATTTTATTTTCTCTCAGATGGCTATCCAGTTATTTTTCTAGTTGATAAGCTGTGTTTCCTCATTCATGCTTCTTTTTTGGAATTTTCATATTTATTTTTGCTTTTTTCCCCCCCCCGTATGAACTTGAGAATCAGCTTGTACATTAAAAAAATTCTGTTAGTTTTAAAAAATGTTATTGTGTTAAATTTAAAGATTAATTTAGGGGGGAATTGACAGTTTAATGAAGGCTGCTGTGGAGCGTCAGGTCATCCTTTCCTCCCTGATAAAAAGAAACATGGTAAGAGACGTTGTCCTTTCTGCCTTTTGGTGTGGTTCTGTGAGGGTGTCATTGTTACAACCTCAAACACCACACCTTACCTCACTCCTTATACTAGAATACATTCCAGCCACACTGGCCTCCTTGCTGTTTCTTCAACTCGATTGGCATGTTCTTTCTGCTCAGAGCAGAAATCTGCGTGGCTCATTCTGTCATCTCCTTCAACTGTCACCTTCTCATTGAGCCTTCCCTGACCACCCAATTTTAAATCACTCTTGCCTCCCACTCTGAGCTCTCCTAATTTTCCTTATTCTGTTCTACTTTACTTTTCATACTGCTTATTGCCTTCTCATATACTAGGTAATTTACTTAATCATGATGCTTATTATTTATTGTGTCTCCACCACTAAAATGTAAGCCTCAAGAGAGCAGCAATTTTTGTTTATTTTATTCACTGCCATATCCTAAGTGCCTAGAACTCTGCTTGGCCTACAGTAAATGTTCAATAAATATTTATCTAATTGTACTAAAGAAACTATATATTTAATAAGATATTTTATTAAGAACAAACATAGTATTTTTATCAAATATCAAATATATTTTCAGCATCCCTGGAAATAATCATATGATTATTTTCTGTTTCATTCCCAGACATAGTACATTATATATATTACATTTCCTAATAGTGAAATATCCTTGTATTTCTGCAATAAACCCCACTTAGTCATGGTGTATTATTCTCTTATGAGCTGCCTGATTTTGTTTGCTATTACATTTATTATATTTAGGTTTTTGAATTGATACTAAAAGTGAGATTGGTGTAAAGTTTTGTCATGACATCTTTGGCTTTGTTATTACTGTTATGCTAGCTTCAAAAAATAATTTAGATAGAACATCCTCCTGCCACACTTTTTTTTAATGGTCTAGTATAGTTCAAACAGCATAGGCTTTATTTTTCTTTAAAGTATGGTTACTTAGACATTCTTTAAAAAATTTTTTTTTGTTTGTACAAATTTATGGGGTACATGTGCAATTTTGTTACATGCATAGATTGCATAGTGGGCAAATCAGGGCTTTTAGGGTATCCATCACCTGAATAATGCACATTGTACTCATTAATTTCCACTTATGCATTCTTATGATTGTAATCTCTGGGTCTTCAAATTTTCTATTTTGTTATGCTCAGTATTATAAATATATTATTTTGCATTTACATACTCAAAATTAAGTTAGAGTTAATTATCTCAGGAAATTATCAAGAACAAATCATCCTATACCATATATTCTTTTAAACTAAATTTCAATTAATGAGAGTTTGGGTTAACATTCTGTGACCTTCTTCCTTCCTTTCTTTTCTCTCCATCCTTCCTTCCTTTGAAATAACCAGATCTTTGCTCAGGATTTAGCTTTATTTTTTTGCACTGGTATGTTAAAAAAAAACTCCAAAACCAAAAACCCAGCTCCTAAACTATGTATTCTCCTTCTTGAATGTTCACATAATTCTAAAGCAACAAATTCCTTATCTTCTAGGTGATAAAACTGAGGCTCAGAAAGTTCAAGTTTCCTTGCCTGGGCTTTCAATCTCATAGGAGAGTCAGAATTAGATCCTGTATCTCCAGCACCCTTTGCATCACACCGCTGTTTCCCTCAGTTGGTTCTCTCACTGTCTGTGTCCCCTGTCCTGCTTTTCCTGCCAAGCCTCCCATCCACTAACAAATGTCAAATATCAAGTATGTGCCAGTCATTGTTCAAGGTGTTAGAAGATGTGAAGATGAACAAGGTAGTCTTTGTTTTCTAGACATTTACAGTCTAGTAAGGGACTCAGGCAAGTAAACAAATGACGATAATACAGTGTGAAGATGATATGTATAAAATGTAAATGGGCAGAAAAAGCAGTGGAGAGGGGGCTACTAAATGTAATTGGAGGGCCAGGAAGAGCTTGGCAGAGTCTTGGACTTGGAGGCCTGGCACGAAGGATTCTGCCCATGTTTGCCATTCCTTGAACTCAAATGTTCTATCCATTTATCATACATATCTAAAAATATTCTCATTCCGGGGAGCCACAAACCTGTGATTAGAGGCCTTATATTCCCTGTGCTACAATATCCATCATTCTTCCTGTTTATTGATACATTCTGGGCCCTAAACCACTTTGGAGTTCTCCATCTGATATGGCATCTACTCTCAGATCCTCTAGATAGAAATGTCCCTTTGGCAATGTTCAAAGCCTTAAGCAGTTCTAGGGAGTAGGAATTTAAACTTGAGAGGGCAGAAGATGAAGATGTTTACTTTTGTGTTTAAAACAAGGAACCTCTCTGGCAGTTGATCAAACCTTGCTCACTTAGTACTTTGAGGCTAATGCCATTGATTTATCTATCCTAAGTATTTCTCAGTTTATTTATTTTTACCATCAAATTTTTAAATTTTATTTAAGACATTGTGGGTGCCTGCTGTGTGCTTATCTCTGGATAAGAGCATTGTGGGGGATATAAAGAATTAGAAGACATGTTCCTTGCCTGAAAGAGTTTTCAGTCTAGCTGGGGAGACAAGGTGTTAGAAACCAAAGAGAAACGATAAAGCAAGTCACTGTGTATATATGTCTGTAATTGGTAGGATAGATAATTATTACTATTGAGTGCAGGAGGGGGATGCTTGCTATAGAATATACCAGTTCTTATTTGCCCATCTTTAAGCCTATGATGGTTAATTCTGTGTGTCAACTTGGCCAGGCTATGATACCCAGATGTGTGGTCAAACACCAGTCTAGATGTTGCTGTGAATGTGTTTTTTAGATGTGCCTTACATGTAAATCAATGGGCTTTGAGTCAAGCAGATTGCCTTCTATAATGTGGGTGGGCCTCATTCAGTCAGTTGAAAGCTTTAAGAGAAAAGACTGAGGTCCTCTGAGGAGGAAGGAATTCTGCCTCTAGACTGCCTTCAGACTGGAGGCTGCAGCAGCAACTCTTCCCTGGGTCTCCAGCCTGCTGGCCTGCCCTGCAGATTTTGGACTTGGCAGCCCCTATAATCACAACAGCCAATTTCTTAAGATGAATCTCTCTCTCTCTCTCTCTCTCTCTCTCTTCTGTCTCTCTCCTTACCTCCTTCTTGTTTTCTCTCTTTCTCTCCATCCTATAGGGTCTATTCTTTGGAGAACCCTGACTGACACAAAGCCCAAAGATTCTCATTTTCAGGCTCTTTCTACCTGGTTCCTAAAGTAAGAAAAGCTCAGCCTGGTATATATTAATGTTCCCACTGAGAGGCAATCTCTCTCACTCATTTATTATTGAAGAAAAATTTCATTAGCTATCTATTAGTATGAGGGATTAAGAGTATAGGGTTGGAAACCAGCCTGTACAGATTTATTTTATAGTATTAATTCCAATTTTTTCATCTGTTAAGTGGGAATAATAATTATACCTACCTTTTATGGTTTCTTTGAAGAATAATGGAGTTAATAAAAACATGCTAAGTGCTTTGAACAGCCCCTGGAACTCAATACAGTTGTGCTCAATGCATGTTAGCTGTCTTGATTATGACTGTGTGCCGGGGCACTGTGCTTGGCTTTGTAGAAACAATGGTAAGCATTAAACAGAGTTAGCCCTTAAGTGGCTTATGAACAAGTGCCAATAGAGTATGCTAAGAATATTGGTGGAGGTGAACAGGGCCACAGGCTGTTCGGGGGAGCACAGAGCAGGTGCTCAGGACCCTGAGTAGTCCAGACAAAGAGAATCTGTGGCCCCTGAGCGGTGAAAGGCAGTGGGAGTAACCTGTTGGAGGCTGGAAGCTGAGACGCTGTGTGTTATTCAAGGGAACTGTTTGCTTGGAGTAAAGACTGTGAGAGTAAGCTGGTGGGAGACAGGGGGGAAGAGATAAGCCTGGGGCCAGATGCTGGAGGGCTTTGTATATAAGAGATCTATCTGATTTTTATCTTGCTGCTAAATTAGGATTTCCACTCCCACAAGGGTTTTAGGCCCTTTGACGCATTCTAGAAGGGGAGGCACGTGGCAAAACAAAGAGGCACAATCGTACATATACAAATGAATAAATGAATGAATCAATGCTGGTTTTATTCTTTTGGTAGAACAATTAGTTGACCTGAATTATGGGAGTGTGACCTTCCTATAGAGTGGTGGATCTCAACTGGGGTGGTTTTGTCCCCCAGAGGGGACATTTGGCCATGCTGGGAGACATTTTTGTTTGTCATAGCTGCGGTAGGGAGGTACTACAGGCATGTAGTAGGTAGAGGCCAGGGATGTTGCCAAAAGTTCTACCATGTGCCTGACAGCCCCTGACAATAAATCATCAGGTTCAAAATGCCAGTAGTGCTGAGCTTGACAAACCTGCTGTAAAGAGACAGTGAAAAATAAGGTTGCAAGAGGGGGAGTGCACCTTACAGCACACCTTTAATAACCTGGTAAATATTTTGGACTATTCTCCAGGCCATTAGGAAGCCTGTGGAGGTTATTGAGTAGAGAGTGATGATGAAGGTCATGTTCAGGAGGATTAATCTGGCTGTTGTGTTCAGAATACATTACAGGGTAGGAGGGACCCAAGGCAGGAGGATCACGCAGAAGGCTATTGTGATCGTTCAGACTGCAATGTTAAGAGTCTAAGTGATTGGCAGAAGATGGAGAGACAAATAATGAAAACTGATGGACATAGGAAGCCTGGAGAGGAAGCTATTTTGGAAGAAGATAATGTGTTATTTAACAAAAAATCCATTTTAGTGTAACAGTGCAATTCATGCAGAAATATCTCCTAGGCAGGAAAGAAGACAGGACTGGGGATATAGGAGTCTCTGGCCTAGAAGTGACAGGCAGAATACTGGTGGTGGACTTGTTCTTCTGGGAAAGGAGGTGACGACAGAAAAGCAGTAGGCTGAGGACTGAGAACAGTTCATGGTGTCTCTTCTCTTCCCCTGTTTTAATTTTTTTCCTTAAAGAACCCACATTTCCTAGCAATGTTGTAAATGAGAGGTATGCAGACAGGTGCTGTTCCCAGGTATTCTGACTCTATCGGTGTTCAAGGCCCTGAGCAACTGTTTATTGAACTGATGGGCCGGTGCTTCCTGGAAGGTTGACTCCTGCTGGAAAACCAATCACTGAAACCGAGCCTGATCATCTTAATGTTTCTTGTTACTTTTGGTCCTCATCAGGCCAGATAGTACACTCATGATCACAAACAACATTGGCTAGACCCCCTCCTCTTTTGCCAACACCTGAGTTGGTGGCATTGCATAGATGTTTTCCTAGATCCTATTTTTATAGAGTATTGATCACTGCCTTTCCTGATGTGGGGTTTCCCCATATATTACTAGTATTTTTCTCTCTCACAAACCATATTAACCACATAATTCTAGAGTCTTTGCAAGTTGAAAACTTGATCTGAGTGTGTAGCAATGCAATAAAGAAGAGGGTGTTGAGGAAAATAGACTATTTTGTTTGGTTTAAACAAGAGAAAAGCCATTAAAATGGGTTTTTTAGTCAAGCATTACATAGCTAATGTTTTAAATGGTTATTATACAGTAGATAGTGGCCATCTGTTATTGATCTCTGATAAGAATTTAACATAATAATACCATGTAATATAAAAACTTCTAAAATTTAAAACTCAAGACAGCCTTCTACAGTAGGTAGTGTTAGCCATTTCGCAGGTGAGGAAGCTGCAGCTCAGAGAATTGAATGTTCAAGGCCTTAGAGGAAAATGGTAGCAGAAGGCCACGGTTCTTTGTGTCCCAGCTGCTAGGTAGTGTAGACAGAGTTACTAGATAGAATTTGTGTGTGTGTGTGTGTGTTCCCCACTTTTTCCTCTTTTTCACAATTGGTGTCATAGTAATCCCCATTTCTGCTCTTTTTCTGAGATTATTCTATATCAGAACATGTAAAACGTCTTGTCCTTCTCTTTAGTGGCTGCGTAGTAGTCTATTTTAATGCACGTAACTTAATTTGTTTATTCAGCATTTAGGTTTGTTCCCCCGTTCTTTTTCTATGAAACAATGTGCTGCTGTGAAGAACCTTGTGTATAAATCAATTTGCGCATAAGTGACAAATACAACTGGAGAATAAATTCCTGGAGGTGGAAGGGTGAGGTCCAAGAGTACATGGATTTGTAATTTTGACAGATACTGTAAACCACCCTCCATAGAGGATACACCCAATTTACACTCCCACAAACAATGGACAGGATTTTTCTCGTGTTCTTAAACCTATTTTTTTCCTGACAGATAAATCATAGCTTCTTGCACTTTCCTTTTTATGGTGTGGTTGAATATGTGAGGGCTGTCAGGAAAGTATCCAGCCATGTAACCAGTCTTGTTATGTTAACAAGGGCTGGATACTTTCTGGACTGCCCTCGTATGTCTTTTCATATGTTCAAGAGCCATTGGTATTTTTAAACTCCTCCAGGCCTTGTAAACCTAGGAAAGGTCTAGTGTGGCCCTAGATTCACTGTGTCAGTAGCTTCTTGCTGATGAGCAGGACCTCAGCCTTCTTTCTTTTTGATGATGTTTATTGAATGATTGGCCAAGAGTTCCCCCTTTTTGTCGCTCTGCAAGGGCTCCCTCTGAAAAGAGGGTATGTCAGCCCCTGCAGGTCCTTCTGTCATCTTCTGCTCCTGCTGTTCCTTCTCCCTCGCTAAATTCACCTGCCTCAGGCTGCTGATGGGCAAGTGCCACATTTGATGCCACACCCTGGCCACCAGCCTCCATTGTAATGACCCGGTCTCCACCTCTGACTTTCTTGGGTATCTGTTGCCATCCAGCACCATCTAGAATGCCGTACTATTTTTGCCTACCTAATCTTAATGCTGCTAGTCCTCTGTTTAGCCATCCATGTGATGGCATCTACCCCCTCTTTGAGAGTGTGCTGTGTACCCAGCACTGTGCTAAATGCTTTGCAGGAATTCTCTCATTAAGCCTTTATAAGAACCCTATTTTATAGACGAAGAAACTGAAGCTCAGAGAGGTTAAATAAACTTCCCGAGGGCAGACAGGTAGTGTGATGGTTAATTTTAGATGCCAACATGACTGGGTTAAGGGATACTCAAATAGTTGGTAAAACATTATTTCTGGGTGTGTCTGTGAGAGTGTTTCCAGAAGAGATTAGCATTTGAACCGGTAGACTGAGAAAAGAAGATCCTGTGACCAAGGTGGGCAGACATCTGATCTACTGAGAGCTGAGACGGAACAAAAAAGCAGAGGAAGGATGAATTTGCTCTTTTCTAGGGCTGGGCCATCCCTCTTCTCTTGCCCTTGGATATGGGAGCTCCTCTGGTTCTTGGATCTTTGGACCTGGGGACATAACACCAGTGTCCCTTCCCGACCCCAACCCAGGTTCTCAGGCCTTTTGCTTTGGACTGAGGGTTACACACTGCCAGCTTGCAGATGGCACACCATGGGATGTCTTGGCCTCCATAATCACGTGAGCCAATTTCCATAATAAATTCCCTTTTATATATCTCTATATACCTGCTATGGTTTGAATATTTGTCCCCTCCAAAACTCATGTTGAAATTTAATCTCCAATGTGGCAGTATTGAGAGGTGGGGCCTTTAAGAGGTGATTGGGTCATGAGGATTCTGCTGTCATGAATGGATTAAAGGGTTGATGGATTAATAGGTTATCAGGGAGTGGGACTGGTGGCTTTATAAGGAGAGGAAGACAGAACTCAGCTAGCATGCTCAACCCTTTTGCCATGGTGATGCCCTGTGTCACCGTGAGACCCTGCAGAAAGTCCCTACTAGCAAGAAGGCCCTCACCAGATGTGGCCTGGACTTCTCAGCCTCCGTATCTGTAAGAAATAAATTCCTTTTAAAAAATAAGTTACCCAGTTTCAGGTATTTTGTTGTAAGTAACAGAAAAAGGACAAAGACAATATCCTATTGGTTCTGTTTCTCTGGAGAACCCTGACTAATATGGGTAGTAAGTGGACTCCATTTCACTCTCAAGTGCATGTTGCTAATTGCCCTATGGTGGTGCTAAGCAGACCTTGACCTCCGGAATTTATGGGGTTTGTCACCATCTCTCTCTCTCTAGCTCACGTGCACCTTTCTGTCTTTTTCTCTGTGCCTTCTTCTGCACGTTGGCCAGGTCTGTTTTCTGGGGCATGAGGGATGAGTAAAAGTAGAAACCACTAGAGGGGTCCTCTGACATAGGAGCTAGAGCCCACAGTGGTCCAGGTCTGGAGTTTTACCATTCGGATCTTTTTTCCCTAGGGCACTTACACCCTGGGGCGGGGGGAACGGGGAGCCGAGGGGATGGAGAAGGAGGACAAGTGGGCTCACGTCGTGCAGAACCCACCCCTCCCATTCAGCGCCGCTGTGCAGTCGGGCCTAGGCCACCATTGCACACTTCTGCCTCACTCAGGGAATTTTTCCCTCAGGAGCCTCTTTGTCCTCATTGTATTCTGGCTTCTCTCAGGCATCCCAGGCCAGCAAATCCACATATAAGAGGATCCCTCGTATTGTTTGATCTCAACAGATTCCCCAAGGGGCTCCCAGGGTCTAGCAAATTAGGGGCGGTCACTAGACCATTGTTTAAGGGTTCCCGAAGGTTCCCACTGAGTATATGGAAGGTCAACAGCGTGTGTGGCCAACTGCACGTACTGATGTTTCAGGGCCTTAACCCTGCTGCTGCCAAACCATCCCATTATGTAATCTGTCCCCTCATCAAAGCTGCGTTCTGTGGTCTTGCCTGGAGGCAGGGCAATGAACTAGACTCTTAACGTTGAGTTCACTTTCATCGGTGTTTCTGGCCCCATGTTCCCTTACCTGGGTTTCTGTCCTTAGTGCCGCTGCCGCTGTCTCTTAATTGTTCAGTCTGATCCCAGGGCCACCGCCCTGGGCAGCTGCTCCTTCACACTCTCATTCCAGACGGTGTGGCTCACCCCTTCCCTCCCAGCTGCCCTTCTCAGACGTGCCTTATGCCACCCCTTCAGCCAGCATTCCCAGCTCGCACTCCAGAAGCCCTTCCCAACGCTCCTTTCCCCTCATCTCACCCTCAGAGGCAGCTCGGACTCTGGTCCCGCCTTCAGGTGGTTCAACAGCTGCTTGTCTCCAGCTTCTCTGTCGCCCGGAGCCACAAGCAGGACCGAGAGCTCACTTACCCGGGCTTGGAGGGTTGGCAGCCAGGAACTGCAGGGCCATCGCTCCACAGTGGTTCCATTCACTGTTTTTCCCAGAGTGGAAGTGGGAAAACAGGGCTACTGAGGTTGAAAGAAACAACAGTGTCCTCTGATCTCTTCAGCTCCCAGCTATGGCCGGGACACGCATTACCCTGCCTACACGCAAGGGTCTGGCAAGACGATCTCTTCAGGTCCCTCCCCTCTCAGAGAGAGGTGGGCCTATACTACCCATAGGTGTCCACACACACACACACACACATACACACATGGGCAAACTCGAAAGTTCCAGTGTTTTTGGAAAAAGAAAAAAAATCCTTTCCAGTAGAAGAAGATTTATTTTGTAACTTACAGCACCAACAATTTCTTTGGCTGAAAATAGGGTTGGTTTTGAAGGGCACAGCATAGTGGAGGGACACAGTGTGGTGCAGTGGGCTTGGGGGCTTAGTCCGTTCTGGCTGCTACACCAAAATACCATAGGCTTATTGACAACAGAAATTTATTTCTCGCACATTTGGAGGCTGGAAAGTCCAAGATCAAGGTGCTGGCAGATTCGGTGTGTGGCGAGGACTCGCTTTCTCATAGACAGCACCTTCTTGCTGTGTCCTCACAGGTGGAATGAGCTTCCTCCAGCTTCTTTTATAAGGGCACTATCCCATTCTTGACCAGCTTCTTGACTTAATCACCTCCCAAAGTCCCCACCTCCAAATACCATCACACTGGGGATTAGGTTTCAACATATGAATTTGGTGGGAACATAAACATTCAGTCTATAGCAGGGGCCCAGAACCCAGGTCTAGTCTACTAACTTGTGTCACTTTACTCTCTGAGCCTCAGGGTTTTGCATCATCTGTCGGTGATGGGGTTGAGCTAGTGGTCTCTGCAGTTCCTCTTAGCTATGATATCCCAGGAAAAGCAAGCAATTGTTAGCCTTCACTGAGGCAAATAACCAGACGCTCTAGCTTTTAGCTGTAGGGGAAAGAGAACACATCTTTCCCTGCATGGCCTACCCCAGATTTTCTCAATCTTGGCCTTATTGACATTTTGGGGCCGGGCACGGTGGCTCACACCTGTAATCCCAGCACTTTGGGAGGCTAGAGATGGGAGGATTGCTTGAGGTCAGGAGTTGGAGACTGGCCTGAGAAACGGTTAGACCCTGTCTCTACTAAAAATAGAAAAATTAGCTGGGCGCAGTGGTGCGGGCCTGTAGACCTAGCTACTCGGGAGGCTGAGGCAGGAGGATCGCTTGAGCCCAGGAGTTTGAGGTTGCCGTCAGCTATGATGACGCCACTGCAGTCCAGCCTGGGTGACAGAGGGAGACTCTGTCTCAAAAAAAAAGATATTTTGGGCCAGATAATTCTTTGTTATGGGGGCTATCCTGCACAGCGTGGGATGTTTAGGAGCATCCCTGTTCTCCACCCACTTGATGCCAGTAGCACCACCCCCCACCCCCCACCAGTTGTGACCATCAAAAATGTCCCCAGACACATTGCCAAGTGGCTCCTAGGGTGAGGGCAAAATCTCCTCTGGGTGAGAACCACTGGTCTACCCTTATGCAAGTTGCACAAAATTTCTTCCTGAAGCAAATTCTTCCTTCCAAGGAATCCAGACAGTAGACCACAAAGGGTGCTGCTCTTTGCAGTTTGTAAGCTGAGGGCTGTGGACACAGACCACAGCAGGCTTAGCAGCCTTTTCATTGTGGGTTTCCCGGAATATTGTATCCTAGGAACTTTAGAGGCCTCGGGCAAGCATTTCTCTGTGTTTGCTCTAGCCTTGAGTATCTTCATTTTGGTAACCTCGAAAACAGTGGTGGCTAATGAGTGTCTTGAAGCTCTGGAAGAGATTGATGTATGATCAACATAAAAAAATGTTTTCTCTAAACTTTTTTCGGAGAGACAAGGAGACTCTGTAAATGACTACAAGAAGCCTATCTTAGTCTAAACTCTGACAATTCTCATCTTTGCTCTGGGCTGCTTGTGTCAGGTGAGGCGTGCCTTCACTCGGAGGGTCTGGGTGCTGGTTAGACAGGGTGCTAGGGATAGAAGTGGCAGGGTTTTGAAACTGTGTTCACCGGTGGAACCCGAACAAAACTAATCCACAGAGCTACATAATTGCGGAGGATAGACTGCAGGAGGAAGAAATGTGGATTGTGTAAGCAGTTTCTCCTCAGAAAACAGTACCACACAGCTCAACTTAAATAGATCCAGTTTCTGAGGTGCTTACAAGGAGTGCTACCCTCAAGGGACAGACGGCAGGCAGACTGTGGGGTTCACCCCCATCCCCACAGTCAAGGGTCTGTGAATCCAGGCTGGCCCGGAGAGGGGAGAGGTTGGGGAGAGACTTCATTGAAGGCCAAATGCAGCTGAAGGGTGTGTGGGGAGAGGCTGGGGAGGAAGATGCTGGGCCCAGCTGCAGCGCCCAGCCCTCTGCCCTCTTAGCTGCTGATTTCTGTAGAGGGGGCCTCATATATTTCCAGCAAAAGCTTATAGTGCCACCCCCTCCCCATCCATCTGGTTCTTGCACTAGCATCTCCTCCTGTCTTCCTAACTTCTCATCCCTGAACCAATAGCCCATCTTGTCTGCGATCCCCCAGGTTGAGGAGACAGGGACAGTCCGCAGATACAATGCAAGGAGTGAGGAGTGTTCGAAGCTGTGGTTGTTTTTATTCCCCTGTTGCTGCCCCCTCCCCCCACATTCTCCCCTGGTCTCTGCCTGCTCAGTCTCTCTGTACCTTACTCCTAAAATCTGTTTCTGAACTTCTATCCTTTCCCTGTGGCTTCCCTCTTCCCATCTCATCTAACTTCTGATTGTCCTTTACAGCTTCATTCAAGTGCTCCCTCCTCTGGGAAGGCCTCCTGCCATCCTAGGCTGTGTTAGAAGCCCCCCATCTTGTTACTACAATGGTAAGTACTTCCGTTTTTCGAAGGGCTTATACTATTTAGTCAATATCTGTTTTTATGGTTATCTTTCCCCACCATTTGCTAAGGGTAGAAATAAAATCATTTATTTCTATATATTTTAGACCTTTTAGTCGTAGCTCACAGTAGGTCCTGAATAAATATCTGTTGACCAAAATTAATAAAGAGAAAGGGCCCATCAGAATCTCCTGGGTGGGGATTTCAATATATACATTGCCAGGCTCAACCCCTAGATATATATATGCGTGTGTGTGTATATTCTCTGGGTCTGGACTGAGGTTCTCAGATCTGCCTTTTGAAAAAGCCCCCTGTGATTTTAAGGTTCACTCATGGTTAAGAACCACTGATATAACTGACTCTACTTTTCCACCCACTCTAAAACCCAGAGAGGGGAAGTGACTTGCCCAATGTCACACAGAATTGAACTAAGTATCCAGGTATTCTCGCTTTCAATTCAGCACCCTTTCTTTGACATTTTAAAGATGAATAGAGAAGTGTTGTGAAGAAGAGATTTGATGAGACATGAAACAAAATATCAGTATGAGACGAAAGTTCTCTGGTTCCTCATTAACAATAATGATCATTAGTGATAATAAGCCTCATTGTATTTGGAAGTATAGACCCTACTCATGATGGTGCAGATGTTTGAGGAAAAAAACATGAGCGCACTCAGCTGGTGGCAGCGTGGGAATGACGCAGCCCAGATGGGCAGTGACCTCATGTGCAACAGCCAGTTAATGGACAAGCTAGGCCTAGAATCTAGTTTCCCGACTGCCAAGTATATGCACACTGGTTATACCTGAACAACCTAATAAAATGTTCCTAGGGTATGGGATAGCCTACTGATGCTCCCAGAAGTCCCCAAAGTGTCCCAATCACCCCAATCCATGCCCCAACCTGCCCTGTCCAATCCCTTTCCAATCTTCTCCCACCTTCAGAGTAATTTCTCTAAAGTTCAGCACTGATCAGAGTCTTCCTCCCCACCACAGAAACTTACGCTGGTTTCTCACGTTTATAAAATAAATTCCAGACTCTGCAGCAAGGTACTGCAGGTGTTTTGTGATCCAACCTGAGCCCACGCTCTGACGCCATCTCCCAACCCTCTTCTGCCATGGCTGTGACAGGCACTGTGCTTGCTTATGCTCGTTTCTGACCTTCTTTTTCTGTCTAGCAGAGCCCACCACCAGTTAGAGAGGTTGCCAGCACCAAATACTCACTTTCCCAGCTCGACGGGGCCTGGAGAATAGGCTTGTGAGCCAGCACTGGCCAACAGGACGACGCCGTGGAAGTCTACAGTGGGGACAAAAGGTAGCTCTGGTGAAGATTTTTCTCCTTCTAATACAGAGAGGCCCTTCCATCTTCTTTCCTGTTCTGGAGGACAGAGCATGAGTGCATGGTAACTGAAGCTGTTGCAGCCATCATGCAATCCTGAGGGAGAAATCCAAAGAATCACAAAGAAGCTGCCCCATAGGCCAGACACTACTGGACAACTCAACCAGCTCTGGAACTTCCCACATCTGGACTTGTTGGTGTATACAATATAGAGAAATTATGTAATAATCTTTCTATTTAATAATAACAAATTACCAAATACTAAACTTACACATTCACAGTTATTTAGGTTTTCCATTACTTATGTTCTGCCTGATATAATAGATGCTCTTTGATCAAACCAGGCCTCCGCTCCCTCCCTTGGCCAGCTCCTCAGGAAATGGTGATAAGGGTTAAAATTACAGAAAAGCTCAAGTCTCGCCACCTCCTCTCTGACTCTCTTCTATGCCTGCCTTTCGTGGGCTGGCTCCTGCAGTCGTCTGCTTCCACAGGGCCACTGGGCCCTCCCAGAGAGGAGCACCTCAGTGCCCTTGAATTGGTCACTTGACCACACCCACAACTCTTTCCATCTAATTCTAGACTCTTCCAGGCAAGGAGTTCACTTCTTGTTCTCTGTTTTCTTTTTAACTAGCAATTCAGGCTTGACAGAGTCTGGGTCTCCCCTTAGGGACTTTGGCTTCCTTTAGGGGAGATTTTCTGCCTTCCCACTCAGTGGGGCCTTCTTGGACCACTTGAGGTCCCAATTCCACCTTAGTTAGGGACTTTCACTTGTTTTGACCTTGGTCTTCATGGTTGGAGCTGGGCATTACCACCTTTTATCTCTCTCTACGCTTGAAGGAACAAACTTTTTACTCCAATCAAACCAGTGTACTTGCATGCTTCAGAAAATCAACTTTCTCTTCTACTTCCAACAGCTTCTTCCACCTTGAATGCTGCTACGTGTTAACATCTCCACCTATTGGACTCCTTCCCCTTCTTGAAAACCCCTCCCACATTCATGTCACTTGTGAATTAATCCTTGTACATTCCAGCCACAGAGCACACCTTCCCTTTAGCACTTGTGGGAGTATGTACCATCTGCACCAGCCGGTCACTCCGTGTGTGTGTTACACTGCCGTGTTTTTGGGTTGTGAACATGTGTCTCCCTGCTGGACTGTAAGCTTCCAGGACCACACTTTATGTATCTTTTTAATCCTCTCCAGAGTAGGTGCAGCAGGGCTATCCCAGTCAACAAATACTTGTTGTGCTTGGTGGTGCTATCTCAGGACTTCTTGTTATGCAGAATAATAAATGTAGCTATTGTTCAAAGCTAGTTTTATTTGAGTTTTGCATTTCCTTGTAGTCAAGAGTAGCATAACTAATACATATACCAATGAAGGAAATAGATGTGGGAGTGGAAACGGGGTTTTTCTACAGTTTACTTCAACTTGGGTGGTGTGTGATGGACAATGATTGAGAGAGAGGGGAGGGGAAGAAAGAGTTGGTCCCATAAATATGTACAACTATTATGTATCCACAAAAATTAAACATAAAAAAAATCTAAAAAATCACAACAGGGCAACTGTAGTTAACAATTTATTGTATATTTATTGTATATAATTTGTATTGTAATATATTGTATATAATATTGTATTTATTGTATATATATGGTATATAATTTGTTGTATATTTCAAAATAGGTAGAAGAGTAGATCTGGAAGGTTCCCAGCACAAAGAAATGATAAACGTTCGAGGTGACGATATCCCAATTACCCAGATTTGATTATTACACCTTGTGTGCTTATATCAAAATATCACATGTACCCCATAAATGTGTACAACTATTATATATTCATAAAAATTAAAAATAAAAAAAGAGTTGGGGTGTGTGTGTAAAAGAACAAAGCTAAAGGAAACTAGGAGTGAATGTGCGTACATATGTGTGGGGCAGATGGAGGGTGATGAGGAGGTTTATTTAGAAGCAAGATTAACATAGTGAACTCTACGTTCAGTGTTGCCCTAATATAAATTAGCAAAATCTAGATACTCTTTTTAACAGCAAACATTTCTTGAGTGCCCCACGTATGCTACGTTTGGCTGATAACACTCTATTCCTGAATATGTTAGCTCACCTCATCCAAACCAATGCTTCCTAACATGAAATTTGATTTTACTCTCCGCAGATAAAGCAAATAGTTTTTATTCTCCATTTAGGTCAAAAGCAATTTTGGCAGCAGTTCAAACACTGCTTGGGGCACCAAGAATAACTAGAAGCTTATCTTTGTGAACATCTTTTTTGGGCTTGTTTCTTTCTTTGGTATTTTTCTTCTCTATCCTTTGAATTTTTTTCTTTTTTTATTCTTTTGCAGTTTTTACTTATTTTTCATGACATCTCTCTTCTTTGACATTGCTCTGTGGCTTTTTTTTTTTTTTTAAATCTAGGTCTTTCATTCCTCACTGTGATGACAGTAACATTGCAATAATTCACATTAATGGGGATGGGGAGGTGGGGTCCTTGGAGTAGCAGGAAAGCAGTTTGGTAAAGCATAGGAAGCCTTGGACTACAGTTTAGGAACCCAGGTTTTCATACAGGATTTTATCACTAACTGGCTGGGTGGTTTTGGGCAAAACACAACTTCTGGAGCCTTTAGGGCCTTATCTCTAAGAAGAAGGATTATGCCCAACACAATCTCTAGGCATTGACATTCTATGATGTTTCTAAAAACCTGCTTTATATAAAAAGTGAGATTTGCACTTGTACTTGAAAATATGGGTCTTTGGTGATAATTAACACTGGATTTAAAAGTCATTTTGTACTCTGCAACTTTGTGGTTCCTCGAGCTTTATAAATGAGGACTGGGATTTGGGACCAGCATTTCCGAGGTTGTCACCAATCAAACACCGGAAACGCCTCCAGACAGCAGTCGACTCTGCAGGAAATAGAGAGATAGAATAGTAACAGTCCTTGACTTGTGCTTTTTTTTTTTCTGGTTAAAAAAATAACATGAAATCTACCCTACAAAAACAAAATTTGAAGTGCATAGTACAGGATTGCCAACTATGGGCATGTTGTTGTAGAGCAGATATCTTGGGTGTTTTTTTATCTTGTGTGACTGAAACTTTACACCCATCGCACAGTGACCCCAACGTCCCCCTCCTCCCAGCCCCTGCCAACCACCATTCCCCGACTTTCTGCTTTTATGAGTTTGACTGCTTTAGATACCTCACATAAGTATCATAATCATGTAGTACTCGTCCTTCTATGACGGGCTTATTCCACTCAGCATAATGTCTTCCAGGTTCATCCATGTGGTAACACATGACAAGATTTCTTTCATTTTTAAGGCTGAATAATATTCCTTAATGTAAATGGTCTGAACTAGAATTTTTATGAGTTTGAGACAAACAAAATTAAAACTCACATATTTTGTCTCAACACCCACTGCCGCTCTTGCTGGTCATTCACGGTGCCCGCACCAGCACAATTCTCTGGGCAGATTGGCATACGGCCTACTCCCACCTGAGGATGCCTCTCTTTACATTTTGATGTGTTTCCAATATTGCTTGATTATTCTTTTACTATTTTTTGTGAGAGTTAGGCTTATATAAAACAGGAGTCTTTGTCTGCAAACATGGTTTTTTTGGACTGAAGATCATAGTATTCTGGGATGATCTATATTCTTGTTTTGACTCTGTGCAGCCTTGGGCAAGTCCTTCCCACGATGGGCCTCAGTTTCCTCATCTGTGGAATGAAGGGATTAGACTAGTTGAATGGTTCTCAGTGAAGGCAATTTTGCCCTTCAGTGGACATCTGGCAATGTCTGAACACATTTTTGGTTGTCCTAGTGGGGGAGGGTGCTAGTGACATCTAGTGGGGAGAGGCCAGGGGTCCTGCTAAATATCCTACAGAGCACAGGACAGTACCCCCCACCCCACCCCCAGGAATTTTCTGGCCCAAATATCAACAGTGCTGAGGTTAAGGAATCCTGGACTAGTTGATTTCTAAATTTTCTACCATTTCTAAAAGGCGACAACTCCTTCCACCCCATCCATTTTTCCCTTCACCCTCTTATGGGCTTGGGTCTAAGATAAAACTATAAAGAGTTTATTTTATTTCTTCCTTTTCTTTTCATAGTTTATCCTCCCCAAGCTTTCATGCCCTGTCCTCTTCCTTCCCTGTTTCATAATCTGGGACACGTTTAAGAGACATATACATGTTTTCTCTTTTTTTTTTTTTTTGGTGACATGTACATTTTAACAGGGTTTAAATTCTGGGTGGCAGCAGACTGGTGTGAAGGAGAAAGACATTTTATCAGCCTGGGCCTTTGCTGCCAGACTGTTCCCATCTCATGTTTTGAGTCCCAGTTATGTAAGCTGGCGGGGTGGGTACTATAGTTCAGTGTTAAAATAAGATGATGTTTAGTTTTCAGCCACTGTTAGATTTTGTTCCTTATGCTTTCCTGTCTCGACAGAAGTTTAATGTGTAAAAGTGCAATAACAGGCATACCTGCTTATGTAGGTTTTAGTCCCAGAGAAACAAAACATAACATCCCTAATATACAGCTTGCCTTTAAGACATGATCTTTAATGATTTATTTCTCATGTGTCTTCTATGCTAGAAACATACCAGCTATTCAACCATGAAAGCCGGAAGTTAGGTATCAGCTCTGAGGCTTTCCCCTCTCTCATCTCTCATGTCTAATTCATCTGCAAGTGCTGTCAATGTTGCCTCTGAAATATTCTCCAAATCCACCCCTTAACCCTGCCTCTGTCACTAACCGCAGCCCAAGTTCCTATCACCTCTTCCTGGACCACAGTGATCTGCGCTTAACCACTCTAAACCCACCTACCTAGTCCCCTCCACTCTGTTCTTCCTTTTGAAACATGAGTCATTGTCTCAAGACACAAGTTAGATGACATCAGTCCCCAGTGGCTTCTTACCCCGCTGAGGGTGATGACAAAACTCGTTGTCATAGCCCATCTGACCTGCCTCCCGTCCCCCTCCCCTACACCTACCTCTCCAGATTCATCTTCTCCCACCTTTTCCTCATTTTTTCCACTCCAGTGACAGTAGCCGTCTCTCAGTCCCTTGAACTCTCCACGCTCCTTCTACCACGGTGCCTTTGCACACACTTTCCCTCCAGCCTGAATGCTCTCTCCACCCTTACTCCTACCTCTTTGTCTTTAATTTCTAATACAGTAAATATCAATAGGTATAATCCACATAAATGAAAGTACTTTGGGGATCCTCAATAATTTCTCAGAGTTTAAAGGGGTACTGAGACCAAAAAGTTTGAGAACTGCTGGCTTAGGCTAATCAAATATCAGTTCCAGGGTAGGTATGGACCCAGCTCCCCCTGAAACACATGGTTCCCTAATACCTGAACAAAACTGGGATTCTCTGAGGAAGGAAAAGGAGAAACCTTCCTCTGGGGCCATCCTACCTTCTTGAAGCCTCGGGTGGTATCTAGTTATTTTTCCAAAATTGACTATAACTGAATTTAGTTTGTCCTTTTTGAGACAATTTAAACTGGAATGTTCTCAATAATAATTAAAGGAATGTAAACAAAACAATAATTAGGTTTAAAAAGAATCAGATTTGCAAAAATTTAAAAGTCTGATGAATCCAACGTTAAAGATATAGAAAAACAGGTAGGAGCATAAACTGAAGCAACTCTTATTATTTTTGGGGAAAGAGGATATGGAATTTGGTGATATCTGTCAAAAATTTAAATGCTCATTCTTTTTGGCCCAGCATTAAGCAGTTGGAAATTTATCCTACAGATGTATCACAGCAGTATGCTAAAATGCTCATCGCAGTATTGTTTGTAATGGCAAAAAACTGGAAGCAACCTAAATGCCCATTAATAGGATATTGATTGATTTAAAATGGAACATCCATACAAGGGAGGGCTAGGTTATTAAAATAGACTATTTAGATATGCATGTGTTATTATTGAAAGATCTCCAAGATATTTTTTTGAAAGAAAAAAAGTAATTTTTGTAACAGTGGGTAAAATATGATCACTGCTCCAGTTATCTATTGCTGCATAAAAATCATCCCAAATTTAGTGGCTTCAAACCGCAACAATCATTAATTTTGCTCATGAACCTGCGTGTTGTGAGAAGTTGGCAAGAACAGCTTGTCTTGTTCCACCTGGAGTCAGCTAGAATGGCTTAGAGTTTGAGGGTGACCTGATGTTTGGGAATGGAATCATCTGAAAGCTTTCTCATTCACACGTCTGGTAGTTGGTGTTGACGGTCGCCTTGAACGTGGCCTCTTTATGTGGTTGCTTGGCTTCCTCACAGCAGGGTGGCTGGGTTCCAAAAATAAGCATCTCAAGACACAGGAAGTAGAAGCTGCCAGTTTCTTAAGTTGTGGGCCAAGAATTGACACAGCATCATTTCTACCATGTCCTATTTGGTCTTGAGTCAAGCAATGAGTCCAGATTCAAGGGGAGGGTATTTAGACTTTTCCTCTTGATACAGTAAGTGTCAATTTATGGTTTATGTTTTAAAACTCCCACGACTTCATTTGTGTAAAATTTTAAAAGCATACACATGTAAAGTGTAGATAAAGGCAAGTTTTTTTGGTTTTTTTGGCATTAAAAACTGTTAACAAATGACTACCTTTTGGGGAGAGGGAATATGGGTTGAGGGTGGGATAAGCAGGAAAAAGAGACTTTAATTTCTGATTTTATACCTTATGGCACTATTTGAATTTTTGTCCATGTGGATATACTACTTTTATTAAAAAGAAAACCCCAGAAAACAAAAACAACAATTAATCCAGAGTAGGAGCTTGATCTTTTCTTGGGCTTCCGTATCAAGTATCTTACTTTATACACATAGCAATTCTTTGAGGTCATTAGGGAGGGTGTGACCATCTCCATTTTCAGATAAAGATCAGAATCTAGGTCTCAACTTCTAGTTCAGTGACCTTTTCTGCGTATTATGTAATTAGGAAGGACCCAGACCTAGAATTGAGCCATCTACTTGATTTTGAATGGGCAGTCCCAGCAGGTACTGGGAAAAAGTCCAGGGTGGGTGCTGGAGGCTAAATCCAAAGCCACGTGATGATGACAGTAACTCTCCCAGCATCTAGCACATTGTCTGTCTAGAATGAAACTTTGCCTAATAAAGGAATACAAAAGTCTCCCTACTGGTCAAATCGACTCCCCTTCCCCTCTATCCTCAATCACAGGCATGATAAAGTGGAAACTCGATGTTATTATCCCCTTGTTCGAAATCCTTCAAGGCATTCTAATTTCACCTGTAGGAGAAGAAGAGATCTAACATCTGTGTTATGTGCCAGATGCTATCCTAAATGCTTTGCATGAATTAACTCATGTGATTCTTTCAATAACCCTGTGATGTAGATGCTATTTTTGTTTAGCGTCCCCATCCTACAGATGAGGAAAGCAAGGCACAGAGAAGTTAAATAATTTCTCACAGCTAATAAAAGGAAGAACAAGGCCTTGAATCAAGGCAATCTGACTTCAGAGCCCGTGCTGTCAGCCACTTCATTATCCTGCCTCCAAACTTCTTGCACCATCAACAAGGCCCTCCCTTGCCAACCAGGGGCTACTGCAAGCCCAAAGACCAAGAGATGCGAAAAAGCATGGTGTGTTGGAGGAATAGCCAGAAGGCCCAATCCGGCTAGAATGGAGCTGTCAACCCAAGAAAAGACACTAAAGGAAATTATCTCTAAATATGTTGGGTTTACTTGGGAAAAGAAATAGTGATTATAATCCGGAATGCATGGAATTGAGAGCTACCAGTGCAGTTGGTGAGGAAAGGGTAAGAGGAACTTTTATTAGCAAAAAGGGATTTACATAAACTGCTTAGAAACAGAGTTCATTGTTTCCAGAGGTTCAAAGCCAGAGGAGTTGTCAGTTCATTGGTGGGGATGCTGGTACTAAACATCGTACCTGAATCCCTGCAGTCCTAAAGAATGACTAGTGATAAACCTTACGAAAGCAGGAGATTTGTGAAGGATGCGAAAGAGTTTCTTGTGGGGTTTTTTGAAAGTCCTTGGAAACAGTTCTTATCCCAGACATGTAAGCATGAATGTCCTCTCTTTCGTACTTTCCTGGCCCTATTTTGTCTGGGTCTGATGAAAGTGGTTTCATCCTGGCATCTGTGACTTTAACTGAGCCAACAAAAGGGAAGAATGTTTTTACTCTAAGACAGAGAAGTAGGCAGGGGGCAGATCAAGTAGGGCCTTGTTGACCAGGATAAGGGGTTTGGAGTTTATTGAATGTGGCATGGAAAGTCCTTGGAGGGTTGAAAGCAGGAGTGGTAAGACTTGATACATGTTTTAAAAAATTCCTCTGGCTTTTGGGAGGAGAATGGGGGCCAGCTCAGACTCAGGAAGACCCTGCAGGAGCTCCTATGCTAGTCTCTGTGATCTTCCGTGTACTGTGCTGAGCCATGCTTTCTCCTTGGTCCCCTTGCCATTTCTGCCATTGTCTACCCAGTGAACACCTGTCATCTTTTAAGACACAATCATAGCCTCCTGTCTGAGGCTTTTCCTGACCCATTACCCCCCATAAAATTGCCCTGTTCTCCTTTGTGCTCTCACAGAACCCATCGTGAATATCTTATTTTACCACTGTGGTATAATACAAAAATATATTTGTTCTTTGCCCCCAGTTCCTGGCACAGAGCTCCTAAAACCCTTGGCATTTCCTGAGTGATGGGAGTATCTTTTGTTATTCATAACAAGCCCCTTGCCTTCATACCTGAGTTTGTGCTAATGAGGTGACTTAGAGTGGGGCCCCTAGGTAACCCCAGTATAGGGCTGGCCACCAGAAAGACCAAGTGATGACAGAGTTGGAACTTTCAGCCACACCCACCGATTTTGGGAAGGGAAGAGGTGGGGCTGGAGATTGAGCCCCATAAAAACTATTGAACAATTCAGAGGGCTTCTTGCTGGGAGGGTAGTGTGCTGGGAGAGGGCACGGAATCTCCATGCATCCCCCCACCAACCATCCTGCCCTATGCGTTTCTTCCATTTGGCTGTTCCTGTGTTGTAACTTTTACAGTAAACTGGTAAATGTAAGCAAAATTGCTTTCCTGAGTTCTGTGCACTGTTCTGGCAAATCATTGAACTAGAGGAGGTAGTTGTGGGAACCTGGAACTTTGTAGCCAAGTTGGACAGACGTGTGGGTAACTTGGAGACTCAATTCTTGAGACTGGCACCTGAAGTAGAAGCAGTCTTGTGGGACGGAGCCCTTGAACCTGCGGAGTCTGATGCTAACTCCAGGCAGTTAGTGTCAGAGTTGAGCTGAATCATAGGGAATCAACACCTGGTTGGTTTCGGATAATTTCGGAAAATCCCCACATTTGGCATCAGAAGTGTTGTTGGGGGGGAAAACCCTACATCTACCACGAAATTATTTTTTTATGTTTCTGCTTCCTTTTAACAACCGTTAAAGGGGAAAGCAAAAAAAAAAACACCATGCCATCCTCATTTTTGCATGCTATCTCAAAACCGACTGGTATATTGTGTATTTCAATAAATATCTGCTGGTAACTGGAAGAGCTAACTAATTAATATCCGGAGCGCATGTGGGTTGGTGGTCCTTGTGCCGAATGCTGCAATTTCGCGCCTTAATCCTTTAGGACACAATACTTCTGAAATTTGAGAACTAATAATTTTCTAATTTTTATGAGCTTTAGCTTAGTTATGACATATAGTCCAACACTTTATATCTAAGGTATATGTTTATTTATACTGTGGCATGCATTTATCTTTCCTGATGAATAATTGAGTTAATTCCTTCATTAGGTAGATATGATTCCCCAGCAGCTAGTCTTGGTGTGGCTATAGTTTCCCTCATTGAATCTGGGTGGAGACAAGATGGGATCCTCTTAATCCTGTGGCTTTCCTCCAAGTCAAGGCAATCCCATCAGGGTGTAAGCCCTGGGCAGCGTCTGCTTTACTGGGGCCAGGGCGGAGGCCTGAGCTACTGTCTGTTTTGCTGCATTCTTGGCTGGAGGCCAAGCCCTGAATTTCTTCTGAGCCTGGGGAGTGGCTTAGGTGAATCTGGCCTGTTCAGTAATTGTCAGGTTCCTTGGGTAAAAGACTAGCAGCCTCAGGTGATTAGGGAGGAAAAAGTTCTCCACAACCTGGCTAGTGGTGGGACATTTTTGACAAAATTCTGCCAGATATACCAGCATAAAACCAATCGTACTATGTGCTCCAGTAAACTCAGGGGAGGCTGCTATCATGGACTTCGTGGAAGTGTTATGGTGGCTGCTGTGATTTCTGATGGCTGCAATCAAGCCAAGCTCAGAGTGTTAAGATTGGCTATCCTTGCTCTCATAAATCAGTGCATCCACCTTGGATTAAAATGTTCACACGAGGTATTGGTTTGGTGGGTTAATTAGGTTCACTGGGCCTAGGTGTGCTAACTCCCATTGAAGCCAGGAGGTTTCACAATGACTCGATAACCAATTACATATGTACAGATTCACAGTTTTTTGGGGGAACTTCACACACCATCGATCATGCAATTAATATTCAACACACAGGCAGTAATGAAAGGGGGTAACGAACCACAGCGATGGCTTGGGAGACCAAAGCATGGACAGCCGGTTGAGTGGGTCTGGAAGTCCTTTGGACACGGATCAGCCGGGTGGTCGCTGCTTCTCTCGGGCAGAGCCTCTGGTGGCAGAAGCCAAAATTGGGAGAAGGCCTCAGGGTCTTCCCAGGCACAGTCTCTGAAGGCGTCTCGGACAAGATCAGGTCTTTTTGCTTCTTTTATGATCCCTGCAGATGCATCCGTTCTCATGATCTTAGCCACGTTCCACTTTCTATCAGTTTCTTTCAGGTCTCAGGTGGTTCCCGGCACAGCAGGTGTTATCACCTCAGCCCAGTTCCTACGTTTATCGCTCGGAGAGGGGACAACTTCACTGTGAGCTCAATGCTACTTGACATGAGTGATTCCATGTTGAGACATTAGGATCACAGATCATTATGATATATCGTTTGTAGTCTCTCGAGGATTTCTCTGAAGGTTTCCCCAAAGGTATTAGGTCCTGGGGTTGCCTGATCCTTATACTTCATTCATGTAGGCATGGAAGGGCCTGAATACATTAAAAAAATTTTTAATAAAATATACATAAGATTTACCATTTTAACCATTTTTAAGTGTAGTTCTATGGCATTACATACAAAATATTGTACAACCATTACCACCATCCATTTCCATAACTTTTCATCATTGCAAACTGAAACTCCATCCTCATTAAACAATAACTCCCCATTCCCTCCCCCCAGCCCCAGGCAACCGCCATTCTACTTTCTGTTTCTGTGAATTGGAGTATGCCAGGTACCTCATATTAGTGGAATCTTACGGTATTTGTCCTTTTGTGTCTGGCTTACTTATTTAGCGTTAATGTCTTCAAGGGGTATGGATAATTTTTATGACAATTGTATTTTTTGGACACCACTCATTTCACCAATA
Organism: Daubentonia madagascariensis; assembly: GCA_023783475.1. Taxonomy (NCBI): domain Eukaryota; kingdom Metazoa; phylum Chordata; class Mammalia; order Primates; family Daubentoniidae; genus Daubentonia; species Daubentonia madagascariensis. The sequence goes on from JAKFHU010000901.1 coordinate 11,815,571, forward strand.
TAAATTATTTCTAATATCCTTCATGTTATTTTACAAACCTGTGGAGTAGATTTAAGTAACAATCAATATTTGAGGGTGCTTAATAGCCACCCCTGGATTGTGGATTCTTGCTTAGGGTTCTTCATATATTAACTAATCACTCTTTACACTTTACATAGTTCATACCAAAGTCTTTTTTTTTTTTTTTTGAGACAGGTTCTTGCTCTGTTGCCCGGGCTAGAGTGCAGTGGTGTGATCCTAGCCCACTGCAACCTCAAACTCCTGGGCTCAAGTGATCCTCTTGCCCCAGCCTCTTGAGTAGCTGGGACTACAGGCGTGTGCCACCATGCTCGGCTAATTTTTCTATTTTTTGTAGAGATGGGGCCTCGCTCTTGCTCAAGCTAGTCTCAAAATCCTGGCCTCAAGCAATCCTCCCACCTCAGCCTCCCAAAGTGCTAGGATTACAGGTGTGAGCCACCACACCCGGCCCCCAAAGTCCTTTTTTAAAGTAAATTACCACACTGACACTATGGCATAGCTAAAATTCAAAAGCTCCTGACAGAGGTGATAAGGAAGGGACATTTCGCAGTGAATAGCAGGGGCAACTTTTGTTTCTGTGAGGCAGAGGGGTTTCAGGGATGGGCTTCTGAATATCTGGAGTTTTGCACAAAACTCTATGTCTGTGTGTTGCTTGGGTAAGCGTTCAGGTCTTTATCAAACTCTCAGGAGGTTCATGGTCTCCCTAAAAAAGTTATAAACCATGTGGAAAAGTGAAATTCTATTTTCTATATTGTTTTGAATAGAAAATAATAGAATAGAAATAGAATTAGATAGAAAAAAATAGGAAATAGAATAGAAACTGGAAAGAAGAGAAATAGAAGAGAAAATTATATATTATTATAATAGAAGAGATTATATATTATAATAGAAGAGAAATATTATATATTTCCTATTTTTGCTATAGTATCTTGGAGGAAACGGGTGGATAAAAGTCCAGATATCCAGGTGGGGTGAGAATACTTGGAAGTATTTCAAGTATTCTGGAAGGTTTATTGCTTCTGAATTCTTGTGCCACCCAGAACTGAGGTCCCCAGTTGACAGTGGTTCCTGCCACATGCTGAACTGAAGAGAGCAACTATGACCCTCCTTGCTCCCAACCTCTGGTCTTCTGATTCACTCCTCTAAGCAATAGGTCTCTGCTATCGTTGGTTCCTGTGTCTCCATAAAGTTGCATTAGGCAATAGCTCCCGTTGTCACCTCGTGTGTGTTTGTGTAAGGGGGTTCCTTAGCTTTAATTGTTATGGCCTTCAATATGGGAGCCCATTCTTTGTAATTCCTCCTATCAGAGAGTCAGTGGTTTTAGACCAGGCTTGCAGCCGTAAAGCTTTTCCTTACCCACAGGGCAGCCACGTCACACACCTCTAGGGGGCACTGTTCGCTTGCATCCTCCGGGGTGGCTGAAGTTGGGCAGCGCAGCAGCCTGGTTGACTACAAGGCTTTCTTGTGAATACAAAGACCATGGGCCTTCACCAACACCATTTTTCTTATGGTCAATTTACTCTTTCAGATATATATTTAACATGGGCTGTGGAAAAGATCAAAGAAGAATCAAGAATACAACCTTGCTTTTGTGTTCCAAATTAGCAAGGTGATTCTTGGTGTTTTGAAAAGACTTTTACAGTGATTGGCTAACGAGGGAGCCCAGGGAGAGAAATAATATCAGGGAGCTTTCAAGGCTAATAAATAATACCCTAATTTCCTGCTGTAGCCTTTCCTCCCTGGACTTCTAAAGGATATGCCAGTTTAGCAAGCTGATAAACCACGCCTTTCTACTTGGAATGCTGTTCTTCACTCTGTTTAATTTCTCTATATCCTCAAAATCCCAGCTTAAACTCCACTTCCTCCAGGAAGTCTTCCCTGATCACTTCTCCCCACAGTCACTGTTCCCTGTTCTGAATTTGGTGCCACTCAGAGTCTGCACCTTGCTGTTAGCAGCTACCTTGTATGCACTGTTAGTTTTCTTTTTATATGTGTGTAATGGGACACTACTATGAAATATTATCTGGTATAATTCTCACTGCAGGTAAATTTTGTTGCTCTGCAGTGCTCTCTTCCCGTCGAACCTGAGGTATCTACTGTCGGGAGGTGAAGAGTTAGACAAATATTCTCCAAGACCACCCTCACTTCTGATCCCAATTCCAAGTTCAGGGGGTTCCCAAGACCATCCTCAGGTCTGATAATCTGATAGAAGGATTCAGAGAAGTCACTGAAAGCTGTTATACTCATGCTTGTGGTTTAGTACAGGGAAGGGGCACAGATGCAAGTCAGCAAAGGGAAAAGACATGTGCGGCTGAGTCCAGAAAAATTCCAAGTGTGGAGCTTTCAGTCTTCTTCTTCCTGTGTCAATGGACATCATTACTCTTCCAGAAAAAATGTGTGGTAATCCGTATGGAGCATTGCCTACCAGGGAAACACACCCGAGCCTGGATGTCCAGAGTTTTTAGTGGGGTTCCTTGTCGACTGCCCACATGGCTGGCTGACCTCAGGTTCTAGCTCCTCCAGAGGTTGAACTGATATCATATGGCTCAAAGTTCACGCCACAAATCATTGTTGAACTTTCTGGTGTAGCCCAAAGACCTTCAGTAAACAAGGACACTCTTATTAGGCAGGACATTCCAAGGGTTTAGAGATAATCTCTGGGGGGCCAAAGGCAAAGTCCAGACCTTTCTTTGGGCAAAGTTAAATCCTTTACTACACAGGGGGCTTTGTAGAATCTAGCTGAAGAATAGAGAACAATTTCAGTTCTCAACTTCCCAGATAGGGTCTCAAGTTCATTTCAGAGACAACAGCTGGGATTTTCACTTACAAGGTTTTTATGTACTGAGCCAGCTTCTTTGAGAAAAGTAAGGTTTATGGCTTCCATGGGAGCCAAAGCTGGAGGACTGGAGTTTAGAATTTATTCACATTAGCAATAGGAGAGGGAACTAGGTAGGATGTCGCGTAAGGGCGATTTCCCATCATACAGGAAGGCAATAGGACCTTTGCTGGGCTGGGAGGAGGATCTCGAGAGAGAGGGAGAGGAGAAAAGACAGGGGCTTTGGTTTGACCCACCTGCAGGGTTGAAATCAAGGGGGATCAGAAGCTGCCCAGATGCGTTTAAGGATCTGGGCTCAGAAGGTCCATGTGCCCTTCCTTCTGCCTAGAAATCTTGGAGGAGACCAGCTCACAGAATGACCCACACCAACAAACCATGAAGATGGAGCACACAGAAAGTTTTCTGGGTTGTAAGTGAACAACATTCCCACATCAAAATGGCACGTGTGGGACAATGTGCACATCTGTTATGCTGCATGAGACAGACTAATGAAGTCCGTTCACATCAATGACAAGGGTTAATGTTATTTTTTCTCAGGCACAATAGGCAATTTAAATTTTTTCTTATCTTTCTTGGTTAGTTGTCTAAGCTCTAAACGAATATGGTTGTGGACAATTTATATCTGAATACTTATGACTATGTCTTCCTTGCTCAGATGTTGTTGATAAAACTCCCTGTTCCTTGGCCCAGCGTTCAGGCCTCCAAGAGTTGGGCTCAGCCTTCCTGCCTGACTTCATCTCCTATTCCTTCTCCTTAGACAGTGGCTCCTATAGCAACATGCTATAAACTGGGTAACTTAAACAAGAAATATTTATTTCTCACAGTTCTAGAGGTTGGAAGTGGTCAAGAACTCACCATTCACAAAAGAAGAGATAGAAATGACCTATAACTATTTTCTGAAATGTTCATTCTCACTGGTAGGGAACGAACTATGAATCCAGACAACAATGAGGTTGTCCCTCCCTGCCTTTTATTTGTCCACGTGAGGATAAGTACAGGCTGTTCCTTTGTGCATTTTAATATACGAATGTAAAATTGGTATAACCTTGGTCAATTTGGCTATCTATTTTAAAAGCTATTTTAAAAAATCCTCTTCGATCTAGCAATTCTACCTCTAGAAATTTATCCTTAGGGAATATTTATGACAATGCACAAAGATCTGGCAAACATGTTCATAGCAGTCCACTTTTAATAATAATAATAAATATCCTTAATATGATAATAGGAATCGGATAAATAAACATAAATAAACATTCTTACCATAGAATACTCTGAAATCAGTAAACTTGATGTTGAAGATGTTGGGCAGTGTTCCGTAAAACTGGTTCCTGATTCATTGCTTTTTTGTGGGGATGCTACACTGTCCACACCATGCACCCACTCTAAGCAGTCCCTAAGAAATAAGACACAGATCCCTTTGACTTTAGCCTGTCCCATGCTTGCTTGGTTCAAATCTCACTGAGGACAGAATGAGCATGAGAGGGTGGGAGCCTGAGTACTGAAGCTCCCAGCCCCACATTTAGGGAACTGGATTTGTGTACAGGCGCTGAGCTGGAGGGCTGCCGGTGTGCGGTGCTGCAGGATGGGCTGCTCCCAGGGTGCAGCTCTGGAGGGAGTCTCTGGTCTTTATCTTTGGTGGCTTCTTTTCCTGTATCTAATTCATGGAGGAAATGGCATGACATTAGGCTGTATCTCTGACCTGCCTGATATTAGAAGGATATTTCTTGATGTGGAAGGATGTTCAATATATTAATACATCATCAAGTGAAATAAGCAGTTCACAAACCAGCACGGTGCAGTGTCATTTCGATTTTTTTGGTAGAAGCATTATCTGTGGCTGTATCTACACCTATATCAAAACTTCTCTAGATACATATAGAAAAACATCGAGAAAGAAGGTTTACCAAAATATTGACACCTGTTATTTCTGGGTGTTGGAAACGTGGTAATTTTTATTTGTATTTATGAGTACTTATAAAGGTTTTATTTCCTTCTTTTTTTTTTTTTTACTTGTGTAATAAAAATTTAAAAAGGATAATGAGCTCTGAGGAGCTCTGCCCCTGATTTCTCCTCTTCTGTCATTAAACCACAGCTAGTGACTCCTGATTCCAGGCGCAGCTGGCCCACCGCGAGAGTCATCCATTCCAACTGGGCATCCGGGAAAGTCGTGGAGCAGGTGGCCTTTGAAGAGGTGGATTCTGTGGGGAGAGGATGTGAGGGAACATGCCATGCCGAGGGGACAGCATGAGAGAGAAAAGGGAATAGCCCGCTGTGGACAGCGAGTCAACTCCAGGCCTCCACGGACGTTGATGCTGAGGGCCGGTGTCCGAGGTGCTTCACAGGAGAAGGAGGCCAGGCGTTGTCTCCTTATTGTCTCCCATCTGGACACAGGGTACTATCTTTAATCATTCTTTTACCCTTTTCCATTTGCAAGTCTTGTCACCACGAATGGAACTCCAGGTTCATCGAGGGCAGACATACTTCTTTTGAAATTCCCTCAGCAAAACTCCCTCAGTGCTGAGCAGAGGGGATGTCAGTGGAAGCCGGCTTGTGAGAATGAACAGAACTTGAGTTGACGTTGAAGCCCACACTTCAATGCCACCCCAGAAGAAGCCACTTTAGCATAAGGATGATTTTGAGCTGAAGGCAATTGAGAAGAAACAGATACAAGAAAAGCTCTCTGTCTCCCCTAAAAGCAGGACATACATTTGTAAAGGTGTCTCTCCTCCCCTTCCCACCAGGTAGGACAGAAGTTAATCATCAGAGACAACACTAGACCCATATCAGCCCTTTCTAACTAGCCTTTGTCTTCCATCAGTTTCCTCATAATCTGCTGCCTCTAGTAGCTGGAAGTCCTTTTGCTTTGTCTTGTCGCTTCTCCAAAACTCTATTGTTCTTTTATTAAGATATTCTATAAGTCCAAGTTCTAACCACCCCCTGATTTACTCATGGCTGGGTACTGCCATGTTTATGCACGGTGCACCCAATAATAAACTTTTGTTTGCTTTTCTGTTGTTAATCTGTCTTTTGTTAGCCTAATTTGCAGGGCCCTACCTGGGGAACTCAAGATGGGAAGAGCAAAAATATTTTTTCCCTTCCCTACAACATGAATTCCATCAAGGCAGCTTTAGAGAACAGCTCTCTCCCTCTTGCTCTGGGTTTGTCGGGAGCTTAGAAGATGGCCTATTTAAAGAATTCCCTCCTCCAAAGCGGTTCTTACTAGAGGCGTGAGGGGTATTACTAGTAATTTAGTTCACATAACAGTTAAATTTAGCTTACAAATAATTTGCTTTTTATTCATCTGAACAGATTCAGGGATATCTATATAATAAAATAACTCAAACTCACTTGCACTCTGACACGCTTCTTGCCTGGGAGGCTGCTGGCCTGTTGAGAATTATATCTACCCTACTGCTTTTATGATCCACGTGGTGTAGTGAACTATTCTCACCAACATACCCTTTATAGTTAAATTACTCACACACTTATAAAATGTTCCTCTAACTGCCAAGCCAGGGACAAAGAAAGCTGGCTGTACTACTTGGGGTCTTGTCAGAATCTGGTCTGTCCTTGCAATGCATTATAGGTCTCTGTGCTGACTTGCCCCCTCCATGTGTGATGGGGGGACCGTGCTGAGAGTTGGCTCTGACATATGTAACATGGGAATTCAGCCCATGAGCAGTGCCACTGTGAATGAGCTGCAGAGGGGAGGGAGACGGGTCCTGCAGGTCCCTCCTTAGCTCTCCAGTCATCCCTGTGGCAGCCAAGGGCCCTCCTGCTGCTGTCCACCAAGCAGGGAGGCCAGAAGGGGGCCATTTTTTACAGTTCGAGAATTTGCCTTATTGGTTGGGGATGGTTCCCCAGGCACTTGAAAGGAATACCATCGAAACCTGCGAGAGGGGCTGAGAATCCTGGGGGCCTAGGAGAGAAGGTAGCAGCCCCTAACCCTATTCCCTCACAGGTAGTCGCTGGAGAGCATATGGGCAGTGGGAACATTCACTCCAGACAGTCTGGAAGGTGCACTTGCTTGGTGTCCACCTGTCTGGAGGTCAGAGTAAGTCCTGTCCTTTGCACAGCAGAATCACTTTGCTGCTCTTCTCTGTCTTGTCCTGATGTCCAGAAGGCCCTGGGTGCACCTGAGAGATTTTTAAGAATGTTTGTTGTTTTCCTGACACCAGAGAAGCCTGTTTTAAACTTGCAAAATGGTGACTCAAAAAAATGTTTGCTGAGATTGGCAGATGGATAAAGCCCTGAGAACTAAACTATGTTCACCTGCCAACCCACACATAATCCAATTCAGGACTAAGCTGTGGTCTCAATTTCAACTCTATTTTCAATCTATAAAGTGGCTGTTAAATTCCCCCTGGGCTGGGCTTGGGGTCAGAGACCAGTGTGCCTACCTTTAGGCAACCTGTGATCTTGCAGACATCCACACGTCCCCTTGCCCCGAAGCAATCTGAAAATGTCACTCCAACACCTTATTTATCTGGAGGGCCATCTGGCACTTCAGGTAACTCAGCCATGGCTGAGAATGAAAACAACTTTGCTGTTGGCTATCACTCATTTAGGGGACCTAGATTCTCACACACACACACACAGACACACACAGAGGTAGTGTGATACAATGGAAAGAGCCTTGATTTTGGAATTAAGCCAAACTGACAATGTGACTTTGGGCATGTTACCTAAGCTCTTACTGCCTCAGTTTCTTAATCTGCCAAAAGAATTCATAAATTTACTTTACAGGATTTTTGTGAGGACTAAAAAGAAATGAGCTAACATATATACATAATGTGCTGCCAAATGGGTACATACTGAAAAAAAATTTGTTCTTTCCACCGTGTCTTCCCCCAAAATGTATAGTCTATACCTAGAGTATTATTTCTCAGATATATGCCAATTCACTTATCAAGGTTTACTATCTACATTTAGTGCACAGAAACCACTGCCCCTCTGTGTCCCTACTGCTCACATGGAAAGCACCTTGGGACCCTTTGACCACTGACCCTCAACTGAGTGACTGTTCTCTGATGACTGAGCCTGGATTCTAGACAGCTGCCAAGCAGGTACATTGAGGTGACAGATTGAGCTGTGATAGTGAATCATTAAAAACCCCAATTTCTAGTTTATAATAATCTATTATATATTTCAAAATAGCAAGAAGAATTGGAATGGCTCTAGCATAAAGAAAGGACAATATTTAAAGTGATGGATATTTCAAGTACACTGATTTGATCTTTGAAAATTATACTAATGTATTAAATTATCACATGTACTGAAAATTATGTACATTTCTTATGCATCAATAAAAAATACAAAAAAAACCCCAATTTCTGAATGCTAATAGCATTTTCTAGGCCTCTTAATGTGTGGTTCTAGGAGGAAAAAAAGGTGAGAGTATGTCTCCACTCCCTCCCAAGAGGTTTGGGGCCCACTGAGTGCCCTCCCATCTCTCCTGTATGGGCAAGGATGTTTTTAGATGCTTAAGTAATAGAAAACACAACTGGAATTGATGGGAGCCAGGAGGACACTTCTCATCTTACTCAGAAGCAGCACGGAGGCAGGTGGTTCCAGGGTTGGTGCAGTGGCTCCACCACGTCATCAAGACCCAGGTGCCTCCCATTTGTCCGTTTTTCCATCTTCTTCATTTTAGGCATGTCTCTCCTTAAGGTCATGAGTTGACCCTAGTAGTCCAAGATGCCACATGCTGACATTTCTTCATCAAGTGAAGAAGAATGCATTAATTAGGAGGAAACTCTTTCCCAGAAGCCTCTCAACAGACTTCCCCTTAGGTTCCAGAGGCCAGGATTAGGTCACATGCTCATTCTCCACCTGCAAAGGAAGCCAGGAAAGTGGGTGAATGGCATTTTCACCTCCGCAGTGGGCGATGGGCTCTTCGGCAAGGAAGAAGCGTTGTGGGAATACTTGTTGGGGAGGCAACCACAAGCATCTGCCATATTTCCTTGTTGTCTGACTCTCCAGACATCAGATCAGGGCCATTGACAGCAACGTGCAACAAGTCCAAGTCCCACGTGTCCACTCTCAGCTTGTTTTCTCTCTAGCTTGGAAGCTGTTGCTGGCATGTGGAAGTTCCTGGTTCTAGCTCATGGTACACCATCGCCTGCCATTGTCTCTTATCATTTTGCCCTGTTGGCCAGAGCCTGAATCGTAGGTGCCAGTCCGTGAGCAGTCTGACTAGTGGCCCCAATACTTGCTTCACTTTTCTCACTGTCTCCTTGAAGAAAAACTATCTTCCTACTGCACTTGTATCCAAGCAGCTCCATCCCCCTCAATAAGCATGAATCCTGTCTTCAGGCAGGAGGATGACTGACTCCATGATAACCTTCTTGGACTGATCTTATACCTTGTCTGGTTTCTTTTATCCCCTTATGTATGAGTCTGAGAGACCATAATTTATAACAATAACGTTAACTCCTGGGAACGCACCCACGGAAGTGCACTGCTGTGATTCTCCTCTCAATAGATTGGTTCCTGGGAGAGCCTGTGTGCTGTTATCCATGCTGCTTTTCTGATTCATCAGTTATAATTATATCCGACAGTTTAAAACAGAAATCTGATTGTGATGAACCAAATAGAGATTTTATTTTTCTCATGCAAAGAGAAGTCTGGAGGAAGGCAGTCTAGCAGTGACGTAATGTATCTACAATGCTATCAACGACCCAGGCTTCATCTTTCTTTCTGCTTTGCCATCCATAGCATGTGGTTTTTGTGGTCGTGACACATTTGCAAGATGACTGCTTCACTTACGGGAATTACATTTTGGTCCAGGCAGGAAGCAGGAAGAAAGGGAGAAAGATTAGTAAAAAAAGTTAAGACTTTTCCTTCCTTCCTTCCTTCCTCCCTCCCTCCCTCCCTCTGTCCCTCCTTCCTTCCTTCCTTCCTTCTTAAAATAAGGCAGCAATTAAGTTTTCCTAGAAGCTTCCTACTGTAGGCTCCATTTATATCCTATTGGCCAGAATTAGGTCCCATGGCCACTTCCCTACCTGCAAGGGAATCCAAGGGAGATAAAATAGCACATTGCCCAATAAATTGATGTTTTTTTAGTAAGGAAGAGGACAGAATGCATACCGGGTTCGCAGCCAACAGTGTCTGTCATGGCACATCCCTTCAGCTCAGGTGTGGTCTGTGGTCTGTGACCTGAGAATTGTGGAATCTTCCCATTGTCCATATTCCCACAAGGCACTCAGTTCTCATTTGTGGAGAACGCCTTGCAAACCTTCCAAATCCCCCAGAATACTGGCACATATTTGCATAGGGCCATTTCTGCAGGATCCCCGCCTTCCTAAAAGGGCAGGTATTCACTTGTGCCTTCTGTCTTCATCCCTCCCTTTCTTCCACAAATGCTTCCTGGGTCCCTAACTTGCATCAGGCAATGTGCTAGGCACTTGGGGACACAGGCAGGTGCTACTCCCACCTCTGCTGACCAAAGCCAAGTTTAGCCCTGATGCCAGACAAGAATTGTGACTCTCAGGTGAGCATCACCTCTTTGGAGTTCAGGGGATTTCTGGAAAATGTTTTTGAGCAGTCTGCCATCCTTGTGAACAGTCACTCTGAGAGAAAAGACATAGGCCCTGCATGTCCCTGAAGGACTGAAGCCGTCCCCAATCATCCAGCTGTTGACTTTGCACACACGTGTGGGAAGCTTGTTTTCTCTGTTACAGATGGCCGGGCAAGTCAAGTGAACTCCACACAGCATGGTGCCAGATGTCCCCCAGCTCCTACTCCCCTCGGTCAGGAATCTTGCTGGTGATGGGTGCACGGAGCACACCGTCCGGCATATATATCCATATCTGTGTCTCAGCTGTTTTCAAAAAAGTTCTTAGTTTTTAACCTGTAGATAAGAAAGATGTGCATGATATCCAATCACACATGAAAGGGAGAAGGTGTCTGCTGGGGAAACTCTGAATTAATCAGAAATAACTATTAACATTTTCTATTATTAATAATCACTTACATTTGTCTAGCAAGTTATAACTCTCAAAATGATACTATATATGTGTTCCCATTTGATCTTTACAGGAATTTTACTGTACAATCTGTCGCATATTATATATTTAAATATTTACAACTCTTTTACTACCGCCTAACAAAGCCAATAAAATGTCCACAGACACTGAATATGAATATCTGAGGAACACTAAACCTCAAATGTTTTACTTTCTCCTTTAACTTGCCTCATGATCCTGTATATTTTAATGTGTGTTTTTGTACTTCTGTCTAATTCCCCCCTGAACTTTACACATTTATGTTACCCTAGAGCATCTTCATTCCTGTATTGTGTCTTTGATGTTCCACTGTAACTCATTTTATTGTTTGATTTTGCTGTTTGTTTTTAAAGACAATTTTATTGAGGTGTAATTGACATTTGGTAAACTGCACATATTTCAAAGTGATAACTTGATACATTTTGACATATGTATAAACCAATAAAACTATCACCACAGTCAAGATAGTGAACATATCCATTTATTTCAAGTGCCTTCAGTTGGTCTTTATTACTTGCAATCAAAAGAATCTTAATGAAGTTACCATTTTATTGACATTTTCTGGTTCTTGAATACGTTTGTGGAGTAATCTCTTCCTGGTTCTGTTCCCTGGGGGCTGTCCGCTCACCCTGGACCTCAGGTTTAGTAAGTGATCCTCTAGGCCATGTCTCACTAGCTCCTGTTTCTCTTCCAGCAAGTTCTGTCCATCTCATAGGGTAGTTCAAAGAAGACCTGAGTCTACACCTCTGCCTTACTTCTTTTTATTATAGATGTGTGACTTTGGACAATGATGACAATCACGATTCAGACCTCATCAGGTTGTTTAGGGTCACATGAGAACCTCTTTATGTATCAGGATGTTAAAATGGAAGTTTCTATATAGACACCAAGTTATGGTATATGTGATATTCCAAAACCAAATCACCACATGGACAATTTACAAAGAGAATGTCCCCAAATTGGCTCAAGATTTCTTGAACTCCTTACCTACTATGAGATAATAAAAGAGTCGAAAGAGGAGAGAGGGACAGAGAATATGTGAGGGATCATTTTCTTGGGAGAGATATATAATCCCTAACCCCCCAAATCCATTGGGAGCAGATGGCTTCAAGGGGTCCATCCAGAGAGCTCGTGTGTCCCTGTGGTTGGGGAAGAGCTGACTTGGGGGTGGGAGAAGCAGGATGGGTGGATCACCTGCACCTCCAGGGATGTGGGGGCTAAGGGTTGTAGGAGGGCTTCCCTGGCATCAGAAGTTGGCTTCGTCAGAGCAGGAAATGGGCTGGAGCGGTTTACTACCCTGCCTGGCCCCTAGAGAAGGCAAGGGGAGAGCCGAGGAGGCCTGACAGTCTTCGTGGAGGGGACTGCAGAGGTCCACGGTGACGAGGCATGGACCCCTGGGGAGCAGAAGTCAGGGCCCATATGGTGGGACTATGTCCAGAGCAGCAGAGAGGCCTCCAGGGAGCCTGAGAAAGTGCCTGTGGGGGAAGGAGCTGCTCTAAATGTCCACCCACCGGGCCGTGAGAGCTGAAGCTGTCATCCACAAAGAAATTCCTTCCCCTTCTTGCTCCTTTTCTTCTTCACTCCGCATACACCAGCCCAGGAGCGACTTCATGCCGCCTCCAAGGGGCTTGGAAGTGGGGGGAGAAGTGTAGGTGTCTTATAATTTCCGGATTGGGTGATGTTGCCTAAGAGTGAGCAGAAAAGTCTTAAGACCTGACCACGTTTTCACCTAGGAACAGGTGAAATTTACTCCTACATTTGAAAGGGAAAGTCAAAGATTAAATAAAATTGTGTTTTAACTAGGTTTGTTTACCATACAAGTGACGCTCAAACTGTAAAACAACACACAAATCTTAGTTGCTATGTTCAATACACCCTTTACCATGAGCTCTTCTCTTCTTGAATCCTAAGACTGTGGTTCTGAACTGTAGGCTGCATTGATTTGGCTGGAGGGCTTGTTAAAGCACAGATTGCTGGACTCCACCCTCCGAGTTTCTGATTCTATGGGTCTGGGGTGGGAGGCGAAGAATCTGCATTTTTAGTAAGTTCCCAGGTGATGCTGGTGCTGCTGGGTTTGAGGACCACACTTGGAGGACCACTGCTCTAAAGCTCTGATTCTCAAATGTGGCTGCCGTTGGATTCACCTGCGGAGATTCAACAACTACTGATGCTTGGGCCCCACCCCCAGAAATCCGATTTAATTGGTGTGGCCACTACATCATGGATTAAACACTCTCCAGGGAATTGGTGGCTTAGAGTGCACCAGACATTGTGAGAACTATTTCCACTTTATTAATACATACCAGGACACCAAAGCTTAGAAGGTTTCCAGTCATCATTAAAAAGTTATGTATATAGCTTTTAGGTCTCCTATCTGTCCAAATATTTAATACTACGGACTATCTACTATTAGTAAACAAACAGAAGGAATGTGTCCAATTTTGACTGGCCCAGTAGTCCACTTGTCATTATTTCTTCAATGGGCCTTTCCAAACTCTGCCCACACACCCTATTTATCATAGGTTGATTTGTGATGACTTCTCACATGTGTACCTTTTTAAAGACACAATTAAAGTATTCTTGCACAAAGGAAAGATGACTTTTTAAATTTTATTATTCCCAGGCTGCCATTCATATGCAGCATTATAAATACACATCTGGCAACTGAGATTTTCTTTCTTTCAAACATCTTTGTTTTGTATATTAAACAAAATTCTACTTCTGCATGATTCTCTTTCCCTGTTATTGACTTGTGGAAAGACCCCCTAAACCTACTGCCTTTACGTACAATAAAATCCTCTCTAGGCATTAAGCTTTATTTCTTGTACTAAAATCATATCCAGTTCCTCCTCTCTCAGGGCCACACCAACTGTGACTTTCATGTTTTTCATTTTACTATTTTTGTGTATTTCTAAATGGTGCTTTTTCCATAAGGGTATAATTTTATTAAGACCTATAAAATTTCCTTCGATTTCTTTCTCCTCATTGCTCCCAAGCTTTGTTCCTCTAGGGTTGAGGGTCCATCCACTCTGAACCCAGACTCCTCGTTTTCTCTGGGTCTTCTCCACCTTCATTCTTCTCGTGTCTTCCCTTCCTCCTCTGCGGATTCATTCAGACATAGGTGATAGCTTCCTTGCCGTGAGTTAGCTGTTCCTAAAAGCTTTTGCCCATAAGCTTTTATTACTTTACTATTTTTATTACTTTATTATATTTATTTGCTCATAAGAAATTTATTAAAAGTTTTCAAAATACATGAAAGTTTAAAGAATTTTATAGTGAACACCCATACACCCATCACTCAGATTCTAATGTTAACATTTTAGTATACTTACTTTATCACAAATCTACCCACCTAATCCACTCTTCTTTTTCTATCCATCAAACCAACTTCTCCTTTAAATGCATTTCAAATTAGATGGGAGGCATCAGTACCCATCACCTCTGCACGTTTCAGCTGTATAATATTAATTAGACTTCAGTATTTGTTTATGGCTCTTTGCTTTTTGGTGGTAAAATTGATTTACAATGAAATATATGAAACCTAAATTTACCATATATTTTGACAAATATCTACACGTGTATAACCTAAGCCCCTAGCCAGATATAGAATATTAAAGAAATAAAGGGCATCCAAATTGGAAAAGAACAGGTCAAACTATCTGTTTGCTGATGATATGATCTTATGTCTAGAAAACCTAAAGACTCCTTCAAAAGGCTCCTAAATTTGATCAATGAACTCAGTAAAGTCTCAGTTACAAAATCAATGTACACAAATCAGTAGCACTGCTCTACACCAATAACCACCAAGGAAAGAATCAAATAAACAACTCAAACCCATTTACAATAGCTGCAAGAAACCCAAACAAACAAACAAAAAGCCAAACAAACTGAGCAATATACTTAACTAAGGAAGTGAAAGATCTCTACAAGAAGAACTATAAAACACTGATTTTATGTTTCATATGTACCTTATACACATATCCTGAAGGTAATTTTATACAAGATTTTAAATAATTTTGTGCGTTTAACTGTGACCTGTTCCACACATGAGGTCAGGTGTGGAATTTTCCATTTGTGGTGCCATGTTGGTGCCCCAAAAGTGTCAGATTTTGGATTTTCGGATTAGGAATGCTCAACTTATAGTACCTACTTCATAAAATTGTGAGGAATAAATGCAATAATGAATTAAAAATGTTTAGCAGGCCGGGTGTGGTGGCTCATGCCTGTAATCCCAGTGCTTTGGGAGGCCAAGGAGGGAGGATCGCTTGAGCCCAGGAGTTCAAAACTAGTCCTGAGCTAGTCTCACTATAGTGAGACCCCATCTCTTAAAAAAGAAAAAAAATGCTGAGCAGGAAATGCTCAATATTAGCTATTATTATTGCCATTTATTAGTTTCATCACTAAGCACATGTTAGGTTTGTATAGAACACCAAATTGAAATAAATTCTGAGCTATAGGCATTCTAGTGCTTATTGAATAGATTGAAATGCCACACTGGCATGTCCCAGATATATTGAGGGCAAAATAGCATAATTTTTAACATAGAGGCTAGAATTTTTGAAAATTTTACAATATCAACACTATCAAATGACCTATGTTATGCTGGTAGAAGGCAAATGTCTGTCTTTTACATACCCCTATCATGATTTTATAACATTTGCATGGAAGTTTTATATACATATATATATTTGGATTTTGTTCTATCAAGAACCTCTTTAATAAAAATTGTATATATTTAAGATGTACAACTTGATGTTTTGATATAAGTATACATTGTGAAATATCACCATAATCAAGCCAACTAACATATTCATTTGTCAATTGTACCTCAATAAAACTGAAATAAAAGGAACCCCTCTAATAAAACAACAGAACAGGTGAGAGCCACGACTAATAAAATGGTTCAAAATGTAACAAACATCAATGTAAAACTGCAGTAACTTAATTCATGCCTTAAAACTTCAACTTGTTTTGTTTTAATCCTCTTGCCTTTCAGCATCAAATATTTCTTCATCACTCCTGCCTTCTTTACTTTTTCACAGAAGTCTAGGGATTTTATCCTAATTCCTCCTGAGTTTTCTGATTCTGAAATTCTTCTTGGATTACAGTTTGTTTTTTGTTTTTCATTTTTTTGGTTTTTTGGACCAAGAAGGGTCTCTTTGAGAAAAGGCCTAAGGTTGGGGAGTCAATAAGTCATGCACATATTTGGGGAAGAGACTTCCAGGCTGATGGAAGAGCAAGTTCAAAGGCCCTGGGGTAGAAGTTTGTCCAGCATGTTTGAGGAATAACAGGGAGGTCAATGTGTCTGGAGCACAGAGCGTGAGGAGGAGAGTGGTGGATGAGGGATGTCAGAAAAGCAATGAGGGCTGGCAGGTAGAGTAGGACCTGCTGCTACTTCTACTGTTTTTCTTCTGCTGCTACTGCTGTTCTGCTGCTGGTGCTACGACTACTACAAGTGCTGCTGTGGCTATTGCTGCTGCTGCTAATTTTGCTATTATTTTAGGATACTAGGAAGAAGGAGAGAGAGATGATGAGGAGATATAAAGTTCACAAATAAGTTTGTGTTTAGAGCCTAATTGTTAAATTTTTGCCTATGGTCCTTTGGTCCTTGCAAACCACTAAACCCTGCTTACCGCTTAAAAATCCACTGCACCAAATCTGCCACCTAAAAACAGATCCTATATCAATAAGGAATGATAGAATAAATTTGGGAAAACTTCCTGGCCTCTGATGATGGCCTATCACTCTACCAGGTTCTGTGCAGAATACAGAAGAAATCAGACTTGGTCTCTGACTTCAAAGAATCCATAATCTTGGAGTAAAAAACCTGCAGATGGAAGATTCTCTGAGTACAGTGCATAATGAAGTTCTGTGTTGCTGGCTGGGTGCAGGAGGTAGGAGGGAATGGTGACTTTGAAATGGGTGGTCAGGGGAGTTTCCTGCAGAGGTCAGA
Organism: Daubentonia madagascariensis; assembly: GCA_023783475.1. NCBI lineage: Eukaryota > Metazoa > Chordata > Mammalia > Primates > Daubentoniidae > Daubentonia > Daubentonia madagascariensis. The sequence goes on from JAKFHU010000901.1 coordinate 11,832,384, forward strand.
CTTTGAGCTGCACCTTCAAAAGTGAATGGGCAGAAGGAGGGAACTCCACGCAAGGGGGGAGAGAGAATAAGCAGAAAAAACACAGGCACAGTGAGCAGCGTGAGCTTACGTGTGGAGTGGGAGCTGAGGTTACATAAGTTGGGTTCGGGAGGACCTTGAAAACTCAACAGAGGAGCTTCAAAAGTAAGTGATTTACTTTTCCAGGAATGTATGCTCCTCACCAGAAAACTCACTGGTATACTGTAAAGCTTGCTAGGGAAGAGACTGGCCAGAAGCCCACCTGGATACATTGAAAGTAGAAATTCACTTGGAGAACTGCCTGGGGAGCAAGCATTACGCCCAAAGGAGCCCCCTGGATGCCTTACACCGGCCAACAACTCCATTTCCTATCAGAACGCAGTTAGGGAACCTCTTATCAGACCCCTGTCTCTAGCGACAACAGCCAGACTGAAGTCAGTTACATGAATGCATTTTAAACAGGTTACAAGATTAGAGCCTCCAGAAACGGCAGGGAGAAAGGCTGTTATCCTCTCTTCAGCAGATAGAGGGAAATTCAGGGAGCAGAAAGAGAAGAAAATCTGTTGGAAGGCAGGGAGCTGGGAGTGGACGTAGGGCTGCCCCACGCCCTCCCCGCTGAACTCAGACGTGCCTCGGGCACACACCTCACGCCTGTCTCCTGCAGCTTCATTCCTTCTGCAGCCCCTGCAGCCCAGGGGAACCCTTGATTTTTGATGCAGGGGTCTGATTTCCACCTCCACTCCTTTCATAGCTATCTCTCCAGCTTCCCATCTGCTCACAGGTTTGACTTTGAGTCTCTTAAGGAAAATATGCCAGAGGAACAGAGATGGCCACCGTGGGGGAAGTGTTAAGGTCACCCCAGCTGCTCCTGTCTGAGCCACAGTTCCTTGCAGACTCTCAGCCCCGCCCCAGCCCAACTGAGTTAGAATCTTCCTCTCACCTAGCAAGCCGCAGCTCTCAACCAGTGTTTACGGGATGAAAAGAAGGAGGGAAGGGCACCCCCAGAAAGAATTCTCGGAAGCCAGGCTCTCCAACCCAAACAGCAGTGCCGGCCCATCTACCTCAAACTTCTGTCTGAGAAAACTTTTCCTGAAGTGCTGATTCCCAGTGAGAGACTTAGACCAATGCTTCTCAAACTTCAGTACACATCTGATTCATCTGCCTCAGGATCACCTAGAGGGAGCGTCCTCTTGGTGAGTCCCCAAATTTCCAGCTGTTCCCCTCCCCCATCCCATCTCCACCCCGAGTCTCTGGCCAGCTTCAGGTCATGCAATACTGACCCTGAAATTCCTTCATCCCCTCCCATATGCCTGCGTGGCCACCTCCTTGAGATGTGAGACTCTCTCTCTGCTCTTCAGTTTTCCTGCTACTGGTGAAGTCCCTTTCTTCCCATGTCAAGTCCTGCCTATTTGCCTCTGCTAATTCTGGAACCTGGCCCTTCTCCTCTGACTTCAATACTATGAGCTTAATCCAGGCCCTTTATCTTCATCAAGAATGACTCACTATCTTTATAACTGGTCTTTCTGTCCTGTATCTTGTCCCCATCAAATCCATTCTCTACAGCAGACATCGTAATCTTTCTAACACACGAAATCAGGTGCTCATTAAAATCCTTCAAAGGCTCCCTGTGCAGGAGACGTTCTAAAGTCCTAACCAAAGCGTATGGCCCCTTTCATGACCTGTCTCCTGATAGTCTACCCTCATCTCCCAGGACTCCTTATCGTATATTTCAGCTACAACAAACCCTTTGACATCTTGTGCCTCTGTCCTCCTATATATGTCCTTATAACCTTCCTTCTGCTGAGAAAGTTGTTCTTTCCTTCTTCACCATGTTGGTGCCTGGTCATATCACCACACCCAGTTCAGCTCTCCTCTTCTGTCAGGTTTTCAACCCTGGCTGCCATTCCTAGGGGAGGGGAGGAGGGCTTTCAAAAATTACCAGTACCCAGGGCTTACCCCAGCGAATCTGATTTTATTGATTTGGGGACTGATGTCTGGGTATTGGTATTTTTAAAAAGTTGTTTAAATTGGCACTTCTCAAACTTTAATGTGCATGTGAATCACGTGGGGATCTTGCTAAAAGGCAGATTCTGATTCAGTAGGTCTCAGGGGCCTGAGATTCTGCATTTCTAACATGCTCCCAGGTGTTGCTGGTGCTGCTGGCCCGCAGACTGCAGCTTGAGTAGCGAGGGTCTAGGGTGGATGGTTCTGGGCAGAGGGAGGCCGCTCAGTCATTGATCCCCTTAGCTGCACCGCCCTGTGTCTACTGACCTCTAACCTCTGGACTCGCGGCTTCTGATGTTCCCACGTGTCTTATCACAAAAAGCTTCCTTCAATTTTCAATGCAACCATTGGTGATAAAAATGCAATGGGCTGTTTCACGAGGGAGAAAATTTCATATGCCTTTTTACTAAGCAAATACTTGGGAAAAAAAAATCACTGCTCCTTAAAATGCTTTTGAGCAGATTGGTATTTTCAAAGAAAGGTATTTTCCACAGAAGCAAAGGAAGGGTGGTTTGTTTACTTAAGAAACAGAGCTCATTGGCCCATTTGAAGTATGTGAAGGAAGCAGCAAGTTCAGATATAAAAGAAACCCTGAAGAATTTATAACAACAATAATGATAGTAATAATGCCAGTGATAACAGCTAACACTTATTAAGCGTTTACTAGCAAGGCACTGCTCTACACACTTTGTACGTAACAACTCAGTTTATCCTAAAGTTATCCTATGAGATCGTTACTATTCATAACCCTCGTTTTACAGTTGAGGAAATGGAGACACAGAGATGTCAAGTACCCAGCTATGTGAACGGAGGAAGTTGCTTCAACTGAGACAAGTGAGTCAATAGTAAAAAATATTTAAAAGATCTAGAATTATCCAGAGGTTAAAGCCATTATTTAACACCCATGAAAGGACCAAGAGATCACTGAAGAAGATGTCAAGGAGGGTGGCCCTTCCCCAGCATATACTGTTCACAGACTTCCAGTGGTTTTAGTGAGTAAGAAAAAGTTTTCAAGACACTTGATTCCCCATTTTGAATGCAGTTTGGAAATCCTGGGAGCAGTGAAAAAAATGTTTGCTCTTGCTTCAGGGAGATTTACCAGGGAGAGATGTCATCTTTTGTCTCACCTTCATCACAGTCTTATTTTAAGATACTTCATTCAGTCTAGTCCAAGTTGAAAAATTCTCCCAAAAGAGCATTTCCAAGATTATTTTTATATTAAGCATTTGGATTTAATACTTGATAGATACCTATAAAACCATATACCTGTAGTTGCAGGTTGTATACATGGAATTTCTATGGTGTAAACGGTTTTGCAGGAATGAAGCCTACATTTACAAAACTGCATCTGTAGGTGATAAGCATTCCACTTATGGCCTGGCAACACTCTTTATGCCTGTTGGCCAAAACCCAAGAAAGTTGTGAGTATGTTTGTGCACAGGTGAATTCCTCAGCACTGTATGTGCATGTGTCATCAAGGGATCACTTTTTAAATCAGTGCCTGGCAATATGTTTATTGAACTAAACTAGTATCAACAGCTAACGTGTATTGGGTGTTTCCTCTGATCCAGGCACTGTGCTAAGTGTAGGGATTATTTCACTGAAGGCCTTCATGAAGCCACATGGAATGTACATGAACCCAGGCCCTCTCATGACAGAGGCCACCCTCTTGAGCTTGTTAGTGCTTCTTCACCTGAAGTGTGGCCTTGGGCTACCTGGAGGCCACGTGTCCCTCCAGCTGTCAGGCTGCCTGCAACTCTCACGCACAACTCTGCTCAATAGACTTCCACCTCTTCCTGAACTGTGTGAGGGACTTGCCTATTGCACAGCTCATGAGCTGGGCAGAAAAGCCGCTGACTTACCCTTAGCCCGAGAAACCAAGCCTACATTTTACCCACATTCTGAGATTCTCTCCGAATCCTAAACCAGATATATTTTTTCCATTTGAGTTTTTGAAGAATTAAGAAGTTACATTCGCATTGCAAGATTCTCTCTGAATCCTCATTCAGATTTTTTTCCAACTTGCATTTTTGAAGAATTAATACTACTAAAATTTTACATTTAGGCTCCATATTTAATTACAAGCGGTCTTAAACATGGCCCCCCTTGAATTGTCAAATAGCTTTATGATTTAGGTATTTTTCTCTATTTTACAGGTGAGAAAACAGGCATAATAGGGTGTGACCTAACATCACACAGCTGGTAGGTGAGAGAGCAGCCTGAACCCAGGACGGCTGACTGCAACTTCATTGCCTGTTTTTCTGACACGAAAACCCAGGTGTATTCACAATAGCGTGGGGCACTTCCCTTGTTTTCAGAGTTTTGTTTCAACAGAGGCAAAGACTCCTTGTTTGTTTGGCGGAGATCACAATGCCTTCCTCGGAGCGGCGGTTGTGAGGTAGAAGTGACATTATACCAAGGCTAGCATGGTACCTGGCCTGTGGTAGGTACTCAAGTATTTGCTGGTTCTTCCCTGGACACCTCACTTCTTGCTGCTCTGCTGATAAGAAAATCAAAGCAGTTCTTTGGCGTAAAAACAGATCTCCAAGTTGTGTGTTATTTACATCAATTAACATGGTAAGTATAAACAGATTTATTTCAAATAAAAAATTTTGAAAGGTTAAAGCCACCTATTGCAATTAACCTTTAAGGTCCAACTCACCTGAAACACATTAACAGCCTTAAAAAGTAAATCATCTCCTTATGTGCACTGGGGAATAGAGAATTTGGTGCATGCCCAGATATTCAGGATGCAGATCCATGGAGATACAGGGACTCACAACTTGGTCTTTATTTCAGATAACTCAACTAAAATGACTTCTTAGAATTGTATAAGCTAATGACCATAATAGTTAATTTTGAGGGTGCTTGTCCTACCCACAGCCTCCTTTTCTAAAAACTGCTCCCCCTTACCAATAGTCTAGGTTGAAGGAGGGGCAGGGTCCAGGGAGGCCTTGCTGGTACCATGTTCCCACCTCTCCCTGATTGGATGTTGGTGGATACCTGCCCAAAGTCCAGCCAATTCACTGATTGCCCAACATCCATTTAGATTCTCTTGTTTGAGAATTTGAAGCAAGAGACACAGAGAGCAAAGCAATCCTGAAAGGCCTAGTTAACACAGGCTCGTGTCTATAACGCAGAGAAATCCAGCTCAAAGAGAAACTGGAAGGAGGGAGAAAGAATGCGTGGCTCTGGGGAGGTGGAACAAGGTCTGTTTCCAGTGTGGGAATTTCTGCATAACCTACAATACACTCCTTTTTGCTTGAGTGGATTTGAGTACATTTCTGTTCCTTGAAGCCCACTGATCCCTGAGAGAATGGTGTTAACGATATGATACTCTCTGGTTGTGAGAGTATGTATTGACTTACACTTAGCATGTTAATTGATGTAAATGACATACAATTTAGAAAAAAATTTTTTTTGGGGTCGAAGTCTAGTTGTGTTTTTCTTGGCAAAATAGTGCCAAGTGAAGTCTCCAGAGTAGAATCCTCAAGTCTTGTTCAGCAATTATTTGAGTACCTGCCACGTACCAAAGGGACTCCTATGGTTGGGCATGTCCACACTACTCCAGACAGACTTTCTTCAACCTTTCCTTTGTAGCTAAACCTGATTAATAGTCATGATCGCTCAGCTTCTGGGTGACACATTTTGCTTGCTTCTCTGTCTTCCTGCTCTGACTGCATTTTTCAAGTTCAGTGCCCCTAGGTACTTCTGCCACTGGATGCAGGAAAGAACCGAGGAGATGCAGGGAAAAAACATTAAAACCAGCCAGTCTTGCTCCATACTTTGAGTTCTAGCTCTAAGTTTGATGGAGGAAATAGTTTATATAGGCCGATCAAGAGCATGATTAAGGAGTCTTTACCTCTGATTCCAGACCCATGTTTCCGTTAGGTTCCCTACATTTCTGGTTCTGCGGAGGCAGCAAAATGTAGGGGAGGAATCCTGGACCGAGGCCTGTGTCCTTTCCCATCCTGGCTTTACCAGCTGGGGCATGTGGGCAAGTCTACTTCCTGTTTCCAGGCCTCTGTTTCCCCATCTGTAAAAAGGGCATCCACCCTGTCTAGCTCACAGGATGGTTCTAGGAGCCAATGAGAAACTAGATGGAAAGAGATTTCCAAGTCATAAGGGGGATCGTTAACGAGGCTGTCGTGGAGAGATGGCTGCGTCGGGCAGTGCAGGTCCTCGCCTGCCCTGACTTGCAACGACTCCAAGACTCAGACTTGGGCTGCTTCTCCTCTCCACCCTTCTGCTCAGTAGCTCTCTTTGGGAGGGACAAAAATGCTGCCAGTGGGGGCTATGGAACATAGAAACCAAGTAAAGTGTTCTCTCTGTTGAAAATTCTTTTTTTTTTTGAGACAGAGCTTTGCTCTGTTGCCCAGGCTGGAGTGCAGTGGCATCATCATAGCTCACTGCAACCTCAAATTCCTGGGCTCAAGCGATCTTCCTGCCTCAGCCTCCCGAGTAGCTGGGACTACAGATGTGAGCCACTGTGCCCAGCTAATTTTTCTATTTTTTCTAGAGACAGGGTCTCATTCTTGTTCAGGCTGGTCTCGAACTCCTGACCTCAAGCAATCCTCCTGCATCGGCCTCCCAAAGTGCTAGGATTACAGGTGTGAGCCACCGTGCTGGGCCAAGATTCTTGATCAAAGGTAGATCTGTTTTATGTTTTGGTCAATTTGAGTAAAAGTCTTTGAACTCCTTTCCTCCCGGTCTATACAGAAGAAGGTGAAAAGGCAGAATCATCAAATGGCTGCATGTTTCCTTCTGTGTATCGTCCCTTTGGTGGCTGCCCAGCGGGACCTCACCGCCAGCGATTCTGCCTTCATTGGTCTGGGGTGCCGCCTGGACCGCTGTGTTTTCAGAATCTTTCCAGGCGATTCTAATGTGCACCCAGGGTTGGGAGGTCACTGAGCTTGTCCAAACCCTCAATTGACAGATGAGGAGATGCAGGCTCTGGTTTCTCTCAAACTACAGCCCTTCATTTAAATTCCTGTTGGCCTCCCCCTGGAGGTTTGGCCAACAGCTAAATCTCAAATATTCTAAAGTGGAAAAATATTCCTCTCCAACTGGCTTAGTCTTAATGTCATTACCATCATTATCCTCAGAACTTTCCTGGCAACCTTAGGAATCTTTAATATCCTTCTTACCTACAAAGTGAACTCTGGAATGGGGAGGAAATTTTTTTATTCATGTTTCTTGCTTCAGTCCATTTCTTTCTGTCTCTGCTGCCCTCATGCTAGCTCATGTCTCAGCTGACATCTGGCCTCGTCCGTCAGCCTGCAAACCAGTCTCCTGCTCTCTGCTTTCCTTTCCTTTATTCTACCTGGAGCACCAGGCCTGAAGGAGGGTGGGGCCTCACCTCCTCAGCCTGACCCGAAAGGCTCCCACTTCTACTTTCTGAACACACTTTGTGTTATTCTGCCCTGCTCCGGGCTTCATGCTTGATCTCCCACCCCCTTTTCTGCCTATGAACCTCACTTATCCTCCAAAGTCCTGCTCCAGTGTGGCCTCCTCTGCTCAGTCTTCTGGGATCTCAGACTGCCAAAGGGATTTGTCTCCCAATTCCTGTAGCACTTTATGTGTGCTTGACTTTGGCACTTCGCAGATACTGAGTTTCACATAAAGACTTCGGTCTCCTTGGGGACCCTGTTCTATACATCTTTGTGCCTCCCCACATGATACCTAGCATGGTCTTCTTTGTCATGGCAGGCGTGTAATAAACATTTGTTGTATGAATGAACGTGCGATTTATTATTTATTTATTTATTTATTTTTTCCCTATGTCTCCCTTTAAGTCAAAAGCTATGAACGCACAACTTAAATACAAAAGTTAAAGGACTTTTGCAAGATCATCCAGCTTGTTTAATGGACCTAGCTGGGAGAGAATCCATGTCTCTGATGTCTGCACTCTAGACCATTCCAAGAAGTCCATTTTGCTTAAGGATAATTCACAAATGGCTCACTTTAAAAAATTAATTGTCTCATCAAGGACATCTGTTTGCTAATTTAGAAAAAAATGAGTAGGAAAAATGTTAAGCAGTTCGGGAGAGAAAAAAACAGTCTTGTGAGTAGCTCAACAAAAAAAAACCCCAATCCAAATATTGAGATTTGTGGAGAGCTACATTTTCCTGTCATTCTTGGGAAGGTCTGGGAAAACTGGAGTGGGGGTAGGAGGGGACAAGAATAAGCCGCTCCCAGATTTGGTGCCCCAAGCTTTCTGAAAGCATCCACTCTACCTGGACTTTCTGTGATTGTTGTGTGCTTTTGACAATGCATGACGGATGTGGTGTAGTGTGGGTTAGCAGGGTTAGGGCAGTTTCTTCCCCATTATCATCTCATTAAACTTCTGAATGCCAAAGCTTTACTAGCTGTCTGTATCAGGTTTAATCTCTCCTGAATTCCACACATTTCATTTAAGCTGCACAGTTAATTGCCTAAGAGGTAATTGAAAATGAAGCATGAAACCTGTGGTGAGTGAAGGCTGGAATATAGACCTTAAGTTCTACATTCCTGATGGCTCTGTGAACTCAACACAGAGCTCACATTAATGGCCTTCCCTTTGATCACCAGCATTAGGTTCAGGCCAGTGAGTTAGCTCCAAGCTGTGATTTTTAGAATCTTAACTGCCACCTCCATCTCCTTCTCTCCCCCTTCTCTGTGTCTCTCTGTCTCTCATGCACACACGTGCACACACGTGCGCACACACCCTTCTATTCCTGGGAGAGTGGCTTTCTCAAACCATTCACTATCTTAAGAAATTGACCCTTTGGAAATGAAGCCTAGAAAAGCAATTACTTGGCCTTGTCTGATTTGGTGCTGATGAGTGGAGAGTGCGGGCGCTCACAGTAGAGAGCTCATCTGACACCCCTGGCTTGTCATCAGGTGCCTGCCCTGCTGTGGACAGAGCTAGCTGTGGCCCCTGCCTTGTTTCTCCAGCTCTGTGATGATGGGGCATGAGGGTTCTGGCAAGTGCTCCATGCTGCATAGGTTATTATTTAACCACTGAGCACAGCGTTATATTCCTGCAACCTTCTTTCCCCTCATCAACTTGGGAAAATAAACCCTTGCCATTTCTATGTCCTTAGAAGAAAGGTCTTGCATCTGTGAGGTCTGGTCCTTAGGGGACCCTGGAACCAAAGAGCCACGTGTGCCTTTGTGCAGAGATGGCCTGTGAGCCCAGCAGGAAGCAAGAAACAGGCAGCTGGACCAAAGTTGGGGATAAACTCATGGAAGATGGTTGATGAGTGATTGTACCAATTGCTTGTTCCTAGTTGATCTGCACAGAATTGTTTAATACTGGGTGCTTATTAAAATACACAGGCAGAGTGTGGACTCTGTGGGCACAGGGGTGGGGCAGTGCAGTGGGAAGAACTTTGGGCTAAAGTTTGGGGCCTGGATTCTGGCCCCAGCCCAGTCAATGAGTGTGTCCTGCCTTTTGGCAAGTTGCTCACTGTCTTCGGGCTTCACTGTCCCCATTTTTGAGATGATCTTTTGGGGCCATTCCAGCTGTGGGAGACCATGATGTTCCAGAAGGGTTTGGCCAGTGCTCAGAAACCATGTGGAAAGAAGGCAACATGAGAGGCACTGCCTAGGCCAAGAAGCTGAGAGCCATGGAGCAAACCTGAATAAAACCTGGTCACGTCCCACTGTCACCAGCAGGCAGCATTGGTTCCGTGGACCTTCATTCATCGATTGCCCAATTTAGTTGAATCCTATATTTTCTTTGCTTTGCTAACCAAACTCACTGGAGATTGGTCATTCATACATTTGTAGATTCATAGATTTTTTTTCCTCTTCCCCTGTGGGCTTAAGTGTCTATACTGATTGAACTCTGTGCTTGGTTGTGATTGGGAGATAGTGATTAAATTAATAGCTCTTTCCAACAAGGATAAACTCAATGAAGGCAATAGATAAAAATGTCTAATTAAACAGGCATATCATTATCTACTTTGAGTCTAAATAAATTTACCTCTTAACTTGGGTGGGCTAAGAGGTTAATTAGAAAGTAAGGGATGTGACTTCACTGGCGTGCTCACAGATAAATGCGGTGCCTGGGGTTGAGAAGACAGGGGAATGATTCCACCCAGTGTCACACTTGTGAAAGACACGAGCCTGGCACGGCTCAGGCTGCATCTGCTCACAATGAGTCTGCAGTGAGGAGTACTTGATCCCCGTGAATGAAGATAACTCGAAAACATGGAACTGAAGGGGGTGACAATAAACATGGAAGGACATTTGTCCTTGTCTGTGGGTGATGGAGGTGACATGAGGATAGCATTGTGATTTGGGCTCAGCTACCTTTTGCATTATTCTGGGGGAAGCAAAAGCTTAACCCTAATATTTCTCCTCCCCCTACTCTTAGCCAATTAACAGTTATTTATACAACCCTTTCTTGTGGTCCCCATTTTTAAAAATAAATTTTAATTGTGGAAAGATACACATTACATAAAATTTACTATTTTAACTATCTTTAAGTGTGCAGTTCAGTAGCACTGAGTACATTCACATCATCGTGCTATCACCACCGTTCACCTCTAGAAATCTTTTCATCTCGTAAAACTGAAACTCTGTCCCTATTAAACAATAACTCCCCAATTCTCCCTTCTCCCAGGCCAGGCAACCACCATTCTTTCTGTGTCCATGAATTGGACTACTCTTATGTGCCTCATGTAAGTGGACTCATACCGTATTTATCCTTTGTGGCTGGCATATTTCACTTAGCGTAATGGTTTCAAAGTTCATTCATGTGGTAGCACATGTTAGAATTTCTTTCTTTTTTTGACTGAATAATATTCCATTTTATGTATATACCACGTGTTGTTTATCCACTCATTTGTTGACAGACGCCTGGGTTCCTTCCACCTTTTGGCTATTGCAAATAAAGCTGCTATGAGCAAGGGTACACAAACATCTGGTGGAGACCCTGCTTTTAATTCTTTTCGGTGTATACCCATAAGTGGAATTGCTAGATCACATGACAATTCTATTTTTAGTTTTTGTGGAACAACCATTTTTTTTTCCATAGTGGCTGCACCATTTTACATTCCCACCTCCGGTATACCAGGGTTCCAATTTCTCTACATCCTCATAACACTTATTTTTTTGTTTCTTCCTTCCTTTTCTTTCTTTCTTCCATCCTCCCTCCCTCCCTCTCTCTTTCTTTCCTTCCTTCCTTCCTGTCCTCCCTCCCTCCCTTCTTCCCTTCCTTCCTAAAAGCCATCCTAACGGGTGGGAGGTGGTAGCTCACTGTGGCTTTAATTTGCATTTCCCTAATGATTAGTGATGTTGGGCATCTTTTCATGTGTCTTGTGTTCTACATCTTGTTAGGTTTGGAATTATAGTTTACGATGTAGCCAGGAAGAGGCTGCTTAAACAAAGAAACATTGAAGTTTGTGCTGAACGGGGGTTTCTACTTCAACCGTACACAATAAGAGTGTTAGGAGAAGAGAGGGAGGACCGTGTGGACTCGTGCGCTTGAGCTGTGAAGAAGAAACAGGCCGGTGTTTTCCACTTTTCGGTGCGTAAAAGATTCATCGGGTGCGTTTGGGGTCCTGCCTCCAGAGATCCTGATGCAGTGGCTCTGCAGGGGACCCAGGACCTTGCTTCAGAGTCAGGACCCTCGGCGATTCTGGCGCAAGTGGCCACTGGGCCCTGTTTTTAGAGCTACTGTTTTCAATGCAGCCTCTCTCTTGTGTTCAGATGAGGACATGGTGAGTTTGATGGGTCGGCAAATATATTGTAATAATTTCCTACTGCTGCTGTCACAGATTACCACAAACTTTGTGGCTTGAAACAACACAAAGTTATTATCTTACAGTTCTGGAGGTCAGAAGTTTGAAATGGGTGTCCCTGGGCTAAAATCAAGGTGTGGGCAGGGCTGCGTTCCTTCTGGAGGCTCTACGGGAGAATCCATTCCCTTGCCTTTTTCCAGCTACTCAAGGCCACCCCTATTCTGTGGCCTGTGGCTTCCACGCTGGTCGCGTTGCATCTTCAAGCCTCTCTCTGACTCTGACTGCCCTTTTGCTTCCTCTTCCACTTTAAAGGACCCTGGTGAGTATGTGGGGCTCACCTGGATAATCCAGGGTAATCTCCTTGTTTTAAAGTCAGCTGAAAAGCAACCTTAATCCCCTTTTTCACATAATCTCACCTATTCACAGGTTCTGGGGATTAGGATGTGGACATGTTTTGAGGCCATTATTCCGCCCACCATAGCAAAGAAAACGCCCAGCAGGTTGGAGCTCAGGAAGGGGATGAAGAAGGAGGGGTGACTTGCTTTAATTCCCTCCTCCCCTCCCCTGTGTCCACTGCCTTCCTTTAACTCACTGGACTAGTCACTCGCTGCTCATTTTAGAAGAGGAGGCCTGATGGCAGAGATTCTTGGTATGGAAATCTGACCATTTCTGGGTTTGTGGCACCAGTTGGAGAATTGTCCATCTCTCTGCCTTTGATCCCCCAAAGCACATCTGTGCACACTCGTGCCCACATGTGCCAAGTACAAGTGCATGATGAGAAACAAAGCCAGGCCATGTGACCCATGATTTATTTAATCCAATCCAATTTATTACATACTTTTTAAGAGTTCAGGTAGCACTGTGCTCTAGAGAATAAAAAGAAAAAAATTAAGAGACAATCCTCTATCTGGAAATATGTGGGAAAACAAGTTTTACTGACAAGAAAGAATCAAAGAACAATACTGCTTAGTTTATAAGCACCTGCTGAGTCAAACATAATCAGATTCTTACATAATCAATTAGTAGAATCTCCTGGATGTTGGGGAGAGGCAGAGGTCGGTGGTCTTGGCTGAGGTGGTTACAGCGTCCTCCTGTGAGAAGAGAACCAGGAGGGAAGGACGAGATTGGGCCAGGAGATGACATTGGTGGAGGATGGAGCGAGAGACACAGGTACCAAAAGGAACATGCTGTGTAGAGTCCCAGAAATAGGGAGAACACTGTTTTGTTTACTGGCTCTGTTTGGTGACAGTCTTGACCATGAATCCCAAGAGAACATGCTGTGGTCACTGGGTTCCTTCAGTTCTGAGAGTGGAGAAGAGTACATTAAAACCTTGCAATTGAAGGGATAAATTTCCCACCTTGGGATTGGCTCAGCTCCACTGAGATACCTCCCAGCCCTCGTCACTTCTTCCCATCCATGCGTTGAATTTCTGAGCTCCTCTTTCTAGGTATGTCAGACATCACCCCTAGGGGAAAAATATGAATATTTTCAGGAAATTCTTTTCTCCTAGTCATTAAGGGTGGAGTTGGCCTCTCTCCAGGGATTCCCCTAATATCCAGCCCTAGAGACAAGAAGGGAAAGAAAGATGTAGAGCGCTCACTGTGCAAAGCCGCTTGTTGCAGAATTAAAAGCGTGGCTGACATATTAGGTGATCTCATGGCTTGTCTTTAAAACCCAGAATATGTTAATACTTCTCCCTGTCTCGGAAAAATACTTAATCAAAATTCGTAGGTACAAGCCCTGTGGGCTGCTCTGTGCTCTGGTTTGTGAGAGAATAAGGTAGTGAACAAGAGATGGAAATCTTTTAAGACTGTAAAGCTTCTCATTTTTATTTATTTTCAAAAATGCTTTTTTTTTTTTAGGAAGTGGCAACTTTGTTTCTAAGATTTGCTGTTTTTTTTCTAGAGAAGGGTGTCTCTTCATAGAAAATGGGGCTAGTTGATTATGTACCCTCACCTACACTCCATTCAAATGTGGTACATGGTTGACCTACTGTATACTAGCTTGGCAGCTTAAATATTGGGTCTGAAAGAGAAGAATCTTTCTTGTACTGACCCTGCAAGTGGGCACAGAACTTATCTGACTACTGTTTGTTTTATCTTTGCTTTTCTTTCCTTTTAAGATGTTTTCTTTTTAAAGGCAGCCCAAGGTTAACAATGGATAATTTGCCGCCGTTTGCCCAGAGTGGCTCTTTCTGAAGGCTGTTTCCCCATGGTGTGCAGTGGAGGCTTGATAATGACACGGCTTTATCTTTGAAAGCAAACGTCCTTTCTATCAGTGGACGCCTGAAACCCTTTCCAGGGTTAATTAATGCAGCTACAAAGTGGAAATCAGAAATGACAGTGGAGGGGAAGGGAACAGCAGCTCAGAACTGTGAGCAGAGGAGAAAAGATGACACTTCTTATTTTTTTAAAGACACCACTAGTCATCCCAGCTGCAGTAGAGACTGTGTTGGGGCCAATTTAGGCACTTATTAAAAAGGCAAAAGGAGACACATCTAGGTGCCAATGTGTTCAGATCTCTCCTGGTGTTACATTATAACAGTGATGATGACAATAATATGGCAGCTAAGAGCAGAGCGCAGTCCATGCACCAGGCACTGTGTTAGATGCTCTACATTAGGGTTTCTCGACCTCAACACTATTGACATTTAGGACTGGATAATTCTTCTTGCTGGGGGCTGTCCTGTGCATTGTAGGATGTTCAGCAGCATCCCTGGTCTCTGCTCACTAGATGCCAGTAGGACTCCCGTTCCCCAATTTGTGGCAACCCAAAATAACTCCAGACATTGCCAAATGTCCCCTCGGGGACAGACCACAGTCTATATGAATTACCTCATTTAATTTCCCCAACACAGTGTGAGAGACACTGTTATTATTTCCATTTTATCATGGAGAAATCCAAGAGGTGGAACGGTTAGGTGGTTCACCCAAGGTCATAGCATATACCATTTTAGGCAGTGAGGGTTCTAACCACAAAGCTAAGTGGTCTATTATGACTAATTTGTGTGTTCTTCTTATGAATGAATAGCCATTCTTAGTAGTGATATGCCATCGTATCTAACCAAATCCTAATCATACACAATAGTCATATTGCCTTTACGATGATAGTAAAAATCATTATCATGCCTTTACACTCCATGACATTACTACTTGAGGCATGAGATGTCTTCAAATGTTGCCTGATTCATACTGTCTTTTTGTTTAAAAGAAAATATTTCAAACATATCAAAACATAAAGGATAATACAAGAAATGCCTGGATATACACCACCAGGTTTTTAAAAAACTTATCTTAATAATTGGTCATATTTACTTTAGAATTTAAACAATTTAGAATTGAGACAGGGTCTCGCACTGTCACCAGGCTAGAGTGTGGTGGCATCATCATAGTTCACTGCAACCTCAAACTCCTGGGCTCAAGCGATTTTCCTGCCTCAGCCTCCCAAGTAGCTGGTACTACAGGTGCGCACCACCATGCCTGGTTAATAGAATTTTTTTAAATTAAAAAGAAAAGTAGTATGATGTTTTCTAGTTCCCATTCCACTCTTTTCCTGCCCAGAGGTAACCACTGTTCTGAATTTGGTTTACCATGCCTATGAATATTTTCATATGCTTTAGTTACATGTGTCCCCAAACAATACATGGTAGTTTCCCAAGTTTGTGAATGTTATTTGAATGTTATTATAATAAAATTATCATTTTAATTTTTGATTAACATTTAAAAATAATATTTTCATTTGAGATGATTTTAAATGATTTGCAGATTTGCAGAAAGTTTGTAAAGATGGTACAAGGAGTTCTTTTATACCCCTCACCCAGTTTCCCTTACTATTACCAACCTACATTACCAGGTACATTTGTCAAAACTAAGAAGCCAACATTGTTAGATTATTATTAACTAAAGTCTAGACTTTATTCAGATTTTACTAGTTTTTCCACTAATGTCCCTTTTCTATTCTGGGATCTGATCCAGAAATAAACCTCATTGCATTTAGCCCCATTGTCTTAAAAAATATATTTTTTTTTGAAAAAGAGCATCTTTATTGAGATACACCATATAATTCACCAGTTTACTCAATGGTTTATTAGTATATTTCAAATCAATTTTAGAACATTATTATCATCCCAAAAGAGACCCTATTCTTATTAGTAATAATGTCCCAATTCCCCCTCCCTGCTCCAGCCCTAGGCAACCACTAATCTACTTTCTGCCTCTGTAGATTTGCCTGTTCTGGGCTTTATAAGGGAATCATATCAAGGGAATGATATGATTTGTGGTCCTTTGCAACTGGCTTCTTTCACTTAGCATAATGTTTTCAGGGTTCATCACGTTGTAGCATGGATCAATACTTCATTCCTTTTTACTTCTGGATAATATTTCATGGTATGGATATACCATATTTTGTTTATCAATTCATCAGTTGATAGATATTTGGATTATTTCTATTCTTTGGCTATTTAAGAATGATGCTGCTAATGACCACTTGTGCAGGTTTTTGCATAAGTATTTTTCATTTCTCTTGGGTACATACCTAAGAGTAGAATTTCTGGGTCACATGGTACCACCATGTTTAACATCTCGAGGAATTGCCAGACTGTTTTCCAAAGTGGCTGCGACATTTTACGTTCCTACCAGCAGTGTATGAGGGCTCCAATTTCTCCACATCCTTGCCAGCGTTTGTTATTATCTGCCTTTTCTTTTTTTCTTTTTATTAACCCCTCCCCCCATTATCTGCCTTTTCTATGACAGCCATCCTAGAGCATGTGAAGTGGTTCCATTATGATTTTGATTTGCATTTTCCTGATGGCTTATGATGTTGAGAATCTTTTCATGTGCTTATTGCTTATACATATATCTTTTTTGGAGAAATGTCTATTAAAGTCCTTTGTCCATATTTTAATTGGGTTTTTGCCCTTTTGTTATTAAGTTGTAACAATTCTTTAACATCCTAGACACAAAACTTTTATCAGATATATGATTTGTAAATATTTTCCCCCATTCTGTGGGTTGTCTTTTCACTTTCTTGATGGTGTCCTTTGAAGCACAAAGGCTTTTAATTTTGATGAAGTCCAATTTATCTACTTTTTCTTTTGTTGCTCAACTTCTTTTTGAGATGCATTCAGGTTGACTTAACTCTACAGTTTAAAATCTGTGTAGTATTTCATTGCATAAACTTTAAAAATTAGTTTTTATATCACTTCCCCTATGATGGACATTAGTTGTTTCTAGTGTTTATACTATTATAAACATTATTGTACATGTCTTCTTTAGAATGTTTGAGAGAGTTTCCCTAGGCTATACACCTAGAAGTGGAATTGCTTCAGTCTTAGCTATGTGTCTTCAGTTTAACTAGATGCTTCTAAATTGCCCTCCAAAGTTGATGAACAACTTACATTCCCATCTCAGTATATGAGCAGTCCATCTTGCCAGCTTTTGGTGATCACAGGTTTTAATTTTTGGCAATTTTGTTGGATGTGAAATAGTATCTCATATGGCTACTTTCCTTTGCTTACCCAAATACTAGTGAGATTCATTCTTTTATATATTTGTAGGCTATTAACGTTCATAACCATTGCCCATTCTTCAAGTGGGTGATTTTTTTTCATTTTCTTAGTGATATGTAAGAGTTATTAGGTACTAATATTAAGTATTATTAGTAATTGCTTTTATGTTTTTTGGCCATAGCTGGATATTAATTATTCTTAGGTTACTTGTGTTGCAACTATATTATCCAGTCTGTGGCTTGCCTTTTTACTTTGTTTCAGTGTCTTTTGTTTTAGATTAATGCATCAAATTTGTCTTCTTTAATGATTTGTGTGTTGGGAAGCTTCTTCAAATAATTCTTCCCTGTCCTGAGGTCAGAAAAAATATTTTCCTACATTTTCTTCAAAATTTCAAGTTTAACTTTTTAACACGTAGGTATTTAATAACCTTGAAATTGATTTTTGAGTATTGTGTGAGGTGAGGAAACTACCTTTTTTCCCTGAATAGGGAAACTAATGGTCCGGGTACCATTTATTGAATAGGCAATCTTCTCTCCACAGATTTGTAATGATACTTCTGTCATATTTAAAGTTTTCAGACATGTTTTTATATAAGCTTAACATATGGGTATGTATCTAGACCCTCTATAATATTTCACTAGTTTATTTGCCTATCTCTGTTCAATACAAAACTAATTACTATATATTTATAATAAGTCTTTGTATGTGATAGTGTCAGAATTCTCTGTATTATTCTTCCTCTTCAAAATTGTCTTAACTATTCTTGGTTTTTTGCCTGTCAATTTTAATTTCAGTATAATTTAAGATCATTTTGAATACTAATTTAAATTCAGTATAATTAAAAAAAACTTTTGGGATTTAATTTGTTGGGAGAACTGAAGACTGTTCATATTGAATCTTCTTATCCGTGAAGATGATATCTCTTTCCATTTATTCAGGTCTTCCTCTTACTTTAATACACTTACTTTCCAACCTCTTACTTTCATACCATTGCTTCCACAATTTCTCTTTTATTGCTGTTTTTAGTTTGTCTTGCTATGTTTTATCCTTTAACTCACCTCCATAACAGATGAGCAGTCATGATTTTCTCAAAAGCTTGAGAACTTCGTCTGAGGAGACACACCACAGACTAAGACTTATTAATCAAGCCAGAGACCAGGGACAGTGGAGGTCACCTTGTTTAGACAAATCCCCCTCCTGAAAACTCTGTGGAAATTCAGCCTCGTTTGCAGGCACCAGAGGGTAAAAAAAATCACATCCAATATGTCCTTCCATCTTTTATATTCCTTTTTTAGAACTTTAGTTCCTCTAAGAAATACTTTGATTTCTCTGAATGTTTTTATCCTTCCCCGTTCATTAAGATAATTTGCAAATTACAAAGTCAGAATTGCATTTCTGAGAACATGTCAACTCTTGTAAGCCATTGTCTCCTTCAAAATCTTTTATCATGGAAGCATACTTATCTTTTCTTAACTTTCTAAAATCTAAAATTCTAGGGCATGTTTCTGGTTATGCCCCAAGTTCCTTTTCTGGTTCTAAAATGACAGGATACCTTTTTCTCAAGAGTACTACACTTTTGTTTTGCCAATAGCTTTCTTTCCAGGGGCTAGAATTAGGTGCAGAGCAGCAGTTTCTTTAGCAGTTTCTCTTATTCTCTGGGGGTAGAGTGCTAAACAAGTCACATGTTCTCTTTTTATTTGAATGAGATTTTCACTTTCCAAATGTCTGAAGTCTCCTATGGCTACTGTCTCTTTTCTTTATGATCTACCTCAGGAATGTGTTGTATATTTCCCCATATAATCAAGTAGGAAAGTTGGAAAGTGTGGGGGAGGTGATTTGCAACTACATGTGAAAGAAATTCATAGCAACTTTCACATCCGCTGGAAAGATGTTGAGTAAATATTTCACATAGGATAAGACAGAAAGGAAGAAATCAGAGAGAATTACACATGCACGCAAATACATACATCATATCAACCTCTCCTTACTCCTTTTCAAAAACTGCTCAGAGTTGTAACTGGAAGGTATTGCCTGCCCTGCAGTCAGCAGAACTTGTGCAAAGGCATGGTTTGCCCCACATCAGCCACATCCCACTCCTGTGCCTGGTCCTCAGATAAGCAAGGACGTACATTTTGAGATGGCTGATTGTGGTGGTCAGGAATGCAGTATGGGTGTGTGGAAAAAGCTATTCTCTGTGGACAAAGTTATAGCCAATGGGTCACTTCTTTTTTGGAGGGGGTTTTCTGTCTGGTTGGTTGATTATGAGATTTTTATCCAGTAACTTGATCTCCTTGTATGTCAGTTCTTCTCTTAGACTCTGGTTTCATAGTTAATGGGTTGATGTTTGGATCTGGTTGGGCTACTTTTTAGTGTGAGTTGCCTCTTCTTTCCCCACCTCACTCATGAATTGAGGAAATTATGTTTAGCAAAGTAGGAAACGTGAAGAAATCTCCTACTCTCCCTGTGGGAGGAACGTGTTTCTTTAGATTAAGGTTTCCCAATCTTCGCACTATTGACATTTTGTACCAGATAGTTCTTTTTTGGGAGGGGCTGTCCTGGTTATTGTAGAATGTTTAGCAGCATCCCTGGTCTCTACCCGGTAGAGGCCAGTAGCACCTCCCTCCCTGCTGAGCTGTGACAATCAAGAATATCTCCCTGTGGAATCAACCCAAGGACCCATCAATTCACGAGTGGATTAACAAAATGGAGTACTACTCAGCCATAAAAAAGGATGAATTAAGGCCTTTTGCAACAATTTGGGTGGAACTGGAGACCATTATCCTAAGTGAAGTATCTAAAGAATGGAAAAACAAACACCAGATGCACTCGCTATTAAATTGGACCTAACTGATGAGCACGCATGTGCACAGAGGGAAGTGAAACTCAGTAGAAATCAAGCAGGGGGGAGAGGGGAGGAGGAGATGGGTGAAAACCTACCTAATGGGTACAATGAACACTAATTGGGTGGTGGGCACACTGATAGCCCTGACTCAAGCATTACAAAAGCGATCCATGTAACCAAAACCATTTATACCCCCTAATATTTTGAAATTAAAAAAAAGTCCAGACTTCTATTTTTTTAAAAAAGCTATTTTTGACCCATTCTTGTCCTAACTGCCATAAACTATTAAGAAATTGTAAAACAGGGAAAAAAACCCCCAATATCTCTAGCTATTGCCAAATGTCCCCTGGGGGACTAGATCACCTGCTGTTGAGAACTACTGGTTTTGATTCTTTGAACCTTTAAAGAAATCAGTGTATATGACCAATTTCCTGGTATTATAATTTCTAACAGTATATTAAAACTAATCTCATGTAGTGCAAGAGCTAATTAATTTGTGTTTGTAAAGGGCTTTGAGATCCCAAACTGAAAGTAGTCACAAAGTACAAAATATCATTACAATGATTTATTTGTGTCCTGTTATTTAATGTTACAATATGGCTGAGGTTGTGCTATTTATTATCATAAGGTGAAGGAGAGCTCATTGCATGCCAAAATGAAAATATACAGTAGATACAGTAATATATCTATTACATATTTTAACAGGGAGCCACCTGCTTGCATTTATCACCTGTGTTATGTGAGGGTGAATTATGAAACCTCACACAAAAAGGTGTATCTCTTTTTATGCACTCATAATTTAGAAATAGTGGCTGAATGGATTTGGAGAAGCT
The DNA here is from genome assembly GCA_023783475.1 of Daubentonia madagascariensis. Lineage (NCBI taxonomy): Eukaryota > Metazoa > Chordata > Mammalia > Primates > Daubentoniidae > Daubentonia > Daubentonia madagascariensis. The sequence continues at coordinate 11,853,319 of JAKFHU010000901.1, forward strand.
CATGCTCTCAAAAAATAAGCACCATAGAACTCAGGTCAGCTTGGGGGATTTGAACTCCCAGAATGATTTCCTTGTCTAGGGGAGTATTGAAGTGAGCTGATCAGAAAGTACATGCAAAGTAGAGAAGGCTATAACTTTTGTCTTTATTGCTGTGGTCTGGTGTTGTAAGCTGAAGAGTCCCAGAGTAACATGAGTATTTTGAAGTATCATGTTACTTAAACAGGAAGGTCCTTTTCATTTTTAGTGGCAGATTTATTCATTATTCCCATTTTGTAGGTTGAAAAAACGAAGCTAGAAGATGACTCATCTGACATATGATGTAGAAATTGCTTCAGTTCTTGGCACCTTAGCACTAATCATTAAGAATAATAACCAGCACAATTTATTGAGTATTAACCATGTAAATTACATAGCACAGGGCCTGGCACAGGGTGGCCATGATGGTGCAGAAGGTCAAACATTCTGCTGAGGGCTTTACGTGGATTATTTCATTAGATCCTCACGTTATCCCTAAGAGGTGGTAACATTAGCTCTATTTTAGAGATGCAGATGTGCAAGGCCCTAGACATTACAAAGATGAGTAGGACTCAGCTATTAACAGAGAGGTTAGTCAGTGATGGATCAAGATACAAACCCATACTCGTCTGATTCCAAGATGTGTGTCATTAACCATAGACCCTCTAGTGCTGTCCGATACAGTAACTACTAGCCACATGTGGGCAGTGAGCACTCGAAATGCAGCTAGTCAGAATCACAGCATTTGCTGTAGGTGCAAAGTACACAATGGACTTTGAAGACATAGTACAAAAGAAAGAATGTAAAATAGCTCATGAATATTTTGAAAATACTGATTATATGCTGAATGGATAATATTTTGGGTATATTGGGTTAAATAAAATGTATTATTAAAATGAATTTCACCTGTTTTTCTTTAAATTGTTTTAATGTGTCTACTAGAAAATTTTAAGCTGTGTGTGTGGCTTGCATTGTATTTCTATGAGACAGCACTGCTAGACCCTGCTGCAGCTGTCCCTTGTGTTTTCTGCCACAGTTATCTGCCCACAGTGAGCCTTTAGCCTGTTCTGACTCACTTATGATTTATGTAAGCGTGATTAGAAGCCAGAGAAGAGGAAAAATGGTAACATAAATTGCCAAGTGATTTCTTTTGGCACGAGTAGAATATAGCTTAAAAAACTCAGAAGACAGACTGTAAGGTGGTAATTTCCAGGGCTAATGTCTCCATCATCCCTTCTTCCCTGTTCACCCCTTCTCCCACACCACCCTTCCCTCCTTTCATCAACAAACGTGCCAAGAGCCCTTAGAACAAGCCAGACACTGTGCAAGGCCCGAGACATTACACAGACGAGTAAGACCCAGCTATTAAGGAATTCACTCCCTAAAAGAGAAAATTGATCTGTATTAGTTTGCTAGGGCTGCTGTAACAAGGTAAATTGTAACAAGGTAAATAACCACAGGCTGGGTGGCTTAAACAACACAGTTCTGGGGGAAAGAAATCTGAGGTCATGGTAGGGCTATTTACTTCTGAGTTCTCTCTCCTTGGCTTATAGGTGGCCGTCTTCTCCCTGTGTTTTCATATCTTGTTCCCTCTGTGTGTTTCAGTGTCCAAAGTTTCTTATTCTTAGGACACCAGTCATACTGGATTAGGGGCCACCCTAATGACCTCATTTTAACTTAATCATCTTGGTAAGGATTCCAAATATGGTCACATTCTGAGGTACTGAGGTTAGGACTTCAACATATGAATTTTTGATGGAGGGAACAATTTAGCCCCTAACATGATCTATGAAGCAAGTGCTATGGCTACATGGGAAATAGAGTATCTAATTCTCTGTGGGCTGCATGGTGAGGTGGTCAGGGAAACCTTATATATGTGAGGTGGGGATTGGTGGCCTCTTAAAGATTAATTTTCTTCAGTCTAATAAGCTGCCAACTGCTCTCAGTACAGGCAGAACTTGATACAGATATTGAGGGCTGTCATGGGCTGAAGTCCTAACCCCCAGTGTGAATATATTTGGAGACAGAGCCTTTGGGGAAATAACCCATTCAGGTTAAAGGTCCTCTGAGATAAAGGTGTGGCAAGACTCTTGTATTTTTTGCAGAGGCTTAGCAGAAGCTGCCTCACCTCTTGGAATGCAGAATTGGTAGTCAAGAAGGTGATGATCAGTTTGCTAAAGGAGCCTAGGGTAGTCAGGAAACTAGTGGTGGTGGCAGAAGTGGGTAACTGTGCCCTAAAATAGAATTACTTTGAAGAAAAGGGTTGTCCATACTTGTGACTAGGTTTCAACCCAAAGGGTCAAGTGTATTTGATGACAGCCTGGCTTGGCCCAGGGTGTTACTGAAGTTGGAAGCCTTTTAGGACCCATCACCCTTTTGAGGATTTGAACTTTGGGGGTAAATGGATAATTGTATGGTGTGAACACAAAGAAGTGCCCCTGGAGTCCAAGTGTGGGGCCTGTGAAGGGGCTTGGACCAGCTGGAGCATAACAGCAGAGTGGACAAGTGTTCATGGGGCTGTGTACAGGGGACAAGTGACCATGAAATACATGCACAGTGGACAAGTGTCCAAGTTTCAAAGACAACAGAACAGGCAAGGAGAGGTAACAGCAGTAGGAAGGATCAGACTCCAATTCTTTCTACGTGGCTTGGCCATGGATTGACCTTTTTGGGATAAATTAAGCCCCTTTGGTTTGTGAGAAAAGAAAAATTCAAGGTTGTGGAGAAGTCTCAAGGGAAAGGTGAGTGTTCAAATAATTAACTGGAAAAAGAAAAGAGAAGGTGACTATCACTGTACCTTGAGTTGGTGGAGGCAGTTCTGGGGGTTATATAGTGGCTAGGATGTGACTCGGGCATGGAAAGATGACCCGGAGATTTTTAGGAAGGCAAAGTTAAAGGAAGACATTCCTGGCAGGAAAAGGGCAATTGCAAAGCCCTGAAGGATTCTGGTCTGTTGAGAAGCGATCGTGGCGCTGGCCGTGGGGTTTATGTGGGAGACAGAGCAGGGGATAAAGCCGGAAGGGTATAGCAATCTGGCGCAAAAGTTTCTGTGCACGCTAAGGAATCTGGACTTTATCTCATAGGAAATGGAAAGATTTGGTGATGGGAACCGCGGGGCAGGTGAGAAGGAGAGAGGTGCTGGGAGGCGACACAGCCTCTGCCAGAGTCCAGGCCGGTGAGGGCTATGCTGGGTTCTCCAAAGTGGGTGGGCAAATGGTCCACCAGACTGTGGGAAGATAGTAAAATTTATATTTTATTTATTTATAATCTAAAAAGCAAATAAAACATTGAGTGGTATTATGCACCAGGTGGGACCCCGCTCCTTTGCTTGCTTCTAGTGTATTTTTTCTGTATGTTTGCCTGATTACATGGATTTACAGGTTATATTATTGAGTTATATCTCATTTAATGTGCACGTAATTGATGAGTGGCTTAAAGAGTCCTGAAGTGGAACTCTGGATTGGAGATGGCACTAATAATACAAATAAAAAGCAGAGCATGGGCAGGTGACGGAGCTGGTGCCTCTATTCCTAGTTCAAGTTCTTCGTCAAACCCAATGTGAGGTAAAAACACTGACAACATAATCATCCATAAGACATTGGCCTGAAAAATTGAAATCAAGAAGATTATTTAAAATATAAATTTATGTTCACTGTAGCTAATGTCAAACTTACCCTAAATGTATATTGGCCAATAATATACTTAGCAAGATATGTAATAGAAATGTTACTTGCTTCCTTATTGTATCTTTTAAAGATATCTGTTTTTTATGTGTTTTATAATATACATAATATTATTAGAACAATGGCACATATACACTATTTATAAATAAGTAAATATATATAATTAGGGAATAGATATTCAGAATTTTTACTAAAGGGATTCTCAATTACAAAATTTAGGAGCCTATTGCTTTAGGGTAATGAGAAATTGCAATAAACATACAGACTGCCTGTAGATTCCGGATTGTCCTCTGGGTGTCCTGTGTGTGTTTTTTTATGCTTTACTAATAATCATCTCATAATTATTAGTCCAATTATGTCTCCCTGCTCTGGGCACTCTAGGGTACCCAGCATGGTCTTAAGATACGGGTACAGGAGCTCCTTGCCATAACATCCTCCCCTCTAAGAGGCGTCTCGTGGTGTCCTTGGACTGAGGGATTGTGGGAGGTATCTTCATAGTCATCAAATTATGTATCCTTTGAAGACTTGAGGCACAGGCAGAGCTTGGCTGCATCTCACAATGGACCTGGATAGTAGGTGAGCTCCGGGATATAAGCTAAGCGATGCTCCCATCCACCCATGCACAGTAACCTGGTGAGTGTCCCTGGCCTAAGTGGCCAGAGTCAGGTCTTGGTCTTATCCTGGCTTTAGGGCACTTGGATAGTATCCCTCCCAGAGGTTTCTCTCCCTGTCTGCTAACTCTGACTCCCCAGGGAAGATACTTACTATCAAAGAAGGGTGAAGGCTCTAGATTTTGACTGAGAACCTCTTTTATTTGGTCCCTCATTACTCCAGTTGGTTCTAGCCCAAATCCTCTTTATTCTTCTAAACTGCAAAATCCCTCTTTCTTCTCTTTCATGTGCTTCTTGATGAGGTATAGAGGACCACAATGGCCCAAAGGACAAAGCTCCAAATCTCAGCAACACACAACTAGTGTCCCCTTCTTCAAGGGTAAGAAAGGCTCAGTTTTTGGAAACACAGTGGCAGCCATCACACAGGAGTTGCGGGTGGAGGGAGAAAACATACTTTCATTCTTTCCTTTGGAGTTAGCACCAAATCCCGGCCCAAGGCTGGATCAGATGGCTTCTTCTAATGTGGAAAGGAAATACGAAAGGGTAAAGTGAGATGCATTTTATAGGAAATACACAATTTAAAAACCCAATATACTTAAAAATTTTGCTCCTGGCGGAGAGTCCTTTCAAATGACTCCTGGCACCTGCCATTTCCTCTTCTTCTGCTCTTATTCACGGTGGTGCTATATGCTCTAGAGTCCGCCTGAGTGCAGCTGGGAGGCTGCGTCCTCCTCGGTCCTCCATTAACACGCACCCTGTCAGTTCCAGGTGGAGGTGGGTCTGCCTTGCTGCTCAGCTGCAGAGTCCTTTTGAGCTCCAACTTTGCCAGCAGCGATCTGAATTAGTAGGAGGCCAAAGCATGGGGCTAGACTCGTCCACTGCTGGACCCTGGGCTCCCCAGACTGAGTCTTCTCTTGGCTATGCTGGAACTTTCCTTGCCATTGTTCTCACAAAGCTTTACCCTTGGAGCTGCTCCAGGCACACGCTATAATTTCAGCTCCCAGCCCTGGAGAAAGAAAGACCTTCTCTTTCTCCCAGAATCAACTCTCATGAGGGGATCTGGAAAGGCTTTGCTGGGGTCACCTCTCCGTGTGGCCAAAGGAGTGGGAAGCTCTGGTTGGCCAGACCCGGCTGTCTGTTTTCTTTGTGGCTGAAGGTGGTTGTGCCAGTCCTGTCCACCACAGGTTGGGTTTCCCACAGGAAAGAGAGGTTCTGTAATGAGAAAAAGGGGTTCCGGCTAGGCCCAAACAAGAGCTGTCTGCTGGAATCCCCAAATAGGGACCTCTTGTGCCACACTTAGTCACCAGGCTATAAAGCAGGGGAGCCATATTTATAATATCGACATCATAAGATACAAGGATCATGGATTGGCACGTGCCAGGCGTTTTGCCGAGAGCTTCATGCATTCCTGCACTGGCTGCACACAGCAGTCCCACGAGGTGAGGAAATGGTTGCCCCGCGTTGCCCCCGGTACTCAGGTCTTACAGAGATTTCACTAACAGAGCTCTTTCAGTTTCCACTCGGTCCTCCTCCTCCTCATTGTTATGATTAAGATTATTATTTCCTGTATCTTTCAGAGCTCAGGCGTGAGTTGGAGGAGGCTGAGACAGATGCTGTGTGATACTCAAATCACTACCCTCCTCTCACCCTTATCCTCGGCGCACAGACCTCCTCTTTCTTTAGGGTTAATTACTCCCCATGGGGAGTAACCTCTGGGGGATTTTAGGGTGAACGCTGCTGTGATTCTGAGGTGGACACCGCAGCCCCACTTGCCCTGGCCGCTCCAGCGGATCGGAGCACAGAGCTTCCTGGGCTCTGTTCGCAGTTCTGCTATTCTCAGACTATTCTTAGCCAGACTCATTGTCTCCTTTTCCAGAGGACACCAGGGAGGGGAAGTGACTCACCCTAGGTCACACGGCTGGCTTGTGGCAGAGCTGAGCCTTGGCTTCGTCTAGTCCCCTTTCCCGTTTTCATTCTCTGTGCACGATAGGGCACGTCCCAGCCTGGCGGTGGGTGCAGGCAGTGACCCCGACTCCCCTGTCTTTATGTCTGTTGGCACAGCGTAAACTCCTCTGGACTTGGAGTCGAAATGGTTGGATTCCAAGCCAAGGTTCAACACTACCTACCGCGAGGCTTTGATAAGTCCCTTTACTTCTCAGGGTCTCAAGATAATCCTCACCTAAAAGCTGAGGTCATCACATCAGCTCTGTCTACCCAAATGTTTTATTTAAAGGGTAAAATCAGGTGAAATGTATGAATGGGTTTTGGAAGCTATATTGTCCTCTACAAATGTTTTGTTGTATTTTAGTGTAACTCACGGTAAATCTTCAACAAATGTTATCTTATCAAATGGTTGAATGCAGAAACACTCCTTTCCGAATCAGTTCCCGAGCCCTGCAGTGGTATCCAAATAGTATTTTCTCTGGATTTTGGCTGACAATGGTTATTCATTTGTATTCTCAGAAGGTAATTCCAAAGTGATATTTAAGTTTTCTGCCCACATTCCCAAGGTTGGTTACTGGGTATTTGCTCAGAAAAGGCATGTGGGGCCAGTGTGTTTTATAGTCCTTTTCTGATTAAAAATGTTAACTCATTTGGGAATCTGTGTGAGTCGACTAGGGGGTCGGCCCTGCTGGGGGCACAGCAGCTACGGTCGCCAGTGAGCACAATTTAATATGGTCCTGGGCAGAAGAAGCTAAAACAAAATCCACCTTGTTGTGTCCTTTGGGTTTTTGTGCATTACCGAGTCCTGGAAATGTGTCTTAAGAGACGTTGTGAAAACCGATAGCTCAGGTTTAACCCCACATTTCCTCTGTGCTTAGGCGCTGCCAGACCAGGTCTTCATTATCACAGTAAGAGGCTTCAGCATCATCTCCTTGGACTGGGCGCTCTTCGTCTTCCCAGCTTTTCTTCCAAATTCATACTGCACATTTTTATCAGCTTTCTAAAATTCCGCTTTCATCATTCCACTCCGTGTTCAAGAATCTTCAGTGGCTTATAACTGTTCAAACACCTTTATCTAGTCGTTGAGGAATTCAAGTATCTGGTTCACTTTACCTTTCCACTGTTGTCTTCCATTTGCCTTCTGTATGCATCCTCAACTCCAGAGTAACAAGATCTATTCTCTGATCTGCAAATATGCCATGTCCCTCTTGGACTTCTGCTCACACCTCTTTCCCCTGCCTGGGGTGAGCATCCCTCTTCTTTCTGTAGTGTCACCTCCATTGGACTCTTCAGGTCCTATATATCCGTAGGGCTCTTCAAATTCTCCCTTCTCCCTGAAACCATCCCTAATAGCTACAGCTCATAGAGACTTTTCTCTTTGCTGAACTGTTATTATACCTCCTGTCTACTACTCCAACTGCCCATCTATTTATCCACTCATCTGTTCAATCTAATAAGATTTATTGAGTCAATTTTGTAAACTCTTTGATGTAGGAACCATGTCTTATACTGCTTGGTTTCCTCTAAAGCAACTTAGTCATACAAGAAATATCAACTTGTGCTAATCAGGACTCTTCTGGTTCAAAGTAAGAGAAATACAAAAAGGAGGGGGGAAACATTGGTGGGATTTGGGAGCTCAAACTATAATTTCGGACTATCTTTTTCTCTCCTTATCTCTCAGGTCTTTCTGGTAGGAAAATAACTACTCAAAGCTCCAGGTTTACATCTCCCCAGCTTAGCAAACCTCTTGGGAAAAGGCATGTATATGAGCATGTGCACACATGTGCATGCATGCATGTGTGTCTCTTTACCTCGAATAAACTAATTCAAGGAAGGCCCTGATTGGACCTGCTTGGATTATTCATTCTTCTTGGCCATTTCGTGTTGCCAGGGGTGTGAGGTGCTATGTTTGGCTCTGCCTGGGTCACGTGCCCACCTCAGTGATTGTCCACAGTTTGAGCCAGGGTTCTGTTGTCTGACAACCTCACCATGATCAGTAGAATATGGGAAAATCAGTTCTTACCACAGAAATCCTCCACATAGGTGGGCTCAGAACCCTGTATATGGTAGATGCTTGATAAATATTTCCTGATTGAATGTAGAATTTTTAGCTTCAAAATTACTTCCAAACTAACTCAACCTTAGGATTCTTAGATATTACTGTTAAAACTTCCTGAAGTTCCTCCCAGTAATGTCTTCCTTTTGGTGTTGGTGTTTCGTTCAGGTATTATAGAAATAGTCTAACTCTGCAACTGCCAGAGAGCTGTTCAAGCGCTAAAGTACCCTGGTACCTTTGAAACGTCTCACTATCAGGCTAAACACTCTCATTTCCAAAAACGGCTTCTTGTGTGACACATCTTCCAAACACTTTGCCATGCTGATTGTTCTCTAGTTTTTCATGATCTGACTGAAATGTGGCCCCTAGAACGGAGCAAAATTTTTTGAGGTGTAATGATTCTGCTTCACCTCACTAGTCCATTTAGCCCAAGATTTCATGAGAATGTTTTTACAACCTTGTCACTGTGAGTATTGATGAGTAATATAAGTTCTTAAAAATGTCGATTAGCAAAAATCAGACCTGGCCTCCGTTTCTTAGTCCTTGAGCTCTTGCATTTGGCTTGAGGTGCTCCATTAAGAGATCCAATTAGGTCACAGCTCTCAGTCCTGCTGCATCTCCCAGTCACCCTCCAGCAGCCCAGCGAGTGCTGACATCCAGAAGAGGCTGATGATCCAGGTTCCTTCATCAGTTCAGGACATCACCCCAGTGCTGGTCCCCTCTAGGCCACTTTGGTTTAATCCGCCTGCCCTTCAGAGCCAGGAGCTAGGGATGACCTTCTCACTTTGTTTCTATTCCAGGGAAGGTAAACTTATCCAGGCATATTGAAGGACAAACTGACTGTATTCATTTGCTAGGGCTGCCATAACCAAGTACCACAGACTGGGCTTAAGCAACAGAAATTTATTTTCTCAAAGTTCTGGAGGCTTGAAGTCTGAGATCAGGGTGTCAGCAGGGTTGGTTTCTTCTGATGCCTGCCTCCTTGGCTTGTAGATGGCTATCTTCTCCCTGTGCTGTTGCATGGTCTTTCCTCTGTGCGTGTCTGTTCCTAATCTCCTCTTCTTATAAAGACATTAGTCATATTGGATTAGGGCCCATTCTAATAACCTAATTTTACCCCTTTAAAGACTTTATATTCACATGTAGTCACCTTCTGAGGTACCAGGGACTAGGACTTCTCCATATGAATTACAGGGGCACACAATTCAGCCCCTCACACCACCCAACCAAATTAAGGTGTCACGTGCATGTGTGTTTACCTGTGTTTAGCAGTGGCAGGGAATGACTACAGTCACAGGGCAGGAGAGCTGAGGGGGAAGAACTGGGTGGCTTAGTTGAAGCCCAGAGTTAAGAGTAATCAGCTAAAGTAGGACTGAGTAGGCAAATGCTGACCATTACAGTGCTGGGCATTGGGTTTTTTCCCCCTTTCTTATTTCCAAAGAGATCAGCTCCCAGACTACCCTGAGATAAGCAGAGAACTAATGACGAAGTTTTCACCTAAAAAGGAGCTTTTCAAGACTCTGAGTAAACCCAAAGGACATGTTAAGTAGAGGCTCTTATTTAAATTTTCTCAGTGATCAGGATGATGGACTAGTAAGTGGGCCAGTTGGGTTTGCTGGTGACACTGTGGACATCATTAAATAACATGCAAATCATTAAGCAGGAAAGTAGACAGGGTGCCCAGACTTAATCATTTTTATTCCCACACCTGGGTAAACCTGGCAGCAAAAATGTCCTCACCCCTGGCATGAGGAACTGCTCTGAAATGCAAAGTTTGACTCAGCCAGCAAACTGAAAGAAACTGTAATGGTCTCATTTCTATCTTTTTGAGTAATGATATGCCAGTTTCCCAATAAATTGCATGAAGGTGAACAAGAAAAATAAGTCTTTGACCTTTCTCATTTATAAGCACACTTAGCTATTTCTTCTCATATCTTATGCTGGCCACAGAGCTTTGCATAGAAGATTTAATTTCCTGCTGCTGCAAGCATTAAAATGGATCAGACCTCCCTCCCTTCCTTCTTCCCTTCTCCCTGCAACCTGAAGCCTTTCATGTGGGCTGTCATTCAGGGTATGGAAAGACAAGACCTAAGTGAGGGTTCTTCCTTTCTAAGCGAACCGTTCCCACAGCACAGAGCAAATGGGTACCTGATGGGAAAAATTGCTAATGCTGACCCGTGGAGTATGGCAGTCACACCTAGAGGGTGATGGATAGCTTTTATCCAGATAAAGGTACTTATAATTCGTTAGTTTAATTACTGCAGCCTGGCAAAGTCTTGAGCCAGTAATTCCTTTTTCAACAAATTAGAGACCTTAAATAATTCTGTGGAAAGATAAATTCCTCACTCTAGTTTTTGGACATTTCTCTGAAACATATTTCCAGAACTCAGCTGGGTGCCATTAACAACTTGGTGCAGGGACTCTGGTTGTATTGTGATCTCTAAATGTCTCTTTGGAGTAGCTCCTGCATTGCTAACATTAAAGCATACATCTTTTTTTAGTAGTTACCTTCCCCAGCCCCTCTCTTAGGGCATGAGAAAGATTTCATCTTTTCCAAACAACCAGCAGTCTTTGTTCCAGAAGAAGAAAGGAAGGGAGTCCTCCCGCAACCACACCCCAGTTCCGAGTCTGAAACCAAGGACCTGGTGAGGACACACTGTCCACTGGAAACACCAACTGCTCTTCACCCCTGCCTCATTCCAGGGTGTGGTGACTGAAGAATCAAAGTTTACGTTTGTAGAAAATGTATGCTTTCTCCTCTACCTTCTTTCTGTTCATTTTCTCTATTTTGCTAATGTCTTTCTTTCCCCTCAAGTGAGAGCTGGCTTAGCTGGCTTTCTGTCAATCGGAAATCTCTGCTAATTGGCATTTCTCTGCTTTGCGAGCAGGATGATAACTGATATTCATAATGATATTCCGGAGGATTTGCCAGATCCTGAAGGGTCTCATGAATTCTCAAAAAGTGATTGACTTCTGTGCAGTATAATTTTAGTGTATTTTATGGCTTTTAGATTCACTGCAAATTGGATGTCCATGTATGGGATATAACTTTCTATTTACCAGAGTATTTATTAAGTGGAACCCAATACTCTTTTTGGAGAGATGGAAAACAGGACTTTTTAATTTGGAAGCTCCTGATGGTAGAAGAGGGTCAAGTCCAATGCTCCTTTTTATCTCGGGGGCACTTGGTGCTAAGAGGGTGCTTACTGTCTGACTGGATAAGTCAGTGTAGGTTTGCCAAAGGACCATCCCCTAAGCAGGCCTGAACCAGAGGCCTGAATATTCTTGTTAAACTTGAAAGGTCAAATAGATGGGATCAGAACAGGCTGTGAAAATCTACAAGTCAGAAAAACAAAGAGAGAATGTGGGTCAGAGCAGACAAAAAGATTCAAATCCTGGGGTTCAAGATATTGAGAACAATTCCAGAAGGCGGAAGTACAAGGAAACCTTCCTGGACTGTACAACTTCCCACTGTGTGTGGGTGATTGTGGGGTCGCTGTCTGTCACCCATAATTATGAGGAACCAAAGATGCCAGACCCCTGAGATCCTAATGCAATAGGAGGAAGAAGAAGACTGGTTGCTGGGACTATCGCAAGGCAAACCAGCTGTGTCTTTTCTCTTTGTGATGGATTCTGACTGCAGCAGCCAAGGTGATCCTATGTCAGTCTTTTGATGGTTGATATGGTCAAATACTCCCACTCTTCTTTGCTGCTGTCTTTCTAGTTTGCATGCACAGGCAAGAACTAAAGTCAGTGCCATTTGACTTCAGGCTAAACTCTTTTGTATTCTGTGGGAGAACAGTATCCTTTATATTATATCTTTCTCTCTATATCTGTATCTCCTCTAACTTGTATTAAGTGATCCTGACATTTACTGTTCTCAGTGGGTAAAGACATCTGTCTAACAGAGAGGGGATGAGAGAGAGTTCATTGTTTCTGTTTCAGGTATATAATTCTGTGTAACCATCCCCAAACTTAGTCCTTTAAAACAACGACTTATTATTTCTCATGAGTTTGAGGGTTGACTAGAAGTTCTTTTGCTGGTCTTCTTTGGGATCTCTTGTGTGGCTGTGTTCGATTGGTGGATGTGCTGACTGGGAGATTCAGGAGGACCTCTCTCGAATGTCTGGGCCTGGGTGCTGTGTGTTGGCGGGAGAGCCCTCCGACATGGCTCAGTTTGTCCCCACCACCCCCCTCTCTTCTGCTCTCGTTCATCCTCCAGGACCTCTCCCTGTGACCCTTCTCTCCAGCAGAACAGCCTGGACTACCTCAGGGCATGTCATCTGGGTTCCCAGAATGCAAAGGGAGAAGCTACCAGGACAAGCCCTTAGCCTAGAACTGGCCCTGTGCAACTTCTATCACCTTTGAGTGGTCAGAGGAAGTCTTGGGGCCAGCCCAGATTCAAGAGAAAGGGAAAGAGTTCCCACTTTTTGATGGGAAGAGCAGCATATAATTTGTGGCTGTCTTTAATCTAGCACCTCTCCTTTCAAATCTGCTTACCTTGTCTCATCCACTCCTCCCATGAAACCACAATGAAAGCTCTTGCCCACGTTTTCTTCCTGCACCCTCCCTCTGCCTCCTGACCAGGCCTGGTGTTTCCCTGTGTGTCCCCCGTGGCATAGTGCATATCCTCTTCTTGGAACTGTGAGTAACAAACTGATCTCTTCCATGGCAGTTGTCTCCTGATCTGTTGGCCTCACTATCCTGAATAATAACAAAACCTACAGTTTAAAACCGGGAATAAATACATAATCATGTTATAGACTCTTTATACAAAAAGTCTGCAATTTACCCACCACCAGAAAGAAAACCTCTTGTTAGTGGTTTAATTGTATTTGTGTATCTCCACCGTGGGAATGTAAGATCCTTCAGGGATAGGATTGAGTACAAAACAAGTTTGTACTAAGCCATCTATACTTCCCGTGCCAAGCATAATCAGATTTAAAAATTAAAAAAAAAAATTGATTTACTAATTTTATTGGGTTTTTTGCACAAAACAAACTGCCTCACAGATTCATCTTTCAACCCTATTCTAAGTTTCACATTTTTGTTAACTGAGCTAATTAGCCTCAATTTAACAACAGCACTGTGTTCAAAACACCCCATCCCGATAGAGAATTCCTGGCCCACTCCAGGTCCCTTTCTCTCTCCTGAGGGACCCCCTGTGTCGGGGTCTGTCTGGATATGTCTGCTCTTAGCACTCAGCACAGCCCCACCTCCTCTTAGAAGCCAGCCTTGACCTCTCTGGCCGGCCGTGAGGATTTCCTGCTTGTTTGAGTTCAAGCGCTCTCTGACTTCTCTTTCTTATCTTCCCACCGATACTTCCGACGTGGCAGGGTTTCGACAAGTGTTTATAGATCACCAAACTGCTTTCGTTCTTCCCCTCCCCATGCTGCCCCCATTCCTGCCCAGGGCAGCTCCATCCTACCCAGGGTCCAGGGCTTGGACTGCTGGAGCCCAGGTGGCACAAATGGAAACAAACCAATTGCCCAAGAAGCGTCTTACAGTTTTCATTTTAAAAAATCTCTCTTGTTGAAAAATTGCCCCACAGCCTCCTCTGGTCACAGATCACACTGATTTGTGTTGATCCTTTTGGATTTCCAGATCCTACTGGAGTTAATAAAGGAGGCTCACAAGCAGATTTGTCAGAAACAAGAGCCTCTCAAATCAAGATCTTGCTCTCCGTAAGTAACATCACCCAACACCCTCATAGCTGTTTCCCTCAAGGCTTCCTACTGGGGCCTCAGGCTCCCCACCCCAGCAACCTGGAAACTTCAGGCTGTCCTTTGGGCTTCGCGGATGTCTCCTACAGCTTATCTGAAAAGGGGACTAGACTTGAATTCTGATGAGGAAGATTCCTCATCAAGTGGGTCCTGCCATGTGGACGATTCTTTCTCTCTCCACAGCAGGCAGCCTGCAGTTCGTGGGGAAGGCTCCTCCTGGAGGGACCCCAGTGGTGTTCCAAGGTTGTCGTAATCGGGGTCCTCTGCAAAAAGGTAGATGGTGGTACAAATCTAATCTATAACTCTGCTTAAACCCATAGCTCCCCTTGCCATGCGAGTCAGTCCAGGTTTCTTTTAAATTTATTTTTTTTAAGATTAAACCTTTTATTTTGAGATAATTGTAGATAACCCTGCAGTTTTAAGAAATAATTCAGTGACAGCCCCTGTACAGTTTACCAAGTCTCCCTGGGGGTCTCTGTTTCCCATTGCAAAATGAGAGCACAACAGCACAAGCGGGATATTGATGTCGGGGCAGGGTGTCCCAGGAGAGGGGGTAGAAACCAGGTCCCCACTTGGCCTCCGTTGGCACCCGAGGAGTGGGCACTCCTCATTTCTGCTGGGCCCTGCAGGTAGTCTCCACTGACAAAGTGTGGGGGATTTGTGATCGCCCACAGGGATGAAAGTCCCAGCTCCCCACTGGCCTCTCTGACACCACCCTCTGATGTGGCCTCTGGGGCACCTTGTTGCATCCTGGCGAGGGTGGAGTCCAGGCGTCTCACTTGGCCTTCACTGGCGTGGGTGGGGGTGGGGCCACACTTTCTCTCTGTGGTGTTGGCTGGAGTAGAGCAGTTATTGTCGAAAAGTTTTCTGTCTTTCTGGGAATGCCCATTTCCTGGTCCCTTGCCTAGAGAGAGCAGGCTTTTGTTGGGACTTTTTTGTCTGCACCTGTTGGCATTTCCAGGTTGCCAGGTACAACAGCAAGGAGTCTGGGATGTGTGAGCCACAAGAAAATCCAGGGCCCCATGCAGGGGAGTCATTGCTTGGGTCCTCAGGTTCCTTTTGGGTCTGCCTTTTTCTCTGCGCTCTTCTGGTTCTTCTCATTTATAATGTCCAGGGTTTTTAGTTGGCTTAGCTGGAGGAATAGCAAAAAGTACATCGATTCCATCTTTTTGAAAGCAGAAGTTCCCAGGTGTCTTTTTCTTTTTCAAACATGAAATGCCATGATCTGTCCCTTACTGACCTCTCTAACACTCTTGTCACCGCTTGCTTCGTGCCTGAATATACAAACGGACTATGACCAGACCATATGTAAAAATAGAACTTTGACCCACAGCCTGCAGCAACCTGACCAGGAAACCCACTGTTGATCTACAATAAGCAACCTAGGAAGCCAGTCTGTGGGAGGTCAGACTTGCTGGAGGCCAGACTGCCCTCTCTGGTGACAATCCGGGAAGCTAAACGATAACTTCTGTAACTGTCAGCCCCAAATGCTCAGGACTCAATTAAGAACTGACAGTTTCCCTAATTTTTTTTGTCCCTGCTTCCAACTGAACACCAACCAGAGAAAGCCAAATATGCACCGCTAACTAATCACACAGGACACCCTGCTCCTAGTTAGCCCAGTTATAGCTCCCCATGCCAACCGCCTCCAGTCAGAGTGTACCCGAAGCCTTTCCTTTTCCTACTACGAAGCTTTCCCACTCTTCTGTCTGCCTTTGAATCTCTGCCGAGACGCAAGTGGCTGTGGCTGAGTCCCTTGGTGTAGCAGGCTCTGAATCAATAGCCTTTGCTTTTCTCATTTGGTTGGTCTTGGTTCATTTCCACACTGTCTTTCTAGGCTGCCCATTTCTTGGTCCATTGGCTAGAGAGAGCAGCAGGCTTTTGTTGGGGCTTTTTTTTGTTGGCACCTGTTGGCATTTCTAGGTTGCCAGTCACTTCAAATCCAAGTCTGGATATATGAGGCCAATAAACAAACGAACAAACCCCCCAAATCCAGTGAACTCATCACTGTGTCATTCCTTGGGTTTCAAGAATCCCAAGGTCCCTTGCTGATCTACCTTCTTCTCTCCACTTTTTGGAAACTTCTTATGTATAATGCCCAGGGTTTTTAGTTGTACTTAGAAGGAGGAATAGGAAAAAGTACTTCTACTCCATCTTTTTGGAAGCAGAAGTTCCCAGGTGTCTGTTTATTTTTTAAACACGAAATACCATGATCTGCTCCTTACTGACCCTCTTGCACTTTGCCACATCCTGCTTCATGTGTGAGGCTCAAACAACAGAGCTACCTGTGACACAGCCCTACCACCGCTGCCCATACCGGCCCACACTACTATTGTGCTAATAAAAACATACACCTATACAGTGCTCATTACGTGCCAAATTCTGTCCTGAGCACTTTATATATGATAATTATTAGTGAAGAAACTGACACCAAAAATATTAAGTAATTCACTTAAGGTCACTGTAAGTGACCTTAAGTAAGCCACAGGAGGCTGTCATGTGGGACTGAGTCCTTAATCTGTGTAGTCTGTGCTAACTCTTGGTAGTTAGTGTCAGAATTAAATTAAATTATAGTGCACCCAGTTGGTGTCTGGAGAGTTGAATTGGTTGGTGCTGGGTGAAAAAGCGCATTTGATATCAGAAATGTTGTGGGTAGAGAATGGTTTTTTTTTTTTAACATGCTACAGGTAATTTCAGGTAGCAGTTGAATTAACTTGGAAATATTGAAACAATTTTTTTGGGGGGTGTCTTTCATCTTTTAAATTGAGATATAATTTACATAGTGTGGAAAATCTTAGGTGTTTAGCTTGGTAAATTTTACCTATGTATACACCTGTGTAACCACCGCCCAGATCATGATATAGGGCATTTCCAGCACCCAGTGGGTTCTCACCTGACCGCTTCCATTTAAGACACCCTCCTTCCAGGTGACCACTATTCTGACATCTATCAGCATAGATTAGTTTTGCCTGTTCTTGACCTTCATATAAATGAAATCATATAGAATATACTCTTGTATCTGTCTCTTGTGCTCAACACATGTGTGGGATTTATTTATGTCTTTGTATACAGCAGTAATTTTTTTCTTTTCCGTTACTGTGTTGCATTCCATTCAATGAATATAAAACAATCATCTATTCTTATGTTGTATACCTTTTAATCTATATTATACAATTTCTTTCTTTCCTTTTTTTTTTGTTTTTGAGACAGGGTCTTGCTCTGTTGCTCAGGCTGGAGTGTAGTGCCCCAGTCATAGCTCACTGTAACCTCAAACTCCTGGGCTCAAGCAATCCTCTTGCCTCAGCTTCTTGAGTAGCTGGGACTACAGGTGCATGCCACCATGCCTGGGTAATTTTTTTATTTTTTGTAGAGATCGGGGTCTCACTATGTTGCCCAGGCTGGTCTTGAACTCCTGGACTCATGTGATCTTCCTGTCTCGGCCTCCCAAAGTGCTAGGATTCCAGGTGTGTGCCACCGTGCCCAGCCTATATTAAACACTTTCTTACCAAATAGAGGACACAAAGCATAACGTAACTTCTTTTGATGACTGAGAGTCATCATTATAAGTATCAGTCATTGTATTCTTCATTCATTCATTCAACAAACACTGATTAAACATCTAGTTTGTAAAAGGGGAAAAAAGTGAATACTCATCATTGATGGTCATTTTCATCAATAAATACTCTCAGAGCACCTACTAGGTGTTGGTAACAAACCTGCTGCTTCCTTCAATAGATGGTTTTCACAGAGAAAATAGAGGACATTCCTGTGTGAATGAATGAACTCCCCTGCTGTAAACTCAAAGATTATCTACATACATGTCCTATCCGGCCTTAGAGAAAGAAATGCTCTTCTCTTGTAGTAGAGAAAGAGCAGTTCCCACCTTCATTTTAAAGCTGACCTTTCCGCCAGGTGTAGAAATCATCTTCTTTTTCCTCCACTCAAACCTTGACCTTGTGTGAGTCCCTCTCCTTGGACGCAATAATTCCCTGTTCACTGATCCCTTCTCTTAGTCTGTAGGCTTAGTTATGTCTTTCCAAAACAGAATGGAACAAAACAAAAACACTTTCCCTCAACTTTATCACCATTTCTAATTACTGCCTTGTTTTCTTTATTTCCCTTAACTGCCAAAATTCTTGAAAGGGGAATGTTTACATTCTCCATTGAAAGGGGAATTTCTTGAAGGGAAATGCCTACATTTCCCATTATACTTACCAATTTCCATTCCCTTAACCATTGAAATCAGACTTTTGGCTTCAGTTTCTACAGAAGCTGCTCTCACAAATGTTGCCTGGGACCTCCTCAGAGTTAAATGCAAAGGGCCCTTTTAAGTCTCCATCCTACTTGATTAATCTTGGGTATTTAATGCAGTAAACCACCATCTTCCTCTTAAACCTTCTGTTTTCTTGGCTTCTATAACACTATTCTCTTCTGGTTTTTCTTATCTGATTGCTTTTCCTCAGTTTCTTGATGTTTCTTTATCCTCTACCTGTCTTTTAAATATGTGTATTAAACCATGACACTTTTTCAAAAATTTTTTTATTGTGGGAAAATATACATAACATGAAATTTGTCATTTTAACTATTTTTAGTGTACAATTCAGTGGCATCAAGTACATTCACATTGTTGCATGACCATGTCCAGAACCATCCCATGATGTTAACGATGCTCACATTTCCATCATTTGCTCAAACTTCTCTTCTGGGCTTTACCAGCTAATCCTGGCCTGGGGAGAATTCTCCACCTTACATAGTCTCTTTGTTGTTGGACTTTATGAAGAGGCTTTCTGTGTAACACTGTCAACTGATTAACCTTTAGGCCTGAAAAAAAATGGGAATATCAAAGCAGTAATATTTTCAGCTATTTTCCACTGAAGGGTGCATCAATCATAGAAATGTCTTTGACTCCTGTTTGGTTACTGCACCAACAATTGAGTATAACTTTCTGAGTTAGAGGGAGATAATGGTTTCTTGGGGTAATAAAGCTGTCAGGAGGAGGGAGACTTTCATCTAACTCGATAAAAAATGTGAAAGCATTAGGTGGCGGCACAAGGACATTGAGGAGATGGCAACATCTGGAGAACTAAGAGAACTAAACAGTCTTGTAATTTATGGCCCTCAGAGGAATGCACTGGGCCAGGAGCCCGGAAACCTGGGTTCTGTTCTCATTCCCATCGTTGACTTCCAGAGTGACCTCGGGCAAGTTGCCTGACCTTTCTTTGCTTCTTTTATTCACTCTACAGGCAAGGATAATAATAACACTGGTATTTATCCATTTGTTACCCAAAGAGAGTTTTTATTTTTCTCTGTGTCTCTTTTGCTAGATAAATGATGCACCCTTCTGAAGCTGTTACATAAATTCAAGGTCTTATTTTCATCATATATATTGTATTTATTTATCATATATATTTATTTACAAAGATCTTTAATTTATTTTATGAGGAATTCATCAGACCTGAGATGCAAAGAAGTTTAAAGTGAAGGCCATGCCCATTTTAGAGAGAAACTAGATGCAGCTCAGAAAAATTGATACTTGCAGGATCAGAACTTTAAGTTCCTGTGAATTACATGAATTTTCTCCTGTTTAATCACAGGCTCACAGGACAAAAGATAAACTTTGCAAATGAAATCAGAGAACCTTGAAGATAAAACTATTTGTATTTCATTATTGGCAAGTGGATCATGTTCACTGTGGAATAGCAGCGAAGCGTCCACAGTCCCCTTGGGTGTCACACAGCAAAGGGAAGCGCGGACAGGGTCAAGGTTCTACTCAGCTCCCTCCTTCTCCATGCAAACTTCCCAGGTCATGGTGACATCACTTACCTCAGTACTCCCGTGTCTTACTATTACCTGTGGCACTTATTTTCAATTATATTCTGTTTTTTGAAATTGCTTTCTTTTATTGTAATTTGACTTTTAAGGGATGGTGATTCCTGTGGCTGCACATTCATCCATTCATTTATTTCATTCCACCGATATTAAGTCCCTATGAGACATCAGTCAATATGACGGCCTGGGAGATACAGGGAAGGGCACGCTGATGAGGTTTCTGCCTTCATGGACCTTGGCATTGGGAGGGAAATAGAGGCTAAAATATTGCCATACAACTGTCGGACTGCAATGGTGGTAAGTGCTAAGACGAGAGAGCACCAGGACATGTGCCACTGGAAGTGGTGATTGTCCTGTAAGCGATTTCATCTGATGTCATTACAGCTCCCAGCTCCCTCCTTTTATCTTCCTTGAGGACACTCCATCTGCCCCACAAACATCCCTCCCTTGTGATGCTGTGTGTACTTTTTCATTTTTGCTTTTTGTTTGTTTCCATTTTTTCATTTTTAATTGTGGGAAATTGTACGTAACATAAAATTTACCATCATGGCCATTTTTACAGTTCAGTAGTGTTAAGTATATTCACATTGTCGTGAAACATCTCTATAACTTTTTCGTCTCGCAAATCTGAAACTCTGTATTCATCAAACAACTCTTCATTTCCCGCCTTCCCAGCCCTTGATATCCATCATTCTACTTTCTGTCTCTATGAACTTGACCACTCTAGGTACCTCACGTAAGTGGGATCAAACAACATTTGTCTTGTTATGATCGGCTTATTTCACTTAAGCCTGATGTCTCCAAAGTTCATCCATGTTGTAGTGTGTGTCAGAATTTCCTTTCTCTTTCAGGTTGAATAATACTCCACTGTAGGTGTATACTACGTTTTGTTTATCCATTCAGTCATCGGACACTTGGGTTGCTGCCATCTCTTGGCTATTGTGAATAATGCGGCTATAAACATGGGCGTATAAATATCTCTTCAAGACACTGCTTTCAATTCTCTTGGGTATATACCCAGAAGTGGAATTCTTGGATCATATGGTAATTCTATTTTTAATTTTTGAGGAATGTGTATGTATTTTGTACTTGGTTTCTGTTCTGACTATAGCCACACCTTCTCTAGACAGTGGCCAATGCAGGGCCTGTCTGATCTATATTTGTTTCTTATTTTTCTGTCCCTTAGGAGGATTGTGTCAAAACCATGGCCACTTCTGTTTGTTCTTTTCCCTTTTCTGGCCCACTCAGAACTTACCTAAATTCCCTAAAACAATCTCTTTGACTGAGGTACATATACATTGTCTTTTTTGGTCCTTAATTCATTAAATCATAGATCCCTAATTATGGTAGATAAATATAAGATTATCAGTGATAACTTGAATCTCAAGGGAAATAAAAGCTCTTTGTTTAAAACAGAATGTAGAAATCATAAATGACGAAAAAGAATCACTGCCGTCAACCTCAAAAGCCCTTGGAATACCCACGACTCCCTCCCCGGAGTTTCTATGAGCTTACCTTGCTCTCCAACCTGCTTTTAATTAGTTCTTCTTTTCCTCAAACTTCTGCATTCAAGATAATGAAAAAATCTATTTCTTATTCAACTCTATTGTTTTTCTGTGCTTTCATTACCAGTTTTGAAACATGCTGTTTTCTACTATTTTTCATTGCAAAGGTACAGAATTTCAATTACGTTAAGATCCCTTCCAACCCTGGAATTCAATAATTTTATATTATAGAACAAGTGGAACTTTTGATGGCTAACTTAAGAAGTTATGCACAGATGACAACATCTTTTTTCTTTTCCCTGAGCTTGAATTCTAACCAGCTGGTATATAAATACCTATTTTTGATATAATTCCTTTGTATGTAGGACCATCCAGATTATAAACTCTTTTTTGGTATTGGGCTGTTTTACACATAGTCACCTCTTCTGCAGTGCCTGTTACAATGCCTTACGCATAAGAGGTGTTCTTTGGATATCAGCAGAAGGATTGGAAGAGGGAGATTCCACATTCTTTCTGAGCAATTCAGTTCAGTCACTGTTTTGCAGCTTCTTGTGTCTTCCATGGTGCAGCTGAAATCTATTTCTACTTACTTTGTCCTTTCTTAAGTTACAAGCAGCTGATCGCCGTCCTTATTTTAAATGTAATTAGTGTTTTAAAAGGAACGCCAACCACACAGAAAGATACAGGGAATACTATGTACCCACCTTTTAGACTTAACAAATAATATTTTGCAATATTTGCTTCAGCTAGCTTTTTCCTTATGAAAAAATCATTGTACAGTTAAAACCTCTCGACACAGACTCCTTGTTCCTTCTCCCTCTTTCCTTCAGCAGAGATAAGCAACATTCTGAAGTGGGTTTGTTTTGTTCCCATATTTTACTACATATATATGTATCCATAAACAACGTGGTTATTGTTTTGTGCATTAAAAGAGATATTAATAGTCAAATACCATATGCATCTGTTATGAACTGAAGCTCTAGCCCCCAATGTGACTATATTTGGAGACAGGGCCTTTAAGAGGGTAATTAAGGTTAAATAAGGTCATACTACTGATCCGATACTACGGGTGTCCTCATAGGAAGAGGATATTAGGACACACAGAGAGACACCAGGGACGCACACACAGAGAAAAGGCCATGTGAGGACGCAGGAGAAGGTGGCCATCTGCAAGCTGAGGAGAGGGGCCTCAGGAGCAACCAAACCTAATAACACCTTGATCTTGGATATGTAGCCTCCAGAACTGTGGGAAAATAAATTTCTGTTGTTTAAGCCTCCAAGTCTGTGGAATGTTGTTATGGCAGTCCTAGCAAACTAAAACACCAGTTAAATTTGAATTTCAGGTAAATAAGAAATAACATTTTAGTGTAAGTATATCCCAAATCTTGCAAGGGACATACTTATCCTAAAAATTATTTGTTGCTTGTCTGAAATTCAAATTTAGTTGGTGTCCTCTTACTATATTTTATCTGGCAACCTCAGCTCTACTGGGTGTTAACATCCTGCACTTCCACATAGTGCCTATGGGAGCACTGACTGGGTCCTGGTACAGTACTTTTCACATAAGAGAATCACAGATCTGAAAGTTAGAAGGCAGCTTAAGGCCATCTAGAGGAGTCGTTCTCTATGTTTTTCCACTTCTGTGTTTTTTGAGGCTTATAAGACACTTCCACTCATAATAATGGCTAATTATAAGAATTAATGGTACCTTAACTGGAGTGTTGTGAGTATCAAATGAGAATCTGGTGGCGGTGGCGGTGGTGGTGTGTGCATGTCTCTGTGTGTGTGTGTGTGTGTGTGTGTGTGTGTGAGAGAGAGAGTGACAGAAGGATATGAGGGCAGAATCGAGAGGAACACATATTTTGAAAAATTCTCCTAAGGAAGTGCTCTTTGAGCTAAAATTTGGGGCTTTGATTAAAAATTAGCTACATGAAGAGAAATGGGATTTTGGGCATTCAGGCAACGGGAACAGCTTTTCCAAAGGCCTGCGAGTGAGAGGGAGCACGGCGCATGCGGGGAAACAGAAAGATGGCGCGTGGCCCTGTGAGAGGGAAGAGGGCTGAGCTGGGTGGCTGGGGCACAGGTGGCTTCACGCACTACGTTAAGGATCGTAGACTCTCTCCTAACCACAACGGGAAGCCACAGAATGATCTCAATCAGGGGAAAGACACAAACTGAGTTTTCTTTTGTAAGAGTGAGATTTGGCTCCAGTGGAGAGGGCAGATTCGAGGGGATGTTATACAGGTAGGGAACGTCCAGCTGGAACATGATGTTGGACTGGATTAGGAAGTGGCAGTGGACATTCAGAGACAGAGAGATTCAGAAGATCCTCAGTGGGTAAAATCGACAGCACTTAATGCTTTGGAAGCGAAGGAGAGGTACAGCTAAAGGACATGTCTTAGGTCTCTGACTCCCATGGTTGGATGGTTAGTGGTGCCAACCACTGGGCAAGAGAACCTCGGTGCAGGCTGGGCATGGAATTACTTTGGACGTGATTATTATGAAGGGTTTTGAAGACATCTGAACAGAGGGCTGGAGTTGGAGCTTGGTGATCCAAGTTTTGGGTGTGAACAAGGATGGGTAGGCACAGAGTTTAGGGTAAAGGGAAACCAGACACCAGGAATTAATTTTGAATAGTGACTAGTTAATCTGATAAACCAATTCTTGAGCAAATCTCCCAAGAGGAGAGATTGCTCTTCTCTCTCCCGGGCAACATATGCAGTCATCTGGAGAATGCTTTAACCCAAAGCGGTGACTTTGATGGAAGAAATTTAGGTCATGTGACAGGTTTTGGGGAGCGTATCACTGAGCAGGCAGGGCCTTGTGGTGTCTTATAAGCCTCTGTGGGCTGGAAGGTGCTTTCTGGTTTCTACAACTGTTCCTTCACATAGAATGTGGCCCAGACAGAGGGTAAGCAGACACTTATGACATTTAAATTCATGAATTCATGAGACCAGGTAAGCAGAGTGTAGCTTTCTCTGTTCTCTGCTTTTTTTTTTTAAGAAAGGCAAGTAAGAGAAAAATAGGCAGATATTAAAGGTTTTTTTTTTTTTGTATGTGTGTGTATGTGTGTGTGTGTGTGTGTGTGAAGAAACTCCTGTAGGGCCTCCAGCACCAATGCAGATTCAGCACCATCTCCTGTAGCTTCTCCATCTTCTACACCCCTGCCAGTGAGCACTGAGCATAATCATGATGCTGCCATTTACTGAAGGTCTTACATGCATCAGGCATATGTACCCTTTATGGAACATCCATGATATAGATGTTATTACCCCCATTTCACAAATAAAAAAGGGAGGCTTGGGGAGGTCAAGTAATTTGGGTAATGTCACTTGGCTAGTAAGTGACACACTGGGGATCTGAATGTCTGACTCCCAAACAGTGCCATCTCCTATTCACTAAACTACCTCACTTTAGTGTTTGGAATGGAGAAGGCCCTAAAATCTACAAGAAACTGAATCCTGAAATAAAGTTTCCATTCTGTCCTCTAGAATCCACTTTGGGATGTAGGAAAGCAGACTCAGATGTTTCGGAAACTTCATGGGACAGAAAGTGTTGTTAGGAACTGGCCTTTCTTTAACTGGAAAATTCAATTAACTAGAACACTCTATTCCCCATGTGCTCCTATTAATTGCTGTTTTACTGTGCCACGGGGAAAAAATGAAGGGATTGCTCTGGGGAAAGAATGAACAATGCAAAGTCTGAGGATCTCAGGGTTCTGAGGATAGATTATCTAGTTTAGGTTCGGACTCTCTGTGCTTGAAGTTATTACTGACTTTGAATTCAAGTCAAATGCCTCGCGAGAGTTCTTTACATCAGAGTTACAGTGCTGGGAATGATCACCATGCCTCCTGAGATTTGGAAGATTTTCTTGGCCATGGTGGGCTGGTCAGTTTTCTCATTTATTTCCCTGATACCCTTTTGGGTCCAAAGTCAGGTGGTTATTTGTCTTACCTTGCATTTAGACTGGAGAAATCTTCATGCAATTATGACCTGATTGTTGGAATGGCCTTCTAGTTAAAAAGGAAAGAAAGAAGTAAAAGAGTCCAAATGCTTCTGAACCAACTTCTCAACTGCACATGGCTTTTGTGCCCTTTTGGTTATTTTAAAAAAGGGCTTTCCATGAGAAAGAACAGCAGGAAGGGATGCCCTGCAAGGACAAGCCCAGCTGAGAACCCCGGGGTCTTGGGTATCACCAAATCTGGAGATGCCCCAAGATGTAAGCTATCGAGTAGGGGGAAAAAAAGAGGCCTGTTGTTCTGCCAGGTCATATCTTCAGCCCCCAGGAGGAAAGGGTCCAAATAGTAAGACCACCTATGGCAGCAATAGCCTATATTCTTTGCCCACGTGCTATGTGCAGGCTCTGCACTAAGTGCATTTACAGTGGCTTTTCCCTTTTCATTTTCACAAGAACCCTCTTGGATGGGTGTTGTGATGGACACTGCAAATCCTCTGGGCCCTACGTTTTGCTTCAGCTGCTAAACGTGGGGAAGACAGTCAATGAATAATGCTTCCCTCTTTCGTTCCCTAACCAGACTTTTGGAGCAGCTAGTGTCATAGGGGGCCCGCAGAATTGTGACTTTGACTCTCAAGTCAGATATTTGTATTAAATACTCTCCTTTAGCTTCCCTGCTGCAGGTCCAGTCCAGACACAGGCAGCTGTCTATGTTGGGGCCTCAATGGTACCACATGAATGGTGATCATAAAATCATGTTCTGTTGCTCTTCACCCTGTATCTTATTCACTGGGAACTCTGGAAGTTTTGAACAGACTCAAGGGTGGGGAGGTTTTGAGAGGTTGAACATGTCAGGGTCTCTGGTTTTCGCCATGTGCTCCTCGAAGTGAATCTCAGGCTTTAGTCTGCTCTTCCTAGCTCAGTATGTTATTACCTCCATGCCACAGATTAGGAAACTGCGGTTTGGAGAAGCTATGTAAGTAACTTGCCAAAAGCCAGATAGGTACTACATGGTGGAACGAGCATTCATAGTCAGGTTCCCCTTACTCTGGATCCTGGGTCATAATCACTATTCAACTCCACTTTCTAAATGGCCTTCCCTTGGGGCGGGGGTGTTTTGTGAAGCCCACTTCCAGGAATACAAAGTGAAAGTGCCTCAGCTGAGACATCACAGAAGGGAATCTGGCCCTGGGGACTTAACGATTCCCCCTATGAGAACTTTAATAAGCTCCATATGCCCTCTGCTTGTGATAGTATTGCCCCTTCTCTGCCACAGCATAGAAATTGAGTGATATCCTTAATATGAAAAGGGCTCGTGCACTTGTCTTTGGGAGCAGGAGAAAGAAGATGCTTCCCTGTTGTAGCCAGGATTGTAGGAGACGACAGAGAGGAGTGCAGGAGCCCAGGCCATGGCAGGAAAGTCCAGTGTGGGCCAGGCTGGCTTCATGGGAGGCGACAGTTGCACAAAGCCCCTGCTTAGAATGGCCTTGTGCTTGCTTTTATGCTCTAGTTTCCCAGTCTTGAAATTCTTAATTCTTGAACATGGGAACCGGCCTTTTTATTTTGTTGCAGGCCCTCCAAATTATGTAGCCAGTCCTGAGTGTGAGGTTTCCTAACATCTTATTTACCCAGCAGTGCCCATCGGTGGCTTCCTACTGGTGGGATTTCAGATGTATAGAAAAGGCCTGCTCTACCAGCAAAGAGGAGTTCAGGATGAAAATGTAAATTCCCCAAGAAGAGAGGGGGTAGTTTCAATTTCTGCTAAATTTTAAAGGACCAAATGTAGTAGTTTTTCTTGGGAACAGGTTTTATTGGGGGTGGAGAGAGACTACTAAATCCTACCTGGAGCTGAAGGTGGGGATGATGGGTTTGGTGGGATGGGGGGAAGTACCAGCAACCTAGGAAAACCTCGGGGATGGGTGGGGGGAAGGACTGAATCAGTGGCAGCAGCGTCTATGGAAGAATTCTGTGAATTTCATTGCTTTCCTGAAAGCTCCTTTTATACCCAACTAATTTAAATTAAATTCTATTCCCCAGACTCCTTTCACACCGAGCCTCGGTCATCTCTTGTATAATGGAGCTAATAGAGAACTCAAAGGGTTAAAGTGAGGATTAAATGATCCAACCTGTGGGAAACACCAGGCTATCCTGAGCATTGCTGGGTCCTCAGTCGATGTTGATGGCGTTTCCTTTCTTTCTAACATCACCAAGTGTGCTCTGAGCTCCAGAAAGGTAGAAAGCCTCATGTATTTATCTGGGTAATTTGGGCCAATGCCTACTATTTACGGGCAAGTGGGATTTGAGTATAAATTACCAGGTCTGGCACTTTACATGATGATGGCGACATGCCTGACCATTCTTTTGTGATCTTAAAGGCACAGCTTCCAATTACAACTTTGTTCCAGCTGAGCAAGAGATTTTTTTAGGTCGGAATAGTTCCTGGAGAGCCTCCGTGAAATTCCTGTAGAAGCTATGGTGTGACTCTCAACAGATTGAATTGCTTTAATTTAACCTATATGAGTAATGCCTTGGGGGGATTCTGTTCCGGGGATCCATCCGTGTTACACTGGATATTACGCTGTGGCCTCTTGGGGATGTGTGCGTGTTTGTGTGCACGTGTGCACACATGGGTCAATTTTGCTCTTTTATTATTTAGTCTCATAATCTGTTATTTGGACGTAGTCAAAGAGAAAATAAACAGAATAGACTTCATGTTCTTTCAAAAGCAAATGTTCTTATAAGCATGTTCTCCTTTATTTTGTTCACTATAATTTTCTCTGGTAGTAATAATGTAATGTAAGACATGTAGATTAATCAAAAAGGGCTTCACCCTAATCAGCTTCACTTAGTGTGTGAGTGGAGGGGGCGTTTTTGAGTAGTATATTCTTCCTGTTTAAGTGTTAAAATTTGTCTAATTTCTCAGCTAACACCAGACTAGGATTTATAGGTTATATGAATTTCAAATAAAAACCAAACCCAAACAAAACAAAACAAATTGTTCCAGTTTTTCAAGTTCTTATTTCTACTTTAAAAATTTTGATCTGTATCTATATTTATTGTTAGTGTATTAGAATGTGTAAATTCACAAAGCAGAAAAAATAGGAGAGAAAAATCTCTGGTTATTTCTTCCCTTCACTTAATTCTACTTCATTCTTTATATTTTTGGTACATATTTTTTCCCCAAAGGATATTACACTACACATTCTGTTTTTATATCCACTTTTGAATACTTACCAATATATTTTTTAACACAATTTCTTATCAATTAGTGTATAGGTTTTCTCATATTACAATCATTACGCTTATCTTAGCCCCAATTTCATATGATTATTTATATTTTTAATATCTATACTTTATAGCACCAGTTGAAAGAGAAACCAAATGGCTCAGCAGATAACTGTCACCTACCTCTTTTTTTCCAGAGAACTTTGCCATGGGCCACTGGTAGTTACCCTCAGATCCAGTGACAACTGTACAACTAGAATTGGCTGAGGAAGAGGATGGCCTGTGAGCTGGGAAGATCCCCTAGAAGGGAATGTGGGTATTAAGGGGCCCTAAACTAAATGTATGTCTACCATATGTAGAAAATATTTATCACCATTTGTCTTTAACTTTTTAATGGTGCTTAGCCCTGCCTTCTTTCTCGAACCCCGATGACATAAATGTTAAATCTTTTTGTTGTAGTACCACAGGTCCCTGAGGATCTCTTTGTTCATTCTTTTCAGTTTATTTTCTCTTTGTGGTTCAGACTGGGTAATTTTTATGTTTTATGTTTCCACTTTCAAGTTCAGTGGTTCTTTCCGCTGTCATTTCCGTGCTGCTGTTGAGCTCATTCATTGAGTTTTTAATTTCAGTTATTATATTCTTCAGTTCTAAATTTTCCATTTTAGAACTGAAGAGTTCTTTGTACCTTTTTTGTTGTTGTTGAGAATTTCTATTTTTTTTTGTTTCAAGTGTATTTGTAATTGCTTGCTGAAGCCTTTTTACAGTGATTGCTTTAAAAATCCCTATCAGATAATTCTAATAATAGTTGTGTGATCTTGGTGTTGGCTTCTGCATTAGTTTCTTAGGATTGTTTCCTGGAGCAACAAATTATAACAGATTTGGCAGCTTAAAACAATAGAAATTTATTCTCTCACCATTCTGGAGGCCAGAAATCTGAAATCAAGTTGTTGGCAGGGCTACACTCCCTCCAAAGGCTCTAGGAGAGAATCTCTCCTTGCCGCTTCTGATTTCTGGTGGCTGCAGGCATTCCTTGGCTTGTGGCTGCATAACTGTAATCCCTGCCTCTGTCTTCACATGGTCTTCTCCTCTGTGTTCACGTGCTTTCTTCTGTCTCTTGTAAGGACACTTGTCGTTGGATTTAGGGCCCATGTGGGTAATCTAGGATTTTCAATCATTCATCATACCAAGCTATTTTGGATATTATGTTATGAGACTCTGGATCTTATTTACATTTTCTGTTTAGCAGGTTTTTTTCTGACACTGCTTGGGTAGAGGAAGAGATTGCACTGTCTCATAATTGCTATGTGTGGTTATAGTCCAGCTTCTCCTCTGGCCTCACTGACACCCAGGAGGAGAAGCTCCTTGTTGCTGCTGGGTGGGGTGGGAGTTCAGGGTCCCCACCAGGCCTCTGCTGATTCTGCTATGGCCAGGAGGGGCAGAATCCCCTGCTACTGCTGCCTGCATGGCCTCCAACGACATTGTGGAAGGACGACTCATTATAGCTGGGCCCACTCTCCACTAGATCTGCTCTGCCATGGCCACAAGAAGGAGGGGAAGGGGGGCCTTGTCTCCACCAGGTAGGGGTTGACGTCTAGATTCTCCACTCAGCCTGTGCTGGCAGGGGAGGGGCCACAGTTTTTTCTGGGGCATTTGACTAGAATAGAGTGGTTATTGTTTAAAAATTTTTGCCTTGCTAGGCTGCCCCTTCCCTGGTTCTTTGCCTGGAGAGAGCAGGCTTTTGTTTGGGTTTTTCTGTCTGTACCTACTGGCTTCTCTACCACCCAGTCTGGGATTCATGAGACAAAAAGAAAACCCAGGGAACTCACCTCAGGTCCCAAGTTCCCTAGCCAGCCTGCCTTCTTTTATACATCTTTCAGAGTCTTCTTGTGTTTGTTTTTTTAAATATATTGTTCAGAGTTTTTAGCTGTATTCAATGGAAGGAATGGGGAAATTGGTGTTTATATGATATAAAGAGTATTTACTTTTTTGGGGGTCAAATCTTTATTTATTAATTTTTTTACTTTTAGTGTCATGCTTCCCCTCCTAAAAATCATATAAATTTTTCATCTTTTTTTTAATGCTTTCATAGTTTCATCTTTTATATTTAAATCTTTAAGCAAGTGTTTATCACAGTATGGCCTGTAGACCTCAGTTTCTGAGGTTCACCTGAGCACTACTGAATCAGCATGTTTGGAAGTTTCTCTTTATAAAAACTCTCCAGGTCATTAAACATATGTCAAAATTTGGGATTTATTGCTTTATCCATTCAAAAAACATTTGAATGTAAGTTATAAGGCAGGCATCTCACCTATTTTTTTCCCTAAGTGGTTATTCAAGTGTCTTAAAGTCATTTATTAAATTATTCTCTTTTCTTCACTGATTTAAAATGCCACAGTGATAAAATATTAAGTTTATATATATAAATATAAATATTTGGGTCTGTTTCCAGATGTTCCATTCTGCTTCATTGATCTGTCTGACCATTCTGGCGCCAGTAACTTACTCTCTTTAATTGCTGTAACTCTAGTCTGTGTAGACTTCTGAATGTTGCCCTGCACCAGCCTCTAAAAGCTTCATAAGAAACCATCTGCCAGGAGAGAATTAGATGACTCATATGTGAAGATGCTTTGTAAGTTGCAAAGCTCTCTGGCCTCTCAACCCACCCCTGACACCAGCACTTCCTAAAACACTGATCTCATTCTGTCCCTTCCTGACTCCAAAGCTTTACTCAGAAGATGAAGCTCATTATCCTGGCATTCAAGGCCCTTCCTCCGCAAACTTGTCTTCATCTGCCTTTTCAAAATGACCTCCCACTTGCCTTCAATAAAATCCTCTTCTTTCATGAGGTTGGTTTGTTATCTGTTTTCCAGACTTGCCTGACATATTTCTTATATTTGGTCTTATCATTCTCCCCACCTTGAAGTACATTCCTGAAGATTACTTACCGTCCTCTGAGGCCAAACTCCTTCCAGAAAGCTTTTTATCCAGCTTTTTCCTTCTTTCCTCATAGCATTCACTTTACACTTAGCATACATTGATGTATGATGGCTCTCATATGATGCAATTATCTTTGTTATTTATGATTTCTAGAGTGTATATATTGTCTCACACAATGATAATGTAATGTGCTTACCTACAGAGGCTTTGCCTTCTTCTTCTTTGTATGCCCCTGTGTTTCCCCTAACAAAGTGTGATATACATGCTAGACATTCACTCAATATATATTTACTGGCTAAATAAAGGAAGGGTAATATTAGATCTCAATGAAAGTCCATGATTGATTTGTGTTGCTCAAACCCAAGCAGAGGACTGATCACCTTGCTTCATCTATTTTCAGGTGTGTGTTCAGGTCAGAGGAAAATCACAAGTAAACCCATGTTCTGAGACACTGCTGCTTTATATTAACCAGCTAAACAATGATCTCATGGGACACAATGGTCCTGTGTAGAGATGTAGAAACCCAGGAATTTCTTCTTTAGATCCTTGCAAAAATCTCCCTGTAGCTCAGAATGATCTCTATCAGACAGAAAAGATGCTATTGTTGTCTGCCCTGCCCATAATACCCTCAGAGGGAATTTACCCACCTAAAGCCCTTGATGCCCCAACTGCCATGGTTTTTATCCCTTGCTCCCATTCCTCCGTGGCCACAGCTGATTGGACCGATCGAAGGGTGCACAGTGATGAGCTGGGCCAATCAGGTTCTTGCTCTGGTGACTAGAAATGAAGAAACGCAGAAGATAGTTAGTTGCCCATTGGATATGGGTGCTGTTGCTGGAAGGTCCTGTAAGAAGAGTCAGGGCCGTGGGGGCTGTAATGGCAAAGAGAAGCCCGAACATGGAGGGTGGGGAGAGAAAGAGAGACTGGGCCTGGCAAAGAATGAAAAGGACTCCTGTGGTGGAGAGAAGGCAAGAATATCTGTTCCTGGAGCTACGCTGTTCCAGAATCTCTATCAACCTTAGTACCTTCCTTACAGGTCCCCATCCTGTCCTGACTCTCACGAGATTGAGCTGAAAAACCTCATCTCTTGACCAAGCTGAGACAGGCACCTCGCCCTTCAAGAATTAGCCTGATGAAAGGTGTATGGGGATGGGACTACTGTTTTCGTCAAATATATTGTGTGTTAGTCATAAAGATAGTTAGAAGGTGACTTTAAAAATTGTTTCAATAATTTACTTAATATTTTCGAAGTTACCTACGCGAAGAGCATCCACACTAAACGATTAATATAATTCTATTGCTCATCTCTATATCTTTTTTGCGAGCAGTAAGTAATTGCCATTTATAACATCTCCCTTAAATACTTCAGCATGTATTTACAAAAGAGGTATTTTCCTACATAATCACAATGCCATGGTCACATACGACACAATTCACTATTTTCTTAATATCACTAATAACCTGCCCATATTGAAATAGTCCAAATTTTCCTCAAAGTGTCTTTTATAGATGCTTCATTTCAAGCCAAGATACAAACAAAGATGACACTGCGTTGGATTGTTAGTGTTATTTCCTGCAGGTATCTCTTCATCTAGAACAGTATTTCCTTTTTTTTTTTAATGAAGAAATTAGGCCAGACATCTTGTAGAATGTCCCACATCCTAGATTTGGCTGATGGTTTCCTCACAGTCCTGTTTATCTTGTTTCTCTCTTCCCTGTAATTCCTATACGATGTAAATTAAATTAAAGGCTCGGTTAGATTCAAGTCAAATATTTTTGGTGATGGTATCTCAGAGGTTGTGATGCTGTGCATTTCCTATTCCATCGTAGCGGGAGGGATGTAATGTCTGGCCGACTGTACCACTATTTGTGATGCTGTGTTGGTTACTCTGCTCAAGAGGGTGACTGCCAGATCTCTGTGTAAAGCAGGATATCCCCTTTGTGATTAGCAAATAAGCTGTGGGTGATACCCTCCAGTTTTCCATTAACATTTCACCTAATGATTTTAGTATTCTTTCCAGAATGGATGACTTTTCTCACCAACTGACATTTTCTGACAATAGAGCAGGCTACAGGGGGACTGAGAAGAGGAAGCATGAAGTCTCCTTTATTGACGATTATTGTGCATGTTGCCATTATTGTGGATACACTTACCATTATCTATTACAGCCTAACAAGCTATCCCAAAATATAGTGACTTCAGACAACAATAATTTTATTATCTCTCCTGGGCCCTGTGGGTTAGGGATTTAGGAAGGGGATTGGTAGGAGCTTCTAGTTTAGGGTCTCTCACATAGTTGTTGTCAGATGGGGCTGGAGCTGGAAAAGCAGGAAACCAGAATATCTGGGGGCTGGCCAGGTACTTCTCTCCCTTTGTGTCGTCTCAGGCCCTCCCTGTGTAATCTCTCTGCATGGGCTGGTTGGGGTTTTCCCACAGCATGGCAGCCTCAGGGTTGTAGGACTTCCTTACATGGTGGCTGCTATGGTCTGAATGTTTGTGTCCCCCCCAAATTCATATGTTGAAATCCTAACCCCCAAGGTGATAGCATTGGGAGGTGGGGTCTTTGGAAGGTGATTGGGTCATGAGGGTGGAGCCCTCATGAGTAGGATTAGTGCCCTTATAAGAAGAGGCCCCAAAGAGCTCACTCTCTCTTTGAACTATATGAGGACACAGAGAGAAGTTTCCATCTATGAATCAGAATGTGAGCCCTCACCAGACATTGACTGTGCTAGTGACTTGCTCTTGGACTTCCCAGCCTCCAGAACTGTGAGAAATAAATTTCTGTTGTTCATTAAATCACTCTGTTTATGGTATTTTGTTATAGTAGCCCAAATGGACTAAGACAGTGGCTGAGTTCCAGCTTGTTGCCAATGAGCCAGGTGGAAATGCCATTGTCCTTTGGGACCTAGCCTTGGAGATAATGTAGCACCACGTGCATAGTGCTGTCTTGGTTTATTAGTCATGAAAATTGGTCCAGATTTAAGGGGAAAGAACATACATTTCATTTCTTGACAGTTGGGAGTGTCAAAATTTTGCAGAAATGTTTTAAAACCACCACATTATTTTAATGAAGTAAATGTATATACACCGGCATTTACTAATATTTGCCTTTTTAAAAAAAGGATCTGGGTAATTAATCAGTGATAAAAATAAATAGAAAAATTAAAAATAAGACTGAAACAATAAGCAATAAAATGATCAAAGAAACAGATGCACCAGGCACCTGGACTGCTTCTGGTGCCCTCTGTTAAGCACTGTATTTACTTCTGGGCAGTGAAGGTAAAGCATGAAGGACTTTGGTGTTCATAGCTCTAGTTCCTGGGTAAAAGGAAGTTTACAAGTTTATCTAGGGAGCCACTTTTTCCCTTTGACACTGAATTTTAGGAAGACTCTATTGAACAAATCCTTTCCTCAGGACCCTTGAGAAACAGAATAGTCAATGCCTGGCTTTGGTTGTTCAAAAGATAGAGAAATGCTCTTTAGGTGGACACTTGTGATATCATTTCTCTGTGAAAACAGAGATATGAATACCAATATTAGGTTTTAACTCATTTCTACAGGGGAACTAAGGTATGATGTGAGTTTGCTGCTTTCTGAAGATCTAATCCCTGCTCTAATCAGGTCTGACTCAGGGGACCCACAGCAATAATTTGTCAACCTTGGCTGCATAGTTGAATCACAAGGGTGGGGGCACCTCTTACAAACACTCAGACAAATTGAATAAAAATCTGTGGGCACAGGACGTGGGGCACCAATATTTTCTTAAAGCTCTTCAAGTAATTCCAATGTGTAGTCAAGGCTGAGAACCTTTGCTTTAGAGCAGGACTCAGTAAACTTTTCCTGAAAAGGGCCATATAGTATATATTTCCAGTTTTGTGGTCATACTGCTTCCATGACAACAATTCAACTCTGCCTTTGTAGTGGGACAGCAGCAATAGACGATCATTGATGAATGAGCATGGCTGTGCTCCAATAAAACTTTATTTACAAAAACAGGCAGCAACTGGATTTGGCCTGTGGATTTGCTGACTGACCCCTGATTTGGGGAACCAATTATATTACGGTTCTCTTTAATAGCATCATCGTTGTACGTAGAACCTCAGATGTGCAGATACAAAGGAAGGGAATACTTTTATGACTATTGTGGCTGACACAGGCATTTTGAGTGGCAATTTAAATTATGCTTTATTGTCTCTTTTAAAAAGGAAGGAAGTTAGTTCACAAGGGTATGTATTTGTTTGCATAGACCCCCACCTTCTAGCTCTCCTCCCATGAAAATCTTCTGCCCTTATGACATAGATCTTTGGAGCAAGCAGTGACCTTAGAGATTGTTTCCTCCCCTGTCCCTGCAGAAGGGCTGTGACTTCCCCGGCATTGCTAGGGTACCACCAGGGCAGGACCAGAACTCAAGTCTCAAGTTCCCCACTTAAAGGTCAGCTCACTCTTCTCCTCTGCCTCCCTCCCCTCTGCATTTACACCCAACTCCCACATTTCAACTTCCTCAAACACTAATGGGTGCACTGACCCAGTCCTCTGCCCCTTTAGAATACTTACTGCTATGGATGCTTGACCTTGACATGGCCTTGATTTGTTTCCTCGTCATTGTAGATCATTTGAGGGTGGGGTAATGCATTGTCCTGCCTTCTCCACCCTGCCCTCCCTTAGCTGTGTCACCTCTCATTTCTCACACTCAGCAATACAGGTGGTCCCCAACTTATGATGATTCAACTTAGGATTTTTAGATTTTGTGATGGTGCAAAGGCAATACACAATACACTTCTCTGCTTGTTAAGGCTGGATGATACGTATTCAGTAGACACCGTACTTTTTTGAATTTTGATCTTTTCCCAGGCTAGTGATATGCAGTATGATACTCTCTTATGATGCTGGGCAGCAGAAACAAGCTGTAGCTCTGTCAGTCATGCAATCGGGAGGGTAAACAACCCATCCTGTGCTCTACGGTGTACAGTATTCAATAAATTCCATGAGATATTCAACACTTTATTATGAAATAGGCTTTGTGTTAGATGTTTTTGCCCAACTGTAGGCTGATGTAAGTGTTCTGAGCACATTTAACACATTAACTGCCACGTGAGTTGTATTTAACTAAGGCTAGTTTTGAGCCTAGGCCCTCGTGAAACAAAACCCTGCAGTTGGTTCGTGAAAATCTTACTTGTTGATGTCCTTATTGTTACAATGGATATTGACAATTTAATTCTAAAAACATGGATTGTGTTGCATATAACTCATGCACAGAAAACAATAAAAAATAACAAATTAGAAAAAATCGTTTTGTTTTAATAAAACACAGTGGAAAAAAATTTTTTTCTAGTGTGGCAGTCAATGTGTTAATGTAGGTTAGGAGTATTAAATACATTTTGACTTATGATATTTTCAACTTACGAGGGGTTTATTAGGATGTAACCTCATTGCATAAGTCAAGGAGCATGTGTATCCCTTCGGACCCAAGTCCAAAAGCTTCCTTTTCCTCTTAAAACCCCTTCACTTTTCTGCTTGTTAAAGCTGGACAATCTTCCCCTACTCACAACCTTTCCCCAAACCTGTTTCGCTCAGGCTCACAAGCACCTATCCTCTCCTGACCCCATTTCTAGGCCTCTGTCTATTCTTTTAGCTTTTTAAAAAAGACAGTCCTCATTGTGTTATTGTCGGTGCTGGCTTAATCCTGGGTCGGTTTCCATCTGTGTAATCTTTTGCGTAATCTCATCTGCTCTCACAATTTTGAATTCCAAAAATACTCACACAGCTTCCTTATCTCTGCCTGGTACTTTTGCAGTTGCCCACTAGCTAAAATAGTCCATTTAAAATTCTTGTCATATGTCAAAGAACTTAGAGAAAAGTGACTTGTTCACATTTTGACTGCATTACTAAATAACTTTATGCTGGATTAATCAGTCCTCTTGCCCTTATAACTCTTTTCTTTTAGTTAGTGGATAAATTTCCAGTTGTATTAGGTATAAGAATCATTAAATGAAAAG
Source organism: Daubentonia madagascariensis (assembly GCA_023783475.1). Taxonomy (NCBI): domain Eukaryota; kingdom Metazoa; phylum Chordata; class Mammalia; order Primates; family Daubentoniidae; genus Daubentonia; species Daubentonia madagascariensis. Next base: position 11,890,799 of record JAKFHU010000901.1, read on the forward strand.
GTATGGAAATTTGGGGCATCTCAATTTCTTTTGGTGTTAATTACTGACTGTATTCAGTGTCTAGGTGTGATTCTTATGGGACAAACACTATATACATTCCTACATTAAAAAAAGGCTAATTAAAAAATAATCAAATGTCATTTCTTACCTGTTAAAACAGCTTTAATTATTAAAATAATTATTTTCTGTCTTGGTAATAATTTGGCAACATTCAAAGGGGTATTTTTACAATAAAAACAAAAAGTGTATTACACTATCTTTGAACTTAATTAAAATGTTCAGAGAAAGAATATAAAACTGTTTGGATGAAAGGTTTGGGAGTTGGGATGTGGGAGCTTATAGCACTGGGCTAGTTAAAAGATTAGATTTAGATTTTCTATGTGCTTGAGGGTTGGGCTTTGTGGACTCTAATAGATTTAACTCTGACATTTTTATTAGACACATATTTTTAATTGGACCAAAGACTCTCTCTCCCAATGTTCCAACTGTTACATCTTCCCACCAAAGTTTCCAGTGGAAAATAATGAGAAGGAAGGAGCAAAGTTATGTGACTGCACTCAGGGTAGCTGGTCACTAGTCTGGCTAGTTTTCTCTGAGAGAAGTAGGAAACCAAAAGGCAGACTATGGTGGATGTCATCTTCAAGGTCTGCCCACTACTGGGCTGTCCTCAGGGTTTTATACTTTTACATAAAAATACCTCAATCAAGACAGAAGTGTACCTGGAATCTTATTGCATTTTTTCCACATTTGATCTTTTCCAGCATCAGCCAAGCCAAAAACAGACCAGAGATGTGAGTATTCTAACAATTAGCTGCCTCTGTTTTACATGTAAACAAACAAGGATTCCTAGGCTTGGCTTAGCCATTATGTAAGTTGATTATACTGAGTTGATTGAGTTTTGTGAGTTGACTGAATTTTGCACACATTAGAAGAAGCAGGTAAAACTTTGTACACCTTGTGCCATAGTTGGGAAAACAGAGATCTGTTCCAGCATTGTACCATTTCCTGAGTTCTCTAGTAACATCACACTAACTTCCTCAGCAAAGCTAAGCAGATTAGTTGGAGGGGGAAGTAAATGACTTGGTTGCAATTGAAATCCTTTTGGTTAGGAAAAATAAAAGATAGTGATGGGCTACTGAACAGTCTGGGAACAGTCATGCCACTGTCTTTGGTCCCTGACAGGCAAGATAAAGGCATGAGCAGATGTGGTTGAAGAGGATTTCTTTGAGTTGCCAGCAAAACTCAGTTTCAGTTATCTATTGATATGAAACACAAAATACCAACATATGGCTTAAAATAACAATGAAGTATGATTCTGGCATTCTGTGGGTCAGGGATTGGGGCAGGGCTTAGCTGGGTAGTTCTTCTGCTTTGCATGATGTTGACATGGTCACTCATGCAGCTGCGCTCAGCTGGGAGCTCAGCTGAGGTTGAACATGCAAGATGGCCTCTCATCCTCCAGGACTTTTCTCAGTTCCAAGCATTGATAGGACTGTGTTTTTCTTCAAAGAACCCAACTTAAATTATTATGCAAATGTTATTAATGACTAAATAATTAATATTTATGCTGCTATTTAAATAAATAAAATAATGAATGTAAAAGAATTTTATGAATGGTAAAATACTACAAGAAATCAAGTTCTGGCTTGATGGAAAAGCATAACTGAAAAGCTTCTAGAAAATGTAAAGCTTAGGGGTCCTTATCCAATGTATGAGAAAACCGAGGCTCCTATAAATACTTAGCTTATTTAAATTCATTGTTTTTAAGTTTTAGGTCATTAAGTCTTTGTTTACCATGTTGACAGAGAAAGGACTAGAAATACCTCATAATTCCTAGCTAAGTGCTTATTCCTTCTCTCCACCTTCTGATCATATGGATAAAGGTTTTGAGACTTAGTAGTTAATCCTGAAGAAAATCTAACCTGTTGCTGTTCTTTGCCATAATCCAGAGTCTCTTGTCTTTGGCACTATTGACATTTTGAGCAGGATAATTCTTTGTTGCATTGTAGAACATTTAGCAGTATCCCTGGCCTCCACCCACTAGATGCTTGTAGTGTCCCACACCCCCACAGAATTGTGACATCCAAACGTGTCTCCACATATTGCCAAATGTTCTCACTGAGACCCACTGCCATAATCCAAGGCACTGACATTTCTCAGGTTGCAGCTCCCGAATTGTCTACATAATAATGCCTAAGAATTAACTATTTTCCCATCCAAAAACTAGGGCATGGGTCTGCTAAGGACTCCCTTTTCCCAATTTGTACATTCAGACATTTAAAAATGTTTTAAGTTATAAATTAAATGTATAAAATTAAAATTGCATTTGGTTACATACATCATAAAGATCACCTTTATCAAAAACAATTAAAACCCAGTTGTTTTGGAGAATTAAGGATGTGTAGTCCATGGGACTTTTATTGCAAACCTAAACTCACAACTGTTGGCAAATGTCAGTTGTTATCTTTTCGCCTTACTTCCAGCTGGGGTGGGACCCAACTGGAGAGGTGACGTTAAATCACAGCATGTTCGTAAAGCAGAGATTTGGCAAAATGTCTCGCTGATTTGAAATAAGTAGACCAGAACTTACTCAGTTTAAAAACACTTCCTGATTCAAGTATTATCCAGACTGACTTTTTATACTAATCAAATTGTTTAAAGTATTCATTTCACTTGGTATTGTGTCAAAACAGCTGAAGTGTCTGATAAATTATTCTTCTAGTCGTTTATGACTCTGGGCGTGTGTATTACAAAACTCAATTTGATCTGACAGTTTCCATCTCTTTTTCCCACGTGAATGATAATGTTGATGGAACTATACAAGCAACACCAACAATGAAATTAAATAATTTCAAGGTTTCATGCATAGGAAATCCAGGCAGCACCAGAAAGTGCCTGGGGAGGCAAAGCAGAGTGTACCCAAATGCTTCAGTCTCTGTTGTTCAGTGATGGCTAAAAGCCAGTCAACTCACATTTATTTCTCCTTCAGTTTCATAAATGGACCTGCAAAAAGTTTGCAAATAAATCCACATAGCTTTGTCACACATAAACGTGCTTGAATTCATTTTTTCGTTTGCATTTTTGAGCCTTCCCAAATACAAATACCTACAACGTCCCAATATGCTTGTTCTGCTCATTTGGAAGAGCTTCCTGATGGTTTTCCCTTTGGCATTTTGAATAGCTACTAGTGGGAGATGCTAAATAACTCTTAAGTCTGTGCAAGTTAATATCTCTGCCCAGTTCCTAATAAAATATAGCTGAAATCTCAACCAGAAGATGTCAACTATTGTCTGACATGTACTTGATGGTGATAATGAAATGCTGCCTGCCTCATCCTTAAATTTTTAAGTTGGATCCATGTTGAATAATTTTGGCATTCTGGTTTCCTGTAACTTTTTTTATTATATATGAATTTAAAAATTATTGTGCCTAGTGATGTGAAATAAAGACTTGATATGGTCAAAGTGAATTTGGTGACATAACCACACTTAAGTATTTATCATCTTGATAACTCGCCTTCTAAGCAGCGAGCTCTTCTTCCTTTCCTTCCTGCCCCCACCATGACACTTGATGCTGAACATCTGTTCTGGTCTTCCTAACTCTGCCCCACATCTGGATTTGAATTACCTTTAATTATACCCTCAAGCAGCCCAATTTTCTCTGCAGGAGAATTGTCCTACAGAGTTCCATAGTTCTATAAGAATCAGGCCCATTAATTTCTCTGTTGACTTTAATTTCTCCTGAGTATCAGATCTTTGGCAAAAGTATAAAATTTCACTGACAGACTAAGACAGAAAGAAGGAACATTTCAGATCAGAAATAATTTATATAAAGAGACAATTTATTGTGAGCAGTGAGGACATTTGGTCCTCTAAACCAGAATGTTATTAGCCCAGCTACACAAAATAGTACATGCTCAGGCTCCAAAAAAATTTAATAAAATCTGCTGCACCTTTTGATTAATTTCCTGTTAGACTTTTCTGGAAGGAAGATGAGTTTGGTATAGGGACTCATACCTTTGTTTCCCTGAGGACTGTCTTCAATTCAGGGTTGCAATGTCTGATATTTTGGAGAAATGAATTGCTGGGTCCACTTTGGACAGCTGCATATAAAGATGGACAGGGCTTTCTGTATGGAGACCACAGAGGTCTCTCCTCACCTCCAACTCAAGACTCATAGAGCTCTCTAACATTTTCCCTTCAAATGGCCAATGAAAACTTGACATTGTTAAGATCAACAAATCCGACTGAATGCCTTATTCCAGTGCATTGCACAGAGTAGGTGTTGAGTAAATATCAATTAGTTAATTAATCTGGCATTCAAACTTAAATTGCTTTATGAAAGCTCTTTAGATTGCTGAGTTCACTGCTCCTCTATTCTTTTCATAGTTTAAGATTAGGGGTTATTTTAGGCAAAGTCTCCTGAGACATTTGCTTCTCAGTGGGCCTTTGACAGCTAGAGGGCCCTGTCTTCAGTTGCACGTGTTCAGGGGTGTATTAAGGCACCCAGCACACTAGGTAGCATGGGATCTGGGAAAAGTGAGTGAGAGTATCCTACAGGATATTTCATGAATCTATTAAAGAATTTTCCCTGATCTTCTAGAGTGTGCATTTTCAACAGGGAAGATATTATCCTTGAGGGGGTGAAATCGATTCTTAGGAGATTAAAAAATTTTAGACATTATAATGATTTGTGGCCCCCCCAAAGCTCAATGCTATGTGACAAAAATCATATTCCTCAGTACTTAATTTCTCTCATTAGGAAGAAATTTAATTTAAAATTAAAATTTATTAATTAATTAAAACTAACTTTAAATTTATTTTTTTCTCCTTAGGGGGATAAGAACAAAAAAAGGCTGAGAAACTTTGTTCTAGAGCACACACCTCTTCTGTGGCTTTGAAAACTGGCCATGATAAACAATTGTGTATTCTTTTATCTCCTAACACTTAAAAAATATTCCTCACTGTGGCTCTTCTTCAGATGAACTCTTGGGAAAATAATTGGGAAAACACCTTCCACAGATACTTCAGACAGCTGAATGCTGCATCAGCTCTGAATCTCCTCACACTCGCTTGCCCTAATTCCCTCCACATATCCCCAAATCTTCCATCTCTCCCAAATGGCAGCTTCCTCCAAATGGCCAATAAGGGCCAGACTTTGAAAAAGGCAGGTCCTAATTTGGACCAACTGTAAATTTCTTATTTTTCTCCCCCTCTCTCAGAAATGTTCATATAATTCCTTCCAGGTTGACACAGTTTCCTGAGGCAGCTGCCTTTCTCCCTGGTATGCCCAGCAAGGAGTTAACTGCCCTGGACATTGGAGAAAATGTGCAAGTAACTCCAGTAATCCATGGGTCCCCATCACGACCTCCATTCACATATTCATTCTTTGCCTGGGCACCCACACCCAATGATAGCTGAGTCTAGACTTCCCTGGGTGATCTCATTAGAGTCTTCCAGCAAAAAGATGAGGTGGCTGGATATTATGTTCTTTTTATAAACAACAACAAAAATCTCAGCTAGAATAGACCTAGTGACCTACCCAAGATCACACAGCTAATAAGTAGTAAGGTCAGGATAGCTGTCCCCCAACAGTGCACACACTAGAATGTTAGTTCTCTTGTTGCTCACCATCATATTCCCAGGGCCTAGCACAGACCCTGGCACATGACAGGAGTTCCACCAATGTTTGGTAAAGGAATCCATTTCTCTGAGTCTCGGGCTATCAGATCACCAATGCAAAGCAAAAAATTCTCTAAAAAATGTGGGGCCGTTTATCTGTCCCACAGTTGGTTTTACACTGGGAGCTACCTCCTTTGTTATAAGAGGTGTAACACAATAGCTGTGGCAACTTCTTAACCACAAAACTTACCCAAACTTCTGAGAGATTTGCCATGGAGTTCAAGGAAAGCTTATTATCTTCTATGTTATACTGCACTTCAAATTTATTAAGTACTGTTAATATTAAAGGACAAGGTCTTCTTGTTATTTGTCTCTTGTATTAGGAGCCCCAAGTTGTACACAGAGGTAAGGATACTTTCATTTCTGTTTTCAATAAAGTTTACACACAACACAAATGTACTTGCTATGGTCTGAATGTTTGTGTGCCCCTAAAACTCATATGTTGAAACCTAATCCCCAACGTGATGGTATTAAGAGGTGGGGTCTTTGGGAGATGACGAGGTCATGGGGGCAGTACTCCAAGGGAAATCATTTACCCCTTTCCCCTTGTGAGGACACAGCAAGGAGGCACCATCTATGAAGTAAGGAAAGGGCCCTCACCAGACACTGAATCTGCCAGCACCTTGATCTTGGACATCCAGCTTCCAGAACTGTGAGCAATAAATTTCTGTTGTTTATAAGCTACATGGTTTATGATATTTTTGCTATTGCAGCCTGAACAGACTAAGACAATGCTAAGTAAGAATATGCATGTATTCTAGAAGATAGAAAATGCCCAACAAAATTAAGTTCACTTCTCTTGAAATCAATCATTTATTGTGGTAAAGGAGGAAGACATAATGAATTGTCACATATTTGGTACACAAACATAGACCAACTTTCTTCTACATCAGCTTCTGATGGCAAATGTGCTCTGGTTAGTTCAGTAAGAATGGGGTAAATACATTTCTAGTTGAAGAAAATCAGCCATTCCTCTACCCAGTCATGGGCCAATGCTGTGTTAGGCAATGAGGAAGATAAGGATGGATTGAGAAAAGAAAAATCTTGTCATTGAGAAGCTTACAATAGATTAGGGTAGGTAAAACATAACATAATTACATTGCATTTTTCCACTTTGGGGGATGGGGTAAGAGGTGGCACGATCAGATAAAGCAGTATAGAGGCAATATTTAGGTTGAATCTTAAATTGAGGAGTAATTTACATTATAGATACTAAAAACAGGAAGAAAAGGATAATCCAGGCAGAGAACATGACAAATGGCACAGATGCAGAAAAATGAAGACAAGGGAACAAAGCCCAGTGTGACTGAAGCATGTGGCCCATGGTTCTTGGGAACTAAACTTAGAAGGCCGTGGAAGCTGTGGGAGTCAGTAGAGCTATTCTTACTCTGGAGTCTTGTTGAAATTGTTTTTCCCCATTCTCTTGAAATTAGGCATGGCCATGCATTTTAATTTGAATTCCCATAAAAACACACCCTGAGACAAAGCTTTGGGTGCAGTGTAGTGTATTTGGAAGGTGATCTCAGGAAACAAAATTGAAGAAGTAGGGAAGTGAGACAGGAATGGGGAAAAAGCTATGGGCAACTGCTCGATCCTGATGAAACCCCTCAGAGAAATAAAGTTGATCGTGCCTTAGAACTGTGCCATCAAAGGGAAGGGATATGGGGCATTTATCACCAACTGCCTTCCCTCCATTGTTGAAGTTTGCCCCAGTGGCATTAACATCCTTGCATTTCTGGATTGCACCTGCATGTGTGGAAGAAGCTCTGATGTTGGGGAAAGTTCTTGGGAAAAGGAGGAGAGAGGAGCAGCCATTTGAGGTAGGAAGCTGTCCGCTTGCTGGGAACTGCACTGTGTTCCAGATGAGCTCCAGTGGCTGAGGAGGTGTGGGGGGAGGGCCTCACTAGTACCTGCTGCAGCATCTAGTATCTGACCTTATGGTGGTCAATAGAATGTGAGCAAAAGTGAGCAAAATCAACTCTGGGTGGAAGCTTTAGGAGACAGCTCATGATTTCCACATTCCTTCCCCCTGTCAGGGTAACAATAATGGTTCATATGGTGGAGACTCCCTCTGCTTGCTCTGGAGTGAGAAGACGTGGAGCCTGACTAGCAGCAGACTCACAGTGGACGGATGTATAGCAGCTGTGAGAAATAAACCTATTTCTTATGAGCACGTTAAGATTTTAAGGGTTGTTATTAGTGCAGCATAACCTGTCCTAATCTGACTGATATATATATCAGTTCCAAACTGATTTGTTCCATGTTGGTTATGGTGAGATACCACAAAAGTTCTGTAGTACAAACAAGATAAATTTCTAATGTCTGGTTGAAGATGAGCCATACATGATGGCTGGGATCTACCCCATTAGCTCATCTGGGGACCTAGATTCCTTCTGTCTTATTGCTGTGCCATCCCTTAGGGCAGGGGTCAGCAAACTTGTTCTGTAAAGGGTCAGATAATAAGTATTATAGGTTTTGTGGGCTGTGTGGCCTTTTTGTTACTACTTCAACTCTGCTGTTGCAGAACAAAAACAGCCCTTCGTGAAATGTAAATAAATGGGCGTTGCTCTATTTCAAGAAAATTTATTTACAAACACAGATAGCAGACCAGATTTGGCCCATTTGCAGATCCCTGATTTAGACCTTAAATATAATCCATGTGCTCACTTTGGTAGCACAGATACTAAAGGGCAATAATTCAGAGAAGGTTGGCATGGTCCCTGTGCAAGGACAAACAATTCAGCAAGTGTGTTGGTCTTTGAAGTAATCATGCATTGAACTCTATAGAGGTGCCGTCTGGGGAAGATGGTGGATTTTCAGGCAAGTCCAAATAAGGAATATCATTTGGGTGTCACCACCATGTTAAGGCTCTGAGCTGGCTTCTCAGGCTCTGAAATTTGACTGTAAGCATAAGCAAAGTAGTCAGGCTCCTGGGAACTGACTTTTTCTGAACAGATACATAGTGTGGTGTGTAAATCAGCATGCGGATGCCAATTCACTCCTTTGCAACACAAATGTAGCTGTCAGGTAGACTGGATATTTCTACTCTTTAGTCAGTGTGTTCTCTCCCTGTGGGCAAGCATCATAGTAAGACAACTCATAATTAGAAGTGAATACTGAGAACTGGAATCAGAACTGGAAAGAGAGTTGGATGTTCTAGTAGCTAATGATAACCAGATGTGTCTCTTTTCACCAAGGGGATGTACGTGATTATGACATCGCCTTCTTGGACTGCATCTCTCTGGTACACCCTTTTCTAGCTCCCACCGTTCCCCCATATGTTAAATAAATCAGTTTGAGATCCAAATGTCTAAGGTAATGATGCATATCTGTGTTCTGGTCCATTATATGATCTCATTTTTAGGTTCTTGGGGAGTTCCTCATTTTTTTCCCCATGCGGTAGCAACAAATTATTTCGTATTTTTTATTATGAAAAAGTAAAATGAAAAGATAACCCATAAAATGAAAAGATATAGGTGAATGTGTGGTATTAATATTTAGATAGGAAAGAGCTTTTGAACTTTAAAAGCAACAGAAAAATTGAAAAAAGGAATAACAGTAGATCTGATTATTATTAGTCAAATCTAATGAATAGAAAATAGATTATTTAAAAATAAAAATGTCTCCATAGCAGCAAAATATATAACATTAAAATGCAAATAAAACACAGAAAAAAATATTTAGAACAGGTGACAAATGAAATCATTAAGAAATCTTAAAATAGCCTTCATATATAAATAGCTCTAATGAGCAAATAGGGAAATAACAAGAATTCCTATAGATAATTGTGGAAAGCACATACACAAGTGATTCATGAAAACATGACATTAATAGCTAATAAATATATAAAAGAGTATTTAACTTCCAGGGAAATGATAGAAAGGCAAAGGCAAATGGGTGGCCATTGTGGCAGAGACAGACAGTGCTCACCAAATGTTCCATGTCCTCCTAGATATTTTCAACCTTCCTTTGCAGTAAGGCTGGGTCATGTGACTAGTTTTGGTCAATGGACTATGAGCAAATGTGACATATGAGGCATCTGTGCCAAGGCAATTAAACACCAGTGTGCCTTCTCAGGCCCTCTCTACCACCTGCAACAATCTTGGAGACCACATGTTCCAGATGCTGTAGCTGCAAGATGGAGAATTTATGTGAGTGAGGGAAAAGCTTTTATTGTGTTAAGCCATAAGCTTGTTGTGTCCTAGAAACAGAGAGAAGGCCAATGGGGTTGGGCGGTGGTGGCCTAGGGAGAAAGTGGCAGGAGATTATGTTGGAGAGGGACGCAGAAGCTGAGTAGGGAGGGCTGTGTAGACAATGGTGAAGAGTTTGAATTTTATTTTTAGTGCAATGGAAAGCAGTGTATCAAGAATATACTTCCAGAACCTTAAAATTGTCCCTATTCTCTGATGCAGAAATATGCTGAATGTATTCTAAAGACTCTAAGAAAAGAATCTGAAATGTAGTCAAAGATTTATATATAACAGTATTTTTCCTAAATTATAATAGCAAAAAGTTGAAAAAGCTTAAATGTCTAAAAATACAGGAATGATTAAAGCATAGTATTATTATCACTCAATAAATCTTTTCCTAAAGGATTTTATTTTTTGTTTTTTTTTGAAGCCTCTCCCATTTATTATGGTGTTTAATTGACATATAATAAGTGTACATATTTGTGGATTATAGTGTGATATGCTCATACACATAGACAGTGTGTAATGATCAAATCAGGGTAATTGGAATATGCATCACCTCAAACATTTATTCTTTCTTTGTGTTGGGAAGCTTAAAAATATGTTCTAGCTATTTGAAAATATGCAATACATTGTTGTTAATTATAGTCATCCTACGGTGCTATAAAACACAAGAACTTATTTCTCCTATTCAGCTGTAATCTTGTATTTGTTAACTAACCTCTGGCTAGCCCCTCTTCCTCCCCTTTCCATCCTCCAGCAACCATTATTCTGCTCTCTACCTCCATAAGACAAAATTTTTTAGATTTCACATATGAGCGACAGCATGAAGTATTTATCTTTTTGTACCTGGCTTATTTTGCTTAACATAATGTCCTCCAGCTCATCCATGTTGACACGAATGACAGGGTGTCATTCTTTTTTATGGCTCAATAGTATTCCATGGTGTATATATACCACATTTTCTTTATCTGTTCATCCCCTGATGGGCACTTAGGTTGATTTTATATATTAGCTATTGTGAATAGTGCTGCAATAAACATGGGAGTGCAGACATCTCTTCAACATACTGATTTCCTTTCCTATGAATACATAGCCAGTAGTGGGAGCAGTAGGATTGCAGGATCACATGGTAGATATGTTTCCTAAAGGATTTTAATGCCAGAAATTCTTATGCTGCATTCACAGCAGCAACAAAACTTCGGAATAAATTAAAGAGAATGCAGAAGATCTTTAGTGAAGGATGGAAAGGATGACCTGAATAAATGGAGGGAAATACCAAGTTCCTGTATGCAAGGGTTTAATATTGTGAAAATGTTGTTTCTTCCCTGATTCAACTGTCAATGAATAAAATTCCAATTAAAATCCCTAGAAAATTTTAATTGAACTTCACAAACTTGATTTTAAAGTTCATATAGAGGAAAAAATGTGCTAGAAAAACTAAGAATAGTTTATAAAAAGATCAGTGTGGGCTCCTGCCCAGCTGCGGCCATTGGCTCAATAGAAACAGTAGGAATCCAAAAAGAGACCTATGTTTGTATGAAAATTTAGTGTATGATAAAACTAGAGTTTCAAAGCAACACACTATACAATAAATGGGTCTGGGACAATTGAATATCCATTCACATTAAAATATAGTTATCTCTGTCCCACACACAATACCCCCAAAATATTTCATGTGGATTAAAGAACTTCACCTTTTAAAACAATCCAATATGAAAGCAGCAGAAGAAAATCAAGGTGCAAAAGGCAGCCAAGAGTTTCTCGTCAAGTTGATCATAAAATTACCATGTGACCTAGAAATTCCACTCCTAGGTATATACCCCCCAAAACTGAAAACAGGCACTCAAACAGATACTTGCACATCAATGTTCATAGCAGCATTATTCACAATAGCCCAAAGGTGGAAACAACCCAAATGTCCATCAACAGATGAATAGATGAACAAAATGTGGAATATGCATACAATGGAATACTTTTTGGCCTTAAAAATAATGAAATTTGACACATGCTACAATGTGGATGAAACTTGAGACCACTTGCTAAGTGAAATAAGCCAATCACAAAAGGGCGAATGTTGTACGATTCTATTTATATGAAGTACCTAGAGGAGTCCAGTTCATAGAGACTGAAATTAGGATGGTGGCTGCCAGGGCCTGGGGAGAGGGGAGAGTGGAAAGTTATTATGTAACAGGTACCGAGTTCCAGTTTGGGATGAAAAAGTTTTGGAAATAAATAGTGGTGATGGTTGCACAACCTTGTGAATGTGCTTAATGCCACTGAATTGTGGCACTTAAAAATGGTAAAAAGGGTAAATTTTATGTTATATATATTTTACCACGACAAAAAATATAAAATATAATAAAGTAAGTACACTAGGGGGAAAAAAGCAACTGCAAAGGTTTGTGGGCTGTGTCAGAGATGAAAATAGTTTCATGGTACAGGGAGGATTTGAGAGACAGAAGTTCCTAGATCATTCAGAATGAATAAAAATAGAGATCGTGTAGAAATTAAAACTGACAATATAAAAGTATACCTCAGAAAAATAAAAAAGCCGAAAAAAGAGAAAGTTTTCAAAGAAGCAGTGTGCTTAAGTTTTTAAAAATTGAGAACAATAAAAAGGAGCAGATTTCCACTGAATGTGTGACCCACATAAGATTTGCAAACAGGGCATTATAAATTTCTTATTTAATGAGGGTTTAATTACAGTCCAAAAAAAAGAAAGTCAGTCAGAAAATTTTTCTAATCAAATTCATAACTTGAAAAGATCAGAAAAATAAATCCTTGCAGTCTTGCAACTTCATATTCTTCCCCGAATGAAGATTTAATTATAATCCTGAAATGTCACTTGCACACAAAAAGCCTCCCATGCAATTACTACAATGGAACAAAAAGGCCAAATAAATAGCTAACTATCGATCGAATTCCACACAGACAAGTAAATGCTGACAGAGAATGCTGACATGATGTTCTTAAAAACAAAGCATAATGAAGATTTTTGTGACACATATTTATTGAAAAAAAAGTTTTAAGTTTGCTAGAAATAATTTCAAAATTTAATGCTAGAATGGGCAAACTTGTAAGATGGATAAGAAATTGTACAACAAATTATCGCTATCTAGGATGGAGAGTTCAATACATATTTATTAATTTAACAGGTAATTAAGTGGGACAAAATGCAATACATAAAAATTTAAAAGGTGTACATTATTCCATTTAATCAGAGTGTGGCAGGGACAAAATGTTAAACAGCTAACATTTATTGTACCTAGGGTTGAACCAGAAGACAAAAATAGGGAGGTTGAAATGAGTATTTCATTGATTTTACACCTGTTGTAAAGACTACACTTTTTTTTCCTTAATTGAAGAGTTGAAAAATCTTCTCTAGATGTTAAGTATGAATTTAAAAGACTGAGGAGGGCAGCTTAGGGCAATGGTGCCTATGTGGTTGGTAAAGAAAAGGTGGACATGCTAGACTTTGGGCTGAAATACCTAGAACCATCCTTTGTGCCAGGTACTGTGTATAGTTAGAATTTGTTAGCAGGCCTCAACTGTGTCAGTTGTAATCACACTTTTGGGGAATAATTCAGAGATTATGTCTGATAATCTCTGTACCAGTATACATTGGCATATTTTGAAAAAATTCACAACAAATTTGATCTTGCCACCGCTCTCAGATAATATGGTTGGGAAATGTTGTGAAAGCAATTAGATTTAATTTAGATATGATACAAGATGCATTAGAAGAGTTAGGCAGAGCAGTAGAAGATTCTCAAATAGAGTGATTATAGATTTTGGCAGAAAAAGAAATTAATATTAAATGTGTATTATGAGCATTATTTAGTATGAACTGATGTTTGCAAAAAGTCACAAGAAATCCAAAGGAATCTGTTTGGTTATTCACTTTTAAAAGGATTTAAAATATTTTAAAAACTTTGAGAAAGTTTTTCTAAATCAAAATGATATGAGAAACGTGCAATAAAATGATATTGCAGTGAATACAGTCATGTGTTGCTTAATGATGAGGATACATTCTGAGAAATGTGTTAGGTGATTTCATTGTTTCATAAACATCATAGAGTATACTTACACAAACCTAGATGGTATAGCCTACTACACACCTAGGCTATATTGTATAGCTTATTCCTCCTAGGCTACAAACCTGTATAGCATGCTATGCTACTGAATACTGTAGGCAATTGTAACACAATGGTAAGAATTTATGTATCTACGCATAGAAAAGGTACAGTAAAAATACAATATAAAAATTGAACTTTGTATACCTGTATAGGGTACTTACCATGAACAGTGCTTATAGGACTGGAAGTTGCTCTGGGTGAGCCAGAGAGTGAGTGGTGAGTAAATGTGAAGGCCTAGGACATTACTGTACACTACTGCAGATTTTATAAACACTGTACACTTAGGCTACACTAAATTTATGAAAAAGTGATTTTCTTTCTTCAATAATAGATTAACCTTAGCTTACTGTAACTTTTTAACTTTATAAACTTTTAAATTTCTTCAACTTTTTAACTCTTGTGTGATAACGCTTAACTTAAAACACATTGTACAGCCGTGAAAAAGTATTTTCTTCCTTGATATGCTTATTCTATAAGCTTTTTTCTATTTAAAATTTTTTCTTTAAAAATTTTTTGTTAAAAACAAAAATACAAACACACACATTAGCTTACACCTAAATAGGGTCAGGTTCACCAACATCACTGTCTTTCACTTCCACATGTTGTCCCACTGTAAGGTCTTCAGGGCAATAACACTCATGGAGCTGTCATCCCCTGTGATAACGATGCTTTCTTCAGGGATATCTCTTGAAGAACCTGCCTGAGGCTGTTTTACTTTTTTTAAAAAGTTAACTTTTTAAAAAATAAGACAGAGTACACTCTAAAATAATGATAAAAAGTATAGTATAGTAAATACATAAACCAGTAACATAGTCATTTATTATCATTGTTAAGTATTATGTACTATGCATAATTGTACGTGCTCTACTTTTATACAGCTGGCAATGCGGTAGTTTTGTTTAGACCAGCATCATCACAAACACATGAGTAATGTGTTGCACTACATCTTTATGACAACTACAACATCATTAGGCAGTAGGAATTTTTCACCTCCATTATAATCTTATGGGACCATGGTCTGTTGTTGACTGAAATGTCATTATGTGGTGCATAACTACATGAGAAAATTAAAACAAGGAACAAAAACATTTCAATGACTATGAAGGAAAAAAATTATGTATCAATTTTGAAACTAACTTCTATAGAGACTATTTCCTGAGCGTTATAGATAAGACATATTCACACATGAAGATAGATTTGAAAATATTGAGCAATATATTATTATAATGTGATAATATTTTTGGCTTTCTTTGTAATATCTCAGCATTGAAAAATTTTAAAGTGGAAAGTAAAGAAATATAGTAGGGACATAGCTATTGCTTTAAAAGATGGTGAAAATTACAAGTGAATTTGGTGCCTTTTTTAAATTGCCGTTGAAGGAGATCAGAATACGCCACCCCAGAATATGCCACTTTGGCATAAAGATTATTTTGAGCTGAAGGCAATTAAGAAGCAAATGCAGAAAGAGCTCTTTGCCTTCTTTCTACCTTTCTAGAAGCAAGACATAAATCTCCCTTTGTGAAGGTGTTCTCCCTCCCCTCCTCTGTACCAGGAGGAGAATAACCATTACCAATGGAGACAGAAAGTTGGGACCGAGATGGGTCTGCGCAAACAAACTTTATTAAAACAATCCTTTTTTTCCCGTTAGTTTCCTCTATATATTTATCTTCCCACACTTTACCTTCCCTGGAAGCCCAAGCCCCTTTTCTTTTGTCTTGTTTCTGTGCCACAATTTATCGACTTTTGTTAAAATGGTATATAAACCCCCTAAGTTTAATCACTTCTTTTCTATAAAGGCTCCATGCATGTAAAAATTAAAATAGTAACATCATATAAAATTTGTATGGCTTTTCTCAGTCATGCAAATCAGTTAATCTATCTTTTTTTAGTCTAATTTGCAAGCCCCAGTTATAGAACCTAAGAAGGTAGAGGAAAGTTTTTTCTTACTTTACACTGTTGTTATTCTTTAATGTTTGTGTCAGTTATTAAGCTATTGCCTCTCAGCTCAAATATACTTTTTGGTATTTGGCTTTGTGATGCTGGAGCTGGGACTCACCAAACTACTTTTCAGCTTTTTCAGCTGGCTCCATGCTAGTTTATGCTATTAGGGGGTGTTAGAGGGAGACAGAGAATCTGGAGGAGAAAGGACTTGCTTCTTCCTGTTTTCACCCTCTTCCTATGAGAGTCACTTCAGATTTCTTCATCCTGGAAGCAGCAATTCCTCCCAGCTGAAGCCAGTTTGCAGCTTTCCAACACTTGTAGAACCAGCCCCATGATGCCCCATCTCTTATACACCAGCACCAACCATCTGGTTCCCTCTCCTTTGGCATGTGGGTCTCAGGTCCTTGGGGCCCTTCCTTTAAGTTCCTAAGTTTTATTAATTCCAACTTCTTCCTTTTGTTACCCCCAGCCTTTGAGGTGGTAGCTGTTTCCTGTACTAGCTACCTCCATGATACCTTAGAGTTCTCTTAAACATTTTTTTTAATTGTTAAAAATTTTAAAAGTTAAAAAAATTGTGGTAAATGTACATAACATAAAATTTACACTTCAACCATTTTTAAGTGTACAGTTCAGATGGGTTAAGTACATTCACACTGTTGTGCAACAATATCCAAAACTCTTTTCATCTTGCAAAACTGAAATTCTGTGCCCATTAAATAATAATTCCCCATTTCTCCCTCATCCAAGTGCCTGGCAACTCCTTCTCTACCTTCAGTCTATATGAATTTGACTAATCTAGGAATTTCATGTAAAAGGAGTCATAAAATATTCATCCTTTTGTGACTAGCTTATTTCACTTAGCATAATGTCTTCAAAGTTCATCCATGTTATAATATAAATCAATACTTCCTTTTTAAGGCTGAATAATACTCCATTGTGTGTATATGCTTCATTTCGTTATCTACTCATCAGTCAATGGATACTTGGGTTAGAACTCTCTATTTACCTTTTCAATTATGTGTAGCAATTCTTTGTATCTAGTTCTTTGCAAATCTGTTCTTCTCTCTCCAGCTCCAACCCTGGCACCAGGACCCCTTCCCAGACAGACTGGCCACTGCTCAGCCCTCTTGTACTAAAAACAGTTTTAAAATGAATTGCCCCCTCTGTTTCTTTTTGCTCTTGGAATCTGTGGACTTTGAGCTGGTGTGGCCTCTGAAATGTTCTATTTCTGCAATAGCTGTCTCCTGACTTGTGTTTTTGGATGAGCACATCTTTGCCAATCCGACTGCGTGCTTTCTATTTTGCAGGAATTCTCTAATCTCTTGACGCCATGCCCTTTGCTTTTCTAGCACTATGTGTGTCTATCCTTTTCAAATAGCATATTTCTACCATTTCAAGGGATTTTGAATTAGAGTGGAAATGTTCTTAGTTCGCTATTTTAATCCAATCTTCTATATACTTCTTTATAATCGTTTTCCCTGCAAAGTTTCTATAAACGAGTTTTACTTTTATAATCAGAAAAAAAGGCAGATTCCCCCATAGATTGTATTATTTTTCATGTAAGTGATTAATCCCTCAGGGACAGAAACTTTCAGATACTTCAGAAGGAAATATAGCTATTATAATTCATGAAATCTTCAGAGAATACACATTGCAACCAAATTTCTTATATGGCATTTTATTCATTTCATAATTGCATGGATAAATAATGTACAAAAATGAAATGGCAATTATGATCATCATATCAGTGGAAATATTCTCGAAGTTAATCAAAGATGACAAGAATTTATGGTATATTTAAAATTTTTATTTATCCAGGTACCTTTTAATATTTGGACTCAGAATCTCCAAGGATTTTCAGGGAATTAAAGGAAAAAGTGTCCCCCCTGAAATAGTCTGAGAGTGAACGAGATGTTTGCAGATGCATGAATCTGTTGTGTAGATAGTCACGATGCCTCAAGCACAAGGGCATGTAGGTAAATTATGACTTGACAGTGCTCACTGAATGCCTACTGCATGTCAGGTATTATGCTAGTGCCAGGAATGCAATGGATAAACAAAATAGACAAAGTCCCTGCTTCACATGGAACTTATATGCTAGTGGGGGATATAGATTTGTGGACAGGCAATTTCTACATGATGTGCTAAGGAATAGAAGGAGGTAAATCCAGGGAGCTCAGAAAGACCCAGGAGAGGCACTTCATTCATTCTTGGGTATTGGGGAATAGTAAATCGTCACATGAAGAACTAGTAAAAGGATGAAAGAGCACCGAAGGCTAACAACAGAGGCATACTCTCTTTGCTCCTTGGTCTTGCATCTATTAATACTGTGGCCTCTGCTTAGAGTCCTGTAACACACACTAGGTGGTGCCTGCAGTAGGTATGTTTTGAGGCGCCTGTTTTTCTCATATGCTTTTCTCTGGGATCTGCCCATTCCTTTGGTCCTACAGCCATGCTTGCATTGTGTCACTTCTATTCCTTCTTCCTTCCTCCCTCCCTTCCCCGCCCCCTCTATTCTGTATTTCTTCTCCTCCCTGCCCCTCTTATACTTAATGGTAACCAGGGTGGACACTTGTTACTCACACCATTGGCTGGCCATTAACCAATCAGAGTGTGTCTCCTTCTTGATCTCTCTAGAAACTTTGAGGTAAGAGGCACAGTACTTGCAGTGAAGCACTAGCTGAATGAATGAATGAATGAATAATTACCCCTCAACTTGATCCATGGGGACTCAAGTTAAAGGACATTTTTGGAACTCTCAGGACAAATAATGCTCTTATCTTTATTATAGCATTATAAAAATTTTCTATATCTCATATTATCAAGATTGTGTATTAAAAATGATGCTACGTATAACCCTATTATTTAGTATCATAGCAGCAACAATGCATTAGTTCCTCCAACCAAACTGTATATTGTGAGCATAGGCACTGATGCATTTACAAACAGATATTTGTGTCCCAATATAGCATTCACCAAAGGTTTGTTAGGTAATTTAAATTAAGTTAATATAATTTTAGCTAAATTTTGGACAATTATGTATGCTTTTTAAATGAGACTTGAAGGGAAGGTGACTCTTAATTGTGATATCTATAGTGAAACTGTCGTAGATTTCTGTTTTAGAGTTTAAAAAACCAATTTCTTGAGTGGTGATTAGGAGAATGTAACAGTTAGCTACTGACAAAATCTGCTGCATAACAAACCATTGCAAAACTCAGTGGCTTGAAACAATAATCATTCTCACGGATCTGAGGTTGGCCAAGGGTGGTTTGATTTGGGCTGGAGTAGACTGGACAGAGTTGGCTATGCTCCGTGTCTCTGATGTGTCTCCTGGGACTAGCAGGCTAGCCTAGGTATGCTCTTCCCATGGTGATGAGTCAGGCAAAGAGAGCACATATAGGGTCTTTTGAAGCCAAGGCTCAGAACTGGCAAATTGTCACGTCTGCCTTATTCTTTTGGCCAAAACAAGTCTTACGTCTGTACCCAAATGCACGAGGAAGGGAACTATGCTACCACATAGTGAGAGAGCACTGCCAGCTTTTATGGGAAAGGCCATGTATATAAGGAAGGGGAATAAGAAGGGGCAGGGATATAATCCATATACAGAAACTGCCTAGTTATTTGCCAAATTGCTTCCTCTTCTTTCCGGAGCCCACAGCTTCGCCATATTTCTTTGCCTCTCGTGCAGTAAGATGTCTGGCGATATGACTGAGTTCTTGCCAAGGGAATGAGAGCAAAAATGACTTGGCTCATAAAAATTTCTGATGGGAATTCTGTGTTATTTCCCTTTTCTTTGGCTTTATGCAAACAAGCTAGGAAAACTTGAAAGCCACATGTTGAATACAGTCTGAATCACAAGATGAAAGAGACTGTGTCCAATCAGTAACTCCCACTTGGACTTTGAGAGAGAAATAAACTTTCATTGTGTTGGTGCCAATACTCATTTTGGGGTTTGTTTGTTATAGCAGCTAGACTTACCTTAAATGATGCATGTGCTACGTATGGAGAAAAGCCCTAACAGCGTCTCCAGAGTTCCTTGAAAGTGCTTTGAGACACACTGCCTTAATGCTTGTCAGGTTCAACTTTAATTCCTTCAGGGGCAGCTTCTCTATATTTGTCAAAATCAGGGAGAAACTTGGATTATCCTTAGGTTGGGGAGATATTCTTCCTGGTCACCAGGGCAGAATAAAACACTTTTGCGCAACAATAAGACTTTAGTGATCAAAATAAGTCCCTGCAAACAGGTCAGGGATGGAATTGTCTTTCAGCATCAATTAGGCCTTTTGTTGCTTAATTCCCTCCTTGGAGCCACTGGATTCCTTTAGTGGGAAAAGAGAAGGACAAAAAGTATTAGGAGAAGAAAGATCAGGTGTGTGCTTTTCATCTGCCTGCATGAGCTGTGGCTGGCCAGGCTGTGCCCTTGGCCAAGGTCCAACTCACACCAAGAGTCTTCCCCTTTTACAGGAAACACCAAGTATGCTTCTGTTTAGAGTTAGAATGTCTATCTTACTTTAGAGTTTTGTTTTAGGCATGGAATCCATTATAAGTTTTAAAACATTATCCATTTGGGTATATCATCTTTAACAGTCATAAAAAGGCTTTCTATTTTTTTATTTGGAAAAGCTTTGCCTCATAAAGAAGCATCCTGAATTTATAAGAGATAATACCGTCCTATCCCATCCATCAAGTAAAAACTTCCCCCTAGCTTCTAATGTTAGAAATGCTACTTGCCTCTAAGCTCTTCTTCAGATTCTTTTTTTCTATTTAATAACAAGTAGAATGTATTCATTACATCAACCAACCTGGGGGCAAACATTTAGAAGTCACCTCATTTTATGAGTTAGAGAAAATGTCTAATCAGCTAGTTTGCAAGATATTCACCAATGCCTCGTTGGCCCCCATGACGTATAGAAGAAAAGGAGATTAGTATTGAAGATGAAAATAGCTTTATCATGGGCAGGGTAGCAATTAGAATTTTGTCTCCAGACCATAGAAGCTGTTATTATAATTCCCTTTCTGGTCCTCTCTCTCCAGGAGTCGCCTAGTCTTGGTGGATCGTTCCTTACAGTTAATAATAATAGCTAACATTAGTGAGCACTTTCTGGGTCTCAGGCATTTGATGTACACTTGCTCATTTAATTCTCAAAAAAATCCTATGAGGCAGATGCTGCGATTCCCATTTTACAGATGAGGAAACTGAGGCACAGCTAGGAAGAGATTGAGCCATGGTTGCGACCCAGGCAGTCTTACTCCAGAGGCCGAGCTCTTCTCCACTCTGCTATATGCAAAGAACTAAGGCACACGATTCTCAAGGCTGATGAATCTTTTGCTGCGCAAGGAAGATCAGAATCTCCAATAACTTTGTCTTGGCTGATTTGATGGTGTCAGCTAGACGAGGATGGCCCCCTTTTAAGCCTCTTACCTTCTCTGTATGATAAATGCTGCTGGTTAGCATTAATAATGGACACATACATTTCCAATTTCCTTACAGGATTCAGGCCATGAAAAGCTAGATTCTTATTATCCAACTGTATATAGTCACACATAATATTTACTATCAGGTGTTTACCTAATACTTAATATCGGGTGTTTTCAATCTATACTCCATGACAACTGGGCTAGTATTCTGTGGGAACCCACCAGAACTCTGGCTATCCTGGTTGTTAAAATCATGACATGCACTAGGTAAATAGCCATTGTCCCAGCTCTGTCACCCCAGTTTCTCCCCTGAGATTGTCACATCTCCACACAATCCAGCAACTGCTGAGTTACTGTCTGGCACAGTAGGGGGCTTCCTGGACCCTGCTTCTTCTCTGCAGCCAGTGTCCATTCTCAAGATTTGGTGCCTGTGTTGTGCCTTCTGTTAGGCATTTTGGAATATCAACCCCACCTGTGTGCATTCAGAGGCAGAAGACCGCCACAGAAAAACCACGGGATCTGGTGTCAGGAGCACTGGGTTCTAGACCCCATTCTCTCTAAAGATGGGAACTTAATCATGTTATTTAGTTGCTCTGAATCGCCATTAATTTGTCTACAGAATGGAAAAAACAGTATCTTGTCGCTGGGCTGAGGGTAGAATCACACGATAGAAAATGGCTGAAAACCTGCTCTACAAACTGGGAAGTACAAACCCCAGGGAGTGTTGGCCTGTGGAGGAGTCTTGCTCTCAGGTCACAGGGGCGACAAGCCACCTCTGCGTCCTGCTCCTGCTCCTCAAAGAATGGTGAGGGCTCTGCGGTTTTGTTCACAAGTGGAATTAGGTGTTAGATATTTTTGTGGAGTTACTAATGTTCTATATTTTAAGTTTTTGTAGAGCACGTGATTTTTTACTTCAGTTCCTTTTTCTTTTTTCCTCCAAATTCTACCATCAAGAGGTGCATTTATTTTGAAGTGTAATCAAAGTGTGTACCCAGAAAATTAAAAGCATGAGGGTAGGAAATTGAAGAATAAAACACTTCTGTTTGTTAATGTTATTGAGAAACAATGGGAAAATGGAAGAGCAGGTTTAAAATTTATTTCAAAATTCAGCTTCCATCTTCAAACTTACCACCCTAATATTTACTTACTTTAAATTCATATTTTGGTTACCTTTCCCGCGGCAGAGATCTTGGATTGTTTTGTTTACAGATATATTTTGGTTTTCTAATGATTTTCTTTGTTATGATAATGAATGCCTTACCACTTCGCAGTTTCAGTACTTTGAAACAAAGATTCTATTATTTCAAAGTGGAACATTTCCCTTTTGTGATATCTTGTTTCTTTTTTTAACAGCTTTAGTGAGATATAACTCATATATCATATAATTTACCCATTTAAAGTGTATGATTCAATGGCTTATAGTATATTCACAGAGTTGTGCAACCATCACCAAAACCAATTTTGGAACACTTTCGTCATCCCCAAAAGAAACCCCATACCCTCCAGCGATGATTCCTCATTTCCTCCTAACACTGTCTCCCCTCCTCTCCATCCCTGCCCCAGGCAACCACGAATCTACTTTCTGTGTCTATAGATTTGTCTATTCTCGACATTTTACATATATGGAATCATATAATATGTGCTTTTTTGTGACTAGCTTCTTTCACTCAGCACAGTGTTTTCAAGGTTCCTATGATATCTTTTGAATAAGAGATCGTGTATTGTCTAGGCACAGCTCCTGTATTTAATTGCTCTTTATGTATTTCCGTATATTGCCTCACCAAATGGACCATAAACATTTACAGATTGTTTTGACATCTGTGGTTCTGTATGCCCAGAACAGCAGCGCCTTCTGCTGAAAAATGTTCCTTTCAATCTTGTGTTCAGGGGCAGCACATGAAGTGGTCTTTACATAGGCCCTTTCTCCTGGTCCACTTTGGGGATGGATACCTGGCCCAGCTGAATCTACCCTGGGATTTCAGAACTGAGAATTGAGACGTCGGGTCCCACGCCCTCCCTAGAGTTGGGGATGAGGTGGTCATGTCTGCTGCTGTGTGGAAGAAGGTGGTACCTGATAGAAGAGAATGAAGCCCATATGAAGGGATAAGTCATCTGGGACACCTGGCAGCATTGGCGTTTCTGATTCTATTTATCTCTGGGGCCCAGGTGTGTGCCTGACCCTCCTATGCTGTCTGTAGGACACACTATTATGCATTTCATGTTTTGCAGTAAGTATTTAGACATGGGAATGATCACTGCATCTAAAGTACCTGGGGAAGGCTAAAAAGTGTGGGTCAACTATCTCCGAGGGCATGATTTTAATGGGTAATCACAACCTAATTTAATTAATATTTGAGCCTGGTAGGTTTAGCATCCTAGGTATTTTACATTGGCTGAAGATGTCTTCCATGAGCAAATTCAAGTTCTCAGTTTATATAAGTGATCTATCACCAAATTTTGTGGGCATTTTTCTGATCATTAAAAAATGCATTACATAGTGCATGCCTATACGGAACACAGTCAGATTTTTTCTTTCACATTTCATTGGTTTGAATGAATAGATGTTCTTTCTCATTCAGGCTTGCTTAGTATCATGAAATAAGTAATTGGAAATAGAAGACAGGAAGAAATCTCAGACATGCATTTCTACTTTAAATGTACCCTTTAGTATTCTAAGCGTGCATGGAATACTTAAAAAAATGAAATGCAGTGTTAACTTATTATTACTTTGTAACATTACACCTATCTATTTGCTGTTTAAAGAAAGGTTTAGGTCTTGAAACCTTAAAACTTCTGAGACTATACATATGTTCCCATTGGTTCAGGGGCATATAAAAGACAAACTTTACGAAAAAAAAATCCTGACCCCTTTTAGTACACTTTTTCTATGTGGTATGTGTTGCTGAAAGGAATTCTTGGCATTTATAACAACTCTGTGTGTTTAGTGGAAATTCCTGGCCTTTTTTTTCATGCTGCTTTTTTCCCCCAGTGTCCTATTTTACCACTGTTTACAGACAAACCTTAACATCAGTTCTTTTTACTATCTTATGAAATGGCTACTTGGGCAAAGCTTTGAAGGACAAAGATAAGAGAAAGAAAAATATAGGTCCATGAAGGGAGTGGGGAAGAAGAGATTATGATGGCTCAATAAAAGGGGGTGGGTGTGAGCCAGATCCCTGACAAAGCAGAGGGCGTGTTCCCTGGGGCCCGTGCAAGAGGCAGGTGGTACTGATCCCAGCAGTAACGGGGTCCTGGGTCTGGCGGTGAGCCCCAGCAGCTGTTGGGGAGCATTGACTCTTCACCAAGGGCCGTGTTGTCCAATCCTATGAGTTTGCAGTCAGATGGAAGGTACCAGACTTCACAGACATGCAAGGTTTCTCATTTGGGTAGATGACGAGGATCCAGGTGGCTTCTGTGTAAGGGATAAGATTCAAGGCTGGGAAGATCTAGGGCTCGGAGCCAGAGTGGTCACACCAAAGAGGGACTTTCCAAGCCACTTTATTTGGGGCACTGCTGAGAAGTGGCAGAGGTAGAGCTGGCTGGCTCTGAGCTCTAAACTCTGTTCAACCATAAAAATTACTTTCATCTGGTTTTTGTACAAGTGTACAGGGGGTTTTGTATAAGACTTGAGAGAGAAAAAGCATTCTGCTGCCAAAATATTAAAATGTTAGAAATCTTCCCCCATAAGGTATTTCTTCAGCCTGATGATTTAAGGGGCCAAAAGCTGCTCTGGTGGGAACTAAGCGTGCCCATGTGTCTGAGCCTGGACCGCCTCCCCCATCTCTCGGGAAGCCACTTTGGCTCTGGCTGCCAAGGATCACTTACGTCATGAAGAGCCTTGGAGGAGGACAAAGAGGAAATGCTTCCTGGGAAGAGGAAGGCAAGGTAATGGGAAGTGATATGAGGTGGGGTGTCTTAGTATGAAAATGCTCCTCAGGGAGTGGCCACAATGTTGTCATTTGACCATAAGCTGATAGCATTCAGAGGCGAAGTGTCACATGGGGCAAATGTGCAAGTCTGAGTCTTGCATATCATCTAACAGTGTTTTGGGTCCAAAAGGGTGGTTACTCTATTTCACTTAATTTTCCATCCATAGGGCCAGCCAAGTGACTGAACTATAAAATTGAGTGAGCCCTAGGGACAGGGAAATGAATTTATTTTGACCTCAGCCAAGAAATCAGACCCAAGTTTAACCAGTAGCTTGATTCACGTTATGTGTCCATTCTGTGTTGATACACGCATCGTCTCTGGGTGGGGAGGGAAGAGGACCTTTGCAGCATGCTCCCATCTCTTGCATGGGTTCCTGCAGGCACAACCAGCTTAAATGGGGTGTCACCAAGCATGAAGGGTCTCAGTATTACTAAGGACACAGTGAACTTCTGAAGACCATAGACCCCTACCTGGGGAAGTCAGAGGACCACCTGCATAAGAAATGCTTTGGGTATATCATTAAAAAGTACAGGCTTTAGGCCTCACCTAAAATCCACTCAATGAGCATTTCTGGAGGTGGGGCTCAGGAATATACATTTACATGAAGGCCCAGAGTAACTCTTCAGCACTTGAACCTTTGAGAACCATTGCTTTAAGGCCTGGAATGGCTCAGATAGGAAGCTTTACATCAGAAGTCACATGACTCCACATTGCCCTCAATGGTATTATTCTCAACTGAATAACAAAGATGCTACACATTGTACTGCAGAGGAATCATCGTGTCCCAACAATTGTCTATATTGGTGGTGGAGGAGGAGTCTTGGGGTAAGACCAAGCCTGTGATGGCTCACTGGGAGAGGAGGGGGGAGGGGGATCTCTAGACAGGGGAGAAAGAATAGAAATTAAGGTATTCCCATGAGGGGACCTCCTGTGAAGAGTTTAATTTTTAGTCCTTTTTCCCTCGAATTCTGGCAATAGTTGTATGTAACATCAGGTTTCATTATTCCTTGGTTAACTCCCATGCTTTGGTGAAGTCTGTTACACATGTATAGTGTAGTTTACATGGTGTCATGGGGGGATTAGGGAAGTGTAGCTTCCCTAGAACTACCCACTGCAGAGGCCAGCAGGCCTGAGACAGCATTAGTTAAAGGCTGGAACTTACAGAAGGCCAGGCAGGGTGCAGGGCAGTGAAGGGGTGCCAAGGCATGGCAGGGAGGAGAACATGACAAGGCAAACAGCCACCACTGGTCACTGTCCCTACTTCTGTCCCTATTCTTTTTTTTAACCAAAGCCAAATAGATTTTTATGTCTACTATTCCTTGAAATTGCTCTTGCCAGGATCACCCATGATATCTAACTTGCCAAATTCAGCGATCAATTGAAAGATATTCTCTTTGACCTATCCATAGGCATTTGGAACAACTTGAAAAGCACTTCCCTTGGCTTGCAGAGAAGTGCTCAGTCTTGGTTTTCCTGCTCCTTTTACACGTCCTTTAGTCATTCTTTCTCAATACTGGCACGACCCGAGGCTCAGTCCTTGGACATTTTATTCCTTCCTTCTTTCACTCAACCCGTGGACGGATGACTCCCAGTGTATTTAGCTCCAGTTCCAACCTCTCCTCACTTGTAAATCCAACTGCTGACTCTCCATCTTTCCCGGGATCTGCGATTAGGCTAATTTAACATGTCCAGACCAAACTCACCATTTCTTCCCTGCTGCCCCAAGCCTGTTCCTCTCAGCCTTCCCCGCGTCTCTAACTGCTCGGGCCAAAAGCCTTGGCTTTATCCCTGACTCTTCTTTCTCTCCCGTCTCACGCCCGGTTCAACAACAAACCCTGCTGACTCCACCAGGAAAATAAATCCAAGACTCTCACCACTTTCACGCTTACCACCCTCATCCACACTACTACTCTCTCCCTCCTGGATTTTTGCAGTAGATGCAGACCAAAGCTTAATTTGCATATGCTTCCACACTTACCCCTTCATGGTAAAGGATTAACTCAGCAGGTTTGGGTTGTCCAAACCTTGCGTATTTCTAAGAAAGATTGGCCCTTTCCTGGCTACTGGAAAAATAACCTCTAAGTCCTTGGAACATCCTGAATGATAAGAATGTCTTTGTTTACCTGAGCTCTCAGGCCACTCTAGATAGTTTATGCTAATAATGTGATTAATGATGGGCACCTTGGGCCACATGGTATCAGTTTTATTTCTGGAGGAATGGAGACCAACTGTGATGTTAATTTTATATGTCAGCTTGGCTGGCCCACAGTGTCCAGATACTTGGTCAAACATTATTCTGGATGTTTCAGTCAAGATGTTTTTTTAGATGAGATTAACATTCAAATTGGTGGACTTTGAGTAAAGCAGATTATTAATATAGGTGGGCCTTGTCCAATCAGTTGAAGGCCTTAAGAGAACAAAAACTGACCTCCCCAGAGCAAGAAGGAATTCTGTCAGCAGATTGTCTCTGGACTTAAACTGCAACTCATCCCTGAGTCTTCAGCCTGTTGGCCTACTCCATCAGATTTTAGACATGCCAAGCCTCCACAATTGTGTGTGCCAGTTCCTTGAAACAAATCTCTCTCTATATACATCCTGTTGTCCTATTTCTCTGGAGAACTCTGACTAATACACCGAATAGTTAAGGTCACCCACATGAGTGGTTGGCTATGCCTATGGGACCAGCCTCCAATAAAAAACCTGGGCATGAACTTCCCACAGTTGGCAGTGCTTTGTGAGTATTGCTCAGTTCACGTGACTATGCTGGGAGAATCAAGCACTATCGATGATTCCACAGGGAAGGGACAAATGGAAGCTTGCACCTTTTCTCCCCGTCCATTTTTTCCATCCAGTCATCTATTGATGGCCATGGGTTATTCCCACCTTTTGGCTGTTGCGACTAATGCTGCTGTGGACATTGGTGCATGAGTATCTGTTTGAATCCCTGTTCTCAGTTCT
This sequence comes from Daubentonia madagascariensis, assembly GCA_023783475.1. Taxonomy (NCBI): domain Eukaryota; kingdom Metazoa; phylum Chordata; class Mammalia; order Primates; family Daubentoniidae; genus Daubentonia; species Daubentonia madagascariensis. The sequence continues at coordinate 11,919,056 of JAKFHU010000901.1, forward strand.
TTTGGGTATATATCTAGGAGTGGAATTGCTGGACCACGTCCTGTGTGCCTTTTCCCATTGCTGTTTTAATACATATCCTCTTACTGTAATAAACCATAACAGTGAGTACAACAGGGTGTGAAAGAAGACAGTGAAAGCTAAATTTGGGGTGTCTAGTAAGTTGTAGAAGGCTTGAGGGGAAATGAACTTTATTTTCCTGCAAAGAATATTTGAAAAGAAACAATGAAATATATTGAAAATTTGACAGTATTTGATCAATTTTGAGGGACTTATTCATATGATGGAGAAAAGGCTGATGGATATTGCAAAATGTTACATGGATGACATACAGAAAAAGTGAAATTACAACTTAATGATTTCTGTTAAAATAGCAGCGAGATCATAGTCTTTAAAAAGGGGTATGGGGTGGACCAAAAGTCTCGAGTACGTGTGGAACATTAGGTAAAACATGTTTGGCCAGTGGAAATAAAAATTGGAAAAGATTGTAAATAGATCAATCCAAATAAATTCTCTGTATAAATGAATGACACAATTTAACAAACTAACAGAAAGCACACACATAAAAAAATGGAAAAACCCAGATTTCAGGCATGGATGAAAGAACCAAGGGGGTGGGAGGGAGGGGACAATGAGGAAGGGGAAGGAACCAGGCGTACCTAGAGGCTCCTTCCTCTGAGCACAGAGAGAGAAGTGGTAGGCACACAACGACGGGTCTGGAGAGGAGCAAGTTCGGGAGCTCTGTTAGATGACCTTGAGCTTAGGCATGTGAGAGGAGCCAAGGTCATTGTCTCCCAGAGATGAAGGGAGGGGTTAGGTTGGAGGTTTGAGCAGGGAAGAGGTTTGCATGAGTGCAGTGGACATGTGGCCAGGCGCCAACAGGCAGCAATGTGAACATGGTTCAGGTGCTTCTCAAAAAGCCACGGAGGAGGGGGGAGGCCATGGGTCATTGACACGGGGGAGGAGTGAGCACTGGTCACTTTTTGACTTTTAAAAAGTGCAGGGCTCAGGCGGTGGGGGCTGTCTGGAGCCCTTTCCCTCCCTCACACTCAGCATGTTGTTTGCTCCTGACACCTTCTGTTCCACAGGCTTCGAGGGTGGTGGTGTCCTCGAGGGGGGCGCCTCCATCAGCACCCCTGGGCTCTGACTGTGTTTCAGCCTCCTCCTGTTTCCCGGAGCCACTTCATCCTTTTAAAAACACCTTCCTGAGGCACAGATGATACGATTTTGGCTTTACTATTCCCCCCTGTGAATTTACTCTGCCAGCCTGGAAACAAACATAGAAGAAAAACAAAACAAAACAAAACAAAAAACCAAAAAAAGAAGAAAGAAAAAGAAATCTCAACCACATACTTCTTATCAGAAAATTTCAGTTATTACCACGTGTGCTTGCAGCAGCTTTCTGTTATCTGGCTCAACAGGAGGAGGATAAAAAAGTTCCAGGGAGAGAGGGCCAGGGGAGGGAGGCTAGGAGGAAGGTGGTTTGTCTAACTCCCAATTTCCTTTTCCTGATGAAGCCACGACTTCTATAAAAAAGCAGTCATTTTCTCACAAAGTCACTGTGTCCTGAGGTGACTTTTGCACACCTTGTCCCCGTCACCTTCCCTATGTCTCTCTCCTTTCTCTTAACCAGTGAAAATTCTCTGGGTTCCACACTACAACTTCCACCTCAATTAATAATAACCATTTTGTTCGGTACTTGCTTTGATTTAAGAAAATCAGCAAACATTTACTGGGAGATGACTATGAGCAGGCACTGTGTCTAGTGCTGTGAGCAATACAGAGATGAACAAGAAGTCGTAATGCACTGAGAGAGGCAAAACCTGGCAGAATGTGACATGCATCGGGCAGGAGAGGGACCACAGCATGGTGCAGTGGGGGAGAGGTTGCTTCCAGCTGGGAGGGCTTGGGAATGTTTTAAGGGGAGAAAGACTTTAGGACTGGGCTTGCCAAGTGTAAGGAATAAGGCAAGTTTTTGGCCAGATGCTAGGGGGAAAGGGGCAGAGCCTTTGTAAGGGAGGAAACCAGGTGAGCAGAGGTATGGAAGCAGGAAAGGCAGAAGGCCGGGACTGGTCCGGCTTGGAGTAAATGCAGGGTGAGGCAGGAAGTGATAGGCTAACCTTGCTTGCTCTGCTTGAGAGTTTGGATTTTCTCCTCTGAGCACATCAAACCCTTTGAAGGCTGCCTGTACTTCATTGCAAAGGCTTTATCATTTATCTGCCTATTTGTTGTTAAATCTGTGTCTCCCAGTTTCATCTGTTAAGAGGGAAAATCTGGAGTTTCTTTGGCTTCTGTGATGCCATTTTTGAATCCCGTGATTTCCGCTAACCCCTTTTTATCTAGGTCCTGCTATTTTTCTTGGCTTTTCCTGATTGCCTTCTAGAGCTATCTACACACAGCAGTTTCATTTGCTTTGATGCTTTTAAGAGTTCAGGATCGCAATTTTGCCAATTTTAAGTTTTAAATAAGTTTTCTCACCTTTTCATGACTGTCTTTAAAAAGAAAAAAGTATATACATGCAATGAGCAATAGAGGGCATTCTGAATATTATGTTGTAGCTGAGATGAACACATTAAGGAACACAGCAATATCTCGTTCCCTGAGAAGATTTTTGGCTCTAAAAACCATTGTAAACAAAAGTTGACAGATGAGAAAATAAAAAGGACTATGTTGATCTATGTTATTGATCTATGTTATTTTTGCCTAGTAAGTTCAATAACGAAAATTTGCAGAGTTCTCCTGTGGCACTTAGCAGGTACTCCATTAAATACTGATTGTTAGTTCTGCTCCCAGAGAGAAAGTTCATGGTTAATTGGAAAGACACTAGGAGATTTTTCTCTGATGCTTGGTACAAGGTAGTTTTTATTTTTCATTTACTCCCAAAACTCCATGGTGCCATGTTGTGTTATCTTTAATAAAAAAGAACAAATAATCTAAATGTTTAATCAAAGGGGACAGTTCAGTAAATATGGCACATTCACTGATGGCTGCTCATGCCATTTTATTAAAAAGGTGCTCACTAAGACCATTATGGAAAAACATTATGATGGAATGTTAAAGGGAGGAAAGCAGAATATAAAATTATATATTGGCTGAGATTTTAAACACTTTAAAAATTAATTGTGCCTGTTGTACAGACAGCCTCTCAGAGATACCGAGGTTGGATCCAATGACTGGTCACTGTGGCCCCCAGGAGGGGCTGATCAAATGCAGGACTGCAACCTGCTAGTGCCCACAGCCTAAATCTGAAGCTAAGTGAGCAAGAAACATTCCTGAATATGAATAAATATATTTTCAAAAGAGCAATATCTCCTTAGGTAAACAGTGCTGTTTACCTGCCATCCAGGTATCAAGAAAAACAAATTTGCTTCCTAGCCACTGCCTTCGCCTCTATTTTCTTGTCTCTCTTAATCAAATATTTTCCATTTGGGTCATTCCCTCTAAATTTGGCACACAAATGATCTTCATCATCCAATTAATATTGTTTGTGCACCTCCAAGAAAACTCAGACTCTCTGGTTAGGCACACTGCTGCCTGCCTAATTTTATCTGCCTGGTGTTAATAAATCAATGCATCCACATTAGGACTTGCAGCTGCTTCTTCCCCAGAATATTTAGGAATGAAATTGACAAAAACAATTGTTGGGCTGTCATAGATGCAGAGTTTGGAAGGTTGCTTTGGCAGATGAGCAGGTATCGTGGAGGGCCCTTGACATACTGTCATAAAGTTGCTTGCATATTATGTCATGATCCAGAAATAAAATCCCGTTGCTTAAGAAAACAAATAAATAAAAGGAAAGAACAGCCTACCAGTTTCTCCGGCTTTGAGAACCCTGCTCTTACATGAGCATGTGGGTCATTACTTAAACTTAGTGCTTCCTATTCTCTGGTGCTTAGTCTTACTTTCTTCTTTTTCCTCTCTCCTTCCTTCCCTTTCCTGGCTTCGTATATAGGGGCTGTGATTTCTCAAAGCCACCTCTCACCAAGAGCTCTCAGAGTGCAGAGTAGAGACGTGGTTTGCCCAGCCTCCCTCCCCCGCTGTAACGGCACAGCCGTGTCGATTTAGGACAAGTAAGAAAAGGCAAAACCAAAAGCCACCTCGATTCTCCTTCGTTTCTTCTGCTGCAGTGGTGGAATTAAGCCATCACTTACTGGAGATGGAGATGTCCAGCCTGAGAAATTACTAAAAATCTGCTTAAATAAGCTGATCTTTTCCCTTCCTACTCCCCCTTCACATACACCTATCTGCCGACATCTGACTGATGTGCCTTGATGTGTGTGCACCAACACACACGCCCCTGAATTTTTGCTCATCAAAACAGAATGATGCAGAAGCATGCAGTTGAGAGTCACTAACTCCTTGTCTTTCTTTCTTCCCAATACCTCACCTCCTAATCTGGGAGCCCAGGGGACCACATAGAATGCCAGAACCGAATGGGGTCTAGAGATGATCTGACTCATCTTTTATTGTCTAGATGGGCAAATGGATGCCCAAGAGCATTGCTCAAGATCACATTTCTCTCAGTGTCAGGTATAGGACAAGATCCCAGGTCACTTTTATCCCAACCTGGCAGCCTTTTCATTATGTAATTACACTTACTTGAGTTACTTTCTTGACCGCAGAAAACTTCTAAGATGTCATGCAGGAAAAGCCCAGGTTTCCTTCCTAGATTTGCCCAAATGCCCTCTGTCTCAGAAAGATTTTACAGATGAGAACTCTGCAATCACCTTTAGCACTTTTTAAAACCATGCAAAGATTTTGTAGTCTACAGGACTGTCATCAATTAAGGTTAATTAGGTACACGTTTTACCCTCCCTGATGGATTATAAAAGGTGCATGAAGGCAGCAATCTTGACTTTTTAACTTTTGTTTGTCTCATGATGCCTGGTACTGTGTGTGGCATTGGTGGATTGGCAATAAGGTAGGCTGAACAAATGAATGAGAGAATGAATGAATGAATGAACAATGAACCCATTGGAATGGTGCCTTTGTTCTCTCCTGGAGTGGGGCTGCTGTGAATCAAAACGTGATGACTATGTGGGGATTGGGAGCTTTGTGAGTTATGGGGAAGTCTTTCTGTCTCTCTGGCTGAATGAGCAGTGATAACATTAAAACTGCAACCTTGGAGTAGCTAGCAGTGATTTAGGAAGTACATTCATAATAAATAAATCAACTAAATTGCTGCCACTAGTCAGGCAGGCAGGCCTGCCCCCTAACAGAGCAGGTTTCTGGTGTTTACCTGGCCCGGATGCTGATTGCTCTGAAAATCGCTTCCGCATTAGTATCTGCTGCACGGCTTGGGGCTTCTTGCTGCCTCTTTGGGGACTTTTCCCACTCCACAAGGAGAGGGGAGAACTAGCTCATTGCTCAGTTACTGGGGTTATGGCAACCTGGGACTGCTGCCCCAACTTTAGGCGTTTCCTACAACATGCTGATTTTTCTGCCTGGATTTCTTCGCTTGCTCTGTCTTCTGTGGAGGATTCAGGGGCTATGGAGCTCAAAAGCCACCTCTTAACAAAGAATGGTGGGAAGCTGTGTTGATAAGAAAAATTCTCTTTGCTTTCTTGTCCATTTCAAAGAATACGTGGATTTTGGAAATGATGAAGTGACTCCATGCCTCCTCCTCCGCATTGAAAATTTTTGCTTCATTATCTTGATCCCAAAGGCCAGGATCTCTGGATATACAAGGTAGCAACTCATTGAGTTGCAATGCTGATTTATAGTTCTGAGCTAATAAATAGGAGGTGACTCGTGAAGATTCTCCAAGTTTCTTCCTTCTTTCACAATTTATTCAACAACAAATATTTACTGAGTACCTAACATGTGCCAGGAACTATGACAGGCTTTGGAGATATACACATGAAATAGTCTTTGCATTCAAGGATTATATAATCTGTTAGGGGTAGCAGATCTATACATGGATGAGAGAAAAACAGGTTGACTTGGAGAAAGGTTAAACGGGGCCTTAAGGAATGAGCAGGATTTCACCACAGAAGGGATTCCAGACAGAGGAAGCAACATGGAGAAAGGATGTGGTAGTACAGTCAGGGGACCAGCACTGGTTGTTCAGGGTCCGTTCGTCCACAGATACTGACTGAGCCAGTCTACGTGGCAGGCTCTGGGCTGACCACTGTGCCATCCAGATGCATGTGGAGCTGCCTCAGGCAGGGTCTTTGTCTTGAAGGAGTTAAAAGTTCAAATGGAGGGTGGAATTCACGGGGAGAGAGTTGGATGATGGGGCTGAGAAGTTCGGCTGATCTCAGCTTGTGAGAAGCTCTGGTGCTCTATGAAGGAGCTTGGACTTTGGCCAGCAATGCCTCTGCTTATAGTGTTTAAACCAAAGACCAGTCCATTGAGGAAGGACATGTATGGTGGTTCCAATTTTTTGCTTTTACAAACTCCATTGCAATGAGTGACTGTACTTATGCCATTGCATACATGTGAGAACATACCTATAGGATCCATTCCTTACATGGAATCACAGATCAAAGGGTGTACATTAGTAATTTCGGTAAATTTTGTCAAGTTCCCTTGCTTAGGGGTTGTATCAATGTTCATTCTCATCCTCAGTATATAGGGTGAGCTTCATTCCCTACCTTGATGAGTGTAAACACACACGTGGTGTAACAAGGACAATCTTTCATCCTACTCCTCATCAATTGTCACCCTTGATGGGGCACAGATGGCCAAGCTCTAGCTCTCTCTAAGGTACAAATGCACAAGTTTGAGATGGATGAAATTTTTGTCCTGGACAGATCCAAGAATATCCCCTATGTTCTACCTCAGTCCAGATTTCTGTCCCATGGGGACCCAGAGTGAAGCATTGTGGGGAGAAGAGGTCACCTCTAGGCTGTTAGACTCAAAGATTAGGAGTGTCCCCATGCACAACTACTAAATGGCACTCTTAAGTATTCACAGGGTATGAATCATTGATGATTGCTTGTATGATTTCCCTGATTTTTTTTTTCTTTTTCATATTTTCAGCTTGTGCCACTTTTTGGAGAATTGATTGCTCTAAGTCTCATTTGTCCTAAACTTTTAATCTTAGAGTGTATGGGTCTATTGAATCAGTCTACCACAACAATGATTCTTTATAAATATTTTTCATTTTCATGGGATGATAAAAAGCTGATGCGTATGATTATTTGGACACGTTATGAGAACTTCAAACATAAATCTGTGTTTGCAGGCCCCCCCCACACTAGTAAGCAGAAGATGAAGATAAAAAGTTGTGGTTTTCAGGCACAAATCCCATGCATATGAAATAAAAGACAACTGAAGTTTGAACTAACATCTCAATCATCAGCTCCGTCCTTCTAACTACATGATGACATGCACTAACAATAGACCTCCCATCTTAAGTATGAAAGTATTTGACAAAGGGTGCCCATCACAATCCCAAATGTCATAATACTGGATGTTGAAATCCTGAAAGACCAAAATCCTGAAACTATAATTCTAGAAAAAAATAATAAAAAAATTCTTTAAAATATATTTATTTATATCTTTAAAGGGGGACTTATTTGAGAAACAAAAACACAACAGAACATTTCATAGGCCACTTTACACAATAAACAAGGCAATAATAACACATATTTTTGCAAGCATAAACACTCAAGCATGATAATGACAGTAACATAGGTATAACAGTTATGAGCAAACTGTATTCATAAGAAATAGGTCAAAGATGGAAATGTATAAATGCATATTACTATGGTGGTAATTATGTATACCTAGCTAGATAACTGTAGTCGTCTCAAATACCATGACAGACAACCTAAGTCTTTTGATGAGATTGATCAAAAACCTTGATGGGTTACTGCCACATAGGCAGTTGCCCAAAGAGCTGAGATCTTGAGAAATTTTATCTTTCACAAATGCAGATGCACAAAAAGGACACCTCTTCATTTATTGGGGAAGTTTCTATGTTTTTAAGTACATGCACAATGCTTACACTACAAAGTCAACACTGTGATAATGCATTTTTGTGGAGTCAAATTTGCAAAAAATGCATAAAACAAATTAGAACGTTTTACTATCTTCTTCGACAGTCAAATCTCTAATCAAGAATAGTTCACCACTAAATGTGTTTTGTAACACTGGAGGAACCCCAATATCAGCAACTGTGTTTGGGTCAGAACTTCACTGAGCTTGTTGAATTCTTTTTATTCTCTGACAAAAGGCGTTTTTTGAAGGCAAGCGTGATGCTTTGGTGTGAGGGGGCTGAAGTCATACACGATTGAATTGAATAATTTGGCAGGGGAGATTTCTTGTGTTTTTTGCCTGCATTTTCCCTTCTTCTATGATCAAATTGACACCTAAAATTAAGTCCACAAGTCCACCCTTTGTTGACTTTGGCACCCATATGCATCTCCTTAAACAATACTTAATTTCCAAATAAAGACAATAACAAGGTAATAGTTTCACCTAATATGATGTAAATATCCTGTGATTGTGATTTTCAGGATTTTAGACATTAGGGATTTTTAGATTTCAAGAATTTAGACTTTAGGGATTTTGATCTTGGGTGATGTCATTCGGGATTGTGTCTTTTGGAATTATAATCCAAACCCCTTGACAAATGCTTACAGGGAACAACGTTGCAGTTTTTAGCAAAAATGTAGAGGGCAAGTTGCACAGTTAAGTGGCAGAAAAGTGAATTTGGCAGTAGTTTTGTAGCTAACCTCTGTACTTAAAGAGACACTTATTACTTATAGAATTTAAAAAATCAATCAAGCAAGCCACGTGCATTTATTAGGGGCCTACTTTGCGAGATACTCTATCAGACAGTATACGTGGTAAAGAAAAAACAAATTTGTCAGGGGCCCAGCTCTTTAAAAAATTTGAAAGGTGTTGTGAAGATAAGGCAAAAATATGTGACCAATTTAATAAATATATGAGACTTAACCGTAGGGGGTATGAATACATGAAACTCGAGCCAATGCAAAGCAGTTGGGCCTGAGCAACTTCAACAGCCCCAAATGAAGAGGATTGGAGTCCCCAGCTGGAAAGCACTCCCCACAGTTCGGGGAAAGCTTGCCAGGGAGCTAGGGTGTGTTTTGGTCCCTCCTCTCCCTAAGGCTTCCATTTGTTCATGTTCTTGTTGAATGTCTCCCTTGGGCTTTGCACACACACCTTGCTTTGGTTCCCTCTCCTTAGGGGCTTCATGATACCTCCTTCCTTTTCTCTGCACCTTGAAACTCCACACAGGACGGCATTGCTTCCTATCCCTTCCACAGCTTCATGGCTTGTTACTTCCCCTCATTTGTCACAGCAACCCCATCCTGTGCCCCATATGGCCCCCTGCTAGAGGACCAGTAAACTCCTTCAGGTCCTCAGAAAGTTAAACACAGAATGACCATATCACCCAGCAATCCCACGCCTGCGTATACACCCCAAAGAATTGAAAACAGATACTCAGAGAATCCCTACACACAAATGCCCACAGCAACACTTTTTATAATAGCCAAAATGTATAAACAACCCAAATGGCCATCAACAGATGAATGGCTAACCAAACTGTGGTATAACCATATGATGCAATATTATTTAGTCATAAAAATGAATGAATTACTTATACTACCCCATATATCCATGCTATAATGTGGATGAACTTCAAAAACATTGTGCTAAATGAAAGAAGCCAGACAGAAAAGACCACATATTGTATGATTCTACTTATATGAAATATCCAGAATAGATAAATCCATAGAGACTGAAAGCAGATTGGTGGTTGCCCAGGGTCGGGGGAGAGGAGTGGAAAGTAATTACTGATTAGGTATGGGGTTTTATTTTAAAGTGATGAAAATATTTTGGAACTAGGTAGAGGTGGTAGTTGCAGAACATTGTGAATATACTAAATGCCACTGAATTGTCCACTTTAAAATGGTCCCTTTTATGTTATGTGAATTTTACCCCCAAAATAAATAACTCCTTCAGAAAACATGTTGTTGGAAGCCAGCAGGTTAAGTGTTCTTTCTCCTGACTTGCTTGCTTTCCAGGGTAGTCTTGGAAGAAACAGAACCTTAACTCAGAGGGATGAATTTCAAGGTGTAGTTAAAGCAAATGACAATAATCTGTCAGAAGCTACAGGGCTTTACAGTTTACGAAGTGCCTTATGTCCAACACCTTGTACATCCTTGACTAGTTTTTCGTCACTGCTGTTCCTCATCCCGTCAGCCAAAAAATGATCACAGTTCATTCTCCCTGTCACCTGGAATAATGTCACCCCAACTCTGTATTTGAATTTGATCCACTCACTCGGGCCCAGACAAAATTTCCTGAAACTTCATGTGGAAATACAAGCATGTTTTGGGCTGCCCCTACCTGATGGTGCTGAAAGCCCCTCTGGGACAGCAGGTGATTAAAGATGAGGAGGACAACCCTTAGCCAGCAAAGTGGTTTATCAGAGGGATTTTCTCAGTCCTTGGGGTCTGCCTCTCCTCCTTAGGGCTTAAAGCAGTCCCTTATAAGCCAAGGTAACCAATACTGACTTGGGCAGAGATGACACACATTTTTAGTAGGAATCTCTTGTTTAGACACTTTATGTGAACAACATAATGGTTAAATGATATTGGCATTACTTGTAATTTGCAGGTGTGATGGATGGAAGGGGAGGGGTAGAAATCATATAATTAGAAATGTGTAGGTCAAGGGGAACTTCTTAAGTGGTTGGTTGGTTGAGCTTCTTGAGCACAGGGACTCTCTGGAATAACCACTATATCCAGTGCTTTATGTGGCACTTGGCATGTGGTGTGCCATTAAAAAATGTTAGTTGATTGACTTGGGCCTTTTGTTCCCTCATTTATTCATTCTCTTTTGGGGAGATGATGGTCCTCAGAACATAAGCCCCTTGAAGAAAAGGACCACGTGTCTTTTATCCCCCAGTGCCTTGCATAATTGGTCCCTGAGAAACACTGTTGAATGAGCGACTGAATTGATTGGAGAGAGTGCATGAGTTTTGGCATTCGACAGCCCTCTGCTTATATCCCAGCTCTGGCTTCACTAGCTGCACGGCCCTGTAAATAAGGGAAATGCATCAACCCAACTTCACAGTTTGCTATTGGATACCTTTAATAAATGGTAGCTATTTAATCCATCAAAAATGATCAAACCTGAACAATGCGCAAAGAACAACAAAAGCAACTTCCTTTGTCAACTTAAAATCATCCATTCTTGTGCTTTGGTCATGTGAACCTGGCTGAGTATTCATTTATTAATTCATCCAACAGCTATTTATTGAGCTCCTACTTTGTGTCAGGTACTGTTTTAGGAGTAATGGGAAGCTGCTGGAGGTTTGTAAACAGGAGAGCACCATGCTTAGACACATGCGTCACAAAGGCCCCTCTGCTTTGCTGTGTCAAGGCTGGGGCGGGGGGACAGGCGCATGTGTACTGCGGTTGTCTTCATGGCCAGGAAGGGGAATTTGGCTAGGGGGTGAGCAGTGGAGCTGGTGAGAGGACCTGGACTATATTTTGGAGGCTGAAAAAGGACTTGATGATGGGTTGGCTATGGGCAGGGGTGAGCGAAAGGGAGGCATAGGTTTGTGCCTCCAGTAACGAGGGGAGAGGAGCTGCTACTTCCTGATGGGGAGGCCCTGGGGGAAGAAGAGGTGTGGAAAGAAAGGAGTTTTGACAATCACGATTTAGTTCTGATACTTTCGAGGCAGGTGCCTATTGGATGTCCATGTGGGGTTCAGTGGAGAGATTGGAGCTGTAGAAGTCTAGTTAAAAGTTGGCGTAGAAGGTACTTAAAGCCACGAGAATAGACGAGGTCCCTTCAGAGAGGTGGGGAAGAGGAGGGGCCTGGGACTGAGCGAGAGGCGACGTGTTTAGAGCGTGGGTAGAGGAAGACCCGGCAAAGGAGACCGAGGAGCAATGGCCGCAGTTGGAAAGAAACAGAAGAAAACACGGGCTCGTGGAATTTCAGGGGGAGAAGAGTTTCTAGGCGGAGGAGCGGCCATCTACATCACTGCTGCTGAGTGGAGGATTGTGAGGACGGGAAGAGACCCCTGCAACTGGCATCGTGGGGGCCGCTGGGATTTGGTAAAAGCGGCTTCAACAGCGGAGGGGCGGGAAGGAGCAGGGCGTGGTGACCAGTGAGTGGGAGGTGAGGACGTGGAGGCAGTGAGCGTAGGCCACCCTCTCGAGAGTTTTCTGTGACGCTTGGCAGCGACCTGCGCTGGCAGCTTGGGGTGGATGCGGGGTCCAGGGTGCTTTCCTTTTTACAGTGGGGAAAAAACCCTAAAGCATGTTTGTAGGCTGATAGGAAGAATCAAGAGGGACAGGGATGGGGATGATTCGGGAGGGAGAGGTGACAATGGCAGGGACTCTGCCTGAGGAGGTGAGACGGGGAGGGACCCAGCCCCCAGGGGCAGTGTCGTTTTGAGAGGCTATTCTAGAAAGATAGACAATATGAATGATGTCCATTTTGAGTGATTCTAGGGATGGGGAAAAACTTACTTGAGGAAAGCAAACTCTATGGACTATACACCTCTGGCAGAATTTTGGGAAGACCGCGCGCGCGCGCGCGCACACACACACACACGCCACGGTATGGACGTGCACAGGGCCCAGCACATACCAGGTGCATAATTATTTTTTTTTTTGAATAAAAATGTGATCCTGCAACTGGAGGTCAGCCACCTCCTGGTGTCAAAATATAAGCAGGAGATCTGCTGCCTGGAGGCCTGGGACGTAGGGAGGGGGATGGAAATAGTTAGGGAAGAGGAGAGTGCAAAAGCAGGGGGGAGAGAGAGAGCGTGGGGTGAGGACAGGAAGCGGAAAGGAGGAGAGGTGAGCGCCTGTGTCGGGGTGGCCCCGGCCCCGGCACCGCATCCTCAGCCGCTGGCCCTGGGAGGCTTTGCCCTTAACTAACATCTGAGCAGCTCCAGTCGCAGGAAAACGCTATAAGAGCAAGGGGCAACACGCAGCAGGCTCTGCTCCCGCCTGTGAGAAGGGAAGCCCAGGGACAGGGGCCTGCCTATAATTAGCACCCACCAGCCTCGGTCGGGAGTTCAGAGCCAGCGAGTGAAAACAGGTGGCTTGCCAAGGGCTGGTGGAAGCTCCAGCTGCGGGTGGGCCGGTGTCTGGGCTGCTGGCTCCAGAGCACAGCCCCGCAGGCCGGTTCCCCTGGGCAGGGCCCTGGGGCCTGCAAGACTATGTTAGAATGAGGGTGTCCAGAATGCCTTGACTATCACTGTCTGTCTGGGCAGACGTCTTTCATGGCTGGCTTTGTCTGGCTCCCAGGCAGCCCCAGCCTGTGGGAGTGGCACTGCCTTGGCAGACGGGGAGTCTGGCTTTGGCAGCACACCGAGGGCAATGCTTTCCCAAGGATCTGTCTCCTTGGAGAGTCTTTCTAATGCCTTGGCACATTCATGTTCTCCCCCAGGCAGCCCTTCTTTGGCTTACTACTCATTTCCCACATGGGGACATCTTTTTAAATCTTTGCAGTGAAATAGGAAGGAAACCCTTCCCAGAGCTTCTCTTCCCTTCTTCCTGTGTGTGTGTGTGTGTGTGAGAGAGAGAGAGAGAGAGAGAGGGTTTGGAATTTGAAAAGGGAAAGGTAGAGCCCACAAGCTTTTTTGTCACACGCCCCGAGCACTGTGCTATACCAGTGAACACAAAACGCCTGCCAGCTGCTGCTACCCCGTTACAGGCTTGTTACACCTCAGCACTGGGTGGCTTCTGCTCCACCCGTCCATGCTCAGGCAGCAAGACTCCCGTCCCTGATGGGTGGTCATCAGGGCAGAGCCCTGTCCCTCCACAGAGGCCAAGTTCAAAGTCTCCTCCCTCTCCATCTGTCTGGTCCTAAGAAAGTTCTTCCTTATACGGATCCCAAGTTAATTTCTTTGCAACTCTCCATCTCTAGTCCTGGTTTTCCCTCTGGTCATCCCAGGCTTTGCTGGCTCGTCCCTCCAAATAAGAGCCCTTCCTTTATATTTGTGAAACAAATGATTATTTCCTGCCCATTCTCTCTTTCCAGGCAGAGCAGCCCCGATTACTTTGACCAGTCATTAATTCACCAAATATTTGTTTCTTGCCAGCTGAGTGCCTTCTACTGTGCTAGGTGCTGGGATGCACCCATGAGTAAAATGTAGCCCTGAAAACTGGAGGAACTCAACAGTTTCATTTAAAGAAACACTAGTGGGAAAAATAGAAACATGCCAGATAATTGGAATAGGATATGATAAGAGGCATAATAGAGGTACAGTTTCTATTGCCTATTGAGAGCTTATCATGTCACGGTGCCCGGGGCGCTGTGTACATTATTTCACTTAGAACTCACGACAACCCTGTGACGTGGGTGTCATCGTCAACTTGTAGATAAAGTCAAGTGACCTGCCCAGCTTCACAAGGCTGCTTAAGGTTGGCTGCCAACCTTACATTAAAGGGCAGATTCAGGATTTCAAGCTGCTGAGACAAATGCAAAGTGCCACCCTCAAGGTCACATGTTAAGAGCTAGGATTTGAACTCAGACCATCTCACTGCAGAGCCCACTCGTTTGAACACTGTGTCATTCTGCATTCCTGGAGGGCCGTGGGAACACCAAAGAAGCAGGACGTAGGAGTGTCCTCAATAAGGCTACTGCCTCGGACTTGCACTGAAGAGGTGTTTTGAGACCCTCACCTGGCAGGAAGCTGGATGCTAGCGCTGACCTAGTTCTGACCTTGCTGTGGTTCTGGAACAGGCAATTCAGTTTCACATTACTGATACCTTCTTTCAGCTTTCTGTCCATGCTGTGATGAGGGGTGAATACCAAGGTGAGACCACTCCATGCACCTCTGACAATGGTCTATTCTTGGAGGAATCACCTTTCAAAGCCATTCTGGGAACTCTTGAATTAAATCCCACCACTTGGAGGCCAGCAGTTATCCTGGAGAGGATGGGCAGAGCTTTCTCCATCACCTGGCAGCCTTCTTCAAACTGTTTAGGGAGATGGGGATGCCCTGGGTGGATGTGTCTGCTTGTTATTTTATTCTGCATGGTGGTGTGACCCATACTGAGTGTGACATGCAGGAATAATTACTATTATCATTATCATTTTCAACACCAATTGTGCACCATGGATAGTATTGGGTATTGTCAGAGAGCAGAGTTAGAATTGGGCTTTTTGCCCAGTGAGTTCTCAATTTAAATTAAACAGAGATTGCTCATCAACAGGAGGTTAGGATGGTGTTGCTGAGGGAGTGTTGGGCACAGGAAACTATAATTCATTTGTTTCTTTGTGTTTTATGGGGGGCAAATGTTAACTCTTTTATTTCTCCCCCCTGATTTGGGTGATATTTCTTTTTTAATAAAAACCTATGACAATATTAATGATATAATGCAGAATTTGGATCTCTCAGGCAACATATTTGCAATGATCAATAATATTAAAACTCTGGACAAACCAAAGTTTATTAAATTTGAATTCAGGTCTACAAGAGACGGGGAAAAATGCTGTGATGGTCTTGGGGAAGCCTGGAGTGATGGGAGTGAGTGACTTTGCTGCTCTGATTCTCCTTGTTTGCTTGTTTTCTCCTGAGTAAGTCTCTATTTTCTGTGTGTCCTGATTTCTTTGTCAATAAAGATGTTCATGTCTCCCTCTGTCCCATGTCTGCTCTGTGTGAACCGCTGACTCCCACTGCAGCACCAGTTCTAGAGAAATCTTCCCAAATTAGCAATTTCATCCATGCTACCCCCTTTCTAGAATTCTTCACCACTTCCCCGCTGGGCTGCCCCCTCAGAACCAAACCCTTCTGCCAGGTTTCCCAAGCTTTTAGGGATCTGCTTCCCTCCCATCCTTTTGGCCTCACATCTTACTCCTTGGTCTCACGCATCCTATTTTCGCATTAGCTCATGAACTCCTCTTGCTTCCTTATGCTCCGGGGCTCTAGTCATGTTTCTTCCCTTGCTGCAACGATCTCCCTTGCCCTCCATGCATACACCACCACCCACTGTCCTGGCTGGCCATTGTCGCCTGCTGGAGGCCTTTCCTGGTGGTGTCCTCCTGTGTCCTCACCTCCTGGAGCACCTCTGGTATTGGTGGTGTGTTATTATGGGTGTATGTCCCCCCAAAATTTGTACATTAAAACCCTCTATTAGAGTTCTCCAGAGAAACAGAACCAATTTTATATACACACACATGCATAGCCAATAAGACATAAATATAGATATAGACGTAGATATATAGATACATATAGCCAGTAGCATATTTATAGATATAAATATATAAGAGGGGATTTTGTATGGGAATTGGTTCACATAATTATGGAGGCCAAGAAGTCCCACGATCTGCCATCTGCAAGCTGGGGAACTGGGAAAGCCAGTGGTGTAATCTAGTCTGAGTCCCAAGACCTGAGAATTAAAGGAGCTGATGGTGTAAATCCCAGAATCCGAAGGTCTGAGAACTAGAAGCTTCTATGTCCAAGGGCACAAGAAGATGGATGTCCCAGTTCAAAGAGAAGAGAGAGCAAATTTGCTGTCTCTCTGCCTTTTTATTTATTCAGGTCCTCAGTGGATACTGAGTACAGCCCGTACTGGTGAGGGTGGATTCTCTTTACTCAGTCCACCGATTCAAATGCTAATCTCTTTCACGAATACCCTTATGGACAAGCCCAGAAATATTTTTTACCAGCTATCTGGGCATCCCTGAACTCAGTCAAGTTGATGCATACAATTAACCATCAAAATCCCGACCCCCAGTACCTCAGAATGTGACTGTGTTTGGAGACAGGGCCTTTACAGATGTGATGAAGTTAAAATGAGGCCCTTAGGACCCTAATCCAATCTGACTGGTGTCTTTATAAGGAGAGGAAACTTGCACGTAAAAAGAGACACTAGGGTTGCACACACAGATCTTACCAGTAGGAGACGAGAATGCTTGTTTTTCCACATCGTTGCCACTATTAGGCTTTAACATTTTTTGTTTTAGTTTTGCCAGTCTAATAGGGGAAAAATAATATTTCTGTATTTTGATTTGCATTTATTGATTAATAAGGTTAAGCATTGTTTCAAAAGTTTGTTCACTATTCATATTTTTCTTTTTATGAACTCTTCTTCATATGCTTTGTTCATTTTTATGTTGCTTAACTTTTTATTATTATAATTTTTAAATTGTTGCAAATATTTTTCCAGTTTGTGATTTGTCCTCTTAACATTGCTTATGACTTTTTGTTTTGTTACACTGATTTTTTTTTTAAATGTCATCAAATTTATTGTCCTGTTGTGGCTACTGAGGTCATGGTTTTAAAACTCTAATTGGGGTTTGTAGATTGGTAGATTAGAAAAATGCACAGAAGCATTTTTATGAGGACATCATCCATGTGTTTTGCAAAATTTGCCATGATATCCTTGTGGACAAATTGGAAAAATGATGGTGGGTGATGATATACATCAAAGTGCCTTTATAGTTTACTCAATGAATGTACATGAAGCAAACTGATTAATGGGTCTTTGTCAACCTGGATTCCCTTGGTCTTGATGAAGATAAAAGATATAATTCTCATATATTCAGATAGCAGAAAGGTCAAGGTGGCTTATTTAATTCTATGGTTAACAGAATCAAAATTCGAGAACATCTTGATAGGCCAGAACATTGAGTTCAAAACCAACAAGTCAAATTTAGAAGAGATGAATCAAGTATCTGTACCTTTTAAAAGTTCAAGTATACAAGGACAGATGGGAAGTCTTGGGATACCAGATATTCATATAAATAACCACAACAAAATTTTAGCTCATTGTGAGTTAATAGTATGCTAGGATTACTAAGAAAGTAAGCATGGTCTTAGGTTCTTTCTGTGCTACTCAAAAATATTAAATAATTTTTAAAATTTTGAAATAATTATAGATTTACAGAGATCTGCAAAAATACAGAGAGGCCCTGTGTACCTTTTCATCTAGATTTCCTCAATGGTAACATCCTGTAACTACAGTGCAATGTGAAAACCAGAAAATTGGTATTTGTATACTCTACAGACCTTATCCATGATTCAATAGTTTTTACATTCACTCATTTGTGTATGTGTGTATCGTTCCATGCAATTTTATCGCATGTATAGATTCATATATTCTTAACAGTTTTTAACTGGTAAGTAAAGTAAGTAAGTCTAGACTCATCTGTAGAAAAAAATTCATCTATGTATTATATTTCAGAAAAAT
Source organism: Daubentonia madagascariensis (assembly GCA_023783475.1). Taxonomy (NCBI): domain Eukaryota; kingdom Metazoa; phylum Chordata; class Mammalia; order Primates; family Daubentoniidae; genus Daubentonia; species Daubentonia madagascariensis. The sequence continues at coordinate 11,937,193 of JAKFHU010000901.1, forward strand.
GAAGCCTGGAATTTTACATAAGTGATAGACCCCAGATACAAGTGGAGACGTGGGGTGAACACGCTATATTTGCATTATCTCACTGAGTTCCCAGGACTATGTTTAAGCTGTAGATGGACAGACTATGGAACTGAAAGGAAATGGGATTTTTAGCAATGATTTTCAAAGGTACTTTGAAGGCCTGTCATATAACAAAGGGTTATACTGTGTCATTCCAGTATAAGAGAGACTGGAGGTAGTTACAAGAAAGCAGACTTTGACTCAAGGAAACTTTTTCTAGGAGGGGGAGCTATAAAACAGTGGAATTTGGCTGCTGTGAAAGCACTAGGCAGGATCAAACGGAGGCAGAGTGACCACATTTCAAGAGAGGCTTAAAGGAGATTCTTAGACTAATTAAAGTTTGGATTAGAAGACTCAAAGACTCTTGGATTCTGTGTTGACAAATAGCATAAAGGAGCTGGAGTATTTGAGAGGGTAGGCTTTTCTCTGTATCCCTAATTGGGGAAGGAAGAAGAGGGGGAGAGAAGAGGGGGAGAGAAAAGGGTGAGGAGGGTGGCCCCATGGCGCATATGTGGTAATGAAATAGCCCAAAGCTTTAAATGTTTTCCCTCTGGAACCTTTCCCATCAACTTCATAAAGAGCAACGATTGTACTTAGCTGTGGTGCTATTAATTATGAAGATAAAGATAGAGGTTTGATAGGTATTTTTGTTACTCTTTGTCTTTCTCTCTTCTTTGCCTTTCTCTCTCTTTCTCTCCCCCCTAAGCTGATAATACATATTTTACCCTAGAGGATACTATATCGAGTAGGCTTGATCCTGTTTTCACTGCTTTTTCTAATCTAACTTGAACAGATCTAGGTTATTTGCTGGTGAGTTTGCATGTGTGTTTATGTGACATATGTTTGTCAACAGTCAAAATCTAAGGAAACCGGGGTTACAGAGAAGTGACTATTGTCCTTTTTGGAGGCCTGGTGTAGTTAGAGCCTGTGTGAGAGTCAATGCCTCTTCCGTGGAGCGGTAAAGGAGAACATCTGCTCTAAAAATAACTTGAGGGAAAGAAAAGTTGTCAGGTGTATCAGTTTGGATTTCATTTAATTGAATATTATAGAATATCCAAATATAGAGATTTAAGCAAATGGAGATTTATTTATTTTTCACATAACAAGAAGCTGAGAGGTAGCAACGGCCAGTTTTAGTTCAGTAGCTCAGTGATGGTAAGGCTCGTGTCTCTTCAATTTTCCCGTGGTTGCAAGATGGCTGCTGCAGCTCCAGTCACCATGTCAGTATTCCAGGAAGGGAGAAAGGAGAGGAAAGAAGCAGAAAGAGAGAAGGGAAAGAGTAATGGTTCACATCAACTTTTATCAGCAAATGCAAATGCCTTCCTAGAGCCTTCCCTAGCAGACATCCACTCATGTCTCATTGGCCAGAATTTTCCCTCTACCTATTAATGGGAAATACAATTTGAGACATTTGTACAATGCTTTAATAATATGAAAGGAACCAAGACAGGGGAACAGAGAGTTTTCTGTAACTTGCAAATTGTTTAAAGGCATTAATCTGTGAGGATGGACTATGGGTCTCAGAGATTTAACTCGACATTTATTTATAGAGTCCCCCTTGTATACTCACATATGTCTGGGATTAAGAGAAGAGAGGAAGGGGGATAAGGATTTTGGTAACGCTCCACTGAAATGAAATTATTTGCCATATAGGATATGAAATTGGTTGTAAAAACTCTCCTTGTGGTTTTGCTGTGGCCATTCTCTGGGAAAAAAATCAATTTATGAGCAATTTCTTCATAGTCTCTCTATTTTTTGTTGTAAACATGGTGAGATGATGTTCTTGGCTGTTGCATTCTGGAGTCAAAGTGGGTTTAAGGAGATCTTCCTTCTCCATTTGAGAGTTGTATTTCAGTAATTGAGACCAGACCTTGACTCCTTGTGTCCACAATGCTACTAAATTAAATTAAGGATTTCATGGAAAGAACAATGAAAGCCCAAATTCTGTTATTATGCTATTTACTTAATATGTATGAGTATGCAGGTCTTTTAAGTGGTAATATAAAACAGGCATTACATTCTTAGGCTCCAATGCTGGTTTTAGAAAATGTGTTTAGTAACGTAAGTCTGATTGTCCCATAAGCCGACTTTGAGCATCTGGCAAGGGAGGTTTGAATTAGCTCCTTTTTATAAATGAGGAAACTAAGGGACAGGAGAGTTAAGGAAGTTGCCTGAAGTTTCCCAAATATAGCTGGGATTCAAAGTGCATCTTTTCTGATCTGACATCCACAGGTCTTCCTCTTTGTTAGAAGGATGCCGTAAACCACTGATGAGCTCCATAAAGTGAGTAAAATAAGGTGTATCTAGGTCCGTAAGTGAGGCTCATATTGAAAAGATTGCTTGTAGGGCAGAGGTCACAGTGGTTTGGCGTGGGTACTCTGTCCCTCTGATTTAGTGTAGATGTGAGATACAGTGATTTAGGTGAGAATCACTAAATTTGTGAGCTTGGTCTTGATAGCAACTGAAGATCTCTGCTGTGGGTCTGGGTGCGGTCTGTTACTGCTTCCAACACAAAGAGGACACCGGCCTCAGATATTTGTCCTTCTAGGTGTCCACCTGGTCCCGGGCTGGTGCCCCTGTGGACTCTTGGCAAACCTTTGCACCACAGCCACCGCTACGCACCTGGCCCCTTGGCATGCACAGACCCACCAGCCCGGCACCCCCCAGGGAGGACACAGCCTGGTTCCTCTTTAGCTCATGGGAACTGAATGTTCAGTCTCCCCAACCCCCGAGGGGAGACTGAACATTTCCAAAAGAGCTCTTAACTAAGGGGGTGATAAAAAAAAGATGAAAAGGTATAAAACTCAAGGTGCATTGAGTGGAAGTATTTCTGGCCACAGATGAGCTCAGCTGAGACACCTCATTTTTCTTCCTTTCCATCCTAAGGGGCCCTGCTCTGAAGTCTGTCCTTGGAAGTTTCTCCTTTGCCTTCTCTCTTGTGGCTCTGTCCCCTCTAGCGAGGAGGAACTACAGATGGGGTGGATAAACATGTGCCAGAGCAAGGGTATGAGCTTTCACTTCACATTCAAAGGCTTTTCTTTGTAGATGGCAAAGGCTGGTTTTCCCAGATTTTTTTAATGTCGTGACTTTGGATGGATATTAATAGTACTGGTGAAAAGAAGTATAAAGTAAACAGAAAGGTTTCATTTACATTCTTGTTTTCATCTCCAACTCTCTAGTGTCAGGTTTGACACTCTGCAAGACAAACCATGGTTTATTTATATATACACATATGAACCTATATAACTCCGCATCCACGTACATATGCATTTGATGCGCGCGCGCACACACACACCCCCCTCTCTGAGTTTGGGATATAATGCTGTTGAGAGTGCTGGAGTAATGGATTGCACTTACATTTATACATTTGTTTTCAAGCTCCTCCTCGTCCTTTAAGTAATTTAGCCATACCACTCATACACCACTAAAATGGACATGCTCTTGGACACAGTAAGTCCTCCTTGGGAAATTATACCAAGGAAATCATTTAGAAGAAAGAGAAAGTTACAAAATACATGGATGTATTTTTTTTTTAACATACAGGGATGCAGTAATTTCTATTTATAAGGCCTTTTAACACATATTGTCTCATTTCATCTTTGCAACAACCCGCCAGGGTAGGTGGCTTTATTTTTCCCTCTTATTTTATAAATGAGGAAACAGGCCTAGAGAGATTGTGTGATTCTTTAAGGTTGCAGAGTTGAGTGAGTGGTAGAGTTTGGAAAGTTTTGCTTAGTTGGGAAAACAGGGAAACTCAACCAAGAGATAGGACACTTTAAAAAGAATCCACAAAAAAGCACTTAAAAGTGTATGTGCTTTAAAAGGGAAATGGGAAATCCAGGTCTTCATGTCCAATTCAGTGTGGGTTTACCCCACAATCACCATTCCCCAGTGGAGGAACTTTTTACTAACCCATGGTGTGCCAACTTAATGAACATCATGGAGTCATTACAAACTAGAATTATAGAGACTACGAAACAGAATGGAAAATTGTTCTTGGTATAATTTAAGTTACAATATAAAACAAAAAAGTTTCTATAGTATAATTATAAATGTGTAATGTATGTATATTTAAAAATAAAGATTGGAAGGGAACATAGAAAAGTAAAAAGTTATATTAAGGGGATTGGAACTAAATTTTCACATTTTTTTTCTTAATATAGGTAGAATTAACAGTAAATTAAAAATTTAAATACTAATAAAAACAAACATTTATTGAGCACAAGTACTGTGCCAAGTTCTTTTCATGCCTAATTCCATTTAATCATAACTCCATGGGGTAGATATTATAATTTCCACATTGCAGATCAGAACTTCATGTCTTAGAATGGTTAAATAACTTTTCCAAGGTCATAAAGCTAGCAGTCAAGACAGGGAGAACTCGGGTTTTTGCTCTGCTTCTTCCTACCCCAGACAACAATAATCCTTCAATGTGTGCCCTGTAAAGGTGGCAATATGTCATTGAATTGTCTAACCTGTCTTAAATGCTGTGTTTACACAGACTCTTTAGTTGATTGACAGACATTAGCCATTCACAGTGAGTGTAATTATTTAGAATTCTTTGTGGACCACCAATAACTCCATGAACTGCATTGAAGAAGTAGAGATTTACAACCTCCTTTGCAAAACAAAAGTCTGGAATAGCAGAGGCTGCTTTGAGGGATGATCCTGAGTGTGCTGCCAGTACCCGGTCTGATACAGGTTTAATGGCGGCACTGACCAGAATTTAGCTTACTCGGAGGGGTGGGGAACCTGTGGCCTCAAGGCCACACGTGGACCTCCAGATCCCCAAGTGCAGCCTCTTGACCGAATCCAAACTTCACAGAACAAATCCTTTTAAGGGATTTGGGAGCCTTGTTTAAGGATCGCTTCCTTTCAAGGGATTTGTTCTGTGAAGTTTGGATTCGGTCAAAAGGCGGCACTCAAGGATCCAGAAGGCCACATGTGGCCCCAAGGCTGCAGGTTCCCCACCCCTTTTGCAGAAGGGGGAACTGCATTTCATATTCCAAGGAACAGTGCTAGCCCCAGGACTTTTCTTAAATCTCCAGGAAGAAAGCCAATATTGTGTTTCTCATGATCTGAATTGGTAGAATAAATGCCTCAGTTCTGTATGTCCCTTTGTTCAAGGTTTCAGTCTTTTTACTGTGAAGAAAAATTGTCTTCTCCCTGCAGAAGGAAGCAGCTTGAGTTTCTTGGTTCTAATGAAGCTGGGATTTTTCCAGTGGTATGGACTTCCTCCTGAGACCCGACTAATGAACCCACTGTAGAAATTTCCTTCCTTGCTGCAGGTTACGGTGTAGCTGGTCTGTGGGAACAGATTGCCCTTTGAAGGAGAGATTTACAGAAGGCTTTGGAGGGTGGAACGCAAAGCTGAATTTTCACATGGCCCCCATGAAAGAGCTGGCTCCCAGGTACCTCCCCTTTACTAGATGGGGTTTTTAGTCTGTAGGCTTCTGGTCCCTTCCTCTTAACCTTTCTCATTCTCTCTTTCAAAGCATGTGCACTTTGCTGTGGATCTTTTTGGTTAATGTCCTATCTTTCTTGGCTGGGTTTCCCCACTTTCTAAACTAAGCAAAATAGAATCACCCCGCTCTGTCCCTTCCTCCCTCACTTTCATTTACTGCTCTGAGTTATTTTAAATCTTGGCGTGTGTTCTTATTTCAGGGCTTTTATTCTTTGGTGTGAAAGTGGGCCCAGTACTAATTTCCCTTAGCGCTATGCATAGCATTCCTCCTCTTCAAAGCATTTCACAAAGATTAACTAATTAATGCTCTCAAAACCCCTTGTCCTGTGGGGACAATTAGTAGTTGGCCAACAATAGGAAGGAGAACAAAAATGATTCTTACTCTTTTCATAAATGTCTTTAAGCCTCAAAGCATATTTCCTGCATCAGCTAGAATACAGAATAGGGGAGAAGGAAAGAGGAGACGTTTTGGGAGCAAATCCCTCTGTCTTCTGTGTGAAATTCTCCATCAAGGACTTTGGTGTAGGTTCTTTAGGGCATAAATTATGTGGAGCCAGCTTTGTCTAAGGACATGCATATGAGCTTAATTCTAATCCTGGTTTTCCTTCTGATTTAGAATCACAGAATGTTAGAGGATTCAGATCTTAGAGATACAGTAAGCCAAACCCTTGACTTTAGAGATGTGAAAACTAAGGCAGAGAAAGCTTAGATTATCTCAAGGTCACACAGGGCTAGATTGGTTTGTACCTTGACCTGCCTTTGGCATCTCTGTTAGATGAGATGTCTTGTGAGAATGGATTAGTTATATCGCTGGCCAGTGCTAGGCTTAGATATCGGGTGATGCTCAGTGTCTGCATGAGGGTTCCTGAGTGAAGTGGACGTTACTTGCTGTAGACAGCCCGGCTGGTGTGCCGAAGATAGAAGGACCACTGTCGTGCAAAAATGCTCTCTTAGTACATTTGGAGAAAATGAGATATAGAATAATCATTTATTTTCATGGTAAGTCAATGGATATTTGATTTAAACAAACATTCCTTTATGGTGTTCACTGTAGCAAATTCTGTAATTGTGAGTTTTATGGCAATCCCCATTACTAAACCATTTTCATCCCTCTCCCAGCTGTCTGGAAAACTGTAAATTGGGTGGAAATTTTTGTGGCTAGGTCCTGACTGGTAGAGAATGGATGGCTTCTGGGAGCACATGAAAAGAAAGAAAATCTCATTAGCTGCCTCTGAGTTATTGATGAACGGGAAGAAATGTAAACATATTCCTTTCCCAGTTTGCAAAAGAGTTGAATGTTTCTTTTCTCTGTATTGTAAAATTGTGCAAAAGGAGGCAGAAAGACCTTACTTTCAAAGTTGTATAGAACTAAGAAAAGTTGAGGAAAAAAAATGCTTTACTTAGTCACTTCTAAGCATGCTGCGGACGAGGCCACTCACAATTTCTGCATCTGCCCTGTGAGTGTTTAAGTTTTATGTTTTCCTCTACTCCATCTTCATTATTGTTTCCTTGGAGTCCTGGGTTCCCAAAGTTAGATAAAAGATTTGAAACCCTAGTGTGGAAAAGAGAGGCTTGGCATGTGTCCTAGTTTGCGGTTGTGTCTGGGGTGGTAGGGCCTAGCCTCAGGGGTGAAGTGGATCGAGTTAGTTTTGCACACGGTTGATACAAGGCCACATGCCAACGAGACTGGTAAACACGTTTTGAGGACCCATAGTTCTGGAACAGGGTTCAAGACACTTAAAAAAATTGTCCTCACCCTGTCTTGGAATGTAACTTTTGTTACTCAACCACGGGAAGACTTCTACCTTCACGTCAGTCACGCGATTGTCTTTGCTGTGTGTTGTGCTTTTGACTCTGAGCCCTCTCACCCCATCTTTTCATGGATCCTGGTTCTTTCAAGGATGACCCCAGTTGCTTAGCTTCCTCTACTCTTCTATTCCACCCCCCCCATTATCTCAGACCATAAGGAAGTCTTCATTCTCAAAATTCAGAGAGCATTTATTTGCCATAATACTAGATCGAGATATTTGCTTTTAAATGTTTTATATCTGCGGTCCCCAACCCCTGGCCGCAGCCCGTTACTGGTCTGTGGCCTGTTAGGAAACAGGCCATGCATCACACTGCCTGAGCTCCGCACTCCCCCACACAACCCCCCCATCTGTGGAAAGATTTTCTTCCATGAAACCAGCCCCTGGTGCCAAAAAGTTTGGGGACTGCTGTTTTATATGGTTCCCAAATCATTTCGTGTATGTTGCTTATCTCCCTATTTAGAGTATAAGTGCCTTGGGACAGGAACTGTCTTCTTTAATGTATTTGATTTTAGTACCTAGGGGAATTCTAGGACATAATATGTGCCTGATCAATAATTGTTGAGTTGTAGCATAGCATGTGTGGGGATGTCTTATTTCCTTTATCGGCTATAATCTCTTTGAGGACAAATCTTTTAGCATTTTATCTTTTTTTGTGCCTTACACTCACATGATGTTCAATAAATATTTGTTAAATGAATTATTTGTGAGCACTTGAGATTTTCAGAGAGGCTGTTTGTTTTTTAGTTTTCCCCAAAAATCTCTAGGTACTCATCACCCCATAGACATTGATGACTCCACTTGCGATGGACTGTTTTCATAGCTATCACTAATTAATTATAGTATTTGTAGGTATATGGGATTATTTTTGGATACTGTTGCCTTTCCTCTAATACTCATGCCTTTGTAAAAATTGTTTCCAAGGCAAGTGACCATTATGCATTTTTTTTTATCCTTCAAATGCACAGCCGTGAATGTAAACAAAAGTATTATTGCCCTATTCTGCACCCTACTTCCTTATGATGTTACTTCCAGCATCCTTAAACCTTGTTTGGAAATAAGTGGGGAAAAAAATGTTGAATAAAAGTATTCTGAAAGCACTGACCTATATAATCTGAAATAAAAATTACCACAGTCATCCTTCTATTTCTACTCCTTCCCTAATGCTGTGGATCCACAGCTGGCCAGCTGGCCAGTGGTCCCTTAGGTGATTATTCTTTGCTATGTGGTATCAGGGACACTCTGCCTAAAGACTTCAAACAAAAAAAAGCTCTGTTGGCCTAGTTAACCTTTCTTAAAAATATATTTTCTTACCTTAAAAAAAGCTCACAGGTATTATTTCTTAAAGTAATAATAAACTTATTTTCGAGTCAGATTATATTATCACCCTATAAAAGTTCCTTCACTAATGAAATTATTAATATATTATAATTTACATAATTGCTCAGATAATATTAACTATTTTGAAATATACAAATAGGAAAGACTATTTTGTTTATCTCTTCATATAACAAACACTTACTCAACACCTACTCTGGTGATGGTTAGTGAAAAACTCAAAAAAGGATGTATCTTGTCCCTGCTTTCTGGAGGTTTGCCATCCAGAAGGCGACCAGAATAGCATCTAAGGATCTGAGAACTGAATTAGTCTCAGAGAAAAGAACCGTTTGTTGTGACTGGGAGTAATCTGAAAAGCCTTTTGTAAGAGGAAGATTTTAGATGAAACCATGATGGTGAGTAGATGAAGAAACAGGTGAAGTGAGATTTAGGGACGACTACCACAGGCCGAGGACAGAGCTGGAACACAGACTGAAAGGTAAAAGTGCATGAGTAGTTTAGGGAGAGGCAGCCCAGCAGGCCTGCAGGTTATCAGGGGCTGCTTTGTGTGTGTGTGAGGGATAACAAAGCAAAACAGAACAAACCAACACAGGAAGACACTTTCTAAAGTAAGGAGCAGTACTTATTCCTTTATTTTATTTCTTGTGGCTGAAATTATCAATGTGGCAATATCATTAGCATTGTTCCTATAGATGGACCGAAAATGCCGATGCCAATGCCAAGGGGAAAAAAGGTGTCTTGAAAAGATAGCAGTGGCTTCTCAGTCGCATGCAGGAGGCTGGGCTGCAGATACGCAGTTAATCGCTGGAGTTTTCCTTCACAGACAGAGAAAAGTCTCCATGGAATTGCAAAAATAGCAAAAACTTGAAGTCAGGGGTCCCGAGGTCTAAATTTACTGCGTGGCCCTGGGGAAATCATTTCATCTTTCTAGGTCTTAACATTCTCGTTTGAAAAATAATGTGGTTGGATAAGAAAGCCTTGAAGGTTTATTTGGCTCATCCTAAGGCTCTCTAGGCCAGTGTTTTTCAAGCTTCCTTGCACATCTGCTGCATTCAGGAGCCTCAGGCCCTGAGAGTGAGTGTTGGGAGGTACTGCACTTGTCACTAAGCCTCTTCTTATGGAGACTTCCTGGGTGCCAGGTATTGGGGCACTAAAGTAACAATAAACTTATTTTTGAGTCAGATTATATTATCACCCTATAAATGTTCCTTCACTAATGAAATTATTAATATATTATAATTTACATAATTGCTCAGATAATATTAAACATTTCCCTTAAGGAGCACTGTCCAATTGAAAGGATGTACATACAAATGAATAAATGCCTGGCAGTTTGTTGATTGATTAAATGGACATTTAATATTTTTTCACACCCAAAGATCTAAATATTTCTTGAGTTTCCACTACTAGCCCATGAAATAACAATTCTCCAAGATCTCTGAAGGAATATAAGCTGGTGGAAGGGCAAAGGTCCTATCAGTCATTGTCAACTTATGGAACATCCACAAAGCTAAGGATGGTTGTAAAATCCTGGTTCCAGTGCCTTCTTGATGAGCTGGTCATAGGTAATGTGCATGTTCAGTTGATTTCTAAAACCTTCAGAATGGAGTGGCTTTGCTTCCAGTTTCTTTCCCCTGCTCCTTTTCTTTCCCTCAGCCTCACCTGGCTTCTCTAATTTTTATCCATTTCTTTCCTTCCCCACCTTTACCCAATTTCCTACTCTTTGATTAATTTATTTCCCTCAGCCTTTTATAGGTATCTTTTTAAAGAGTTAACTATGTGCCAGGCACAGATCATTATTTTATCTAGATCTTTAATCCTAACAACAATATCTTTATGGAAAAGGAAACCAAAACTCGTTCAGGCTTAGCCTCTTGGCCAAGGTCACACAGTAAGGGGCAGAGGTCAGAGTGGAACCCAGGTCAGTCTCATGTATCAAAATCCAGCATATACATCTTCCTTCCAAAGCAATTTCCTGTTAGTCATTAAGTGTTCCTGAAACTCTTCAGGTAACCTCTGGAAAGGTAAGATGGCTATATCTTCTTTTATAAGAGATATAATTATTTGAGAAACAAATAGCTAAAACTTGCAAAATCTGCAGGAAAAAACTTCTGGGGCCTGTCGAGCATTTTTGCTGAGCACCAACATCTCCTCAAAGGCAAGGAACGGCAATTATAATAAATGAGACTAGGAAGTAAAAGAAATAAACAATGTAGTGATTGCTCTGGAAAAACTGTAGCTATTTCCATTTTGATAATGACCTCTAATCTTCCCAGAGGGATTTGGAGCATGTGTATTCCCTTAAAACATTTTTTGAACTTTGGCATTTTTATTGCCTTTACAAGGGCAGCTATAGTGGAGGGATGGCTCTCTTAGCTGCAATGATTGGAATAATTAAATGTGTTTACCTGCTGACATTCCAAACCGCTTCTTGATTGGAAAAAAAGGTGTGAACCAGCTCTGGTGTTTATGTATAAGGAGTTTTCTTTTTTTTTTTTAATATTCTTTTTTTGGATGCTGCTTGGAATGTTATACTTTTGATTTTCTTAGTTTAGCTGAAGTTGATAATAATAATGTAAATTCAGAATGAAATAGAATTCCTATTGCCATTTTAATTTTATAATATTTATCTACCCAGTAATGGTTGAAAATTCATTTTGGAATCATACCCAAGTTAAATTAGTTATTGAATCAGGCTGACGTTGACATTAGTAACACAATTAGGAGAACCTAGGAAACTAATTCTTTGTCTTTTTTAGCTCCTCTTATCTGGCATCAAAATTTCCCTTGAGTCAGAGGAAAGAACTGACTTGTCAGTTCCCGTTAAAACTTCATCTAGAACACTTCTGAGTTTGAATTTATAGTGCTTAATGTTTTCCTCAATTTTGACTGCCCAGTCTTAGCCTAGGCCAACAAGAAGAGGAAAGGCTAACCTCACCACCCCGACTCCCTGGGCCTCTTCCCAGAGCTACTTACTGCAGAGTGGCCAACTTCACCCCTAAAGAAGGCTTGGCTGCTAGAGCTTCCTATAGAGCCCCTGACTAAGGATAAAGGGAAAACATGTCTGCTATAAATTGTACTGACATTGTGACAAAGTAATACTATGTTCTTTGAAGGGCCTAAAATTGTGCTAAATTATATCATGACCAACAAACATTTTGTTCAGCATCTACCATGTGCCAGGCACTAAACTAGGTAGTAAGGATACAAAACTAAATAAAGCACAGTCCTTGTCTTCACAGGGTTTCTTTATCCAACAAGAAAATTGGAGATGGCTGGACTTGTTTAATGAATTGGAATTGTAAAGAAAAAATGTTGATTACATCCTTTTGTTGGTGAAAATAATAAATTTAGATTTGAAATGGCCAGTTGTTCGCCACTGATAATTTTTGGCTATTATGAATAGAGCTGTTATGAACATATGTGTAAGTCTTTGTGTGGATATATATTTTCATTTCTCTTGGGTAAATATCTTGAAATGGAATTGCTAGATCACATGATATGTATATGTTTAAATTTATAAGAAATTGCCCAATTTTTCCAAAGTGATTTTCTTGTTTTATGCTCCCACCCGTGACGTATGAGAATTCCAATTGTTCCACAAGGTTGCCAACACTTGGTATTATTAATCATTCTAATTCTTGGTGAGTCATTCTTGGTTAGTTTAGCCATTCTAGTGGGTGTGCTGGGGTATTTTATTGTGGTTTTAGTTTGCATTTCCAGATGACCATTGATATTGAGTATCTTCTCATGTGCCCATTGGCCATTCAGATATCTTATTTGGTAGAATATCTTTTGTCCATTTAAAAACTGTATTCTTTGACTTCTTCTTATTAAATTGTAGAATTCTTTATATGTTCTGGATACAAGTCCTTTGCCATTTATGTGAATTGTGAGTATTTTGTCCTAGGCTGTGACTTAACATTTCATTTTATCAATGGTGTTTTTCAGCAAACAAAAGTGTTTAAAGTCTAATTTATCATTTTTTTTCCTTTTATGATTTATGCTTTTTATGTTCTATATAAGAAATTTTGGCTTCCCTCAAGGTCACAAAAATTTCTGCTATGTTTTCTTATAGAACTTTTACTTTTCAAATTTAGGTCTATGGTATATTTGAATTAACTTTTGTGTATGGTATGAAGTAAGGGTCAAGGTTCCTTTTTATCTATATGGATACTCAATTGTTTCAGCACCAGTTATTAAAAACGCTATCCTTTCCCTTTGTTGAATTTCCTTGGTACCTTTGACTTTCAGTTCTGAAGAATTTTCGTGAATTATTTTCTTGATGCTTTCCTCCGCTCTATTTTCTCTGTTCTATCTTCATACAACTTCTGTTATTCAAATGTTAGAAATCCTGGATTGGTCCTTACTTTTCATTCTAATTTCTGTGTGATTGTGGCAACTTTGTCCTCAGCCTTCCTACTAAATTTTTATTTGGGCCATTAGAATTTAATTTCTAAGAGCTCTTTATTTTCTGATTTTTTTAAAAAATAGCACTATTGTTTCACAGATACAATGTCTTCTCTTATCTCTGTGAAGATAATGATGATGGTGCTTCTTTCTCCTTGTACATTGTCTCAGTTTCCCCTGAGTTCCTTTCTTCTATGTGTTTTGGCCTTTGTTTTCCACGTAGGAGTACTGAGTATCCTCCATTTGCTTCCCCAAATCCACTCACCTGCTCTGAGCCTCAGGTGGCTGGTTTCTATGGACAATATCAAGGAGTTCCCTTGCCCTCTGGCCTGCAGGTGGGCTTGGTCAATGGCAAGCACTAGCGGGAGATTGGCGGCAATGAAGAGAGTGATGTTGGGTGTTTACTGCCCCAGCTCCCTTCCTGTGGGCTTACTATTTGCTGGTTGTACCCCTTAAGCAAAGGTGTCAGTCAGGCAGTCCTCTCTACACAGCCCTCCCTGTCTCTGAGTTCTAGTAACTTTTCTTGCCTCCTTTGCCCTTTCTGGCCTAGGAGTGGCAATCAAGACTTAGAGTAATTAGCCCCCGGGTAGGGCACTATCCCTTGTGGTTCATTTCTAGCTACTGTTCCTATCATAACATCATAACTGATTTCTCAGCCTCATGTCTTCCCTTTGAATCCATTCTTCATTCAACCACTAAGAAGATGATTTTAAAAAGTCTTCAATGACTTCTCACTGTCTATAGGATAAAACTCAAGCCCATAGATTGAGTTGGGACTAAGATATTGTTTCTCTCAACCTCCTTCATGTATTTTCTTCCAGTAACACCCTATCATGGTGTACCACCAGTGAGAGTTTTAACACTCGCACCACTACCCCATGCAGAGGCTATCAGTACTCAACCTATAAACAGTCATGGGGTTCTCATTGTTCTCACTGTCAACCTGCTGGTGAGTGATCCAGCTCCAAAGCCCCATTTTAGAGTTTGCTTCCTGGGATCGGTTCTAGTACCAATAGTCTCAGATTGAGTTTCCCAGGAAACAGACTCTGAGATGGGGGGTTCTCTTGGGCATAATACCTATAAAGGAGGAAGCAGGATTGGGCAGTGGGAGAAGATGAACCACGATGCAGTTGCAGCAGAGGCCTCAGCTGATCCCACAGGAAGCTGGTGGACTGGGTTGGTTCTGCAGAGTCATCTAGTATTAAGGCAAGGGGGAAGAACTTTGTACCCGCCCACCAGTCATTGGCTGTGGGATGCCCCTGAGGAGAGACCTTCACCTTGGGTGTGGCTCCCTTTGGATGAAGCAATTAATGCCTGTGGAGTGACTCATTAGTATCCATCAGCAGCCATCACTCAGAGGCTGGTATAATGAGCACATTGGTTCCGATGGGGAGTCTGACAACTGCCGTGTTTTCCCCTCCAATACCCAGTGCCCTGTATGTGAGGCCCCTGCCTCCCCTCCAGCTCATCTCTGCCACTCTCTCTGCACATACACAGTCCAGCTATCCTGAAGTACTTCTAGTCCCGTACATGAGTCATAGATTCTCTTCTATAACTTTGCTCATGCTGCTCCATCTACCTAAAACACTTTTCTCCCATTGTTGGAATCACAGATTCCTACTGGTCCTTTAATCCATCATGTCTGAGGTCACAGTTACTTCTCTGACTTCTACCTCCACCACACTTTGAGTTTGGAGTCCCTTAAATTTGCTTTCAAACTCCATGCACACATCAAATAACAGAACTTACCACATTACACTGAGACTGTCTGCAAACTTCTCTCTCTCCTCACCAGACTCTCTCCCTCTCCCCTCTCAGGCCAGCTGGCATCTTACTCATCTTTGAATGCATAGCACCTTGCACATGCTTGCAGCATGGTAGATCTCTCACAAGTGTTGTTAAAGAAATTAACCACTAGTGTCATAGCTAAAGTACAGATGGTATAATTTTTGAAATATTCATGTTCATTAGTTTTATATTCCTACCAAGAAATGATGTTCACGTACAAATATTGACTGAACCCCAACTAAGTAGTGAGCCATGTACTTGGAGATTTTATGTAAATACCTCACCTGTCATTGTCCCTGGCCTCTCAGAGTTCATCATTTACCAGGAGAAACAAATTTTAAAAGATAATTATTTATTATTCACAATAGGAGTTTAGACAAAATGTAGACATGTGACTTGACTAACGGCTCTAGATATTAGTAGTATCCCTTGTTCTTTTTAGACTGACTATAGTTGTATCCAGCTTTCTATAAGGCAATGCTTCTAAAAATCTAAAATGCATTCTAACTACCTGGAGATCTTCTCAAAATGCAGATTCTGATTCAGTAGGTCCAGAGTGGAACCTGAGAATCTGCATTTCTAACAATTTTGTAGGTGTTGCCAATGTTGTTAGTCAAGGACCACTTAGAGCAGCAACACTCTAAGACACTTCGTTTATTTTTACTATATTTGAAGTCCTCTATGTTTAGTAGATAAAATGTTCTAGTCTACCTCCTTATTTATTTTCCTGGGAGCACTTTCTTAATAAATCTCCGTCTGTGGTCAGCTTCTAAGCACTGAACCTAAGACATCAACCCCTAATACTCATTAGTTAAAGTAACTTGTCACCTCTCACACCATAAACAACTCTAATATCCAAATTCTTCGACTAAAACTTCTGGTGAATTCATGTCTTTAATTGATGAATAACATTCATTATTTAATGTTCAGCATTAATGAATTTAGTAATGAAGAAACAAGTCTTTAGTTTCTTCCTTCTCCTTTGCATACTTAGCATAAACTTGTTTTAACTATTTGAATAGTTTTTCAATTATACAGTTATTGTCCATACAGATTTTGACTCTGGTTCTTAAGTCTCAGTGACCCTTAATGAAAGATCACTCTGCAAATGACAAAGCTTTTAGTAAAGGAAACAATGATTATTGCTTGCAGGGGTGGATGTGTTCCCATGTGGAGTCAGTATTAGTAATGGGCATCTGGCCTTGAGAGATGCACTTGCTTGGAGAAGGAGGAAGATGCAAAGCTATTGAGTTAAGCCCTTACTGTGACTGCTTTATGTCCTTGGGATAAAAAATGATAGAATGTGAGACAATCCCTCTCAAAATTGTACAAAACTACCAGTGAATTCATCTCCAGAAAAATTGTTTGGTCTCATTCCTGGTCCTCAAAGGATACTACCCAAACTAGGATCAACTCAGAGTTAGATGATTAAGGATGTTATTTTCTGCAGTTGATTTTAATATACACTGTAGCAGAAAACCTATTTACTTAGATGACTTTAGATTTGGGGGACAACTCTACTTTGGCTGGAGTCCTGGAAATTGAGAGCTCATTGAGAGGTGTTCACTGAGTATCCTCCTGTATAAATAATGACAACGACAACACTGACCACAACAACATAAACTTTGTCTGCAGTTGGGCTGGAGATAAACTGAAACCCTTCTGTTTGATGTGGAAGGAGGATGGGGATGTGGGGGGTGGGGGCAGCAGCGCTGGGCAAGCAAGATGGCAGGAAGGAAAAAGTGTGCCCGCTAGAGAAGTTTGTAAAGGAAGAAACTGTTCTGGGGAGTAAGCCAGACTCTGCAACAAACCTTGGGCATCAGAAAGGAACAGTGGTTGGTTCTGGTGGACTATTATTTAAGCTATCCTGCTACCCTCATGGTGCCTGTGGGCCCAGGGACCTTTATTGTGCACAGGTTGAATGGCAGAAGTTGATAGCATCATGGGGTTCCAGGAAGACTACTTTACCTCCTCCCATCCCCAACATACATCAGAGGGAAGGAGCATTGTCCTTACAGACTTTCGTTGACTGTGCCTGGCCTGAGGAGGCCAGTGGGAGCGTCCTGGCTTCGTGTGTGGGGTTGCCTCTGAAGGCCAGGGCGGGCTCTTGCCTGCAAAATCCTGGCTCAGCTCATTTGCATTCCCATGGGATGAAGCAAAGTACAGGAGAAATGACGATGGAGAGGTGAAATCTCAGAAGGGGGCCTCCACTTCTGGATGAGAGAAGACACAGGAGTAGGCAGGGTGTGGAGTGGGGAGGCCTGGAAGGTGACTCTGGGGAATGACACCATGGGGGACCTGGGCGTCCCAAGAACCCGTGGGCAGAGGAGAAGCGAGGAGAGAAGAGCAGAGCTGAGGGGAACTCAGGGATTGCTGGTGGGGACTGGCTGCTCAGGGAAGCCGGGGGCGGGGGGCGCCATGGGCCACCAAGGGGAGAAAGCCCAGTTGGAAAACGTCTCTGAGTACTTTGTGAAATGACAGATAGAAGTGAGATGACCTTGAAAGAAAGACAATAACCCAAGGGTCTGGGCTAGAGGAAGAACCAGACAGAGAACTGGAGGGGCCTAAAAACAGAAGGAGCTTTGGAAAACGAGTTATGCTTTAAACCTACGTCCAGCTGATTAATGAACTATGAGCGTGTGTGCACATAATGTATAAGAGCCATATTATAAAACTCGAAATCCCATCACACTGTGATAAAAATATATGTGCGTTGGAATGGTCTGCGCCATCACACAGTAGGTCCATTTGAGGAAAGAGAGAGAAACAGCAATGGTTCTAAGGGAGAGGTTCTTAGAGGCAGAGAGGTGGCAATTTAATGAACACAAATTTTAATAAATAGCACTTACTGGGTGTTCAGTCCTGTGCAATATACTGGAAATTCAAAGGTCCCTGCTCTCAAATGATGTTGTCTGGTAGAGGGTCATAGCAACCATGTCACAGGCTGGGTGGTACCCAGATTGACTATGGAGTAGTGACAGTATATTTCCTGGATGTATTCATTGCATATCTGGAAACATTATTTCTAGTGAAATATTTTACACATATAAAAATTTAGAAAGAATGAAATAATGGATACTATGTGGCTTCTACCCAAATTAAGAAACAAAAATCAGAAACACAGATGAAGTCCCTTGTGTAACTATTCCTGAGACATCTCAATGAGTTCATACTTGTCTTTAAAAGCCGAGGTGGGCTATCTTCTTATAGGACCTTAGCACTTGCAGGGTCCTGGATGAATTAGGACTGTGATGGGTGAAGGGGCTATGAATAAGGAGGGTTGGTTCTCCAAATACCTAGCTAGGGGAACCTCTCCCCTTTAAAATGGAGTCTTGTTCTTACAGTTCAAAACTTGGAGTCAGGAGACCTCCTGCCTAATACCCAAGCTTGGGACTTGATTTCTCTGTGAGGCTGAGAGGGTTTGGAATAACTCAGGGCAGAAATAAGAGCATAAAGGAGCACTTAGTTACCCCCTGAGCAGGTCTAAGATGCTTATCTATGTTAGAAAATAGGAACTTTCAAAAGGAACAATTGTCTCTTGAAGAAACTGTCAGTGGAAAAGCTTTTAAAAATAATTTCCTTGCGAAATGCATAATGCTCTTATGCATAACTCTTGGCTACTGATGTTTAGCAGCCTCTTCCATTTGTATGAGCTCTGGAATATGAAACATTTCTTGTGAAGACTCAGAAAATAGCTTGCTTATCACATTGTGCCTGTCAGCTGCATTGTGGGTGCCAGCCCTGGCACAGTGGCGCTGTGGGCAAGGCTAGCTCTGGGTGAAATGTGTGTGCTGCTGAGATCAGAGGCTTTAGAAGTCCTGGTGCCTGAGGGTTTAAAAAGGAGCAGATGGGTTAGCAGGATCTTTCTTTCCAGCAATCTGCCTGCCTTTCACCCCCAGACCTCTGGTGGGAGAATAGTTCTCTTAGGTCCTCTGGGCTGGGAAGAGCTTGCCTGGGAGGTTCCACTGGAGGGTAACAATGATCCCAGATAACACTCATCTCCCATTTTTGGCTGTTGTAATTGGCAGCAAGGGTATGGCTGGAGGGTTCCAGAAACATTCATTAGGTCTGAGGACCAAGAGTAGGTTTGATTATTTGGCTAAATTCCCCTAAAATTATGGTGAGAATAATAGCATCCTACTATTATTGAGCACTTACTATATAAGTACACATGTATTGAGAATTTTCTCTTTCCTTATACATTATATTGATTCTTATACCAAACCCTATTAGGCAGGTTTATTATTCCCCACTTCAGAAATGAAGAAGAGGCTAAATAACTTGCCAAGGACCACACAGCCTAGAAGTAGCAGGGCTGTGGTTTGAATGTAGGTCATTTGGCTTCAAAGTTTATGCTGTTTTCACTTTGCCAATGATCCCCTAGTAAGTGTGCATAAGAAAAGTCAGGGACCTGGTCCCTATCCTTTTGGGATTCTGATTTAGTAGGTATGAAGTGGAGCTGCATTTTTAACGTACATTTTAAACACCCTCCCAGGTAATTTTGATGCAGGTGAAGTACTGTCTTAGTCCTTTTGTGCTGTTATAACAAAATACGACAGACTGGGTAATTTATAAATGATAAACATTTAATTTTCGTGGTTCTAGAGGCTGGGAAGTTCAAGATCAAGATCTGGCAGGTTTGGTGTCTGGTGAGGACTGTTCTCTGCTTCCAAGATGATACCTTGTTGCTGCATCCTCCACAGGGGATGAATGCTGGTACCTCACATGGTGGAAGGGACAGAAGCAGGGAGGGGGGAGAGAGAGAGAGAGAGAAGGAGAGAAAGAGAGAGGTCTCTCTTCAACCTGGAGCCTTTTTATTAGGGTGCTAATCCATTCATGAGGATGGAGCCCTTATGACTTAGTTTCCTCCCAAAAGCCATACCTCTTAATACTGTTACATTGGGGATTAAGTTTTGATATGAATTTTGGAGGGGACACCATCATTCAAACCATAGCAAGTACCATTGCTAGAGATTAAGTGTTTATGTCCCCCCAAAATTCATATGTTAAAACCCAATCCCCAATGTGGTAGTATTAGGAGGTGGGGACTTTGGGAGGTAGTTAGGTCATGAGGGTGAAATCTTCATAAAAGAGACCACAGATTAGTCTAATTAGACTAATGGTAGAATTAGTGCCCTTATAAAAGAGACCCCAGATAGCTCCCTCACCCCTTCTGCCACATGCCAACATGGTGAGAAGATGGCTATCTATGAACCAGGAAGCCCTCATCAGATACTGGATCTGCTGGTGCCTGATCTTGGCCTTCCTAGCCTCTAGAACTATGAGAAATAAATTTCTGTTGTTTATAAGCCACTCAGTCTATGGTATTCTGTTATAGCAGTCTGAATGGACCAAGACAACCATACTTTGAGAAACACTGGAATGTGGCTATCCCAATGGCCAAGACATTTTCTGGGCATCTGTAGCCATGCAGGAGCAGAGAAGCTATCACAGACAGTGGATGTTAATTCACATGGGTTAACTTCCTTGTCTAGGAGATCTGTGAGGGGTAGACTTCAGTGTCCTCAGTGATTTGGGTTCCAGGGTTGGGTTGGCACAAGTGTGTGTCCCCAGCCTGGACCTCTGGGTCTGTTGAAGAGAAGCTTAAAGACCCAGGTGTTTTCTGCAACTTCTCTGCTGTTCATCCAGCAAAAGTTCTGGGTGGGAGCCAGTGAGAACAGGGTTTCTTGGGCCTTCCTGCACCCCATTTGTCTCAGCTTCACATTCATGTATTATAATTGGTTGGAACTAAACTGACTTTGGGCAGGTTACATGACTGTATTTCTTGGTGACATGCTTCCAATGGCACATGCCCCAATCCTTACTGGGGAGCCAGGGGGACAATTTCCACCTTAAAACAAGGCCTGAGAGAAAAAATAGTATAAATCAACCCTCCTGGGTTTGGCCCAAAGTAAATTCTAAATAAATATCAACTGCGTGATTTCTCTATAAGAAATCATTTTAGTAGGTCATAGTCTCCCCAGGCTGTCACCCCAAGCAGGTGGGAAAAGTCAAATTGGCAGGGTCCCCATCTCCCCTCCTTCTGTCCTCCTTTGCTTCATAGCACTAGCCCTTGTTTTCTTCCTCAGTGCTGAGGGTCCTCATGCTCACAGAGGACCCTCCTGGGATGGGGGAGGTGAGGAAGGGAAGAGGTACTCTTTCATGCAGCACCCATATACTAGTTAAGAGGTTCTGGGGTTTCTTGGGTTACATAACAGAATTAGGAAAACTCTCCTCAAATTGAAACACTCAAATTCTGTCAGTTTTCGCCCTGGCACGTAAAAGATATAGCTGTGAAGCCACCTATTGACAAGATCTGGGAGACTTAGAAAACTTCTAGTCAAAGCTGACATGTGTCTAGTTTTCAGAGGACCTTGAGGTCAAAAGATTTGTCTGCTAATTCAAGATGAAATGGCCATGATTTACTGTGCTCTCCTGGAGACATTCACATTTTAAAGGCAAGGGCATGAGAAAAAGAGACAATAATCTAACAAAAGCATTTCAGCAATTCATGGCAAACAAGGTGGTTGGCAGGAAATAATTGGGAAATAAGGCATGTATTTGAGCCATTCAGATCAAAGACCTTGACAGGAGTAGCCTATAACTTATCCTCTTGTGGGCTGCAAATGTCCTGGGACTCTGGGCACAGTTAAGCCTTTCTGGAGTCTCCAGGTGAGGTTGGGCACATTGAATCTGAGCTGAGTCTGTGGACCCTGGCTACTGCGGTCACCTCTGCAGCTATCTGCTAAGGGAGATTCCTGGCTACACAGGGGTGTCCTCCTCAGAGTGGCTTCTCTGTGGCACTCAGGTGATTTGGGTCCCCAGTTGGTCCCTTGGAGGTCATCCAAGAAATTTTCAATGCACTAGAGCAATGGTTCTGAACTGGAGCCAATTTCCCCATGTGCCCTCACCCCCAAGAGAATATTTGACATTGTCTGGAGACATTTCTGGTTGTCATAACCGGGGCTCGGGGTGTGATGTTGCTATTGGCATCTAGTGCGGACAGGCCAGGGATGATGCTACACACCTGGCAGTACACGGGACAGTCCCCCACAGCAAAGAGTTATTCAATCCAAACGTCAGTAGTGCACAAGTGGAGGAACGCTGCACCAGCAGAAGCCTACTGGGAGATAAGCACACATTTCGTGTACCTGGGCAGTGGGGACAGGAGGGTGGCTGCATCCGGGCTGGCGTGGGATTCTGCTTCCTCACTCAGGGGCCTCAGGAGCAGTTTGAGCTCCAGCTGTGACACATAAATCCCATTCGGGGTGGTGGGGGGAAGCAGCCTTGCTTGCCATTTTCCCTTCAAGGATGATAAGGGAAAACTGCATTCCATCTTGTCCCTTTCTCCTTTCCCTTAAGACCCCCTTAAGGAGGGAATGTATCTCTGCTGTCAGGCCTGAATGTCCTGAACCAACTGGAAGGGCTCTGGACAGGCTGGGGTGGCCCTCTCCTGTCCTTATGTTCCTTCCTAGAGAGGGCCCTTAGCCTGCAAGGTTCATGGGGGTAGGAAGGAGGCCAGGTCTGTTTCAGTCATAATTGTGTCCACAGCTTTCAGCACAGGGCTTGACACACACAGGCCACTTATCAAGTATCTGTTGAGCAAATGAATGAAAGGACATGGAGCTTGAATAATTCTTAGGTGTTTCTCACTCCAGACTCTCAGAGCAGCCCCTGGTCAAAGAGGAGACTCTCTGAGGGAGGGAACAGGGGCAGACTCTCGTTTCCCCTCCTGCCAGGCCTGGGTTAGTGCCGAGCCCCTCACTTCATTCAAGGTAACGGGGTGCTTCGCGGGCTTTGTTCTCAGGTGTTTCTGCTCCTGCGTCCTGCTCCCCTACTTCTAGGCAGTTTAAGGTTGATCAAGTGGCTCCCCCTCAGTGAGCTTCTGTTTTCCCATCTGTAACTTCGAAATAATAGCATTTCTCTGCTTAGTTCTTAAAGTTTTAGAGGATTACATAAAATAATGCATGATGCGTGAATATGGCCAAGAGATTTTCCCAAGAATCTTGTAGTTGGAAGGTCAGATAGAAGGGTAAACAAGTAAAAATAGAACAGCATAAGTGTCACGGTAGAACTATCAATGAAATAATATATAAAAAACTTAGCATAATGCCTAGAACTTGAAAGGGAGTCAATAAATATTAGTTCCCTTCTTTCTATGAAAAATACCATGAAAGTGCACAGGAAGGATGGACATGGGAGAAAATCTAGGCGTATATTTTGAGCTATAACAGGAGGAAGTTAGACAAGTTTACATTTGAGGGCCTCTATTTGCTCCACATCGTAGAGGACAATGTCGTTTCCAGTGGGAGGGAAGGAATGGAGCAAGATTGGGACTTGGGAGGGGTGGGGAGAGTTCGGGAAGTTGATGTGGGGAATGGGAAAAGGAATCAAGTGGGAAAGAGGATGTGCATGCTAGACACAGCTAAGATTGAACTTACATATTTTTTTTCTAGAGAAGTACGTGTGGATCCATGGTGGGAAGAGGCAGCCCTCACGCAAGTTCAGCGTATGGGCTGTTATGCGGGCAGGGACGTTGATGGTGCTGGTGAGCGTGCAGGTGAGTTCGTGGGGTCCTGGGCGAATCCAGGAGGAAGGCAGCAGATGAGGAAGAGGAACCAAGGGACCTGGACCGTGAGGAGAGAGGGAGTGGGGGGAAGCAGGGAAACAGAAGGGCAGGACGCTGGGCGCAGACGAGAGTATGGCAGAGTTTACAGTTTTGCAAAGTAGAAGTTCAGGGTGATGAGAGGTTCCGCAGTGAGGCTGGGTGAATGGGTTGCTGAAGGAGAGGTGATGGTTTTTGGAGAAGAAGAGATTGAGGTTCTGAGTACACTGTCTTTGCCCAGGGTGATGCGGGAGGTGAGGTAGACTGAAAAAAGAACCATATGGAAAGTCCTTGCCAACTGTTATGGACTGAATTGTGTCCCCCAAAAAGATAGGTTGAAGTCCCAACCCCCAGTACCTCAGAATGTGACCTTATGTGGCAATAGGGTCATTGCAGGTACAATTAGGTAAATAAAGGTGAGGTTATACCGGAGTAGATGGCCCTGATCCAATATGACTGGTGTCCTTATAAGAGAGAAGGCCATGTAAAGACACAGGGACACACAAGTAGAAGATGGCCATGTGACGACAGAGACAGAGATTAAAGTGATGCATGTGCAAGCCAAGAGATGCCAAGGATTACTGGCAAACATCAGAAGCTGAAAGAGGCAAGGAAGGATTCTCCCCTCCAGGTTTCAGAGGGAACACGGCCCTACTGACACCTGGATTTTAGACTTGAGCCTCCAGAACTATGGGAGGATAGCTTTCTGTTACTTTAAGCCAACTAGTCTATGGTTCTTCGTTACAGCAGCCCTTGGAAACTAACACACCACCCTTCTCCCTTGGCCCAACCCTACCTATCCCTTAAGGGCCGCTCAAACCCAGCTCCACCGGCAAGCCTTGCCTACTCCTCTGGTCACACTGCCCTCTGCCTGCCTTCTCAGAATTCTAAGTGTCCTTAAAGACTGGCACAACTGTGCTTAATCTCAGCATGTAATTTCAATCTGTTTTACGATTTTCTTCAACTTGATTCAAGATTTGTCTTTACCTAAGGTGTAAGCGAATTCCTCACGCTGCCTCAGGCAGTGCTCAGCAGCTAGTAGCTCCTTGCTCACTGCTTGCAAATGTCTTGCCTGCCGTTATGTAATACAGTTTCAACTTGACCCCCTCATCTGGGTCACCTGCAATGTACTTTTCTGGGGCACCACTACCCTGCTGGGGTTTGAATACTGATGGGCTCTCTTGGCTCATTATGGAAGACTATAAAATGTACAATAGTCCAAAAAGTCATAATGTATTTTTTTAGATGAGAACAATTTTTTTTAACCACAAGAACAATTAAAATATAGGCATGCTCAACTTTAAGGAAATTCCCAATACCAACGTACACACACAACTGATCAAATGGTAGGGATGGGAAAAAAGATCTTTTATTAACACAAGGATTTAAAAAAATTTTTCAATTGCCTTTTTCCCTAGTACCTCTCTTTTTTAAAAATTTCAGAACATCCTTTTTTAATAACTAAAAAAATTGGATTTATACAACTCTCTGGGTACATGTATACTGTTTAAAATGAGGTACACTTGTACTGAGAATGAACAAAACTTAGAAAAATGAAGAGGCAGAACCTTTGTAGAAAAGAGCTCTATAAATGAATACATGCAGGTCTGTGCAGGTAATATCTTTGGAAGTTTATGCAAGAAAATGGTCCTAATGATTGAATCTGGGGAGGGGAACCAGAGAACTAGGGGTTGGGGGGAGATTTTTTCCCTTTATACTATTTTGTATTATTTAAATTTTTTAAAAAACCATGTGTGCTTATGAAAGAGAGAGAAAGAGGAAGGAAAGGAGGGAGGGAGGGAAGGAGGAGGGAAGGAAAGGGGGGAGGAAATCAAGGTAGCTGAGACTGAAGGACGTTTAGAAAGCAAAGATAAAGTTCTTAAAAGGATGGATGGTCTAGGCTTGCATATGGGGTGGAAGCCTCACTTGAATGCAGGCAGGGAGAAGTGCGCGAGTGTCTGCACACTCATGCACACACATGCACGTGTGCACGTACCTGTAACGATCGGTATGCTGTGCTCCAAACAGCCATATTCTCATTGGGCTTTTCATGGAGCGAGATGATGTCACTCCTTATGTCAACCCCAGCTGGTCAGGCAGGATTTCTCTGCTCGTCTAACTGCCCTGTGTCTGCATCCCAATCCCTCTTCGTAGGAACCTCAGCCACTCGGCTACTGTGAAAACCACAGGCCACCCCTGGGGCTCTCTCCCCCTGTGACTGTCCTTCTCATGGCGTTTCCCCTGCCCAGATGGCTCACACTGTGCCTTTCTTTCTGTAATGCATTGCATGCAGCAGGTAATGGACTGATAGCATTTTAGAGCTGAAGGGACATGGAAAACAATGGGTTCCAATCTTCCTGAGTCAGATAGGACAGGAGGGAGCTTACCTCAGGTCAAGTGCTCCAGAGAATTTATAAGCTAGTTAAATTGCACAGCTGGGGCTAGGCTCCGGGGCTCTTAACCCCTACCCGGTGCTCTTTCCACAGTATCACAGACTGATATCACATGACACAATTCCGGCTACATCAGAGTGATGGACAGAACAGGGAACCTTGGTGGAAATGTTATGGAGAAGCATGTTTGTGATTCAGACAGCAGCAGAACTGAATTATTGACAAGACTCTCTTGAGAAGATCATTAACTTGAATGTGTTGGCTAACTCCCTTAAAGGAACAGTTTTAGGATGGCTCATGGATTGGTGGTTTGGATTTTAACACTCTCTGGATTGTTCGCGATTCTTCACTGCATCCATCCCAACCAGCCCAATGCCTGACACATGGTAGGCACATCACAAATTTGCGTTGATTTAATGTACTGCTTTATCACTTATTCAGGAGGAAGAAATCTAGTCCCTCATTCAGTTTTACAACCAAACTGAATTCATTTTGAAGAAGAATCCAGATGGAAAGAGGTATCAGAGGACAGAGGAAAGACAGAAACAGAGGCTGTGTGAACCCATCTTCTGGTGTGTGTGCAATGAAAGGAAGAGGAATGGAACTAGACTTAGCCCCAGGCTCTCTGGCCCCCAGTGACACCGGGTGCAGCCTCCTCGGACTGGGTGGTGTGGCACTGTTTGGGGAAAGAATGTGGCTTTGGGGGAGGTGGGTGGACAGACAGCAGGGCTGTGTGTTCTGAGGCAGCTTGTGGGAGAAAGGAACACCAGCTGGGACATGTTACTGTCCAGGAACCAAGAGCATGTGCTGAAAGGCATGAAAATTGGCAAGTATGGAGTGGACACATGTTGGATAAACACAGGGACACAGATGCACCGAGAACTGCAAGAC
This sequence comes from Daubentonia madagascariensis, assembly GCA_023783475.1. Lineage (NCBI taxonomy): Eukaryota > Metazoa > Chordata > Mammalia > Primates > Daubentoniidae > Daubentonia > Daubentonia madagascariensis. The sequence continues at coordinate 11,963,950 of JAKFHU010000901.1, forward strand.
AGTAGGGTTGGCCATCTCCCTCCCTCCTGAGTCCAGAGCAGATGAAGCAAACATACTGTTCCGTGGTGGAGAGTCTAAGAGAGGTTTATAGCCTGGGGTGTCTGTGATGTCATAACCCGAGTTCTTTGGCTATAGAGACTCAGAAATGTCATTTGCTCACCTCAGTAGGAATTTTAGAGAAAACCATTGTCCCTGCCCCAGAGAAATATAAACAAGGAACATAGCAAACTCAGTGTAGGAAGGAAGCTTTTCTGTCTAATTGTATGCCCTTTCCAGGGACTCTTCGAACCAGAGCCTTAAGAAAGCTTTAAGTTCACCTAGTCTAACCCTCATTTTATAAATGAAGACACCGAAATGTGAAGGAAGGATCGGGCATTCCCAGAGTCACAAAACCAGCAGGAGGTGGAAGCAGTAGTCAAAGCCACGCCTTCCCGTTTGAAATTGCATGAACTTCCCAGTCCTGCAGTGACCTCATTACAGCCTCTGCGGGACATCTTGGGGTTCAAGGTCAACCTGTAAACCATTGCAAACATCAGTGCTGTGCTGCAAAGGATGGTCATCAGGGCCTTTAGCAGAATGACAAATCAGGCCATGGTTTCCTTGGGCCCTTTCACTTGATTTTTCCAAGCCCTCTTTCTTGGTGTCTGGTTTCTTCTCATTCCCCTCCTGCCTTGTGTTGTCTCTGGTCTGAACATCCAGTCTACCTGGTTAGCTTTCCTTCCCTTGAAGTGTCAGACACCAAAACACCACTTCTTCCCCTGCAACTTGGGTCATGGGGTCAGAACTTTTATTTCTCCCCAGCAAAGCTGCTCTCCACTACATGGTTGGGTGGATTCTGTGACTTGAGCAATTTATAGGGTCGGATGAATGATTTGCATTTAACCCTACCAGAGTTGAACCTGTTAACCCAGCTGACTCACACACTCATACATTGTCTGCTTTGCTGGTGTCCCTTTCTAATCAGCTCTACTCTTATGTCAGAAGAGCTGGGAGGAAGGAGGCAGCAACTTGGCAAAAGTGATCAACTCCTGATTGTTGTCAATGCCGAGGCAGGGGTAGCGGAGCACATAGCACTAGCCCTTTCATATCCACTGAGTCTCTGGAGTTCCTGGGTTCCCTGTGCCCACGTACTTCATCTTATATACAACTAACATCTAGCGACTCCTGCTGTGAGCAGTGTTCCAGGTAGATGGCTGCAGAAGATGGAATGCAGCCAAGAGAGTGGCCCTACCTCCCTCTCTGTTCAAAGCCCTGGGACAGGCCCACGAGCTCTCTGGGAGAAACCAGACTGGAGCTGGTGACACCGCACAAAGAACATAGGCTAGAATCCAGAGACTTGGATTCTCCAGACCATTGGAGATGTCCTCCTGGGCCCTAGTTAGACCATATGGTCTCTCCACCTCTCACATTCTAGGTTTCTGTAACTCTGGTCTCTGTTTCATATCATAAATTTAAAAAATATTTGAGCCAGCATTTGCCTCTTCCTTTAGTGTTCTTCACAATAGGCTATTCTCATGTGATATTCTTTCTAGATTCAAAAGCTCTGCTTCACTCACATACCAACTACTCAAGTTTGCCATGGTAGCAAAATGCAGCCACAGACAGTACCTGAAGGAATGCATGTGGCTGTGTTCTAATAAAACTATTTATGGGCACTAAAATGTGAGTTTTATGTAATTTTCACATGTCATACAATATTATGCATCTTTAGCTTTTCAAAAAATGACTTAGCTGGGTGTGGTGCCTCACACCTGTTATCCCAGTGTTTTGGGAGGCCAAGACAGGAGGATTGCTCGAGGCCAGGAGTTCAAGACCAGCCTGGGCAACATAGTGAGACCCTGTCTCTCCAAAAAAATTTAAAAATGAGTGTGGTGGCTTATGCCTGTGGTCCCAGCTACTTGGGAGGCTGAGGTGGGAGGATTGCTTGAGGGCAGGAATTCCAGGCTGCAATGATCTATGATTGTGCCACTATACTTCAGCCTGTGAGGCAGGTTCAGCTCTTGGGACCTACAGAAACAGGTAGTGGGCCGAATTTGGCCTATAGTTTGCCAACCCTTGATTTAACCCACAGCAATGGGTACCTGGGTATAATCTCTAGGCACCACCACAGACTGTTAGTTCCTGTCTCTCTGGAAATATTCTCTTTCCTAAGCAGTTTGGACCTGGTCAGGGAGGTCTAATCAATGATAGGAGCTGGAGCTACTTTTGCTGCTGTGGGTTCAGTTGCATCTTAATTTTTCCTAGTTCCTTATAGAACTTGTAGAATTTGTGGAATTATTTTTTTTCCCTCCAGGAACAGCTTGATGCATGTTTTATACTGCTACCATAATAAATTACTGTAAATTTAGTGACATAAAATAACACAAATGTATTATTTCATAGTTCTGTAGGTCAGAAGTCTGGGCTGGCTTAGTTGATTTCTCTGTTCTGGGTTTCATGAGGCTGAAATCAAGGTGTTGGCCAGGTGGGTGCTTATTGGGAGGCTCTGGTAAGAATACTCTTCCAAGAACATTAAGGTTGTAGCAGAATCCAGTTCCTTGTGGTTGTAAGGGTGAGGTCCCTGTTTCCTTCCTGGCCATCAACTGGGGGCTGCTCTTAACTTCTAGAGGCCTCTGGTCCTTCCATGTGGGCCCCTACACCTCGGAGCCAGTAATGGCACAGTGAATCCCTGTCATGCTTTGAATCACTCTGCTTCCACTTCTGTTGCAGTTCTCTGACTGCAGCCAGAGAAAGTTCTCTGCTTTCAAGGACTCATTGTTGGGCTCACCATATCCAGGAGAGTTTCTTAAGGTTCATAACTTTAATTACACCAGCAGAGTCCCTTTGCAATATAATACAACTTATTCATAGGTTCTAGGGATTAGGATGTGGACATCTTTGAGGGGCCATTATTTAGCCTTCAATAGTACAGTTTGAAAACCTAAGCCACTGGACAGAGACACCATGTTTGCCAAACTACCTCTTCTTATGAAGCTATTCATGATTTTCCCAGTTAGAAAAGCCCATTCCCTCTTCTGAATGCCCATAACCATTTGTCTTAAGCATATGTCTAGATATCCGTGCTGGGTTTTGCTTTTTACTGTTTTCCTTCTTCAAGTTACAGCGTCCCCTTTTGTGAAGCAGGGTCACTGTGCACTGGTTACCAACTTGTCTGAGTCTGGTGAGACAGAACACACTCCCATGTGACGAGCTATATGAAATGAATTTATTACTTATGGATAGGCAGCAAGGGACAACTGAAGCCTAGGTTTCATTGTTAGCCAGGTCCCTAAGGCTTGGAAAACTTCCTGGGGGCAGATGGAGTCTTAACAACGCATGCCTCACTTGCACTGCAGATGAAAGACCCTGCAAGGCAGGCTGCCCTGGGTTCTATAGCTCAGAGATTACTTGACTCACTGGGCTAAAGCTTTGAAGGACATCCTGCTTCCAGGGGAGACAGGAGCAAAGTTTAGCTGTCCTAACTCAAGATGTTATGTTCCCTAGAAGGAACAGGAACAAGGCCTGGGCTGTTTCAAGCAGTTTCTTGCTATCTTGGGATATTGTATTCCCAGCACATTCTACAATTATTCTTGAGAACTACAAGCAAGAAAGTGGGGAGAACTGGGTTGGTCCAAGGCCACCCAGAGAACTGTCCTTAATCTTTGCTTCAAGGACTCCTCCCACACTGTGTGTTCACCCTGAGGGGCTGCTATCCCATGACCACAGGGTGGACATGTGGTCCAGCTGAGTTGATCAGAGTTCCCCATTTCCTCAGCATATTGATTAGGCCAGATATTGAATGTGACCCAAGTGAACCAGTTAGAGTCTTCCCTGGAATTGATGTGTGGATGTTGGGAGAAAGAAATTCTATTTCAGCTGTGCTTGTTGATTCAAAGGATATGAATCTGAAGCTTCCAGCAGCCATCTCCGCTGCCATATGGAGAAAGCCATCTGCAAACTGAAACCATGGGGAGGGAAGATGAGAAATATCTATTTTGCTTCATATTGTTTTTCCTGTGCCTAGCACAGTGTGTGGCCCATAATAGCTGTGCAGTGAATATTTGTTGACTGAATGGAATCCTGATGGGTTTGAGGTCCAGTTTCAGATGGGATTGGGGGCAGAGCAAGATGGCTGAATAGAAACCTCCAGCGATTGTCCCTCCACACAAACACCTAATTCAACAACTATCCATGCAAGCAAGCACCTTCAGAAGAACCAAAGATCAGGTAAGCGATCATACTACCTGGTTTTAACATTATATCAAGGAAAGAGGTGCTGAAGAGGGCAGAAAAGACAGCCTGGCATTGCCTATGCCACCCCTCCTGCACCCCTGGCAGTGCCCTGCCAGCAGGCTGAGTGGAGAGAGAATCTGTGTGCGGGGGGAGGGAGAGTAAAGTGATTGTGGGACTTTGCATTGGAACTTAGGGTTGCCCTGGCACAGGGGAAATCTGGCAGAAATCTGCCAGTGCCTGCAGAGGGAGCATTTTAACCAGCCCAGCCAGAGGGAAATCCGCTGCCCTAATACCTGAGTTCCTGCTAGCCCTGCCATTGGCAGAGAAAGAGCATGCTGGGACCTGGACTGAATTCATAAGGCAGTTGGGCCACAAGGACTACAGTCCTTGGGCAATTCCTATGGCTGTGCTGGCTCAGAGCCAATGGACTTGGGGTGCACATGACCCAGTGAGACACCAGCACCTGTGGCCAAGTCAGTGCCTGTGTCACCCCTCCCCCAACTACAGGCAGCCGTGGTTCAGGGAGAGTCTTCTTCTACTTGAGGAAAGGAAGGGAAAGAGCTTAGAGGACTTTGTCTTGCAACTTGGGTACCAGCTCAGCCACAGTAAAATAAAGTATCAAGCAGACTCCTGAGGCCCCTGAGTCCGGGCCTTAGTTCCTGGATGGCATTTCTGGACCCACCCTGGGCCAGAAGGAAATATTCTGCCCTGAAGGGAAGGACCCAGTCCTGACAGGATTCACCACCTGCTGACTAAAGAGCCTTTGAGCTTTGAATAAACATCAGAGGTGGCCAGGCAACAGTCACCACTGGCTTTGGGTGAGACTGGGCTGGCTTTAGGTATGACCTGGCACTGGTGGCCACCAGGGAGGGCTCATGTCACTCCTCCCCCAACTCCAGGACCCCAGCACAGAGTTAGGGAAGAGAGTGAGAGACTTTGCCTGGTAATCCAGGGAATTCTGCTGTATCTTACCCAAGCTCATCAAGGCTGTACCAACCAAGAGTCTGCAAGAATCACAGCATTACTGGGCTTGGGCACCCCCAGTGCTGATATAGCTGCAGTGACCAAAGACTTAGACCACAACACTCAATTCCCTTTGAGTATCTGGAAAGCCCTCTTGAGAAGGATGCGTTCAAACAAACCCAGATTGTGAAGATTAAAATAAGTATCTAACTCTTCAATGTCCGGACATTGATGAATATTCACAAGCATCAAGAACATCCAGGAAGATATGACCTCACCTAATGAACCATGGGGTACCAGTGACCAATCCTGGAGTGATGAAGACATGTGACCTTTCAGACAAAGAATTCAAAATAGCTGTCCTGAAGAAGCTCAATGAACTTTAGGACAACACAGAGAAGGAATTCAGAAACCTATCAGAAAAATTTAACAAAGAGATTGAAGTAATACTACTAATAATAAAACAAGCAGAAATTTTAGAGCTTAAGAATTCAATTGAGTTCCAGTTCTAGTCTCTGAAATTTTGGTTCTTGCAGTTCATCTTTCTATTCCGTGAACTACCCTATTACCTTTTCCAGATAGGGAACTCAATAAGTTGCTTTGCCATATTGAGTTGGGTTTTAATCACTTACAATGGAAAGAATTCTGGATAAGATGGTAATGCATCACAAAAGTACCTATATTCAATTTATGATGCCTCCCCCACTGGACTGTAGCACTTTAAGAGCAGGGACTGGGTCCTGTACATCTGTGTATCTCCCACAGTAATGGGCACTTACTAAATGTTTGAGTTACAAGGCCTTGAGGCACAGTGGTAAGAGAGGCATGTTGTAGGGGAGAAAGAGAGACCACCTGAGCGTGAGAAAGAGCTGGAGATGCAAAATAGGTGCAAAGGAGTCAGTAAAGGAATATGTGCACTCACACATGAAAGTCTGAGCAACAGAAAACTCAGGATAAAGAGGTGGCAAGTTGTGGCTTTTACCCTATTGTCCCTCTTATTGCTGTCTACGTCTGTCTGTCTATCTGTCTGACTGTCTAACCAACAGTAATGGACACTTGGCCATAAGTTCTAGGCACCATCAGTTGGCCTCTGTCTTTCTGGAACTTTTCTCCATCTTGAGCCAATTCATACCAGGTGAGGGAGGCCCCACCAGTGATAGGAACTGGAGTTCCTGTTGTTGCTGTAGGTCTGGTTATGTGCATACTTTGTGCGTTCCCTACCCACCATGCCTACTTCATTCATGGCCTTTCTCCTCTGACTTCCCAAAAGATTCATCCTCACCCAGATCAGCACTTACTGCCTACCATTTTTCTTACCCCTTGGGGGAGAGGAAGGTTTATGAAATTGTTTCTGTGGTTGAGGTGGTGAGAGTGGAAGGCAGGAGAGGAAACCTCTTCTTGGTTTGATGCACTTGACTGGATAGGGCTTCTTCATTCATGCTGTGACGTTGGCTCTAGTGCATGGTGGTTAATAGCTCGACTCCAGCATCACGTCCTACCTCTGCCCTCGCTCTCTGTGAGACCTAGGCTTTAGGATCATTATTTGCACAATGGTTGCAATAGTACTACTGATATCATGGGGTTACTTATGAGGATTAGATAATATAAAACATTATTCCATAACATAAAACATGTAAAGCGCTTATAACAGGGAGTGCTCAATAGACATAAACTATTATTATTTTTATTGTTATACATTATTTTTATTATTCCTTTGCAAAGTGACTGCAGCCATCAGGTTGGCCCAGTTCCTAAATGTTTTGATGTTGACCTAAAGATACACTTCATAACAAGGTGAAGAATAAATCTAAAATTTCTGCTTATTATTATGGACAATTCTGATCCATGGGCTACTTCTGCACAGAGGCTGTGACTGTTAAGGGATAAGGCTTGTGTGTAAATGGAGCTCACATGTGACTCTGACAAGTCATACTGGATTCTGAAAGAAGGATTTCAAGTTCACACAAGAAGGTGTACCAATTCAGGGGGTTTGGGGAAAATTATTACTATCTTAGTTTCTGAGTGCCAAGAAAGAGAATCAAAAGTAATTTTCATTAGGAATTGGGATTTCTGTAGTCCATTGGAGAGAAAGTTTTATCTTCTCTTGTGTATCATGGTCATTTTAAGATGAGTTATTAGCTTTTACATCTCGATCTGATGTCATATATTCCAACTTCATTGCTTTCATTTAATATTCTATCTTACACACATTTCCAATGAGAAATTACAGAATTATTATAGTTGGGGAGGAGATTTCAAGACTTCCGAAGGGTGATCATGAAGGAGGTATAAAAAAATGGGCTTCTGAGATTTTTTTGAAGAGCTTGTAGAATTTTTAGAGTTTTATTTTTTTCTCTAGAGTGGGGTAGATCCAGTTTTGAAAAGTTAGATCACTGGATAGAGGTCTTTGGTCATATTAGTGCCAAGGGATCCCCACTTCTCTGATTTTTCTCAAAAACTCTGCCAATATGACAAATCCTGGGACTTCCCTCTATATCATATTTGTATAGTGTTTTACTTTTCTTTCTAGATTCTATGCTTTTTAAGAGGAGGAAGCACATCTTATACATATACAAGTGCCCATCTTTCCCAATACCTGTGAGTCCTCCAGGTGACAGCACTTGATAAATGGGTGGATTTGTGGAAATTGAACATCACGAAGAGAGTGATTCCAGGATTCCGTACAAGACCACAGTCAAGTCCATGGTGTAGATTTCATGATCTAGATATTCTCTTACTAGCAAAGTGGTCTTGAGCCTCAGTATTCTGATCATCTGGAAACTGTGGGTGATAATATTGACCTAGTAGGGAAGATTAAGGTAACATACGTTGTGAAGTCCGTTGCCTAGCATGAAACAAGCCCCAAGTTACAATAGACTTTAAAATAGCAACCTTTACATCAATATGTTTTTACTGGGGAGGGGTTATAACTTACAAGGTATTTTCAATTTCTCCCCAATTCTCATCAATTCTGGGCAGTCATCTTACATTCTTTGGCGAGTTTGAGGTTTTAATTTGCTCTACTTTCAAAGCAAAATTTAAGTAGCCTTTGCATCATGGAACGTTAGGGTTGGAGAGAAAACTTAAGATTGCCTTAAGCCCTCCTCTTAATGCAGAAACTGAGTCTGGCTTTACTCCAAAGGGAGCAGATGGGCCTGGACCTTTAAGAGAGTAGGATCAGCTAAGTGGAGGACGAGGAGATGGAGATTGTGTAGACTCTAGCAGGAGTTTGGAGGTGATGGTGGGGGAGGTGAGATGGTGGGAGATGATGAGAAAAAGGGAAGTAGGAATTTACTAGGTGAATTTTAGAAATAACAAGACAAGTCTGACTGTGAGCAAGGATGGGAAGATAAAGACAGCCTGCATGTCACAAAGCCGGCACGATGCAAAGCACTTTACTTAACATTCACAATAATTCCATTATGTCCTTGACTCTCTGTCCATTTCACAGATAAGGAAGCAGCTCATAAAAGTTAACTGGCCATTGGTCACATAGTCATATGTGTTCCCATCTATTATTCTGTGAAGACTCACAAAGACGAACAATCAGTGACATTAGATAGGAAGGTTAGGTTGGGGCCATTGTGTCAAGGCTTTGAAGTCAGGCTGAGGATATGGGGTCATCTTAGAGGAGATGGAAACATATTCAAAGTGTTTAGTTTGGGAGGGGGGGAATGAGGTTTATGATACAATAAAAGAGGTGAGTTAAGAAGCTGTAACCTGGCAGCTGGAAGTTCCTCAGCTCATCTTTGAAATACAAGGTTTCCACTTTCCTTCCTGTCAATCCTAATTTGTTTATTAGGCTGTACCCTTTCTCCAAGGGGAATGGGGGAAGGTGGAGTGTCTAAGATGCCGCTGAACCACACTTGCACTTATTATAGGTGTTGTAACGAGGAGCAGGAAGTTTTCCCCCTTGCTGCTGGCAGAACCCAGAGGAGAGCTGGGCATGCTAATGCTTTCTTAGCAACATCAAACAATTGGGCCCAAGATAGCATTATAAACATTCATTCTGAATTTTTCATATCTTTTCCTCTCTAGTTTTATCCCCTCAAGTCATGTACTAACTTAGGGACTGAAAATGTTTTAGTTCACCATCAATTTCCTTACTGTTGAGGAATAGAGGTGAGTCATTGACATTATCACATTATTGCCTGTAATAAGTTCAATGTGAAATGGAATTATGTGACAGGACTTGACAACTGTCTATTGCCTTGAAAATTAACACCTCACCTCCAACTTGGTGTTTATATTTAATAAGTGCTTTACCTCGTCATTTGTCTTTCAGCAGCATTGTTAGCCAGCCCATTGTGCAATGGGAGCAGCTGACTGCCTAATTAGTCATGCACACATCTTGGCATGGGCCACCTTTCCTTTCCACACTATGGGCCTGTTGAGTTCCAGATCCCCTGGCATTGCCCCCTGAACTGCCAAGGTGACCCTTGGAAACATTCTAAGTAGGTAAAAGATGTTGAAAGTGTATTTCTCTTTCTAGTACTTTTAGGATGACCCTCGGGTATCCAGGGATGCCAAACACAAAGCCCCCAGCAGGAATTGCCAAATTCTTGGGACTTTCTTGGCTGCCTTTTGCTCTATTAAAACCTACTCCTCCTTTCTTCCCTTCCATTGCTGCAGGCTCTTGTTCTCAGCTAGGTGACCATAAAGGCAATAAATCAGTCCCCAAAAAATTAATCTCCACTAATCAGTAGGTGAGCTAATGTATTAATCTTACAAAGTAATATAATGTAGGCACCTTGTCTCCATCTCTTCTTCTTCTTATAGAGAAATTAGAGCTTCAAAGAACTTAACAGACTATTCAAATCCAAGCACCAGATGTTCTGATTCAGTAAATCTGGAGTGAGGTTAAGTATATGTACCCAGGAAAAGCTTTAGTTGACTCATACGTGTCACCCTGAGTAAGAAATACTATTCTCATGAAGTAACGACTGTGAAGCTCAAAAGCCACACTGTGGAATGCAGTCACCACTAGCCACATGTGACAATTTAAATTTAAATTAATTAAATTAGAATTAAGTTGAAAATTTAGTGTCTCAGTTATACTAACCACTTTCAAGTACTCATAGCCACATGTGGCTAGTGGCTACCATATTCAACAGCTCAGATATAGAACTTTTCTGTTATCACAGAGAGTTTTATTGGACAGTGCTGCTATAAAGCATAAATCCAGTGTTTCCATTGTTGGTTATTATTTATTCTAAGTGAAGAAACAGCACTTTGGAAAGCAGGGCAGGATGAGGAGGTGGAGGGAGGTTTTAGGACTTGCCTTCCCTGAGGGGGAAAGTACCAATCAAGGAGCCTTTCTGTGGTGCCCAGAATATTAGTCCATTCTGATTCAGTTGTAACTTACAGCTTGACTGTGTTTTCATCAGGTTTTTAGCAACTGGTGTTAATGCCACCTTACAGTGACATGCTAATTCTAGTAAAACCTACATTCTGCTACTCAGGTGTCTAGTTTGCAAAGTATCTTCACGTCCATTGACTTACACAATGCTCACAAAAATTATATGAGTTAGGCAGGAGAGGTAATAGCATTCCCAGTTAAGAGCTTAAGAACAGGAATACTCATTAACAGCAGAATAGTTACATAAATAATTAAGTAGCTATGAAAGGAATTTCTTGGAAATATACCCATTGGTTTGGAGGGATTTCCCCAGGGTAATGTTGATTGAGAAAAGCAGATACAGGAAAGTGTGCATAACATGATGCTGGTTATTTGAATGCTTGCTCTCTGATCCATTCCTTACCCTTTTTCTGTTCTCCTCTGTACTGCAGGGTGGATGACCCCTGAAGATTGTGTTTTCCAGGGTCCTGTGTCAGTTGGTTTCTGGTTGAGTTCAGTCACTACGAGTTATTGGTGGATTATTGTGGGGGTAGAGGAAGAGAGAAGCCAGGGTATCCACTTTGGGCAGCATCTTCAGCAGCAATGTGTCTTCGTGACTCTGAATAGCTTTGCTAGGGTGCCAGCTTCTACCAGGTGACCTCAGCTGCTGGGATGAGATAACATTTCCTCCTTCCTTTACACCTCCAGTCTAGGGCTAGTAGCAGTTCCCTACTCTTGTGAATCTCCAGGCTGCCTCACCGTTCTGTTTGGTTTCTTAGCTCTCCCATCACCAGTATAACACACAACCTGCACTAAATTCTCTCTGTTTGAATATCCTAAGAGTGGTTTCTATTTTTCTGTTTGGGTCCTATCTGACACCAATATCTTTCTGTATAAACAGTGATAATCCATAACAAATGAGACTGTGTGTGGTATATGTGCATGAGTAGGATTGTATGAGCATGGGGAAAACCATAAAAGGCTAAGTACCAGGTTGTTAACATGGAATATGGGGGTCGCTGTGAGTGTCTATAACGTGGAGGGGATGGAAGAGGGGAAGGATGAAGCTAAGCAAACAAAGAAAAAAAGACACTGCACTAAAAACGCATGACATGATAGCATGTATGCATTTATGTAAAATCATGTGTGCTTATGTTTAATACAAGAGATGACAAAACTAATTGGAGAAGGTTACTGACCTGCCCATAGGTCAGTGAGTGGTGGAACTAGAACCTGAAGCTGTATCTTCTGATTTCAAACTTGTGTCCCACATAGTGGCCCAGAACCCAGATTCTGGAGCTGAATCATAAGCGCCCTTGATATTGGCTCCATCACTTGCTGCCTGTGCAGCCTCCGCCTGGTGTCTTTATCACTGAAACCAGGAGAGGGGAGAACGAAAGTGACTACTAAGAGTTATTGAGAGGGTGAAATGAGTTAATATTTTTGAAACAGTACAGTGCTTGGCACAAAGTAGGTTCAATATATGTGTCAATGGGATGCTTTTTCTCTATATCACTTAGTTGTATTAAATCTATCAAGAAAATGTGAATATTGCCCCCACTGTTTTAATTTTGTATTGATACTTTGAGGAACAGGCAGTTGTAAGGTCTGGTCAAAGGGCTTAACTCAATATAAACAAAATAATGTGCCTTTGCTAAGGGACTAAAAAAAGAGAAAGAAAATTGGAATATAAATTACACTTTGGGGAATCTATTTTAGTGATATAAAGGTAAGTGTGGAAACTGCTTTATGTACAAATATGTTTATTGCTGCATTTTCATAATAGCAAAGGGTTGGTAGCCATCTAAATGTCCTACTATGAGGGTTTAATTAAAATAACTGTTAAATGTCTATTTAATGGGACATCATTAACTTGTCCAGTTGCTCAAGGAAGTAGTAATAACATGTTAAGTACTAATGCTATAATGTTATGTGGAAATGCAGAATTTTAAATTATAGACATATTATGATTTTATATATATATATTTATTTCTTTTAGTTCAGAATATTACGGGGGTAGAAATGTTTTGGTTACGTGAATTGCTTTTGATCAGTTTGAGTCAAAGTTATAAGTGTGTCCATCAGCCAGATAGTGTGCACTGCACCCGTCAGGCATGAATTTACCCATCCCCTTCCCCCCCAACTCGTTGATTTCCATTGAATTTTACTACCATATATGCAAATAAGTGTTGATCAATTAGTTCCAATTTAGTAGTGAGTACATGCGGTGTTTGTTTTTTCATTCTTGCGATACTTCACTTAAAAGGATGGTCTCCAGTTCCATCCAGGTTGTTACAAAAAGTATTAATTCAACGTTTTTTTTTAATGGCTGAATAATACTCCATGGTATACATATACCACATTTTATTAATCCACTCATGTATTGATGGGCACTTGGGTTGATCCCACTTCTTTGTGATTGTGAATTGGGCTGCTATAAACATTTGAATGCAAGTGTCTTCTTTATAATATGTCTTTTTTCCTTTAGGTAAATACCCAGTAGTGGAATTCCTGGATCAAATGGTAGGTATACTTTTAGTTCTTTGAGGTATGTCCGTACTACTTTCCATAGAGGTTGTACTAGTTTGTAGTCCCACCAACAGTGTATAAGTGTTCCTTTCTCTCTGCATCCATGCCAGCATCTGTTGTTACGGGACTTTTTGATAAAAGCCATTGTCACTGGAGTTAGGTGACACCTCATTGATGTTTTGATTTGCATTTCCCTGATGACTAGAGATGTTGAGCATTTTTTCATATGTTTATTGGCCATTAGTCTATCTTCTTTAGAAAAGCTTCTGTTCGTATCTTTTGCCCACTTTGTAATAGGGTTGTTTGATGTTTTCTTGCCGATTCACTTGAGTTGTTTGTAGATTCTGGTTGTTAGCCTGTTTTCAGATGTATAGCATGAAAATATTTTGTCCCATTCTGTAGGTTGTCTCTTCACTCAACTGATTGTTTCCTTGCTGTGCAAAAGCTTTTTAAAATTTAATTGGGTCCCATTTATTTATTTTTGTTGTTGCTGTGATTGCCTTTGGGGTCTTCTTCATAAATTCTTTGCCCAAGCTGATATCTAGAAGAGTTTTTCCAACATCTTCTAGAATTCTTATAGTTTCACACCTTAGGTTTAAGTCTGTTATCCATTGTGAATTAATTTTTGTGAGTGGTGAGAGGTGTGGATCCTGTTTCAGTCTTCTGCATGTGACTATCCAATTTTCCCAGCACCATTTATTGAATAGAGATTGTTTTCCCCAGTGTATGTTTTTGTCTGCTTTGCAAAATATTAGATGGTAGTGTGAGGATGGTTTTATGTCTGAGTTCTCTGTTCTGATCCACTGATCTATGCTGTTTTGGTTATGATAGTCTTGTAATATAACTTGAAGTCTGGTAAAGTGATGCCTCCCGATTTGTTCTTTTTGCTTAAGGTTGCTTTGGCTATTCGGGGTCTTTTCTGGTTCCATACAAAGTGTAGAATTATTTTTTCTAGATCTGCAAAAAATGGCATTGGTATTTTAGTGGGGATTGCATTGAATCTGTAAATCACTTTGTGTAGTATAGACATTTTAACAATGTTGATTCTGCCAATCCATGAGCATGATATATTTTTGAATTTGTTTACATCCTCTGTGATTTCCTTCTTCAGTGTTTTGTAGTTCTCCTTGTAGAGGTCTTTCACCTCATTGGTTAAATATATTCCTAGGTATTTTATTTTCTTTGTTGCTATTGTGAAAGGTATTGAGTCTTTGATTTGATTCTCAGCTTGGCTGTTGTGGGTATATAGGAATGCTACTGATTTGTGTGCATTGATTTTGTAACTTGAGACTTTGATGAATTTATTTATCAATTCCAGGAGCTTCTTGGCAGAGTTTTTAGGGTTTTCTAGATATAAGATCATATCATCAGCAAAGGGCAATAGTTTGACCTCGTCTTTCCCTATTTGGATGCCCTGGATTTTCTTCTCTTGACTGATTGCTCTGGCTAGGACTTCTAGCACTATGTTGAACAGAAGTGGTGACAGTGGACAACCTTGTCTGGTTTTAGTTCTAAGTGAGAATGCTTATCAATTTTCCCCCATTCAGTATGAGATTGGCTGTGGGTTTGTCATATATGGCTTTTATCATTTTGAGGTATGTTCCATCTATGCCTATTTTGTTAAGAGTTCTTATCATAAAAGGGTGCTGAGTTTTGTCAAATGCTTTTTTTGTGTCTATTGAGAGGATCATATGGTCTTTGTTTTTGCTTCTATTTATGTGATGAATCACATTTATAGATTTGTATATGTTGAACCATCCCTGCATCTCTGGGATGAAGCCCACTTGATCATGGTGGATTATTTTTTTGATGTGAGGCTGAATTTGGTTTGCTAGGATTTTATTTTATTGAGAATTTTTGCATTGATATTCATAAGGGATATTGGTCCATAGTTTTCTTTTTTTGTTGTGCCCTTTCCTGGCTTTGGTATCAAGGTGATGTTGGCTTCATTGAAGGAGTTGGGAAGGATTCCTTCCTTCTCTATGTTATAAAATAATTTCTGCAGTATAGGTACCAGTTCTTTGTAGGTCTGGTAAAATGTGGCTGTGAAACCATCTGATCTGGGACTTTTTTTGTGGGGGGGGAAGATTTTTTTTATTGCTGCTTCAATTTTGTTACTTAATATTGGTCTGTTCAGGACTTCTATTTCTTCCTGATTGAGCATAAGGAGGTTGTGTGTTTCCAAGAATTTGTCCATTTCCTCAATGTTTTCAAGCTTATTTGCATAGAGATTTTTACAGTATTCAGAGGTGATATTTTGTATTTCCATGGTATCAGTTGTAATATCTCCTTTTCCATTTCTGATTGAGCTTCTTAGGATCCTTTTTTTTTTTTTTTCTGTTTCTGGTTAATCTAGTGAGAGGCCTGTCAATTTTATTTATCTTGTCAAAGAACTAACTTTTTGTTTCATTAATCTTCTGTATAATTCTTTTATTATCGATTTCATTTAGTTCTTCTCTGACCTTGGTTATTTGTTTTCTTCTGCTGGGTTTGGAATTGTTTTGTTCTTCCTTTTCCAATTCCTTGAGATGATTCTCTAGGTTCCTGATTTATGATCTTCCTGCCTTTTGGATGTAGGCATTTATAGCTGAATTTTCCTCTTATGACTGCTTTTGCTGAATCCCACAGATTTTGATGGCTAGTGTCCCTTTTGTCATTTAGTTTGAAGAATCTTTTGATTTCCATCTAAATTTCTTCCTTGACCCAATAATCATTCAGCAGTAGGTTGTTTAATTTCCATGACTTTGTGTAGATTTGAGTGTTTCTGCTGGAATTGATTTCTAATTTTATCCCATTGTGGTCTGAGAAGATACAAGGTATAATTTCTATTTTTTTAAATTTGTTGAGACATGTTTTGTGGTCTAGGATATGATCAATCTTAGAGAATGTTTTGTGAGCTGATGAGAAGAACGTATATTTAGTGGTATTTGGGTAGAATGTTCTGTAAATGTCTGTTAGGCCAATTTGTTCTAGAGCTCCATTTAAGTCCATTGTTTCTTTGTTTATTTTCTGCTTGGAGGATCTGTCCCATTCTTTCAGTGGGCTGTTGAAGTCCCTGGCTATTACAATACTGCTGTTTATCATTTTGTTTAGATCAAGTAGGGTTTGCTTTATGAATCTGGGGGCACTTGTGTTAGGTGCATAAATATTTAAGATTGTTATGTCTTCTTGTTGAAGTCTTCTTTTCTCCAATATATAATGACTATTTTTGTCCTTCTTTACGTTTTGTTGATTTGAAATCTATGTTATCTGGTATGACAATTGCTACACCAGCTTAATTTTGGTTTCCATTTGCATGGAATATTGTTTTCCATCCCTTCACCTTGAGTCTGAATGAGTCCTTGCACGTTATATGTATTTTCTGGAGACAGCAGATACTTGGCTTATATTTTTTATCCATGCAGCCAGCCTATGTCTCTTCAGTGGACAGTTCAAGCCATTCACATTTATTGAAGGAATTGCTAACTGTGGAGGATTTCTGTTCATCCTTGTTGAGTAGAACTTTATTGCTTTGTTTTACCTCAAGCCATTGTGTTATCTGGGCTCTGACCTTTAGCTTTTGGGTGATTTTACACTGGTGGGTGTCTTGTGCTGATCCATGTATAATGAAGTTCTGAGTGCTTCCTGCAAGGCAGGTCTGGTCTTGACAAATTCCCTCAGTGTTTGCTTGTCTGAGAAGGTCTTTATTTCTCCCTCACATAAGAAACTTAGTTTTATAGGATACAAAATTCTAGGCTGGACAGGATTCTGTTTGAGAAGACTGAGAATGGAGCCCCAACCCCTCTGGCTTGTAAGGTCTCAGTTGAGAAGTCTGCAGTTAGTCTGATTGGTTTTCCTTTGTAATTTACCTGTTGCTTTCACCTTATGGCTCATAGGAGGGCCTCTTTTGTGTTCACTTTGCCCAGTCTGATGACTATGTGTCATGGTGACTGCCTCTTCATGATGAATCTCCCAGTGGTCCTTTGAGCTTCTTGTACCTGGGTATCTAGATTTCTAGATTCAGCTTGGGAGAGATAAGGGTGACATGAGTTTTGGCTGGTGAATTAGGCAGGAGCCAGATTATGTAACATCTTGTAGGTCTTGTTAAGTGTTTTGGATTTTATCTCAAGTGAAATAGAAAGCCATTAGTGTGTTTTAAGCAGAGAAATGTTAAGATTTAATATTTAAAAATCATTCTAGCGTGTGCAGGGAAGGGAAACCAGATAGGAAAGTTATTAGTGAACCAGGGGAGACCTGACAGTGGTCACACTAGGATGGTGGCAGTGCAGATGGGTGGGCTCAGGGTTTATATTGAAAGTGAAATCCATGGGATTTGGTCATTGGTTGGATATAAGCATGAAGGGAAAGGCAGGGGCCAAGGATGACTCCCATTTTCTGGCATCAGCCCCTGCATGGATGAAAGGGACATTTACTGGGATGGAAAAGGCTGGAAGAGGAGCCAATTGAGGGCCTGGGGCTGGGAGGATCAAGAGGTCAGTTTTGGACACATTGAGTTGGTGTGCTCATGAGGCATCCAAGTGGAGGTAGCAGTCAGGCAGTTGGAGATTTCTATCTGAAGTCCAGAACAGAGGTCTTGGCTGGTGATACATATTTGAGAGTCTTTGGCATCTAAAGGGTTGTGGGGTGTCTGAAATTGCCAAGAAAGGAAATGATAAGTGAGGAGGGAGGAGGCAGGAGGGCCCAGGTCCCAGCCCTGATTAACTCCAACAACATTCAGATAGAGGAGGGGAAGCAGCCCAAAAGCCTGAGAGGAAGTAGCCAGAAAAGTAGAAGGGAACCTAGGAAAGTGAGTTGTGGAGTCACAGAAGCTGTGAGAAGACAGTTTTCCAGAAAGGAGGACACAGCTGTGTTGAGTGCTGCTGAGAGGGCTAGTGAGATTTTGTCAGTTGTGTGATTATTGACGTGTCTGATGATAGCAGGTTTCGTGGAGTATGGGCAGTGGGTGCTAGATTGGAGAAAGTTGAAGAATGGAGGTAAAATGAGGAATTGGAGATGGGGTATGCAGAAAATTCTTTTGTGAAGCTGGGCTGTGAAGGTAAATAGAGAAGTAAGGCAATCACTGGGGCAAGATTTTCGATTCTTCTTTTTGGCTTCTTTGCTTTTATTTTAAGATGGGAGAGAATAGATCTGGTTTGGACATGGACAGAAAATAGATTGAAGGATCCTTGAAGGAACGAGAGGCAATACTGATTCTATCAGTCTCCAGGAAGGTGGTCACATGGAGACAGACTGGGCCTTTTGAAATGGGAGGGATTGTGACAGGAGGAAGGAAGAGGAAGATGGCTGAAGACAGACAGGCTAGGGGACTTAGAGGTGAGCAGATGCAGGTGTTTCCTTCTAGTGGACATCTGATTTCCTTATGAAGTAAGAGATGAAAGTTTCTGAAAATGCAGAGCTGGGGAATCCATCAGAATTACGAGAGGTGTGAAGAAGGGATATAATAATCATTGTGGGGGATGGGAGAGCAAGCTCCTTATAGAGAGAGTAAGAAAAAAAAAATCCAAACTCTTGAGATTCACTTGTACAAATACTCCCTGTTATTATATACACCAAGATGAATAAGACATGTTTTCTGTCCTCAAGTTGCTCACTGGGGACATGGCCACAAATACTGCACACAATTTAATTGTGGTTGATGCTGAAACAGAAGAAAGCAGAGTGGACTGTGGAAGAAAAGAGAAGCATCTAAACCAGTCTGGACACTCTGGGAGGCACTGGTGTGGTTATGGAAGGGCTTCCAGTGGAGAAGACATTTGAGTGAGCCAAGAATAGAACAGTAAAAGTTAGCCAGGCAAAAATATCTGGAAAGGTGAAAGAACAGGATGGGTATTAGTGAGAAACTCCTCCTGAGAGTTCAACAAGGGTGGAGTCTAATGTGAAGGTGGGGCTGGTGGTAGTAAGTGATGGGGCTGGAGAGTTGGACAGATACCCAATCGTGGAGGCAGTGACTGTGCTAAAGAGCATGGATTGCATTCTGCATGTGTTGGTGAGCCAATGCAGGGGTTTCTGTAGGGTAGCAGTTAGATTTGCCTTCTTGATAGATTACTCTGGCTGTGGTGAAGAGAGAATTGAGGGAGCAAGAGACGTGACTGGGGAGGTCAGTTAGCAAGCTGTGGCAAGAGTCTAGATGAAAGGTCAGACTGGATGGTGACCTAGATCCTGGACTGTCCCTACATCTTTGACTGCTCCCTTGAGATTAAAAGTCCCAGGCAGGAAGTTCCTATTGGTCAGATCTGGGGCATAGAGAGGTAGGCAAATGAGATAAATTGATGCCAGCTTTTGGGAGAAACTCATTGTCTGCCTTCCTGGGAGCTGCGCTTTTAATTCAGCTTCTCCTCAAAACCAAGGCTGGCCCTGGAAAAATTCTGAAGTACGTGGACTTTCTGGTGGGTACCCCATGGTCACCCCGTGGTCACCCCATGGTCACCCCGTGGTCACCAACGAGGTAATCTTGCTATATTCAGTTCCTTACCCTCTACCCCCAATCGAGGAAAGTGGCAGCTGCACAAATTCATTTTGAAGCATTTAGTGACCTACATATTGCCTGTCCTTGGAGTATCTGCTTATTTATTTATTTTTCTAAAGAGCCGCTGAGTCAGAGATAGGATGTTTTATTCTGTAAAACTCTGGGTTCTGGAGTCAAACACATCTGCTGCTGTGAATCTGTGTGACCTAGGGAAAGTTACTTAACTTCTCTAAGCATAGATTTGCTCATCTGCATAGCGGGAAAAGCAACTGTACTCTCCCTGCAGAGGAAAAGCTCAAGTTTAATGCCCACCCTTTATTCCAGGACCAGCTTTTGCTGTGAATCTCTACTTTCTTATTCACTCTGTTGAGTCATGTTGGAAACTCTAGAAAAATCCTGACTTTCCTTTCTCTCTTTCCTTCTTAAGTCTAGCGTACACTTCTGTCCTAAGTAGGGACTAGCCTGTTTACTTTCCTTTGTTCCCTGCTTTGTCTTTCTCAAAACAAATGTGCCCCCCAGAAGTAAGCATCTACAAACCAAAATAAGAGAGAAAGCAAAAATTTCCCAGATGCTGAAAGAAGACCAGCTTCCAATTCAGTGGAACCATTTGCTATGTCCTATGGTGGAGGTCTTTTTACCTATGGGGGATATTACTACTAAACCAACACAGATGAGAGGTATAGGAGAATAAAGAGAGATACCCTCCCAAGTTCACCTTTTAGTTTCTAAACCGGAATCTTCCTACTGTGGGAGAAAGCATTAGGATAGCATTTCATCCTTGAAAGGAATTATCTCCAAGATGGTGGTATGTTTCTTTTACAGGCTAATCTACTGTTTTATAAGGTCAGTTGCTTCTGGACATGGGGTATATGATAAGACCAGTAAATCCTTACATGTACTGTAAATTAATTCCTTGGTCAGAGGCAATGTTGTAGGATATATTGAAGGTGTATAGGCATTCAGTAAGTTCAGGGGTGCTGGTGTTGGCAGAAGGGTGGTGAGCATCATATCCAAGTCTAGAATACATGTCTATTCTGGTGAGAATTCCTCTTCTAGATGGCAGAGGTTCAATGTACCCAAACTGCCACCAGGTGGTAGTCTTGGACACCTGGGTCATGGTACCATATTGGGAACACAGTGTTGGTAGCTGCTGCTGGCAAACTGGGCACTCAAGATTGAAACACTAAAGTGAATTTATATTAGTGTTTTGATAACTTGTAAAAATCTTTTGATAAGGGTAGTAATCTCATTATTACTGATTATTGGGTGTATTCACCCTAGCAGGGCATAGCTCTGGTTTACAATCATTGAGTTTTCTATTAGTCTTTGTCTTTACCAGCCAGAATATTTTTGTGAATATTTATAGTTTCAAAACAGGTTCTTTCTTTTTGGTAGAAAATATTATATTAGTAAAATTGTTTTTTCAATTGACAGAAGCCTTTCCCCACTTCCAGTATCTCACACCAAGACTTTCTGATGCCCACAAAGGAGAGTATCTACCTTCCTATTGCACTCTAGTGTATTTAGTCTTGTTTGTTTTAAGTACTACTCAAGTCATTATCTGTGGAGTTTTTGAAGGACTGTTGTCTTGATTTTCAGTCTTTCTTCACATTATAATAGGTACTATAGAAATTGTAGTAAAGATATTTTAATGATTTGTAGGGACAATGAGACATGATATTTAAATTTAGGACTGTCCTGAAAAATCCAGTATATATAATCACTTCTAAGTATAAACTTAGTTGTGTGACTTTGGGTAAGTCATTTTTGCTTTCTAGGCCTCAGGTGCCTCAACTGTGGTATATGGAAGTTGCTCTATGCCAGTGGTTTCCAGTTCTAATAGATAGAATAACATTGTTAAGTAGCAAATATTTTGAATGTCTCCTTGATATGGTTGAGCATTTTCTTTGTTGTCCTGAAATAAAATTCATATATAAAGTAAACCACAAATACATATAATCCTTAAAAATCTATCCAATATCTTAAGTAGATAGAAAAGAAAAATAGAAAGGAAGTACTTAATCATAAAATGGTATATTTTCAGTATGTAAATGAATGTCATTGGTTATATAAAAAGATAAATAATCACCTGTGTAGAGGTTTGCACCTATTTGCAGAATTACTGCAAATGCGACAGCTACAAATGCAGACGGATTAGGTATGTTGAAAGGTGACTCAAATACTGTGAGAAGTGTTGCTGTTGATAATGTTATTTTGCAAAATGTTTAACATTTCTTTTTTTTAAAAAAAATGTGGCCTATTTATTTCTCAAGAAATGTTCTTGATATCAAGAAATATTTCTTTATCAAGAACATTTCCATATCAAGAACACTCTTTATGAAGAACGTTTCTTGATAAAGTTCTAAACTAATATCAAAGTGCCGTCTTTCTTTTATTTACATGGTAGTTGTATTCCTGACAACCATGCAATGTTATTTTGTATTTTTGTGTATATTAGCAGGGGGCCTATGTTCAGATAATTATTAACAACATTTTTCACCTATATGACATGGGTCTTAAATTTTTTATCCAATTTGATAATGTATAGTTTCATTAGGGTATTTAGACCATTTACATTTAATGTTATTATTGATATGGTTGGGCTTAAATTTACTCTGTTGTTATATATTATCTGTTTTTTCTGTATGTTCTTTGTTTCCTCTTTACTCTTTCTCTTTATTTGGACCTAAGTGAATATAATTTATGGTTACTTTTTGCCTCTTTTGTTGTCTTATTGGCTATACCCCTTTTATGTTTTTTAGGTAGCTTTAGGGTTTATGGTATACATCTATAACCTATCATTGCCTACCTTCAAGTAATGTCATGCTCCTTTACATGCAGCATAACAACCTCATTGCAACATCTTTTCATTTTCCTCTCCTGACCATTGTGCTATTATTGTCTTACATTTTATATATGCAAAACTCCATACCACATTGTTTATTATTTTTGCTTTAAATAGTCAATTATCTTTTAAGGAGATTTTAAAAATAAGGAAAATAATCATTTATGTTTGCTTACAAATTTACCATTTCTAGTGTTCTTCATTCTTTTGTGTAGACTCAGATTTCCATCTTGTGTCATTTTCCTTCTGTCTTGTAGTGTATGTTTGTACATGATGAATTTATTCAACTTTTATATGTCTGGAAAAAAATCTTTATTTCACCTTAATTTTTGAAAGTTATTTTCACTGGGTATAGAATTCTAAGATGGCATTTTTTTCTTTTAGTACTTAAACACTGTTGCTTCACTGATTGCTGGTTTGTATTGTTTCCAATGAGAAGTTGGCTATTATCTTTATCTGTACATAATGCATCTTTTGTCTCTGTTTGCTTTCAAGAATTTCTCATCACTGGTTTTAAGCACTAAGCCTCTGATGTGTTGTGGTGTACTTTTTTTCACATTTCTTTTGCTTGAGGTTTGCCAAGCTTCTTAGGTCTGTGAGGTTTCTGTTTATTTAATTTTGAAAAGTTTCAGCCGTTATTTCTTCAAATATTTTTCTCTCTTTCAATCATATATATATTAGGCTGCTCACTGATACTCTGGTCATTTTTTGTTTCATTTTTTTTTCCCTTCATGCTTCATTTTGGACAGTTTCTATTGTTAGGTCTTCAAGTTCACTAATCTTTTCTTCTTAAGTATCTAAAATGTTAATTTCAACCAGTGTATTTTCATCAGAGTCATTGCATTTTTCATCTCTAAAATTTAAAGTTTTGTCTTTTTAAAAATATCTTCCATGTCTCTAGATAACATGCTCAATCTTTCTTCTGCATTTCTGAGCATATAGAATATAATTACACAATTTACTATTTTTGTTTACTAATTGTGTAGTTCTGTGTCATTTCTGGATCAGTTTCATTGATGGATATTACTCCATATTATGGCCCATCTTTACTTGTTTTTTTGCATGCTTGGAAATTTTATTTAATGCTATCTATTCAGAATTTTACATTATGGGGCTGGAAGTTTTTGTGTTCTTATAAAAATACTTGAACTTTGTTCTAGGATGCAAGTTAAGCTACTTAGAGACAGTTGTTCCTTTCAAGGCTTGCTTTCAACTTTAGTTAGGTGGGACTAGAAAAGCCTTTAGTCTAGGGCTAATTTTATCCCACTACTGAAACAATAATGTGCACTCAAATGCTCCATGAATTACAATCTTTTCCACTCTGGCTGCGTGAAATACATACTAAAGCTTATGTGAGCTTTAAGGGTTGTTTCCTCTGCTTCTTTGGAGGGTTCTTTCCTCAGCATTAGCTAATTTCCTCACAAGCATGCACTGAGCTGAAATCAACTGAAGACTTGACAAGGGACCCTCTGCTTGTCTCTTGAACTCTCTTTGGAAATGCTCCACGTAATAGTCTGGGGCAATCAGAGAGCTTATATTCTTTGTTTACTCTCTTTCAAGGATCACTGTCTTTTGTTGCTTAATGTGTGAAAACTGTTGTTTCATATGTTTCATCCTTGTCTCAGGTGGGAGGGTTAATCTAATTCCTTTTACTTCATCTTGGCTGGAAGCAGAAGTCTTTTTGCTGTCTTTCTGGGTTTTCTGTCAACATAATTACTAATTTTGTTGGAAAATTTAGACAACTTCCTTGTCTTTTTCTATTGTCCATGTAAATTATATAAAATAACTATAAAGTATAAAAAATATATTCCCTGAAAATATGGTAAAACACCTGTAAAACCATTGAGCTTGGCTCTGTGTTTATTTTTGTTTGTTTCATTTTGCTTTTGTTTTCCAGTTTTTATATTGGATGAGATAGGAATAATTTTCTTTCTCATTCTATTTTTTAAAATTATTATTATCCTTTTCAAATAGTCTATTTCTTTTTGTACTGATTTTTGCATTTAATATTTGTCTAGCAATTCAATCTTTGCATCTAGGCTTTCAAAATGATGGTCATGTAGTTATTCATAAATATTTTGATTTTTATTACATCTATATCCTGCAGTTGTATCCCTATTTCTTCTTCAATTTGGTCATTTATATCTTTTATTAGTATTTTCAGAAATTTGTCTATTAGATTTTTTACAAAAAAAATCCCTTTTTTAATGAGCATCATTTTTTTTGTTTTCTTTCAATGTTTGTTCCTTCTCCATTTTTATTATTTCCAATCTTATTTTGTATTATATATACTTCATTACTCTTTATCAAACATTCATTTCACTGTTATTCTTTCCTAAGTATTTTACAACTCCTTTACAATATCCCTCTTATTTAATGGTTTATCTAAAATAATTATTTTTGTTTCCATACATATGGAATAATCCAGCCATTTGTTTTTGTTATTTTTTTCTATTTTTTTTTCTTTTTGGGCAACATAGTCTGTCTTATGATGATCATTTGGAATGAAATGAATTTTCCTTTGTCACTTAATATATATATGATTTTTAAAATCTTTCATAGGTGCTCTAGAAGGATTACATTTTGTATTTTTGAAGGTTATTGTTTAAATATCTATTCATGTGCATTTTTGTCAGCTTGATCTATCATTATTGGACATGAGTGTGTTAAAATCTTCAACTACAATGTATTTTAGATTTAGTATTTTCTTCTGTAATCCATTGTTGCATAATTCATTATAAAATTATATTATTGCCATGTATCTCTTTATGATTGCCTTATCATCTTATAATACTTTTCCTTTTACCATTTGAAAACTTGCTTGGAGTTATTTTAATATTATTTTAAATATTGCCATTCAAGTGTTTTGGTATTTTGTTTGTTTCATATTTGTCTTGTGTCTCTTTAAAAAAATCTTTTCATTTTCAACATCTGTGTGCCCCCCCTTTTGTCTTCTATAAACAATGCTGCATTTTTTCAAAAATCAAATCTGACAATCTCCTTATTTTAGTCATTTAGTTGAATTTAGTCTATTTATTATAATTACCAATGTATTAAGACTTATTTGTGACATTTGTGAGCGTGAGTGTGTCCATTTTCTATTTTTTTGTGCTTACTTATTTTTATTTTTCTATGCTTACTTATTTTTCTATTTTGTTGTCATCTATTGGAAGGAATAAGAATTTTTGTTTGTCTTTTCTTTTTTCTACTAGTGAGAAAAATATATTCTATTTTTGTATTTTTTATTCGTTATTGCTACTCACTAACAGCCATCCCATACACCCATTTTCCCCTATCAATGTCTCAGGGTTATCACTAACAATGTCTTCACCCCAGAGTAAGAACTTTACTGAACTTTCAGCTCTTGTTCTTTTCTCCTTCCCCACATTTCTTGTAGGCATTATCTGGGATTTTATTTCTAGCTGGTTATCAATACATATAATTTTGTAGTTATTTACTTAGATACTTCCTTTCTTTAAACCCATTTGTTTCTATATCCCATTGATTTCCTTTGGATTAATTTCTTTGCTTACTGGAATACTTACAAGGCCTGGTGTGATTGAAAACATCTTTATTTCATCACCCCCCATGTAAATAAATATTTAAAAGTTTTTTTAAACTTTACATATGCAGTTTGACTTTTTAAACTTATTTAATTTTATTTTAAGTTGACAAAAGATAATTATGTATTTATGGGTGTAGTGTGATGTTTTGATATATGTTTACATTGTAAAATAATTAAATCAAGTTAAATAACATATCCATCATCTCACACACTTATCATTTTTTTTTTGTGGTGAGAACATTTAGAATCTACTTTTACAGCAATGAAAGTTATTCTTTATTTTTGTCTGACGGCATTCTGTTGAGAAGAATGATGTTTATTGGGTTCTTATTCTGCTTTTTCCCTCTGTAAACTTTTAGATTTTTCTTTTTTTGATGTTCCTAAATTATGATATACTTGGGTGTGGGTGTGCTTGTTTATTTATTTATTTATGTTTTCAAAAATTTATTATGTATGTTTGGAAGGCATTCTATGATCCCATTTCAATATTTACCATAATTATTTTTAATTATTAGCCAATTTCTTGGTTATTATGTCTTCAAATATTGCCCCTCTGATAGCCTCTTTTTACTGTTCTTATGGGATTTTTATTAAGCTGCTATTGGCACTTCTACTTCTGACTTCATATTTCTTAGCATTGTTTATATTCTTTCTGTCTTTTTATTCCTTCTGATTGTGTGTGTGTGTGTGTCTCCCAGCTTAAAAATTTAATCTTTGGCTTTATCCAGTTTGTCTTTATTTATGTACATTGTACAAGAAGCTTTGGAAGTTCTGAATGAATTACATGGATATAGACAGTCCTTACTGCAGTGGCTGCTACAGCTAGACACTGCTCAAGTGACTTGAATAAGGTTGGCATTTCATCACCTGCCAAGCACCAGCCCTGGAAGATGCCACAAAAGGCATAGTGAGCTAGAGAGACACCCAATTACATTCCAAAGGCTGGGAGAAAGCTGTGAAAAGCTCTTAGTATCCGAAGTTAGTGGGATCTGGTGTAGGGTGGACAGACAGCCTGGGGTGAGAGAGGACCAGGGAGAAGACCAGAAGGCCATAGACTACAGAAGTGTGGGTGATTTCTGAGTATACACTCTCCTTTCACATCACTCTGCATTGACCGGGCAGGGAGCTCCAGTCTCAACCCCTGGATAGGAAGAGCTAAGTTGAGCCTCTCCTCCACAGCCAGGGACAGAATTATGTCTCAGCATCCCTAAAACACAGGGGCTTGGCAAAATAACCTACCTGCTTCAAGCCCTATCCTCCTAAATAGCACTGCCTCAGTGGGGTTAAGGGAGGGTAGTCGGGGAATAGTAGTACCAGCTGGAGGCAGAATGGCTCAAAAACTCAAACCAGTCTTACAAAAGAGATCGGGAAAGTCCCTCAAGTGTGAGCCAGTTAAACATAATGCACAGCCTGCTCAACCCCCAGCCCTGAGGAGAAAAACACAAGCTTGGATCACAGCTTTTAATAGTACATGCACAGCTTTTAATAGTACACAACATGAAAAGCAGAGGCAGCCAGTATTCTCAAGGCCATATAGATAAGCTCACAGTCAAATATCTTGAGGCATTGAGAAGCCTGAGCACTGTATAAGAAAGACAACAAATAGAATGCCCTATATCACAGTAATGATATCTAACTAAACAGCTTGAAAAGAAAGCTAAAACCCCACCATAGTAATATTTCCTGAGAGATAAGACTGGATATTGAAAACATAAAGCAAGATAGGTGGTTGTGATAGGGTGAATAATGCCCCTCCCACCCCTGAAAGATAACTACATCCTAATCCCCAGAACCTGTGAATATGCTAATATGCTACATGGCAAAAGAAACTTGGCAGATGTGATTAAGGTTATGCACAGGGATGGGGAGAGTATCCTGTATTATCCAGGTAAGCCCATTCTAAGCTCGTGAGCCCTTAAAATCAGCTGAAGTTAGTGAGAGAGCCGAGACACGAGAAGCATTCAACAGCTGTTGCTAGCTTTAAAGACAAAGGCAGTCATGAGCCAAGACACGTGGGCAACCTTGATAAGGTAAAAATTATACCCAGCCAACAACCAGCAAGGAAGTAGGGACCTCAGTCCTCCAACCACACTAAACTGAATGTATGAGTCTGGGGGCAGATTCTCTCCCAGGGCCTCCAGTGAGGAACACAGCCCCACTAACACCTTAACTCTAACCCAACCAGCCCTGAGTCAAACTCAGATCCACACAACTGTGAGATAACAAATTTGTTTCACTCAGATTGTGCTAATTTGTTACAGCAGCAGTAAAAATTTATAAAGTGGTCATGAAAATTTATCAAAATAAACAAAGAGTGGCAGAGGATGGGTGACTCAGTTCAAAGCTATTTCTTCACCATATGCCCTACTGCTAAAGTTTTCAAATTGTTGATATGGACACATGCAACCCAAGTGTTAGTAATTTTAAAAATATGAACATTATAGATGAATTAAGAAAAACTTTTCTGTCTGACGAATTGTGCATAGTCCTTACCATGTTTTTCAATTATTGGTGGTAGGAAGTAGCTTTCGATAGCCTGAACAACAGTCTAAAACCCACCACATTTTATAATTTCTAACTTTTCCAATGATTTTACTTCCACTCACTCTCAGGATAACCTTGTAAGGTAGAGACCACAGATGTGATTGTTAACCATTCTACGAATGAAGAAATTGAAGCTTATAGAGTTTTACTGTTTTGCCTCTGGTCACATGGTAAACCAGCAGCAAATAGGGCCCCAACATTGTGTTTCTTTTTAACCAGGTGTTTAAATCTCAGCATAGGCTAGGCTATGCTGAAATAAAAGATAAACTCCCCAATTTTAGTAGTTTAAGAAAATAAAGGCTTACTTCTTAATCACATAAAGTCTGCTGTGAATTAGCAGTCTCCTTCCATCTTATACCTATGCACCTGGAACATTAGACTTTCAAGGTCAATGTGGCAGGGAATAGAGGGATGAAGGAGCCACCAAGCTAATTTTTAAATTTCAATAGATTTAGGGCATACAAGTGGTTTTTGTTACATAGATGAATTATATAGTGGTGAAGTCAGGGCTTTTGGTATATCCGTCACCCAAATAGTGTACGTTGTACCCAGTAGGTAATTTTTGATCCTTTACCTCCCTTCTATCCTCCCACATTCTGAGTCTCCAAAGTCCATTATACCACAGTATATGACCATGTATACCCATTGTTTAGCTTCCATTTATAAGTAAGTACATGTGATATTTGCTTTTCTGTTCTTGAAATACTTCACTTAGGATAATGGCCTCCAGTCCCCTCCAAGTTGCTGCAAAAGACATTATTTCATTCTTTTTTATGGCTGAGTAGTAATTCCATGGTGTGTGTGTGTGTGTGTGTGTGTATAGATAAATACACACAACACATTTTCTTTATCCACTCATCAGTTGATGGGCCCTTATGTTGATTCCATATCTTTGCAATTGTGAATTGTATTGTGATAAACATATAAAGCAGTTTAAAACCATAAAAGCAGGTATCTTTTCAATATAATGACTTCTTTTCCTTTGAATAGATACCCAATAGTGGAATTGCTGGATTGAATGGTAGCTCTACTTTTAGTTCTTTGAGGAATGTCCATAATATTTCCCATAGAGGTTGTACTACTAATTTACATTCCCACCAACAGTGTATAAGCATTGTCTTTTCATTGCATCTGCCCCAACATCTAATGTTTTTTGACTTTTTAATAATGGCCATTCTGACAGGGGTAAGGTGATATCTCATTGTGGTTTTAATTTGCATTTCCCTGATGATTAGTGATGTTGAACATTTTTTCATATCTTTGTTGGCCATTTGTATCTCTTCTTTTGAAAGATGTCTGTCCATGTCTTTTGCCCACTTTTTAATGGGGTTACTTGTTTTTTTCTTACTAAATTGTTTGAGTTCCTTATAGATTCTTGATATTAATCCTTTGTCAGATATGTAGTTTGTGAATACTTTCTCCCATTCTGTAGATTGTCTATTTCTTCTAGAATTTTTATGGTGTCAGGTCTTACATTTAAGTCTCTAATCCATTTTGAGTTAATTTTTGTGTATGGTTTGAGATCGGGTTCCAGTTTCATTCTTCTGCATGTGGCTATCCAATTTTCCCAGCACCATTTATTGATTTGGGCATCCTTTCCCTAGTGTATGTTTTTGATGGATTTGTTGAAGATCAGTTGGTTGTAGGTATATGGTTTTATTTCTGGGTTCTCTATTCTGTTCCATTGATGTATGTGTCTACTTTTATACCATTACATACTGTTTTAGTTACTATAACCTTGTAGTATAATTTGAAGTCAGGTAATGTGATGTCTCCAGATTTGTTCTTTTTGCTTAGGATTGATTTGGCTATTTGGGCTCTTTTTAAATTCCATATGAAATTTAGGATTTTTTTTCTAATTCTGTGAAAAATGACACTGGAATTTTGATGGGAATTGCATTGAATCTTAAATCACTTTGGGCAGTATGGACATTTTAATAATATTGATTCTTCCAATCCATGACCATGGGATGTTTTTCCCTTTGTTTGTGTCATCTGTGATTTCTTTCATTAGTGTTTTGTAGTTCTCCTTGTAGAGATTTTTCACCTCCTCAGTTAAGTATATTCCTAAGTATTTTATTTTATTTTTTTTTGCAGCTATTGTAAATGATATTGAGTTCTTGATTTGATTCTCAGCTTGGCTGTTATTAGTGTATAGAAATGCTACTGATTTGTGTACATTAATTTTGTAACTTGAGACTTTGGTGAATTTATTTATTAATTATAGGAGTCTTTTGATGGGGTCTTTAGGGTTTTCTAGATATAAGATCATATCACTGGCGAACAGTATAGTTTGACTTCCTCTTTTCTGACTTGGATTCCCTTTATTTCTTTTTCTTGCCTGATTATTCTGGCTAGGACTTCTAGTACTATGTTGAATAGAAGTGGTGAAAGTGGGCATCCTTCTCTTGTTCTAGGTCTCAGGGGTAATGCTTTCAACTTTACTCCATTCAGTATGATGTTGGTTGTGGGTTTGTCGTATATGGCTTTTATTATTTTGTGGTATGTTCCTTCTATGCCTAGTTTGTTAAGGGTTTTTATCTTTGCAGTTTCTCACATAAAGAGTGGACTCTATTTCCCCACTCTTGAATTTGGGCTGACTTTGTGGCTGCTTTGACCAGTAGAATGCAGCAGAAGGGACACTGTGGGAGTTATAAGCCTAGGCCTAAGTTGGCTTGCCGGAGAAACATGATCCAGCTGACATTCTCACCAACCACCAGACATGTGAGTGGGGCCACATTAGATAATCCAACTGCAGTTGAGCCACCACATAACTGTAGCCATGTAAGTGACCTCAAGTGAGACCAGTAGAAGAACCATCCAGCTGAGCCCAGTTCAAATTGTTATCCTATAGAATCATGAACAAATAAGTGGTTGTTATTTTTAAGCCATTAAATTTTGGGATGGTATGTTATGCAGCAATTGACAACAGATCAGATGGTGCTACACCTACAAGCCCTCAAGTCAGTGGTTAGGATTTTAAAATGTGTTTTCTCTTTGTTTGAATTTCTTTTCAATTCTTGAAATCTCCAGGCTACACATGTTAGAAATTATAGGAACTGAGTCTCAGAAGTCTCAGAGTTAAAAAAAAAATCAAACTATACTTCCCTTTAAGGATAACTAGATCCTTTATTCACTCAGCTTTCCTTTTATCTACTTTTATGACATCTGAATTGCACTAGGATGTGATTTAATTTGGGGCTTGGAAAAGAATTTACATTGGCATTGAGGGAGTTTTCCTGAGAGATAAACTTTCAAGGAAACACATGTTGTAATTCAAGGGAAAGTATGAGTTTCAACTAGTGTGATTTAAAAAGCAACAGAGTTCAGTCACTGAAGCCTATGCATTAATTTATTCCCCAGACGCTACTGATGATATTTGCCTCTTCTGGGATTAACTCAAGAACCCTATTAGGCAGCAAGAGTATTAGGGTATTCACTACAGATGGGGGTGATGAAAATAGGATTGAATGAAAAAAATTGTTTGACTTATGCTAGTTTCTTAATTATCATAGTTGGGAGAGATATAATGTTCTGCAAAATCACACCAAGGACCTAGACTTTAATGAAGCAAACTTTCCCTTTCCTGTACCAATCCTCAGTGGGTCAGATGGAGAGAACCATTGTTTCCTAACCATTCTGTTCCTGAGTCTCTTTGCATTAAGAGAAGTCTAAATGAGAAACTTGCATCCAGAGAAAGCTACTTATGTGTCCCAAAGCTGACTAAAGCTGTCTTGAATTCCTGAACTACACCAGTGAGTCTGAGCATCCTGGGGAATGATTTGCTAAACTGCTATATTTTCAAAGTTAAGGGGCCTTTGCTGCAGATTGAATCTTGCCTATGAGAGGTAGTCTGAAAAAGAAGCAAGAATTGAAAGGCATCCCTTTTGCTTTTTATCTGCAAAATACTCATTGTATCTAGTGGAGCTTACAATCCAGAATCTTTGACCCTAGGTGACAATTTTCAAAATATATATTTAACCAAGAATAACTATCTTTGCCTGTCTGAAAAGGACTATATTAAATTTATTTTTTAGTGATGTAGTTCACATCTTTTCTACCTAAAAAGTCATGAATGAGAAGAAAGATGTTTACCACAAGAGGATGCTTAGCACTGTATGAAGGAATTGAATGGTAAAAACAGGCGACTTTTTCAAGCCTGAAAGGAGGTTAACAACGGGAGCATCTGAAGCAACAAGAAAGCCTTTCAAGAGCAATCCAACAAGGGGGCTTTGATGTGCTGTTTCTCTGTGCAGGGTGCTAAACCCAGGGCTTCTGTTGACTCCAAAAATAATGAGGCACAGCCCTGTCCTCAAGAGCTTACAATCTACATAGGCATAGAAGACGTAATGCATCTGAAAAGTTAAGAGCAATAGAACAGGCTAAAACAAAACAGCAATAAAAATTCAGGACAGATATGAGACATCAAAACAGTGATAAATGTAAAGGAGTGTATGGTATATACTACATGAACTCAGATGGAGCAGGGTTGTTACAGGCTGGGTGTGGGGCAAGACCCTACATGATATGTTGGAACAGTTTTTAGATCCTGAAGAATGGACAGGATTTTGATAAGCTGAAAGGAATGGAGAAGGAAATCCAGTTTGGAGAGAGACTGGTATATGGGATGACAAAGAAAAGATGCAAGAAAGCACATAACATGAACACATTTTGGAGACAGTGAATAGAAGAGTTTAATTAGAATAAAGGTATGTGTTGGTGGAAGGTTGAGTGATTTAAGCCTGACCATGGAGGCACTTAGTGGTCAAGGTATTTGATCTCTATTCCCTTGGTAATTGGGCCATTATATAAATCTCTGGGTGTCTTAAAACATTTGTTAGGATGTCCAAGACACTAAGAACTATGTGGGGTCTTGATGAACGGACAGGTACTTTCCTAAGAGTTATAAACTGAAATAAGATGCAGCACTCTTTCCACCTTTGGATTAAAAAAAATTATTAGAAGCCCAGCCAATCTATTTAATTGGGATCAGGCTGAAAACCTCTCTATACCAAAATATAAACTTGGTTCTATAATTTAAAGTCAGATTTCTCTTATACAAAACTGGGCATAAAAAATTTAAACACTAATCTTCACCATTTTCTCCCACCTAAACACACTCATGTGTGCACAAATGTAAATATGTGTGCACTCAAATGTGATATTCAAAATATTTAACATTAAGAGAGTAATACAATCATGTCATTATAACACATATATAAATATATGTATTATAAAATATATGTATTATAAAATTGCTTATTGAGTGATTTGAAATAGGTACAAATTATCAAATCATTCTAATAATTTCTAAATAATTTGTTGATAATCAGAAATGGTGATTGTAATCTTTTGTTTGAAATGACTGTCATCCAAAAAATAAAGCCCCAGTCTGAGCCTTGATTTGGTAAGACAAACTACATCAAACTCTTCCAAGACTACTTCACTGAATTGTGCACCATAAGGTCCTTGGTGCCCAGGTGCTTTGTGGCAGCCAGAGGCAAGTAGATGCCTGGCCTGTGGTGTGTGGATCAGTATACACCCGGGTGCCAGGGCTTCTGACGGGGCTTGGACCTGTGTCTTGGCCCCCATTGACAATGTTGCCCCCACTCCACCATTGCCCTGCCACAGATGGCCCTAGAGCAGGAGGCAGAGCCTTTTCATATATGCCAGTCAATGCGAGCCTCATTATCACTAGGGTCATGTTTAATGGCATTGCAGAAGTAGCAGTAGCAGGGCTTCCATTTTCTGAGCAATGGGGGACCTTGCTTCTGTTTTGATTTCAGTAGGAATGATCTTTGCTTATAACGGTGGGCTTAAAAGAACCCCTCCAATTGTAGCAAGAGTGGACTCAGGCACAGGCAGACCTCTACTGTCTTAAGTGTTGACAGACATCCCCACAAAGATGAATGTATAAAATTCTAGCAGTAGAGAGAACATCTGTCTTCCAGGGGAAGAAATTGTAGATTGGATGAGCTTTGGTCTTTTCACTTTAAAAGTGGTCACCATTTCCTCAATTAGGAGACTGTTCAGAATTCACTTACCTAGAAGTGTGTATAGAAAATAGAGTATGAATTTCTGTATGGAATATAGAACTTGAACTAATATCCTGAAGTAATATGCTATCTTCATAAAGTCCTGAGTGAAATAACCGTCTTTGGATATAGTATTATATAAATGCTTGGACCAGATGGATCCTTCTTGCTATAAATTCAAGATCAGATGCTCAGAGAGGTAAATCCAGGTAAGCAGCTTCCATTACAGCATTCCATAACCATGAAATCTGTTATGATCTGGACCCACTAAATATTGTTAATTTCCACACTGGATAATCAAGGATTATGACAGAGGGGTTCAAGTCTTAATATGTATCCTGATTACCAAAGGAGGTTGAGACAAGTACAATTTTTGGGTCTCACCCTTAATCAAAAGCTCTTATTCAGCTCTGGAATCTTCATTTGTAACAAATGCCTGAGGCTTTCTAATGGGCACGTGACTTTACAAACTACACCTTAAGAAACACTGGATTAGGGCTTTATGTTTCAGAAGATCATAACTGTAGATCTTTTGCATGAAGGAGTGAGTGATTAAGGGTGTAGGGTGGAGAGAAGATAAGGATAGTATTCTTGATATCTTGAAATATATGCACTAATGGAAAACATCAATGAGTAGCTTCTCTCTCCCAAGAACTGCCCAAACATGCCACAGTTTTCTAGAAGCTGTGCAAAACAGGAAGCTCCTGTGGTTAATTTCTCACAAATTTACAATCAGATGAAGACAGAGGTCATGACAACAGAGACAGCAGGCTGGAGGGGGTGGTAGTGGGGTGTCATCCTGCCATTCCCTTTACGTCCAGAACTATTATCATTTGTGAATGAAATGAACACACTGGCAATTCTGATTACAGGTCATTAACCAAATAGTTAAATTTAATAAAATCCCAAGACTAGTCCAGACAATTGGTAGCCAATAGAAACTTTCTCATCAAGTTCTTTTGTTATGCTTACTTTTACAACATGCTGATGGATTCAAAGTCAATTATCACACTAGCAAATACTATGCATGGGTCAGAAAAAATGGGCTAGATTTACATGTAGTAACACGGATAGATCCCAAACACAAAAGATGGAGTGAAAAAAGTAAGGGGTAGAATGAGATCAATAGTGAAATACCATTTATGCATATAACATGCACACACTAAATAATGCTACCTATTTTTCAAGGTTGAACATACAACCAAATGAAAGTATGAAAGATAGAATAGGAATATATACATTAAAAAGACTAAAGTGAGTGCTTATGTTGGGGGAAGGGAAAATGAGATTGGAGATGGAGGATAAAGGGGAAAAACAACAAAACAAAACAAAACAAAACAGGGACCTGGCCACAAATCAATGATGATTGTGGATCTTCAGCTGAGATGTGTGATAGAATCAATTCTTAGCCTCTGAGGGGCAAAAAGAAAAGTGTTAACAATTTGGTCCCTGCCCTTATGGAGTTGCAATTTAGTCAGAGTTATATGAATGAAATAAATAAGGAAAGATTATATAATCAAGTGTTAGATGGGAGATACAACTGAGTACTATGATAGCTCAGAGAATAGAGAGAAAAAAGAAAAAAATGACAGTAATTTTTAAGGCAAAAGGCAAAGAAAAAGCAAATATTCTTTGGTGTCTGCTAGTGGTCCTTATAAGCATTTCATTGTATGGCTATTTTAGAAGTCCCTTGTTTTCACCATTTTCTTAATGGTCCATAGGAATTAACACCAGTTTAGATCTTTCAGTCCTATTGGAGTTCCCAAGGACTGTTTTTTTTTTTTTTAACTTATTTCTTTTCCTTATGCATAGGAAATATGATTGGATTTTGCTTAAATGAGGAAAATGTTATTTTAACTTAATTTCATTTATTTCTTCTTATTCATTTTTTTCCACACTGAGTTTTAAAGTGGTCAGGCTCTGTGAAGTCAAGCAATGTTTGCGAAAATTTTCCAATCCCAAAATGTACTCTTCTACCTTGCATTAGTTAAGGTAATGCTAACTGCTGTAGTAGATATACCTCCAGTCTCAGAGGCTTAAAGCTCGCATCACAGAACAGTGATGGTTCTCCTGGACTGCTGGCTCCCCTCCACACAATGAATTCAGGAACCCAAGTTCCTTCAATGTTCTGCCGTTGCCATTTTATACATATAACTCTCAGTTTGCCCTGGGAATCTTCTCTATTTCAGCCAGCTGGAAGGGGAAAAAAGATGAAAGACAGTATTTGGGAAGTTGTAATGGACCAGAGCTGGAAGTAGAAGCACATAACTTGCTATTCCCATCGCATTGGCTGGGACTCTGTCATATGGTGACAGGAAGGCTGGGAAAGGTAATATCTGTAGGCTCAGGCAGGTGACGAGATGGGTCTGCTACATAACTCCCTTCTATTTATTCATTAGCATCAATCTCTCATTCATGGGTGTAGAAAAGAGGAATAATAAAAGTGGCAGGAACTATAATACCTTTGATTTAACTCGATTTAACCAGACATTGGATAAAGTATGTGCCTTTTTAATCTTCTTCACCAACATCCATTGATCACAAAACAAGGAAAACTACATGTGCAGAACAATTGCATGCACTGGAAGGGCTGGCAAGCCTCCACCTGAAAAATGCCCCGGGATGTGGCCAAGAGGGGCAATGACCAGCTTTGTTACTGTGCTCTTCCAGCTGCCTGTTCTGGAATCTTCCTGTCTTGGTTGCATTTTCTAGATTTCACTGCTGACCTGCCTACATCTTTGGGGCTTGCTTGGCCCTTGATGCTCCGGCTGATTTTCTTGGACTGCACTTCTTGATGGTCTGAATTTCTCCGTTAGTTACTTCAGCCCTCGCTGTGCTTGCATAAACTTTCTTTCTAACTTGTCTGAGTACATGGCCAGCCGCTTTCTCTATAAATAAATTCTGGGTTGTGGTATAACGTGGTTAGTATTACTCTGTTGCTATCTTCATCTCAGTGTGACTATGGTCTACTATAGTTGGGATTTCTATGTGAAATCCCCACAAAAGACCTGAATATTTTATCCCATATTCACATGTGTATATTTGCACTTGATGAGAAGGGTGCTGACTCACCCAGATATTTCAAATAAAAATTTAAATTTGAATCATGAAAGGAAGTTTTTCTGGGGACATCTGCTCTAGTGTCTCTGCCACGTGCTTAGGAATTTGCTCATCACATTTGGTAACTGTTCAGAATGTTCTGGAGAGAACTGAGCTGTGCTTTCAACTCAGGCCTAGGAAAGCCAATGTCTCTTAGGATAACCCAGAACTAAAATATGTGCAGTCAGGTAGTATTGTGCCTTAGCAAACTAACACTGCTATAACAAAGTACCATAGATGGGGTGGCTTATAAACAAAAAAAGTTTATTTCTCATAGTTCTGGAGACTGGAAGTCCCAGGTCAGGGTGCCAGCATGGTTGCAGACTGCCATCTTCTCATTGTATCCTCACGTGGCAGAAAGAGAGTGAATTAGTTCTCTGGCCTCTTCTTATAAGGGTACCAATCCTGTTCTTAAGGCTCTACGCTTATGATCTAATTACCTCCTAAAGGCCCTACCTCCTAATACTATCACATTGGGGGTTAGACTTTAGCATATGAATTTGGGGGAGACACAAACATTCGGTCCATAACATATTGATAATATATCTTTTTCTTTCTTAACTCACACATTTATGTACACTGGTCAATAATATATAGTACAATAATTTCTTTGCCTTTGATTTGTAAAGGCCACGGATTGGCAAACTATAGTCTGCAGGCCAAATTTGAACAGCTGCCTGTTTTGATAAATAAAGTTTTATTGAAAAACAGCCATATTCATTCCTTTACATGTTGTCTATGACGGCTTTCATGCTACAACAGCAAAGCTGAGTAGTTGCCACAGAGACTGTAAGGCCCACAAGGCCTATAATAATTACTATCTGGTCCTTTATGGAAAAAGTTTGCTGAACCCTGCTTTAGGCACATAAAGTAAATGCAAATATATTGAAAGTGGTGGGTGTGGGGAGCACTGTCTGGGGGTTGGGCACAATTGTAGCTCTGACTTGGGCAGTGCATAGGCGATATATGTCACCAAAGTGTGTGTACCCCCATAATATTCTGAAATTAAAAAAAAAAAGAAAGCACTTATATAACTCCTGACACAGAATAGATGGCCAATAAATGAGTTTTTAAATTTAATCCCAGACTTCCTTTGCTTACTTTGTCCCTTCTATCTGGAACACTTGAACACTTCAATCATTTATCCAACAAGTAGTCATCATGTGCTTACTATGTGGCAGGTGCTGCTCTTGGTGCTGGGACAAAAACAGGACACACAGAGTCTGTCTTCTTGGAGCTCATATTCCACTGGGGGGGGAGACAACAAAGAGATAAACAAGTAGATGTATAACATGTGTCTTCATGACTCACCTTATGAAAATAACTGAAGCAAGGTACAGGGGTCTCTATCTGCTTAATTCCTCCTCGTACTTTAAGGTCTTGCTCAAGCCCAACTTTCTTCATGAAATAATCCTCATTTGGTCTTTGCCTATTTCCTTTCCTTTTGTCTTGCAGCTCTTTTTATTTCGTACTTTTAAGGCATTTATGCCATTCTACCTTGAATTGGAGTTCTTTGTATACGTATTTTTTTCTCCACCATGGATTGTGAGCCCATTGGTAACAAGAACAATGTGGCAATGTTTTCTTTCTCAACAGCAACTAATACAGTGCCTGACAATTGCTAGGAAATCGGCAAATATCTTGAATTAAACCAGGTATTGATTCTAATACTGAAGGTTTTAGTGCACAACTATCTGATGCGTTCCCCTCACAGTCTCTGGTCTTCCTGGGTTTGTGACCATCAGTGTCCCATCAGTCACTTACAGAGTGAGGGAGTTTCCAACATTTTCAGGAGCTGGGATCCCTTCAGGAATTAACTACACCCCCTCAGGCCCATATGAACCATAAGATTTACCTTTTCTGTTGATATAGAAACTATAAAAAAACTCCTTAATTGTTTACACCCTGAATTTTCCCCAGTAAAGGAAAAAAATCCAGCAAATCAACCAAATAAAAGGGATAGAAGGAAGGAGTTGCACAAGTTGTTACCAAATAGGTAATGAAACAAGAAATTGTTGGCCTTTTTTGCTATTTTGAACCACGCATACACTCCCCACCTCCCCCACCTTAGAGTTCATGCACTAGGCTGTTGGTAGGAAACCAGGTTCCTTTGTTGGAGGGAAACTAGTGTTGGAGGTTGCATTAGTCAGCGATTAAGGATGAGCCAATTTCTCCCATGCGTGGGCTGAATGGGGTTATTCACGAAAGGGCATCTGGGCAGGAAGTGGGGGAGTTGTGGCTAATCAAGCCAGGCTGGCCCCTGAGAGCGGAAGGGAAATCTGTCATCAGAACAAATCAGAACAAATGAGCATCAGCTAGGGTGAGGGAGAAGGCCAAAGGTGCTTGCAGAAGCTGAGTGAGAAGGAAGTCAAGAGTTGCGACCTGTTACAATCAGCACAGTTCTTGGGGCCAAGCCATAGACAGAGCAGCCTATTGGTCATAAGCGTCCTGCGGTGCACTCATCACTGAGCCATCCATGGAAAAGACCCGTCTCTGTGACCCTTGGCCTGGAAGAGGCTAATTTTGTTATTGTCCTCATTTTCTTCAGCACCCTCACTGATGTCCCCCACTAGTTCTCAGTCCTGGGAGGAAAGAGCCAGTATTTGATATGATACCTAATAAAACACAAGATTCCTGGATGCCCTTAGCTTCTATTTCAGGACACTGAAGATCCACCAAAATAGAAAGTCTGGAAATTTATAGCATTTATAAATTGGGGATGAGGCAGCAGCCACCTTGCTGTGGGAACTTGGGCAAGATTCTTTCCTCTGCCTGCAGTGGAAGTCCTCCCTTTGTAATCAGGATGGCTGCATGGATGACCTGAATTTGCTTCCTACTGCACCACAAACATAAATAATCCTATGAAGCAATCGAGGGTTCTGGACTCCTGGAA
Organism: Daubentonia madagascariensis; assembly: GCA_023783475.1. NCBI lineage: Eukaryota > Metazoa > Chordata > Mammalia > Primates > Daubentoniidae > Daubentonia > Daubentonia madagascariensis. Next base: position 12,004,439 of record JAKFHU010000901.1, read on the forward strand.
GCCAGGCTGTGTTCTTGAGGTCCCGCTCTCCAGGACAACCTGCAAGCATCTGGGACAGGTGCACCCCTGAGGCAGATAATGCAGTCAGTGGTTGGGCAGTGGGCTTGTTTGCCCTGTCGGTTTTCACCCCTGTGTATGTAAAGTATGAGGAATGTGTCTCCAGATCAACACATTTGTGCATATCCATCAGTTGAGGCTGTGTGCATTCCTAGGATCCTGTGTCTATTTTTCTAATAAAGTCTATGTTGTACAGCTGAACCAGTAAGAAAAAAATGTGATCTTTGGAAAGTGAAAACAATTCTATACCCATCATTAGTGAACTTGTGGTTGTCTGTAATGATAAGCACAATAAAAATTTCCCTGTAGTAAATATACATAAATTTGTATAATATCAGTGTTACTAATGCAATGGCAGCTTTATTCATTGACCACTTACTATGTGCCTGGCAGTAGGCTAAGAACTTTGAAAGCATAATGTAATGCTTACAATAACACCATGAGGTAACTACTAATATATTCCCATTTTACAGGTGAAGAAAGTGAGGCTTAGTTTAAGTAACTGTCCCAGAGACTCATAGTCAGCAAGAGGCAGAGTCTGTAAACCTGGCTCCATAACCCAGGCTTTCAGTCTCTATATTATAATTGCTGCAGGTCACACAGCTAAAAAGTGAGGGAGTGGAGGCTAAAAACCCAGGCAATCTAACGCTGAGGCCTCATAGTTCACTGCACTATGTTTATATTTTTTGTCTGTGGTTTTACATATTATCACCAGGTGTGCTAAATTGAGTGCTACCTCTTTTTTGTTCTTGGGGACAGATGGGAGTCATAGACAGAGGAGATTCATAGCCCCATTGCTTAGTAGCTATAGACTCTACAGTGTAGATTAGTCATAAGCATTTATGGGGGAATGAAACTTTGTATTGTATTTAGTTGTAGAAATAGTCAGAAGCACTTTTAAAAAATCCACACTTCTTATAAACAACTGCAAGTGGGGATATTGCAATTGTATCTATCTCAAACACTACCAGGTTGCACCAAATTTTTTTAGACTGTGTGTAACAACAGACTCAACTCTAAGTGGGAAAAAACCAAAACAATCAATGGAGATTATTGTCAATTCAGGTCATGTTGTATGACTTTTCAAAGTTATTTTCATATTTCAGGCTAATATACACCAGATGTATACTAAAATAATTTAAGAGCAAGAGCGTTCATCTCTCTTTACATCAAATGTCAGGAAACACAGCAGAGAGGGTTTTTAATTTGTGACAAAAGTTAGAAATAGTCAAACTCACTTTTACTTGAAACATCTTCATCTGTGGGATTAGCCGGCAGATAGATTTTCTGTTTAGCTAGCATAGAGAAGGGGTTTATAAGAAAATATCTGGAACAAAGGAATTTTGGATTCAAGTGAACAGCTTCATAGTTTTCCTTTAATATAAGCAAGATGAACCCAGTTTCTAATTTAATAATTAAGTTTCCATTGTCGAAGAAGTGACTTATATTATCCTATTGCCACGGCACTTGCCAGAAGCTTATTTAACTCAGGTCTTGATTTAAATCTAGAATTCCACAAAATAAATGACAACACAGATCCTGGGCAGATGATGAAGTAAGATTCTTTAGATTCTGGATTCAGGCTATTGACCTTCCACCCCCCTGTTTCTATCTGTACTCTCCTGCTGGAAGGGTACTGAGGCACAGGCCTGTGAAGTAATGGTGCATGTGGTAGCCAGTAGTTTGACAAATGTTTTTGACCAGTTTTCAGATACATAGTAGATTGTACTTCCTGGCTTCCTTGGAGTTTAGTGGGGCCACTTGACCAGTTCTGGCCAATGAGCTATGTTTGGAAGTGCACGTGTCACTTCCTGCTTGGGTATTGTATTGACAGTGTGCCATCCTCTGCAGCCACGGAGGGAAAGCAATGAGCCTTCTATGACTGCTCTGTTAGCTTGATACCTAGAATGGGGGTGTCATGGAAAAGGCATGTAGCATGGAAAAGGATTATGTAGCATGAGCAAGAAATCACCTTTTTTTTGTTTTAAACCATTGAGATATAGAGGTTGTTTGTTACTGTAGCATAAGCCAGCCTATTGGGAGGCCCGTGTTACTTGTAAGAATATTGTATGGAATTGTGTACCAGAATCACCACGATAGTCCTGAAGAACAATAAGGCGAAGGGGTAGGGAGACTTTCCTTTCATATTAAGCTTTATTATGAAGCTGTGGTGATTAAAATAGTGCAGTATTGCTAATGTGATAGATACAATGGCCAATGAAAGAGAAACGAGAGCCCAGAGGCAGCCCCAAGCATATTGGGAAATTCTATGTTTGACATAGGTAGTATTGCAGATCACTGAGAAAAAACAGAATAGTTAAGAAATGGTGCTGGGAAAGTTGGTGTTCCATATGGGAACAAATAGTTTAGCTTCCTATCTCATACACAAAAATCAATTCCCAAGTGTATTAATGAGCTAGATGTGAAAGGCAAAATTTTGAAACTTCATTGGAACTTTTGGTAGGAAAGAATTCTTAATATAGAAAAAAATTGATAAATTAGTATTGCATTAAAATTAAGAAGTCAAAAGCCCCTATCAAAAAGGTCTGAAAAGATAAGTCACACACACAGCAATGCATATAATTTGCAAAGGATTACATATTGGAAAGAAAAATGATAACTGAACAATAATTCAGTTCATGGGCAAAAGATCATAGACATTTCACAGAAGAGGAAACACAAATGACAAATAGATATAAGTAAACTACATCATTAGTTATCAGGAGAATTCAAACTAATTACACATAAAAATGCAAAAATTAAGAAGTCTGCCAAGACCAAACATAGGAGGGAATGTGGATTGATGGGAATTCTCATGTACTCCTTTCAGGAAAGTGTAAGTTGACATAACTACTTTGGAAAACAATTTTTCATTCTATTCTAAAGCTGAAAATTTAATTATTCTAAAACCAAGTAATTTCACTCATAGGTGTTACGAAGAAATACTCTAATATGCATACTAAGACACATGTGGTAACAGTCATAGCAGCGTGGTTGGCGAGAGTAAAACTCCTAAAGCAACCAAAAATGTCCATTGACAGGAATGAAATTACTGAAATTGTGGAGTATCTTTTAAATGGAATCAGTGAAAAATAAATGAACTTAATATTTACTTATGAATAGATCTTTAGAAATAAGACTGAATGAGAAAAAAATGTCATACAGTAGAATAATACATACAGAATTATACCATTTTAAAAAATGCTTAAAAAATGACAATTAAACAATATATTGAGAGGGAAGTTGGAGAATGAGCTGTGGAAGGTGCACATAAAGGTACAATGATTTTATTAATACTCCAGCTCTTAAGTGGGTGATAGGTCCATAGCTGTTCATTTTACTATCCTTCCTCCTTTATGTATGCGTCATATACGCAACAAATCTTAATATTTTCCCCAAAGATCTTATATAGGAAGACTAGTAGTCTTCATTCAAATAAGTGTCCAATGAAGTTTGAATAAAAGATATCTCTTTTCATTGGCAATGTCTTCTAGCAACATGGAAATTCTTCATTCTCTAAGCACCTTTGAACAGTGTTCAAAATTAGAGTTGCCTTTCTCAACATTTTTCATTTCTGACTTCAATGTTCGTGGATGCCTCTGAAATTCTCAAATAGTAAATAACAGAAGGACTTTTTTTCTGGCAACACTTTACTTCCTTCCTTTCTTTGTCTTTTTCTTTTCTTTAATTTCAACTGAATTATTGATAATTTGTTGCTTTATGGGTGTTACTAATTTTTCTTCCTTGGGCATGTATCATCTCTAAGACATTTGACTCTAAAATACTTCTTTTTTGTCAGTGTGAAACAACTTTCTCAAATAATAGCCTGTATTTTTGATATTTTAATTTAACTTTTCAGATAATTCTTTTATGCCTCTGTGTCGGTGCTTGTAATTTCACCGGAACTCCAATAATCACAGTGGCCAACATTTATACAGCACTATTATGTGCCAGATTCTGGTCTGAGTGTTACTTAATTAAATCAGCACTATTATGTGCCAGATTCTGGTCTGAGTGTTACTTAATTAAATCCTCACAAGCCCTCTGATATATCCCCATATTATAGATAAGACAACTGAGGCACAGAAATGTTACAAATCTTGCTCAAGGTCATAAGGGGAAAAGCTGGAATTCAAACCAGGCAGTCTAGTTCCAGATTCCATGATCCTAACTGCCACACCTCAAAGCCTCCTTAATTTTATATCAACCATTTTTTGATCTGAAGCAATAATAACTCTATCCATTGCTTACAATAAAGATTTTTCTGTTGCATATCTTCCAACACACCTGTATGATGCCCATCTGGATGAGATGCATGTCTTTGCCAAGATCATTCCCGGGTATTAGATTTGCTCTACCTGATCCTAGAGTCATGCAAGTATAACAGTATAGCCTGCCAGACTAGTTTGGGGGTACAATTACAGTCTGGTTTCTTTTTAAAAAGTTAATTAATTAAATTTAGATTTTCATCGCATGTGTAATATACTTATGTGATTCAAAATTCTAAATTATAAAAAAGATAATAGAGTGTGAAATAGCTCCCTCCTGCATCCTTCATCCAGTCCCCAGATTCTTTCTCCCATGTAAGCCCCCCTATCAGTTTCTTGAAGCCTGCAAAAAGTATATTTTATGGACAAGCAAATATGTATGTTTAAAAATTACTTTGGATATTAAACATTCATTTTGCATTTAACTTCATGTCACATACTGTGCTAAACACTTTTCATTTAATCTTTCCAACAATTCAGTAAGGTGGGCTTTACTATTGTCTCCATTTTGCAGATAAGGAAACTGAGGTATAGAATCATACAAATGTACAGAACACAGTTGATATTTGGTTCCAGGGTGTCCTTAACCACTATAATCCATTGTCTCTCCATGCTGAATCTTTTTATGTGAAATATATAAAACAAGTCGATTCTTTAAGTTTATATAACCCACATGGGAAAAAATTATCTTCATTTCTCTAGAGAAAATAAGATATGCACTTGTATATTTCTTTTGTAAACATCATTATTGATATATAATTTATATACCATAATATGTATCCCTTTAAAAGGTACAATTTAATGGTTTATGGTATACTCACAGAGTTGTGCCACCATCACCACGCTCTAAATTTAGAACATTTTCATCATGCCAAAAGAAACTTTGTACCTATTAGCAGTCACTCCCCATTGTCTCCCCCTCCACCCCCCATACCTTAGGCAACCACCACTATCTTTTCTGTCTCTATAGATTTACCTATTCTGGACTTTTCACATAAATGGAATCATACAATATATAGCCTTTTGTACTGAGTTATTTCACTTAGTGTCATGTTTTCAAAGTTCATGTTGTAGCCTGTGTATATACTTCATTCCTTTTTTGTGGCTGAATAATATTCCGTTGTATGACTATACTGCATTTTGTTTAACCATTCATCTGTTGATGAACAATTCTGTTATTTCCACTCGTTGGTTATTGTGAATGATGTTTTTATGAATGTTTATGTACAAGTTTTTGTGTGGATGTATGTTTTCATTTCTCTTGGGTATATACCTAGAAGTGGAATTGCTGGGTCATATGGTAACTTTATGTTTAACCTTTCAGAGAATTGCCAGACTCTTTCCCACAGTGACTGCACCATCTTACATTCCCATCGGCAATATATGAGAGTTCCAATTTCTCACCGACACTTTTATTATAGCCACCCTAGTGGGTGTAACGTAGTAACTCATTGTGATTTTGATCTGTATTTCCCTAAAAGACTAAGGATGTTGAACATCTTTTCACATGTTTATTGACCATTTGTATATCTTCTTTGGAGAAATGTCTATCAGAATCCTTTATAATAGTTTTAAAAATATGTTCTGATACTAGATTCTTTATCATAAATATGATTTGCAAATATTTTTACCATTCTGTGGGCTGTCCTTTTGTTTTCTTGATGGTGTCCTTTGAAGAACAAAAATTTTAAATTCTGGTAAAGCCAAATTTGTCCATTTTCTAAAACTTTTGTTTCTTGTGCTTTTGGTGTCATATAGAAGAAACCACTGCCTAATACAAGGTCACGAAGATTTACTCCTATGTATTTTTCTATGAGTTCTGTACTTTTAGCTCATACATTTACATCCATGATCCATTTTCAGTTAATTTTTTGTATATGGTTTAAGGAAGCAGTACAAATTCACTTTTTTTGCATGTGGATATCCAGTTTTCCCAGCATCATTTTTTAAAAAGACTATTCCTTCTCCATTAAATGGCCTTGGTGTCATTGTTAAAAACCAATTATACATAAATGTATGGGTTTATATATAGACTCTCATTCTAATCTATTGACCTATATGTTTATCATTATGCCATTACCACATTACTGTCTTGATTACTGCAGCTGTGTAGTAAGTTTTGAAATCAGGAAGTGTGAATCCTCTAATTTTGCTTTTTTTCAATATTGTTTTGGCTATATTGAGTCATTTGCATTTCCGTAAGAATTTTGGGATTAGTTTGTCAGTTTCTTCAAAAAGGCAACTAGGATTTTGATTAGGATTGCACTGAATCTGTAGATAAACTTCAGAAATATTGCCATTTTAACAACATTAAGTCTTCTAATCAATGAGCATGGGATATCTTTCCACTTATTTAGATTTTTAATTTCTTTGAATAATGTTTTGTAGTTTTCAAAGACTATGTTTTGCCCTTCATTAAATTTATTCCTAAGTATTTTATTATTTTTGATGCCATTGTAAATGGAATTGTTTCTTAATTTCATTTTCAGATTGCTTATTGCTAGTGTATAGAAACACATTTATTTCTGAATTAGTTGAATTTAGTTTGAATTAAATGTTCAATCTCTGATGTGTCCTTCCAGCAGGTAGTTAATGTTTCCATCTTATGGGCTTTTCTCTGTTTCCAATTTTCCAATCAGTTGAAATTCTAGTGCAATGATTGGAGAATCAGGGCAGCCCTGCTGGTGCTTTTATGGCTGCTTATATCTTGTTTGAAGGCTGGTCTTGCATGTTCCAATTGACTTTCATGGACTCTGGAATGATGCTTTTGCTTACCCAGATTCTGCTTGTAGTGCCACATGCTTGATTGCTAGGGCCTTTTTGTTGTTTGCATTTATTTGCATGCTTAGCCATTGCATTTTCAAAGCAGGAATCATGGTGCCAGGTAGTCAAGTTTAGAGGCACTTCTAGCTCCAACCTGGACTAGAACTCTTAGATTCTTCTGTTGGAAATGGACACCAGCACAGTCCTATTGGTGAGTTTACTTTTAAGGTCCTTGAGGTCTCCTCTGGCCAGCAATCCTGATCTACTATAATAGTTTTTTTTTAACTTTGAAATTTGGGGAACAGGTGTTGGGGTCTTTGTTCCTTCCCTCTCAAAAAGCCTCAAGAAAAATCGTTTACCTTGATATACCTTCTCCTGTCACCAGTTATACAGTCCAAGGGCCTGCCTTTGTTAGAACATAAAAATAAAATATGTTATACACACTTCTAGAGCAATGAGTGCCTATTAGATAAGGGAGATCCTTAAAACTCTTTTTTGACTATGGGAGGCTCTTTCCAAGGTGACTTCCTCTACCCAACTAGCCAAAGAAGTGGAGCATGACTTTGGCACCCCTATTAGACAATGTAAGGATTTCCATGTGATAAATCTTTCCATTTCATTTTTTAAGAGACCATCTACTGCATTGGCTCAGTGCTGTTCATAGCCTCCAGAGATGTTTCCTTGAACTTCAAAGTTGTGCTTGTGCATTGAGTATGCTTGTGCATTGAGTGTGACACCGTGGACTAGGAAGTTTGTTCATTCACATTCATTTCTCCTACTGTTAAGTTAAACTCTGTTTCTTTTTCAAAGAGATGGATTATCTCGCCTCTTTTTTTGTTTATTCTGTGTATTCCATCAAATTTTATTTTTTCTTAGTCACAATTAAGAGCAAGGCATTTATTAACAAAAGTTTAGAGAAGATATGCTAAGATAAAGTGTAGAGCAGTTTGAAAGATATTCACTTACTCTAAGTGCACCTGTAGGCAGTGTTAGCTGAGTTACTGCCAACCCTGGTGAGCACACTGGCATTGCTTGCAGAAATTAGTGGTCAACTGTATTAGAATTATGTGAAGCACATTTGCAGTTGGGGAAGGTTTATTGTACTAATTTTGCTACGTTTTTCCCTTCTAGTTACCTTCAAGGTGCATTTACTTCTATTATAATGGTTCTCAGCCAGTCTACTAGAACAAAGAGAAGCCAGCTGAGTGGCATTATAAGAAATTACTTAATTTTTCCTTTGTGAGGAGAGTAGATATTCTGCACATATGATATATGATTATTTATCATTTGATCAATGTCTGTATTGGCTCTAAACAAGCCTCCATTTTCTGGTTAAGATTTAGAAAGAACCAAATAGCAAACACGACAGAGAGTTCACTAGGAAGGACTTAAGTGGTCGAACTTTCTCTGTTGGAGCTTCAATAGGGTACGAGGGGCACAGACCAGGCAGGAAGTGTGCGACCAAACTCTGTGTTGCCTGTGTCTGAGATCCTCCTTCAGGCTAGCTGCTGTGCTAGGCACTTAACGTATGTTGAAAAAGAAAATTGAAGGCCATATTTTTCTTTCTTTTAAAAAATTGTATATATTAAAGTGTACAACATGATGTTTTGATAAACATATACATAATGAAGCAATTGCCATATTTTTCTAATCACAATTTTTCTAGGTCACAATTGTGGCTGAAGTATTGCTACAAATCTCAATAGATTTAAAGAAAATAGGAGAAGAAAAAGAAGACTATTAACCCAAGTGACTATGGGAATGTAAAGCACCAGGCTAGTTCATTACCTTTTGTCTTGAAGACAAGAGAGGTGGTTAAAGAAATCGATTACTTTAAAATGGCAAACAAGAAAGAACTTTAGACAGGTGAGACAAATGTCTTTAAAATTATGTCTATACATATCCTGAATTATTAAATCAAATTTCCCACTATTTATTTGCCGAAAAGGATAAACTCTCCCTTGATGGTCTCCCATTTAAGTACAGATATTCATTGCTGTCTCCTACGGAGTGTAACCCTTAACCACAAGGCAATGATTATTGCAAAACTTTACCTTTTTTGTGAGAAATTTTATTTATTCATTACAAGTTCATGTTGAAGATGTAATTTATTAGAAAATGGTATAGAAATTGAGTTAATTCACCTCAATTTCAATGTACACACTGTGGTGATTAACTCACTGTTTATGACATTCTTAACTTTATTCTGTCATCTCAGTGTGTTAAGGAGCAAGAATTCACTTGTTAGTGAAAAGCATTAATGTCCCATGTTTTGGCTTTTCTTCCTATGCCCCTTTGAGAAAAACAAATTAGTGATTCAAACCGACTCATTTCTAACCACATTGGGAAGTTTGCTTTGATGTCACATGTGTTATTATTTTTAGTCCTCATAAAACCCTTCAGAGGTAATTGACATTATTGGCAGGGAAATATTTCCTGAGAAAGCCGGGGCTTAGAGAGCTTAAGCAACTTGTCCACGGGAATGCAGGAGGCATCAGAGCCAGGAACCAACCCCAGATCTATCTTCCCTAATGGCCCAGCTTTTTTCATGTGCGCTGCTGCCTTTAATAGCTAGAAAATTGTAGCTGTTAAATTATATCTGTTAAAGACCTCTACAGGAAAACTTTCTGTACTCATAATTCCATTTCCAAAGCTATGAGGTTAAAGTGTCCTTTATAAATTGTGAAACCAGCAGCTTAGATTTAAGGCATTCAGGTGGTGGGGATGAAGTTGCCATCGCTTCTGCTACTTGTAGGTGACCTGCAGGATTTGGGGTCTGTTTGTTTACATGGGTGCTTTGGTTCACTGCTGTGTTGGGGCCACCATGAAGGTGGTTGTGCATCAGTAGACAGCATGGCCTATCTAATTCCTGGCAAGAATTCAGAGTTTCCTTGCCAAGTCCTGCTCCTTGGCGTTGCTCCACTCCATCTCTTGGTCCCCAAGCCCACTGCCACTACTTCTATTCATCTACTCACTTTCTCTTGCCTGGACTATTGTCACTTTCCTCACTGATTTTTCTACTCCTAACCTTTCTTTTGTATCTACCTGAAGACCGGTCTTTCTCACACTCAGAACTCATCATGTTATCCCCCTGCTTAAAATCCTTTAATGACTCACCATTGCTTTCAGGATGAAGCACCAGCTCCTTAGGGTACCGTACAAAGTTCTCCTTCAATCTTAGATTGCAATCAATGCCTTGCCATACACATCCTATTCTCCAGACACACCTGAAACACTTGTAGATCTCCAGGTGCATTATATTATTTTACATCTTCATGCCTTTGTTCATGGTTCATCTTCTTCCTGGAATACCTCTGGGCTGATCATTGCCTGCACACCTCTCCACCCTAAGCCCTACACTGTCACAATCGGCCACTGTAGTGGGCATCTGTTCTTCTTTGCCTAGCAGTCCACTTCCTGTAGGATGCTGATCCACTATACTAATGGAATTCTGGTAATGCTGCCAGTCATACCACCTGTTTTATTGACTGCAGGGGTGGGTATGTGACCCCAGGTATTGGCAACGATAGAACCTTCTTGAACATAATGATTGGCCCAGAGTTGGGCATGTGGCCGAAGCCAAGCCAATCAAAGTCTTCCCTGAGATTTTTCATGTGCAAACTAGAGACTTTTCCTGGGATTGACTTGGCTCATATGACTGTCACTGCAGAACCCCTTTTGTCTATCTCCTGCCACATGGAGGAGGCTGAAGAATAAAGTGTATGTTTAGAATAAAACAGAATTGAGGGATGGAGAGAGAGGCCTGGGGGCATTGAATCTCTGAGATCTACTCTTTATTAGGCAGTAGAACTTAGTAAAGTTAATTAACTTCCATAAATTCAGTATCTTTTAATCTATAAAATAGGGAAAATAAAAATAATACTATCTACCTAATAGGGTTCTTATGAAGATTATGTGAAATAATGCATATAAAGTATTTAATACACTGCTTAGCATAGAGTAAATGCTCACTAAATGTTCATAGTGACTGTTGTTATAGGTAAAGTTAGGAGTGTCCTCTTCTTTGTCACCTGTAGTAACCCAGGGGCTTCTCTGTTGGTATTTAGGCCTACTTATCACTGGCTGTGGGCTAATTTTGAGGCCATTTCCTTTTCCCCATTATTCTGTTGGCCCATCTATCAAGCTAATTACCATTTTTAATGACTCATCTTACTCACCTTTACTTCACTTGTTTGAGACATTTAAATAACTTAAATCTTAGTAACAATACTTTGAGAACATTTTCATTTAATTGCAATGATATTAATAAAATATTTAAGCTACTACAGTGCATGAGGAGATGGACCCGTGAAGATGCTTTTTCCATTACTGGAAATCTAATACATTGTAACACAAAATAATTCTGATGGTCTCAAGCACTAAATTACTAAGTGGTTATATTATATTAAGGATATGTGTAACAAGGACACTCTGTATGAAATTCAGCCCACTCAGCACAAATGCTCCAAGAATTTGCAATATTTTTCTCTTATTAACAGACTGGCTTCATATTTTTATGGGAAAATTGATAAACATTCCTTCTTGGTGTCCTCTTAGGATGCATATGAATTGTATTTTAAAGTGGGTACCAGTAACCTTGTTTCATTTCTCTGTCCTGTGTCTCTGACCCAGCTCTTTAAGGAACTGTGGCATCAGCATCTTTCCCATCTTTTCCCTTAGCTTGCCTGAGATCTGAGCAAAATTCCCTCCAAATCCACTGGTGAGGTAGGAGGTGGGGAGACAGAAATGATCTCTGCTATTTCTCTTTAATTTGGGCCTGAGATTGACCTGTTTTTCCTGCCCCCGGGAAACAGTCATTCGAAACACGTAAGAGCAGAGCCAGTGATGGCAAGTCATGGACTATCCCTGGGCAATATGAGGGGACCCGGGTCCTACTCTTGCTTCTACCATTTGCTGTGTAACCTGGGGTAAGTCCCTCCTCCTTTCTGGGTATCATTTTCCTCATCTCTAAAATGGGAAGGTTTGACTAGAGCCTATCTAAGATCCATAACACAGGTGTGATTTCTGGCCTAAAGCTGACTTGAATATTTTAGACTCAATAGGAGTTTGAAGTGCTCACTTTTCCCCCTGTTTAACTCTTTAAAAATATTAGCATTGTTTTACTTGGGCCTTGCAATTTGCAAAGAACAGAAACCCATCAGACTAGTCCGGATATAAAGGGAGGCTACTGAAGCACTGAGATAAACTGTCTTGTGGGCATCCCAGGATAGGAAATGAAGTTCTTCCAGGGCCACAGGGAGACTAGGGAAAGTCAGGAGCTGAACAGACACCTTCCAGTCTCAGGGGGCCTCAGGGTTTCTCAGTGCTGCTTCATTTGGATATGTGCTCCATCCCCCTGCTTCTTTCTGCAGACTGGTTTCTTCTACTTAATTTCGGATGTTTTGCTCCCTCATAATTCTGAGCCATCTTGGCACAATGTCAAGTTGACTAAACTCTATGACCTTTTAGTTCCCATATCCCCTGTTATCCAACTTCCTCAGATTCTTAGAGACCCCTTTCTTCCACAGCCTTGAGAGGGCCCAGTTTGGGTCAGGCGCCCATCCCTGGTCCAGTCAGTGGTGGCCAGGGGTCACGTGGTCCTCAGAGCCACTGCTCACCAGAGCTGTGGACAGGTCGGCTTCTCCAAAGGGGAATAGAGGCAGTAAGACAAGCATGAGCATGCCTGGGGGCTGTGGGGCCTGAGCTAGGCCTTTGTATCATTTGCCAAAATCCATTGGTAAGATTGGGGCTGGGCAGACACTAACGAGCCTCCTAATCCATCAAGCATCAGCAGTCATCTCTGCAGCCCTCACACAGGGGTGAGTGCACGCCCTTCACAATACATGAAGAATGCCTCGCTTAGGGTCTGCCACAGAGTGGGTGCTCCGTAACTGATGGCTCCCTCTCAAAGACTCAATCATTTCGGGGAGACTAAAAAAGACTATTTATCCACTGAAATACAAGAAACATGAGATGGATCATTGGATTTCAAAGAAAGAAGAGCTCACAGGGGGTCAGAGTATGCTGGTCAGGAAAATCTTCTTAGGTTTCTGGTGAGCCTTAAGTGGAGGATAGATTCCTGATAGAATATGGAGAGGGAAGAGTGAATAATACATTCATATTTCAGGAATATAAAAAGGCACAAAAGCCAGATATTGGGATTGGTGGATCAGTGGGTATATGAATTTGGTGAGAGTATAGACATTTTGTGAAGTGAGTAGCAAAAGCCCTACACCAAAGATATAACAGCTCCTTGCTTATTCAGACTCTAAGACGTTTATTGAGCATGGCTTGGCTCAGAAATGCTGTCAACAGAACAGCTGGCCATGAATTCCAGCAGATAAGACTCTCTATGGACTGGTGCTTAGATGCTTTAGAGGCTCTTTAAAAGGTATCCATAATCCCACTTCTCAGAAGGAGGAAGCCTTGAAGACAAGTAGAAGCCTTGGTAGCAGTTGAGGGCTGGCTAATGGGTGTATTAATGACCCACAAGGTGGACTTTAAAGGCCAGGGTTGGTTCCAGCTTGAGACTATTCTGTTGAGATCAAATAGATCATATTGCCAAAAAGCTCTTGAGAATGAAAAGGTGCGTTATAAAGGTGTGTTCTATATTCCCCAGTGTAACACTTACTTATTTCTCCTCCAAGCTTCCTCACCATCTAAAACTCTAGTATTTAGGTTTAAAAGCTTTTTATATTTATGAGTGAGTACATAAGTCACTACCACAGGAATGATAGAGACTTACACGTACAGTACTACTGTTGTGTCATGCCATTGTGCAACACATCAGCCTTGTGTATTAGTTATCCATTGTTATGTAACAAATTGCCCTGAAACTTAGCAGTCTAAAACAACAAACGTTCATTATGTCACAGTTACTAAGAGTGAGGAATCCAGGAATGGCTTAGCTGAGTGGTCCTGGCTCGGGTCTCTAATGAGATTGCTGTTAAGCTTTTGGCCAGGGCAGTGGTCATCAGAAGGCTTGACTGGGGATAAGGGATCTACTTCTGAGCTCACTCACATGGTTGAGTGAGTTTTTGGCAGGTTTCAGTTTCTTGCTGGCTGTTGGCTGGAGACTTCAGTTCCTCACCCTGTAGGCCTCTCATAGGTTGAGTTGCCTGAGTGCTCTTCTGATATGACAGCTGGCTTCCTCCAGATTGAGTGGAGAGAAGGAGGGAGGGAAGGAGAGAGAGAGAGAGAGAGAGGGACAGAGAGAGCGAGAGACAGCCCTTGCAAGTGAGCAAGCATGAGCTTTCAAGCTTGAAGCCACAGCCTTTTTATAACCTAGTTTTAGAAGTGAAATACTTTTCCTTCTGCTGATTGCTAATGGTCACATATCCCAATCCTGGTACAAGGTATGAGGCAGGGATCATTTGGGGCCATCTTGGAGGCTGGCTATCACACCCTGAACCTTTGAGCAAGACAGCTAGCTTCTCTGAGCCTCATTTTATCCTCTGTTTAACGGGAATAAAAGTGCTGGCTAGAAGTGATGACTTCATGGGGTTTTACTGAGGATCTAGTGAAGTGATGGATGAGAAAGCCCTTTGTAAACTGTAAAATGCATTGGATGAAAAATTTGATGGCACAGGAGGAGAGGACTGAAAATCAAAGGCAATGAAGAATTACAGTCCTATAAAGGGAGAAACATGGGCTATCTTAGGCCACAAACCCTTCCCTCCACCACACATACCCTAAGCTCTCCTAGGGCTTGGCAGATTGAGAGCATGTGAAGTTTGGGGTTAGCATGTTTACATTTTTTTTTTTTTTGCATAATAAGCTTTCTGTTTCTAAGAAAAATAGCTGAAGCAACAAGCCACAATACAAGGTTTGAAAAGTTTGAGGACATTAACTTGTTCTCACCATATAATTTGGTAATTAGTCAATTGCCCATGAGTTAAAACCATATGAATTCAATTTTACTGAAATGATGCATAGCTTGGAAAAATATATTTTGGGTTGCACTAAATATAAGGACATTGGACAGTGTGATTGAATAAAAAAATTGTCCTGTGTCCTGAGCTCACAGACCCTCATTCAGGTCACTGTCAAGGCTCATAGGCAACAGGCAAAGTGTTTTGCCCACACACTGGCTGGTATCATTTCCCATTGGCACATGTGGGCCCATCTCTTGACAGCTGTTGCTGCACAGATAGAATTTATAATGGAGATGAAAACCCAATGCTGAGAGTGTAACGTTTGAGGTCACCTGTTGAGCCTGCAACTGGCCTGCACATACTCCTCTGTGCTGCAGCAGAAGGATCCGTTCCTCTTCCCTCTGCCAGTGGGGTTGGCCAGGTGCCATATGACACACACGCTTAAGCAGAACAAAGGAGTACATGTTGAGTCTGGAACAAGGAAAGACATTCCCACACAAAGTGGTAAGTCTAGTGCAGGCTGTGAAGACTCTTTATCTCTTTGCAAGGAAGTGTTTCAAGGCCTGTTCTTATGTAGCCCAGAGGGGGTCGAAAAACTTGTGCACAATGACTGTTTTTCCCAACAACTTTATTCCCTCAGATCAGCTTCCTCAAAGCAGGACACATAGACACGGACAATCTTGGACTCAGATACTCATAGCAGGAAAGGGAGACTTTGTCCCAAGTTCACTTGGAAACTACAGAGGACTATGATTGATCTTGCTTGGTAAAAATGCCCATTCTTGACTCCCTGTCATTTAAAGAAGGCAGTCTCTTGTGGAAGTGGCCCATCCTGTTCCTATAAGGGAGTAGAGGAGGGTAATAATGAGGAGTTATATTCAAAGTGGATTGTAGAGGTCCTTGAATGTCAGGTAAAGAAGTTGGGCTTTTCAGGAGACACGGAGCCATTCAAGATATTTGGTCAGGAAGGTGACACAGTCAGGGCTGGGTTTGGGAAGATTAGGTTGATAGAAATGTGTAAGATTGATTAGAAAGTGGAAGGGGTGGGTAATGGGGAACTAGGTAATTTCACTGAAACAACCATTCTGTTCAAACAACTAAAATAGCTGGAAAGTCTAAAAATCATTTTCTTTTATGTGTCAAAGAATGAAAAAGGCAGTTAGGAACTATCAGCTGAGATCTCAGTAGAGATGAGAAACTAGAGCAATGAGATTATTATCCAAGGCCACTTTGTTCTTGAGGGCATTTGCTGAACTTGCAGTGACATATTCTGTGGGTTGTTTTCCCTTCTGGCTCTCAGCTGAATTTCAGTGTCTCTGCTTTGTATCTTGGGGCTACCAAGCCTGAAAATGACCTCCCTCCCAGACTCCCTTGCCAGCTGAGTTCCAGCTGGGTTCTGGCAATTGGAAACCCTGGCAGAAGACTGAAAGTGGAAGAAAGGGATGAGAATATAAAAATTAAGCTAGGTCAAGGCAGTAAAAATCCATCCTGCCATTCATGAGGCTGGGAAGACAGCCACAGATAAAGCCCTTGATGGGTCCTGGATCTTATTGTTTTTCTCTCTAGTTCCAGAAAGCTGCCAACATGCAAAGTTAATGGGAAACAATATTTCTCTAAGGCTATTCTACAGTTGTTAAGTGTTATAATGCCTTCTTCAAATGACTGCTGATTTCTTACTCAGTGGAGAATGCTTCTTTCTAAAACCATTGATGGTTTGAAATTATATCAGTAAGAATGAAACAGCTCACTTTTGCCTAAAAGATCTTAGCCACTTTGATATAGAGAAGCAACCTTGATATCCAATCCATATGCAGAGTGTCAGATAAGTGGTTTCTAGATGTAATATTCCATGTATGTATCTATTTTTTTTTTAAGAGGCTGTGTCTCCCTCTGTTTCCCAGGCTAGTCTCAAATGTCTAACTTCTGGTCTCAAGTGATCCTCCTGCCTCAGCTTCCCAGAGTGCTGGGATTACAGATGTGAGCCACTGTTCCATATATATCTTAAATTTTTAGTTTCTAAAAAATCAGGACCCTAGATCCACTTTGCAGTCCAGACATGATATTGACCCCTTTACACACAGCCTTGCTTTGCTTTGAGCCTATTCAAACACTGCTTCACGTAAATTTCACCTAAACTCCATCCTTCCCTCAAATCCTGTAGTAACTCTATCTTTCCTGTTGTTTGGTGAGATGCTCTGCGGTTCCTCTGGTGTTTCCCTTGTTGCAACAGCCCAGTAAATCTGACTTTGCAGAAGTATCAGGTTGCCTCTAGTGGTCTTAGGTTGATTGCGCAAGGAGAGGAAGAAACCATTTTTCTACGTCTGACAGTGACTTATTGTAGCCTCAGCTTTGGTGTTGTTTCTGCAGCATCAAGGGGGTTAACTCCTGAGCTTCTGATTCAAAGTGGTGGGTCATTTTCAATAGCAGTGCCAGGAGCAGTGGCAATAATGTGGGTTGGTGGGCTACCCACCAGGGGATAAAGCTGCTTCCTGACCTCTGGGTGACATTCCTTTTTCCTTTTGTTTCTCCAGTTCTTACAACATTTTTACAACCAATTCTCTGATTATAAACGACTAAATTCCCCTCTGCTAGCAATATATAGGGTAGTTTCCTTTTTCTCATTGGTCACTAGCTGATAAAAGATATCTGAACTTCTGAGCTGCACTTTAGCAACTTTCTGGGACGAGAGAGCAAAACAATAAGAATTCAGGACTTGTCAAGGATTTCACCCTGGGAAGCAGGAGTTAATCAGGAATAAAATAGCTCGCACATGCGCCACAGCTGGGCTCCCAGTCCTCTGGGTAGACCACAAAACCTCAAGCCTCTAAATTGCATTAAGATGGTCCTGGACAACTTAAGCCCTCTAGGCTTCTTAAATTAATCAGTTTTAGAAATTCTCAATCTCGTATTCTCAAATACTGCTTTTGCTTCTCTTTTGGGAGTAGTAATTAATTGCAAGTTACATATTCTCATTGCACATTCTATGTCTTTTACCTACTTCTCTGTATTTTCCATTCTTTTGTCTGGTCAGGCTTAAATTTGATAGATTCTTTTAACCTAATTTTCAGTTCAATAATTCGTCAACTGTATCTAAAATTCTTTTGTTATTGCTTTTTGTACCAATTCTAGAATTTTTAGTTTTTTAAAAGATCTATTGTCACTTTTTATGGTCTTTTGTTCTTTGCTGAATTTTTAAAAATTTAGCTTTATCTACATTTTAAATTTCTATACTCTTAATAATATGCTCACAATATATAAATAAAAGTTGATAGAGCTACAATGAGAAATAGACAAATCTGTAATTATAATGGGATATGATAAATCTCTTTCATTAGTTGATAGAAACAGCAGAAAAGTTATTAATAATATGGATGATTTGAAAAGCACAACTAACAAAGCTACTTAATGTCTGTATATAGAAGTCTGCACTAAACAACTGTAGAATGCATATTATTTTTCAAGCCCATATGGAATATTTACAGAAATTGACCACAGATCTACAGATCTATAAGTCCATTTGGAAAGATATATATCAAAGATGTTGGTTCTTCCAAATGTATCTGTAGATTCAGTGCAATTCCAATCAAAATACCAGCCAGGTATTTTCCAGGACCTGACAAACTGGTTCTAAAATTAACTTAAAAATACTAACATTGGAGGACTGAGAATAGTTAAGACACCCATGGATAAAAAAAAAACTTGAGAAAACTTGGCCTACTCAATATCAAGACTTGAAAATTTATAGTGATTAAGATAGTGTGGTATTGGCATTATGAGGACTGAAAAACAGATCAATGGAACAGAAGAGGTGACCTAGATATTTATTGACATATGTATGGACACTTGATTTGTGACAAAGATGACCATAGATGACTGGGAAAAGACCATCTTTTCAATAAATAATGCTAGGATAATTGGGTATTCATTAAAAAAATGAAATAGGACCCTTTTTTCACACCATGTATAAAAAACAACTGTAGGCAGATATAGACCTAAATGTGAGTGGCAAAACATAAAAGCTTTTAAAAGGGAATACAGATGAATACCTTCAAGACTTCAGGGTGTGGAAAAACAAGACTCAAAAAGCTCTAATTATAAAAGAGTGACATATTTGTTTTTTAAAAATATTAACTACTGCTATTTATAGATTTTAATAATTATTGTTTTTAGTTAATATTTTAATTGACAAATTATAATCATAAATTTATGGGGATAATGTGATGTTTTGATATGTGTATACAATATGGAATGATTAAATCAATCTAATCAACATATCTATCACCTCATTCATCATTTTTTTTGTGGTGAGATATTTGGAATTTATTAGTATTTTGAAATATACAGTACATTATTATTAACTATAGTCACCCTACTGTACAATAGATCTCAAAAACTTATTCTTCCTGTGTAATTGAAACTTTTTACCCTTTGACCAAAACCTCCCCATTCCCCCCCATCTCCCTCCTACCCACCACCCCCACAGCCTCTGACAACCACCATTCTACTCTCCACTTCTATGTGTTCAGCTTTTTTAAATTCCACATATAAGTGAGATCATGCAGTATTTGTCTTTCTGTGCCTGGCTTATTTTAACATAATGCCCTCCAGGTTCATTTATGTTGTTGAATATAAAAGGATTTCCTTTTTTAAAGGCTGAATAGTGTTTTACTATGTATATGTAACATATTTTCTCTATCCATTTATTCATTGATTGACACCTAGGTTGACTCCAAATCTTGATTGTTGTAAATAATGCTGCAATGAACATGGGAGTACAGCTATCTTTTAGACACATTGACTTCAATTCATTTGGATATATACCCAGAAGTGTTATTGCTGGAGCATATGGCAGTTCTTCTTTTAGTCTTTTGAGGAACTTCCATACCATTTTCCATAATGGTTGTACTAATTTACATTCCCACCAACAGTGTATAAGGGGTTCCCTTCCCTCCATATTCTGGCCAACACTTGTTATCTTTCATTGTTTTGATAATAGCCATTCTAACAGGTGTGAGGCGATATCTTATTATGGCTTTAATTTACATTTTTTCTGATTATTAGTGATATTGAGCATTTTTTCATGAACCTGTTGGGTATTTGTATGTATTTTTTTGAGAAATGTCTATTCAGGTGCTTTGCCTATTTTTAAATTGGGTTATTTGTTTTCTTGCTATTGAGCTGTTTGAGTTCCTTATATGTTTTGGATATTAACCCCTTATCAGGGTTGATTCAGTTTTTTACTACAATGAATAATACTTCTGTCAGCATGTCTTCCCGTGAACTATTTTTTTCTTTTAACCAAGAGATAAAAGCAAGATATTTTTATTTATCTTAGAAAACACCTAGGAATGGATTGCTGGGTCATGTAATAAGTATATGGATGACTTTATGACATACTGCTATACTGTTTTCCAAAGTAGCTGAATAATTTTGCATTCCCACCAATAATGTATGAGAATTCCAGTTGCTCCATAATTTCACTAACACTTCATATTGTTAGTGTTTTTAACTTTATAAATTCAAGTGGGTGTATAGAATTATTTCAGTGTAATTACAGTTGACTTTTCCCTGATTTGTAATGATGTTGAGCATCTTTTCATGTGCTGATTGGCCATTTGTATATGTTTCTTGGTGAAGTGTCTGTTTAAGACTTCTGCCCATCTTTTTATTGGCTTGTTTGTTTTTCTCATGGTAACTTTCTTAACTCAGAAGGGTCTTGTAATAATACCATTCTGTAGACTAGACAAGATAACACAATCTATCTTAAAAGCACATAGATTTGCATTATTTGGAGGGTATAAATTCTACAATTTTGTTCATTTTAATACATATATGTTTCTTGATTACTAATGATTTACACATTTTATTTTCTATAGTCAACAAATTTTACATGAAATATGAAATATAGTATATCACCACAACCAGAAAACTTTTGTTTCTAGAATTCATTTGTATTTCTCATTTCTCAGTGATTTCTCCTTTTTTCCATTTCATTTAATCTATGGTATATTTTGAGTAAATATTGGTGCATGGTATAGGGTAAGGATTGAAATTCATATTTTTCTATACAGATATGAAGATTTTCCAGTACTGTTTGTTGAAAAAAATCATCTCTTCCTCATTGAACAATTTTGGCATCTTTGTTGAAAATCAATTGACCGTATAAGTAAATGTCTTTTTGTGGAGTCTCTATGCTCCATTAATTATATGTCTATCGTTATGCCAATACTATACTGTTTGATTACAGTAGCTTTATAGTAAGTCATGGAGTAAGTTCTCCAATTTTGTTCTTCTTTTTCGTTGCCTGTTCTCAGTCCTTTGCCTTTTCATATAAATTTTAAAATCAGCTTGTCAGTTTCTTCAAAATTGTTGGCTAGGATTCTAACTGGGATTGCCTTGACTCTGTAGATCAATTTGGGGAAGAATTCCCATCTTAACACTGTTGAGTTTTCCAATCTATAAGCATGGTGTGTTTCTCTTTATTTTCCTTTTGTATTGTTTTATAGTTTTCAGTGTAGAAATCTTCTACATCTCTTGTTAAATTTATTCCTAAGTGTATTATTTAAAAAAATTTATTTTCTAGTTTTCTATTGTTAGTTTATAGAAATATAATGGGTTTTGGTATAATGACTTTATGTCCCATGACTTTGTTAAATTCAGTCATTAGTTCTTTTTTTAAATATTTCTCAGAATTTTTTTAATATACCTGATCATGTTGACTGCCAGTAAAGAACATTTTCATTATTCTTTTCCCTTTATTATGGTTTCATTTGGCTCTTTGTGCCCATTGGCTATATATCTCAGTATAATGTTGAAGAGAAGTGAGCGTGGATGCCCTTCCCTCATTCCTGATCTTGGGTTAAAAGCACTGAGCCTTTCGCCATTGGCCTCCACTGAATATGATGTTGGCTATAGGTTTTTCACAGGTGTCCATAATCAGACAGAGTCTACTCCTTCTGTTCTGAACTATTTGTGAGTTTTATAATGAAGGGGTGTTGAATTTTATAAAATGCTTTTTATTTTTTGATATTGATTAAAATGATAATGTTTTCTCCTTTTTCATAGTAATATGGAGACTTACATTGACTAAGTTTTGAATATTAAACTAATTCTGCATTCCTAGCATAAACCCCACTTGGCTTTATATATATTTTATATATATATTAGACTTTATATAATATATATTACTGTATTTCATTCACCAACATTTTATTAGGATTTTTGTGTGCATGTTTATGAGGAATCTTGAACTATAGTTCTTTTTCTTGTGATGTCTTTGTCTGGTTTTGTATTATGAAAATACTGACCTTATAAAATGAGCTGAAAATCTTTCCTCTTTCTCTAACTTCTGAAAGAGTTTGTGTAGAATGGGGTGTTATTTATTAAATGTTTGATATAAATATCATTAGCACAATCTTGGTCTAGAGTTTTCTCTGTAGGAAGGTTTTAAATTACGAATTCAGTTTTCTTTTGTTGATATAGGGCCATTTAAGTTATCTATTTCATTTTGGATCACTTTTCTCAATTTGTGTCATTAAAAGAATTTGTCCATTTCATCTGAGTTGTCAGATTTGTTGGCCCAAAGAAAATATTCCCTTATTATCCTTCAAATGTCCATAAGCTCTCTAGTTTTATGCCCCTTTTGTTCATTCCTGATATTGGTGATTTGTATCTTTAGTTTTTTCTTGCTTAATCTATTAAGGTTTACCAATTTTATTGATCTTTTCAAAGAACCAGGTTTTGTTTTCACTTTTCTTTTTTATTGTATGTTCATTTTTTATTTTATGGCTTTCTGCTCTTTATTATTTTATTATGTCTATTTACTTTGAGTTTAATTTGCTCTTGTTTTTCTAATTTTATAACATGGGATCTCAGATCACTGATTCTAGATCTTTCTTATTTTTTAATTTAGGAATTTAATGACAGCTATTAATTTCCCTTTAAGCATTGATTTAGTTGCATTCCACAAATTTGGTATGGATGATAATTTCATTATGATTCAGTTCAAAATATTTTTAGTTTCCCTCATGATTTCTTCTTCGACCAGCAGATTTTTTTAGAAGTATATTGTTTAATTTATTTGGGTTTTTCTCAATTATCTTATTGTTATTGATTTCTAATTTAATTCCTTTGTGGTCAGAGCACATACTTGTATACTATTATTTCAATCTTATACATTGCTATACATTTCCCTCTTAGTACTGATTTTTCAGTATCTCATAGATTTTGATAAGTTGTGTTTCTATTTTCATATGTTTCAAGAAAATTTTAAATTTCCTTCTTAATTTCTTCATTGACCCATTGATCATTCAGGAGCATGTTATTTAATTTCCATGTTGTATAGTTTCCAAAGCTCCTCTTGTTATTTATTTCTAGTTTTATTCCATTGTGGTCAGAAAAGATACTTGATATGATTTTGACATTTTTGAATTTCTTGAGACCTAACATATGGTCTATCCTGGAAAATGTCCATGTGCTGATGAAAAAAATGTGTTTTCCACGGGAGTTGGGTGAAAGTTCTGTAAATGTCAGATCCATTTGCTCTAGTGTATAGTTTAACTCCAATGTTTCTTTGTTGATTTTCTGTCTGGATGATCTGTCAATTACTGACAGCAGGATGCTAAGGTCCCTTACTGTTATTGCATTGCATTCTAGCTCTTCCTTAAGATCTGTTAAGGTTTGCTTTGTATGTTTGGGTGCTCCAGTTTTGGTTGCATATATATTTATAATTGTTCTATCCTTTTACTGAACTTTATCATTATATAGTGACTATTTGTCTCTTTTTAGTTCTTGACTTGAAGTCTATAGTTGACCCTTGAAAAACACGGGTTTGAACTGCACAGGTACTTTGAATAAGTCATCCCACTCCCTCCTGGCCTATATGGTTTCTTCTGAGAAGTCTGTTGCCAAAAAAATTGGAGGTCCTTTATATGTTATTTGTTTCTTTTCTCTTTCTGCTTTTAGGATTCTCTCTTTTGTTCTTGATCTTTGGGAGTTTGATTATTACATGCCTTGAGGTAGTCTTATTTGGTTTGAATCTGTTTGGTATTCTAAGACCTTCCTGTACCTGAATATTTACATCTTTTTCAAGTTTTGGGAAGTTTTCTGTTATCATTTCCTCGAATAAGATTTTGAGTCCTTGCTCTCTTTCAACTCCCTCTTGAACACCAGTGATTCTTGGATTTGCTCTTTTGAGGTTATTTTCTATATTTTGTAGGCATTCTTTGTTAGTTTTCATTCTTTTTTCTCCTTTGACCATGTATTTTCAATTAGCCTGTCTTTGAGCTCACTGATTCTTTTTCTGGTCTATTCTGCTATTAAGAGCCTCTAATGCATTTTTCATTTCAGCAAATGTATTTCTCAGTTCTGGGATTTTAAAAAAAGTCTTCATTCTCTTAGTTAAATTTCTGATAAATTTCTGAATTGATTTTCTGTGTTATGTTGGAGTTCACTGAGTTTCCTTAAAACTGTTCATTTGAATTTGTGATTTGAGAGTTCACACATTGCCGTCTTGTTAGGGTTGGTCACTGGCTCCTTGCTTTGTCCATTTGGGGAGGTCTGGATTCCCTGTTTGCTATTGTTTCTTGTGGAAGTATGTCTGTGTCATTGCATTGAAGGATTAGTTATTTATTCCAGTCTTCACTGTCAGGCTTGTTTTGGTCTTTAGAGTTTCCTTGCAGTTCACTGGCTGAATGCCCTTTACCCTAGGTAACTGCCTCCTTTTTGGGTACTAGATGGCACCTTAACTCCAAGTTTGCCTCGGCTCTAACAGATGTTTGGAGTGCATGGAGGAGGTCCCAAAGGGGATACCCAGGCTGTGGGGAAGGCTGGCTAGGGGTTCATGTCCAGGGGACCCATGCAGTATGCTTCCTACAGTGTGGTGCTGCTGAACAGCCACTCTGATTTGGTGTCTCCTTTGGCTGAGATAAACAGGATAATTTCACAGGCTGGGGCTGCTAGTTCTGTCTCCCTTCTTTGCCTCAAGCTGTCCACAAGGACTTTTTTCTCTTTTCAGGCAATCATGATGCTTCCCATGGTTGAGGCAGGAATGGTTTTCCTGTGATGGAACTGAAGATGGTGGGAAAGCTGGCTGTTCCTTGATCTCACGTTTTCTAGTGATAGAAACGATTCCAGGGGTAATTTTCTGTGCAGCGTCTGGCAGCTTGGGGAAGGGACATCACAGGTACAGAAGTTTGTTTCTTTTACTGTCTGTTTGGAGTTTTTCACTCTTCCATGGCCCTGGGGATCGTTTTAGCCTTTGGTTTGAGTTCTGGGATAATGCTGATGATAATCTTGCCACCGGATGTTTGCTTTTGGTTTTTGATGGGGAGAGTAAAGGCAGATTGCGTCTACTTTGCCATTTTGGTGGAGTTGCTGTTAATCTTACAGTTATTGAGATTTGTTTTACAGCTAAGCATAGAGTCTACTTTGTGAAGGTTCCATGTGCACTTGTAGAGAATATATATGATGTCTTTTTTGGGTTTAGTGTTCTGTAAATATCAATTAAGTCAAGATGGTTAATAGTGCTGTTCAGATGTTCTTTGTCTTCACTGAAATTTTTATGGCTGTTTTTAGAAATTATTGAGAAGATAGTGTTAAAGTTTGCAGCTATGATTGTGTAAATGTCTATTTCTTTTTATAATTCTGTGACTTTTTTCTTCATGTACATTGAAATTGTTTATTAAGTACAAACATATTTATGATTATTAAGTCTTCTTAATGAATTGACACTTTTAACATGAAGAATTATCACTTTGGTCTCTGGTGACACTTTTTTCCTTAAAATTCATTTTATTTAATATTAATGTAGTCATCCCATCTTTTTATACTTACTATTTATATGATTTATTGTCTTTTTTCCATTTACTTTTAGCTTATCTGTCTCTTCATGTTTAAAGTCAGTGTCATGTAGATAGCATATAGTGGGTCTAATTTCCTTTTTAATCTATTCTGATAGTTTCTTCCTTTTAATTGGAGTGCTTAGTCTATTAATTATTAATAACCACATTAAATATTGATATGGTTGTATTTGAATCTACATTTAATTATTATTTTACTTGTCTCTTCTGTTTTTTT
Organism: Daubentonia madagascariensis; assembly: GCA_023783475.1. Taxonomy (NCBI): domain Eukaryota; kingdom Metazoa; phylum Chordata; class Mammalia; order Primates; family Daubentoniidae; genus Daubentonia; species Daubentonia madagascariensis. Next base: position 12,030,477 of record JAKFHU010000901.1, read on the forward strand.
CCCTCTAATCTTCCCATCTTGCCTTTTTTATTATTAGAATATATTTTAGAATTATATTTTAATTTTCCTATTAGTTTTACATATACTATTTTGCATTTTAACAAAATAGTTGCTCTAGGATTATAATATATAGTCTTATCTTTTTACTGCCCCTTTTCAGCTAAAAGGGTACCACTTCACATACAATATAAAAACCTTACAACAATATTGCTCCAGTTCTAGAATTCAGTTCTAAAATTTTTATTTATGTTGTAGTATTTCTAGTTTTCTTCTGAGATTTCCTATCTTTGCAGTCATCTTTGCAAGCATATTTTATTTTACTTCACTGAGGGTAGTTACAATAGCTTCTGTGAAATCTTTACTGATAGTTTCAACATCTCAGGGCCAGGAACAGTCTCACTTTATTTTTCTTTACTTTTGAGAACATGTTCCACTTTTTTTTTGAGCCCTTACATGTTGGGTTTAGGTCATATGCTTAATATTATGAGTGGGATATTGTATAGATTCTGGGTCCTGTCACTTTTCTTGAATGAGTGCTATTTCTTTTGTTTTAGCAAGCAAATCTCTTGGCTGGTCTTGTATTACAAACTCTGTTTCTCCTGCAGTCTGGACTCAGTTAAGATCTCTTGTGTTTAGCTGAACTGCTTTGAGTCTTGTTTTGCAAATGTGTGGTTCAGGGGTCAGACAGCGATATGTGTTGATAGAATTTGGAGATCTCATGTCTGGAACTTTCTCTGTTGAGATTCCCCTAGTCTCTTGCACAGTCGTGATTCTCCAGAATCAATTTTTTTTTTTTTTTTTTAGAGACAGGGTCTCACTCTTGCTCAGGCTGGTCTCGAACTCCTGAGCTCAAGTGATCCTCCTGCCTCGGCCTCCCAGAGTGCTAGGATTACAGGCGTGAGCCACCGCACCCAGCCCCAGAATCAATTTTTAGGTTCTTCTGGCCAGAAAGTCTGTGTTTTAGTTTTTTTTTTCTTTTCTTTTTTTTAACTAGTGTCTTTCTTATCTCACACATGCTGTACCTACCGCACTTAGCCCAGGGTTAGAGGCCATGAAAACAGGAACTTGTTTCGTACAGATCTTCTCTTCCTCCTCCTCTCCACAAGTTGTTTTTCCTTCTGTCCTCTCTTTTCTTCCTGGTGTGCTGCTTCTGAACCACTGAGAGATCCGTATCTGACTGTACCTTGACATTAAGGCCTTTGTCAATGTCTTTTTGATGGGACAGCAGTTTTTAGCAGAAGGATAGACATATTTGCTGTGGTTTGGTAAAAGAAGTAGGCAGAGAGAAGGTGTACAGAGAGTGGGTTCAGACTCACCTCCATGGTAGTTCCAGAATTCCTGGAGAGCAGTAAAATGTTACCTCTTTCTTTGTATCCCTCTCTCTTTTTTTCCGTGTCTTTAATTGTTCCCTTTCCATTGTAGTCTATAAACGTGCTCACATCTCTCTGGTTTTGGAAAACCTTTCTCCACTTGGTAGCCTACCTGGTAACACATTCTCTCCTTTCCTCACAGTCAAATACTTGAAAGCATGATTTCTCTCATGGCCTCCAAATTCTAATCTTCTATATTGTCTTTAAATTACTGAAATCTGGCTTTCACTGTCACCATTTCAAACTACTTTTGCTCAAGACCACCAGAGACTACCTAAACACCAAATCCAATAGACAATATTATAATAATTATTATCTTATGCAGTTTTCCTGCTACATTTTCTAAGGTGTTCCTTCTCTTGAAGCATCATTTCCTGCCTTTCTGACACTAAGTTTTAAGTATCCATTATGAACAACTTTGTCTCTGCTTTTCCACTCAATCTGGATATGACAAATGCTTTAATTCTCATGCCTTTTCATTTTCTTTCTTTTTTTAATCCCACATGTTTTCCCTGGACAATATCATTTATGCCCATGGCTCAATTGCCGCCCTACTAGTGGCTTTCATAAGCGTTTTTGTAGCTATCATAGACTGGTCCTTGCTGCCTGTCATTCTTCAGTTTCTGCTACACTCTTCTACACGGCTGTTCTCTCAACATCTTTAGCTACTTGAGCTCCCCTGAACAATCCTGCAATTTCCACGGCCTGAAATGGTCTTCTACATTTAGTACCTGTGGCTTAAGGGTCTTCCTTTAACCTAAGAATCATCCCCCTGTCTTGGTCCATTTAGTGTTGCTATAACACAATACCTGGGGCTGGGTGATTTATAAGGAAAAGAGCTTTATTTGGCTCATGATTCTGGTGGATGGAAGGTTCAAGATTAGGCGGCAGCATCTGGAGAGACCCTCAGGATGCTTTAACTCATGACAAAAAGTGGAAGGGAGGGTGGGCATGTGCACAAAGATCCCATGGTGTGAGCGGGAGCAAGAGAAGGAAACTGAGGAAGCCAGACTCTGTTTAACAACCCACTGCCATGGTAACTAATCCATTTCCATGAACTCACTCATCCCCACAAGAAGGCATTAATCTATTCATGAGGGATCTGCCCCCATGGCCCAAACTCCTCCCACAATGCCCCACCCCCAACACTGCCATGTTGGGGATCAAATTTCAACATGAGTTTTGGCAGGGACAAACCACATCCAAGTCATAGCACCCCCTTTATGGAATACTTAGACGATTACTTCTTGAGGTTCCTACAGAGTCTTATGTGTATTCATTCTCATTTACGGCACTTTCCCCCGTGCATTATACTTGTTTGTGAGTTTGTCTCCTTGCTATGTTGTTAGACTCTTGAGATCAGGGTCAATGTTATTTTACTTTTGTTCTCATCATCTTGAATATAACCAATGATCAATTAATATTTGTTGAATGAATAAATGAATGAATAAAGGAATGAATGAGTACTTTGAGAAAAGGAGTGATGGGAAAAGGAACTGAGAGGAGGAGAAAAGCAAGGGAATGGCATTGCAAATTGCTACTATTATTTCTGAAACTTACTGTTTGCAAATTGCCTTCTCCTTGTTACATTCGATGCCATTTTATTTATTATGTTTATAGTTTATTGGCTAGTTCCTATCACTAGCATGTAATCTCAGTGAGGACAAGAGGTTTTTTTGGTCTGTTTTGTCCGATGTACCCTGACGCCTAGGACAGTGCCTGGCACATAATTGTTGCTCAGTATATTTATTGAATGCTGTCACTTAACTCTCATAGAACACCCATGAATGAAGGATTGCTATTATTCCTAGATTACAATGAGAAGATAGAAGCTCAGAGAGCTTCTTAATGGCTATCTCAGGTTTACTAGATAATAGGTAATAGGCCAAGACTCCAATCCATGCCTTCAGATGTCAAAGCCCACTTTATTCCCACTGTGTTGCTTGCACCACTTTATAATGCTGCTAATGGCCAGCCACGTAAAAGTATTTAAAAAGGCGATAATGCAGGCCCCAGGTGACTTATACTTTTTATGGTGGGAAGAGGGCCACACCAACCCAATGAAAGTGGCTCAGAAACCTGTAGATGGGCATAATCTTCTTAATGGAAATTATCAGAACCTTTTAATCTACTTCAACCGTTTTCAGAAGAGATTATTCCCACAGGGGCAGGGCTGTGTAGTCTCCATTCCACAGGGTAAGGGAGGAGGTTTTCTTATCTGGCTTGGCCACTTTACTCAGCCCTGTTGAGACAAGCAAACCACCTGGCAACCACAGCTTTCTGCAGCTGCTGACATTCAGAAACCTCAACTAAGAATTGTCTCCTTTTGTCATTACTGAGAACAGTCAATATTCATTGTCAGAGGCTTATGGGCTGGATGTATGACAAATGTAAAGTGGGTTAATGGGATTATAAGACCTTAAATTCATTTTTTCACTCTTAGATTTAAGCAATGTAATATAGAACAAAAGCTTATGAAAATGCCGATCATTTACCTCGAGCTTCATGTATGCTGGTCTGTGCTTTACAAAGTCAGATAGAACAGTAAAATGCAGCAAGCTGATTCATAAAGCCCAGTACCTGGCATAGAGGCTTGACGTGCTCCAATGCTCCTGAACAGAAGATGGAGAAAGAGTCCTATGAATAGCCAATTTAATGAAATGATCTTTGAAAGAAGCCAGCAGTGCCTTTTGTTTTTGCATGGAGATAATTTTCATGTGTAGAGATTATCCCGAAATTTGAGAACCAGCAGAAAGATTTCCTCTGCTTCCAAGATATTCAGAGGATATAGCCATTCTGAACAAAATGTGCTAATGACAGGATGACCCTTTTTGGGCTCATTTTCCTTTTAATGCCTCATACTGCCTTGAGTCAGCTGGCCAGAAGAATAAGAAATTTTGGCTGAGTATTGCCAGAGCAGAGGCACGTAGGAAGTTAGCCTTCAAACAATGTGATTAGCAGTCTGAAATCTAGTGACTTAAAGCCTGATCTCCCTGGCACGGTTATCTACAGGGGCTGATCTGCTTGCTGGGATCACACCCAGCAGTCTTTGAACTGGGTGATCCACATAGCGAGATGGCCGCCAGCCTCCTGGGTTTGAGGGTCTGTCCAAGTTGAACATACAGGGACAAGCTCTGCAAGGGAGCTGATAATAATTGGTAGATTTGTTAAGTTACCAGGTATAATGGGTTGAATGGTGGCCCCCAAAGAGATGTCCACATTTAATCCACAGACTCTATGAAAATGACCTTATTTGAGAAAAGGCACATGGGGAAGAGGCAGATAGGAGGATGCAGCCACAAGCCCAGGGATGCCTACAGTCACCAGGAGCTGAAAGATACAAAGGATATCTCCTAGAGCCACTGGAAGGAGCACAGCCTTGCTACTGCCTTGACTTCAGACTTTTGGCTTCTGGAGCTGTGAGAGAATGAATTTATGTTGTTTCAAGCCACCCAGGGTGTGGTGATTTGTTTCGGGAGTCCTGGGGAACTGATGCACCAGGCCATGGGGCTCAGCCTCAGGCCAGGTTACAGGCCCACTGGGAAGTAAGAAAAACCTGTAGCCAGAGCTGATAGTAACCTAGTTGTGGGGATGAGACCTTCCAAATGGGACCAGGTACAGAGGAGAGGCTGCAAGAATGCCACATTGGCTGGGGGCTCATCTAGGCTACATGATGAATTCTAAATACCCCACTAATGGGCGTATGGTTTATGTTGGAACAACACACTCAGTTATTGTTGATGAAAGTAAGTGGTGTTTCTCAAACTATGGGTCACTACCCATTAGTTGGTTGTAAACTCAATTGAGAGACAATAGTTTCATTTTTATAAAAAAAACAATGGAATAAAGAACACCAGAGTGCATCACACATGGTCAGGGTAAGGGTTTGCATCTGTAAGATACTGTCAGGAAACAGATGATGCTCAAATTGAATAATTTGAGGAGAGTTTAATAAAAATTATTTGCAAAGACAAAAGCAACAGGAGATAGCATGGTATCTGGGCCTAATCACTGCAGAGAGACCTTATCATTCCTAGATCTATAGAGGTAAGGAAAAAGAAGCTTCCAGAACACTGTAAGGACAGGGCTACCTGACAGGGGCTGTGATCTCCAAAAGAAGGAGGTGGACGTTGCACACTAGCTAGCAGGTGGGAGCTGGTGTACAACATGCCCCATCCCCGTCTCCTGCTGGCACCTCCCATTGGCCAGACCCACCTTTGGCTGGAGGGTGAGGCAGCCCATTGATGCAGTCCCTTTGCACCTGCCACCTGGGGGGAAGCAGGATGGATCAGGATGGAGAAACAAAAGGAACCACTCCAGAAGAGTGCTGCTTCTTTAGGTTTTTGTACGTAAGTACTGAGTTGTGATAGAAAGTATTTCTCTTCCTGTGTGTTGTGCTCAAAAAGTTTGAGAAAAACTGGGATGATAGACGGAATTGTTCTGGAGCTGCAGGCTGAGGGTTTTCAGAAACTTCAGCCAGGCAGAGATGGCAGGACTGACCGTGCAGAGTCTTCCCTCTGCCTCCATTCAATATTGATCTCTCTTTATTCCAACTGCTTGTGTCTCCTACTGCTCTACGTGTTGACCCTTGCTTATGTTTTATTTAGCACTGGATTTGGCGCTGTCATTTTAAAGTCTGTTTGAGGTATTTAAATCAGGCCTCCTCATGATATTCTAAAGCCCTTGGGGGAAGTGCAGAGTCATGGGCTTCTGCTGTAGTCTCCACAGTGCTCAGGGGCCAGTGATGCTGGTCACCCCAGAGATGTTTAATTACGTATGACCTGAAAAAGACCAAATGGCCTCCTGGTTTTTCAGTCAAACCTGGTTCTCCAGACATTGGTTCACTCTGAGGAAACTATAATGAATTGAACTTGAATTTGATTCCTCCTAAGAAAGGTTTCATTTTAATGGACAGTGAGGCTACAAGCTAATGCCAAAACTAATTTCAATTACTAGACTCACTGAAACCATTCAGAGGATCCATCTCTGATTTTTTTCCTCTGGACATTGGTATTCTTATCTAAACTCCATACCTGGAAACCATCAGACCCTACCTTTCCAATTATATTTCTGGGAATAGTAGTTCTGTACAGAACCAAAGCATGTAAAAGAAAGTTCTGAAACTGAAAAACAGACCTTCTACATCCAATCCTGGTTTCTGCCAGTATTTAGCAATCTCGAGCCAGTGAGGTGGCCTCTGTACTTCCACCGTCTCATCCTCAGAGCCGCAAGGGGTTACTGTGATGCTAAAGAGAACTGGCAAAGGTGGTTGAGATTCAGAAAGGAAAGTAGCAAGTGTACAAAGGCAAGGTTTTTCCATCTTTTAAATTTCTTAAAAGAAGCCAAGTTTATGTCCAATCTTCTTCAGGTTCCTCTCCAATCCTTCACAACACACACTGCCCCCTGCCCTAGAAGGAACTCACTGTCACAAAAAGCTGGCAGAACACTGGTGAGTTGGAGCGCCAGTTATGTTCGCTGAGAGCCTGGGCGAATGTGAAATCAAACTTGACCTCAGGAAAGCTGCTCTCTGGTCGTTACTCATCGTGACATACACACAGCTTGGGTTTCTGAAGAAACAGCACAGATTCTAGGGAGGAACTGGAATGGGGCCCAGGATATATGTTTTACATTCTTTACTTTTGAGGAAAATAGATGTTAAAGGGTTTTGAAAAACACAAAGTTTGTAAACCAAGTTTAAAAAGTTGTGTATTTTAACATCAGTTATCCTCAAGAGTAAGTAGACAGGAAAGAAATTACTGCCCATTATGGGTTGTTGAATTGTGTCTTCCAAAAAGATGTTTTGAAGTGCTAACCTCTGGTACTTGTGAATATGACCTTATTTGGAAGGAAATAGGTGTTTGCAGATGTGATCACATTAAACTGAGGTCCTATTTGATTAGGCTGCACCCTAAATCCAACATGACTTGTGTCCTATGTGAAGAGGAGAGACATGCATAGAGGGATGATGTTGTGAAGAGACACAGGGGAAATGTCATGTGGTGACGAAGGTGGAGGTTGAAGTGCTGTATCTACAGGTTGAGAGCATGCCAAGGATTGCCAGCCATCACCAGGATCTAGGAAAGAAGTCTGGAACAGATTCTCCTGAACAGCCTTCAGAAGGAGCCAACCCTGCTGACACCTTGATTTCAGACTTCTAGCCTGCAGAAATGTGAGAGAATAAATTTCTGTTGTTTTAAGCCACCCAGTTTGTACTACTTTGTTTTGGCAGCCCTGGGAAACTAATAAACTACCCTCATTTTATTGCTAAGAAATGTAAGGTAGTTTTAGGCACCACCTGCTTCTATATAACTTTTATGATCTCTACTCTTAATATTTCAAAAGTTATGGTTTTTTAACATTTTAGAATATAGCATAATATATCTGGCACAAATTATATATTTAGCACTTTATTATAGTACCCGAGTTTTCTTTTCTGAAAATGGGTGGGGCTGGACTTGATGCTCTCTAAGATTCCTTTTAGTATATTCTCTGATCCTAATTCCCTGCTTAACAAAGCCTCTGGGAACAAAGCTTGTTAAAAATGAAATCACTTAGGCAGAGAGTTGGAGAGTGACCCGTTTAAAATGTTGCCTCCTGGAAACTGAAGATCACTGAAAACAAAAGGTCTTGGCGACTCTGAGATTGGTGGGGAGCCCACAGCCTAGTGAGAGGGTCTGGCAACACGGGGTGTCCTGTCCAGGGAGGGCAGGGAGATGGAGCCGAAAGAAAGATGCATAAAGAAGCCCTTCTTCAGATATGCTCCCCACACCTCCCCCAAGGGTCCCACATGCTTGAATGTCACACTTCTTTAAAGAGCAGGTGACAGGTTGCCTCCAGGTCTCTCAGAGCCAGACGAGGTGGGACTTGGCCCTGTTCCTCCTTCCTCCATCTGAAAAGCTGCCCTCAGTCCCACAGGGTCCCCTTCCTGTCACACAGACACAGCTTGCTGGTTTCTGGTTTTTTTTTGCTCTCTTTTTTCCTTTTTTCAAAAGCTCCTCACAGGAAGGGTTTGGCAGGCAGCTCGGGTCCTGCTGTGGCGGAGAATCTAGCAAACTTGTCCCGCTGATTGATTAAACATGAAGGGCAACACAAGACTCGAGTATGAAATTCCTTGGCTCTGATTGTCCTCAGGGTTGGGCTCACTAAGGAATGAAGTCTGAGTACAGCCCAGTCTCTCTAGAGCCTCCTGTTGCCCCAATTTGGGGGATTCTTCTGCTTTGAGTGCATCTTGGAAAGCAGTACAGAGTTCTCAGCAGGGTCTGTGGCGACTGGAGCCAAGAAGGTTTTTCTTTGTTTTTTTTTTTTTAAGCCCAGTTGTTGCTCTCAAACCTTTCTTTACACAGTTTGGGGGCAGAAGTTGATTCCACCTAAACCAGGTGGAAGCAGCACCAAAGCCACCTGCTGGTAAGAAACGGGGAACAGCTAGCTTTATCAACCCCATTTAGGCCTGGATGTTCCAAACTGAGACTAAACTGGAAATCTCTGCAGGTCCACTGGGGAGCCTTAAGTTGTGTGACCATTCCTTCTGGCAAGGTCCTCTCTTTACACACAGCGCCTGCTACTTAAAGCTTTGGAAGACAATGTGGTCAATCTATAGTTCTACCTGTGCATGGTTCCTATTCAGCAACTGGGCAGGGAAGCGACTACAGTCATTGTATTTTCTCCCTATGTCTCTCTTTCTGTCTCTCACTGATTTAAATCAGCAAATGGAGCTTGGTCTTTCACTTGTAAAATAAAGGGACTGAAGATGATCTCTAAGGTACCTCCTGGTTCTAAAAAGTCTTGTTTCTATTTTAACTCTTTTCACCTACATGTCCTCTTCTGTGGGCTCAGGGCTGCCCTTCCCTTGGAATGTGTTTCTGCTCCAACAAGAAGTACATGAGGGGTTGAGCAGGAAACCTGTCTCATATCAGATTCACCTGAGGATATGATTAGACATGCAGACCTGAACCAATGCTTTACACTGCTTTTACGGGATTCCCAAACTCCTTCTAGATCTGATCGCAGATACCTGCAATTTTCCTGAACTTGGGCTGGTTATCTTAGATCTCTGGCCACTACTCTGCTTTGGCCTCTGGTAATTGCATATCCTGTACTTGTGCCAGCCTGTGTGGGAATTGGCAGTGCTACCCAGCCCCACACAGACCATACTCTCCAGAGACTCTTTGGTACTGAGACCTACTTTCCACTCTGGCTGCAAGTTCTGTGCTTTTCTAGAGGAAATTTGCCTGCTTTTAACACCTTCCTGGGTCTAGTTTCTCATGTATCCTCCTGACTCCCTCTCTAAGAGCAGAGGTAAATTTTCTGGGTCTGGGACTGATCTCTGAGTTAGGTGGCTATGAGGCTAGTTTGTCAAACTGACAGATTGGGAAGTCTAGTCCGTTAGTAATGCAGGGTAGATGAGTGAGGAGTCCATTTCAGGCGACACTGCAGTAGGCTGCAGACTGGGGTCTACAGACATGGGGAGTCCCTATCGGGGGGTTCAGCAGCAGGCAAGAAGGGCCACCTGGGCTGGGTTGTAGAGGGAGAACTTCAGTTCTAGTAAGAACACAAGAGAGAAAGGCAGGGCTGGAACCTGTGCATTAGGGGACACAATCTGAACTCTCTTCCAAGACTGAGCACAAGGCTTGGTTTTAGGAGATTAGGTTTTGGTAGACCAGTTATAAGAACCTGGCTATAAGATGAGAACTGCCTCGGTAGCTGCTATGGGTTGAATTGTGTCCCCCAAAATATATGTTGAACTCTTTACCCCTGGTATCCATGAATGTGACCTTCTTTGGATACTGAGTCTTTGCAGATGGAATCAAGTTAAGGTTATAGTTGATTAGGGTGGGCCCTAAATCCAATATGATTGGTGGATGTCCTTATAAGAAGAGGGAAGTCTGGACACAGATACTCAAGGAAGACGGAGGCAGAGATTGGAGTCATGTGTCGACTAGCTAAGGAATACGAAGGATTGCTGGAAACTATCAGAAAGTAGGAGAGAGGCATGGAACAAATTCTCCCTTATAGACCCCAGAGGGAACCAACCCATCTTGATTTCAGACTTCTGGCCTCAAAACTGTGAGAGAATAAACTTCATTTGTTTTAAGCCACCCATTTTGTGATAATTTGTTACGACATCTATAGGAAACTAATACAATAACTAGGCTAATCTAATGTTGAATCGCTACAATACTGGTCCGGTCCTTCTTCTATTTCTCTGTATGAGGATAGGACTGTTTTAAAAGACTGGCAAAGAGCTGAACCAAAAAGTGCTCTCATCTTCAAATGTTAGGACTTTGGTTCTCAACTGATACGTGTGGCTGGGGTGTTAGGGAGGTGGATGTAGTGTGTGTGTTGGTATATATCATCATTACCAGGACAAAACTACCAAATGTATGTGTGTGTCATAATTACCAAGATGGGATGTGTTTGTGAATGGGCTTTTGTACTAATAGATCATCAGGCTTCAGTCTTTGGCCAGATATTAATGGAAGTGTTCCTTGGCTTAGCCATGAAAGATTGGGAATTGTGGGTTCTTGTCTCAACAACAACACATTTTCCTCACTGTTCCCCTAGGAAGCAATCACTTGTTCCCAAAGTGAGAGTTCTTGAAGACAACACTGTCTAATATCCCATGAAGAATAGAGAATCCTAGAGTTAACATGGATTTAACCTCACCCCTTTTGCAATATTAAACCTTGGCATTATTGTGTTATGGAGAATTTCACTTGTTCCTTGGGTCTAACTTACCTTATAAGGTTTTTCCCACCGCACTTCCTACAAATGTCTGGCACATTTATATTGCTATCCAGAAACTGAGGCACTAGTTCTGATTATTCTCTTCCATCCATATATACCTATGCCCTCAAACAGAGTGATCAGATTAGGGGTTGTTTCCACTTCATCCTCCCGCAAAAAGAATACAAAAAATTATGACACGGACCAATAACTTGAGTTTATAATTAGATTGGGAAGGTGTATTAGTTATGACTTCTACTGTTGCAAGTGACAGAATGTCAGCTGAATGAAAAGAAAAAAAGGATTAATTCATGTAAATGGTAACTTTAAGGGGAGTGCACGTAGCTTCAGACATGGCTGGATCCGGGGGTGTTAAGCAATGTTATCTCTCTCTTCCCATCTCTCAGCTCTGCTTGACTGCCTTGGCTTTATTCATGAGTTATGGTCATGGCTGCTGGCAGTCTCAAGGCTACACTGTTGTTACAGCTTTAGAACCCTTTTGGACAATGGCTCCAGAAATGATCCCAGCTTAGGGTACTCTTCATTCTAGAACCACTCACTGGGAAGGGGGCTAATTTTACTGAATGGCCAAATGTGGAACTTATGTCCATCTCTGGGAGTGGGAATTAGCTTCCCTCCAACCATAGGAATCAAGCAGAATTACTTTAGAATGGGGAGATATCTCTCATAGGAAGGAATTCTGTACAGGTGACAAATCTCCATATGTCCACTCTAGAAGCATGGCATTCTAATGGGAAACAATTAATAAACAATATCATACAGTGTGTAATTAAATACTGAAATGCTGAACCCAGAAGGGCCGTGTGGAGGGAGCACCTAGAAAGAGGGAAATCACAAAGAGACGAGGGTAACCAGAGAATGTTTCATACAGGAGGTGCTCTTTGTCCTGGATTTTGGGGAGAGCTTTCAGACAGATGTGGTTAATAAAAGAAGGACACAGGCAGGAAAACAGAGTGAGGAAGCCTGAGGTAGTGAGGAGAGTTCACACAAAGGCAATAGTGTGGTCGATTTAAAACAAAGGATGGTATGAAACACACAACTCTGTACTTTCCGAGTTTATTTTTCAGCAAATTTACCTATGATGTTTTACTTCTCAATGTTCCTTTGGCCTCCCCAGGACTGAATCAAAGCATGGCTTGCATCTGGAGGGTCGGAGACCTCTCTTGTGGTGGAGGTTTTGGTGACTGGAGATGAAGGAGTAGAAGGACTTCAGGACCAGCTTCTTCCTTGGCAAAGCAGGGACTGCCCAGGAGGTGTGAAGGCCTTTTCTTCTCAAACCCTTTCTCCGGTTGGACTATGCCTGCAAGTGCACCAAGGAGATAATGCTTATGACATGGCTTATGCGACTATTCCTGGGTAGAATAGGCTTTACGGCAAATTCTTCCATGTGATGATGTTAATGAATGAGATCAGATCCTTGGAAGGTCAGATTGACAAAATTAGTAAAGGACATTGTTAAATACTGGAAATGAAAGGCGGGTCTAAGGAAGGGGGGAATGAGTTCAGAAAGAGGAAGAAGACTTGGTCAAGGACCAAGTCTTACTTTACAGGGCTGTGAGCTGGCCCTGGCAGTATGGGGAGGGACACTGAAGCAGATCAATGTCCTTCCGCTGTGTAATACGGTAGAAACTCCTCTTATAACTGTTGTTCTGGAAAAGCAAAATAAATATTTATTTTTTGGCACATCACATTTTATATGAAGTATGTGTGTGTGTGTTGTGTGTGTTATGTTATTTCAAGAACCATGTGATCTTTTGCCCTCAGTCATGTTGTGCTCAGGGTGGAGCGTCTGACGACTGTGTTCTGACTCTTGTCCACAGCCCATGGCTCAGCAAGTGGACAGAATAAACAGACAGGACTGCTGAGGGGAGGGAGGACAGTAGTGTGTCTCTGGCCTGCTTTGGGCATGATCCTAAGAAAGGCTTTGTTCCTGGGGGGCCTTTGTAGCTTACTCTGGGCTGCACTCCCATGTTTATTTTAGGAGCAATAGAGACACAGAACCCAGCATGACACTTGCTGACAATTTATTTTTAAAGGGGTTATAAATATGTAACTCCTTTAGCAAGAAATCAAAGCTTTTTGGGCATATTTTATAATCAGTTACCAGCACTCCCTTTCTCTCTCTCAGAAATAAGCCAGATTATATTTTAATGCAATTTGCATTAATGATTTCAATTTCATTTAATTATCAGCACTTTCTCTGCTGCCATGTAAGACATGCTCCCAACAGTCGTCTGTTTCAAAGCCATGCTAAAAGGCCCCGACACAGGGCTCCGGGGCCAGTGCTTCCCATTGAGGCAGACTCAGGGTTAATGTCTCCTTTCCTACTTCTTGGGACACTCACTCTTAGTTCTTCTTCTTGTTATCTTTCTTTCTAATATCACAAGCAGAAATCCCGGTACAGCAGAAGAAAAAATAAAAGGCAAGACAAAATAAGTAGGTATATTTTGAATAACTTTCTGTGGTGGTGAGTCTGAACTTGAGAATTAGACATGGGTGTGTTCAATTCCAAGATAATCGTTCACTGTTAGTTTTTGGAAAATTACTTAACTTCTCTGAATGAGAGCTTCTTTATTTGTAAAATGAGGATAATCCTTTCTTCCTTATGGTATTGTTAAAAAAACCTGAGAAGACACTGTGTGTATTGCACCAGGCAGGTGGTAGTCACTTAATAAGTACTAGTTCCCTTCTCTCCCTTAAAGCAGAGGCAGGAATTAGTGAAAGAGATACAGCATTTATTTTATTTTGGGGGGTTGTGTATCAATCCTGTATTAGTCAGCATTCTCCAGAGAAACAGAATCAATAGGATATATAGGGATATAGATATAGGAGAGGGGATTTATTAGGGGAATTGGCTTGTGTGATTATGGGGGCTGAGAAATCCCATGATAGCCTATCTGCAATCTGTCGAACCAGGGAAGCTGGTAGTGTGACTCAGTCCAAGTTTAAAGGTCTAGGAACATGGGGCTCCACTGGTGTGTGTCCTGGAGTCCAAAGGCCAGAGAACCTGGAGTTTTGATGTCTAAGGGCAGGAGAAGATGAGTGCCCTAGCTCCAGGAGGAAGAGAGAGAGAAAGAGAGAGAGAGAGAGAAGTATTATTCACTTTTCTCTGCTTTATTGTTCTATTTGGGCTCTTAGCCAATTGGATGGTGTCCACCCATTGGGTGAAGGTGGGTCTTCCTTACTCAGTTCACTAATTCAAATGCCAGTCTTCTCTGGAAACGTCCTGACAGACATACCCAGAAATAATGTTTTATTTGCTATCTGGGTATCCCTTAATCCAGTCAAGTTGACACCTGAAATTAACTATCACAAATCAAATCTCAGTGGCTACTAAAACAAAGGCTTATTTTTGCTCATGCTGCAAGTCCACTGTGGGTCAGCTGTAACTTTCTTTCTCTTCACTGTGGGATCCAGGAGGATGGGGCAGCCTCCAATTGAGACATACTGATCATGGTAATAGAGGGGAAAAAAGCCAATGAACTTTGGGTAAAGCTGGCTTTTTTACCCAAAGTGACACATATCACTTTGCCCACATTTCATTGACCAAATCAAGTCCCACATGGCTAAGCATGATACTGATGAGGGTAGGTAGAATTCTGTATTTCTTTATGGGCTGGTGGGGCTGCCTTGTTGAGAGCATAACCTAAAACTGAGGTTCTGAACCAGGGTGGTTCATGAGAATTACCTATAGAACCTTAAAAAAATATATACAGGTGGTTCCCAGGTTATGGACAAGATACGTTCCCGAGAACGTCTTTAGGTCAGATTTGTATGTAACTTGGATCCCTGATCAACAGCGCATGTATGATAATAATAATAATAATAACCATACTATAGTAGCTCATATGGGGTAATAATAATACAGTGTAATACTGTATTATTATATTACAATTAATATTAATTATAATATAATATAATTAACAATACCTTTGTATAATTATAATTATATTATAGTTGATATAATTATAATTATATTATAATTTATATAATTATATTGTAATTGACATGATTATATTATAATTAATATAATTAATTATAATATTATTAATTAGTAATACCTTTGTATGGTAATAATAAATTACAGAAACTATTGTGCTCTTTCTTTTAATTCCTGGGCTAATAGGAATGTTAGGCTTATTTTGATCTTCTAACCAAATCAATAATAACCTTTCCATTTCAATAATTAATCCACTATGCTGCTTAGTCATAATTGATGCTCTCATTGGAGCACTGCCCTTCACATGCTCCATGATTCTCACTTTACCCTTTATAATCCTTCTGATAGTCGAGCGACTGAAGCCTAATGCTTTCCCAGTGAATGGTGGCATCTGGCCTTCCTCTGAATGCTTAATTATTTCCACTTTCATTTCCATCATAATCATCTTTCTCTTCATTGCAGACTCACCCGGACTTGCGGCGGACTGTCACTTTGGAAGCATGGTCATAAGGGTAAACACAGATGCACAAAATGAAGCAGAAAGTGAAGACGAAAGTGATGCTGTGTGTAAGTGACCGTATAAGCGATGAGACCAGCCGCTAGTGTGAAGATCTCCGCCAATGAACTGCTTACGCCAAGTGGGTTTGTTTATGTGTGTGGAAGAAACCAGTCTCCGAATTATCAATTTAATTATTTAATTGTAAATTATCCTTATGGGGAGCCTTGGGAGCCCTTTTGTAAATACAGAGCGCCGTAAGTCGGGTCATCTGTAACCCAAGGAGTGCCTGTATGGTAAAGCCCTAATGAATCAAAATCTTGTGAGAGGTCCAGTAATGCACATTTTTGCTACTTTCCACAGGTGTGCACCCTCTGGTTAGCCACCACTGTGCTGAAAGGTTAAGGTTGACCTAAAATTAAGGAAAATGAGTAATCTGATTATCTGTGAAGGGAAGTGTTAAAAAGAGATAACTCTGCCTTTTCCTCTATGTCTTACAAGTCTCTCTCCTTTTTTTCTTGTTATACTTTTATTGAATTGTTCCATGGCCTCCTTATTTATAATTTAGGAAGTAGATGAATACTTTATATTTCTCCAAGGAGAATAAAGAACTAGGTTGCTCTTTATTTGTTTGTGACTCTCCATCGATTTTTCAATGGGTCCAGGGCTCACAGTGGGAAACAGCATCACCACATTAGACTTAACTCTTTCTGGGATGCATGAAGATGGATGTTAAGGCAGAGCCAGCCTTTTGTTAGCTGTCTGGGTTGGGCACTACCTACCCCCTGCTGTACAGAGAGTCTTCAGTTAGCTTTTCATTGCTCCATGAGTTGATCAAGAATATTGGACACACTCATTTTTTCCTGTGGTACAAAATGATGCTAAGAAAGAAAACCAGTGAGGATGAAGGTGTGAGGGAGGAGGACACAAGAAGGCAAAGGGGCATGGGCATGCTTGGATTGAGCAGTCTCACGCTGCAGATTGCCTGTGGGGCGGTGATGCTTCTTTAATCTCTGTTAATCCATTAATCACATCCTTCAGTCCCAGAGGTCCCTTTGACCAACAAAAGGGGTGCGAGTCAGCACCTCCCCACAGACTGCTGGTGAAAAGACCCAGCACATGTGCCAGCCCTTGTTGGATGTTTAGTGAAGATATCTTACTGAGGAGAGTAGGTTGAGGCAATATCTATTTTCATGGACCCAAAGAACATATTGAAGTTCAAGACTATAAAGAATTCTCAATGGGGTTGTTGGAGTTGGGGAGGCTTCCTCTCAGGCTGAGCTCACTCTCGGGTTTTGGTTACGCCTCCCATTTCATAAAACGAGAAGATGATTTGCAGAAACTTTAAACAAGTGGTCAAACACCCTCAACAGTCAGAGATACAACCAGTTGTGGGACCGTGGTCTAGCATTACTTTGTCCTTGCTTCTTCACAGTTTTTTCTCTTTGTGTGTTCAAATGCTCAGAGAGTGACTGACAGGGCTGGCTGACCCTGTGTCTTGGCAGAGGCTCTCAGCAGTGACATTTCAGAGCAGCAGAGGTCCCTCAACTCCGCATGCATGCTGCCAGGCGAATGGAGAACAGCTAGAAATCCACTAGCTGAAATACTTTTCAGCTTAAGGCTTCAGTTTTTGTTAAAATGGAAATGCCTCTGGGAGAAGTCAAATCTCAGAATAAATTCAACAGAAATTTATTTCTCACAGTTATGGAGGCTGGGAATTCCAAGATGAAGGCTCCAGTAGATTCAATATCTAGTGAGGGCCTATTTCCTGGTTCATAGACGGTTTCTTTTCACTACATCCTCCCATGTGGAGGAAGTGAGGGATCTCTCTAGGGTCTAATAATGGCACTGATCCCATTCATGAGGGCTCCACCTGCATGATATAATCACATTCTAAAGGCCTAAGCTTCTAATTCCATCACCTTGGGGGTTAGGATCTTAACATATGAATTTTGGGGGATACGAATATTAGGACCATAGCAGGTTTCTCTCATAAAAACTTCCCACACTCACTCATTTATGATTCTTCTCTTTCTGGCTGGCTGGAAGGAGATGACCCCCAGGTGACTTTCACAGCCACATGCTGAAGATGGCTGGGCTTCTGCCAACCTGGTTCCCTGAATGACTGTGTGGAGGAGGGCAACCTCACTGAGCTATTGGCCCATGTGGTACCGTTGTTGTGTGGAGCAAGATATAAATTTCCATGTTTGAACTATCATGCATTTTGGGCCCATTTTTTACAGTAGCTAGAATTAACTGATACAGTGTGAAGATGAGACAGGCTGTGAAGTAAAATGAAAACTACTGTGTCAGGCAACCCAATCTGAGTTTGAGTTCTGGATTCACTATTGACAAAGTCTGCAGTCTATGGACAGACTCTTAACTTCCCACAGACTAAAGTTTCACATTCATAAAATGAACAAAATAATTCATATTTTTTTCTTCTCCCAGAGTTGTCATGAGATCCCCAAGCCATAAAGTACTTTACAAACATAAAGGGCATTATTATTAAGCTGTTCTCAGTTCCTTATACCCTAGTGCATCAAGGGTTCTGAGGGAGCATCTGAGAAGAAAGGGGCAGCAGAGAGTGGGGGCACATGACAACCTGGGGCTGGGGAGGAGGAACTTGAAATGTTTAAACGGGGCATAGACCAGAAATCTGGGCCACAAAGACAGGTGTCACCAGCTTTGTTCTGTTCAGAGCCAGTAGGAAGAGGGCATCTGGCTTTAGTGTGTCTAGAGCCAGGCATTCACCCTGGGTTCTACAGCTGGTCTGTGTCTTTCCAGAAAAACAATGTCACATAACAAAGGGAGCATGACCCACAACAAACCCCCACCACAAAGCACCACAGGACTATTGCTCAATATTATGGCATAATCATGAGCTGAATAATTGTATTAAGTCAGTGACTTCTGTGACTTGTGCTTGGTCCCAACCCAACCTCCAGGGAAAAGGAAAATGGGAGGGATGGCTCCATGGCTAACTCCCCTCCACCCTGTGGGATTCTCTGGGAATAAGCTGGAGTTTTCTGGCATAGAGAGTACAGTAGGCTCTAGGCCCTGGTGTCCAGAGAAAAGTCTGGATGGGAGGATAAGGTGGCTTAGAGCACCTCACTAAAGGCCTTGCTTCCCTAGGTCTGATCCCACACAACCAAGGCAGAGCTTCTGGGGGTGGGCTGTGGATCTTTCATACCTAAGATGAGCCAGGGAGGTCTTTTGGTTACAAAATAATTCCTCCTCTATCTTTCCTACCCCAACTGAAAATTCCACTTTCCTGAATGCATTATTAGGAGCATTTATTTAAATTTTATTTTAAGATAATTGTAGATTCACATGTAATTATAAAAGATAAAACAGAGAGACCTATATACCCTTCGCCCATTTCCCCCCCAATGGTACACCTTGTATAACTATAGTACAATAGCACACACAGGAAATTGACATTGTTAGAATCTATTGACTTTATTCAGATTTCATCAGCTTTATATGCACTCGTTTGTGTGTGCATATTTAGTTCTATGACATTTTATCATAGATGTAGACTTGTGTGTCACCACTATAGTCAAGGTACAGAATGGTTCCGTCACAAAGATCCCTCCTGCTATTCCGTTATAGCCACAGCCCACAGCCACCTCCTTTCCTTACCATCCTTACTATCCATTAGGTGCATTTTGTAAAAATCAGATTCTTTTTAAGAAACCTGAAATTAAATTAGTTAATGAGCCCCTTTCTCCTAGAGAACTATAAAGCAAATATTGAAAAGCGTGGCCAGAAGAGGGCATGAAGGCCTTGGGTTCTAGCTTCTTGTCTGTGATTTACTGTCTCTTTCTCACTGGGCATGTTTCTTAATCTATTTAAGCCTCTGTTTTCTCATCTCAAAAATAGGATGCTAATTCCAACGACCTGTGATATCGTGTGGATTTGGTGAGATAATACCTGAAATGGCCCTGCACATTCTGGATAACCAACCATTGGAGGTATTTTCACATACATTATTGCATGTAATTCCTACATCAACGTGAGATTGATATTGATGGCCCATTTATCATAGATACACTGAGGTTCAGAGAGATGCCTCAATGTGCCCCAGGTCATAAGCTAGGGTGCTAGACAGTCTCTTCAAACCCAAGTCTACTGGACCCCAAAGGCTGTTGTTCTATGCCCTTTTTATAATATGCATTAATTCCCTATACTTAATATTAATGAGAGGAGGAAAGTTTCATTGGGGCAAATGTGTACACACTGACATGTACACACAGAGACATAGACATGTACCAATTCATATCCAAGACATCATTCTTCCACCAAGTTCTTTCCTCTTACAGAGGTTGGAAAACTAATCTCCCAAACATTACTTTTAAAAGACTGCTTACCCTTGTTTTAAAATGTAGATTTTATTATTATTATTCAGGAATGGTGAGGCCAACAGATCAGGAGATAGTTGCCACTGAAAAAATTGTTACTCACAGTTCCCAGGAGGAGGGGGCACACCCCACCACTCAGGGTCACTCAGAGAAGCCCCAGGGTCAGTCAGGAGGCAGAGACCCTTTATGGTGGTTGCTATGGGAACGGCAAGACAAGGCAAGCAGGTTTAGGATTGGATAGTTTGAATAATTTTAGCAGGCTCTGGGGCATGGGGACTGTCCAGTTGTCTGGTACCTGGCCCTGGGGTGATTAGAGCAGAGGAATAGTGACCTTGAGTGTGACAGCCTGATGAGGGGGGGTGGGGGGTGGAGGGTGGGGTGGAGTGGAGTGGGCTCCCGCTGGTTGGTTTGCATATGAAAGATGTGCTCACAGGTGAGTCATTACTATCTCTGGGAATTGGCTAGCCTTAGGAGGGGCAGGCCCTTGTGGGTCAGCAAGGCTTAAGATGTCAAAGCATTAAAGGTACAGAAAATAAAAAGGCATGATTAATACAATCCTCAGTTACAGTTTTCCTTGTTTAGGAGGTAGAGTTGGGTTCCAACACATTCAGGTTTCAGCTAAGGGAAGTTTGGTCAGTTAATCAAAAATTTGCAAGAGCAGTCTGAGAAGCATCGAAGGCTAATGCTGAAGCACCCTGTGCAAAATTTGCAGAGACCAATCCAAGGTTTACCGAGCAGACCGGGAAATAGAGATTCGTTGTATCATTGTGTCTAGAGTTGTTAAGGAGAGACCACACCCAGAACCGTTGCACAGAATGTGACATCTGTCCAGTTCTTTTTCTGTGCCTGTTATTCACTTCTCCATCCCTCTCCACCCTGGCCTTGGCTTACACTTCCTCCTGCTCACACTCAGTTGCCCCCTGCCCCTACAGTGTGCTGCGCTGCCCTGCCCTGCCCTGGGCTCCCACAAGTGCCCTAGGCCAGCAGTCCCCAACCTTTTTGGCACCAGGGACCGTTTTCATGGAAGACAATTTTCCCATGGACCAGAGAGGGGGGTGATGGTTTGGGGATAATTCAAGAGCATTACATGTATTGTGCACTGTATTTCTATTATTATTACATTGTAATATATAATGAAATAATTATACAATTCACCATAGGCTGGGGACCCCTGCTCTAGGCTCCAAAATTACCTCCCCTCCCCAAGTCCTTGTCACCTAGTCTGGCTCCTATTCTGTCAGCACAGAACAGGTTTTCTTAAATATTTTGAGATCTTAGAATGCCAAAAATAAAATGTGTGTGTGTTAGAATATCTATGGAGATTGTCATTTTTAAAGCAAATTCTGTGGTCAGACCAAAAATACTAGACAACATATGTAGGAAAAACAACATAGAATGAATTAATAAAGTATTATTACAAGGAGAAACTTGTCTAGTGTCTATTTTGAGTCACTAGATATATATTCATCAGTGCACGGAAATGTCAGACCAAAGAGACCTTGAGGTTTCAACTTATGCTCTCCTTTGAAACGTCTCAGATTATGACATCACCTGATAGTTATTAGTGGTTTTGATGAAGTCATGATGCTATTAGGCAGAGGCTCCAAGCAACCTAGTCTGCATAGCGGACAATTATCTCTGTATTGGATCTAAATATTTGATATAAAAAGTAATACTTTAAACTTGTTGGTTTCTTTTCTTCTTCGGTTTTGTGAAAGATAAAGCATTGTTGAGAAACAGGATTTATATTTACTTCATTTGTTGATAGCACTGGTTCCTAGCAGGGTGATTTTCACTGTTGGCTTTTAAAAAACATAACTTGCCATGTTTGCACAGTGGAGTGGGAATAATACATTCAGTGATTTCAGGACTTGACTGTTGGTTGACATCCGATGCTGAGTGACAGTGCAGTTGCTGCGGGAAGGCGGCTGGAGGCTGCTCCTGGAATGCTGGCTGGCCTTGCTGGGCTGCCAGACAATCATCCTCCTTGAAAGATGTAGAAATGAATCTTTTATTCCTGTCTTTGTCATTACCTTTATGGTAGTCCAGTGGTAAATCTCTTAAGTGTTTTTTGAATGCTCAAGATATATCCGTGAAAGAGTCCTAGCCAAATGCTGACATAAGGGATTAAATCTAATTTTGAAAGACATAACAATTCATTCACACTTGTCGCATGCAGGAGCAAATGTCAAGGTATATGTGAGGGGCCGCTCTGCTGGGTGGTGGCTGCGGTGGTTTGAATCATATTCCTTAGCTCCAGGTATTGGCATTGACATTAAGAGTTGTCAACCTGAATTTCGAATTGGATGTGTAGCCAATAAAGTAAGAAGTTTTGAGGGAGTAGAGGTATCTGAGGGGTGGGGTGGACCCTCTATGTGCCCCTATATTACAGATTGCAGGTTTATGCTGAGGGTCTTACCGTGAACTGCCAGGCTCCACAGAGTACCTACTGTGTGTTTCCACAGGGGCCTGGGAGAAGTGCCCTCCCTCCCTCTGGGTACAATGCCAGAATATGATCCCCTGGTTTTATTTCAAGCCCTTCCTGCCACCTAGAGACATGACCCCACCACCCCTGAAAAAAGGCTGGAAATAAGTGGATTAAACCAAACATTCAGAAGCTCCTCAATACATTTACTTCTGCATGAAGGATGTGCTACACGCTGGGGTCAAGCAAGCAGGGGAGGACCCAGGGAATGAGGATCCAACCACCTACCAGTGATGTCTTCTGGGGCAGGTCACCTTTCTGGACCCTGTTTCCCTGTCTAACAAAATGGGTATAATGACAGCACTTACCTTATAAGGTTATTATGAAGAGGAGGAGAGTTAATATATAAAAAGGACATGGACAGGTGTTTGGTTTACATGTGGTAAGTGGTCAGTAAGTGTTAGTTTTTACTCTCAAAGACCATTCTCCAGGCAGAGCAAATGAGGAGGCCCTTTCCTGCCCCTCAGCTGTTCAGAACTGGAAAACCAGTTGCATTTGCCTATCCACAGAGATACTTTAACTTTCACACAACTGAACCCGTTTTCTCATCCTCACCTTGCCTCTGAGCTTCCCCTTGAGTCTTCCTCCTTCCATCTAGCTGCAAAACGGGGAGTGGACTAGGCCCCTAAAGGCTGGTGGAAGCTGTGGGAATAGTGGTGGTGTCAGGAGGAGGCAGAGAACTGTGACAGGAAATCAGCAGGATCTGGGGGTGGACTGAATGCACAAGGGAAAATCTTGAGGTCTAGGTGAATTTAGTGTATCTAGGGGTAAATATGCCACGCCAAGAGGAGCAAGGGGCACTGAAATCTTCACTTCTCCTCCCCATGGTCTCATAACATGCCTTGTCCCTCTCTTGGGACTTTTGTTCACTCTGCCTTGTATTATCATAGTTTCCTTAATTTTAATTTTTTTCCTAGTCTAATTCTAGTCTGAATGGAGAACATGTTAATAAAAGTGTAGAGATACTAAGATCAAACAAATGTCTCTAATTTCTTTGTACTAAAAATAAGTGTTAAGTGTGTACTATCTCTTCTTTCTATTGCCTCCTAGTGAGAACCATTTGTTGGCCAAGGCATTGGTTGTGCTTTTAGGGGTAGTGAGCTGAGAAGTCTAGTGGAAGGAGGTACTTTTGGGGAAGAAATGGGGAGAGACTTTTACAAAACGGGGAGGAGATGAACTTGTAGCTACTGTGGTGATGGGATTTGGGGAGAGATGAGGAAAGAGAGATGAGGAAAACTTCAAAGGGAGCTTTTCTTATGCATTGGACAGCGTTGGTTTCCCTTCTCTTTGTCCTTCCTTTTAAAATAAAAAAGGCCTTTATTAAAGATATTCATTGCTCTTCAAGCCTTTGGAGTTGTGGTTGTGTTTGTTTTGGATATCTCTCCATCCTAAGATGGGTAAGAAGAACTCATTTTATATGGAGTAGTTATAGATCTCGAGAAGCAAAGCAAGGGAAGCTGAAGGACTTTTAATAGGTGCCCGAAAAGGTCAGGGGTTGGCTGTAACCACTTTTTCCCAAGGTCTCAGCAGGTCTGAGTAAGCCATGGTTCTAGCCAACAAATATTCAATGATGCTCTAGGAAAAGAGGTAACAGGCAAGTATAATAAGATTTAGGCAATTAAACTGGTCATTTCCACATGGTGAGTACCAGACTGGGAGTCCAAAAGAGAGCCATCAATTGCAGACTTGGGAAGTGACCCAAGACTAAGTGCCAAAAAGTGAATAGGATGTAGGAAGGTAAAGAAAAGGGTAGATAGGATGGGTGAATGCACAGAGCTCTGGAGAGGGGAGTTTCTCTCAAGCCAGCTGCATCTTCTCTATTGGGCCTGGGGAGAAAGGTACACTGTGGGAGAGAGACTGTCTGGCCCAGTGTCAACCAAAACCAGGAACTGGATCTCCTTGTTCTCATGACCCTTGCACAATGATGTTCCCAGACATCCTTCCCCAGACATGTGTGTCTCTGGGGGGGCTGATGGCCCTGAGGTGTGAACTCTGAGTCCAGCACCTGTGCAGTGTAAGGCTGAGCGAATAGCTCTCATTTAGCTTCTGTGGGACCCTAAACCTTCATAAGGAACCTGATTCACTGGGAGCACTGACTATTCCCACAGAGACAGATGGTGAGAAACAGTGATTGGATGATATGAGGGATCTGAGCTTCAGAACAGGGGAGCATTTTTCCATTTTCTCTGGGTCTTTTTCCAACAAACTTATTGTCCACCAGATGTGCCACCTCTGCTGAGGTACCTTCCTATTTGGCCCTCACTTGCAGCCTTAGTCCTGACTGCTGCCTGCCTGCCCACACATTCGAAGTCCAGGGTAGATCTGGGCTGGCTCCTGTACTGTTTCCTGGCCTGGATTTGACCAGAGACAGAAGCAGCCATCTCTCTCCCTTGGTCCTCCCTTCCTCATCTCTCAGTCTTCCCCCAGGAAAGCCCAAGCCTATCACCAGTCTGCTTTCCAGCCTGACCCAGCATCAAACAGACTTAGGAAGTTTATGCCCCAAAAACCCCAGAATTAACCAAGAGGAAATTTCCCTTCGGTCATTGCAGTGTTTCTCATGCATTCCCCTTTCCTCAGCCACATGTGTGTGATCCCTGGACACTGCATTTTCTCGGAGGGGGAAAGGACAGACAACTTAAAGTAACATCTTATAATGTGTTTTTAGCGGGAATAAAAGCCTTAAGGCAAAGGCCTCAGAGTAGAATTTCTGGCTTTTACTAGTTGCTGGGGAGGATTTTGAGAGGGTGTATAGTGTCAGGAATTTTCTATTTCTAAAATTATACCTGATAATTTGAATGCCAGACGTGGCTCGTGGCTACTGTCTACAACAGCATAGGTCTGAAAGACGACTGTATGTATTTGTAACTGAGGCATAGTGGACTAAACAGTCAGTGTCAGTGAGGAGATTAGGAAATGGAGAGGACAGTGTTGTAAGGATAATCCACGTGGAAGCCGAAGTCACCAAAATAATGATGGGATAATGATGGAGAGGAAGGCAGGGGGTAGGTGCCACAGTCGTGGGAAAATGGGGGCCGGAACCAGAGGTGTGCAGACGACAGAGGGAAGGGCGGCTGGTCCTGCAGGCTGATGGCGTGTGTGTCTAACAAGAAGACTTTTGAAAGAAGAAGGAAGGAGGTGAATGACTTGGGAGATCGTGGGATAGACGAGGAAAAATAGCAACTGCTTGAGGGAGGGGCAGGAAAGAAAAGTTTCGATCAGAGCAATTATGAAAAGAAAACGAGGGTGCAAGAATACTGTCCATAGAGTGTCCCTCTAGTTCCCTATTTTTCTCAAGGGAGTCATTTGAATTTGGGGACTTCCACCTTGGATGATGGCCATTGTTATTAAGAGTACGTCCTTCCCAGCCCCAAAGCCTGCTAGGACATTTGGAGGGTTGGGCAGCTGGTAGGTCCCTAGGGAGCGTAGGCTACTCCGTCAAAGTAGCCATGCTTCTGGTTAGGTTTCTGTTAAAGAGTTTTAATGTTTTATAAAGAAAATTTGTGCACAATAATTTTCTACATTAAAAACTGTAAATATTAATACATATATTAATATACATATATTTCACCTAATTCTGTAGGCTACTCTGGAACTCAGCTGTGTAATGACAACTCTGTGTGTGTGTGTGTGCGCGCGCGCACACATGTGCATAAATGTGCAGTACAAGGCAGATGGCCAAGGATGTGAAGTGTTGTTCTACAGTGGGCCTGGGTTTGAATTTAAGCTTCAACAGTTATTGGCAGTATCATTTTGCACAAGATTCTAACCTCCGTAAGCTTCGTCTTCCTCGTCTATAAAATATTGTTAATAATTCTTCTTACTTTATAAGGTTGTTGTGAAGATTAAATGAGTTATCCTTATAAAGCACACAATATAATCTTTGGCACAAAGTAAACATATTATTATTGGTATTTTGTTATTACTGTGACAGGAATTCTGCATTGCAAACATTGTGCCCAATAAACCTTGAAAAGTAGCTTTAAAGTTAGCAAGTACCTGTTTATATTTAAGAAAAACAACCCTGCAGTATCTTTGTAGTCGAAGAGAAATTCTGCACCTAAGCAGGGAGTATTGATTAGAGGGTGTGCCCAGAGCTCTGTGAAGTCTTAGCAATCCTGCTCATAAATGGACAGTGAAGCATGAAGTCATAAAATGTTTTATGGGAAAACCCATGAAAACTTCAAGCCTTCTATAATACTGATTAAGAATAATTTAAATCATTCATATTTTATTAGAAAATGTCACTGGTTATGAGTTAATCAATTTCAAATTGATTTTATTTGTGTAAAATTGGCATTTTAGAAAGTGAATTTATTGCTTACAGTTACTTCCTCCAATGTGAAATGATTGCAATATTAGTAGTAAATGCACTCTGATTGAATCTATGTCATTAATCAAATATTCCCAAATGGAACTCCTAATAGTGTCTTACAAGATTAAATAAAAAGATACAGAGGAATGCTGGTTGCTCTTCAAGGCCTCAACCAAGGAGGAGAAAATGGTGATTCTAAAGGAGGATTACTATTTTTTTCTTTTTGGTCTCCTTTTGACTGCTTAAAGTCTGCTACCCTCTCCTATGTTTGCAGAATCCTCCACCTTATGAGTTTTGGTAGGAGGCAGAATCCACCTTCTACTAAAGAAGATGGCAGGACAGCAGGCTGATACTTTCCTAGCCTCCCTTGCATCTAGGGTGTGCATATGATTGAGGTTCAATCCGTCAGATACCCCCACGCTGTGAATCTTGGCTGAGTGGAGAACAGGAGTAGGCTCAGTGGAAAATCCATTCTAACAGCAGAGGTAATGGCAGAGGCAGAAGCAACTCCAGGTCCAAGGCCAGTGGCAAGGGCAGTGCAAGGTGGCATGTAGTGCTCTACAGTTGTAGCAGAGGTGTTGCTTAAGTTGCTTGAGTTCAGTCATAAGTAAGATGATGATGTATCCTAGTTTGCCTGGGCCAGCTCCATGTCACCTTGTATAATTACTGATAGCATCCTACTTCCCTTTCAAAATTGTTTCAGTTTGGAAAAGAAATAATATGTTGTATTAGTCAGGGTTCTCCAGAGAAACCAAAGCAATAGGAGATAGATAGATAGAGAGCGAGTGATGAAGATTTATTATGATGGATTGGCTCACACAATTATGGAGGCTGAGAAGTCCAACTCTCTGCAAGCTGGAGACCCAGGAAAGCAGCTGTTGTCATTCTAGTCCAAATCTGAAGGCCTGAGAACCAAGGGAACCTGTGGTGTAAGTCCCAGTCTGAGTCCCAAGGCCCAAGAACCAGGAGTGCCAATGTCTGAGGGCAGAGGAAGGATGTTCCTGCTTAAGCTCAGGCAGACAGCAAACCCACCCTTCCCCTGCCTTTTTGTCACATCCAGGCCCTTAACAGATTGGGTGATGCCCACCCACGTTGCTGAGGGCAATCTTCTTTATTCAGTCTACTAATTCAAATGCTTCTCTCTTCTGGAAACACCCTCACAGACACACCCAGAAATAAATGTTTTACCAGTTATCTGGGCATCTCTTAGATGCAGTCGAGTTGACACATGAAATTAACCATCACATATGGCCATCTCAGACATAAGCAAAATCCCTTATGCCCTCAATGTCCTTTCAGATTGTTCCCTTCACTGTTTTCCTTTGAAATCAGGCTCCTTTTCTGAGAATATTTCTTTATTTGCAGCCCTCTCCAATTGTGGTTGTCTTACCTCCTGTGCTCCCCGTTTTGAGGGTTTGGGGGGCCTGGAAGGGGAGAGATGTCTTCCTTGTCATCCTTGCTTCTTATTTCTCCTTCCAAATCATTTCTTATTTCTCCTTCCAAATCATTTCTTATTTCTCTAGAACTCTCTAGACCCAATGAACATCCTGTCATCTGATGCTAAGACTATGTTTCTGTCACCTACAGACCCCTCACTTTTTGACAATTTTAGCCTTTAGTATTGTCTCAATCTCCAACCCTGCTCCTGCCAATACTCTGTGATTTCAATATCCAAATAGATTATCCTTGGATTCTCCAAAGATCTTGTCTTCCACTACCTCAGCCTCCCATACCTGTGATCATGCCCTAGACCTTTTTTTACTAATAACTGTTTTCCATTTTCAAGCATTCCATTCTCCAACTACTACCTTTTACACTTCCAGTTCACTCTACCTAGCACCCTATTCCAACATCTTTTTAACTCTATCAAGCCCTCCAATATAATGTCAACTTCCCACCATCTATCTTTCTAGGCTTGAATCCCATGGTTCAGTATTATAATCATATCCACGATTGTGTACACTATCCACTCCCCTGACCCGTCTACCTCTGGCACACTTGCCAGGCAAAACATCAACCCTGATTCTATCCAGTAGTAAGCTTGGGATCAAGCAAGGGGAAACCACACAATCACTCTGAGATGAGACTATTCATTTTCTATGCCAGTAACCTTTTCTCCCTTTTTTCCTTAGTAGTATCACACCTGAATTTTAGTTGGATTCATGGATGCATTGAAAAAACTTCTCCACAGTGAGATATAAGCAAAAATGTTTTATGAAATTTTAGGGAAATGTTCAAAGAGAAAGTGTGTGTGTGTGAGAGAGAGAGAGAGAGAGAGAATGAACTTTGAACTTTTTGAAGCTTTTTCCCGTCTAGTTGACTGAAACATGAATATAAACACTACAGCCTGAACAGCTGTCTTGGGCAATCTGGTGACATGTTAAGAATGTAGAGTTTGGGTTTTAATGATCATAATGTGATGTAGTGCTAGACTCTGTATTTCTGGTTTCCTTTATTTAAAATAGAAATCAACTCTTATCTTGGTGTGGTAAGCAGAATGATGACTCCCAAAGATGTCCATTTCCCAATCCCCCAAACCTATGAATATGTCTTTTTACATTGGGAAAAGGGACTTTGCAGATGTGATTAAGGGCCTTGAGCTGGTGAGAAGAGCCTGGATTGTCCAGGTGGGCCCAATCTAATCAAATGGATCCTTAAAAGCTGAGAACCTTTCCCAGCCCTCGTCACTCAGAGAGAAAGATGGGAAGACGGGAGCAGGGTTGGAGTGATGCAGTGTTGCTGTTTTGAAGATGGAGGAAGAGGCCGTGAGACCAGGAATGCAGCTGGCCTCCGGAAGCTGCAAAAGGTAAGGGGATAAATTCTCCTTTAGAGTCTCCAGAAAGGAATGCAGGACCATCAACACCTTGATTTTAGACCTTAAGACTCATTTTGGTTTTGACCTACAGAATTATAAGATAATAAATTTGTGTTTTAAAGCACTAAATTTGTGATAATTTGTAATGTTGGTGGTAGAAAACTAATGCACTTGGTCAATACATTGTTATTTTGTATTTTTATGTTATTCACAACTATGATCTCAACTATTATATACACTGAATGGTTTTAATTGAATACAAGAGCACCGTTCTCAAGTGGGTTCTTGGAAATACCCAGACATCCTACTACCTTTCCCTAATTAATCATATGTTCACTCTTCCAAATGTCATTTTCTTACTCTTTGTCTACTCTTCAAACCTCAAACATCTCCTCTCCATCACTTACTCTTAATTAAGAACCTTGCTTCTTATTTCATTTAGAAAATAGGAGCAACCTAAGGGGAGCCTCTTCACACTCCCACCACCAAATATACTGACCTTCTCACATCTTACCCATTTATTATGTAATATTTTGCCTTCTTCCCTTTGCGATGGACTCACTATGTGCTCTCTTGGTTCAAACCCTTCACATGTACACTGGATTCCACCAACTCAACTCAAAGTTGGTTGTAATTCTTCAATTACACTCTCCTGATCCAGCATCGTCAACATTTTCCCTGTATTGGATTATTCCTGTAACACACACTCATGTTGTAATATCACTCAACTTGGTCTTTTTTAGGTACTATCCCAATTCTGTAGAAAATCTTGAAATAATTGTCTTTCCATACCATCTCCATTTTCTCTCCTTACATTTTTTTCTTGAACTTAATTTAATCTAATGTTTTCATCAAAACATTAATTTCTTTATCATACTTTAGATAAACATTAAGTAGGAATATAATATCTAATTTTTTTCTGTCTCCCAATGGCTTGTTCTTGGGTACCTTTGAGGAAGGTACACCTCATTTTTGAAGACTACTTCACTTGATAGCTCCTAGAAATTGCTTAAAGTTTTACATGAGACGGTTTCTTGGTTGTCTTGCTTGGTTTGATATTAGGAAGATTTTATAGTAAGTAATTACTGTATGGAATATTAAATTTGTGAGGGATTGTAGATTCTTGCTCGTCCACCCTTGCAGATGAAATGGTACCTCTTCTGTAACATCCATTTCCTGCTTTCAACAATTTTTACTTCATAGTCAGTTCCTTAATGTTTAGACAACGCTGCCACTTAAAAATACTTCCCTTATAAGGAGTTGAAATCTGCCAGCCTGTAAGTTCCAACTACAAGACCTAAATTTGCCCCCTTGAATGCACAAATCAGTTTAATCCCTTTTGTCTATAACAGCTCCACATACAAGTGTAGACAGTTATATAGTTGCTCTCAAGTCCTTGACTTTAAATTTTTCCAGCTTTTTCAAGGGTTCCTTTTATGATACAATTGGGAGTTGTGTCTTGGCTGCTCAAATGATAGAGGGTCTTTAAAGAGATTTTGTGGGAATATGATGAAAGTCTAAAACAAATTGGCCAGTGAATATAGCTGAGGAACTTTTAAAAAATCGTTCTGTCTAATGCTCAGTTGTATGTTGTTTTCCGTTCCATGCTGGTAGTAATCACTTTTTCTACCCCATTATCTGCAAACACTCTGTAGTTTATTGTACAATAGTCTTGCCTCAGTGGTGCCTTGGGTAAAACAGGAGAAGGGATGGGGCTACAGAGAGATAGCAGTTGTTATAGGAGGCAAAATAATTAGTGAAGCGATAGAGAATTCAACAGGAGAAGAATTTAGAGAGTATTAACAAGGCAATCACAAGCATACTGAAATACAGAGAAGTTTTAGGGAAGTGGAGTGGGAATTTGAGCCATGTCATTTGGACCTTAAAAGATGGAGTATAGTAGATTGATTGTAAGAGTGGCCCTAATTCTTTCCTTCCCTGTCTTGCCGTGTGACTTTACGACTACTTTCATTAAGAAGGGATATCTATTTCCCACCTCTTGGATCTGGGCAGATCTTGTGATTTGCTTTCACCGACAGAGCACTGCCAAGGCAACCGTACCATCTTGCCCTGCTCTCATTTTCCCTTGCCTTACTTTCCTTTCTCTCACGTGGCCTTTCCTGGGTTTACATCTCCCAAATATAGCATCAACACTTAATTTCTTACCTAAGTTTTGCTTTCTAGAGAATCTAGATTGAGGTGTGAGAAAAAATTAAAAGGAGATGTTTCAAAATTCCGTCAGTAACCTAAAAAACCCCAACAAAACAGGAATATTTAATTATCGTTGAAAAATCTCTAAATTACAAAAGGCAAACTAAACCATGATTAATGATATATAATTAATGTTTAATATAGCCTGAATTAAGCTTAGGCCAGATGTATCATACAATAGAATTATTTTTATTATACACTCCTTGTTTAGACAGCAAATCAAGACACTGACTTTTACCCATTTGTTCAGTACCTTATGTCTGTTTTGTGGACCTTGGAATATAATTTCACTATTTTTAATGACTATGATTAAAGAAGTTCATAAATGTTAGAACTTTCACTTCTGTGGCGTAGGTTGGTCTCCAATATTTATATTAGATCAAATTATCCACCGTCCTCCATTAAAACATAATCCCACAGGACAACAGTATCCATTTAGCTCTGATGTATTTAAGATACGTGTAGGGTAAGAATAGAGTTCTTGGCTTCATCCTTTGTTAATGGTTGGAGGAAATTCATTAACTCTTGATCCCCACTGATTATGATGCCATCCATAAAATAGCCAATGCTCCTAGATAAATAGCCTCTTCTTTTTTCAAAGAATTCAGTATGTCTCACGCAGCGTCTTGAGGAGAAGTACAACCTTTCTGTGGCACTGAATATTTAGGTAGGGTTGGAGAAGTGCGCTGAGCCGGCGGGAACCCTGGGGGCCCTGGAGAGGGGTCTGGAAATGGGTGTGTGCTGGGCAGGGCAGGGAAGGAAGGATGGCAGTGGGCCTGTGCCCCACGCGAGGTGAAGCGCAAGGGCAGCAGAGAGAAGGGAGGGAGAACTGAAGAAGGAAAGACAGCAAGAACCACAAAAGGGTGAGGAAGCAGAGAAAGAGACAACTAGGGTGGAAGGGGCCTCAGTCTTAGTCCCCCCTTGAACTGTAAGCAGCCTTACAAGATGACTGCTCATGCTTCCAGGCTTGGGATAGGGAAACTCTTATCCTCATTTTACTGGTGGTAAAACCAAGGCCTTTTTGGTAAAGTAACGTGTCCAAGATTTAAGAGTAACTGGTAAGTGAGGCATGACTTCTCCTGTCCCCCTTTGAAATGTTTTTGCTATGCTTTCTGCTTTGACTTGAAAAGGAAGGCAGAGGGTGTGTGTGTGTGTGTGTGTGTGTGAGAGTGCACATTCGGGGGACAGCTATCTATGAATCTTAGTATTTATTCTCTGAGGCTTTAACTGAAAAATCAATTCAAATCAACCAATTTTTTTTAAGAATCTATAAAATACATATTTATTTAGTAAGGAGTTATGAGGTTATAAAGTAACAGAAGTACATATCTCAAACTCTAGATTATCCAGAGAAGTCCTGATATAAAACACTTACACTTGCTATCTCTGTAACTCCGTAAGTCCCTGTTAGCCTAAGTAACCAATTTTGGTTTCAAAAATAGTTAAAATCACATAAGACACTATCTCTGTCTTTGAATTCATTTGGGGATATCCCACATGAAATGCTAGTGGGTAGGAGCCACGTGGGGTGGCAGTCCCACATGGACAGGTGGGAGAGAGAGTGGGAGAGACTGGTCTCTGGAGGGGCAGAACTTCTCCCACCCAGGCCTGAGGGTGGCCCATGCTAAGCAGTGGGTGGTTTGGGTCTCAGCCCTGTGGTTTGGCTGAAATTGCCCTGCAGCGTAGGCAGGCATCCAACTGTGTCAGAAGCTGGTGTTTGTCTTCCAAGGTGGCTCTACCATTTTACACTCCCACTAGTAATGTAAGAGAGTCCCGCTTACCTTACATCCTTGCCAACACCCATATTGCCATTCTTTATAAATTTTAGCCATTCTGGTGGGTACATAGTGGTATTTTACTGTGGTTTAATTTGCCTGTCCCTGATGAATAATTACATTGAGCACCTATTAAATAGGCTTATTGACCATTTATATTTCTTTTTTTGTAAAGCACTTGTTTAAATCTTGCCTATTTTTATTGGGCTGCTTGTCTCATTATTATTGATTTTTAAGAGTTCTTTGTATATTCTGGATACAAATCCTTTGTCACGTATAAGCCAAGAATACTTTTGGATGCAAATATCAGAACTTGACTAGTGGTGATTTAAGTATTAATTGTATCAATTATCTGATATAACAAAAAGTCCAGATTCATGCAGCCCTTGGCTTACTAAGCAGATCTGTCATCCTTAGCAGTTTGGCTTTTCATGCTTGCGCTTGTAACCTCATGTTGCAAGATGGCTGTGATTGCTTCTAGCACTACACCTGCACTCAAAGGCAGGATGAGTCAGAGTACCTGGGGAGGCAATATGAAAAGGTCCTTGTGTGATCACTCCTTCTTTCAATGGAGATAAAAATTATTTCTCAGAAGGCCTCTCAAACTTCCTCTTATTTCTTAATGGCCAGAATTAAGTATGATGCACACACATACCAGCAACAGGAAGGCTGGGAAATTGAGCATTTGACAATGGCTTGCCACTTTATAGCCATGATTGAATTAGACAATCATTATTCATGCCCCAGGGCTGGACACATTGCATGAACACAGGTGCTACTAGCTAGAAGAGACGAATGGCTTCTGGGTAGGCACCTAGCATGTCAATATTAAAGTCTCCAGAGATAGCTGTTACTCTCCATTGTAGTGAGAGATCCTTCTGAAAATTTGTGAGGCCCTGGTAGGCTTGTGGACAATACGGAGGTTAGAAAACCAAGTTCTTGACTCAAATCCATAAAACACCACCACCATCACAAACTCCCATTAAATATCTGATCTCAGAGAAGCCCTCCTGGCTTGAACAGCTGAATCAAGCTCTTAGTTCTGATCACATTTTAGTGCTGCAATAGGAAGGCACGAGTCATAACTGTGTTGTCCACGGGAACAAGATCAAATGAGTCCAATAGGAATGTTGAAGGCAAATGGGGCCTAAAGATCCAGGCCCTGGGCTAGATTTTCCCTGAAAGTAGAGCCTGAGACAAGGGCATTTTAGCTAGTTTGTTTGGGAAGTGATCCCAGGAAACAGGAGTGAAGCCCAGGAGTGTGAATAGAGGTGAGGGAGGCATTGGAAAAGCCCATTAAGAGTTGGTCATCTCTGTGGTGACAGGAGTTTAATTGTGCCAGAAGCCTCAGGGGCTGTAACCAATACACGGCAGAATTGCATGCCTCAGTGCTCTCTGAGTGTGGCCAGCTGTGTTGGCATCACCTTGACTGTACATGCAAATTCAGGGGCCTCACCTGACTCCTGAATCAGAATATCTGGTGGTGGTGCAGGATGTTGTATTTTGAAAGCTCTTCAGGTGAGTCTTATGCATGTTCACATTTGAGAACCACTGTTCTGCTCCCCAGAGAGAGCGTTTATCAATGAGCTCATACGCCCCATCGATCAAATCATGGGGTGGTTAACTCCCTTCTACTTTCAGGTTGCTCACGCATTTGTGTGTCCCTTACCACCTATCAGAGAAGCCCACAGTAGAAAGCAAGAGGTTTTCAGTGCAGCTGAGGTGAGGCCCAGCTGGAATACCCACAGGATGCCAGTCTCTGGGTGATGGCCCAAGTAAAAGGTGGTCCAGAAGAGTGTGGCACAAAAGATGTCTGATTCAGGACAAGAGAACAAGATTAGGCTAGCTTGGATCATGACAGCTCCTTCAATATCCGAACTTCGTGGAGGGAGCTAGGAAATTACTTTCTAAAGCATTAAGCTCTTTACAAAGGGCCCTAAGCTCCTAGAAGGAAATACACTGTGTAATTGCATAGGACTTCAGTGCACAGAAAACATTAACAAGACACATGAGAAACAGTAGCTGTTTATGCTGTAGTATATCCTTGAGGCAGGTGGAGAGTTTCCATCTGTTGAAAGTGGCCTCAGTGACGTCTCCCTGTTGGGATCGAGTTAAAGGGAATGGATTTCTGCTTTATTGGGAAAAAAGCTCCTCAACAGCAGGTATTTACCAGCCCTCCCTCAGTTTCTTTGGGCATTTCAAGCTGTGAAGTTTCCATCTCCGGTTTCTTTCTTGTCTTCCCAAGAACAGTCTACTTCTCTGCCAGCCCTTGTCTCCCTTCCAGTTTTCTCCTTTACCCTGTGGCCTTAAAAAAGTCACTAGTGGTCATGATCTGATGTGAATCATTTGACAAAAGGAGGAAAAAATTGCCATTGAGACTAGAAGTAAAATAGGTTGGTGGAGCAGAGGTGATGAACTCAGGTGTGGGGTAGACAGACTCGCCCTACACGTCCTCTGGGATGGATGTTGGATTCGACACACAGAATTTCAGATTTTTATTCAGAATTATCCTTAGGCTGAAGAGGAAATAACATGAGATACAAAAATTGAGAGAGTGAACATATTGGTAGACTTTTTCTGTTGTGGGGGAAAGGTCCTTTAAAACTCAAAAGATTCCAGTCATTGCAATTTGGATCTTAAGGGTCTATATGCACAGGGGTTTCCCTGGAGAAAGATTGTCAACCTTTCCCTGATTTTCCCCACCCTAGGTCTTCCATTCCAGTGCACATCTCTTAAATACAAGTTGTATCTGATGGTGACACTTAGTGGATTTTTGCCAGGGATTGAATGCGTCCACTATACATGTCTTCTGGCGTGGACTGACCTGTTGTCTAAGAAAACAAAGTCCCCACACACTCTCAGTTATAACCGAAGGAACTCCAAATTCTTAGGTTTTATTCTAGGTGTCTCTTTTAGACCTTTTGCCATTGGCATTGGTGCACATCTAAGGCTGATTGTAATTCTTTGTTCTAGTTCAGAACCTTGTGTTGACTTTGATGAAGACTTCCTAACACCTGGCTCTGGCCCTAGAAATCCTTGCTTTTCTCTGGCACCTTTGGGAGTTTATGCTTATGGAGGAGGCAGAATTTAAACATGATAATCTTTTCATCTAACAAATATTTATTGGGTGCCTACTATGCTTCAAGCATTATATTAGATGTTAAGAATATAAAAAAAACCAGGGAGTAGTTGCAGCTCTCAGAAACGTTAGAATGTGGGAGATAAACACCTGGGCACCAGTTACCATCACAGACTATTGACAGTGACACAATGGAGGAAGCAGCATGGTGCTTTTGGTACAGAGAAAGGTGTTCATTCTTCTTGGTAGAGGAGGGGAAGGAGTTGTTTTTCTGTGAAAAGTTCACAGTTAAGGTAAAAATTGAGCTGGCTTTTGAAGGATGAGTAGGAGTTTGCTACTTGAACTACAGGGGCAAGTTTTCAAGGAAGGCAGATCAAGTGTGTAGCATCTTTGATGCAGAAGAGTCCAGTAGGGTTGCAGTACAGTGTGCTTCAGAAGGAATTCTAGGCAGGGAAACTTGGAGGGCAAGACAAAGAACAGGGATCAAATCTTTTCCTCCAGTAATTAAGAGGTCCTTAGTGACTTGGGGGAGTGGTCAAAAGATCCAGGTCGTGGAATTTTGAGGAATAAAAGAGAGATGAAAAAAGTAGATGCAGTAAGTATAACTTACACTTTTACATATTTTCGTAGAGTGGAAGGAAAATGGTTTTATTTCCTTTTTTTTTGTTTAAGAGATAGAGAATCAGTACTTGCTCAGGCTGGTCTTGAACTCTTGGCCTCAAGTGATCGTCTCACCTCAGCCTGTCAAGTAGCACTACAGGAGTGAGTCACTGTGCCCAGCTTTTTTTAATGGAAGAAGGAGTTAATAGAAAGGGAAGATCTGAGAGAAAAGGGGCTAATTCGATGCACAAGTTTCCAGAAGACAAGGAAGAAAATTGGACTAAGATTAAGGGTGCATCTTAGAAAGGACTAGGAGGAAATATTTCTTCACATGGACATTGAAGAAAGGAAAAAAGTTGTGGATAAATTTACTTATGCTTCTGGAAGGGAGGGAGTTCATGCCTTGTTACTTCTATGTTATTTGAAGAACAGGTGTCAAAGATGTCTTGTGCGAGAGCAGTAGAGGAGAGTGTTAGCATTTCAGATCTGCTGTCAAGTAGAAGAATGAGACTTTATAAGGGAAAACATAAATTTTAAAATTCTAGAGCCTCTGCATTTTGAGTGTGAGATTGAATCTTCATATGTGTAAGGGAGCTGGATCGAAGAGACCTGGCTGTTCTTCCTGAGTTCCAACGTCCCTTTGGGATGTGCGTCCATCCTCCCTGCCTCCCCTCTCTCACTGGCCTCTGGGAAGGGGCCTGCATCTCTAGAGTTGGAGTCAGAGCAGGGACAAACCCCATTCTCTCCATTCCCTTGATCACAACTGAGGCAAGTCAGAATTTTCAAAATGGACTATTTATTTACAAGTTGAAACATAAACAGGGACATACAGGGAAAATATTAGAAACAAGAAAACAGGTTGCAAAATATGAGTTTCTTAAATTACGTTTTTCTAGCTCATTCCCAGGTTCACAGGCTCTTTCAACTCCCAAATCCTATCCCAGGAAATGATGAGTTTGCTACAGCCTAACCCGCAAAGCTGACTTTTCCCTCGCTCCAGCTTGCCTCCACAATGTGGTTCCATGCTGGCCCACCGTGCAGGTCCTGCTGCCTGGACCCCTCGATGCCCCCACAGTCAAAGTGGCAGGGAGACTCCTACCCTGCTGCTGCCTCTTAGGGCTATGTGGCCCAAGGGGAAGTTTTCTCTTTAAGAGTCAGTCCCCTTTCCCTGTTCGCTGGCAAACTCGTTGACATTGAGTGCAATGAGTGACCTCAACATTCTGAGGCCACTTCCTGTATTCAGGGAATCACTTGGAACCTAATAGAGGCCCAACAGTGTCATGCTAAAATAAAAATATTACCTAAACACCAAGAGCTACAGTGAAGGGACATTATCTGGGAACTCAAACACTGCAATTTCTAAGCAACAAAATTATTCTAAGAGGACTTAAAAATGATTTCTCTATTTAAATTCATACCACGGTAATAATTCAAGATTAGTTTTCTAGTTTCTTCCCCCAGGCTATGATTGATCAGTCTGTGATTCCACAGTTGTTCAATCTGACAGATACGTTTTGACAGGCAAAATAAATGCTCTTTTTGAATAATAATTGTGAAAATATAAATTATCCTTCTTATTCCTAAATTCTACATGGGGAGTAAATGACAAAGCTGGACTGGAACTCAGTTATGCGTAGCTCCAAGTTTGGTTTAAAGTTTAGTTAAGTTGAAAAGGGCTACCAAAAGAGACCACCACTGCTAGCAGCATAACTGGCAAATGTCCCAGATACTTTTGGGAGGGTTAGTGTATTATCTTAACTGTCACTCCCCAGTGGAGATTTATTTATTTGATCCTCTCTCTTTACAGTGGGTTTGAAGGAAGAGGGAGAAGACAGGGACACACAGAGGACTGAGGGACATTAAGTTGACTGGAGCTTTCTTGGTTATATCTTCACAGATTTTTATGGTGCCTTTAATCTACAATCATTGCATAGATGCAAAATAGCATACCCCCCCCAAATAGTAATGATACAGGTTTAATACTTCTCTCTCTCCCCCTTAGTAATTCAGAAAACAGCTTTTTTCCCTTGCAGACATAACAGAGGGTGATTAAGAAGTGTATTTAGTGTCTTCTCCAGCATCTCAGCCTGAGAATAAGATTTCTAGCAGAGCATTGCTTTTACTTAGATTCCAGCACATGAAAATATTTTGCAGGTCTTGGGGATTTAGACAGCACATGATTTTTATGCTGAGAATTTCTTGTGAGTATTTGAGCTGAGGCTGCTCTTAGGAGATGGCACCCTGGCCTCCCACGGGTGTGTGCAGGAGGGACATCAACTGTAAGAGGCTCAGACACACAGGAACACAGGCCCTGAGCTGTCCAGCCCATGAGGAGATCAGAAGTCCTAAACCCTAGAGGCCAAATCTCATCACTCTCTGTATTCCCTATGGGAGAAAAGGTATGACCTCAGCCTCTGAGTATGTGAAGAATACTCTGTGTTAGAGAGTACTGAAGGGGTAACACGTTTCTACAAAGACCCTAGACGATGTCAATGGTTCTGGGCTTGCTCAGGATTTGCAGTCAGTTTCCTGTCCCATTCACTTCCTGATCAACCACGACCAGGACTTATTCCATCTGGGAAGTCAAGTTAGAGGTTCCATAGGTTAC
Organism: Daubentonia madagascariensis; assembly: GCA_023783475.1. Lineage (NCBI taxonomy): Eukaryota > Metazoa > Chordata > Mammalia > Primates > Daubentoniidae > Daubentonia > Daubentonia madagascariensis. The sequence goes on from JAKFHU010000901.1 coordinate 12,070,276, forward strand.
AGACTGGGCGGGTGGGACTGGGTTGTGGGAGAGGAACAGGGCTAAGCTTCTCATTTGCTGAGCGCTATGTTGAATGTTCAGGGCCTAAGAGCAGATGGAAGGATGGAGCTGATAATGGGAAAGGAAATTGGTACTTTTCTGCATCTGGACTAAGAAGCTGTTCTCTTGTGGTGCAGAAGGAGAAACTACCATGGCCTCAGTTGATACTGGAATTCTACAATAACTTTTATTTAAGCAGAAAAATTACTTGTGCACCATTTTAATTTAGTTTCTTGGAGAACATAACATTCTATTTGTAAACATCCTTTGCATCAATTCTGTGAGTCTCCATAATTTTTCGGTTTCAAACTCGGGAGCCTCTTAAAAATATTCCTGAACAGAAATAACCCTAACCCGAATTTTTTGGCATCATGGTTTAAATTGTTTAAACATTTCAGACAAGTTTTTGAACCTCGCAAAACTTAGTTCCAAGGAAAAAGTGAACACAATTGGGATCAAGGAAAAAAAAAAACAAAAACAAAAGAAGAACAGGAAGGAACAAAAAGGGATAAGAACATGATAAATACAAGATCAGTAATATGGGTCCTATTGCCAGGGTGTGTTTTAACTCTCAATAGCTCTCAGGAAGCAGTGTTAATGGAGAAACAAATGTCCGGGCTCTATGTCTATTGGTTGTGTCTTTTAGCTTTCATTAACTAGTTATGTGACCAGTTTATCTGAGTTTCAACTTACTTATTTGTGAAATAATAGAGCTGGACTATGTCATCATTGGAACCCCTTCTTTTCTCACATACTAGAAATCTGGATAATTCCTCTTACTTTGGATTTAAAATAACAATAAACTTTGAAAAGTTTTTATGTTGAATATAACATCTAAGAAAATGCTTAATTGTATTTAATTCCTCAATTTAATTTTGGTTGAATAAAACCTCTTAGCTTGGGTATGTCCTTTGGATTTCCCATGGCCCATAACTTGGCTAGTACCTGATCAGATATGACATTGTTCTGCGTGAACAGAGGTGGAAATATGTAGTCATTAGCTGCTTACAGCTTCCTTCAAGCAAGTCCAACAGTCCAGGGACCAAACTGCTGTATACAAGACTGGCTCTTATGTTAGGTATCAATTCCTAAAACTCGCTTCCTGTGACCCAGAGGTCCAGGATAGCCAGACACCTGCCGTTCTTTCCTGTTCACTGAGTTAACTGTGAAGGCACTGGAATGGAACCCGAGCATTTCTTTCCAGAGGAGAGGCATTTGGCTAAAAATTGATCAGCCGATTTACTTTGTGACATGCACCTCTCCCACTGGGGAATACAGTGCCAGATACTCTTCCATATTACCACTTAACAATGCCAGAAAGCCAAGGAGGCTGGCTTTATGAATGTGGTCCTCAGGATCACTTAGTGGAGAGAGAACTTAGCTGTATGTTAGGTCAGGTTACTGGTCTGGGTGATGGATTAACTTGAAAAACCTCCTTCATATGCCTGGGCCCCAGCTTTTTTTCCCCCCCCCATCAGGTAAATGAGGACGTTGGGCTATTTCAACATTTTCCTAACTAGATCAACATTTTCCAAAGAGTGTTTGAAGAGTTGTTAGGTATGATAATTAAAAAAGAGCTCCATGGTTAACTGTTTTGGAAATAGCACATCAAACAATGTAAACAGTTTTCTTTTCTACAGAGCTTCTTGTGACCTCTGCTATACAGATGTACTTTTGACTCCAATAAAGGAGTTAAAATGAACCTTTCCCAAAATTTATTTGAAAATGATATTTTTGGGAGGAGCATCTTGTGGCAGAAACTAGTGTTCACCAAGTTTCTTTTAGCTTTATGAATCCAATAGTAAAAGATAGTGCTCTAATCATTTTAGGAGAGAGATTGAAATGTATAACAAATCCTAATATTCTTTAAAGCCCCAGTGAAGATCCACATCCTCTGGGAAGCCACTCTGTATTTCATTGTTTTCCAACAGGAACCTTTTACTCTACTCAGTGGGGAGTCCATTGTCTATGACCAATTGAAAAGGGAATTACTAGGGTGCTTCTGAATAATGTGGTGCAGTTTCTTTGACTTTTATTGACTCTCCAGCCTTCATATAATGATGTTTTATTCTTTATTTTCTTAAGTACAGCCTTATGAAGAAGTCAATTCATGAAAATCCAAACATATAAAACATAAGAAAGAAAGGAGGGCTATTCATATAACAGAGGAGAATTCTTCACTTTACAAAACAATCCCTCCCAGGGTTTATTTTAAAGAGAAAAGAAGTTGGAGACATTGAAAAAATTCCTTGATTTTGCAACTTTTTTTCTTCTAAGTTCTGCAACACTTTGTTAGCTTTTCAGTAATTTTAAGCTTTAAAAGTATTTTCTTAAATGTCTCTGTTTACCCTCCCATTAAGATTGAGACCCCAATGAACACCAGTGTGTTGATTCAGCACATCCAGCCTTAGGTATGGTGTGTCTCCACCATCACGTTGCCTCTGATCCTAGGCTCCCTGCTGGGCAAGGAGGACTTTCTCATCAGCCAGGACCACTGTTTAATGGCAGTCAGATTGTCCTAGAACCTCGTTATTCATTTTCCCAGTGTTTGCTTGCAGCTTGGAGACTTATTTATTTATCTTTCAGAGATTATCATCCTTGATTGAAAAACCTTTGGAAATCAATTTTTTCTCATGTATCTGAAATATATATTCTGTTTTGCCAGCTGTCCAAGTTGCTAAGTCTTTCTGTCTTCTGGTTGGAAAAAACAGTTTCTACTTTAGATAGGTACAATGAATCAAGATGTACACAAACTTGATTTTAAAGGTGTTTCCTGCCTTGTTAACCCAATCATTATAAGACAAAGGAACAGTTGGATCGTTTCTATGTTGGCAAAAAACATTAGCTTTCTTGTAAGGGTGATTTGCCACTTCAGGCATAATTAGGCCACTTAAATACTTATCTTTGTTAGTCAATGGACTGGGAAGTCTTTATCCTTAGCATGAGTGATATGGTTCAAAGAAAATCTCAGCTCTAAATGGAGATGCTGTTGCAGCACAAGATAGTTCCCACTGGGTTGCTGGACATTTTGATCTTCAGACCTTACCAACGGCCTAGTTTATGGAGCCTCTAGAAGACTTATCACCCCTAACATATTTTTTACCTCTCTAATTAAGTAGAATTTGATATCCCTGGTTACTCTTTTTTTTGTGGGTGGTGGTGGAGGGGTTATATAAATTCATAAAATCAGGGGAGGTGTAACCAATGAAAACACCAAATCCTAAGAGAGCACATTCTTTTCCAGTTCATCTTATGTTAGTTTGTTTGAGAAAAGGGAATGTAGCATGTAGTAAGTGGTAGAGAGGGGACAAAGACATACTTGCATCCTACCCCCATACTGTCCACAGCTCAGACTTGAGGTGAGACACAGGGGATGGAAGATGGGTATGCTTGGCTAATTCCTTCTATGACAGTGAAGCATAATGACTGCGCTGTGAGCAGGGGGTTCCCATCCTTGGCGTTGGCCTTGTGATCATGAAAGTAGGTTGACTTCTCAGTTTTCTCATGGCAAAGTGGGTATTTATTACTGCCTAGCTTGAATTACACAAAATGTTGTAAATTCGTGTTTTTATAACTGTTTTTTGTAAATAAAACTTGGCAGCTTTATTTATGATAAACAGGTGGGGGCGGGTATGGTTCTACTTAGATAATGGGTTTGAAAATTACAGACTATGATGATTAAATGGGCAAAGGGCATGGATTTTTCTTTGTTTCTTTTATATTCCACTTGACTTACATGGAAAGAGCACAGGTATTAGAATTGGAAACCCCTGGTTGTGAATTCCGGTTTTGCTAATTACAGGACTCAGTTTCCTCATTTATAAAATAGAGACAGTGATATATCTTTCATGGGGTTATCATGAAGAATTAGAAAATTCTACTGCTTTTAATCGTGTTACCTGGAGTTATGGAAAGCAACATTTTCCTTAATATCTTTTCCTCCCATTTGTATGTTTCAGTAGCTAATGCAGCTTCCTCGGCTATTTGGTAGCCCATTTATAGCACCTGGTTGTTGGTTTGTTGATTTATAAGAAAATATTGGATTAGGACATCTCCACATTTCCTGCTACTATTTCTTTGCAGTCTGCCATATAAAATTACTTCATCATGTAACCATTTTAAGACATTTAAAGCAACAATTGGTGATCCAAATTTAAATTAAAATGTAACTTCATGTTTAAACTACTGGGACACCACCATGCACACCCATAAGAATGTAAAAAAACAAAATCATAAACATCCCCTTCCAAACACACAAACAACAAAAACCAAACACATACCCAAAGCAAATCTTACAATACCAAGTTTGGGCAAGGATGTGAAACAACTGGAATTCTTATACACTGCTGGTGGGAATATAAATTGGCACAACCATTTTGGAAAACTGTGAGGTAGTATTTAGGAAAGTTGAACATATGCCTACCTATGACCCATAAATAAATACATATGTACACCAAAAAATGTGTGAGAATACTCTTGGTGGCTTTATTTATAATAAACAGATTGGCAACAATTCAGTGTTCATTAGTAACAGAATGAATAAGTCATTTGTGGTATATTCATATAATGGAATACTATATAGCAATGAGGGGGTCAGAGGGAGGCTTTGGGGTGCTGGTGATGTTTTATATCTTGATCTGAAAGGTGGTTACATGGGGGAATTTATTTTGTAAAGAATTATCAAGCTGTGCACTTAAGGTCTCTGACTATATGTTATATGTCAGTAAAAAATTTACTAAATAAATACCATTTGTGTTAAAAAAAAATTCAATGCCAGATGGCTAGTTTCTATAGATCATAATGAAAAGACACATCGTGATTTCAGAAATCCTAAAATGTAGACAAAAGAAAAATGCAACTTATAATTCAGTACTCATGTATTTATGCATTTATACATTATTTTTATTGATATATAATTTACAAAAAATGCACAGACCTTAAATGTACAATTCAATGAGTTTTGATACATGTACATATCCATGTAATTAAAGCCCCAATCAAGATATAGAACATTTCTGTTGCTGCCTGAAATTTCCTTGGGTTTTTTTCCAGTTGATAACCCACCTAGAAGAAACAAGTTGTTCTTAATTATAGCCAATTGAGTTAGTAGTGTTGTCCTTGAATATCAACGCAGTATATTTGAGATATATCTGCTTAAATCTGTCTTCTTTCACTTAGTGTAATGTTTTTGATATTCATCCAAGTGTTGAATGCACCAGTGGTTAATATTTTATTTTATTAATATACCACAATTTATTTACCTATTGTTGGATATTTGGGTTGTTTCCAGTTTGGGGTTATTATGAAGAAAACTGCCATACATTCTTCCATATATCTTGAAATACGTGACTTGGCTAAGAAATCTTTGCTAATCCTCAGGTCGTAGAGATAATTTCCTATATTTTCTTTTAGGAGCTTTATTGTTTTTTTCTTCTATGTTTATGTCTATAACCTGTCAAATTAATTTTCATGTATGGTGTGAGGTAGGGATCAGAGTTCACTTCCTCCCCGCCGTGGTTATCCAGTTGTTCCAGCCCCATTTGTTGAACAAAACCTTTTCTTTCCCCATTGATTACTTTGCATCTTCTGTTGAAAATCAACCAGCCACATGTATGGAGGTCTATGCTTGAACTTTCTATTCTGTTCTATTGATCTCCTTACTTACTCTTGTGCCAAAATAACACACTACCTTAATTGCTGTAGCTTTGGAGTAAGTCTTGAAATCATGTAGTAGATATTTATTTATCTATCTATCTTTAGTTAATACTAATGCATTTATGAATCTTTTTACACTGGAGATAAACTACATCTAGCATCTTAGATAGTAACTCAATTTTATATTTGATGAGAAATAATCACTCAATCCATAAAGCTTTCAGGGTAATGTGCCTTAAAACACAGAAGTGTCCATGCTACTCAATAAAAATTTTAATACTGTTTATTAAGTAAATTTCTTGTGGCTTTGTTGACATTTCTGTCCCTAAAGGCAGTTCTGAGTAGTAACTCTGACCTTATCAAATAGTGGCTTTGGGGATAGAGTAATTGATAACTGTGTTTTATTTACATTTTGGTCCCAATATCACTTATAGCAGACTGGTTGCCTCCCCAGATATCTCCATTTCTCTCTTTTCTTCTTTGCTGTTCTCTGTTTTAATGCTTCACTTTCTTCTTCTTCTTCTTTTTTTTTTAAGAGACAGAGTCTTGCTCTGTCACCCAGGCTAGAGTGCAATCGCATGATCATAGCTCACTGCAGCCTTGAACTCTTGGGCTCGAGTGATCCTCCTGCCTTGGCCTCCCAAACTGCTGATATTACAGTCACAAGCCACTGTCTCTGGCCTCTTTTTTTTTTTTTTTTTGTTTAAGGAAAGTTATGGGTACATACAAATAAGCCTTAGAGTAGTTAGGTGGTCTCATTTCTCTTTTGCCAGTAGTTGAGGCGTGGGAATGTGGTGCAATTCTAGCCAGTGAGAGGTGATGGAGAATTAGCTTTAGGGTCCTGTGAAAGATTTTTCAGCTGATAAAAAAGAAACTGGGGGTGGGGGCAAAGTAACAATTTCTCTGCTGCTGCTGTTGCTTCTGGATGTTGTCATGTCGGGCTGTGGTACCTGGAACTGTTGCAGCCATCTTCTGGCCATGAGGTATACAAGCTGACTTGCTGAATGAAACAGAGTGGAGAGAAGGAAGAAATCTGAGTTCTCAAATAAATGATGGAGCTAAAAATCATGTCTTAATCTATTGCCAGATTTCCAGTTATGGGAGTAAATACATTTTGTTCATTGTTCAAACCATTTGAATTGGGTTTCCTCTTATTTGCTTCTCAGAGCATGCTGTCTGATAAACCATATTGCATTTTAGCAGCTCTTTGATGGGTTAAGAATTCATACTGAGAATATTAAGCAAACAAGGTATTAGATTAAGAACCAAACTATGAGCAAAGGCATAATTTATCGATAAACTCTAGTCATTAGGATATACATTTCTAAAAGGGGGGGGCAACACTTAACTATAAAGATGAAAAAAATTGAATTAAGTTTTTATTGCTATGTCTTGGGATATAGCTACTTATTACCCAGGTAATTGTAGATGAATTGAGTTAAACATGAAGATCAAGAGAAACCAAACCAACTGCAGATATAGAAAGTCCATAATTCTATATTTCCCCTGCCTGAAGAACCACTGGGCTTAGAGAGTTGAGTAAGGCCTCAGCTTGTAAGGGAATTCAAGTGGCTCAGCCAAGGAGGCTGAGAGCAAGGCAGACAAAAGCAGCTCCAGTTTCTATACAGGAGGGGCCTAAGGGATGTAGGTAAGTTGGGGCTTGGAACTGCTTTTGTAGAGACCTTTTCCTATCAGTTGTCCATATCAAAGAACAGGGGTAGAACGGTGGTCATGGGGTTAGTTATCTCCGTTGGTGCAATGACTAAGGCCAGGATAGTTTTCCTGCATTGGGTTGAGAAAACCCACAGACATTAAAAGCAAGCCAACCTCAAAATCTATAGCTGCTTTATTTTTAAAATGAAGTCATTATTTCAAGTCAAAAGTGCATAAAGAATTTCTGAAGAGTTTCTAAAGCAGAGAATTTCAATTGTGGTTCGTCTGAAATCACAGGTAGTCTTGCAGTTTTCAATTTCATCAGAGGTGATGCTCCATTATTTGAACTTTTGATGCTGAAAATTGAACTGAAAATGAGACTTTTCTGTAGTTCAGCCACTGCTGCCTTATTGGCATTATTATTATTATTACAAGGTTATCCTGTCCAAAGTGGAGGCGGAAGAGAAACTCAGTCCTTGCCTTTGAGGTATACAACCTTTTCCAACCTTTCCCTGTGCGTGGTGGGCAATGGGGACTGCCACAGATCTGAATCATGATCTTTTTCACACTCAGGCGCAGGATCCTTCTTTGTTGAATTTCTAAAATTTTAATTCTTCCAATGGGAAGGGAATACATATGGCAGTTACAGAGGGGACAGGTGGGTGGAGCTTACAGATGGAATTGTCTGGGTTCCTTTTTGCCACGGTACGCAGGCAGGTTTGGGAGTTTATTGGGAGACCTGTCTTTCTTGCTGACATGCTAATATGATACTCCCCTTGGTTAATACATTTACGTATTTACAGGGGTCTCTGGAAGAATAATATGAAAAACTAGTTGTTTGCAACTTATGTTTACCCTACCATACGATGAATAAAGAATTTAAAAAAACATATCTTTAATTCATCTGAAAACTATAGATTAAGGAAAAAGACCCACACTGAATATTTTCTGTTTTAAAGTGAACACAAGAGACTACTATCTTTCTTTGTGTAGTCAGGTTCACTCTGTATGTGTGTGTGTATATGAGAGAGAGAGAGAGAGTGTGTGTGTGTGTGTGTGCAGGGGGTGTAGCCCTCAGGATAAAGCTTTTGCTACTATCCTTGAGACTATATTTTTAACTTGGAAAAAATATACTACCAGCTTTACAAAAAATTTAGGCCTGCATCTAACTAAGCACAGAAAATTGTATCAGAGTTTAGTCCTAAGGTGTATGTGGGTCATACTGAAATAGATGCCAGGCAGGGCTCTGGGATCATTGCTCAGTGCCGGTTCATGTCATGTTGCTGTAGTCACCAGTGGAATAATGAATTAACTCATAACATGCCATATATTGATAATGTTGAATGGCAAGTCATTTTTTCACTCTTATTGTAAATGTGGGCACTTCTGGTCTGACTGATATCTATGAGAGGCAGTGGAAGCAGTTGTTCCTTATTATCATGGGACAGAGTTAAAAATATCGACACATGCATCCTATGGCCTTTTTTCTTCTCCACCTTCCCTGCACATATCAGGATAATGGGGTGGGGGCAAGCAAATGGAAAAATCAGGGCCGGTGATTATGGGGAGGGGATGATGGAAAGGTAGACTCAGGAGAGGGTGACGTTCCTAAACAGGGCTTCTGGGAAAGAGAAGAGAGGTTCTGGGGGACAGTGACCACAGTGAATGGGATCCTGAGGAGACAAATGGGAAAACGTAAACTTTAGTATGTTTTCCTTTGTGTCAATTGATTTATTTCCATTTTCTGAAGTCTTCAGAAAAAAGATCAAAATTGCCTTTTGCCACAGAGACCAGCAGGAGATGGCCCAGTTTTATATATGTACGAGCATTTATTCCACTTTATACAAAATGTTTCTGCTACTTGCTTTTCAAGCTTCCAGATCGGTCATTGAAGTTTCTTGAAATTATTCCCTGGTCTTGTTCAGCTATTCTGCAGAGAGTTTGTAGCTTAGTGAAGGTCTGGGAGTGGGCATGTGGCCCAGATATGGCCAATTAAATGCTCTTGGAGGCTTTTGGAAAAGATGTTTCCCTGATAAAAAAGAGAGAGTTGTCCACAAAGAGAAGGTCCCCTTCTGTCCTGAATGCCTCTTTGCTTCTGCTTTTTAAGGTGTGGTGATGGACACGACTGTGAAGCAGAACCCCGGGTGGAAGGACAGCCTGCCTGTGGCTGCATGGAAGGTGGAAAGCCCTGCTCCTTTATGGCACTGCGAGCTATTGAACTAGTTCCATGTTGTCTGCCCTGGGGCACTGGTTCAAGCCTTCTAAGTGCTATTTCAAACTAGGTACACTTCTCTGTATTCACCTGGCTTTTGTGAATCGACAACAAATATCCTTATGGTTAAGCCACTGACATTTAACTCTGACATGGAGCCAAAGGTATTACTAACTGACACACAACACATTTAAAACTTTCACCATTTGTAACCACTTCTTCATAAGGTGCCATCAAACAAAACAGAAATAAATTGGAAGTTGGAGCTTACAGAAAACTGCAACTATCGTCCATAACATCTGATTTCAAATGTCCGTGTTCATTCGGATCATTTGGCCCCATTGATTGACTTTACAGTAGGCAAATGTCATAATTAAACTCAAAATATAAATTTTAATCAGTAAAATTTTACAATTTCTTTGTTTTACATGTTGGTATTCCAATTGAGATTTCATTTTTTTTTTTTAAAAAAAAGCTAAAATAATTGAAAACCACCGCAGAAGCCAAAGGGAAGCAGGGTGGTTGAATGTTTGTGTTTGTGTATATATGAATGTATTAATCACTGCATTCATCTGATCATTTAAACTTACTAAACCCTTCCTGTGTGCCGTCCACTGTTCTGCAGGCTAGAGATCGAGAGCCAGACACAACACAGACTCTGAGATCTATGTCAGGGACTCCACTTTGATAAATGAAACCCCACCACAATTCAACAAAATGCTCAGGCTGAAAACCACGTGTCGTTCTTGAACCACATCCTTCTCACACATCCTATTTGTGATCCATCAGCTAATAATTTTGGGTGTACCCTTACAGCACTACCTGACTCCAACCCCTTGTTAAGTTCCTCATTGCTCCCCCCTAGTTCAAGCCACCGTCATCTCCCACACTTTTCCTTCTCTATAGCTTCTTCCCCATATGGTAGCCAGAATGATTGAAAAAATAAAAACCATAAAGGAGATCATGGTGTTCTTTTCTTTTTAGCTCTTCCATGGCTATATATCACTATTTAAAAAAAATAGTGCTGCTGCTTTATGATCAGCACCAAGTCTCTCTCAACATAATTTCCTACTCTGCTGCTCCTCGTGCAATCCAGTCCGGGCATCCTGGCCTCCTTGCTGTTTGTTGCACACACCAAGTACATCCCATTCTTTGTAACCTTGGCCTTGCTGCCTCCCTTCATTCAGGTCTCTGCTCAAAGTCACCACAGGGAAGTCTGCCCCTTGACTCCTTTGTATTCCTCTCTAACTCCTTACACTGTATTGTCTATTCATTCATAGTCTCTCTCCCTGACTGGAACATCAGCTCCGTGAGTGCAACGACTTTGCTGTTCTGATGCATCTGAATGAACGAATGGATGGATGGATGGATGGACGTATGAGCTGTGGGTGCATTGCTCCATTCTTTCCAGTCCTGACTCTGCCCTGCCTAGTGCTGTCTTCTTGGAAAGTTTAGTTTAGTTTCTTCCACTCTGCGCTTTTGTGTTTGCATCTGTGAAATGAGGGGAAATTTCAGGCCTTGAGGTGGTGAGATTTTAAGGGCATGCTTGTTGGCGCCCTTCCTTCCACACTGCTTGGGTGGCTTCCTGCTTTGTTTATGTATCAGGCCAGGCTGTTGCCAAGCAGGATAGAATGCCAGAGCGTGAGCAGATGCTGACTAATGCAGGCAGCTCACCTTCCCCTACGACAGGAAACCAGCTCAGGCAGCCTGGGGCAGACACACATGTGAAGTCAGCAAAGTCCTACTGAGTCAGCACCCTCCATACCCCTGTTCACCCTCTTCTTACCAGGAACAGAGTGAACTCCTGATGCCCCGAATTTTCATCCTGAGAGGGTGGATTAGAAGATTTAACTCATCCATCCACAAGCATCCAGGGTATATTTATTCCTCTTTCAGGCATCTTTGCATGGATTTCAAGAAAAGCAGTCTCCTTGGACTTTCAAGCCATGCACACCTCCATCCAACTCCAGCTGTGTGTGAGCTGGGCAGGTGTTTTTACCCTTCCGAGCCTCATTTGTTTCATCCATAACCCGTGAACACTAAGACCCACCTCGTGTCATTGTAATGACAGTTAAACGAAATGATGTATAAAAGGTACCTATCATACTGCACACAGCAGCACCACAATAAAAAAAAAAAACCTGCAGGGGAGAGAAAGTGGATAACTCAGTGAGACCTTGGCCCACTTTGCCTTTCTAGCGTCCTTAAATTCACTCTGTGTGCTATTTCTGTTCAAATATGTGGCCAGTCTTGCTTATAAACATGGAATTGGGAAGTGCTGGAAATGAGGCTGAGACAAATAGAAAGCAACAGTTAACATTAATACGTGCATCAGCCTGGACCCATTTCAGCAGAGCCTGCAGCCTGCATACTGCTGGCAGCTAGAGAAGCTCTTGTGGCTTCTTTCTCCCCCTACCTAGTGTGCTTTCCCTCCAGGTGGGGTGAGTCAGCAGGAGGGTAGGGGCTGGCCAGGGCTGCATGTCCCTAATCTATAATCCCAGCTTGGCCCTCACCCCTAGGCAGGGGTGAGGGTGCAGACGGGGAGTCCCGCTCACTCATCCATGGTGACGTGTGTCAGGACTGGGAGAAATGGACAGAATGAGCGCGCACCAGCCTGTCCTTCACAGAGCTCAGCTCTTCCTTACCTTTCACGGTGGGAGTATGGGGGTGGGGTGGGAAGGGGGTTTTATGCAGAGACAGGTGGAGTCTTGCTAACACCTCTACTTGATGATGGAGTTTGTCAGCAGAGGAAAAGCTGCATTGAAAAGCCAGGAATCTGCAGCTTCTTGCCTGTGGGTGGACCAAACCGTTTTGTTTACCTGGGAGAACTAGTCTTACAGCCTAGGGCAGCAAAAGTTTTGGGAGTGGGGTTACTCTGAGGTGTCTAATTCAGACTAAGGGCTGGGAAGTCCCTGGATCTCCCAGGGAAGGGGAGGCTGGCTTCTGGGCTAGGTTGAAGGGTCCGGATTCTAGCCAAGGGGAGAAAGGAGAAAAGCCAGAAAAAAGCCTGAGAGTCAAGATCATTCCTCCCTCCCGGCTTTTGCATGTGCCATCCCTGGAACGCTCTCCCTCCTTACTCTGCATGGCTTCTTCCTCCCTTCCTGCAGGTCATGCCGTCAAGACCCTCATCATCCAGGCTTGACTGGAGCCCCTCCTTCCTCATATCAAATGCTCCTCCCCTTCCTGTCTCCTGTACAGTGTCCAGGAGTTTACTTGGTATATTCAACATGTCTGTGGAATTGTAAGTCAAAACTTGGCAAATGAAAGAATAGATTTCATCAGAGGGGTTCCCCAGTTGATGAATGTATCTGCTTTGTTATCAATTCTCATAATATAGGATAGCTGTGTGAATGCCAAATAAACTGTAAGAACTAAGCAATTCACTGGCTGAAGCTATCATTGGGCAAAAAGAACAACACTAAGATGGGGTCTGACAAGTGTGTCCTGCTCTTGTTGAGGACTGATGCTGTTTATCTTCAGGGGTTGTAGAATTCTCCCTCAAGGCACATCTGTGTAGTTCAGTGCAGGCTGCTTTTGTAAAGTCATTATTAATTTAATGTGAAAGGAGTTTCAATTATCATTTTATTTTTACTTCCCCAAGCAAAATGATGAAGCCCAGTATTAGTGGGACAAGATTCACTTATTTTTACTAGAAACATATGGCAAGCTTAGGTGGAGTGAAAACCATCCATGTGTATTTTTAATGAAAGAATTTAAAAAAGAAATGCTGTAGAAATGTTAATTGCTGGGTCTATATGTCTTACCAGGCTGGGGCAGTTTTTAAATACTATGATTGAACTAATCACTGTGAGATTGTTCCAGTTTTGTAGACATGAAAAGCAGGTAGCTCTTTCATGGATCGTTTATTAATATGAAGCTGTGATTGGCTCAACCACAGAGCCAAGCACATAGCAATGTCATTCATTGATTCATGAAATATTTATTGATCACCTGCCATGCCAGACATTTTCTAGGCATTGGGGATTTAGCAGAGACAATAAAGACAAACATCCCTGCCTTCATGGAACTTTCATTCCAGTGGGGTAGACAGACGGTATCAGAATAAATAGAGTATACTATATGTTAGAAGGTGACCCGTCCCATAGATAAAAGGCAGAGATGGGGGTTGGGGATGTAGTTTAAAGTGGGGTTGTCAGGGTGGCCTCAGGAGACATTTGGGCAAAGATTAAAGGAGGCCGGAGAAGCTGGAGGAAGGGCACACTCAGCAGAGGGGCCAGCCAGTGCGAGGTTCCAGGCATGTCTAGAGCAAGAATACCAGTGTGTCTGGACGGCAGTGAATGAGGGAGCGGGGTGGGAGACCAGCCGGGGAGGAAAGAAGGCTGTGGAGCACCTAGGAGCTGTGCCCAGTGGAAGGACCTTTGTATTCTGAGGGAAACAGGAAGACAATTCAGGGTTTCACAGATGAGTGACATGATCTGACTCACAGTTTTAAAGGATTCCTGGAATGAATCACTTGACAGCCTGCGTGAGTTTGGCTAAAACACCAAATCCAAAAATGGGGGCTTGCAGTCGGGGCCACCCCTAGGTATACTGGGGAGTCAGACACAAATCCCTGTACGTGTTATTAACACTCACCACCCCTTAAAGCTTCTGTGTTTTACCCTCAGGAATGTCAAAGGGCAAAACCAGGGGCAAAAGGGTTCCAAGCTCTGGAAGCATTTTTGCTCCAAGAAGTTAAGATTCTTCACCTTCCTTTTTTAACTTCTCTGGTTGAAGGAAGAGGGTGGACATGGGAAGTGGGACAGGGAAGCTCGACCTGGAATGTTCGTGCCAGGCTGTTCCTGGTCTCAGCAGACCTCGCCCTAGAGAATCCTATGCTAAGATTGCCTGAGATTCTTCTCTCCTAGCTTTTGGTATTGATGCAGTTATTCATTTCATGGCCCATGAGCAGGGATTTCTATAAAGCATGGGGGACTTTGTCTAACAAGGGGTTTTAGAGTTTGAGAAACAGCAGGGAGATGTGATTTGGATGCAGAATGTTATACTTTAAGGTTTTTGATTTGTCACGAAGATAATAAGGCTACAAGTTCTGGATCAGACCTTTCCAACAGGTGGGATGGGGCAAGATAACCTAGCTTGGATGTCCTCAGTGAGGCAGAGGAAATAGCCCAAGCCTTAGAGGGATGGAAGTGCTGAAGCAGATTTGTCACAGGAGACGCCACAGAGGGTTCAGAGGCCACTCCCTGCCCCAAGGCTGTGCGAGACACTTGTGAGAGGAGCCCACCATCCTGGAGGAGCTCCATGGTGGCAGGAGTAGCAGTGGGAACAGCTGCCATTGGACAGCTGGGGCTCCGACTTCAGTGGTGCTGCTGGATGGGCTGGCAGGGATCAAGAGGTACTACTTAATTGCCAAAGAGAAGATGGATGTGGTTACTGTAAAGGTTATCAGAGCTGAAGTAGTCAGCAGAACAGGACGACCCACGGAGATCACTGCTCTGGCTGTTAGTAATGATATTCCTTGAGGAGAAATAGATGGGCAGCCGAGGAAAGTCTTAGCTGTTTGGCATAGATGGAAAAGCGCTAGATCTGGTGAACGGAATCACCACTATAGAAGGTCACAGCCCCTCACCCAATTCCCAGACTCGAGCCAGTTTGCAGACCCAGTGCCTCTAGAATGAAGGGCAGGAAATACTGCAGCACAGCCCAAAATGTACACTGTCGATCTTCCTCCTCACCTTCCCTGAGGGACCTGTGGCTGTTTGTTAGGGTGACTGTGCATGGGGGAATGGGATATAACCAGTCTTCTGGGCACTACTGAACACTGGAGACCCAAAATGTCCCTCACTATTGTCCGCAAATTAGGTGATCAATGGAGTTTGACTCTGGACCATCTCACAGTAAGCCTGGAGGGGCCCCCAATCCACCCTGTGGTTCTTTCTCCAGTTCCAGAAGTCATAGTTGGAAAAGAAACATCATCAATGTGGGCATAGTTCCCACATTGGTTAGAATCCCTTAGTCTGTCTTCTCTCAGGTTCCTAAACACTGGTGTCCAGTGCTCAAGGCACGTCCCATACGCAGACGGCCACCCACAGGCTCCATGTGGCGGGCTGGGCGTGAAGAGGCAGACCCACTCGGGCTCTCTGGCTGCTTGCCCGTGAGGACTAGCATGCTGCATCACTGAGGATGTTGTCATAGACTAGAGCAGGTAGCCAAGGGCAAGGGAGGGAAAACTGGACCCAGTTCTGCCATCACTGCCATGTGCATTGCTGGGCCTTGGTTTTCTCATCTCTGAGATGGGAGGTCAGTGATTCCTGACCTCAGCTGCATATTGGAATCACTCAGGGAACTTAAATAAATACTAACACCTCAGCCCTACACTAGAGATTTTACTTTAATTGGTATGGGGTGGGGACCAAGCACCGATGTTTTTCATGTCTCCCTGGTGATTCAAATATGCATTCAGGGACAAACCCTACTGGCCAAGGTCATCCCTGAGGGAGATAAGGGTACCTTATCTCTTCCAGCTCTGACAGGAGGAGTCTGTAAATTATTCTCTCACAGACAGAGGGAGAGAGTCTGACACATTTGAAGTCAAAGTTCTAAAGGGCCCTTGGAGGAGAAAAACCTGAAAACTTCTGTTTCCAAAATTAAAACCTGTAATATTTTTGTCTTTTGTGGGAGAAATTTGACTGGTCAGACCACAGAGAGGCTGGGTGGAGGAATGGTCCTGCTATGCTCTGAGTGTTGGTGTCCCTCCAAAATTTATATATTGGAAACTAGTACCGAAGGTGATGGTATGAAGAGGTGGGGCCTTTTGGAAGTGACTAGGTCAAGAGGGCTCCATCCTCGTGAATGGGATTAGTGCCTTTTAAAAGAGGCCTTAGGGTGCTCTCTTGCCCCCTCTGCCATGTGAGGACACACAGAGGCGCCAACTGTGAGGAACAAGCCCTCCCCAGACACCAAATCTGCTGGTGCCTTGATCTTAGACTTGGCAGCGTCCAGAACTGTGAGCAATACATTTCTATTGATTATAAATTACCCAGTTTCAGGTATTTTGTTATAGCAGCCTGAACAAACCAAGACAAGTCCAAATGTCTATTTTAGCCATTTCAATCACATTACGGAGGGCTGCTCAAAGATCTGTTCATGGTGTGTGCCTGTGTCCTAGACATGGGCCACAATCTTCCCCTGTGCTTAATCTGCACCTGGCCACACCCCTGATATTATTTCTAGATTCAGAACAGTGCCCATCCCTCCAGCTTACTTCTGTGTCTTATTCCTGCCTTCAGCTCTAGCTAGCCTTTGATAAATGGTTGCTCCCATTCTGGGAATAGTAGGATTGGTTCTGGTCTTTGAGCCTGATTTAACCACAAATTGGCTGTGTAACCTTGAAGAGGTACCCTTATTTCCCTGGGCATCAGTTTTCTTATCTGTTGTATGGATAGCTCCACTGTGTCTTCCAGATGAAATGCTCAATGCTAATACAATTTTATGAAACTCTGCTCATCCATCTAGAGTATAAAGCTTAGCTGCCTCCCTTAAGTAAAACAGAGACCTCTGATTGTGCTCACTGGTTATCAGAGGTGGATTTGTGGGGAGCATCTCTCCACCTTAGTCACCCCCAAAGAACTGTCTCGTTTTTTTCTACCTGGCCCAGTCAACAATGAACCCAGCTTTGAAGCACTTACAGCAAAGACTGCTAGGTGGCGCTGTTTCCCCAGATTTCCGGGGATTCTACACTTTAGCAGATGGCTTTTGGAGGAGAATTAACAATTAATGTCCATGGTATCAGCCAAAGCCTGCAGAAAATATGTTATACTCCAGAAACTACAGAGAGCTGAGATTGCTCAAAGACATTCTGCTGTCGGCTTGGTCCTATGCTGGCCAAAAATATAATCAATCCCCAAATTGGTCCTGCAAATAAGAGACATTAATAACAAGGGTAAATAAGGAATATTGTAACAAATGATTTGTATGCTTATTTTCTCAGCCTTATTACATTTTCTTCTGAAAGTTTTCCTGCATATAACAGAAAACAATCATTACTGGGCTAGAGGGTGATTATAAGGTAAGACCAATTCGGATGTGAGTTCACTTTGCAACAGCTTAAAAAAGGAAACCACCCGACGAGACACATGGGCTGCTTCTCCGAATCCATATGGATGCTTGTAGGGTATGGCAAACGGAGGTGTGAGGGCTGTGCTGTGACAGCATGCAGATTTCTCCTGTTTTCCTGACCTTTATTTTTCTATAATAAAGCTGTTTGAGTTCAGAGCTGAAACACTGCAGATGTCATTGTCTTCATCAAAAAGCAAAGATGTTCTTTGTCCCACAAGAGAAGAGTTAGGGAAGTCAGGGAAAGGGAACTGGCAGAGAGGTTCTGTGATACATCCTTAGCTCTGCTTCTTGTATTTCCCCCCCTAATGTTTGTAACCGCTGCTATGTCCATTTGTGCCCGGCTGGATACTGAAAGGTAAACTCCTAATGACAGAACTTTGGGGTAGAAGGGCACCGTGAGATTCTGCTTCCCTGCCTAGCCACTTAGAACCTTCTTTACTCGTAGATGTGGCCACATTGGGGGTAGAAAGTAGTGCAGTGGCCGAGTTGATTAGCAGAACCATAGGATTTTTTTGCAGGCATCGTCCAAGCTCTGAAATAGAAAACCTGCCCCTTCCACAGTGTGCCCCCCCCCCCCAGCTTTTGGGCTCCAGACTTCTCACTTGCCCAGAAACAGCAGTCTGTCAAAATTAAATCATGAATTGCTTCACCCTCCCTCTGCCACGCCGCGGCTTGCAGCTCACTTTTGCAGGCTAGACAGACTGAAAGAATGAAACCTATGTATTTTCCTCATGTTTCCCTTCTAGTTAAAACTTGCCTTTCGTGAATTCATGGAGTATGTTGTTTAGATTTAGAAAAATGTTCCCAGCGCCGACTCCTCTGGTGTGCATCCAAAAAGAAAAAAAAATCAAACAAACCATTTTCAAACAATAGCATCAACTTAGACCCAAGGCTGGGGGAGGAGGGTGGGCCAGGGGCTGCCCCCCAGGAGGCAAAGCTTCTGCCCTCCTGGCAGGGAAAGGCAAGGCCCCTTGACCCAAGGCACCAATTACTATTTTAACCATCCTCCCCCACAGCCCCAGAGGCAGCTGGAAAGGAAGCAGCACACTGGGAGATCCCAGAGAGTCTTGCTGGCTCCCTAAGGCTTCCAGGCATTTGTCCATCTGGTGAGGCCTCCGGAGCAGGGGGCCTCATTAGGCGTCATCTGGCCACCTGAGAAGGCTTGGTGGGCCTCCCCCTAGCTTCTCCCTCCTCCAGGCAGGACTCCGCTCTGCCAGCTGCGGATCTCTGGAGTTCATTTGGCTTAGCAGCTGCCCTGGCTAATTACTGGATAGCCGGGTCCCCAGGTGGCTGCCTCACACTGGAGGGAGGGAGTGGGCAGAGAAAGGCTGAGGAACATGAAGGGGCAGGGAGGGCAGTGAGAAAGTGCTGGGGAAGAAGAAACAGAGCAGTTGCACGAACATTGTAATTTGAATCTTAGAAGCTGGAAGGTGAGGGAGGGGTTTCCTGATTTGTAGCAGGAGAGATGACCTCACAGGTGGGCTCACCCATGAGAGAGCACCAGCCCCTACACATGCCTCCCACCACACCATCACATTCTACATTCCTGCCCTTTTCCTGACTCTTAGCACCGTCCTCCACCCAGACTTAAGCCTTCAGTCCCGGAACTAACCAATAGCTTTTCATTAAGAGAACATGGCCTTAGAGCCCTAATTTGGGTTGGGGTGGGGTGGGGGTGTATAAGGGCTTTGGAAAGAGGATGTTTAACTCAAAATTATTATTTGCTATTGTTGGAATTTTAGGCTTCCAGCCATGTATGTGTTTTAATATATTTACATACCCTGGTGTCCCTAAATCGCAGGTGTCCAGAGAGTTGTTCACTTGTGTATAGGCAAATCAAAGATTTTTCCTTTGTCATCTGAGCAATCATCCCATGACATGAGACAAATAGGAAGAATATTGGGACAGGTTAGGAGGAAGTAAAATGGAAAGTAAAATCATCCTCAAGGGGTTGTGTCAACCAAAGATGCAAACTCTGGGTCACTGAAATCTTGTCAATTTGAACCCTCCCTTGCTAGGAAGCTGGACCCAGGCGTTGAGACACTTAATTCCATGGTTTTCTCTTTTGTAATGTAGGATTGTTTGAAGCAATAAGGTCGGAGTGGGTGGGGGTATCGCTGGAGGAGGTCAAAATGGGCTGTAGTTTCAGTTCTGGTCCTGATATATCGATGGCTGTTACTTTGTATAAGTCATTGTATTTCCTCTCTGCTCCAATGTTTCCATCTTGACATGGAAAGTATAAGAGAATCTTTTTTTTTAGTGTGCCATAAGTTACCATTTTCTGAGAATAGAGGTTAGAATTTTATGATTTTATGTTTCTATATTTGGTTGAACTGTGCCCAAGACAGAATAGCTTTCTCCCCCACCCTTCTAAACTGCCATAGTGAGATTGAAGGCAGTTTTGTACCAGGAAAGGAAAACTAGTAGATGGAGAACAGCTGTTTTGAGACTCATCATACATGCCCCAAACTTCAGGAGGGTGGGAGCTGTACAGATGTGCTCTAGTTGTTGACAGCTGTAGCAATAATTGGAAGGGTGGTGGGATTTTCAAGATGGCAGGATGATAATCTTGTTAAGGTTGTGAAGTCTTGTCTGGTTCCTTCACAACCATCTGCCCATCCCTCGTGAATCCAGAGCTCCTTCCGCATCCTACTCTGGACATAATCTGGTCTTTCCACATTTGCATCAGAAAGGAAGATAGAGACACTCTCAGTATTTCCAATGGAGGGAAATTAATATAGGATCTTTTTACATAGGTGATAGAAGGTCTGAGGGAGTAAAAAGGCAAATGTAAGATTACTCAGAGAGTAGTAGCTTCAGGAAGCAGCTACCAGCTGGAGCATGAATGAGAAGAAGTGTCCCAGTGCCTAGAATCTCAGGGGAGGGCCACCCAGGGCAGAGTGGGAACCTTGGCAGAGTACCATGGACAGCACCGGCACTGCCAAGGTGTGCTGCGCTGCTGGTGCTGGAACTTCGAAGGGGTGTTTCCTGGCTGATGCTGGGACTACCCAGGCTGCTGTTAGCACTGCTCACATGTTGTTGCTCAGCAAGTGAGACTGGTGCTGGCTCCATGGAAGAAACTTCTCCATGCAGGTGTGGAAGTTGTCAAAAGACCATGGATGTGAGCTGTCACCTGCTGCTGGGGGAATGTGGAGAGAATGCAGAGTGAAGGACAGAGTGCATCAAAATAGCATATATTTTATATCAAAATATTTCTTAAAATGCTTCATTCTTCATTTTCTAGTAATGTAAACAATGAATATCTCAGAGCCTTGCTTCATCCTTGGGCTTGACTTTACTGTACTTCTAAAATTCACTCAGCAATGGATTGAAGATCAAAAATGAAATTTGTGTGTAATTATGTCAATTGTTACTTTAAAAAGTTTCTTAAAATTAAACTGTTTTTCAAGGCTGTCAAAATGTCTTCAAAATGGCTAAATCAAAATATTATGTGTCTGGTTTCTGCATAGTCATATGAGTCACTAAAAGTGTGCCAAATATATGGGATCACTCTCCAGAGCAAGAATACCACCCCCCATCACTGCGCACTACTTTCTAGGTGGACAGAATCAAATTTATGAACAGCCTCTGTCTCTAGTCATTGAACTGGTTGAGAAACTTCCTCATTCCATAACTGTCATTAAGTCCATGTTTATTTGTATTGCGCATAGGAATAGTTTGACAATGATTTCTTGAAATCTCAACCCAGGAAAATGTGTTGACTTCCCATGGTAACTTCTTAACACAGAAACAAGGTTAGTCTGAGAAAGCTTATTTTATCAGAATCATGTTGGCACAAGTAATTTGTTTAATAATTATCTTTTAATCATTAAAAGATATTTAATCTTTTAAAATTTTGCAAGGTGTTGATACTTTACAACTGTCTGTAATATATCCATTCCATTTTTTTTAAAAAAATTGGAGCATGTTCCTATTCTTCCAAATCCTTCCTGCAGTATTCCCTGCAGCTACTCCACATTCCACACTGTCCTCTGGTGAACTGGGATGTCATGCACCTGGGTCTGCAGACTTGAACTCATTTAGAGTGGCTAGAATGTTTTTTCATTGTCTTCTTGCCTATCTCAGGTTTCAATTTCCTACCAACTGTGTTTCTTCTAGCCTTCCCAGTTTGAAGATTACGTTCCTTGCTAGAGAAAGCAATATAGAAGTTGAATTGTCCTGTTTGTTTCTGTTGGCTTTCAATATGACACCATTTGCCCCCAAGCAGTGGGCCGTTCTATTCCTCATTATTCTTCCTGCTCTGAACCCAGTGGAAAGTCCCCTTTTAGTGTCCTTACACTGTCCTACTAAGCCTCAGTGAAGTTGGGCTCTATTTTCCTAGTATCATTATGGCTGGTTTGTATTGCTTGGTTATACGTGCCTCCTTCCATATTTCAGGAATTTCTTTAAAAATCTGAGATTGTTAGAGAGCTCTTTGTAGATCTCATTAAAGAGCCTTCTATAGAGTTTTTTTTTCCTTAAGATGCTTCCTTTTTTTGTTCTTGATCAATGTCATTTGTTATTGTTCAGGTAGTCTTCTTTTTTGTGAAACTTCCTTCCTCTTTCAGACGTTTAAACTTTTATAATGTCACCAGGAGTCATAACTACTTTTTCCCTGAACTCTTAGAAACCAATTTTTCTTAAAGCCTAGCAAGTCTAATTATGGCCAATGCTCCCTTCTTTGACTGCTAAAAGTTCTAAAATGATGACACGTTATTTGAGTGGTTTTTTTGACGACACTAGGCTGGCTGTGCTCAGCGTACTAGTATTAAGGCTGCAAGTCGTGGTAAAAGAGAGCAGATTGATGTTCAAATCTCTACGGACCTGCTGATGATCTTGAACGATCAGCTTGACTTGTCTGACTTGTCTGACTTATAGAGTTTTTAAAAAAATGGGGTCAATTATACGACTTTGCAGGGTGGCTGTTAAGACCATAAGGTATGCAAAATGCCATTAGCTGGATAAATGGTAGCCATTATTATTAGTGCATGAATAATGTTTTTGATCTTTTGGGAAACTTTCTTGCTTGAATATTCGTGCTAATACATGTGTGTGAGTTAGTAGGTATAGTGTGAATAAATTAAAGCTACAACGGTGACTTTAGGGTTGAAGTATAAACATATTGTTGGCAAGTATGTACTGGGCAAGTGGCTGGAACAGTCGTGTCCCTATTTCTTTGTCTATAAAACAATCCTAATTCATGAGGGTGTTACAAAAATTTAAATGAGTGAATGCATGCAATTACTTAGACCATCACCTGGCACATATTCAGTACTTAATTAACTCCTACTGTTAACTTACTGAGGACGACACTATATGAACATGGAGCTGAGAATGGTGGAAGCACCAGCATTTCCCTGTAAGCCAGAATATCTGAAAGAAAATGGAGAAATCCTTAGAGATAAACAAAGCTATGAAAAATGATCAAAAGAAAGTCACTGAAAAATGCTGACCAAAAAACTTAGATTGATGTCATTCCATTGAGAAACATCAATACTTTTGGAAGGAATGGTTTCAGAGTCACGATACTCTAAAAGGTTAGGTTAAAAAGACAGCTGAGCTTTAACCATCAATTTTGGGACAAATCTTGCTGAAACATTGGACCCTGGTTTGAGTTGCCTATACAGGCATCCCCTGTCCTTTTAGGGATCTGGAGGTGTGCACTACTATCCAAGATGGGTTGTCAGTGGACATATGGGTAGGCATTTATAATGTACATCTTTATAAATCCTTCTCTTCCCTTTTGTTTTTGGCAGTCAATCCAGCTTTTGAAATATGGGCCCTCAAAGGTTAAATTGTGAGATTAAAGTCAGGGAGGGTCACAAACAAGAGACCATTGTTTCAAGATAGACCCTTAAAACAAGGTTGATGCTCTTCAGGACTATTGTCTAAACTCTAAGGGAAAAAAACACTGCTCAGGATTGGAATAAAAATGTTTTCAAATGGGAGAAAAACTCCTCGGGAAATGGGGTTGTTTGTCAGATGGAAAGAGACAGATAAATAGGTATTCCTCCTCCTTCAATCTTGTGGTCACTCAGGTGGTTTATTCAAAAACTGATAACCTGATGCCCTTTACTTTCACAACATAATCATTGATGCACCCCAGTGAATACCAAGTCCTTTGTCACGTACGATCTTTCTAGCTTTCCCTTGGCCTTGTCTGTGTGATAACTAAGCCAGGTTTCCTCAGCTCCCAGCCCTGCCACCTTGTCAACCTGGTCTAGGTTGGAAGGAACACACCAGTGCTGGGCCATCAGAGTCTAAATCTTGTCTCTTCCATTTCCTACCTGTTATGTCTTGGTCAAGTCACTTTAAAACTGGGGGTGGTAATAACAACACCTATGCCTCCAATTGTTTTAAGGATTGAATGAATTAATACAGTGCCTGGCAGACAATAAGCACTCAACAAAATTAACTCTTGTTTATCCTGTCAAGAAACTGGTCATTATAAACTGAGAAACCTCTCTTTGTTCAGAAACTCTGCCTTCCATAAATATTCTTGTTTATCAAAAGTTATATTTGAGGTAGATTTTTAGAAGATTCAAGTCTATTTAAACCTAGGCTTTCTATAAGATTGAGTTAATTCAAAATTCTATTGGTCTTCAGAGCTGATTCAAAACATCATCTCCTCTTGGAAGTCTCTCCAGCCATTCCACATGTGTGATGAGTCAGCTTTCTGGTTGTCCCTCACCGAGGTGGCCCAAACTTCATATTGCCGATTGATTTACATCACATTTTGTATTTCTTTCTCCTTGTTTCATCTGAATAAATCTTTTATTCCAGATCATTAAAGATCATACATATTCAGATTTTTTTGGTAATGAATGAATTTATTTCTCTGTGTAATCCAAGTTTGGCATATAAAGGGAAAACTGTGTGGTATAATTTTAAAAAATACATAAGCATTTAAGTGAGGTTGCTTGCATTTAAGGCCTGGGTTCTTCCCTTATTTTGGTCTATGACCTTATGCAAGTTCTCTAAACTCTCTGACTTGATTTCTTTATCAGTAACATGAGAATAATTGAGAGGTATTAAATGGTATAAAACACATGTGAAAGCACCTGAATCAAAGGAGGTGCTATACAAATGCTTGTTCTAATAGTATCATTGGACCTTCCCTCCTCTCTGTCAGACAACCTTAAGCTCCACTCTCACCCCCTTGGGTCCTTAATCAATTGACAGCTCAATCTAGTGATCACTTAGTTTCTGATAAATTTCTGGACCAGTTTGGGTTTTGGTTGGACTCTTAAGACCTTTCCTATGGCCATTCTCAACCTCTAGGATTCTTAGCTGATATAATGCGTAAATACTACCTGAGTGCTTATTAAAAATGAAAATTCCAGGATGCCACAGTAAATGATCTTGATTCTTTAATTCTAAGGAGGGATTCAGGAATCTGTATTTTAAGCTGTAGTGGGTGATGGCGCCAGGTGATGCTGATGCAAGTGTGGTAGGAACCACACTTTGAGAAACTACTATTGAGGTTGGTAAGTCCTATAAACAAACTCCTCATCTGGTCTATCCAAAAATGTCTCTAAGCGTAGATCCTTAACTTTGGGTGCATATGCAAACTTCAAGGCCCCTGTGGGCTCCTTGAATTTGAAGGCACATCACATGCCTATGCATTTCTTTGGGGAGAAGTTTGACCTATAGCTTTCATTTTACATGTGCCCATGAACCTCTTTCCCCACTGCTCCCCCTCACCAAAACCCAAACCAAAACAAAACAAGACAAAACCCTTAAGAACTATATTTCCATGCTCCAGGCCAGTTTCCACCCCAGCCATCAGGGTCTATCTTTCTCTAATAACCACTAGATGGAGCTATATCAGCAAATAGTTTATCCCCTCATGGACTGATATCCTCCCAAAATCTCCCCCATTTTTATTGCCAGCAGGTGGTTCTTCCTTGTCAGGCATAGCAGCATGCCATGGACAGGTGCAGAGCATGCAGGTGTGGCTCATCTGGCCTATTTTCAACTGTTTTCCAATTGACTGAGGCCCCTGCTGAGCACAGGCCTTGGAGAAACCCTGCTATGGCCCCGGTGTGGGCCTTACTAGGTGCTCAAAGATGGCGGTTCATCAGGCCTTCTCTGGGTTGAACATTGTCTTCCAAGGTCCCCATCGGGAGTTCTGTTGTGCATGGAGGAGCCCACAGAATGTCTCCACAGGGGTCCAAACCATCTTCCCTGGGGAAGGTCTGAGCCACCCTTCTCATCCTGGTGTTCTCTCTCTGGGGAATCTGGCCACATTGCAGTGCCCTCGGGCACTCAGCCTGACCCAAGGTAAGATTTCCCTTTCTCCTTATCAGGGAACACAGTCCAAACAAACTGGCTCCCTGGGAAATGGTAGATAGAACTTGTTTGCGGTCCTCTACTCAAAGTTCCCTTAATTCCGCCTTCCCTGTCCCTAAGCTTGTGGTGTGGGAGCCACTTGGACCCATAATTATTTAACTACCTTGTTTTCTAAGCTCTTCTCTTGATAGAGAAACATCAGACATCACCGCCTTCACCACCACCAATGCCTGGTTCTTCATTTATCAGAATCATGTTTCATCTCTAACAAGCATCTATCCTGCACTGTCCCAGGTTTTGGAGCATCTACAAATGGCTCAAGGGGACTAGCTGACGATGCCTCTGTACACATGTTCTTCCTCTGGGCAGACCCCTTCTATTACAGTCTTTAGATGCAATTACCTTTGGGTTCCATGTTGCATGGTACTGGGAGGGAGGGAAGTGGGATACTAGTGTGGCCAAGTGGCCCCACCTGATGACCCTTGAGATCTTTGAGCCCACTCACGTCCCCACTTCTTTGTTCCTTTTTTGTTCTTTACTCCCATGATGAAAGCTTTTCTGGAGAAGTCCAGCTTTGATTTCTGTACTGCTGATGTCTATCCTGCTGGTAAAGATGGTATATTGAGTCTGAAGATGGTGAAGTGCCTTTTGTATTCATTCCCATCCCTCCAACTGCTCTGTTCTCCTGCCTAGTAGCTTGCTCAGTAGGAAGAGCTTAGCAGAGCTGGGCTCTGGAAGAGAGCAGGCAAATATGGCAATATAAAATGCTAACAACAGCAGATGGCAGGAAGAGCTTCCTTTAGATTCAGATGAGCAGTTGTTTCTTCTGGTGGGTTTTTATTATTAAATTTATTTCCACCATTTGGCTAGATAAGTCTATCCTCATGCTTGCTTATTATGTGCTAGAATCATCTTGTTTTTAATATTTGAAACAAAGAGCTATACATCATACCAATTATCAATATGTCCATATAGGCCCATGTGTAATTGTGAACTCAGTTACATGGATGTAGCCTTTGTGTTTGGAGGGAGTGAATGCTCACTTTATCCTAAAGAAAATAGTTGGTAGGAGCCTAAAAGCTCAGAAACTTACAAGAAATAATCACTTCTATGCCCTTTTTTAGGGGCCAAAAAGATTCAGTTCTTTAATAGATTTCAAATACCTTATCCTTATCTCAGGCCTGGAGGTCCTGAATCTAATCCCTGTTTTACAACTATTCACAACTAGTACCCTTATCTTATGCCATCACTTCTACCCTTGTGAATTTTTAATTTTTCATTTCCAACTTACAATAAGAGGAAGCAAAGTTCAGCAAGTTCTTTGGAAATTGAATTTAAATGATTGTTACACCTTAAACCTGCCCTCTATCCTCAAGTAGAATTCTTCACCATCATATTATCAGCAGCATATCCACTATCACTTCATCTTTCTTCTCTATAGTTCTTACCATCAATGTTGATTAATTTCCTAAGTGGCAGAAATGGCATCATTTTATATATTTTTGACAATTTCCAGTTCAAGAATCCTAGAATCACAGAATTCCAAGGATACAAAGGGACATCAGGAGGTCATCTAACCCAATCCTCTGCTTTCCTGCAAAGAAATGTTCAAACCATACAGAAGGAATTTATTTTCAAGCAAAATATCCTTTGTGATGAGAAGGTAGTGAAAGGACAATGGACATCAACAGGACATTAGAATGAAATGCCTCCTGTCTTCACAGGATCCCTAGTTAGCAGTAAAGGACCATCAGTGCTGGAGGAAAAAGCCATCATAGGTAATTTTGTGAACTCAGCGATAATTTTCCTATTGAAGAGAGATGTGCCGTGAACCTGATTATTTCTCAAAGAACTGTCATTTTCCCAAGAGCTGGCATTTTCAGCCTCTTGAAGAACACCAACCACTGTTATCACAGCTCTAACTTGAGCAATCAATCAGGGGTTTGAAACGTTAAACTAGAATATATAATTTCAAAGGGGATAATTTTAGCAAAATTCACCCTGAACTGAAACAGCTTCAGTCATCCTGGCTCCAACAAGAGGGTCACTGCCTGTCCTCTCCCTGCATGCACTCCTCCTCCTCCCCAGCCAGAGGAAATGAGGCACCATGGATTTAGGAGATTTGGAGAGGCTGGGCTTGGCTGATTCACTAGAAGGCAGGTAAGTGCCCAGGCAGGTAAGTGCCCAGAATGGTGCCCATTGAGAAGCTCCAAGTAGCGAGTGGTAGCCCCAGATGTGCCATCTAAATGTCTTCCTTCACATCTTCCCACAGTAGAATACTTTTTCTTCTACAAATAAAATATTCAAGATTTATTGGAAGGTAACCCAGGAGTTTGTAAGCATTCTATGATGTCAGAATTTTTACTATAGTCAGTCTATGAATATGTAGCATTTTTCCTTTTATTCTTCCTTCCCCTGTGTGTACAGTATCTTCCCAAGGATATATCCTCTTTCTGCCAAGAGCTACCAAAATAGCTGGCCCAGCTTCTCCCAATCCTCCAATACCACTGGGTTGAACACGTAGCTGTAGTCAGGCTTTTAATCAAGCAAAAGAAACTGCTTAATGGGTGATTTATGGGTGATTTATGCTGATGACAGTGGTGAAGATAATATTGGGAATAATGATGATGTTAAATGACAAAGGTCATGGATTTGAAGGCAGAGTGCTGTTTTAGCTGGTTTTAAAATTTCTACACACTTACTACAATTTTGGATTTAGAATATTATTCATCCCTAAAAAACAAATGAAATTCTGACACATGCCGTAACATGGATGAACTTTGAGAAAATTATACCAAGTGAAGTAATCCAGTCACAAAAAGACAAATCCTATATGATTCCACTTATCTGAGATACCTAGAGCAGTCAAATTCATAGAGACAGAAAGTAGAACAGGGGTTACCAGGAGGTGAGTGGAGGGAAGAGTGGGGAGTTATTGTTTCATGGGTACAGAGTTCCTGTTTGGAATGATGAAAATTTCTGGAAATGGATAATGGTGATGGCTGTACAAATTGTGAATTAATGCCACTGAATTGTACATACTTAAAAATGGTTAAAATGGTAAATTTCATGTTTATATATATTTACTACAATAAAAGAAAGTCATTGGTCAAAAAAAAAAAAAAAAAAAAAGGATTTTCATATCCAGAATGTGAATCAGAGTCTAGTTAAAAAAAATCAGGCTTGTTAGGTAATGACAGGAGACAATGGGTAGAAGTCATCTGAAGCCCCTTGGGATAAAGGAGGGCTGAAAAATAAAACAATATTTATAAATATGTGTATAACATCCACCATGCACCAAGCTTGCTCCTTCCTCTGCCTCTGATACGTGTGTATATGGTTACATATGCAGAGGCAGGGAAAAGAGAGCTAAGGACATAGAGCCTTTAATGATGCCATTTAGGCTCTTGATTAAGTGCTCTGAAACTTACTGTGTCTCTGCACTTTCCATTACTGAATCAAATATCCCCTGTATAGTTTAACCCAAAGGTCATAAAACTTGTAAATGATAAAAACTGAGATTCTAAGCCATGTCTTTGACTTCAGTACCCAATCCTTTTCTATGACAGCAAATGCTCTCCTAAGTGATTAAAATAGTTAAATTTTATGCACCATGCAATAGAAAATTAGCTTGGGTTCCTCAGCAGGCAACCAATCTGATCAAAACAATGGTCCTGATTTTGGTGTTCAGGGTTAACTGGGGAGGGACCGGAAGGGGAATTGTCTTAGAGTCATTGTTGTAATGTTCTAGGTATTTGCTACAATCAATTCATGAATGTCTTCAATAAATATTTCTTTGAGCACTTACTCTGTGCTAGGCACTAAGAATACAGTGACAAAACAGACACGCTCTCTGTTTACACTGAGTTATAGTCAGTGTAGAGCACAGGTTGGCAAATTATGACTCACTGGCCAAATCCTGCCTTTGCTTGTTTTCATGAACAAAGTTTTATTGGAACACAGTCATGCTCATTCTTGTATGTATTATCTATGACTGCTTTTGCACTATAACGTCAGAGTTGAGTGGTTGCCACAGAGAATGTAAGGCCCACGAAGCCTAAAATATTTACTATCTGGCCCTTTACAGAAAAAATTTGCTTATCCTTAGAGGGAAGAGACACACATTGATCAAATGGGGCCACACACTTTGTAAATCTTGTGTGATAGATGCAGTCTATGAGGTAACTGATGATAGATTGTTATAGATGAGATCTGATTGTGATCATCAAGGCACATGAGAAAAAATGAGGGTGTGTCCTGGAACCAATCCCCTGCAGATACTCAGGGATGACTATAATTTTAATATCCCTGTAAGTGATGACACGGTGGTAGTTATAGAAGACGCTCAGCAGACCATACCCATGGAGAGAAGAGTGCCTCTGTTTGGTGCTGCTGCCTCTAACCCAACTTTTGCTTATTCAACCAACAAAGAGAATATGGAAGGTTGGTGTCAGGGGAGGACCCCTGACTTCTTAGAAACAGCAACTGTCTGTGCATGCTCAGGGTAGAGAGCATTGACTGGTCCACCTGCTCAAAGGCAGAAGGAAATCTACAGTGGCTCCAGAAAGCAGCATGGTGGGCCGGAGAGCATGGAGGTTGGCAGCTCCTTTTCTCTTTTGAGACTCTGTCAGGGAGCTCTATGGCTCCATTCAGAATCTGTGGGGAGATGAGTCATAAATTTATACCTCCATCTCAGAGTTCTTTTGTAAACCTTCTAAACTGTATGTCCAACTGCTGCTTGGAGTGCTGTCTTGGATGTCTCAAAAGCACCTTAAACTCAACATATCCTTAAGCCAAGTTGATAGAACAAGCTGTTGCCTGCAAAGATGGACAGCTTCCACCCTAGATGATGCGCCAAGGTTGACTTTCTGATTCTTCAGCACCTTTTTCCTTCCCCCTTTCTTTTGCTACTAATCTTGCCTATTATTTTACTTTGACACCCTCCATTAACCGACTAAAAGGATTATTGCTATATTATCCCTTATTTTCATCCTTTTTCTTTTGACTCCCTATGGTCTTCCACCATTTAATAAAAATCACACTGCTCTGGTATGTTTTTCTCAGACCATAGCTACTGCTCTGACTATATCTGATTACTGCCAAAAATTTCATAACTGTTCCTTTAAAAACTTCACAAGGGATGTTTCTTCTACAGGTCCATTCTGATACTTAAATTCACCTCACATAATTAATCTCAAACTTCAGCCTTATAAAAATTGAAACTTAATCCCATTTCAATACAGTGTTGCTGCTGAAGTCCTGACAACCTGATTGGCAAAACCTGCAGTTCAGGAATGGGAAGCATACGGGGGCTCTCCTTGCTCCAGTGGTCAGTTTGTTCTCTTCAGAGACACACCTGCTTGCTTTTCAGGAATTGTTTAACTCCATTCAAGGAATCTTCCCACCTGGAGAGAAAACATGTCTTATTTCTGTTGTGATAAATTCCCAGAGTAGGCATAATATAAGTAGAAAAGGTGGTCTGGAATTTATTTCTGACCCTATCAGATATCATAAATGATACAACTTCTGCTCTGGAAGCCTAACAAAATATTTTAAATTTAAATTAATTAGCTAATGTTGTCATGGATAGTCACATAGCTCTTAATTTCTTCTTAGCTAGCCAAGGGGAAATTTATGCTATAGCAAACACTTTTAGGTGCACCTGGGTAGAATAGCCTATAATTAGGCTTTTAAAAT
The DNA here is from genome assembly GCA_023783475.1 of Daubentonia madagascariensis. Taxonomy (NCBI): domain Eukaryota; kingdom Metazoa; phylum Chordata; class Mammalia; order Primates; family Daubentoniidae; genus Daubentonia; species Daubentonia madagascariensis. The sequence continues at coordinate 12,101,903 of JAKFHU010000901.1, forward strand.
AAAGCCACTTGGATCTCTAGAAGAGACTATTTGAAATTTGGGACATATTTTCATTGTCTGGGTTTGGTAATCTTGGTCCCTGTCTTCAGGGTCTATTACAAGAACTAATCATCTTTGTTTCTGTTTCTGGTAATTGCCTGTGTTGCAGTTGGCTGATGTATATTGCCCAGAATTGTAAATGCTACCATGTAGTCATTGTCTTATCAGCTGGTAAGCAACTTGTCCTTCAACAGAGGGAACAGGATAGTCTAACCCTGGTCCCACTACAGACTGCATAGTCTGTACAACCTTCTCCTCAGCAAAAGCTCAGCAATGGTGAAATATGAATATTCCAGATGAATGTCCTGCAGCTTGACTTTATCTTCCCTTGGCCAAAAGAGGGAACTGAGACAGAGGAAAGCAGCCTGGAACTCACTGGCCCCATCAGTTAGGCTGTGGTGTCGCTGGGCACTTTCTGTCATTTATAACATGGCCGTGGTGTTCCCCTGTTGAACATAAACAATTCCAAAGAATACCAACATTAGGCAAGGCCACTCAGACAAGACAAAACAAGATCACTCCATAATCATGCCTGAACACAGACAAAAACATAAACATTTTCCCTAACACAAAAATGAGCAAACATCACCCCATCCTGGATGCTATAAGCCTTTCCCAATCACAGCTTTAGCCTCGCTCCATTAGCCTTCTAGGTAAGAATGATAAAGATCCACTCATGGCATTCCCCCTGCTTCCCACCAGCGTCCAAAGCAGAGCAAAACTCCCATTTCCTTGTATGATCTCCAGATCACCTAAAAGAAGCTCAAATTCTACATGTCCCTTGTAACAGTCTCTCACTGAGATTCCTTGTGCTTCCCCGTCCTGTACATTCTCCCTTGTTGCAACAAGTCAGGATGCCCAACTTTGTCTGACTGCAGGCATGTTCCTGCTGGGCTTTGGCTGAAGGGCATCAACGTCCTCGTGCACATGTCACGTCTCAGTAAATGTTGGCATCATCTCATCCATCCTATTACACGTACAAGTATTGAGAAGTCATACTTCTCAACTCCATATTCCATCAGTCAAAAGCCCTAATGATTTTACCACATGAATATCTGTTATAACCATTTCCTTCGCTCTACTTCTTCAAAGCGACCTTGGAGGTCCAAGCTACAAGCAGCTCTTGTTTTGTCTATCGGCATAGTTTTTTAACTGGTCTTGCCATAGCCCCCTTAACTTTCTCCAATCTGTTTTCCCACCCTACAGCCAGAGTATTCCTTTCTAATTGGAAACTTTAAAAAAGTCATTCCCATGCTGAGAGAGCTTTAACGCTTCCTAATACTCTTAAAATTAAGACACAATCACTTAACGTGTATGACAAGGCCATAAGAAGTGTGGCCAATTCTGTCCTCTTCAGTCTCATCTCATGCTACTTCTTACCTCTTTCTATTCCAGCCACATTGGTCTGCCCTCATTTCCTTGAACACCACATGCTTCCAGCTACCACAGGGTCTTTGCACATGCCCTCTCTCTGGAAATTCACTCTTCTCCTTTCAGTTCAATGTGTCTCAGGGTAGCCTCCTTTGACCAACCCGAGTAAGTCAGTTTACCTTGTTTACAGCTCGTAGCACCATACATCTCTCTGGTAGCACTTTTAAAAAATTTGTATTGGTGTAATCTTAGATTACACCTGTCTCCTTCATAAGACTTCTTGCACTTAGTAGGCATTTCATAAATATTTGTGGAATGAGTGACTAGTCCCTGCTCTGTCGCTGGTGAGCTGCCTCATCTTGAACATGTTATTTAACCTTGTGAGATGTATTATTCTGCTATGGCTGCCATAAACAAACAGCACAAACTGGGTGGCTCAAACAGCAGAAATTTATTTTCTCACAGTTCTGGAGGCTAGAAGTTCAAGATCAAGGTACTTTCAGGGTTGGTTTCTAATGAGGACTCTCTTCTTGCCTTGTAGATGGCACCTTCTCTCTGTGTCCTCATGTGGTCTTTCCTCTGTGCATGTGCTGGGGCTGGGGAGGGGAGAGCACTACAATATTTCTTCCTCTTCTATAAAAACACCAGTCCTACTGAATTAGGGCCCTACCTTCATGACCTCATTTAACCTTAATTATCTCCCTAAAGGCCCCATCTTCAACTACAATAGTTGGGGTTAAGACTTCAACATATGAATTTTGTGGTGGTAGAGGGATTACAATTCAGTCCATAACATTAACCTTCAGATTCTTCCTCTGAACCAGGGATAATTATGCAGGCTGCTCCCTGGGAGATGTTGCAAAGACAGAATGAGACAGTGAATGTGAAAGCCCCTTGAGACATAACGTGCTAACCCATGGAAGGGGGTAGGAGTTCACTCTTTAACCAAGAACGATGGTAGTTAATGCCCTTGCAGTGTAGAAAACATTTATAGGTTAAAAAGCTCATACAGGGGTTGGGGTGGGAATTGTTTCAGTTCAACATCAGAAACATTTTTCTCTAATAGGTAGAGCCAAGGTATTTGATAATGAGGTGGGCTTCATGGGATTGTTAGTTTCCACTCCTGGATGGCTCCTGCAGGACATTCCATGGAACAGGAGGCTGAACCAGGGGTTTTCCAAATTCTCTTTCAACTTCAAGTTTTGTTCCTTGTGTTGTATGTTGCCTCTACCTCATCAGGGATGGGCCCCAAGCTAATCTTCTCTGATTAGCAGGTCAGCAAATTTCTTCTGAAAAGGGCCAGATAGTGTATAAATATTTCAGGCTTTGCAAGCTATGTGGTCTCTGTCACAGCTACTCAACTCTGCCACTGTGGCACAAAAGCAGCCTTAGACACTACGTAAATGGACACGTGTGGCTGACTTCCAGTAAAACTTTACTTATGGATGCTGACATTCAAATTTCATACGATTTTTTGTGTCACAAAGTAGTATTCTTTTCATTTTTTTCAACCATTTCAACATGTGAAAAACCATTCTTTGGTGAGCCTACAAAAATAGGAAGTGGTCTGGATTTGGCCTGGGGTCATAGTTTGCCAACTTCTGATATATATCATTGCCTCAGAACCTGAAATATCTTTAATTTCCTGGTACTCCTTAGACTGCCAAACTACCTCAATTTTTAGGCCTGGTTGGAAAAATCTAATCTTCTCTAATTTGACTTACTGGCTAGACAGAACATTTACTTTATTGTTTCCATAAGTTTCATTTTACTGCTGGCTGTGAAAAAATTACTTATCCATTTGCCAGGTTATAACAGCTGATGGTAAGACTTTTAAGCCAAACCTGGCCTTTTCTACACTCCTTCTGCTTCTGGCCAGCCCTAATCCTGCCATATTCTCCAAGTCCCTTAGCTGCTGCCAATGCCAAGCCCCCCAACCTGTAAACCAGCCCCTTCCAATAAGTATTTCCAATCTCCAGATTTTAAAAATACCCCTGTGCCATATTTAGATTCAATTACAAAGCACAGAACGCATGTAGAGGATGAAAAGGGCAAAAAGCAACTGATGTTCCACCAGCAGCTCTTAGGCCACTTGGCAAGAATGACTTGATCTGATTTAAAGATTGTGTTAAATGACAATGTCACTTTTCCCAAAGATCCTTAAATCAGAGTGTACAAAGGCTTCTTCAAATGCCTGAGCAGACATAATTCTGCCTTGGATGATTTTAGTGGGGACAAATCATCTGATGATCAGATCAAGAGAAATATGGAACCTGAAGCTTTGAATTTTCTCCTGGATACTGAATGGTTAGCTCTGCGCTCAAGCTTTCCTCTCTTTAATAGATAAGACTGATTAGGGAATGTCATAGGTGCCTAGAAGTGACTACCTATGTCTCATGATGCATGCTTTGCCATGGAAGAAAGCATAGAATTGCTTCTAGTTGGCCAAGGGCAGATAGAATATTCTGGCTATAGAGCTGAAGCTTTGTAAATTTAGTCTTGGGGCTCTTCTAACAAAAACGATCAAATTCATTTATTGATCAATATTTATTGATCATTTGCCATGTTCAATGTCCTGCAAAACTACCAATCACATGGCTGTATGCCTATATCCTGATTTTAAAAGTGCCAATTTGTGTTACAAATGTATATGTCCCAGGTAGCACAGTTATGACCACTCTTTTCCAGTCACACCTCTATGACTCATTCATTCATTCATTTCAACTAGCATTAATTCTGACTTACACACTGTTTTCATTCTTTTAACAAATGTTTTGATCATCTACCAAATGCAAGAGAAATACTAGATATTGAGGATCAAAAGATAAACACACATAGGCCCATGTTAAAGTAGTATGCACATTTAGTTACAAATAGTATGTACATTTAGTATGCACATAAAAATATATCATTTCAGTGTGAAAAATGGCATAGCAGAGGTATGAACCAGGTGCCTTAGTATTAGTGAGGGAAGTGATTGGAGTTTGGAAGTGAGACAGGTTATGGAAAACTTCGAGGTGGCATATGAACTGGTCTATGAAGAATGAGTGGTCCACCAGGGAGAAAATGGGAAAGAACATTCTAGGCAAAGTAGACAGCAGCAGTCTCTCGCTATCCCCAGGGCATGCTTTTTTCCTACAACCAAGCTTAATCATACCCTCACTTTGCCCATAACTCTCTCGGCTCACTCTGCTGCTCCTCTTCCTTTGTTTGCCTTTCTTGGCTGGGCGGGCATATGATGGGCTAGGATGAGGAACTAGAGGAAGACAGATGTTGTGTATAGGAAGGGGCTTGAAAGTCAAGCTAACTATTTTTAACTTGTCATAATAGATAGGTTTCTAAGTAGAGAAGTAAGTCAATGTAAGCAATATTATGGAATGATTTGCATGGCCATGGTATATTACATTGTTTAGAGCAGTGGTCCCCAACCTTTTTGGCACCAGGGACCGGTTTCATGGAAGACGATTTTTCCATGGGGGATGGGGGTGGGGAAGTGGGTGGGTGAGGGGGTAGGCGGGGCTGAGCTCAGGCGGTGATGTGAGGGATGGGGGAGCAGCTGTAAATACAGATGAAGCTTCCCACACTTGCTGCTCACCTCCTGCTGTGAGGCCCTGGTTCCTAAGTTTCATGGAAGAAAATTTTTCCATGGCTGGGCGTTGGGGGGGGGGAAGGAATGTGTCGGGGGGCAGGTGGTGGAGCTCAGGTGGTGATGTGCTGCCTGGCTCCTAACAGGCCATGGACTGGTACCAGGCCACAGCCCAGGGGTTGGGGACTTTAGGTTTAGAGGGAAGAGGGTAGGTGTGGGGATGTCACCTAGGACACTGTGTTGGTGATGTACCTTCTGGCTCCCTTAGCATAATGCAGGCTACACTTTTGGTGAGCAATCAGTCCAGTCATGGGCCATCTGGCCCCTGGTGGAGTAAGTATATCTGCACAGTCTATTACAGCTCTGATGATGACTGAGAACAAGGGAGGGCCTTGGAGGAGACACTTAACTTGCAGCTCTCTGAGCCCTCCTGGGAAGAGCCCAGAATTACTTAGCAATCACGGAAATTTGGCCAACATGGCAGATGGGCAGGAGTAACACTTCTGCTTGGCCTGAGGTTGAAAATGAGGTAGGCTGCCATCACGCTGAGCAGGGACGGAGAAAGCAGAAGCCCACAGGAAGCATGCAGTGGATGCTGCCAAGGTGTATCTCAAGCAGGACTAACAGAGTTCCAGGAGCCTGAGCCAGGAAGAAGAAGTGATAAGTAGATACAAGGTTCCCTGCAGAACCCTGGCAGATAGATGAGTGTTATCAGGAAATACCCTTTTCTCACCAAAGAGGGGGAATTTGTTACTTGCCTGGTCCAGATATTTCAAAAGCTGCTTCCCTTGAAGGTACAATCAAAATTAAGACATCAAGTGATGGCAACTCTGCAACACTTCTGTTGAGCAGATAAACAGATTGCAAAATGGTTTTCAGATCCCTGGGAGATAGTGTAAAGAAATGGGGGTTGGTAGACCTGGCTTCAGCCCAGCTCATCCCCCCAAATTCCTGTGATCTTGAGCAAGCCATTGAACTGGCTAGACCTCAGTTTCCTAATGTATAAAAGGAGGAGGAGGGGAGGCCAATTAAATCATCTCTAAAATTTCTTTCATATTGCAATTCAAAACATTGTGATTGTGTGTGTGTGTTTTAAAGATATTATCAAATTTAAAATGATGGGAATATCCAAATCACTGTTAGTAGGAACAAAAATTAGTATAACTCATTTGGAAAGCAATTTGGCAATCTATGTCAAGAACCTTGAAAATATTCATACATATTGACTCGATAATTTCTCTCCTAGAAAACTATTCCAAAAAGTGTTCTGAAATTCAAAAAAAGAATTTTTTCTTTGTTGTATTATTTTTAAGAGTGAAAAATTGTCTAGCAATTGGGGGAATGTTAAATTGACAGTCCATACAATGGATTTTTATTGTCATTAAAAAAATGAAAAAATGCTCAATATCACTAATCATCAGGGAAATGCAAATTAAAACCACAATGACATATCACCTTACTCCTGTTAGAATGGCTTTTATTAAAAAGTCCAAAAAACAATAGATGCTGGCATAGACGCAGAGAGAAAGTAACACTTATACACTGTTGGTAGGACTGCAAATTAGTACAACCCCTGTGGAAAACAGTATGGAGATTTTTAAAAGAACTAAAAGTAGACCTACCATTCAACCCAGCAATCCCACTACTGAGTATCTACCCAAAAGAAAAGAAGTCATTTCATCAAAAAGACACCTGCACTCAAATGTTTATTGCAGCACAATTCACAATTGCAAAGATGTGGAATCAACCCAAGTGCCTGTCAGTTCATGAGTGGATTAACAAAATGTGGTATATGTATACCATGGAGTGCTACTCAGCCATAAAAAAGGAGGAATTAATGCCTTTTGCAGCAATATGGAAGGAATTGGAGACCATTATCTCAAGCAAAGTATCTCAAGAATGGAAAAACAAACACCACATGTACTCTCTAATAAATTGGAACTAACTGATGGGCACACATGTGCACAGAGGGAAGTAAAAGTCATTGGAAATCAAGCAGGGGGGAAGGGGGAGGAGGGAATGGATGAAAACCTACCTAACGGGTACAATGAACACTCTTCGGGGGATGGGCACCTTTATAGCCTGGACTCAAGCCAAGTATCATAAACATTTTTACCCCCTTAGTATTTTGAAATAAAACAAATAAAAAATAAAATTAAAATGAATATCAAAGCATATAAATGATAATTTTAAGTCATCTAAATACTAAACAAAAAAATTATTGAAGCAAATAGGGAAATGTTTATAATATTTAGTTAAAAATAACCAACAGGATCCCAAATCATGGAAGGACTATGATATCAATTATGTAAAAAGGCAAAAAGAGATTATAGGAAAATATTAATTTCAAATGTTCTGGGATTATTGATTTAATTTCTTTTCTCATTGTTTTCTCCTCATATTCTACTATAATAAGCTTATATTAATTTTATTATAGTAAAAACTGAAATAACTCAAGTTTGTGATTATTACTTGATCATATATATTAAGAATCTGTCAGAAAAAATGGAAATAACCACAACTGTAGAATTTCATTTGTTATATAATATGAAATATGTTCCATGTAGCTCAGTGGTTGATGGGTTACTAGGAAGGTTCCTGCACTCACTGTCAAAAGCTTTAGATTCAAACTGTGCTGCTTACATAGCCTAGCTGTATGGTCTTGAGTAAGCTAGTTCCATCTCTAAGTCTTACGAGTGTTGTCTATAAAATAGAAATTCAACATTTATTGAATACCTACCATGTGCTAAGTATTTGTGATATGCAGTAGTGATATTGAGTTAAACAAAATATGATTCACTCTAATAAAAGATTCATGCAACAAGGGGCATCTTCGTGGAGTCTTTGAACTTGAGCAATGAGTAGGAGTGAGTGAAATGACACGGTAGGTAGAGGAAACAGCAAATCCGTGATCGGGGCCTACTGAAATGTTTTACGCAGGGCAGTGACCCCGCAGCATGACATCACAGAAAAACCACAGGCCTGGTGTCATAGGTCTGTGTTCAAATCCTGACTTGGTCCTTTACTGGCTGTGTGACCTTGGGGAAGTTGCTCAATCTCTCTGTGCCTCAATTTTCTTCACCTTAAAGAGGAGATTCTATTACCTACTTCTAATGAATATTGTGTTTAGAGGCAACTTTTGTAAAGTACATGGTAAAGCAGTGATCCGTCTCTTCAACAAATATGTGCTGAATACCCAGTGGTGCTACACGTGGCGACAAATGTTGTGGATAAACAATAAACCAGAGAGACAACTTCCTGTGCCCTTCTATCTAGAATATAGTTTTGCTATTATTATTAATATATTATTATTGGAAGAACGTTCTTACCATTTTCTATGTGCCGCATAGACCCTTCAGTTTGCATTAGGGCTATGAGTTTCACGTCAGAGCAGGTCGATGGAAAAAGGCCCTCTCTGCCACCCTGCTGTGCCCTTCCTCCTCCCTGCCCTGCTGAGCTGAGTCTCACTGAGGGGAGAACAGAGTTGTGCCCATGGGCTGGGGTGGGGAGGATGGGACACTGCAGTGGCCTCTGGGAAAAGGATGCTCCCAGACCCGTCCTAGCCAGGGATGGCTGTCACCCTGCCCGGAACGGGGGAGATGAGACAGAGGAAGAGAAAAGAACTGAAGGGCAAACTCCTTCCAGAGGGCTCCTTGGAGAAGCAGGCGGGAATAATGGTGCAAATGTTTCAGCAGCCAGTGGAGGAGGTGGGGGGGGGGAGGGGGGAGCCTGGTTAATTACGGAACAGATGCCCAGCAGCGCTTTGGGGTGAATGCATTACCCACGGGGAGCTGTCATCTCATTCTGCCCTCACATTTATTTACAGGCTTCTGCGGCACCCAGCTGGGGCTGGCTGAGTGTGGGTTTTGCCTCAGTTGGAGAGATCTGTGAGTTCAAAGCCTTCCCCTTATTTCCAAATGGGGTCTCCCTCAGGCCTCCTGTTCCTCCCTTCCCTACTCCGCCTCCCCACGGTGACTCTCCACACACCCCACAGAGCTTCCTCTGCCTGCAGACTAGACTCTCATTGTTTTGTCTGAACTGGTTCAGGAAAGTGCCCTCCAGACTTTCAGGCAAATAGGAGGAGGGGGCACTTCCAGGCACCCTCTGCGTTCCCAGCCTCCCCTCTGCTGTGCCCTGCCCGTGGCCAGTGGCCAGGAGCCAAGTCCAGCCAGCAGGGCCCTCTTGCAGACAGTGCCTGTGAGGGAAGCCCTCAAAGCCCTGCTCTGTAGGCCTGGCTCTCCTGCCCGCAGCCCGGAGATCTGTAAATCAGGCAGCAGAGAGCAGAGGCCCTAGTTCTGTTTGCCCTTCGCTGCCATTTGCTACCCAGACACTGAGGGGTTTGCACCCTGGCCACAGGGGCCTGCAGCCAGAGGCGGAAGGTGGGAGACAGGGCTGTCCTGGGTCCTCCCTGCCATGTCTTTCATCGTCTTTCCCTCCCTTCGCTGCTGCATCTTCCCAGGCTGCCAAAGGGAGCTAAACCTCGAAATCAAAAGAGGGAAATGACTTGTATTTCACTCTCTCTCCTCCCCTCCGTGTTTTCAGACATGCCTCGCCTCCCCAGGGGCCCACCCCAATCCACCTGTGCCAGGAAAATATTCTCCCTCCCCAGCACCTCTCTTCTCTCTTCCCGCTTTATTTGCCCCTGCGTTAGTTAGCACTTGCTTTTCTGCTAGTAGTTTCACGGGAAGATCCTTTCTCAGGCTAGGTTGTAAGTTTCTGGGAAAAGCTATGCCCACTTCAGAGGCACCCTGACACGTCGTGCAAACGGTGCTCCGTGCATACACCCTGCCCCGTTCTGCACACGCTCACCCCGGGGGTGATATTTAAGACTGGTCAGCAAAGTAAAATGCCCTTAGTTATCAGGGATGCCTATGATCTCCAGCACAAGCGCTGGGGAAAAGTGCATGGGAGACAAGCAGGTACTGCTTTTATTTTATCCATAGTGTCTAATTCAGTGATAATTTTTCCTACATAAATAAAGTGCTTGAATACTGTGAGTAATTTGAACCAGATAACACAAATGCACTCATTGGAAATGAAGCGCTTAATGCATCGACGCTTTCTTATTGTTACGTCCTCATTATTCTCCCTATTTCAGGATGTGGGTTGTCAATTAGATCAGAAAGACTTTTAAGGTCACCTCGTCCAAGGTCCTACTCGAAAAATAGTTCTCTGGCTTAGCAAAAGCTGAGGTAAAAAGCTAAATCAGTTTGCACGGCAGAAACATGTAAGGAATGTGAAATTGGTGTGAGGCATTTGCCATGCTGTGGAGAAGGCGCAGGGTCTGAAATAATGGGGTCTGTCTGGCACCACACTCTGAGATCTGTAACCTTCCATGAGAACATTTAAAGCAGAGGTTGCAAATCGGCTCCTCAAGGGTTGACTCCCACCTGCTAGAGTGCTTCGTTTGGCCTGCATATAATTTATTAAATTTTTTTTTACATAAGTCAACATTTAAAATTCAGGAGAGCTCATCTAAAATAAGTAAATTTTTTTTTTTTTGTTCTTCTTTAAAAAGTAGAAGATCTGGAAAAAAATAGCCCTGCAATTGCACTTGGAAACAATTAGCTAAAGGAGTTTCCTTTAGACCAGGGGTGAGCTTTAAGTTTACCACAGTCCTTGCCACTCCCTATGACCTCTCTGTCACTAAGGCCAGGTACCAGTTGCCATTTACCGTTATGTTTGTTTGAAAATTTTTTCTCCCTTCCTTCCTCCCTCTCTCCCTTTCTGCCTTCCTTCCTTCCTTCTTTTATTCCTTTTCTCTCTCTACTTTTTGTTTTAGTAAAAGTGGTATGACAAAAGTTAGATTAATGTTATTTATCCTTCAAAATGCTGCTCCATATAGCTTGTGCTTTCCCTCCATAACACGTGTATTCACATAACTTATTTCATGCTTGTCTGTCCTTCCGAACTGTGAATTCCTAGTGGTCAGCAAGTGCCTGTCTTACTCACAACTGTACCTCGTGCTGTGCCTGACAGTCCCCATTCAATATATATTATTGAACTGGTATTAAATTTTTCTAACTCTTCTCTTGCCTGTAAGTAGAGTAGTGAGATACCTCACCAGCCAGGATAGACTAAACAAGGTAACAAAGTAAGCGGGGTTGGTCGAAAAATTCAATGCTGTAAATGTGGTCACAGGATTGGGAGGTAACAAAAACAGTGTTTTTCAGTTGGTCGGTACCGTCACAAGGAGCTGAATGGAGAAAGACTAAATGGTCACAGATCAGTCACTTCCTCACTGCCTCTCCCCGCCAGAAGATAAGAAATTCACCCGCCCCTGTTTGAGAATGGGGATTTCACTCAGCATGGGAGCTGATCATCAGTCAAAATGTCCAAATACCCATTATCACAGCAAATGCTTTCTCAGCACCCATAATCAAGGGCTTTTAGTGGATACTGAAGTTCTTGCTGGTAGTTGTGCAATAAAAACCCTGTGTCATACGAGTGCCCCAGCTGATATGATGCAATCCTCAGTGTCATTTTGTTGTTGTCTCCCTCAGCGCTTCATTTCCAGCCCCTAGCAGCGTGCCAGTCCCCGTAAAGCACTCAGAAACATTTGCTTCTCAGTCCAGTGTGAGGATGTCATTTTCCGCCTGGCCCTGCCTGCCAGCTCTGAGCACTGAGGGGTTCTGCCTTCCTCCAGGGGCTTCGAGTCACCCCGAGCGGGGAGCTCGAGTAGGGAGGGGAGTGGCCAGCCTTCTCTTAGGCTCTGTGTCAGAACTCTGGCATATGTCAGGGGGTCCTGTTCCTTTCTTTGAGGTTTGGGGGAACATGATTCCTGGGAGGCCTGCCTGGGAATCTCCTACCCTCTGTTATTCCTTGCTGAAATGGACATCTGGTTCTTGTACTCGATCACTCTGTCCTTTTGGCCTGTGCTACAACCCTGGCAGGGAACCTGGGGGGAGCACTTGAGAAGCACTCTCTACCCATCCCCGGGCACCCGGCTCTGTCCTGGCACCTGGCCAAGGTTGCTGGCTTACACGTAGACACTCAGTGTCTGCTCGACGTTCAGCCCTGTGTCTTTTGTCTGATCACAGGTGACAATTCAAAGTTGGACTCTCCAATGTGGAAAACCAAAGGGAAAGTGACAATTCATTTTGCCTCTCTGCTTTACTATTTTTTTAATAATATTTTTCTTTTGCCTATCCTCGTTGACCTCTTGAACACAGTAGCTGTGTGGTACTTGCGCAAGTCAGTGCTGAGGCCAAAGTAGCCCAGCTCTCATGGGGGCTGGAGGTGGGCTTGCAGGAAGCTGTGATGAACGACTAACAGAGCAAACACATGGATGTAGGGGACGTCCATGAGAGTTGTGGGCTTCACTGCTTTAGTGACTCTGATGAGTCTACATACCTTCCTTCCACCGGGAGCTGTTATTGTGCACCCAGAGAGAGCCAAGTGGGCCACTTTTGATAATCTAAACTACCCAGCAAGCTCTGATAGCTCTACAAGTAGTAAGTAAAAATCCCACCATGCTAAGGTGCTGGTAGGGTTTTCCTAGGATTTAAAGGTTACTTGGGGGTCACCCCCAATCCTTTCAGATACAGCATACACCTTCCTCTCCCTCCCTTGTGCTCCCTGCCTCCCCAGATCCTGCCTTGTCAAGAACTGCCTGCTTCAGTTGTGGCTTTATCAAACGTCACACGATGCAGTTAGTACCTTATTCTTGTCAAAACCTTTTGCAAAACCACCGCCTCAGCTACCTTGAGCCTGTTCCCTCTGAGCACATCCTTTCATTAATGCCCCATTTTTCTGATGAGTTTTCCCCTGCCCTGCTTTCTTTACTTGTTTAATTTGTTTGCTATTCACTTTGAACCCTTCCCCTGGAAAACATGACATAGCGCCATCTATTTCTATTTAAACTGTTATTCAGGGCATGTTTGAAATGTGCATTATTCATGGGCATTATTGGAGATCAGTGTGCAAATCAGCTTCATTGGGCACCCTGGGGACTGCAGCTATAAATTGGGTAGTATCATTTCCTGAAAAGCAGGCTTGCTCTCTATCTTCTGGGGGAGAATGACAGTTTCACGGAACCTCTGAGAACTGTCATGCCTTTGAAAGAGATCACGAGGCCATTTCATTTGCCATTGGATGCACACACTTCCAAGGCAGGAACTCCTCATTTAGGTTTGATTCGCATGGTTTTGAAATCTTATTCAGACGTAGACTTTGGCCAGGACCCTGTAGAATTCATGGGAGAGTTGTGGGCTTCAAAAACAAAAACAGAAACAAAACAAAACAAAAATCAACCTTCAGTCCTTTTTGCTTAAGAGGGGATAGAAATGGCAGTGTAGAGAACTTCTCTAATCTAAGGACACCCACTGCTAATGAAAGCAGATAACCTAGGAAACTGGGATGAGCAGGTTGTGAAGGTGGGTCAAGTGCAACTTCGGTGCCCTGCTGTGCTTTCCAAGTCTTTCCTCTCTGCTCCAAGTTCCTTGTCATACCCCTTGTGCTATACCAAGGACCTCTCGTTCTGGAGAAAGCACTTCATGTTCTGGATGGTAGAAGTTTGCCATATTGCCCTTCTCAGGAACACTTACTGTTAGAAAGACTTATATGGAACCTCAAGGGGGATATTTCAGTTGATGGAGATCAAGGATTGTGGCCCTTGGGTGGGGAGACATTTTGGAACAGAAGGGCCTTCCCAGAGCCTCTCTAAATCATAAGGCACAGTCAACCCCTTCTCAGCCTTTGAGTAGGGCAGGCTCTGTGGCAAAGTGAGCTAGGCCCTCTCGTTCTATTTTCTCTGCACTAGTATTCCACATGCTTCAATAGTCCCTGATGGTAAATTAGGATTTGGGGAAAGCACTTAGTCTTCGAGGCTTCTGTACAAGTATGTACTAGACAAATTTCTTTGCTTATGAGCAGTCTGGATTAGAAAAGACTATTGAAGTCAATTTGTTCCAAGAGTTCAAAGTGTTGTTATAAAAGCAGCCACTAATGCCATGGTTGGTTGGTAATGGGTAGAGTTTATACACCTCTGCCGTGGGTTCTGGCTTTGTGCTATCTATAGAAGTTCTTATATGGAAAGTTTTAAATGAAGGGCCTTTGTAGAAGGGAAAAAAATGAATGGCTCTTTAAAGGATTTAAAGGGGAAATATATTTCTACATGCATTTATCTCCTTACAATAACATCTCAAATGGCCAGAGCTCAATAAACCTCAAACTTTTGGTTTATTAATTTATGCACTTAATTAAGAGTTTGTGAATGCTTATTGCACTGTGTACTACTATGTTAGGTACAGGAAATAATGAGCAGGTGAAAGACAGATTCTCAATTATGTACGTGTGTGTGTATGTGTGTGTACTTGTGTGTGCATGCACACATGGGCACACGTGTGCTGCAGGGCATTAGTCCAAAAGTTATGATTCAGTGGGCTAAGGGGCAGGATGGGGGGCAGGTGAGAGTGTTATGGAGTTAAGAGGGCAGAACCCAACCTGACACTGGTGGGGGATAGTCGGGGAGACAAGTCAAAGTGACAAGCACTTGAGCTGGATCTTGAAGGATGATGAAGATCATTGAAGGCAGAGGCAATAGGTTGGTCAAAGCAGAAGGAACACTTCTAGAAAGGCACAGAAGCAAGAGGGAATGAGGCTGTTTGGGGAAACTGGAAGCAGTTCTGCTGCTGCAAGGCATGATGCATGTAAGGATTTTGACAGGAGAGAAGGTTAGAGAAGAAAACTGAGTCCAAACAGGACGTGCTAAAGAGGTGGGACCTCAGCCTTAAAGTGACGGGAAATTGCTGCAGATTTTAAACGGGACTGTGCATGTTTGAAAGGTTATTCTGGAAACTGTGGAGGCTGGATTAGAGGAGAATGAGAAGAGAATCAGGGAGGCTGATGGTGATGCTATGGCCACAGTCCAGGAGGGCAGGCTCCACAAAGACAGTGGCAGATGACCCAGTCACTGAGCAGGGAGACCTGGCAGAGCCGGTGGCTCTTGGGCTTCCAGCCTGGGTGACTGAATGGTAGGTGGACCATTCCTCGAGATGAGGTACTCGAGGGGGCCCCTCCATTAAGAGACGGAGACCCAGGTTGGAAGGATATGTAGCACCTTAGGAAATTGTTAAAAATCAGAATTAGCTTGCGTTAAGAAAAAGGAATTCTTAAAAATATGTAAGCCAAACAGCCCACAACTGTGAGTGCCAACCTTAGGCTCGATGGAGCAGTCCTCTTCACCATCCATCTCTCTCCACGGGCGACAAAGACCACTGATATTTAGGATGATGACCTTGAGGCCGTACAAATCATGATCAAGGCTGAAATATTCAATTATATTCATTAAAGCAGGAACGTGAACTTGGGCATTTGAATTTGAATTTATTTCAACTCTGCATGCTGCTCAATTTAGAAACAATTAAAGCCAGTTTATAGATTTAGACTGTTCAAAATAAATGTTTCTAAGGAAAGCAGAGGGGGAGGAGATTTCTAGGCACTGGGGTTGAATGGACACCACCACTTGAGGATAAAATACCACAAGAACAAAACTGTGGGTTCTTTCTATTAATATTAAAGCAAAAATACTTAATTCCTTTTTGATAATAGAAAGCATGTACTTTCATCAGTTGTAAAAAATATTTCTGCAATGACATTCAAACAGAATCCATTAATAATTACTTCCAGTGAGGTGACACCAAGTCGTCCAAGATTTAAACTAGGACACTTTTTCTTAAGGCTGGAGAGTCATCCTTTAAAACAAGCTTCAAGAAACTCTTTTCCTCCTATTCCAAGTGCAGACCTCCCTCTCTGCAAGCCTGGAGCACTGCCATGGCACCCTAATGCCTGCCCCCCTCACTCTCTTTCCCTCTGTCCCATCTGTGTTCACTTCTGCTTGCTTGTCGATACACAGATGACAACCTGCATTGTATTTCTGGCCCTCACCTCTCCCCTGATTCTACTCAACATCTCCACAAGGGACGTGTAAGAGGCATCTTCAACCTGACAAATTCAAAAGTCATCTACTGCTGTTACCTCCCAAATTTGTTCCTCCTGAATATTCTCATCTCAGGTAATGGCAAGCCTTCTGGTTGCCTATTTTAGCAAATAGTTGTGGCTCTACCTTCAAAATATATCCAGATTATGATTACCTGTGACCACCTCTACCCTACCATTTTGGCACAGCCATTGTCACCTGTCACCTGGCTTGCAGGAAAAGCCTCCCACCTGGTCCCCTGCATCTGCCTCTGGCCCCTGCAGACTACTCACAGTGGAATCACCAGAGTGATTTTATCAATACATGAGACGGTGTCCCTCCTCTGCTCAGAACCCTCTGGCATCTCCATCACCCTGCAGTCCTTACTGGGGCCTCATAGCCCTTTCATCTGGTCTCTGGCCCCCTCCTTGGCTTTATTTCTGACTGGTCCCCCCTCACTCTCCGTGTTTCAGATCCTATCTGCCTCAAGCAGGAATCACCTGCCATGTTCTTCAGTCTTGGCTCATGTTTTTCTCCCTGAGGTCCTCAGCACCTGCCCAACACCTCCTCTTACGTTCAAGCTCACCTCAAGCTTACTTTCCCCACAAACACTCCCTTGACATTTCGATGATCTTCCTTTTTTTCCAAACTCCACTGTTGTGACCCTTGTACCTGTCTCCTCACTCGTAGGAAGCCGCCTGGTTTCTCTTACTTGTGTGATACAGCTGGTGTGGTGCTAGCTGGTCAATAGGATGGTAACTTTCCTGAGGCCAAAGAACACTTCCTTTGTTTCTATCTGCTAAAGACCTTCAGCATGGCTACCTGTAAATACACCTCTTTTGGATGCTGTTAGTTTGCATTGTATCAAGCTTGCATTTGCATTTGCCTCTGTGTCAAACTAGGAAAGGGGTGCGGGGAACTGATGGACGTGCCTCTTAGAATAGTTCTGACAACCGCTCAGCAATGAAGAGCAGTGAACTACCAATAGACTCAACCGCGTGCATGGATCTCAAATGCATTATGTTCAGTGAGAGAAGCCACGTGCAAGAGAATACATAGCGTATGATTCCATTTATGTGACATTAGGGAAAAGGAAAAACTATAGGGATGGAGAATAGACCAGTAGTTGCCAGGGGCTGAGGGTGAGGGAGGGGTTGATTACAAATGAACAGCATGAAGGAATTTTGGGGGGTGATAGAGCTGTTCTGTATCAATTGCTAGATTTATGACTGTGTATTTGCCAATATTCATAGAACAGTGAATTTTACTGTTTCTAAAATAAATTTTAAAAATACACCAAAAACAGAACACATTTAAGTGTTTAATAAATGTTTCTGTTACTAAGAGAAAAAGAAAAAAGCCCGTCTTGCAGGAAATGAGATACATACCAATGGCAACAATTTATTTACATATGGAGTATTATCTGAACAAAATATAAAATTGTTTGCAAAAGACTTCTGGTTTGTAATATATCCAATTATATTTATGTTTCATGGGGATCACATATTGTATTTTTGAAGTAATAAAAGAAAAACTTAAGAAAACATTGCAACTAAGTGCTAATTACTAGAAATAATCCAAAATAGAGCAAGTGCTTTAGTTTGTAAAACGTTTTCATGTTCAAAGAAATACATTTTCATTGTTATTATGCTATGCATGTATGAAAAAATTGAAAACGCATACGGAAACATAAATAGCTGTTTTCGCATTTTCAGAGATAACAACTGTAAAGGAAATGAATATTGAGTCCTACTTGTGCCAGGCACTGTTGTATGCACTAGTTCTTATGATAATCCCATGAGGAAAGCAGTATTATCCCCATTTTACAGATGCAAACTATGAGACCCAGAGAGGGGAAGTGACTTAAGAAAGGTCGTAGGACTGGTAGTGCCTGGGCCAGGGTCCAGTCCAATCTGTCTGACTGTGATGCTGCCCTGTCCTCAGACACACGCTCCTTCTAGCCCTGCCCATGGAAGGCAGCCGGCAGCTCTGGCCTGAGCAGTGCACGGCTTTCTCAAGTTTGGCCTTTGTCCAGCCCCTGGACCTGTAACCCCAAGGCCCCTGCCCCACTGGCGGCCTTGGCATGGTCACTCTGGTGAGGAAAATCTGTCCCTTTGCAAAGTCACTGAGGTGGGACCTGGATCTAGGTCGCCTCTTCCTGAGCTGCAGCATCAGCACAAAACCAAACGGCCTCTTAGGGGGCCGTTCCGGGAAGAGCAATGCTGGCCCATTGATTCCCTCACCAAGGAGCTTGTCCGAAACGGCAGCTGCCAGGCAAACGCTTTGAAGGTGGAACCAGGAGTCCACTTCCAGCCTCTCCTACAGTCTTGACTCTCAATCCAAACTTGCATGACAAATTTAAGTCCCTGTCACAGGCTAGCAGAGAATGTAAAAGGAAGGAACAACATGACGTTTCCAGGGAGCTCTTTAGAGGCTCGCCAGTACCAGGGCAGGCCATACAGGACGCTCCCTGAATTTACAGTCCCGCACACCACCCCCAGGATTTACATAGGCTAAAACGTCCTTCAGCTTGAAAAGGCAATGAAATCAGAAAAAGGGAGAGGGTAAAGTCTACCCCTTGGCAGGAGATGGGGAATGGATGAATGTGTATGTACACACATGAATGCGCATCAGGGTTTTGGTTTTTGTTGTACCAGCTAAGGGCATCACCCCTTCCCTCTCACCGGCTGTCCTTGTGTCATTGCCCTGTATCACCTGCTACTCACATCAGAGAGTGGGGACTCAGGCAACCACCCCCGGTCCCCCCTATGCCAAGGAAGTGGCATGATGTCACGAGTATGATGGGGGCATGGACAGCGGAAGCAGCTCAGGTCCAGTGGACACTTCCCCACCTTGGCACTTCAACTGGCCTCTCACAGCAGAGGAGCCTCGTGCAGCAGGGATTTCTCCACCAGGTGGCACTCAGAGTTTAGCTTTATTCTTAATTTCATTGATGAAAAAATTTGCCCTACTACTACTGTCCGAGAGCACATGACTTTACACTTCCCAGTGCATGTACTGTTTTCATGTACTATCATGTTTTGGATTCTATTGTGTTTTGTACAATTTCAACTTACTCTTTCCCTCTGGGACCTTGGCAAGGGACACCATAAGGAGATAGACATCATAATCTGAATGGGGAGAGTAATTTCATTAAAAACACACACCCACACACCCCCCATGATTGCTTTAGGGGTAAATTCATTCTGCCATGTTTTTTCTTTTCCAGTTTTTTTACCTCCTGCCTCCCTGACCCGTACCTGTTCACCTTCACAGTCAGAATGGTGTGACCAGCTGACACATCTTATTTAATGGAACCCAGTAAAGAAGGATCACCTTTTCAGTATTCAGTTACATTATATAGTGGCCAAAGCTTGGATTGACAGCTTGAAAAAATGCTCACCTACCCCTGAGGCTTAGAGATTGAAGTCTAGAGGAAAAATCTGATGGTAGACTTGCCGTTAAAGGAGGACATCAGAACTGGTATGTGTCTGAGAGGTTGTGCCTGGATTTTATATGGCAGTTCTCTCTGGGGAAGCTGTCTGTGGGGCTGAGCTGACTAAGATTCTTGGAAGCCTCATAGTAATATTACTGGACATGATCTAGTTATTAGAGTTTAAGACAAATGATGTGAGGTACTGCCCTTGTCCTCAAAGCATTGTCTACTTGGAAAGATAAGAAATTTAGTCACTGCAATAACACACAAGGTAATCTCTGCTAAGTACTTCATGTCAACAAATTTGCTCTGAGAGTTCATAAGAAAATCCATCCCTGAGTCCTGGGAAGTTGAGGAAGCCTTCATGGAAGCATACACCTAGATCAGGCTTCAACAGGACTAGGCAATAGAAAGGGTGAGAGAAGGCATGCAGGGAAGCAGACAACTATCGTGTAACAGAAGCACAAATGGAGACCTGTTTAAACCACGGAGAGCTGGAGTTCAATTAGTTGGCACCCTCAATAATAAATGGCTCCTTTAAAAATTCTATTTCATGAAAAGACCAAATCACAGCAAGATGCCAATTCCTTACTACATAGAGTGATGTGATGGTGTCCCTGAATCCCAGCAAAATGATTAATCTTTAAAGTTCTATTTATTCCTATTCTTATTAAATACTGAGCATGACCTCATTCATTCAACACATATTTATGGAGTATTTTCATTGTGCTTGATGCTTTGTGGGAAACTAAGATATATCGGGCAGGATTGTTCTTTCTGGAGCCTTTGTGCTAGGAGGAAAGACAAGAAATGTGCATGTAACTATAATGTCAGAGAGAAAGACAAAGGCTCTAACATGAGTGTAGAAAATATTACGAGAGTCAAGGGTAAGACAAAAGTGATTTGCAGCTGGGGCTTCAGTGGTGGGATATGTCCATGTGAAGGTAAAAGGAGGGGAAGGGTATTTTGCATGGTGGAAATGGCAGGCATAAAATAAAGAGGTTGGAAAGAAAAGCCTGAATAGAGGAGAAGAGCAGGACTAGCAAGGAGGGATGTTGCAAGTTAAGCCAGGGCCTGACAGCAGTCAGCCTTGCACGGCAAGATAAAGAATTTCGGTGCAGCAGGATGTTGTATACTTTTGAGTGGATGGAAAATTGATCTTTAGAAACACTCATGTTTCAAAAGATTAGCACATTAACACCAACATTTAAGCTGCACTGGCCAGGGGAGAGAAGGGAAATGGACAGTCTGATTAAAAGGTTGCCCTGTTGACTCTGGGATGAATATGGCTTCATAAGTTGGCATTTATTCTTATCATTCTGGAAATTATCAAAATCCACTCCCCCCATGAAAAAAAAAGTTAAAAACTCAAAGCCCTAGAAATTCCCTTTTTGGTGAAATTAGGAGACATTTGTGATTCACAGATCCCAAAATATGTGTTAAGTGTTACAAAAGTAGCTGAGAACGAAAGACATGACGCAAAAGAAGTGGAAAGAAGAGGCATGGAGAAGATGGGGGCAGCTATTTCAGAAAGCACCAGCATTTCCCGAAGCTGAGGGGTATGTCTGGGAGTGCAGAAACCACAGCCTTTGTTTACAATGATGGACGTGGGAACTGGGTTAATCAGAGACACTGTAGAAGCTGTCACAGAATGGCTTTGGTGGAAAGAAGTAGAAGATGGGGACTTTATAATGAACTAGACACACAACAAGGTGACTACAGGTAATGACAATATATTGTATTGAAAAACACGAAGAGAGGGGTAGTTGTGTTCTCACTACAAAAATGATAACTATGTGAGTTCATGCACTTGTTAATTAGCTGGATTTAACCATTACACAATGTATATATACTTCAAAACATCGTGTTGCACACAATACACACAATTTTATGTCAACTTAAAAAAGCTAAAAAATTAAATTAAAAAATGAAAAAAAAGAATTGTACCTATGAACCACATTTGCAAGAATTTACCTTCTCTGCTGCATCATAGATTGTGTTGTAAATATCTGCTAGGCTGCCACCCTCCCATAAAGATCAGTCCTTCCTACATTAAAGGGACTTCCTGCAAATAGCTGGCTCAGGGTTTCAATGATGACTAAGAAAAAAATGAATAAGTACTAAATTAACAAAAAGATACCTTAAGAATAAAAGAAGCAAAAGAGCATCAAAACTTACTAACAAATGAAGAACATTCACTAGGAAAATGTTGCCACAAAGTAGAAGAAGATTGTGACCAAATATTTCACTGCAAATTGAAAGAAAAAAAAACACAAAGCAATCATCTCTATAAATAAAGAATTCAAAGGAAAATATCAAAATGCAAGAAAGAGATGGCAAGATAGTATGAGAACACAGAATATGAAGGGTCATATCTTCGAAAGAAGTAGAAAACAACCAACCATCAAAGAAATGAAGACAAAATTGTAAGAAGCAGAGTGGAGAATGCATCCCATGAAAAACACAATAAAAGACACAGAGAAAGATATGAGAGAAGTTATAAAAATAAATAAAACTAAAAAATACATACAGGTTTAGATAGAACATTAAACTGTACTTAGAAACGGGTGACAAAGGAGATTCAACATTTTCATAATTCATATCTCTGAAGATGAAAATCTTAAAAAATGGAAAAAAAGTTTACACATGTAGTTTAATAAAATTTTATTTAAGTAAAAATGACTTAAATACAAAAGTTTCAAAAGTTCACACCATATGATAGGAAACATTGACCTAGAATGATCAATATTGAGATATAGCCAAGTAAATTTGTAAGATGTAAAGATTTTAAGACATTTTCTGGGAGGCCAGTCAAGACTATCAAAGCCCACATAAAGGAATTAAATTAGGCAGTTCTCAAATTTCTCTGCAGAAAAATTCCATGTCAAAGTATAATGGTAAAACACTTAAAAAAATGCCCTCAAGGAAAGAAAATATAAGACATGAATTTTCTATGCAGATAAACTGTCCTTCAAGTATAAAGGCTATGTACAAAAGGTATGAATACGCAGAAACCAAGGAAATATAGCTTTTATGAGCCCTTTCTGAGAAAACTTCTAGAGTAGCAGTCCTCAACCTTTTTGGCACCAGGGACTGGTTTCATGCAAGACAATTTTTCCACAGACCGGGGTGGGAAGGTGATGGTTTTGGTATGATTCAAACACATTACATTTATTATGTACTTTATTTCCATTATTATTACATTGTAATATATAATGAAATAATTACACAACTCATCATAATGCAGAATCAGTGGGAGCCCTGAGTTTGTTTTCCTGCAACTAATGCCGCTGCTGATCTGACGGGAGGTAGAGCTCAGGCAGTGATGTGAGCCATGGGGAGTGGTTGTAAATACAGATGAAGCTTCTCCTGCTAGCCCACTGCTCACCTCCTGCTGTGTGGCCCAGTTCCTAACAGGCCATGGACCAGTACCAGTCCACAGCCTGGGGGTTGGGGACTGCAGTTCTAGAGGATAAACTTATGTTAACCAAGAGATTACCAGAAAGATTTCAACAAAAGGCAAAAAACATTGAATATATTTCATTTTAGATTTGACACTAGTACAAATTTAGATATTAAGGCAATGAATTATGTCTTATGTGTTCTGACAATGTAGGAGTGCTACAACTAACAAAAATTTGGGGAAAGGTTGAAAGAAGGTGGGCAGCAGAATAATTTTGCTGGAGATTTGTCAATGGCTATTACTAAAACTGACAGTATAGGAGAATTGGCATACGTAAGTGTATAAAAGTAATCATTAAGAAAGATAAGGTTATTAACTAAAACACAAGTGGTCAGGGAAGAGGAAATATGCTAATTTTATTAATATTATTGCTCAGAATAAAGAATTAGTATATACTATTTAAAGAAACAAAAGACTAAAGGAGTTATATATAATTATTAATATAAACAAAATTTTTATATATCAGAATAAATGTACCCAAAACTCCAAGAAAAGAATATGTACCACATAGTAAAAGAAAAAAATAAAAGAGAGAAAACAGAAAATAAAATGGTAGATCTAAGATAAACATACTTCTTCTATTAATTAATGTAAGTGAACTCAACTCACTTCTCAGAAGAAGGTATTTCAAAGTGGATCACTGTATGGTGTGTAGGAAACATACCAAAATGAAGTAATTCAGTTAAGGTTGAAAAATATGAGGTGAGCAAAGGTTTACCAAAAAAATGCAAAAAACAAAACAAAACAAAACAAAACAAAACAAAACAAAACCAACCAACCAAACAAAATAAGACAAAAAAAAAAAAAAACCCCAAAACTTCAAACATCAAGAAACTAAACAAACAAAAAAGAAGGTAAACAAACAAGAGTATTAATATTAAAAATGGTAGAATTGAGGCAGAAATAAGGAATTAAAAATGATTACAAAAGGCAGTTTTATCCTATAGTGTACAACTCATGAGTCTTCAACAATTATGCTTATCTACACATCAAATCATGTCACCCAAGTTTAGAAAGTACAAATCACAATAGATAAAAAGAAAAGGAGAAACACAAGGGACTTTACCTATTTCAATCTTTAATAGAGAAAGTGAAACACTGAGGAAAAAAAAGACACGATTCACAGGTAGTTGAAATGAATACATCTCAAACTCTATACTCTGAAAATAGAGAATACACATTTTTGCCATGTTCCTAGGGAATATTCACCAAAATTGACCATATAGTAGTCCATCGAGAAGCTCTCTCAATACATTCCAGGAAGCATAAGTAATATAGACACATTCATTTTTCACAATACAATAAGAATAAAATTTAAGAACAAAATTAGACAAAAAAAGTGCATTCTAACTGAGAAATTTTAAGAAATGCTCTTTTACCAACTTCTTGGGCAGGGATGACATGTAATCGAAATTGCATAACTTCTTAATAATAATTACAACATAGTGATTCAGACTGTTTGACATATAGAATATAGCCAAAAAAGTGACCAAAGGAAAATTCATAGTTTTAAATATTTACATCAATAAAAATAATGAATAAAGATAGATATCAAATTCAAAAAGCAATAAAATAAACTGAAGAAAAGCATAAAGAAATTATTATAAATAAAATCAGAAATTAATGGATTGGAAAACCAAAAATCAACACCTAAAGCTACCTCCAAAAACTGGCACTTTACCAAAAAAAAAAAAGACTAAATAAAGTAGCAAGTAATCTAAACAAAGGGGAACAATGTCTGTTTCCGGAGGAGAGACAGGTAACCCATTTTCATATAAGAAAATGGTAGAGGAAAATAACTACAGAATGATAGGGAAATTTTAAATCTAGCTATGTTTTGTTCAACTTTATGTAAATAATTTTGAAAATTTGGTTTAAGTCAACCATTTTCTAGGAAAATATGATTTATCAAAACTGACCTGTGAAGAGATAAAACATATAATTATGCTAATTCGAACAGAAGAAATAGGCAAACCCACTAGATTTGGTTTGTTTATGTAGAGGAATTCAATCAAACCTTTAAAGAGCATTTCAATTATTCAAAAACAAAGAATAAGAAGAAATAAATCCATTTTTTTTAAAGTGAGTAAACTATTGATATCTAAGCCTGATAAAGATTGTACAGGAAAAAATTATAGATAGATCTCCCATATGAAGATTAATGTAAATATCCTAATTAAATCATTAGTAAGCAAAATTTAGTATCACATTAAAAGATCCATGTATTTCAGCAAATAGGTTTTATTCTAGGTCCTCAGTATTAGAAAACATAACTACCATAATAATTGACTGAAGGAGAAAAACAGACTCTGAAAATTTTGATAAAATTTTACAATTATTATTGCTCAAAACAGTAAAAAACAAATTGATCTTCAGCATAATAAAATATATCTATCTTAGCCCAAAGTCAACATCATGCTTAATGAGGGAAACACTAGAGATATTTCCATTGAAGTCAGGAACTAGACATGGAAGAATACTATAACTACTATGTAACACTATATTGCCAGTACTGGTCAATGCAATTGGAAAAGATAAAGAAATTTAAAAATCTAAAAATAGAAAATAAACATATAAAAATTTGGAACTGATATGATGAAAAATCTAAGGTAATTAATAGAAATATGCAACAAACAATAGGGAAATTCACTAAGGCACTACAAAAATAACATACAGAAATCTATAGCTTTCATATATACAAACAACTACTGGTTAGAAAATATAACGGAAGAAATACCCCATTTTACAAAGGCAACTATAAAGGTAAAATATCTATGAATAAAAAATAATAAGAAATGTGGATGATCTCTAGGAAGAAAATTTTGAAACAGTTCTAGAAGACACAAAAGAACAATTAAACAAATGGAAAGAGATTTGATAGTGCATTAAGTATATTTGTTCTACTTGGCATAAAAAACAGAGCCTAAAATGTATAAGTTAAGTACCTTAAAATTAATTTCTTGTTCATATAGCATTCTGAGGCAGGTGTCCATGAGTGACTTAGGGACACAGACTCCTTCCATCCTGTTGATTTCCTATCTACTAGAACTGCCTAGTCATCTGCCTCCAGCTTGCAGAAGGGGGAAAGAGAACATGGCAAAGACACCCTCTTTGTAAATACATTGGCCTAGAAGTGACACAATATATCTGCTCACATTTTATTGGTAAAAACTAGTCACAGGACCACACCTAGATATAAGGATGGCTGGAGAATGTAGTCCCTGGCTGGGTAGCCACTTTCCAGCAGCAACCTTGGAACTATTTTGGTGAATAGCTAACCATCTTTGTCACACACATATCCTGTACAGGCAGGCTCAACATTTAAAAAATATCAATTCTCTTATGTTAATTTTTAAATTTAATATGATTTGACATAAGAGATGGTTTTCTGAAATAGATAAGGTGTTTTTAAAGCTCATTTGGGAAACTATTAATAAGTATAGCCAGAAAAATTCTGAAAAAAGAAAATAAATTAGGGGTAAATAGCTTTGACATGTACTAATATAGTATTATTAAGCCCACAATGATTAAAATAGTGGGATACTAGTGCATGGGTTGATGAATGGACCAAAGAAAAATAATTGAAAACCCAGAAATAGTTTAAAATGAATATGAGCAAATTTAGAATATAATAATTTGGTACCATAAGTCAGCAGGGAAAATGATAGAATACTAGTATAAACTCCAAACAGATTAAAGATTTAAAAATAAGAAATAAATCCATAAAAATAAACTATAAAATGTGGGAACATTTTTAATCTTAGTTGGGGAATGATCTCTCTAATTGTAATTCAAAATTCATGAACTCATTAAAAAAGATTTGGTTAATTGGACCACAAGAAAATTAAAGAAAAATATCCCCCATGGCATTTTTGTCTTCTATTACATTGACTTTCATTTCAGGCCTATACAAATTATTCCATTTAATTGCAGTAACAATAATAGAACATTTATGACTAAGTTCATGAATGAGTAGGCAAAAGCAACTACATCATGACCACCACCTGGTTGATAGTTCAGCCATTGATTAAAGATCACAGATGTAAAAATCTTTTGAAATACAAGTGTCAATACCAATGACATACAGTACAAATATATATACTTGTATTACTGAAAGCAAGGTATGTACCAGTTTGAATCCAAGATGAATAACTATCTAATAATCAATTGATCATGATTCTGGTTCCAAAGTGGTGGCATTGGCATAGACACAAGTTGGCTCTACTTCCCCCCACAGAAAACCAAAAACAAATGTGTAGCACTGAGATTATTACAAGCAATATCCCAGAAGTCAAATATGAGGATAAATCAGTTCCTGGGGCCATGGAGAAGTGAAGAAAACTCCAAGCAGGTGGTAAAAGAATTGATTTCTATATCTGTGACACCACTCCCCCAATCTGCCTGGCACAAAGAGTGAGAAAAATTTCCCCTCATGATTCCTACACTGGAAAAGGTGAGATTGAGGTGGACAGCTAGCTTCTCCACCATCCTGGGTTCCCTAGCAAGAGACTTGTCCCTGCCTTAACCCAAAGGAAGCATCATGAGTTACCAAAGAGAGAAATGTCACTGAGAACAGCCAGAGACAAAGAGGGGAGGTGGGACCTTCATCCCCAGCCCTGGAAACCACTGTGAAACTCAGCCAAAAGAAACACCAGATAAGAATGGCTGTTCAAAAGCACCAAGCTGGAGGCACATTCCACAGGTCCCCTTGGCATGAACCCCTACAGAGCCTTTGGGACCTCCCTGACTTGGGATGAGCATTGCCCTAATCAGTTGCTAGAACCAAGGCAAACCTGGGCTTTAGGCACCACTGAGTGTCAAAAAGGAGGCAGTGACAGAGTTGGGGGGGGAAAGAAATTCAACAGTTAAATTATGAAGAATATCTAAATAAACAGACCCAATTAAATACCAAACAAGCCAGACAGATAAGACTGGACTAAATAACTATGTGCATAGATGTACATTGACAAGAAACAACAGCAAACAGGGAACCATGACTTCTCCAAATGAACAAAGCAAGGAACCAGTGTCTGACTCTAAGAAGGCAGTATAAGAATGACCCTAAGAATATGTGAGCTTTCTGACTAAGAATCCAAAATAGTAGTTTTAAGGAGACTCAGTGATCTCCAAGATAACACAGAAAATCAATTCAGAAATTTACTAGAGAAATTTAACAGAGATGGAAATAATAAAAAAATCAAACAAAAATCTTAGAACCAAGAAATACATTTACCTGAAAAATTCATTAGAGGTTCTCAACAGTAGTATGGATCAAACAGAGGAAAAAAAAGTCGGTGAGCTTGAAGACAGGCTATTTGATATTACACAGTCAAAGGAGAAAAAATAAAAAAGAATAGAAAGGAACAAAGATCACCTACAACAAATAGAAAATTACCTCAAAAGACCAAATTAAGAGTTATTGGTGATTAAGAGGGAGTTGAGCAAGCACAGGAATAGAAAGCTTATTCAAAGAAATAATAACAGAAAGCTTTTAAAACATGAGAAAGATATAAATATCCAGGTTCATGAAGGTCAGAGAACACCAAAGAGGTTCAAACCAAGTAAGACTACTCCAAGGCATATAATAATCAAACTCTCAAACGACAAGGAGAGGATCCAAAAAGCAGCAAGAGAAAAGAAGAAAACAACATATAAAGGAACTACAATTTGTCTGGCAACAGACTTGTCAGTGGAAACCATACAGGACAGGAGGGAGTGGGATGACATTTTCAAAGTGCTGGAGAAAAAGCAAAACTGCCATCCAAGAATACTATCTCCAGCAAAACTATCATTCAAATATGAAGGTGAGACAGTCTTTTTCAAAGAAACAAAAGCTGAGAGAATTCACCACCACCAGACCTGTCTTATAAGAAATGGTAAAGGGAGTTTTCATATCTGAAAGAAAAAAACATTAACATGGAAAAGAAAAACAATTTAAGGTATAAAACCCACAGGTAAAATTAAGTACAAAGACAACCCCAGAATACTCCAATACTGTAATTGTGGTGTGAAATTCACTCATAACTCTAGTATGAAGCCTAAAATACAAATCTATCAAAAATAATGATAGTTACAGCAACCTTTTAAGAGACAGGCAATATGTAAATTGAGACAACCAAAAGTCAAAACGTGGGGGGTTGAAGTTAAAGTATAGAGTTTTTAGAAAGTGTTGTCTTTGTTCCTTTTTTTATAATCTAAGATAAGTTGTCATCTTTTTAAAGTAACTTGTTATATCCATAAGACTTTTTTGGTAAGCCTTATGTTAACCACAATGCAAATACCTATCATAGATACACTAAAAAGAAAAAATACAATGCAATAAATTAAAACATACTACCAGAGAAAATCACTTAGCCTCAAAGGAAGACAGTAAGAAAGGAAGAAAGGAAGAGAGAAGTTGCAAAACAACCAGAAAACAAGTAACAAAATGGCAGTAGTAAGTTTTTACTTATCAATAATAACATTGAATATGAGTGGACTCAGTTCTCAAAGTAAAAGACATAGAGTGGCTGAATAGCTAAAGAGATAAGGCCCAACTATATGCTTCCTGCAAGAAACCCACTTCACCCATAAAGACACACATTGAAAGTGAAGGGATGGAAGAAACATTTCATGCAAGTGGAAACCAAAAAAGAGCAGAAGTAGCTATACTTACATAAAATAGACTACAAGTCTGAGACTGTAAAAAGAGACAAAGAAGGTTGCTCTATAGTGATAAACGGGTAAATTCAGCAAGAGGATATAACAATTATAAATACCTATGCACCCAACACTGAAGCACTCACTTATATAAAGCAAACATTAATAGATCTAAAGGGAGATACAGACTGCAATACAATAATAGTAGGAGACTTCAACACCCCACTCGCAGTAATTGGACAGATTATACAGACAGAAAATCAACAAACATCAGAGTTAAACTACACACTAGACCAAATAGGCCTAACTGACATTTATAGAACATTTCACTCAACTGCTGCAAAATACACATTCTTTTTATCAGCACATTAAACATTCTCCAGAACAGAACATATTTTAGGCCACAAAACAAGTCTCAACAAATTCAAAATGTGGAAATTATATCAAGTATCTTTTCTGACCATAATGGAATAAAACTAGAAATCAATAACAAGAGGAACCTCAGAAACCACACAAACACATGGAAATTAAACAACATGCTCCTGAACATAGGGCAATAAAGAAATTAAAAAGAAAATTAAAAGATTTCTTGAAACAAATGAACATGGAAATACAGCATAACATCTATGGGATACAGAAAAATCAGTACTGAAAGGAAGTTTATAGTAATAGATACCTACATCAAAAAGGTACAAAGGCTTCAAATGAACAACCTTACAATGTATCTCAACGAGCTAGAAAAGCAAGAACAAACCAAACCCAAAATTAATAAAAGAAAAGAAATAATAAATATCAGAGTAGAAATAAATGAAATTGAGACTAAAAAAAGTACAGAACACAAAGCTGGAGGCATCACACTACCCAACTTCAAAATATACTACAAGGCTGTAGTAACCAAATCAGCATGGTACTGGCGTAAAAATAGACACATACACTAATGCAGCAGAATAGAGAACCCAGATATAAATCCATGCATTTACTGCCAACTCACTTTTGATAAAGGCACCAACAACATACAATGGGGTAAAGGGCACTCTCTTCAATACATTGTGCTGGAAACACTAGATACCCACATGCAGAGTAATGAAACTAGACCCCTATCTCTCACCTTATACAAAAATCAAACCAAAACGGATTAGAGACTTAAATCTAAGACCTGAAAATATGAAACTACTAGAAGAAAACATTGGAAAAATTCTCCAGGACATTTGTCCAGGCAAAGATTTTCATGTAAGATTTTGAAAGCATAGGCAACCAAGTTAAAAAGCTTCTGCACAGCAAAGGAAACAACAAAGTGAAGAGACAACCCACAGAAAGGGAGAAAAATATTTGCAAATTATCCTTCTGACAAGGGATTAATAACCAGAATACACAAGGAGCTCAAACAGCTCAATAGCAAAAAAACAAATAATTTGATTTTTTAAAAATGGGCAAAACATCTGAATAGATGTTCCACAAAAGAAGACATACAAATGGCCAACAGGTATATGAAAAATGTTCAATATTACTAATCCTCAGAGAAATGCAAATCAAAACCACAATGAAATATTATCTCACCACAGTTAGAATGGCTTTTATCAAAAAGACGGGAAATAATAGATGTTGGTGAGGATATGGAGAAAGGTGAACCCTTGTACACTGTTGGTGGGAATATAAATTAGTACAGCCATTATGGAAAACAGTTTGGAGGTCTCTCAAAAAACTAAAAATAGAGCTAACATATGATCCAGCAATTCCACTGCTGGGTGTATATCCAAAAGAAAGGAAATCAATATATTGGAGAGATATCTGCATTCTTATTGCAGCACTATTTACAATAGCCAAATATGAAATCAATAGATGAATGGATAAAGAAAATGTGGTATCTATACACAATGAAACATTATTCAGCCATAAAAAGGATGAAATCCTGTCAGTTGCAGCAAAATGAATTATGTTACATTATGTTGTTATGAAATAAGCCAAGCACAGAAGACAAATATTGCATGTTCTCACTCACTCACATATGTGAGCTAAAAAGGTAGATCTCATGAAGTTGGTAGATTGGTGGTTACCAGAAGCCAGGAAGGATAGGTGGGAGGGGACATGAAGAGCAGTTGATTAATCAGTACAAATATATGCTTAGATAGAAGAAATAAGACTGGTGTTTGATAGATCAGTAGGGTGATTATAATTAATGTTAATTGATTGTACATTTCAAAATAGCTAGAAGAGAATAATTTGAATGTTCCTAGAATAAAGAGAAGATAAATATTTAAGGTGATTGATATATTAATTAACCTGATTTAATTATATGAATGTATCAAATTATCACATATATACTGAAAATATGTACATCTATTGTAATAATATAGTCTTATATTAAATTTTTCAGAACATTTGTCACACTCATTTGCTAAACATTTACTAGTTGCTATTATTTGTGTTAAGTAAAAAAGAACAAGTGGAGTTCCATTTTATTGACTATTTATACTTATACTTACACACGCACATGTACACCCATACTGACATTTGCACACGAACACAATATTCTTTCTCAGTAAGTTCCAGGGCTGAAATAAACTAATGTACATGGCAGGGAAAAATAAATAAGAGCATATTCATGAATCAGATTTCTGTTTTTAGTTCTATTGTGAAGGATAATTATTTGTTACCATAAATAACAGCATATGCCTTGGTTGCAGTTTTCAGCATGGGGAAATATTAACTGTCTATATCCCTTCTGTGAAATGCAAGCTCTCCTGATTTACTTCTGAATAAATCTAACACAGTAGCACTTAATATCAGGCACTGATTACTTACATGGGCACAGAAGACTTTATTTCACACAAATAAACAACAAACATTGTCAATAGAAGTAACATAATGGTCCAAACTACTGGACAATCACAAGGTAAGCTCATTAGGAAATTTCCAGGCACCATTTTTTTAACAGATGGCTGTTTGACCTCCACATCAAATTCCAGGTGTATTCTTATGCCCTTCAGGGTTACATATGTGGTCCAAACAAGTCAATTCTTTCAAAATTTATTTTAAAGTAAACAACCTGTCACAGGCAGAATATCAAGTAATTCTGTTGAAACTAAAAGAATGCTTTGCTTGGTTATTGAATAAATGTGTTAATTGTTCTTTTCTGCCACAGGTTTTAGTCTAGCTTCTGTCCTTCACTCTGGCATATATAAGATGCTGATTATAAAGCACTAGGAATGTGGAGCTGATGGCTGTAACCCTCAATTTATAGTATCTAATACTAACAACAAAAGTCTTCCAGAAGTAGCTTATAAATATTGACTTTACAATGGAAACCTCCAGAAAGAATATAAAAATCATTCCAAACATACACTATTCTAGAGATTTTCTTTTAAATGTGGGAACTCAAAGCAGTCTACTCTGAGTGTGACTGACATCCTCATTGCCCTTGTCTGGGTGCTGGTGGCCTCTTGGTCTGTTGATGTGGCCTGCCGCTAAAGAGTTAAACCTATTGGCATGTTTGTCATACCCCTGCCTAACGGTCCCTTAAGCAAGCCACAAATCTTCCTTGCTCTGGATGACAGTTAATGAACTATAAAAGTCTTGCACCAATATTTCTACTTCATCTGCAAGCTCGAAGAAGGCAAGTTTGTTTTTCACCCTCAAAAAGGACCAACTGTATTTCTTAGGCAGACAAGGATGATTTGTTTGCGTGGACCTCTTTTTCTTTAGGAGGACGTCTTTGGCGCTTGGGAATTTGATTCAGAAAAAGAGAAGCTTCTAATTATTCTCTGGATGTTTTATGTGCCTGGATATGTTTTACTAGCCTATCTATACTGCAAGCTTTTCTAACTAACTCTGTGACCTTGAGCAAGCCACTTAACCTCTCTGGGCCTATTTCCTCATCTGTAAAATGAGGATTACAATACCTGGTGTTACTACCTCACAAAATTCCTTAGAAAATCAAATGAAATAATGACGATTATGTTTTCTTAAAGATCATTTAAAATGATCTGATTAAACATTTTATTAATTCTCAAAAGCTTTAAATCATAGTCATCATAGTATAATGTATGAATATATATGTGTGTGCATAAATATCTATCTATATGTATTTAGATATAGATGTATATTTAGATATATATATATATTCCTATACCCACTGAGCAGGTTCTATGAGGTATAATTGTTTTCAAAGACTAAGCAAAATGAAACATAGTTGCACATAAGAAAGCAGCTAATTAGAAGCTAGAACTATAATATATTTTAAGAAACACCTGTTGAATATTCTGGAATAATTGTTATAAGCATGTCCCTAGTTGTATACTTTGCCTTAAATTTTGACTAGAGCTACTTCATAAATTCTAATGTCCTTCTAAATTGTTACTTCCGTTGAGTTCTGTTTAATATTTACCATAATGGTACCATTAGCAATACTGCTAACTTTTTATTCCCTTTGTCATTTATCCTTCTGTGATTTTAGAAAAAATGCTGTTCCTTTCAGTTTCTCCTCCCTTTCCCAGCTGGCATCATCTCTTGTCCTATGCAGCTGGGATTGGGCAGCACAATAGTCTTGAACCAAGTGTTCAAGTTGATTGTTGAGGCATATTTCTCAGCTGCTGATCTTTTTCAGGATCCTACTAATTTCATTATGAAATTTATCAAAAGAAATTCCTGAGTCTTTAACGCAGATTTAGCTCCACTTTTGTGCTGGAGAATTTGGTCGACATAGATTTTCCAGGTCTCATTGCCTGTCCAAACCACGAATTTCAGTTGTGGTAGAACACGGACCACTACCAGGTAGGATTCTGTACATCTGCTGTAGAATCTAAGGGCTTCTTGTCTGGTAGGATTGTCCGTTCCAGTTGCTGGGTCTGTGTCTTTAAAATGTTGATATCAATAAGGCTTTTGTCATTGTCTGTCTCCTCTTTTGAAATTTTTTCATCCACTTTTTAAAACAATTAACTAAAATCCATACTTTGTTTAGATTTACTTAGTTTTTACCAAATGTCCTTTTTCTGTTCTGGTATCCCATCCAGGAGACCACATTCCATTTAGTCATCCTGTCTCCCTAGGCTCCTCTAGACTGTGACAGCTTCTCACACATTCCTTGCTTCTGATGACCATGACAGTCTGGGGAGTATAGTACTGGTCAGGTATTTTATAGAGACTATCCCTTAATTTAGATTTGTCTGGTAGTTTTCTCAAGATTAGACTGGGGTTATGGGTGTTGGAGAGGAACAGCACAGGGGTAATACAGTAAGCCTAACTATATTATTTCTTAATATCTCACCATATCATATCAGGGGCACATAATATCCATTTAACTCATCACTATTGATGTGAACCTTGATCATCTAGCCAAGGTAGTGTTTATCAGATTTTTCTGCTGCAAAGTTACTCTCTTTTTTCCTTTTCCATACTGTACTCTTTGGAAGGAAGTCATACAGGCAGCTCGCACTTAAGGAGTAGTGAATTACGTTTCACCTGCTTGACATGGCGTGTTTACAAAAATTACTTGGAATTCTTCTTCATAGAAGATTTGCCCCTTCTATTCCAATTATTTATTTATACAATTATTGATTTATATCAGTATATATTCATGGATATTTATTTTATACTTTGGGTTATAATCCAATATACCTTTATTTACTTTGGTGCTCAAATTGTCCCAGCTTTGGCCATTGGGAGTTCTTGCAGTTGGCTCCTGTCTTCCTTCC
Organism: Daubentonia madagascariensis; assembly: GCA_023783475.1. Lineage (NCBI taxonomy): Eukaryota > Metazoa > Chordata > Mammalia > Primates > Daubentoniidae > Daubentonia > Daubentonia madagascariensis. The sequence continues at coordinate 12,137,045 of JAKFHU010000901.1, forward strand.
TTCCTTCCTCCCTCCCTTCCTCTCCCTCCCTCCCTCTCTCTCTCTATCTCTTTCTCTTTCTTTCTTACTTTCTTGCACTATAAGATGCTCCAGGCTCATCTCCCATGTTCTCTTCATCAGTCCTAGGATCCTTGGTTCCTTTGATTGTGGAATAGTGTAAGATCTGAGCTCTAAGTGTGCTATTGAGGTGTTTCTTTTAGGCTCACTCAGCTGACACAGCAAAGTAAAAAATATATATATATAAAATATAAATATATATAAATATAAATATATATATACACCCCCATGTATATACATCTATTTACATATATTTCTATATGTAACATCTCTATCATATTAAGCTAAAAATGAGTTAATTGAGCTAATTCTAATGTCTTTGATGCTAATCCATTACCACATGAATCATTCTAGCCTTCTCCCCTTGCCTGTAACCTCCACTCCAACAGTGAGAAGCCTGGCTCCCAAGGTCCAACACCATTCATTTACTTAGTCAATTCCAGTATACATGTATAGCGGTATCACAATTGTTAACCCGTATCTCTGTGGTAGAAACTTTATCATCCAGAATACAGTGCTTATGTACAGATTCTTTTACCTTTGGTCTTAAGTTCTATGCTTATTTCCAAAGTTGCTTATACCAGCACCTTGTCTCCATACCTCCTTCATTGTAATTGTTTCACATACTTGTAATGCAGTTAGATTGTTTTTTCCTATTCTGTATTCCATCCTGTGATTCCTTGGCCCCCTTAATGATTTAAAAACATTTTCTTCATTCATTTATGTACTTTATAAACTCTATGGCCCATCAAAATACTACTAATTTCCTACACATTTGTCTCCTGAGTTTGTTGGCCTTTTCTGGCACCAACCCATATACATATTAACACTTCTTTGCCAGAAAAAGCAAGTACAAAGCATGTTGCTGTTAGTATTAATCTGCGTTTTTACTTGTAGACAAGAGAATCCACTTTAGCTAGCTTGAAATATATTATTAATAATAATAACAGCAGAAGCAAAAACAACAACATAACATGAATGCATTTGCTGTGTGTCAGGCTGCATTCTAAATGCTTTACATATGCTAACGCCTTCGTCCTACACAACCACCCTGTGAGATAGCTACTTATTTGCCCCACTTTTCAGGTAAGGAAACTTGAGCCATGAAGCAGTGAGATAACTTGCCTGAGACCACACAATTATTATGTGGTAAGGCTGGGATCGAAGCCCGGGCTACATTCTCTAGCTCCCAAAGTCACTGCAGGGACTAGAGAGACAATTCTAGGCTGATTTCTAGTAACAACTCCTGGAAATTCCCTGCAGAACAGGCTGGGTAAAAAGGAGTCTCTGCTGCTGGTCCCAGGACCCCACTGCCCCAGCCAAAATAGGAAGTGGCCTCTGCTGCTGCTGCCCTCACATCCAGTCACAGAAACATGTGGCCTCTGCCACCACCCCAGGCTGTACAACAGGAGTCCCACACTTGCCATTCCCTCCCTTCCAAGTCATAGGCCCTTGCAGATGGATGTGGTTCGAGGAACCTAAATCACAAGCCTGAACCTTAGTATCCCGGGAACTGAGACTTGTATTACTACAGTAGGTCCATTGTGTTCTTAGTGCTTCTCCAAGGGGTAATTGTCTTTGTAACTAGCCAAGCAGCAAGAAAATAAAACACAATGGTTTGAATTCTCATAACAACCCTAGTGCTAGATGAGGAAACTGAGGCACACAGAGGTAAGATAGCTTTTCCAAGGTCACACAGCTACTAAATGGAGAAGTCAGGTTTTTTTAAAAATTAATTTATTTATTTCAGAGTATTATGGGGGTACAGACATTTAGGTTACATGTATTACCTTTACTCTGCCCGAGTCAGAGCTTCAAGTGTGCCCATCTCCCAGAGTGCACTCTGCACCCCTTAGGTGTGAATTTACCCATCCCTTCCTCCCCCCTCCCACCTGCCCAACACCTGATGAATGTTACTTCCATATGTGTACGTAAAAGTTGATCAACTAACATGTCACTTCCATAAGCACATATAAGTTGATCAATTAGTATCAACTTGATGGTGAGTACATGTGGTGCTTGTTTTTCCATTCTTGAGATACCTCACTTTGAAGAATGGGCTCCAGTTCCATCCAGGATAATACAAGAGGTGTTAGTTCACCGTTGTTTTTTGTGGTTGAGTAGTACTCCATGGTACACATATACCACATTTTTTTAATCCACTCATGAATTGATAGGCACTTGGGTACTGACATTTCTGCCATACTGCCTTTCTAGAACTATTTTCCTAGACAATAGGGTAATGAAACTAGTGTCTGGGCAGGAGATTTTTCTTTTTTTCCTCCATTCAATTTCTTCCTGGTAGCTTAGCTACTACTTCAGCTGAGTGTTGTCTCCCAAGCCCATAAGGCCACAGGCACCACCTCATAAGCTCGGCACCACCACAGGCCTGGGTGCTGCACCATCCAAGCTTTAAACATGAACGTGTGCCCTGAGGACAGAGAGACAGATCTTGGAGGGGACCTCTGGCACCTTCTTGGCCACAGAGCTGCTTCTATAGCTTCTATAGCTCTGGTCACCTACTACAAAGCACTTTAAAACATTCAAAGTGCTTTAAATTTGTAAAATGTTATTACCACTAGCAATAATTTTGGGGGGTAGGGGAAGTGTATCCTTATTACATTTGACTCTCCTATGGCATCTCTGTACATTTGCAACCAGTATGTCCTCAATCTTTCCTTAATACAAGAGGGAATAAAGAACATAAATTCATGAACTCCCCTCAAGGACTGTAGCCTGCTGCAGGCTATAATTTGCCTGAGCTCTGGCCTCTCCTGTCCAATCCTGAGTTTGCATCCTGGGAGAGTGGGTGAGGCTACTGCAGAATCAATAACTGGAGAAGGAGGTGAAGTCTCAGGAGAATTACTATTCACTTAGTCCCTGTGCAAGGCTTGGAATTCAGCAGGGAGGAAGTGGTTGCTCACTAAATAAGGTGAGGTAGACAAACCTTACCTTATTTGGGTGGTTTTTCCCTAGTGCTCCTTTGCACTGCCTTCCTTCCACCAGCTGCTGTGTGCCTAGGGAATACTAACCAATCTTCATATTGATCTCAGTGAAGTGCAATCAGGAAGGGAACTATGTTGGCTGTAAAGATCACAAATAGCATTAAGTATTCAAATGTCAATGAGTTTTGGATTATCCTGTTTTGGATTATCTGTGCCACTGCACACCCAAATTCCCCTCCCCTGAACGAATGACCTGTAAGACAACTAAAGCCCTGGGGAGGGGTGGGGATGGTTTCTTTAGTGGACTCCAATGCAAAGCACATGTTATAGGGCTGCCTTCCTCCATCTGACTCTACTTTCTCCTCCCTTTGCATGCCAGCTTCCTCTACTCCTTTCCAACTCTAGGGGAGGCATCCAGAGTGTGGCCAAGATGATAGGTTCTCACTTCAAGGACAGTTCCAGACTAGGACTTCTATAGACCCTGTATATACTCTGTGGTTGACTGTATTATTGCTCCCTTTTTCTCTATGAGAGGATTATATATGCCCACCCATGGCCATGTCACTTGGAGTCCTCGTGTGGGAGCAGTTTATATCCCCCTGGCTTGGCCATATGACATGCTTTGGCCGATGGAACATGAACAGGGGTGTCATATGTCTTGTGCATGCAGCAGAAACTTTAAGTGGCACCATTGACTCCACAAATTCTCCCGCTCTTTTTCCTCGTTCATAAGTACGGCATATCCCAAATAGGGACAGCTTCTTCAGCCTAGGTCCCAGAAAGAGGAACCCCAGGAGCAGGCTGGGGAAGACCCTGGAAATGGCCCGTAGCTGCCAACAATTCATATGCGTAAGCAATGAATGGTTGTTATTAAAAGCCACTGGAATTTGGGGGTTCTCATTGCAGTAAAAATGATATTCTCATGTACAATTCAAAATAAGAACCATACTAAAGGTTAGGGATGCCCAATAAATTGCAGTTTCCTGCCTTCCACAATGGTTACTTCAGTGGTTTATTGGGAATCATTTAATACCGGTTTATTCACAAAATTTGTTTCCTTATTTTGTTATGACCCCCCTGTGTGAGGGGGCTCCAAACATGAGCTCAGCCTCCCTCTTGGGTAATCTTGAAGAAACCATGTTTAAATGGACAGAAGGAACTCTTCCCAGGAAGTCGGGATACTCGGTGGCTTATATATTAATCAGCTTTGTGTGATTCTCAGCAAGTAATAAAACCTGACTGTTACTAAGATGATCCATTTTTTAAAAGCAGCAGCTTAGAACAAATAACTTCAGGTTTGATTCAACTATAAAATTTATAGGATCTGGTGCGGGTATCAAATAAATAATGCCCATTTCCCTACCCATGTTTGGAACCTATTGTAGGAGAGCCACATTCAGGAATTATACATGATGGAGATCAAAATAGGTTTTATTGTGATAAAAGCTCTACTAGAGGACATGACTCAGCATGCAACTAAAGACCTGATAACCCTCCTCTGAATTTAACTTCCCTCTCCAAACTGGGGGCCTACTCTTGCCACATGGCACGATCAGGAGAGTGTGTGTGCTGCCTGCGGACTCAGCAGATGTCCACTGCCAAGCACAGAAGGGGCTAACCAGGGCTTATCCTCGGCCCCAAAACTTTCCAATCAGTTGTCACTCTTCCCACCCTTTGTCGAAGACAATGGGCTAGTGTAGACAGAGGTAGGGGTGCACCTCTGGGGGTGGGGGTCTTTTCACTTGGGAACATGCATCTCTGGGGAGGGAGATTCCCCCCAAGAGAATTCCATGAATTTGTGATTCAAAAGCAGGTTCAGAGCGCAGTGGAAGGAACCCATGGCGGGAAGACCGGTACTCAAACCTGGATCCATCGCTGACCTCTTCTGTCATCTCAGGCAGGTCAACTCACGGCTCCAGGCCTCAGTTTTCCCCTCTGAAAAATAACACCTGCACTGCCCACCAGACAGGATTGTTCTGTGAATCCAATTAGACAATATGCATGAAAATTTTGAAAATGGTAAAGCACTGTGTAAGATAAGGTTGAAGTGGAAAGCATGTCCTATTGAATCATGGAAATTAGGGATTGTGTAGTTACCATTTCTAGCCACAATTTTAGCCTTACTAGTAAGAAACCCAGATCAGAGAACTGAGGCAGTTTTCTGAATGCTACACTCAGGTTTCTGGACACACAGTCCAGTATCCTTTTACCACAGCAGCACACTGATGGCTCCTGAGTCATACCAGGAAACCAAGAACTCCAGTTGCAACAAAAACTCTATCTTGTTCAGGCTTCCAGATAGGCTTAACACTGAATCTACTATTAATACAACTCCCCTCGGTTGTGTTGTCTTTCTCCCCCTGGACAGTGACATGCATGGCTGTCCCTTTGGGTGCTTTCTTCCTTCTCAGTAAAGTGGGTGGGAGAAACTTAAAGTGGGTGGGTGCCAGGGGAAAGTCAGCAGCAGGAGAGCCACAAGCTCCCCCAGGCTCTGCCTTCACTTAGCTTCCCACACTGCTTTTGACATCGCCATTAATTTAGTGTTTTCCTCAGATTGCCAGTTCCCCAAGATATTCACATTCAAAAAGTGTCTGTGGTTAAGTTACTTTGGGAAACACTGAATGTGCAATCCCCCTCTTGAAGAGTTTCAATGGCCATTAACATACCAAAGACCCTAAAGTCCTGTAAATCTTCTAGCACACAAAGGTTGTTTATTACTTATTGTTGTTTAACCCGGCATTTGTAAAACGTATTTAGCACTGAAACATACTTTTTTAAGAAGCTCTTAGTAACATCCTGGTTTCTTATGGTGAATGAATCTAACCTTCAAACCCCACCCCTACTTCACCCCCACACGTGGTCTGGGGAGAGTTTTCAACCTTGGCTATGCACTAGAGCCACCTGGGAAGCTTTTAAAACTCCCAATACCTAGGCTGCCCCCAAACCAATTAAATCAGCATCTCTGGGGGTGGGTCCCAGGCATCTTTATAAAGTTCCCCAGGTTCCAGTGTAAGGGTAAGGTTGAGAACCACTGGATTAGAGGAAGACATTTTGGCAATGAAATTCATTGCCACTGCCTGCCAAGGTCAGGTGAGTTAGCCTTTCCCATAATAAGGCCAGGCTTATTATTTCACAAGAAATAGGAATAATGTAAAATGTTTAAGGTAACGAAGTAGAAATGTCTACTGAAGGAAACTAATCGTTGTAAACACTTATATGGCACATAAACATACATTCTAAACATTTTACATATATTATCACATTTCCACGTTATCACATAATTCCTATGGGGTAAGCATTTTTAATTATCATTTTATAGATGAGGAAACTGAAACACGGAGTTGGGGGTTAAGCTACCTAAGGAAGAGCCAGCCTACCTAATAAGTGAACTTCAGTGGTCTTGCTCCCAAATCCCTAACAAATGCCATGTTCCTTTCCATGAACCTCCGGGTAGCGAGATGAGACTGGTTGCAGAAACTTTAAGAAAACATCATTTTTGCAGCTCAGATGGGGGGAGCCCCAACATGTGCCCCCACCTAGCCCTTTGTCTGTATCTTCATGAGCTAGACAGACCTGTCTCCCTGTATCCCATGAAGCCAGCAGACATGGGTACCAGAGCTCACCCAGGGAACTGGGCAGAAGTGGAAAGCCATGGATATTCAGTGTCTGAGGCTGAAGACTCTGTAAGATACCTAGAATCAGGGTTTATGGGAGGACTTGATTAGTCTGAAAGAAGGGGTAGGGGAGTGGGCAGGGCATCTAATCAGTAAGGGCTGAAAAGGAGAAAAGACTCCAGGAGGAAGATGGGAGGGGGGGAGTTGCAAGCCATGCGGGGGACTGTGTTTGAACAGCTTGGCACGTCTACCGAAGCCTGTAGTAGTGAACAGTCCAACTCTTCAGCAGGGGAGGGACAAGTGTACTAAGATCTAGAACAGAAAGGGGTAAGCAGGTTCTGTGGTCTTCTGGTGAGCTTCAAGGGACCAACTGCTGGGTGTGAGGAGGAGCTCCCTGCAGACAATTACCATCAGAGAAACATGAAGTCAATCCCCCAACTCCCCTCAACCTGTTACTAGTTAATGCATCACAATCACCTGGATGGCTTGTTAAAGCACAGGTCTCTGTATCCCACCACCAGAGTGTCTGATTCAGGAGGTCTGGCCAGGGCCAGGGATTTTGCATTTCTAACCAGCTCCCACGTGATGTCCATATACTGGTTTGAGAACCACCAAACTGGAGATGCCCCTGTGGGGTGGTGACGTGGGGCCTGCCATTTGGGATGCATTTTGGACAAAGCTGCTCTCGGCTAATCCTGCTTCTGTGCCTCTTCTTCCTGTGCCTGGAAGGGAGGCTCTCTGCCTCCAGCCGGGCCTCCTGCTTATCGCTCTAAGGCTGCTGTGACTCCTCTAACCTGAGGTGTCCCCAGGTCATCCTGTGCATTAGGAGACTTAACAGTGAAAATATCTGCTTTCTTTCAACTGAAACCTCTCCATTCCTTAATAAAGTATAGGAGGAAGCCACAAAGTCCTGGTCCCTTCTGAGAGACACTGGATCACTGACTGTCGCCAACTCAGGGGCTAGGGCTGTCTTCTCTGTGGGTTGCAGTTCAAAAACCAGCACCTGAACATAGGGAATGTGACTAAAGTCCAAATTCCCTTCCCCAGGCCTACCTCTGAAGTTCAGAGGGATTTATGGAAATGACGCCCCAGGCCTGCCTCTGGTCCTCAGAGGTCCCCTAGGCAAGTATGTAAATGAGACCCAAATAGTGAGCCTAGCTTACAAAAATAAAGGTTACAGTCAGCTTCATTTATTTAGTGTTGCTTTCTCTGCCTCCCTTCCTACCTCAGTCTCCCCACCTGGAAAAGACACGTGTTTGGTTTTATGCACCAAGTGACTATAATAATGCTGGCAGAGGCAGCTGCTAGTTAAGAATCATGTTACATTAAGGTTCCCCAGACTGTATTATACACAAAAAACATATGTCAGTGGGGTTTGAGAGCAGGCAGGAGGCCCGAGGAGATAGCCTCAAATGGGGAAGGCAGAATGGAAATATCTGCACCCTACTATCATAGAATTCCTAATTTGTTGTTTATCGTTCAGTGCAGTCTACCTTTCAGGCGCAATTTGACACAGACAACCTGAAATTAAGACAAAGAAAGAAACAACTGAAGGGTGTCTTCTTTGCCTTTTCTGGTGGGGAATTGATGACTTGTACCAGTGTCCCATAAACCTACAAATGTTTAGGAATAAGCGTGGAGGAGGGGGTGATGCCAGGCTTATTTACATATTTGCAGCCACATCTCTATTGTTCAAGTGCTACAAAAGGAGGAGCAGGTGTTTCCTTTCATCAGTGTTCTTGGTCCTTTCTACACATGGGGAAGTAAAATAATACATATAAAGGGCCCATCTATTCATCAGGCACTCTAGGAGACCCTGTGCATACTAATCCCATTCAGTCTTCACAATATCAGTAAGGAAGGTATTATTAGCTCCATTTTCCAGCATGAGAATCAGAGGTTTAGAAAGGTTGGGAAACTTATTCAAGGTCACAGGTCAGAAGCTACAGAATTGGGACTTGAGATCTGACAGTCTTCAGGCCCTCTGCTGCTGCCTCTGTGCTACGTGTGCGTTTCCAGGTCCCTCAATCTCTTTTCGTCTTCCCAGTTGGCTCTAGGTTCTCTGCTGTCCTGGCCTTTCCTAGAATTCCCCAAATCCTGTTTTTCTGCTCACCACCTCTCCTCTTCCTCTCTTGGGGCTATCCTTATGAATTGGAAATTCAGGATGCTTGTGCCTGCCCTGTAAGGTATGTCTCATCTTACAGAGTGTGGGGATTAGCATAAAGAACGACCTGTGTAATCAGGTTTTAAAGGAGTCAGGAGGGAAGGAATGCAGAGAACAGAATCACCACGGGCCAACAAACTTGTCCTCCTCCAAGCAAGGAGGGAAAAGAGAAAGCTGGAACAAATTCAGAGAAATTTGTTGGCAAATGTGAAGAAAAAAGTTGGGGAGTTCACACCTCATCGCTTCTATCTGATTATTTAGAGGCTCTGTTTCATGTGGTATCTCTACTTAGGTCTCATTTTATCTGAATATCTTCCTTTATCCTGCACCAGCATTTTGAGCAAGACAGGCTTTTGAGGGCTCCTTTCCATACTTCCTGGAAGGAAAGCCCTGGCTGAGATTTCTGAACCCTACCATTTATCAGACCAAATATTATATCCTCTGAGGGGAGGAGTCCATTCAACTTCCCTAAGGGAATCCATAAAGAGACTTAGGGAAGTTTTATTTTAAAAGATCACAATAAACTATAAGCTTACCACATACTACTGGGAAAAGAGGTAGTATGTTCAGATGATTAATGACTTGTCTAAGAACCAACTTTTAAAAAAAATTCAATCTTTTTGAGTTAATTTTTTTTCTAAATACATTGAACACTTCACTTTCTCTTGAAAGGAGGGCACTAAACATAAATGGGCCTTTTTTTGGTCTATCTATGGGCCCATATCATGCTATATCTGTTAAAAATTAGACTGGGCTGTGATACTGGGAGGGGTGTCTCAGGGAAATTAAAGTTTTAGGGCTAACTGAGTTTTCCATTACATGGCACAACGCTCTGAAGTATTATTTGGCTCTTGTGTTGGCTTTTTGTGTTTTTTTTTGTCTTTTCCAGTTGGGCATGCTCTGTGTAGTGTGTAAATATGTGTGTAGATAGAGAATCCATAGTAATATGTGTTGCTATGAACTTTAATGACAAATTATTATACTAAGTATTATCTTCTTGAAGTTGGTTATAAGCTTTATTATCTCTTCTTTCTTTAAGCAGATAGATGCAATCTGAAAGATTGTTTATAGACTGTGGTTGGTGACTGTGTAACTTTTAATTGCTTTTCTTTTGGTACCAACAAGTGGAGGTCACTATTTTCTTCAAATAACACCAGGGCTCCATGCCAGTAATTGATTTTGTAATCAGTCCTTCTAGTAGCACTTTAAATTAATGTTCCCACATATGGATTTAGATGCAATTTGATAAGACAGTTAATGCATAATAAGTAAAAGTCATGTGATCCTAAAAACATATTTACTGAAGATTAACCACCACGGAGATAGAAATCTATTATGTAGAAACCCCAATGAATATTTTTGGAATATTAAATTATGTATAAGCCTTGTGTATTGCTTCAAGTAAATCAGATCTTCAGATTCATTTGTTATTTTCTCTTCTAAGTAAACATGGTTGTCTACTGCAACTAAATTCATTTTCATCTTATCAATTGGTTCAAAATTTAGGGTCGGGGGAAAAAATATCCTCAACCTCAGTGAGAAAGTCTAAGATGGAACCTGAAAATTTGCAATTCTGACAAGTTTCTGGGTGATGATGCTGGTCTGGGGACTACACTCTGAGAAGCACTGATGTCAAGCATTGTCTTGTTTTAAAATTAAAGACAGACTTTGGCTTCCTCGGCCCTAATTTAATGTCTAGTCTTGGTCCTCTCTAGTCTAGAGAGGTCCACATGGAGAAGAATTGAGGCCACTGGCCAACAGCCTTGGCTGAGTGCCCAGGCAACAATGAGGACCAACTTGGCAGCCATGAGTGAGCCGCCTTGGAAGTCGAGCTGCCCCAGCTCACACAGCACAGAGCAGAGACAAGCCATCCATGCTGAGCCCTGCCCAAATTACAACCAGAATATATGTGTTTTGTATATATATGTATTGCTGTTGCTTTAAACTATTTTGGGATGGTTTCTTTTATCAAGATAACCAAAATTTACCTGCCTATAGCCTTTCAAGGTAAGTCAAGCATAGATTTTGATTTTTCAGAGTATGTTTCATAACATCAAAAGAAAAATGTCAACAAACAAGTCATGAATGGGCAAAGGTTTATTTCAAAATTTTATATTTTCCATTTTTCTAGTCCCCACAGGTAGGTAGAGTTTGACTTTATATGGAGAAAAATAAGGATCTATCAACAAGGGCATCATTTCAGGGTCTGTCCATCCCTTAACATATGATCTCATAGGGTCACTGATGCCTACATTTCCATAATTATAACTTAATTCTTTTGCCTTCAATAAATGAGACTTTGCTGTTAAAATGCAAAGAACAATAAATGACTTAACACCTTTAGTGGCCACTTACTGCTTAACATCATGCTCCATTTGTTCTTGGCACATCTAGTTTCTTCACAGTGGGCAGGCATTGCCCCTCACTACCACAATCAGGAACCTTATGTGCATTATGCAAGAATTTTGCTTTTTTAGTATAGAAGCAAAGCCACTGTTCTCATACCTGCCATAGATCCCACTCCTGGAAGAAGCAATGCAGTTGAAAACAGATTTACTCATGGAGTCAAGGTCATACTTAGAAGATTTACATTACTGATCAAAAACCTTATACTGAACTTTAAAAATGTATACCCATAAACACCATACTTAGCAATTATCACTTACATAAGTACAGTAGAGAACTTATTCAGTGTTTATAATTTGTCCAAATAGTCAATATTTTGTCAGTTTCAATGTGACCTTAGACAGCCAAATTCAGGAAAATATATTGTGTGCTCTGCAATATGTTCCTACTGTATTTTCATTACAATCATCAGAAAGTTAAGCAGTATTCTTATAATAAGGGATGTTCAACCCAATTCAACAACTTAGTGTCCAGAATACCTACTGTGTGCAAAATAGTCTGCTGTGTACTTCAGGGGGCTGAAAGATCTCAATGAAGTCAACCTGATGTGATAAAAACAGAATAAAAATGACTTCAATCCTAGGTGACTACCAGCAGCGTCAGAAAAAAAAGTACAAAGTGTTTCAAAGATTTTCTAAGTAAAAACTGCTAAAATCTAGTTGGAGAGACAGAAAAGGCTTCTTAAAGGATACAGTACCACGATAAAAACAAGATTCCCTTATACTACATAGCAATTTATAACTTATAAAAACAGTTTTACAGGTTCTGTCTTATTTGACTCATGCAATGGGTAAGGCAGGGATTCTCAAAGTGTGTCCCCCATGCCAGCTGCCTCAGTATCTCCTGGGAGCTTGTTAGAAATGCAAATTCTCAGGTCTCATTTCAGACTTACTGAATCAGAAACTCGGGGGGTGAGACCCACCAGTGATCTGTGTTATTACGGGTCCTCCCCAGATTCTGATGCATGCTAATGTTCAGATGTGGGGTAAACAATGTTCTTTTGATTTCACATATGGTAAAATTAAGAATTATTGAAGTTGGATCTTGCCAAGTTCCTAAAACTACACCAGGAATCGAAGTTCCAAATCCAGGTTGTTGTTGTACATTCAATGTGTAACTTTCTTTTCAATTGCATCTGAAGAATGGGTAGGATTTTCACAGGTAAAGATGGTTGAGTATTGGGAGGTGTGGAGGAGGCTGGAGTTATTTAAACTGGATAGAAAATTACCTTTGAGATTTTAAAAGATAGTTGAAGAAATTTTGGGAATATGGCCTACAATGTTTACTTTGCCTGTCTGTGTTTCTTATTGCATAAATACAGAGTTTAAAAAATCATATTGTAACTCTTTCCATTGTATTTGGGTTGAAGTTCATTTCCTCCAAATGTTTGGGCCTTTATAGACCTTATGCTTCCTTTTCTTGCTATGCTACTTTGAGAATAAGTCTTAAGAACCAGGGACTAATCCTATGTCTTCCTTTACTTCAAAGGAAGACACATTTTTTAAAATTTGTAAATGACTCATGATAAGGGATCCAAAGCACTTAGTAAGCTTCATCACATACAGCGATTTTATGTCTTTAGTCTTCAACTAGTGGAAATTGGAGATAAATTTGGGCCAGTTCTGGCAGATTGAGGCAGGGACCTCTAACACCTATTAGAGATATTCCACTATTTCTCACTGCATCTAGGACACTGAGGCTCTTCTGGGACATCTTGAAGATTGATAACTTGGACAAGAGTCTTTAAGGTAGAGCCTTAAAAAAGCAAATTAGTTCCTGGTTACTTTACTGAAACATTGTTGATATGGGATAAAATGTGGCCTGATTTAAGTTTTCAATTGACAATTGCATATTGATTTTGACATTGATCAACCATTTTAATAATTTTTAAGATCTTGCTTCATTTTATTACCTTATTTTTACATATAGTAAAATGAACTATGGTGTACAGTTCTATGAGTTTGACAAACACATATAGTGGTGCAACTACCTTCATAATCAAAATATAGGACAATTCCATCACCTCCAAATATTCCCTCACACCCTCTTTGTAGTTGACACTTTGTGCTGTCCTGAACCCCTGGGAACGAGGATCTGTTTCCTGTTCCTGTAATTTTGCCTATTCTAGATGATCTTATAAATGGAATCACATAGAATGTAGCCTTTTGAATCTGGCTTATTTCACTCACATAACACATTTGAAAATTTTATTTCTCCCTTTTTTTTCTGAGCGGTATTCCACTGTACGTTTGTACCATGGTTTGTTTATCTATTCATGAATTGTTGGACATTTGGTTGTTACAATTTTTGGCAATTATAAATAAAGCTGCTATTAATATTTGTGTACAGTTTTTGTGCGAACATAAGTTTTCATTATTCTTAGGTAAATATCTAGAAGTGAGATTACTGGGCCGTATGCTAAGTGTATGGTTAACTTTATTAAAAATTTTCTACCAATGTGGAAAATTACATTTCCACCAGCAACGTGTGAGAGTTCCTGGTGCTCTACATCCTTGTCATCATTTGGTATTATCTTTAATTTTTTTAAATTAGCAATTCTAATAAAGGTATGCTGGTGTCTCATAGTAGTTTTAATCTGAATCTCTTTAATTATTAATGATGTTGAGCATTTTTCCATGTACTTATTTGACATTTGTATAACTTCTTTGGTGAATGGTCTATTCAAATCCTTTGCCCAATTTTTATTTGGCTGTTTGTGTTTTTATTATTAAGTTTTGAAAATTCCTTATATATTCTTGATACATCTTTTTTAGAGCTGTGTTTTGCAAATAATTTTAGCAAATGTTTGAAGACAGCACATTACTTTCTCCTTTGCTCTGTGATATGATGAAAACCTCACCATCTACTCCTGAGTCGCTGTGCTGTTGTATCACATGGTCCACATCTGCATCATGATATGATCTCCAGGAAGCCAGCTCTCTCCCTGTAGTCCCTTAGGAAGGTATTTGCATTCAGATTGAAGCCAGGAATACAAGTCCCCAGAAATGTTATGTAAAGTTGTTGCAGGGGTCAGGAGAAATAGAAAGGCTGGAAATAATGGAATAAGATATATGCTCCTGAGCATATTAAGAAATGGTTTGACACCATCCATTTGTGGGCTACCTCTTATATGTTACAAATACCATTGGTACATGTGGTAGAATTTCTCAATAGGGGTTATGCATAATGGTACAAGAATAACTGGATTTGGAAATAGACCAGTGACTCCTAATTAACCTCCCAATACTGTCATTGCATAGAAATTTTCGAGGACACATTATCTTTTTTGAACTTATTGTCTTATCTTCACTTACTGATAACTTAGAATCTTAGACTTTTAATAGCCCTATAGCCTGAATCATATGATGTTTATCCTTTTGTAAAGATACTGATGATGATGTAGGGTAAAATTGAACAATGATCAATGGCTTCCTTGTGAAAAGTAAATGCTTCATTTTTTACATGCATATTTATATACCTATGTCAATCATATCTGGCCTTGGAAATGACTGGAGTAGGGCTGTGATGTGTTGCTATCAGTGGCTGTTTTAAGCAACAAGCCTCAATGCTCGAAAGGTCTTTGATTTGTTCTTCCCCAGCTATGTGCAGTTGTGGTGATGCCTTCAACTACCAAGTCCAATAGCCAACTCTCAACAAGGCTGGCACCAAAGAAAGCAATGTTTGTGGTGCCACCAGCTGGTCTGTCAGTTCAGTGTTTAAGCCTCCTTGTGTTTACATGATTGGGCTCCTTTTTGTGTGTGCGTGTGTGTGTTTCCTTGACCAGAGTCTTGCTCTGGACTGAAGCTAGCTGGAGATTGTACATGCTGCTAGCTTTTACCAGCCAGAGCTAGTTCTTGCACCTTGTGCCCTCAGTAGTTTTGGCCTGGGTCTTGCTCCCCAATCAGGTGGGCCTGGTGTGCTCACAATGTCACTGCCATTCTGTCTCCACTCTGAGAACTTCAGAGGGGTATTTTTTTTAGAGCATATTCCCCTCCTCCACCTAATGTGTGCCACTCTTGGGAGGCAGTATCCATGTGTTAGTGTTTGACCAATTTCCTCCTTTTCCACAGACCACAGTTGTTGATTTTCTCTTTAAAGCTTTGCCAAAAGCAAACCACTTACCACTTAAACAAGAGGAGATTTATTACATTTAACCAAAAGGATAAAACGTTTCTACAGGAATACTTTATGCATCAGCTAAAGTGCCATCCCAGCTGCGGCTGAGTCAGCTGTCAGTGCCTTCCTGAACATCCTCCTTTTCACGGCTCCACAGTAACTGTGGGTTCAGGTTTCACTCCCCAGAACACAACCACGAAAGGGCATTAAGACATTAGACAGTTAGATTCCTCTGCTGAGATGACCTCCTGCAACGCCAGCCAATTTCCTCATGCATGTCAGTTGTATGGTTTTTGCTGCCACTCAAACTGGCTCTTGGCCATTTATTTATTGGTCAGTCTGAGCATGTTATCTAAATGTTCCTCAAATTATTAGAAAGCAAGGAGGAAGTGGCAAGGTCAGATATTGGTTATATTTCAGGTATCAGTTCAAATCTGGGATTACTTGCAGGTATGGAGTTCCCAAACAAGTAAGACTATTTGTGTCCTCCAAGGATTAGGAAGTCTGAAAATTTCATTCCTTTAAAAAAACTGTCTTATTGAGATACTTCCACAATATTTCCCCATTTGAGAACCAGATTCATTTTTTTCTGCTTTCAATAGCCTACATAAAGGATATAGTGGATGTATCAACCTAGGCATGCAGAATGAAAAATGTGTGTGTGTGTGAGCATGCATGTGTGTATTACATGTTAGAGTCTTTGAAGTCTGCTATAGTATCTTAAGGCCTACTATTGTTACTATCTGGGGAATCCCATTGCCCTACAGTCTTCATCTAGGTCCTCATGGATGTGGCTGTTGGCTGAGTTTGAGCACAGGTTGGCAAGACTCCTCTGAACAACCCGATAAGGATGGTCCATTGGCCACTCCCACAGCAGTAAGCTAGAGCTAGGTTGGTTTTCCCAGTATGGCTTTTCCTATCTTCTCTTCTTTCCCTGTAAGCCTGTATTGCAAAGATCCTGGCAGGCCTCACAGCTGAAGACAGAACCAATTGAGTCATGATTTAGCATCAGGGAAGGGGAACACTGCAATCCACTTGATAGTAATCCATTTGATTGTCTATTATGGCATTTGTGGGATCACTGGTAACAAAGGTTATTTTGCAGCCAGATTTTAGTTCTATTTCTTCTTCTCCATACCTTTCTCCTCATGTCTTTCATTTGGAAAAAAAATAACCACTTATATTTTTGCATAAGAGCCCAAACAAATTCAAAATGCTTTCAGACTGGACTGCATTTTTTCTCATTTAAAATGAAAAGAGATCTATTGACTCCCCTGGGCAAATTTAGAGATTCACTACTTTATTCATTAGAAGAATAACAATGAGTAAAATGGCCATGCTCTTTAGGTGCTAAAATGCTAACATCTGGGCATATTTGAGAAATAGGAATACAGACACAATTTTCTACTTTTTATTCTGAAATTAGATCAAAGCTAGGTAGGACAGTGGAGACATAGGGTGGCTTATTACCCATCATTGTCCTACAGCAGTGTCACTTGAGTCTCCAGTTAAAAATTTAGTTTCCCTGGCTCTTCCCCTGAAGATTTTAGGGTAAAGATAACAATCTGTATTTTTTAAAATCAGTGCCCCCATGTGATTGTTAGGGTCTTTCAAATTAGGGAAACAGTGTTCTAAAGGAATCAAGCCTGAATCTTAAGGAGTCCGGGTAGAGTCAGGGTAGAAAATCTTAGGGATCATTAGTTCCCCTAGTTTTTCAGATCCAGGGGCTGGGGTACAGGGAGCCCCTGGGCCCTGCTCAGGTCATCCTGCATATTGATGGAGAAACTGTCTTGAGAACCTGGGTTTCCAACCTCCCGACAAGGTGTTGGGTGTTTTTCCTGCCTCACCACCTGCAGATTACCAGGGTGAACTCATATGCCTGGTGCCTTCGTGGAGATCAGAGGGGGACCAACAGTAGTGTGTCAGTTCTGAGAGAACTTTCTTTTCGAGTAATATCCAACAGGGAGCTCATGAGAATGCTCGGCACCTCAACAGCACCTCAACAGTGCTACCCACCTCAGAGGGTTGTGAAAACAGCCCTGAGTCAATCCTTCACGCCCACGCCCAGAAAGAGGTGGTGCTGGCAGTGTTCAGACTTGTTGACATCTTTCTCCTGAGGCTCTGTCTCCTTTCTTTATGTTTGCATCTAGGTTATTACTCACATTTCGATTGTGAATCTTCTAGGCAAAAACTATATCTGATTTTATGTTCTATACACAGCCAAGGATGGGTCCTCAGGATATGGGGAAAATGAAACCAAATTAGCTTTTTTAAAAAAATTATTTTGACTCCATTGAATTTACTGTGTGCTTTTTAACAGAAACTCTAGTATCTGTAAATTACTACTGGGATATCTGATATCGTTAATGAAGAAGTTCATTTACTTTAAGGACATATACACAAATAAGGAAAAAGATCATTTATTGCTTGTGGAAAAATATGTTTATGTTTTTTGAATACATATATGTATTATATACATGGTATAAATAGCAAGTAGTAGGACTACTCATTCATTTTTTTTAACAAATTAACCTAAGTTTTCATTGCCTTGAAATAGGTACTCCTGTAAATTAACTTGTGCGTCATATTAAAAAAACAAAACGTACCCTCACATTGAGTGTCAGGAGAAAAGGAAAAAGAAAAAAAAACAAAACCAAAATAACCTACCTCCTTTTTGATCCCAAACTCTATAACCTTGTATGATCATTTACACTACTACTCAAATTCCAGGTGACTTTTGGAAGGGGTTCCAAGAATCAAATTTGCCTATGAACATATAGGTGTAAAATATTTAAAAGCATTGCTGCAGGTGTTGGGGGAATACAATCCTGCCAACACAAGGCTCCTTTGAAACAATACAGAAGAGAAAGAAGCCATTTATTACTGGGTAAGCATTATCAGATTTACACGTAGGTACTGCAGCATGGAAGCAACTATAAATTCTGGACAGACTTGCAATTATCCAGTAAAGTAGACAGAAGAACAATTAAACTGTCTCCTCTCTACAAAAACCAAATGAATGCACCTTGTGACCATCCCCTACACACCTCATGAGAGACTCTTGTGACTCCAAGGGTCGGAAGACCTGTGACTTTGCTTTGTAAAAATCAAACATTCTGTGGCCTCATAGTTTTCAGGGAGACACCTAAAGAGGGGAGAGCAGGAAGGTGTCCACATCCCTTCACAAAGAACCTTTCATCATTTTGTACTCACATGCGCCTTAAGGCCAATTCCCTAAGAAATGGTCTACAGGGATTTGAGCAATGGGTGCACATTTGGAAGAAGAATATTACCTGCTAGGGTGAATATCTTGAGTAAAAACATTCACTTAGATATAAACATCTCGGTATGTTTACTTAAAAAGTCAGTCCCAGTCCCAATTTGCATGTGGGCAGAATGGCTAAATGTAGACTCTCATCTACCAAGTCCTTTAGCTGAGTCACTCATTCAGTGCAAACCTGAGGGAGGTGAGTGCACCAAGGGAGGGGGACAGTGAGGACAGGTGAAAGGAGCTGCCCACAGAACAGAGATGCAAGCCGGGCAGGGCTGGAGGAGCTGCCTGGGGTGACGAGGAGGTATCGGGACTCCCCTGCCCCAACACTGGGAAGTGCTGCTCTTTTGTTTCAATGCTGTGAATTTGATTATTTGGCAGCTGAGTAGAAGCTGTGAGGTAAAGCGCCAAAGCTAAAGAAAACAGAGGTAGAAGATTAGCTAACAAATAGTAAAAATGAACATTTTCTTCTAGTGAAAAGTGATATGGGGGGCAACCTCATTGTTATGCTGGTTTAGCTTTGGTTTTCTCTGCTCTATTCCACTTTTCAGACTAGCTCTATCCAGTGGAATTTTCTGTGATGGTGGAGATATTCTGTATCTGTACTTTCCAATATGTAGCCATTGGCCACGGGTGGCTACCGAACACTTGAATTGTGGATAGTGTGACTGAGGAAATGCATTCACAGGGGCTACTTAAATTTAAATAGCCACATGGGCCCAGGGCCTGCCACGTTGGACAGTACTTTGGAAAGAACTTACTACTTTTATAGTTCCTAGAGAGTACATATGCTTTTTTTTTTTTAAAAGTAAATTCTCCTAATTTGTTTTATTTTTTTCCCCACAGCTATATTGCTTACCCAAGTGCCCGGTGGTACTAGGCTGCCCTTTCAAGACTTGATGAAGCCCACCCTGATCAAGCACCATTACAGCAGACACATCTGAGCAACTTAGCGGACAGAGAAATCACCAAGTCACATTTGTCCAGGTCATTTCCCCTGGTGTTCTCGATCTTTCTTCTGAGAGGACATGGGGTGAATGACAGATTGAACTCCTCTTCACGCTGTGGTGCTCTGGCACAGAGCTTTGGTGGCTAGGGCAGCAGACGTGCTGTGAGAGGTGTCTTTCAAGGAACCGCATATGGACCGATGCTGGAGGAAGACTTACTTTTCAGATAGGATTCTTTCCCCTGCCACAGAAGTGCTGGCTGTCTCTTCTCTCTATAATTTGCCTGTAAGATTTAACATCTCTTCCAACACAGGGCCATGTGTTTAGCATATACAGGTTACAAAATATAATTGCTTTCATTCCAAATCCTGCTGGCTTTATTTCAATTCCTTAAACAAACTAGAAGGACACTGAGGGATACTGTGGCAATATTTCTTCATTTCACAAATACCTATGCCTGAGGTCCAGGAAAGGGGAGTGCCCTTTTGGGGGTCATGGTTGTATGGCTGGTCCCTAGAGAGCCTGGATTTAGTTGATAAATTCTTGAGGTTGATTTGCATTTAATTATATTGTCTTAATCTTTAAAAATAGGATGTATTTGA
Organism: Daubentonia madagascariensis; assembly: GCA_023783475.1. Taxonomy (NCBI): domain Eukaryota; kingdom Metazoa; phylum Chordata; class Mammalia; order Primates; family Daubentoniidae; genus Daubentonia; species Daubentonia madagascariensis. The sequence continues at coordinate 12,157,167 of JAKFHU010000901.1, forward strand.
TTTAGGAATAGAATATTAATAATATTTATCCTAATCTCCTTGAGAAATTGAGAAAGACCCTGTCTTTAAATTTTTTTTCAGGCCACCAATCCTGTAGAGAGCCCCTGCACGTGCTAGGAATTTGCCAGGGCTGTAAGCTCCACCTGGTGTTATTACCCTGATTGACATGAGAGTCTTGATCGAAAACCCCAGTGCTAGGACTTCTGGCCCAATGTTGGGAAATAAATTCAGCAGCTATGACTTTAGCAACCCAGAAAAGCCAGTCATTCCGAAGGTGGCTTGTTACACTCAGTGAAACTCCTGAACCAAAGGGAAACAGGTCCCCTCTCATGATTACTGCTCATTAGAACTGAGCTGAGCTTCTCTGGGAATCCCACAGTGCTCTGCGAAAGACAGAGGCATGGGCAGTGGGAGCTACTTTTCTGGGGACTAATCCTTCTGAATGCTGCCTCTGATCTCAGCAGATTGGCTCGCTACCTGCTAATTCAGTGAGTTTACTAGCAACCTTTGCCTGAGTTCACTTGTTGGTTTTATCCCTTATTTCCTCTTTACTTTCCTGCCTTGTTCTTAGTCATGTCCCTTGGTTCATGCCTCAGCATCTTATGTCCTGACTCAATGTAGGGGGCCTTGTTTTGAAGACTTTCTCTGGCATCCTGTCTGCTCTTCTGTGGCCTCCCTGGCAGTCTGTCTCTGCCAATTCTGATGCCCTGTCTTCAGTTTGGTCACCATACATATTTTTCTAATACTTTTCTGGATAAAGAGGAAAAATGACTGCCCTGTAATCCTGCCCCATTATTTTCCCCATCCCAGATGCTGGTCTGGAGGAGAGAAGGCTAGACTCAGCAACACTTTGGCACAGGCTCCTATGATCTTGGGATCATGACATCATAAATTTACATTGAAGAAATTTTAATGAGCGTTCTTATTTGCATATGTTCTCATATGGTTTTCTCCAAGCACTTTTTCTATTCATTGTTCTATTTGTTCCTCTTGATCTGCAGTAAAGAAATTACTAGCTCACAAATCAAGGTAGGAGCTGAAACAGAAATAATCCAGGTCTTTGCACTCACTGAGTTTAGAGGTTTGACACTGGGCTTTTTCATACCATATTTCTGCAAACTTGTTACTTCTTCTGCTTTCCTTGTTTCAGTTAATATCATCCCAACCTACCCCATTACCCAACTTAGAAACCTCTGAGTCATCTTCTAGTCCTCTCTGTCTCTGCCTACTCACATCTATCAGTCATCAAGTCTTACCGATTTTATCCTCTTTTTCCAGCCCACCCTTTCTCTACTTCTTTGAGAGGTAGTATGGATATAATTCTGGTCTTCCTCATATCCCCTAGACAATTAAAATTGCCTCCCAACATGCCTCCTAACCCCTACCCTGCCTACCAAGCAAGTTTAATGTAATCATTTGTAGCAGTGCTTTCAGGGTGGCCAAGATTGTCTTCTAAAACATATTTCAAAATTTCACTCTCCTCCTTGAAGCCTTTGTAACCAACGGGATAATGTCTAAACTCTTTGGCAAGACTCTCTCCAACATCACTAACCATACATCCATCACGCAGCCTAGTCTCCATCCAAGGATTTTTTCTTTCATACTTTCTAGGCTTTCCTGAGCTTTGTGCAAAGCTTTTCTCACAACCAATACACACACCCCTCATTTGCAAAGGACTCTTCCTTCGACTATAAGATGCAACTCAAATTTCCCCCCTGTGTATCTGTCCTTACTCTCTCTCCCAGACACTGGTGACTTTCCCCTAGGTTCCAATAGTCCGTGGTTCACTCTGTGACTTTTCCTCTCATCACCTGGTGCTGCATATACTTACTGTTGTGCTTGTCTAACTCACAGCCAATGGATGGGGTGAAGCTAGCTAGTTCTTACCCTTGTAACTTTTGTATTCCACTTTCCATCTTTCTTACTATCACCCTGGCCTTCAGAAGTGCTGGCATAGTGTCTAACAAATGTTAAATGTGCATTAAATGTTAATTTTGTTGTCCACTCAAAAAAGTAAAGTGACTATCCTTTATTTAGTGATTACTATGTTTTAGTCATTTAGTAATTTCGTGATTACTGTGCTTTATGTACCTCACTGAGGTTTGGTATTATCATCTCCATATCCTTTATAAAGATACTGAGTTTTCTTCTCTATATACCTTTTCTTCCAGGACGTTGCAAAGTGATTCATCAGTCGATCTAACAAGTTAATCTGCTATAAATTGTTTATTGATTTTATTGGGTGATTGTTCTGTTCTTCTCAGGCACAATATATGCTGTTTATTAGGGACTTTCCAAACTTTTTCCTCAAACAATGACATTAATGATGGGATGGGGACGAGTCAGTACTGGAGTCAGATTGTACTGACTTCTGAGTGTCAGTTGTTAAATTTCCATGAATTTTATTAGCTGGTTGTTAAAAATAACCTTTATTAAAAATTAAATTATGTAAATTCAAAAAATAAATTATATTTTAAAAGGTAGTAAGTACTCAAAACTCATCACTTCCTAATTATTTTACAACATTTTGCTATTATCTATACTTTTGAAGTTACACATGTATTGTATCTGTATGGTATAAATACCATATAATGAGGCTCTATGGGCATCTCTTCCCAACTCCATATTGAGAGACATCACACTGGTAGCTTAAACTTGACTATGATGAGAGTATTTACACCACAGGAATTGGCAAACACTATTAATCAGGGCTTCTACCTCCCCCCGCCCTCATTGTTAAACATTTACCGCAACAATATTGGGATGGGGGCATAGTCAGAGATGGGATTCTGCCAATATACACCAGCATGAACATAATGATTTGTTAAATTATAGAGATATCTCTATACTTGTTGGCAAAAAACAAACACAAAAACAAAACCCCAGAAAAAACAAAACCCTACTGCTCCAAGATCCTTACAGACCCCTCAGCTTCCTAGACCATCTAATCCCTTCATTGGGACTTCTGGGACCATGATCTTGCAGTTAAATGATCAATGCCTGGCCCAAGAGGGACCTCCCAGACCCTGATCCTGCACTAGCCCTTTAGCTCTTCACAGTGAAGACAGGCACGGTGAAGGAACAGAGGGAAGTTCATTTTTGACTGGGAGTATCTCTTGCTGCTTGTCAAATTATACCAAGTAGGCAATCACCTATTCGACTGACACACAGCACCAGTCTGAAAGCACCAGTCTTTATCCTTCTTTGATGGGAAAGGTTCCTAGTATAATGAAACAGTGTATTTTTTGTGTTACACACCATAGTGGGTAATCATTTTCATCTAACATGGGATTCTCAGCCTTGACTGCATATTTGAGTCTACTGAGGAGCTTTAGAACAAATAACAAATGCCAGGCCCCAATTAAACCTGAATATATCGGGGGAGAGAGTTCCCTGACATCATTACTCTTTAAAAGCTTTCTGGGTGATTCCAATAAGCAGCCACAGATCTAACATGAAGGATGAGGCCAGAGATTACAAGTCTGCACATCTCAGTTGGAGCCAGAGTTCTACCATTTACCAGCTGTGTGATGCTGGGCAAGTCAAACTCTCTGAGTCTCAGGTTCCATATTTGTGCAATGGGAACAATAATAACCTGCTTCACAGAATGCTGTAGAAATTATGTGAAAATGTAAGGGAGAGCAGTTTCTGAGTGGTAAAGTGCTAAACAATACAAGTGACTTTGGCTACTACCACATCCCTGCTTTGTCCAAAAATAAGCTTGCAGCCAAGTTGTATATGTCAGTGTTAGAGTGCTTTCTTGACACTAGCCAGAAATCCTCTGCCTGTGTCTGGGGAGATTGATAGTGCTAATAATTTTAAGCACACCTGGTATAATTGTTGGATCTGGTTTGAATGTGCCCCGCCTTCCAACATTATTTTTGAAATCCAGCTAAGATACTGGCCTCAGTTACCTCACAGGGCAGGGAGCTCCAAAGGTTAATTACAATTGGATGTTCCTATACCATCTCTAATGCCCTGCTGTTACATGCCACCCAGTGTCACCTTGTTCTCTTTCATGGAGCTGGAAAGCCAATCACCCCCATGACTTTTGATTCTCTTCCCTTTATTTTAGAAGCAAATACACTTTAGCTTCAAGGATTAGACAACTAGGAAATTGTGACTACTATGTTCCAATTCCTTTGTTTGCTGAAACACAGGATCCTGGCTAGATGCTTACATGTATTAGAGTAACAGATGAAAAGGGTTGTGATTTAACTTCAAGACCAGACTGGCCGGAGACTGGATCCTGAGGTACTTTATTCAGACACAAAAGCTTCAGGGGGGTAGAAGAAAGGCCTGACTCAGTAACCCATGAATGCGGCAGCTGATGTTCAAGGACAAGCTGGTGTGTGCTGGAGCACCAGATGTCCTGACAGAAGACAGTGGATGTCACAGATCTGGGAAGAGCTGTGGCAGGAGAGAGCCAACTGACAAGATTATTTTCTTTCTTCTAATTAATTCTGATTTTCTGATTAATGAATGCTTATAGTAAAGAAAATCATCAACACAGAAAAGGATAATACATCTACAATACCCATAATTATCCAGATCATCACTTTAAGTTTTGGAGTATATTCTTTGGGTATTTTCTTTTTCTGAAGAAATCCTGTTTATAACATGATTTTCATGCTCTTTTCCCAATATCAAAATGTTATGGATGCTTTTATAATGTAAAGCCAAGCATGTTACTATCTCTGTCTTTCTTTTTCCTTTCTCTACACACACACACACACACACACACACCCACTGTGCTATGTGCTATTTTTTAATGAGAGCAATTTTGTGTCAGTATTATCACAGAATTCCTGGGCTGGCAGGTGTAGCCAGAATTCATCTGAAAGCTCTTCTATGCCAGGCAGGTTTCAAGTTTGCATCCACAATAATCTCACAAAACATGCATTGCAGTACCTGTGTCACCCTCTGCTTCTCATCTTGGAAAATCAAACAAGGTTAAAAATATCTTCACTCCAAATGGTGTTAGCTATAAAGTAGATCCACCTGCAGCTTTGCCCTCCCTGCTCGGTCCTAGCAGGGGCTTATGAGCAGGCTCTGGGAAAGGACTGTTGGGGGTGGGTGGCTGGAGCCCTCAGTGTCCAGCCATTAGCAGATGGTTGTCAGCGGGCTAGAGAAAGGTCTACTGTCCTTGCAGCTACTTTTAGCAGCCACAGTAAAGGGCCTACATACACAGCCAGGCCTGAGTAGAAATAGAATCACCATGCTGCATGAGTCAAGTTAGCTTATCAACTGGGTCACCTTCTCCCTTTCCATATGGGATCAAGGAGACTCTAGTCAATTAGACAAATTGTTAGGTGCCAAAAGTCTAATGGGTTCAAGTCTTTATCAGCCCAGCCACATTGTCCAGTGTGGACTCCCACCCTCACTAACTGCACCCTCTATGCACCCCTTGTATTCCTACAGCAGGTCCACTGCCAACTCCATTCGTGGTACACACATTGCTGTGAGATATCCCTAACAACCAGTGGGCATTTCTTAGGAGAGTTGAAGGTTATAGATCTCTGTTTAAGCTTGATGCCTCATCCACATGTGGTTTTTACTAGCCCATGGAGAGGTATTTATTTATCATGCATTTAATCACCTGTTAAAAGAGATTTACAGAATGCTTATTAAGAACCTCAGGAAATAGAGAGAACTAGAGGACATGGCCTTTACCCTAAGGAAGTTTTCATTCTGGAGACATAAAACAGACACATATTAAATATGTCAGAGTTGCTGAAGAAGGATATGGTTGAAGATGAATTTACATAGTGTGGACAAAAACATCAGAACAGGGGAGAATTGATAAAAACAGAAGGGATCTGAAGGGCTTTTTCCAGAAGTGAAGCTTTATGTCAGCCTTGATAAATGGATGAAAAGGATTTGGGTGGCCTGGAGTAGGGTAAGGAGAGGTCCATTCCTCAAACAGAACTGAACACTGAACATGCTAGATGCACAAGACACTGAAGAAACTGGACAAGTCCATGGCAGAAAGGTATGTTGGCTGCTATTTACACATGGCATGGGTGGAATTTAAATTCTAAAGGAGGTGGGGAAGATACTTAAGGGAGAGGAGGAGGGGCTTGGTAAGTTCAAAAGCATCTAAAGCTGAACACCCCCCATTGCCCTCGGGTATCGTTCCATTAGCAAACGCTATTCCGAGTTTGAACAGTTCTCTTCCACACGGCTTAATCTTATTCCTCCTCAAGTCTTTTTTCATTGTAGGTCGGTGACACCAGGTCAGTGGCAGAAATGGTGAAGAGTTATGAAGCCTTGTGCAACTATTTGGCATAGTTTGGGATAGTTCTTTACATAGGGTGATGAAGATATTGACTTTTTATTTAATCTTCAGTAATGGTCCTAGGTTGCATGAAGTCAGCCCATTTTCTCTCCCTGTGACCATCTGTATGTATTTTAAAGATGGCTGGTCATGGAATTGAATGGGTTGCTCAGGGTTTTCACCTAGATCCTTAGCCCCACCGGTTCAATGGATTAGCTTGGACAGTGAAGAATATGAGAATATTAGTGATTTAGTCCTAATGTAAAATTGATGATTTAAAACATGCTATAAATAGTTCCTGTGGTTTTCCCACTCTCCTTCCTCAAATCCTCTGCTATGGAATCATTGAGAGAGAAATAAATCCTAGTGACATCTTTGTGATGAATCTTCTGGCTTTATTGTTGGTAGTTAGAATTCAAGGTTTGAGACTCTCTCGGTATTCAAATGATAGGGCCCATTCTAAATCTCCTAGGCCTGAAGTGATCTAGAATAGAGTTAGAGAATATCTAGTTAGTCTCTTTCATACTGCATTTAAGGAAACCAAAGACCCAAAAAGGAAAGTGACTGTTTATATTTAATTAAGGAATGGCATAATTAGTCCAAGTCCCAATTGCCTGTTTCTACTTCACTGTGCTATTTCTGCCTTCAGCTCAGCCCCCATCTGGCTGCCCACTGCTCCTATTACCACTGATCATATATAAGTATATAAATAAAAATATTTAAGTTAAAATATTAAATCACCAGTAATCTCCCTATAATAATATTACTATGGTTAATATTTTGATTTATATCTCTTTAAACTTTTTCTTTGTGCATATGGCTATTGGGTCCATAGCATATATCTTTTATTCAAATGGAATCACTGTTATATTTGTTCTGTAACCTATTTTTTTTGCCTACATTTATCATGAGCATCTTTTCACATCACTAAATATAGATTAGCATCTGCATTTTTAAAGACTGCATTGCATTCCACCTTATGGATGAACCATAATATTCAAATACAATATCCTCCTGCTATACTTCTAAATTATTTCTAGTTGCAGCACATATGCATTTATTTCCTTAGGACAAATGCCAACAAGTGGAATTGCTAGGTCAAAGAGTATGTATATTTTTGAGAGTTTTGATGCATATGACCAGAATGATCTCTGGGAAGGTTGCAACAACTCACAATCTCACCAGGAGTATAGCACCACACCCTCATATACAGCAGACGCTAACGTTTTCAAACATCTTTTATAATCTGATAGGTAAACCATTGTATGCTCTTTCTGCTTTAATTTGCATTCTTTGATAATTGGAGAGGTTAAACATTTTCCCCCACAACTTCATTGTTCACTTGTAGAAGAGAAATATTTTCTTGAAACTAATAGGCTCAGATTTTCTGCAACACATTGACCTTCATGGATCCAATTAAAAGGGTATTTAAAGGAAGAACTATCTGGTTTATTAGACCCAGTACACATGAGATACAGATTTTGTACTGCATTGCCCTTTAAGATGCTTTGGGCCTAAAAACTAAGCAGAACAAATGAACCCGTGTGGATAGCAAGGTGCCTTTATATTCCTAAAGCTGCTCTGGCATTGGCTTATGCACAGAAGTTAACAGCTTGCTAGACTGATACTTTTTTGTTTTGTTTTGTTTTGTTTTACTGTTTCCTGGACGTTAACAACTCTGCCTTAAACCTTGGCCAAATCCTATGGAAGCTCCTCTGATACTGTTTCTTTCTGTGAGCGCAACACCTGTTTGGGTCAGTGACTCTCAAGTTATCCTAAGTCCACAGTCACTTGAATGCTACCCTCTTTTCCAGCTACAGTCAATTGCAGCTAATTAACATTTCCCTAAACACTGTAAATTATGTGCATGCAAAATAACCACTCATTTTTGTCCAAGTAGATTTTTCTTACTTAGCCTGGATATCATTCTCTGTCAAATAGTCACTATGGATGTGTGCATTAAATATACATGTGTATCTATTTATGCCTGCATGCTTCTTCTAGTGATACTAACAAGAGCGTTGCTAACATTTTGTTGGAACATGATTCTATTTTGCTCCAGGGAATCTTATGTTATTAACCTTAAACATACACAATAAAATTTATTAAAAAATAGTTTTTTTTTTAAAAAAGAAAGAAATCAGGACACTCCTCTGTGGATCTTCCAGCACCCAGTAGAGGGGTTATCTCTTCTCTATTCTCATAACTCTCTATTTGAGTATAGTTCCAAGATTTTCTTACGTTTTATTTTATGGAGATCTACCTCCCTCATTAAATTATGGGCATCTTGGGAACAAGGAAAGTATTTTATTTCTTTTTATAGCACTCAGAATTTAGTAGCTTATTAATAAATATTGCTTGAGGAACTCAATTGGATTCTCAACGGGTGTTGTGAAAGAGTTAGGGGCAGGTTTTCAAAGAGACACCTTTTGGATGCAGGGAGGAACGGGAGGGAAATCCAAAGTAGCCTAAAAAGGTAAGGTCTCTGGACAAAGAGTGACATGGTCACACTTTGTCACTCTGCAATTTTGTCTTAAGGTAGTCCTATGGGCTTCCTAAACTCTTAGATTTCATATATTAATAAAATTTCAAAAACTGTTACTTGGGCAAATAACAAAAAGCAACAAACTTTTATTGTTATTTCTTATAATAAATTTGGGAAATTTGGACACTCCCAAAACAGATATAGGACAGCTTTAAAAAAAATGCATTTAGCTCATAAAGAACACTCTGCATTGTCTTTATTGTTCTGTTTTCCTGTTGGACTTGTGAAAACTTCTTTACACAGAAGCACCAGTGAGCAGATTGGCATTTAAAAACCACCAGTGGGGCCCAATATTTGGGATGAGTGAGGACATACTAGTTTCAGTGCTTAGGGGTCTGCTCTGACAGATGGACCATGCACCCTCCTTATGGCCACGGGCATAAATGTCAAGGAGAAGATGAGTGTCACAGGTGAGGCTCATGTTGCTCTAATTACTTATGAAATAAGAAAGAGGCATGGTGTGGCAGCTTTACGGTGGTTGTTAAAAGGGATCATTTGGGCTTTATAATGGATGGGCCTGAAGAAAACACACAAAGTCCTCTAAGCTACTCCTTGATTTTATAATTTTTATTTTAATTGGACAAGATCCTGGGAATCTATTGCAGCAGCAGTGACATTAGTCATTGCTGGCTGTGTCAGGAGCCGAACACACCCAAAAAAGAGGCTCTGGATTCTAAATTCCTCTTATCCAGAGGAAGCAGCTCATCATATTCGAAGACATTGAATTTGAGTCACGTGAAAGTCTGAGGACTGATAATCAGTCATTTTTGGTGGCTTTCTCCTCTCCCAAAATGCCTTAGCTAGGCGTCTGTGGAAACTAGGGAGGGATCTTGACAAGAGGGGAAATATAGTTAAGGAAAGAAAGACGCCATGGTACAGGCATGGAGAGGGCTCTGCACAGAGTGTTTCTGTTATCTCTTTTCTTCTTCCTTGTCTTAGTTTGGATTCCCCCAGAGCCAGACCCTGACTTGAGGATTCAAGTGCAAAGAGTTTAATAGGAGATGCAAGAAACACATGTAGTGTGTGCAGGGGGAGGAGTGAGAGAGGGTAGAGAAGGCAGCCAGTAAACAGTGCACTAAGCCAGCTACCACACTTGCACATTGGAACCTTAATCCCATGAGGGAATGCTAGAAAGTGCCTCAGAATTATCCAGGTCAAGGGATGAGAGATGGGGTATAGCCCTCACTAGTTATTACTGGTTAAAGGGCTGCCCCTTGCTGGGGGTTGTTAATTTCCAGTTAATTCTGGTCTACATTGCTTGCATGCAAATGGGTTTTGGCAGCCCTGGGCAGCCTCTGACAACTTGAAGGTGCTGGCAATTGGAAGTTAGACGAAATACCTTGCCTCAACAAGGTAAGGAGTCCAACGGACATGGATGGACCTACTGCCATGGATTGGTTACACTCTCATATTTTACTCTGAAACTAAAATATTGTAAAAGGATAATGTACAGATATCCACATACAAAAGAATGAAATTAGACTCTTACCTAACACAATATACAAAAATTAACTCAAAATGGACTAAAGACCTAAATGTAAGACCTAAAACTATAAAACTCTTAGAAGAAAACATAGGACAAGAGCTTCATGGCATTGAATTTGGCAGTGGTTTCTTGGATATGACACAACAGACAGAGATAACAAAAAATAGACAAATTTGACTTCATGAAAATTAAAAAAAATTGTGCATTAAAAGAAAATATCAACAGAGTTAAAATGAAACCCACAGAATGGGAGAAAATATTGGCAAATTATATACCTGATAAGGGATTAATATCCAGAATAGATAGAGAACTGCTAAAACTCAACAACAACAACAAAGAAAAACACAACCTGATTCCAAAATGGGCAAAGGTCTGAGATAGACATTTCTTCAAGGAAGATATACAAATGACCAATAAGCACATGAAAAAATGCTCAATGTTACTAATCATTAGGGAAATGCAAACCAAAGATACTGTTAGATACCACTTCACACCCATTAGGATATCTATCTACTATCAGAAAACCAGAAAATAACAAGTATTGGTGAGGATGTGGAGAAATTGGAACCCTTGTGCACTGTTGGTGGCAATGTGAAATGGTATAGAGGCTATGAAAAACAGTATGGCAATCCTTAAAAAAATTAAAAATAGAATTACCATATGATCCAGCAATCCAATTCTGGGTATAGACCCAAAAGAATTGAAAGCAAGGTCTTGAAGACATATTTGTACACCCACTTCCAAAGCAGCATTATTCACAATAGCTAAAACAAGTGTCCATCAAGAGATGAATGGATAAGCAAAATATGGTATATACATACAATAAAGTAATTATCCATTCTTAAAAAGGAAGAAAATTCTGACATATGCTACAACCTGGAGGACATTATACTGAGCGAAACAAACCAGCCACACACACACAAAATACTGTACGATTCTACTTATATGAGATATTTATAGTTGTCAAACTCATACAGACAGAAAGTAGAATGGCTACTGCCAGGAGCTGGGAGGAGAAAGGAACGGGGAGTTACTGTTTACGGGAATACGGAGTTTCAGTTTTTTGAGATGAAAGAGTTATGGACGTTTATTTGAGGAACTGGTGGCCTGGGGTTCCTCCCTGGGCTTAAGTGCCCCTGGGCAAGTTAGTTCACCGTTGTATACTTCAGTCTCCTGCAGGTGGAATAAGGCAATAAGAGTTCACCTGCATAGATCTGTCATGAAAAATAAATAAAAGAATTCTTGGAAAGCATTTTATCCTGTGTCTATCACATAGTAAGTGCTCAAAAAATGGTAGCATCATTATCATTCCCTTTGTTCAACCTATAGAGTAACATCACCCCACCAGAGATATTTTATGCTAAAAAATATCAAAATGCATCAAAACACTCAGGCCTGATTATGTGGATCTTTCTTCTCAAACTCTTCATCCAACTCCTCAACTGGCAGAGTGTGGAATAGGGTTAAGTTATGTTTTGTCTCCATTGTATATATCTGGTCCAAATACACATTGCAAAAAATCTACTCCAATACCAATCATTTTGGCTTCCTTTTCCTTTTCCATCCCTAAAATAGTATTTTCTAATTCTTCCCCATAGTGAGTTTTGCAAAAGTGTTTTAGCATTTACAGAAATCTTGCACCTACTCTACCTCATTTGATGATTAGATTGACCTTATTTTTCCATATGAGATTAGAAGATGAGAAAAGATAATAAACTTTGCCCCAGGCCACAAAGAGAGTTTAAAAAAAAAAGAGTTATGGAGATGGATGGTGGTGACATGCTTGTATAACATTATGAATATATTTAATACCACTGAAGTGTAAACTTAAAAATGGTTAAGATGGTAAAGTTCACGTTATATATATTTTACCACAATAAAATAAAATTGGGAAAAAAAGAGATAACGTGCTATGAGACGAGGAAAAAAAGTCAAAAGCAAAGATCTTCAGGTGTGAATGAATCACACGCAAATCAAAGACCGTGACCTTTGTAAGTGTAGACAGATGCGGAACAGAGATGAACAGGAAATGAAGAAAAAGTACCCTTGCTAATTATATCCATTCCCACTTGTTGCTTTTATTTTGTCCTAAGGATTAAGTGTTTCTGTGAAAGAATTTGCAATATTTCTTTTAACAGTCTAGGGTAAGCTAAATGTCAAGTTTGGGAGTTCTCATCCTTGCTTTCTATGTAATGCTAGAATAATCACTCCTCCTCAGTTAGCTGCTTCTAAATCCTCATTTCTGAAAATGATGTTCACTGGCACAGAAATATCCAGTATAAAATATGTTTTTCATAGTAGATAATAAAATGTAATGAACTGACTATAGAAATTCAGCCACCACTATATCCCACAGATATGTATTCAACACCAACTGTGTGCCAGGCACTGTGTTAGGCATTAGGAGTGAGGAGCAGTAAAGATCTTGTTAAGAACTCATCTGCTAATCATCTGGAATCTAGCTCTGGTCTAGTGAAAGAATGAGGAGTAAAACTATAGGCTCTGTGTGCTTGTTGTGCATGAAAAAGCATCTCCTGGATATGAGAAGGGTGACAACAACCCTCTTCATTTTCTGCAGAATTGTACCCTCCAAGCAGCATTGTCAGTTGAAAAGCAGAGTTTCTTCCAGTCCACTGTTGGTTGTACATTGGTCTACAATGGACTCCAGAAGGAATGAAAAGGAAGGAAACATTGATTTCTCATGCACTGTTCTAGGTGCTGTCACACATGTGTTGCTGTGGACTGAATGCTTGTGTCCCCCCAAATTCACATGTTGGAGCCCTAACCCCCAATGTGATGGCAGTTGGACATGAGGCCTTTGGGAGCTAATTAAATTTAGATGAGATATGAGGGTAGGGCCCTCATGATGGGATTAGTGCCCTGATGTGGAGAGGAAAAGAGACCAGAGCATTCTCTCTCTCTCTGCCATGTGAAAACAGTGAGAAGGCTGCTGTCTGCAAGCCAAGAAGAGAGTCCTTACCAGGCATAGAATCTGCCAGTACCTTGATCTTGGACTTTCCAGCCTCCAGAACTGTGAGAAATAAGTGCCTGTTGCTTAAGCCACCCGGTCTCTGGTATTTTGTTATAACAACCTGAGCTCAGACATGTGTTTTTACATAAAACATCATATATCTGTGAGTAGATATCATGTCCATTTTATGAATGAGAAAACTGAGACCTAGGAAAGTTGGTAGACCATGGTCAAAGAGCATGTTCCAAATCTGAGCATCAAATATAGGTAGGTGGCCAATGCTAAGCCCAAGGCTCTGTTTGCCATGACATGAACCTGATTACTTTAACCAGTTGAATATTACAATTTTATTTCTGACTGTTTGTTAACTAGCCATACAACCTCACGGGAGTATTTTTTAACCTCTCAGTTTACCAATTTATAAATGGGAATAATAGTACCTGTAATTTATATTTCACATACGGGAAGGGGACTTTTTTTCTCTTCTACGTTCTTTCTCTTAGAGTCCAACGCAAGTCATGCTACGTTAAACAAACAAATAGAGAAACAAATAAATACTCCCCTGCCCCCAGACATTCTTTAATGCTGATATGGTATAAGAAATGCCTATAGGATTATTATTCTGGTTTCTGTGAAAAGCCTGATTGTTTGCAGATTCCACACCCTGTGCACAGGGTGAGTGCTGGGAATGCCACTTCCTTCCCCCAGTCAGTGCTCAAGGACCTTCCAGCAAGGTCCAGCAGCAGCCGCTGAAATGTCTCCTGGTAGCAAAGGGGAAGGGACCCTGGGAGTTGGGAGTAAAGGAGATAAGAGTATCCAGACACTGTGAGGAAGGGAGAAAAGAAATACACAGTCCCAAAAGAAAAGTTTTCTCTTCTCACTGTGAGATGGTGGCCAAGGAGCCTTCACTGGGAATGAAAGTATGAGGCCGAACTAAGGATCAGAGCCGGGAGCTCTGTGTCACATCTGCCTGTCCCGACTCTGAAATGAATTCCAGACTTGGCGAGCCCCTGACTTGTTAGCAGTGAGACCACTGGGGCATGGCTTTTCTGTCTCCTGTCTTCCATGGCAGGGCCATGGCACCAGAACCATACCTTGTTCTTTCTTTTGGCAAAGAGAGAGAGGCTTAATTCTGAAATGTAATAAAAAATTCTTGAGTCCCAGCTTGTCAGGACTTCAGAGGGTTTTTGCCTCTAATCACTGGCCCCTGCCTCCTTCCCCCTATTTTTGGTCAGATTTATTGAGGTATAACTTACATACAATAAAATTCACCCTTTTTATCATATAGTCTTATGAGTTTTGACTCATAACATGTAGAGTCATGTGTATGTGTGTACCCGCAACTACCATCAAAATATGGAACAGTTCCATTACCCCCAAAAGTTCCCTCTTGTCCCTTTGAAGCTAATCCCTCCCCCTGCCCTTAGCCTATGGCAACCACTGAAATGTTTTCTGTCCTTATGGTTATTACCCTCTCCAGAATTTCATAAAATGGAATAATACAGTATGTGGTATGGAAGACCAGAATATGCTACTCCAAAATATCAAGGATTGTTGAGCTGAAGACAATTAAGAAGAAGCCAATGCAGGAAAGCTCTCTGCCCTCCATTTGCCTAAAAACAAGACACAGATTTACAAAGACAAAAAGTATCCTGCCCTGCTCGCTATTAGGAAGAACAAAGGTTAAACACTGAAGACATCTTTGGACCCTTATCACCCTAGAGATGGCACCAAAGGAATCTACATTAGTGATCTTTACTAACTGGCCTTTAATTGCCAGTTATTTGCCTTCTTATAACTTGTCACCCCTAGAGACTCAAAGTTCTTTTCTTTTGTCTTGTCACTTCCTTAAAACTTTACTGTTCTTTGTTGAAAGTGCTATATAAGCTGGAATTCAAAGCCACCCATTCCCTGGGTGTCTCCCATGTACATATGAAATATACACGTTTATAAATTTCTGTTTGTTTTTCTCTTGTTAATTTGTCTTTTATTACAGGGGTCCATTTCAATTAAGAACTTATTGTTGAAAAAAAGATTATTCTTCTTCCCCTGCAGTAGCCATTTGGGTCTGGCTTATTTCACTCAGCATAAGGCATGTGAAATTTATCCATGCTGTTGCCTGTGTCAGTAGTTAGTTCCTTTTTGTTGCTGAGTAGTATCGCTTTGTATGGATGTACTGCAGTTTGTCTGTCTACTTAGAGTTATACTCTTAAAAATGAAATGATATAGATTAAAGCTTTGGAACTATTAAGTCTATACAAACTAAGGTGGGTGGCTTGTTTGCATGTTTTTGTGGGGGTGCTCCAGTAAAGTACAAACTTTTCATGAAAAGCTTTGTTTTTCCTAAAAGACTTGTTCTATTGGACACTTAGGAAAAGAAGAAGCTGGTGGCATCATAGGAGAATGTTTGACTAAAATTTGACCTGAAATCTTCAAGGCAACAATCTGGAGGGGACTGCACATTGCAGACAGTTACGTTGTTCTTAGCTGTCACGTGTGTTGGATCTCCATGTTGTCCACCTGCCCCAAGTGCTTTCATCTTCTCTACCTTTACCCTCTGCCCAGAACCCAGGGGTTTGGCTTCTTTGAGTCATCTCCCTCAGGTGATCACTCATGGCTCTGCTCCTCAAACCTGACCTTCCCATCTTGTCTAACAGCCATCATAGACACTTTACTTTGGATTCGGTTTGCTTTGCTCCCAATGTTTCAGACTCTTCACAGCTCCCCCAAACTGCCAGGTTGTCTAAAATTTTATTTCCATGTCCACTGCTACAGGTTAGCTCTGCCCACTTTTCTAACTGGGCTAGAACAAAATGCCTCCAGCACCTATTTATTAAACGAATATTCATCAATAAAAATTATATGTCAGGTACTATATTAGGTTCCGGAGTCACAACAGTGAAACAGCACAGACATGGTTTCTGTTTGCATTAAGTTTATAACCTAAAGGGGGTATGTGTGTGTGGGGATATGAATAGGAAAGCCAGCAGTGATAATTCAGTACAATAAGGGCTACACTGGAAGTTAGTGTGCAATTAAAAGAGAAAACAGGAGTCTCTACTTTGATCTTAAAGGGATGGTAAGGGAAGGCTTTCTAAGTGAATGCAACACTGAAGCAGAAGCCTAAAAGAAAGGTCACGTGAACAGGGTTTTACCATGTGGAAGGGTTGGAAAGAGGGAAGAATAATCTATGAAAGGGATAAGTCAACCAATGCCCAAAAGTGAGAGCACACATGGTGATCTCTGGGAACTGATGGCAGGAGATGACACTAGAAAGGTAAGCAGGGGACAAATCACCACGTATTTTATGAGTTATTGTCCTTGTCCATTAGGCTGCTATAACAACATACCTTAGACTGGGTAATTTACAAACAACAGAAGTTTGTTGCTCACAGTTCTGGAGGCTGGGAAGTCCAGCATAAAGGCATGGGCAAATTTGGTGTCTTGTGAGAGCTTGTTCTCTGCTTCATGAATGGCACTTTCTAGCCATGTCCTCACATGGCAGAAGGGGCAAGACAGCGCCCTTCAGCCTCTTTTATGAGGGCACTAGTCTCATTCATGAGAGCAGAGCCCTCATGCCTTAATTACTTCCCCAAAGGCCCCACCTGTTAATACTATCACATTAGGTTCTAACATGAATTTTGGAGTAACACCAAAACTCAGACCATAGCTGTCATGTTAATGACTTTGACCTCTGTCCTGAGATTACCAGAACTTATTGAATTATTCTGGGGAGATGGTGGAGGAACCACTCTGGCTCCTATATAGAGATTGGGGTAGAGTGAGGAGAAAGTGGAGGCTTTTGTTTGCATGTAGGTTTTTTGTTTTTGTTTTTCGAGCAGATGGTGGTGGTCTGGAATAGGGTGATTGGAATGAGAACAGAGAGCAATGCTTGAATTCAAGATAAATATATTTAGAAGACAGCGAGAACTATGATCAGTATATTTGCTTACTGGTTACAGGAATGAATTGGTACTTGGTAAATATTTTTAGTGCCTCAAGATATTTCACGCTCCATGTCTCAGAGACGGTGACAATTGAACTAATTTATCAATGCATTTATCATTATCAATGCATTGTAAGAAATGTTTGCTAAAATTAGTACCAGTATTGAAATTTAAAGTTCAATTCAAACAGCATTTCTTGTTCAATGTAAATATTGAGCTGTCCGCAAAGAAACTGATTCCCGCACATACATTTTGCTTCAGTGAGAGGTCTGCGAAGTTGAAGAGAAAGACAGCACTTGTAATGTTTTGGCACAACTATAGCGGCCCTGGGACTAAGGAAGGACTTGCTCATTTGTCCTGCTGATGTATTTGCTCTTGACTTTGTGTTATTTTCTTATCAGAAGCTATAAACTTCTAATAAGAGACACTTGTGACTTTACAAAATGCTATGTATTAGAAGTAGTAAGGCAGGGTTTAAGAACCTGGATATTTATCTGTTTTTAAAAGTCTTTTGTAGACAACAGTGTTTGAGGCAGTCCATGACTGAAAGCTGGCTCTAAAAAAATAGAGTGATCAGGGTCAACACATGAACAACTCTATGCACATTTCATTGCATAGTTCTGTCATGAGAAAACAAACAAGCAACAAAAAAACAGAGAACAGAGGTTATTTTGTTCCTCTGATGGCTTAGGGGTCAAAGATGATTGATACATGGAAATATTTGTATAATTTTTTTTTGAAAAAAAGAGCCCACCTTCCTTGTATTGGGGTACAACTGAGTACAGGTCAAGTGTCCATTTGATAGTTCTGTGTTATCACCTCTTAACCATAAATTTAGGGATTATCATACAAATAGAGTATAATAGATACTTTTCAAATGAATAAAATAGCACCTCCTTTCATTTGTTCTATAATTGTTTCTTCCAATTTTTATAGTATTCTTTAGTTCTAACATTCTACTCTTTCTTGAACCTATTATATTACATAAGCCCAAGCTGTAACTATTATCTTATTTTTTATCCTTGATATTAATCCTTTTCAGTTTTATTTTTTTCCCCAAACTAAAAAATTCTAAGTATTCTAGCATTATAGTTGTCTATTCCCACTCTGGTTATGTATTTCTTGATGTGATGTGATATGTAGCATCTTACTTGTCCAGGAGATGGATGGAAGATGGTTGTGATTAGAGACGCGGGAATAAGACTTTCTGTTTTTTTCTACATCTCCACTTAAGGATACACAGGATGGTACGTTGAGTTACTGATCCCAATTAGTCTCTGCCCTCCTGTTAGCTTATTATGTAACAGTCATTGCATCCTAATGGGAAAAGAATACTTCATGATCCCACTGACATCAAGCATGTCCTCTGACTTGATTGGGCTGTGAAATGTGAGCAGACGGGACATCAGCCATGTCCAAGCAGAACGTCTGAAAACATTCCCATGGTTTACCTCTCAATGTTTTCCCTCTTCCATGAGGTGAGGATGGGGGCTGCTTCTTAAGCCTAGATCATAAATTCTCAATGGGGGTAATATTGCAAAAAATTTTACGTAAGAGAGCACCGGACTCAATCCTCAGGATGGGGGAGATACGTGCATCAGAGCCATGGAACCAGTCAACCCACAGCCAATGTATAACATGAGTAAGAAATAAACCCTTGTTATTGTAAGCCACTCAGTGTTTGGGGTTGTTATCATGGTGTAGCCTAATGAAAGCTGACTGCCTCAACTAGCAATCTGTTGGCTTTTGTGGCCTTAACAGCACCTTGGGCGATTTACATGGGCCCTAACTCTTGGAAGTTTGGTTCAGAAGGCTTCTTGTAGGGTCTGGTAATACCTATTTTTGGAAAGCTGTCCTGCTAATTCTAAATCTGATGAACATTTAGGTATGGGGCCAATGATGTTGACCAGGCCAAAGTTCTATGATTCGCTGGCAGAATCTAGCCATCTAGGTAAATTTGTCTCAGATGTAATATTTGGTGTTCTGAGCTATTTCAAAATCATCATCTAAGAGCTATAACAAATGCTAAGTGACAAAAACACTTAGCATTAATTAGCCAAGATAATTTGCAAAACCCACCTGAGGCAGTTTCTCTACTATTTCCTCACACAGCATTTCCTCAAGTCTACAGTATTTTTGTTTTGTTTTGTATGTGTCTGTTTTTTAGCCAGTTTGGGGATTTGATTGCAGGGGCATTTGGGGCTTTGTTCCCACCCCAGCCTCAGCCCTCCACTCTCTGGTTTCCATCCTGCCTACAGAGATCATGGTTTGGGAATAGGAGCCTTGGTTCAGTTTTTTGTTCCTTAGTTAACTCTTTTTCATTTCTAATTGGGATCCCAATTTGGTTTTGTTGCCTGTGGACCCAGAATCTTCCATGTGCAACTCAGTCGTCCATGACTGGTCTAAGCCTTTTATGACAATCCTGATTTGTATTTTCCTTCATCAGTAGCTGCTTAAAAGGGTGAGCAAAGGAAGAGTTCACCAATGACAGGTGAAGGAAAATCTGTTGGGGATTGTTGGGATACTTTTCTCCTCTTTTCTAAGCCTAACTTTCTAACTTTCTAACTTTCTAACTTTCTAACTTTCTTCTGGGGATGCCTGGGGCTGAGGATGTGATGGGCAGAACTGCAGCAGTCATTTGGTGGCCAGATATTACGTATCACTGGCATTTTGAAGGAAGCAGAGAGGAATGACCTGAAGGATTTTAGGTCTTTCATGACACCTTTGAGCTGCTCCTTCAAACCTGGAATTTCCTAACTTCAAACTTCTTTATATGTGACAGATGTAAATGTTTTCACCATTAAAGCCACTGCTAAGTAAGCATTCTGTAATTGCAAGCAAAAGCATCTCTAACTGATATAAACTTCCTTCCCTATAAAGACTTTTCCAAGCCAAAACAATCCTAAGCAAAAAGAAGAAATCCGGAGGTATCACATTACTTGACTTCAAATTATACTACAAGGTGATAGTAACCAAAACAGCGTGGTACTGGTATAGAAGTAGATACATGTAACAGATCAGTGGAATAGAATAGAGAACCTAGAAATAAAGCCAAATACCTACAACCAACTGATAAAGCAGACAAAAATATACATGAAGGAAAGGACACCCTATTCAGGAAAATAATCCCTATTCAATAAATGGTGCTGGGCAAATTGGATAGCCACACGCAGAAGAATGAAACTGGATCCATATCTCTCACCTTATATTAAGTAAAAAAAGTGAACTCAAGATGGATTAAATAATCAAATGTAAGACCTGAAGCCATAAACATTCTTGAAGAAAACCTAGGAAAAACTTCTGGACATTGGCCTAGGCTAGGAATTCATGACTAAGCTTAGCCCCAAAAGAAAATGCAGCAAAAACAAAAATAAATAAATGGGATTTATTTAAAACTAAAAAGCTTCTGCACAACTAATGAAATAATCAACAGAGCAAATAGACAACCTACTGAAAGGAAAAAAATATTCACAAACTATACATCTAACAAAGGATTAATATCCAGAATCTACAAGGAACTCAAACAAATCAACAAGAAAAAAACAAATAACCCATTAAAAAGTGGGCAAAAACATGAACACACATTTTTCAAAAGAAGAGATACAAATGGCCAGCAAACATATGAAAAAATGCTCAACATCCCCAATAATCAGGGAAATGCAAATTAAAACCACAATGAGATATCACCTTACCCCTGTTAGAATGGCTTTTGTTAAAAAGTCCAAAAACAATAGATGCTGGTATGGATGCAGAGAGAAAGGAATGCTTATACACTGTTGGTGAGAATGTAAATTAGCACACTCTCTATGGAAAACAATATGGAGATTTCTCAAAGAACTAAAAGTAGATCTACCATTTGACCCAGCAACCCCACTACTGGGTATCTACCCAAGGGAAAAGAAGTCATTCTATCAAAAAGATACCTGCAATTTGTATGTTTACAACAGCACAATTCATAATTGCAAAGATACAGAACCAACTGAAATGCCCATCAACTAAGGAGTAGATAAAGTGGTATTTATACACAATGGAGTATTACTCAGTTATAAAAAAGAATGAAATAATGTCTTTTGCAGAAACTTGAGTGGAACTAGAGGCCGTTATCCTAAGTGAACTAGCATAGAAGTGGAAAACTAAATACAGCATGTTCTCATCTGTAAGTGGGAGCTAAACTGCGGGTACGCAGGGGCATACAGAGTGGTCTGATGGACCTTGGAGACTCAGAAGAGGGGACAGTGAGGGGGGTTAGGGAAGAAAAACTACCTATTGGGTGCAACGTACACTATTTGGGTGACGAGTACACTAAAAACCCAGACATCATCTATATAATTCATCCACGTAACCAAAAACAAATTGTACCCCTAAATATGTCAAAATTAAAAAAACAGGACTTTTCCAACTATTCCTGCCCACATTTTCTTTATTTGAACTTCCACATTGTCTCTACTACATTTTTGGTTCTTGTGTCTTGCCAGCTATTTCATGTATATACATCTAGCCTCTCTAATGGTTTGTGAGTTTGTTGTGGACAGGAAGCAGACTGTCTGTTGATTATTTTGTGTTCCACACAATGACTTTCTCAGGATGGAATAATAAAGTTTTTGTTCAATACCTGAACGATGTTTATCCTACAAAGTTAAGCATTTGAAGTCCAGAGTATTATATAAAGTCTATTACTTGCCCATTTTGATAGTGTCCAAAACCAGCTGAAAGCAGTCTTCTTTTCTTGATCTATGAATTAATAGAACTGGACAATGAGATACATAAAGTTTCTATGAAGGGGAGACTAACACCCTTTGGGTAAAAGTAGAGTTCACTTCATGTGTTTGTACCTTTTAAGCTCTTAGTTGAATGTTTTTAATGACTTCTTTGGTGTGTGGATATTTGAATCATTAACATAATTATCTATCTTAACATATTGTATTTGCCACCTGCTGGGGATGAAACATTGAAACTATCACTAGTAGCTCATTAACAATAACACTAGTCCCTCATTAACAGTGTTGACCCAATTACATGTTGTGTATCCCAGAGACAAATAACTGTAATTGCAACTAAAAAGTGATTTCATAAACACAAAGATTCTTTTTTTGAAATGCAAATTGAAATGCATTATTTGAATCTTCCATATAAACACAGGTTTAAATGAAACAAAATCGTTCAACCAAATAAAATAAAAATTCAATCTAACGAGAGGCCATTTGGAATCAATTGGTACAGAGCACATTCTGCTTTGAAGGATCAAAACACTTTCATTGCTGGATGTAGAAATGAAACAAGTTAGCAACAATGAAAGCCAGACATCTGGTAAGTGACATCTATCCTGGCTATCAGCAGGTAGTGATTTTCTTTTGGAACCATTCAGAGTATTGTCTGTCGCCTGGACAATGGAAGTCTGATGAAGCATTGATATAATCTGCCTGGAGGTTTTAAAGCTTCGTTGAAAAGATGGAAAGCCAGGGAGATTTGTGTGGAGAAACATTCATTATATATTTATATAATGTAGACATAAATAACTATGCCTCCTCCACCCATCACGTGGAAGAGATCTGTTTCAACAGAAGCAAATATAGTGTGATATATTTGCAGAGGTAGGGGATGGTCTTTTATCAGGACAATTACTATGATAAAAATTAGGCAAAGATAGCCCCAGGAAACTACGAAGAGACAGTTCCAAGAAAGAAAATCTGTGCTGAAGTCAAGATGTTAAAAGCGGAGACATTTCTTCGATACCAGCAGACTGCTCCATCGCCTTTTTTTTTCTGTTGATGGAAAAATACTGCCAGAGGAACAGGGCCCAGGGATGGAGAAGGGAGAAAAACAGAGAGGAGGATGAAACTTTGAAATTTATTGCCCAGAAAATCAGCTTCCAAGATTTCTTAGAAGGTCTCAGTTTAACAAAGATTCAGTGCATTAGTGGTGGCTGTTCTCATTCTCTTACTTAACAAGGCAATGTGGTTGATAAAATGCCGTATTTACCATTTGAAATGTTAAAACAGCCAAACACACACTGAGCGCTGGAAATCCCCCAGGCACTGTTATGAATGCTGGAGGAGGGACTCTAAGGATGAACACCTGCCTGTCAGGAAGACATCTCTCTCATGCATTCATATAAAACACCGATAAGAAGATAGTCTTGATACATCCCATCACTGAGAAACAAAGTTCCGTGACCTCCCTTACAGGCTAAAAGAACATGGGAAATATAGTTCTGGTTCTGACACTTACAAACTGTATGATCAAGGGCAAAATATTCTCTCTGAGTCTCATTTTTCTTCTTTTTAAAGTACTACTACCTGATCTACAGGCAGTTGTTGTGAGAATCAAATGGTGCAGAGTTTAAGATGGCACCCCTATGATGAAACTGCTAATGCCATCCGTGGGAGAGAAGGTGAAGTGGGAATTGATTCTGGCAGGATACACACTGTGGGGGCGCCATAAAACTTCGCAGCATGTGCAGGGTGCTGAAACGCCCGGAATGTGCTGAGTTTGGGAGTTAATCTGATCCTGAGAATCAATTGTAATTGACTTAGGTCACACAGATTTTGCCACTTCTGCAGGAGCGGTTAATGGAAAGTCTTTGGGATGTTATGTAGTTTTGTAACATCTACAATATTAAGGAAAATATTTCTTTGCTCAATATTGTTAAACTCTTGGCACTCGCTTTCTAGAATAAGCCCCCTTCAGTCTTTCTTCCACATGGCTGGGGTAGCTTGGACTTATTTGTAGAAAAATATGTAATTTGACCTGCCTTGTCTCTTAGCCCCCTGCAATTTTGAATATGTGTCATTTATTAGCTTATCTCAGTTTTACAACAAACCTCAGACACAGAAGGTACAACAGGCAGTGTTTGATCCATTTCACTGAGGAAGAAAAGGAGGCACAGACACCTGCCAAATAACTTGGTGCTTATTTAGGCAAAGCAAACAGAGAAGTTGGGGTTTTACTTTCCACTATTCTCATAACATTGCTTTTTCTTGTCTGAACGCAGCACAGATCTGGACATTTTCATATTCAAAATTAAGTACAGGGTCATTTAAAAGCATCATTTAACTAACTCTGTTTG
This sequence comes from Daubentonia madagascariensis, assembly GCA_023783475.1. Lineage (NCBI taxonomy): Eukaryota > Metazoa > Chordata > Mammalia > Primates > Daubentoniidae > Daubentonia > Daubentonia madagascariensis. The sequence goes on from JAKFHU010000901.1 coordinate 12,181,459, forward strand.
CTGTACCTTCACTAATATTGCATTATGTCTCCCTTTCCCTGCAGTGAGGTTTACGTTCATTTTTATTTCCCAGAGTTTAAAATTTATTATAATTAGCTATCTATTCTTTCTACACAATTAAGGCAAGTGATAAAATGATAAGGTAAATCAAAGACAATACCTTTCTTTAAGGTCCTTCATGTAGTCATCCTTCTAAGTCATATTTTGAAATTCCCTAAATGACTCTTTCATTTCTTTAAGTTCTATTATGTCCTTCCTTATGTTGTCTAGTTCTTTAGTGACTTTTTCATTAATTTCCTGAATTTTTAAAAATTCTTTTGTCGGTTTCCAACTTTCTCTTCAATTCCATTCATCTTATTTGCCATCCATATTCTGAATTCCCTTCCTGTCATTTTGACAATTTCCTTGTAGTTCGAGTTCACTACTGTAGCGCCATTGTGATCCCTTGGGGACGTCAATCATGTTGCCAGGGTTCTTTTGCTGGTTTCTTCTCATCTGAAACCTCTTTTCTCAACTCAGGGCTAATAGGTTTACAGGGTGCCTGTTCCTTGCTGGCAACTCTCCTGCTTGATTAGAAGAAGGGGAGGTCCCCAGATGATGCTTTTTTGCCCCCTACTCTGGAATATTGTCATGGCAGAGGAGGGGCATGTGCACTAGAAGCCTGTAATGCAGCTGTTCTGATTTGTTCTGTTTGCCTGTGATTGTCTCTGCTCAAGGCTGCGCTCAGTGCTGTTTGTGCTGGGTGTTGGGTTGTTTACCAGATAGTTGTAGGATGTTTGAGTTGGTAGCTGTGTGAGACCTCCTTCGTTGAGGCTGGTGTTGTGGGGATTGCTCTACGCAGGGTCTCCCTGTAGAGGTGACAGTAGCAGCTGGGTGAGGCTATCTAGGCAGTTGTTGTGGGTTCCTGGGCTGTGGGCATTTGCTTGAACTAGGTCACTGTGTACTGGCGGCTCGAGGCTGGGGGGTCCCTGGTGGGACTTTAGACTTTGGTGCAGTTCCTCCATGCCTGCGTCAGTGGTGGAGGCTCTGGGGTGGGGTCTTGGGGGCCAGGTGTAGTGCTGGAGTCTTGGGGATGGTGTCTTGGGCCTGGTGGGATCTCTGGAGTCACAGAAGCAGAGCCTCGGGCTCTGGCGTGAAAACCTCAGAGCCAGGACTGGGGAGGAGCCTGAAGCAGGGCTGCTGAGCAGGGCCTCCAAGTCAGAAGCAGGGCCGTGTAGGCTGCCCATCTGATCCACCCAGGGAGGCGGGGTCAGGGCCAAGCAGGCAGGGGGCAGTTGGGGCATGGAGTTGGAGTTGGGGCTGAGACAGTGGCAGGCTGTTCCGCAGCCTCAGGGATTGTGTAGATGCTAAGTCATGTGGGTGAAGGTCAGTTCCAGTGGCCAAGGGACTGTGGAGTTCTCCCTGCCCCACCCAGGACCTGCCTAAGCAGTCACCCAAAGCCTCCCAGGTCAGAGCCTGCTGTGCCACAGTCAATTCCCATGCTCGGATCCCGTTGCACTGTAGGGGAGGCACACTTGGCTTCCAATCACAGTGTATGGTTCAGGGAAGCCTCCGGTTAGTCCAATTCCTCCCCATCTGGGTGCTGATCTGGCACTGTGCACCTGAGAACTTAGGATCGCTTTAGCTGCTGTCCGATCCCCACCGTGTCTGTTATCTGGTGCAGTGACCCTGCACAGAATCTAGGCAGGTCCCCGGTCCCACCAGGTAGAGGTCTGTGGCGGTGGAGGGAGCCATCTGACAACTCACACAGCAACTGCAGGGTGAGTGCGGAGCCCCAGGGCTCTATCCTCCTATTCTTCCCTGCACGTACTTTGATCTTATTATATATATATCGCCCTGTCACCATTTTCCCCCCCACTGGGTGTCCTGCATTGCTTCTCTGTGATTTCACAGTGTTGCTTCAGAGAAGAGCTATTGGTACGTAGGGAGCTGCCTGCACTTTTCACTTCTTTCCTTGGCAGTCGTGTGCTGGCAGCTGCTACTAGTCTGTCATTTTTTTCCATTTCTTGCAATCTATTAAAAACAATAATGTGTAGCAAGGATCTCCTTAACTCAGAAACATTCAGTTTTACCCTTTCTGAATATATTGGAACTGCAATTAAAAAGAAAATTTGGAAACCAGGGTAATATCATTGTAGAGTTCTAATCATTGCTTTTTCCCCAAAATCAATCTCAAGATTGATTCAGAGTATGTTGTTTCAACCACAAAAAATTCTGACTTCACAGTTTGAGACACAAAAACAAGTTTTGCAGGATAAACAAAAAGCAAAACAAAACCCCACACATTTTAATTTAATAAATAAAATTCTCTTGACAGAGTTTTGATTATCTGCAGAAGAAGGAGAAGCTGGCTGTATTATATCTCTGCAAAGGAGGAAATATTAAATCAACCAAAAATACCAAATGCAACTTATCTTTTTACGCCTGGTAATGGTAAGAATCAAGACAATGTGGGTGTGAGTGTGTATAAAGTTGGCTGTGTCAACAATCTTTATATTTGTTCACGGTTCTGTTAAAAAGCACTATTTTGCAAGATATCTCATTTGATCCTCCTGTTAACTAAGGAAAACCCAGTCAGTATAGTGGTGTGCAAATATAACATAAGATAATGGTATTGATGACAAGTGAAAGGAAAGGGAAGGGTATCTGGAAGATTTGTTTACCAACTAGTCCTAACCACATCCTTCGTGACAGTATCCCGTATTCAGTGAGCACCACTTCCTCCAGCTCTGGGTTGATGTGATTCAAATGTTGCTAACCAGGTAGCATGACCAAGGTTTAGCCAATGAGAACCTGCCAAGGGAATTTTTTTTATAGAATTATCAGAAATATACTCACCTTTTTGGATTTCAGCTACCAAGGACAAAGCAAGCTTTCTCTAACGTCATCTTGGTCACTATATAGATAGCCTGAGACTAAAGCTGTCACACAGGGCAGCTAAATGAGAGATGAGTCCTGCGTGTGTGGCCTTTGTCTGCTTATATGGACAATTTTTCATAATTAGAAAAAATGTCTTCTTTAGGTGAACGCCAAACTTGGCAAATAAACAGCACCTTTGTGCAAAGGAAAAGAGTCCTGTCCTCTGGGTAAATGCAGCTCATGCCAGAGTACATGATTTTGAGAGTGGAGTGAGGGCTGAGTGCAAATGTGCAGTGTACAAACTGAACAATCATATGCAGTGGAATAATCATATGCATATGAATAATCATATGCATTTCTTGCATTCCTGGATCCAGCCTTTCCTGCAGCCACTATGACCTTGGACTTTGCCATTACATTGGTCAATGATTTCCCTATCTGTTCAGCTGGAAATCACTGGCAATCAAATGAATCTTGCACTTAGTAAATGGAGGTGGAGTATTGCATGTGTCAGATCACAGAATGTGAAATTGGTTGAGTCAAGATGGGGCATAGAAGCAATATTTGTCAATCTCTCTCAAGCTGTAGCAGAGTAAATGGTTAAATTACAGTTTGTTAAGTCTTGGAACTCAGACAATAGTTTCTATTGAGGCTTAAGTTTTAGATTTTAGGTAAAATTGATTTGTGCTTTTAATTTTGTTTTGCTTTGTAATGTTTTGAAGCAAAGGTTGTGCCTTGTTTTCAAAATGAATTGGGAATGTCTTCAGTTGAAATGGAATCATCTCATACTTAAATATATAATCAAAATTACGGAGACAACTGTCTGGAACTAATATTTATTGAAATAATTCATTGGAAACAATTTATTCCTTCCCTAGTTTTTGCTCTACTCAGTTTCTCTCCCTGTTATTAAGTAAATTTTCCTGCCTTATATTTTTCTAAAGAATTTTCACCATTCCTGATGTTATGTATTTACACTTTCACTTCTTTCTTGATTAACCCTCTACAGACATTTCCTTATTTATTATAATTTTTAAAAGAACCAAGATCTTTAAAAAAATTTAACATATTTATGATATTTATATTTTAAAATATTTCATTGCTTTTTGATGTTATCAACATAATTTTTCTATTTTTCTCACATTGCTTTTGTAATTTTTCTACTTTCTTGAGTTGATTTTATTGTTTCTTTCATAATAATGAACATTTATTTAAGGCTGTGGGTTTTTTGCTGAATGCAGCTTTTGACGTATCATTTGAGTTTTGGTACCTTGTATTTGCAATATCGTTACTTTCTAAATAGTCTGCAATTGTAGTTTAGATACTCCCTTTGAACCAGAAGGAATTTAGGAGTATTCATTTGCTGGGAGTATTCGTGTGTGTGTGTGTGTGTGTGTGTGTGTGTGTATGTGCATTTACTTCAAAGTCAGTGAATTTGTTTTTGTTAAACTTTTGTTATCATAATTTAATAAATTATGCTCATGACAGATAAGCATCCCAAAATATAAAAAGAAGTTGGAAAACAGTCTGGTTACATAATCGTGGGGGATTTTACTGGCTTCAAGACGTTTTGAGAAGACGTGGATGCTTACTTTACTTCATTTCAAACTTATTCAAAAAAAGAAGCTTTTGCCAGGTTTTGTAGATGAATTAACCCACCAAAAATTTCCACATTTTTTCAATCTCCTCCTAATGTCCATCTTCAACTTCCATCTTATTATCCTAGATACCTAAAATCCACAATAAACAACTAGAGTTACTAATGAATAAAGACCCAGGGGAGAGTTCTGAGTTTAGTTAAAATTGAGGGCTTGATTTCCCTTTGTGATTGCCCATAACACCACCAATTAGATGGATTATTTCAATCATTTCAAACTTTTTTGAGCCCCCCCAAAATTAAATTCCATTTAGTTCCCCCCTAAATCCACCACTGAATCAAACTTGTATTAAGTTATAAGTACTTATATGTCAAATAAAAAATGAGTTGGTTAAGATGATTTTGTTTGGAAGTTGTCAACCTAACTAACAAACACAGGGAGGCTCTCCAAAAGTAAATGATGTTTATTCTGGAATAGACATTGCAATGGGAGCACATGTGCTGCAGAAACTATGTATGTATTCAGGGAGGTAAAAGATGACACAGGAAAAGTGGGAAGGCCTACATAATTGTTTGTGAGATAATTATCCTTGGCTACAAGGATCAGTAACAAGGGTGGCACCAGTCTGAAGTTCGATAGACAGTTGCTGCACAGATGTCCTTGCAGAAGTTCTTTTTTTTTTTGTATTGTAAAGTTTCGATGGCCTTTGTGCAAAGTTGTGGCTTTCACAGAGTCTTTTGTGATAGTTCCTGTTATTCAGCATTTATGCATGAGAACTCTCTTTTCCTGACCTTCCCTGGCTCTGTTTGTGAGGGTTTTAAAAACAAGTGCCTCCATTTTGATTCTGACAATTTTCACAAAGTTTTTTAAAAAATGTTTTGAATAAGAAAAATGTATTATTTCCTAAGTGCAAAAATATGACTGATCTAGGGGTTAAGTTTGTGGTTCAAAATACTCAAAGACCTAGATTTTTCTCATCTTCCTGCTGTACTTAATTTTAACAGGTCATCCACACCCTCTTCCCCACATTGTGTGTGCAGGATTGTTCTAGCAGCTCCAGGTGCATCATATTTTATAAATATTATTCAAGGGGCAGAAAAACCTACTTTCCTACTTCTAGGAAAGAAAAACTTTCCTAGAATGTCCCAAAGGTCCCTAGCAGATTTCCCATCAAGTCTCTTTGTCCAGAATTGTGTGACATATCCTTTCCTAACACAGTCAGACTCAAAGGGAACAGGTAGCATTTATTGTCTTAGGATAATCAGGATTTCTTTCCTTAGGTAAGGGGAGGAACATGGCCTCCCCTGAACACCTGGCTAGTTGATGCCCTCACAAAATCAAGGGTGTATTATCAAGGAAGGAGGAGATTGTTTAAGCAGCCAATAGTGTCAGCCACAGGGAACACTGATTTCCCATCAGGAGGTCTAGAATGAACAATAGATAAGGAATAGACAGTATTCTAAGGCTGGGGTGACTCAGAAAATGAAGATTTCTCAAAAGAAAAACAGGGAGATGGAATAGGTGTTAAAATCCCCTACTATTCAGTAAAGTTAGTGTCATTTACAAACAAGATAACGTATAGTTGGGCTTTGACTTGACCCAATTTGAGCATTTTTGTCTTTAATGGGGGAATCAAACCAAGTTAGAGTTATCGTAATCACTGATACATTTGTTTTTTTTTTTAAATTTTATTTTTGTTCTGCTTTTGGAACAAGTTTTCTGTATTTTTCTGGACTTCCAGGTTTTTTTTCTTTTGCTTTTATCTTGTTACTGCCTTTATGTTTTACAAAAGCGCTCCTTATCTCTCCAAATGTCAAAATCAAAAGAGAAATACTAACATATGAGAAGTTTAACACAATTTTACTTAATCTATCTCTACCAAATGTATTAGTCTTTTGGGAGAATTTTTTGATCAAAAAGTTTTTTATAACTTTGTTTTCTTTTTTTTTGATATGACAGCTTTATTGAGAAGAGCTCACCCTTTTAAAGTGAACGATTAGGTTTTTGGTATATTCACAAAGTTGGGCACTGATTACTGCTATCCAATGACAGAACATTTTTATCACCCCCATATAAACCTCACACCCATTAGTGTCCCTCCCTATTCGCCCCTCTCCCCAGCCCCTGACAACCACTAATATACTTTCTGTCTCTATAGATTTGCCTATTCTGGACATTTCATATAAATGGAATCATACAATATGTGGCCTTTTGTGACTTCTTTTACTTAGCATAGTGTTATCAAGGTTCATTCATATCAGAACATTATTCTTCTGTATGGCTGAATAATATTCTATTTTCTAGATGTATACATTTTGTTTATCCATTCTTCAGTTGATGGACATGTGGGTTATCTCCACTTTTTGGCTCCTATGAATAATGCTGCTATGAACATAGGTGTACAAGTTTTTGTGTAGACATATGTGTTCATTTCTCTTACGTATATACTTAGGAGTGGAATATCTGGATGATATGGTAACTTTATGTTTAACATTTTGAGCAAATGCTAAACTGATTTCCAAAGCAGCTGGACTATTTTGCATTCCCAGCAGCAATGTGTGAGGTTTCCAATTTCTCTACATTCTCACCAAAACTTGTTATTATCTCTTTTTGATTATAGCCATCCTAGTGGGCATGGGCATCTCATTGTGGTTTTGATTAGTACTTCCCTAAGTACCTTTTCATGTGTTTATTGGCCATTTGTGTATCTTTTTTAAAGAAATGTCTATTCAATCCTTTGCCCATTTTTTAAATTGTATTATCTTTTTATTGTTGAATTGTAATAGTTCTTTATATAGTCTTTATATGAAACCCATATCAGATATATGTTTTGCCAATATTTTCTCTTACTCTGTGGGTTGTCTTTTCACTTTCTTGACAATATCCTTTCCAGTCCAAAGTTTTTAATTTTGATTAAGTCCAATTTATCTATTTTTTCTTTGATTGCTGTGCATTTAGTGTCATATCTAAGAAATCATTGTCTAATTCAAGATTATGAAGATTTATACCTATGCTTTTCTCTGAGAGTTTTATAATGTTACTTCTTGCATTTAGGCAGTGATGTGTATTAAAGTGCTTTCATCATTCTGGATGTAAATGTTTACTTAATTCACTTGTTTTCGGTATTGTTCTCCTACCCTTAACTGCCCAAATTTCTCTAGTTTGAAGACTGCTTGTTTTTACTATCTTTAGAAAATAAACCTTCCCTTTTCTGCCAGGACTGGAGAGGGGAAGACACGCAGTTGCAAGTCTTTATGTTTTATGACAGGTTCCGTGGAGATTGGGCATTAACAGCTTCTTAAACAAACTGGTTAATGCACTTCTTAGTAGCCCAACCTCCACCTCTACTTAAGAGGCACCAGGTGCCATTGATACCTATTACCAGCTGTTAATTAACTTCCATGGTATGAATTGGGCTGTTTCTGTGCTTTCCCTACAGCGTCTTCCGGGCTTAGCACTCTAGGGTCTGGTAAGTAAGTTGTTTCTTGTCTAGTCACATTTCAGTGTTAAAACTTGTACTGCCATTTTATTCTTTTTTCATATTTTCCTTTTGGTCTTTAGTCTTAATAACATCTATCCTGTAGTTTCAGTAAATATCCAGAAAGGAGCAAAAGTAAATGCCTGTTTCTGCTCTGCCATCTTTATCCAAAAGTCTGAAGAAGTTTTGTTTTTTAAATCAAGTGATCTCTTTTATAAAGCAAATTTGAGTTATGCTGTGTGAGTTTTCCTCTAGTTCTATCTGCCCAATAGTTGGTGTCAGTTCCTCTCACATTCTGTCTTTATGTTTTATGACAGGTTCGGTTTCCAAAGTTGTGGTGAATCTTCTTTAAAAATTGTCCTTACAGGTGTTCTAGTGATAGGTTGAGAGGGGCTGAATTTGAATCAGAGAACATTTTGAACTAGAAACCATTAATTTTGTTTAGAAGACCATGTGGCTTGATTGGGTGCAAAACTAAAATTGGGAATGCTGGCCTTAGATACTATATTACTTAAGAGAAAAGGGCTTTTACTACATTTTAAAAAAATGACTTTTCTCACTGTGTGAGGCCTATTGTAGCACATCCAGGTCATTACATCACAGGTGTTCAATGAGCATGCTTAGGCACCTACTATTCTGAGAGCTGTTCTTACAGCAGAACTCACCAAAAGAGAAGTCTGTAGACACTGTATCATGCTCACTCCTAGGTAATATCACGCAATTCCATGACCCTAAAATACTATCAGGTGGTCCAAAACTTATAACTCCATCTCTGACCTCTTCTTTAAGTTTAGTCTTATATTTCCAACTACCACTTGGATGCCTCCTGAGCATCTCAAAAAAGGTCTTAATTCTATCCCCTTCCCTGTTTGTTCCCAGGTTTTTTCTGGGTTGGTAAATGACTGTACCATTTACCCCATCACTCATGCCCAAATCCTAAGAGTAGTTTTTTTAGGGTTGCCAACTATCTTAGTTTGCCTGAGATTGGAAGGCTTTCCCTGATGCGAGACTTCTAGTGCTAAAACCAGCAAAGTCTAAGGTAATCTGGCATAAGTCAAATACCCTAAATTACTGGTTCCTCCATTCTCCCCTTCATATCCACATCTAAGTTATTAAATATGTTTTGAATAAACAAATGATGGTTCCCTGACAATATGATATCTTAGACAATAACAGTAAGTGGCCAATTTAAACTAGTGGTAAACCACAGTCTGCTATTTGTCTCTTTTGTAAACACAAAGCCAAAAGTGGAGATGTTGGGAAGAACTGAATCTTCACGTCGAGACATAGCAATCAGCTACTGTATCGGGGGAGAGTTGTGAATTTGAAATCACTTATATTGTCTCACTCCCTCAAAATTACTTGAAATTTTGTTCCGTGCAACAGTTTCCAATTCAACAGAGTTGTTTGTCTGGAAGAGATTCCCCAACATGCTCTGTATGTGTTATTGGAGCTAAAATTGAGAGGGTTAGCCTTTCTTCATGTGGTTAAGTAACAGCAAATAACACCAGCAAATATATATCTTTTCTTTTTAGGTTAAGTCTTTTGTTTTCTTTTTTTGATTTTTTTCAATTTTGTTTATTCTTTATTTTATTCTTTCTATTTAAAAATATTAAGGAAGTACAAGTGTGTTTGTTACATGGATATCTTGTATACTGCTTAAGTTGGGGCTTTTGGTGTGCCCATCACCAAAATAGTGTTCATTGTACCCAATAGGTAAGTTTTTATCCCACACCCACCCTCCACCCTTCTTGGTTTCTCATGTCCTTTATATTGCTTTGTGCTCATGTGTACCCATCTATTAGCTCCAACTTGGTAGTGGGTACATGTGGTATTTGGTTTTCCATTGCTGAGATACTTCACTTAGGACGATAGTCTCCAGGTCCATCCAAGTTGCTGCAAATAACATTATTTCATTCCTTTTTATGGCTGAGTAGTACTCCATGGTGTATGTATACACACACTACAATTTCTTTATCCACTTATGAACTGAAGGGCACTTAGGTTGATTCCACATCTTTGCACTTGTGAATTATGCTATGATAAACATTCAAGTGCAGGTGTCTTTTTGATGAAATGACTTCATTTCCTTTGAGTAGATACCCAGCAGTGGGATTGCTGGATCGAATGATAAGTCCACATTTATTTCTTTGAGGAATCTCCATACTGTTTTCTATAGAAGTTGTACTAATTTGCAGTCCCACCAACAGTATATAAGCATTCCTTTCTCTCTGCATCCACGCCAGCATCTATTGTTTTTTGACTTTTTAGTAATGGTCATTCTGATAGGGGTAAGGTGGTATCTCATTGTAGTTTTAATTTAATTTAATTCCCTGACTGTGCCAGGGAGAAGCATGCTGGTCCTGAGTTGCCCATAGAGTGCTCAAGTAGGCTTAATGTCTCTCCGCCTTGAGGTATGTCCTACTTTGCTGGAGCAGCCAGGTGAGCAGCACTGGGGAGTCCTGGCAGGCAGGGAGCTCATAGCCCTAGGACCCTTTGGTCTGCTGCAGGTCTTTAAGGGAAAGGTGTAAGCTCAACTTCCTGTGGAAGCCTGGGTGTGGTGGGTGCAATAACAGAAGGGAAGCAGCTGCTCCTGAGAGCCCCGGCTCAGTCATCCCTGGGGGGACCTGTACCACTCAGCAGCAGTGGGATGGGGAGGGAAAGGGTCTGAATGGAGGAGAGGTGGCACTCTGGTTCTCTTTGTCCCTCTGCCTGGAAGGTAGCCTGCTCAGAATGTCCAAGCTCTGGGGTCACACAATTCTCCCAGGACCCACTGGCCCCCTGTGGCCACTGCAGTCTGGGCAGGAGTTGGGAAATATTTGTGTGGAGACCAGTGACAAGAAAACTGAAGGGCTGAAGCTCCCTGGGGAGGACAAATGCACACAGTGGGTAGAAAAGCAGCATGGTGCCCGCCATCTTGGCTCTGGTGCGTGGTGACTGGGAGCGACCCGAGGGGGCTGGCAGCCTGGTGCTTTGTTTTCAAGAAGCTCTCAGTTTACTGAGAGCGGCTTTGGGGCTGTGAGCATAGAGTTGTCCAGCAGCTTGGGAGCCTGCTGACTGCCAGAGGTGTGAGAGAAGGAGAAACAAAACCCCCACCTACCCTTTCCACTGGACTCCAAGTTTCTTGGGGGTTGATCTCTGATGAAATCTTGCTCCTTCTTGTCCTGCTTCACAACTTCTTCCTGTGGAATCTCCAGTAGGTTCTGGCACTTTTCCCTCACAATTACACCTGAGCTATGTTTTTTTCCTCTAAACCTTTTCCTTCTTTCTGAGACATTCTGGCAACTGATGTCTCCCATCAGCCATCTTGCCTCCATGACCAAATCTTTTGTTTTCTAGTGATGGAAATTCAGCTCCAACTGGTTAAAGCCCAGAAGGGAATTATTGGTAAAAATTTGTGTATTAAATAGTAATTAACTTCTGAGTGACAGATTCTTTTTTAGACACTGAGGATAAAACAATGAATAAAATAGTATATCTTATCTGTTGGGAGGATCAATATGATTCAGAACAAATGCATAAGCAGATATGTAGTATGATGAAAAAGTCAACATAATAGAGAGCAAAGGAGTAAATTAGTAATATAAAGAGAGGTAGAAGTGAGTGAAGGGAGTTTCTGTTTTAGATAGCGTCAAAAAAGCCTCTCTGCACACGGTGGCTCATGCCTGTAATCCTAGCACTCTGGGAGGCCGAGGCAGGAGGGTTGTTTGAGCCCAGGAGTTTGAGGTTGCAGTGAGCTAGGATGACGCCACTGCACTCTACCCGGGGCAACAGAGTGAGACTCTGTCTCAAAAAAAAAAAAAAAAAAGCCTCTCTGCAAAAGAAAAGCAATCATTGAGCAGAAACTTGAATGAAGTGAGAAAGTGAACAATGCAAAGGTCTCAGGCAGGAACATTCTGAGCAGAGGGAAGAATGTGAGCAAAGGCCTACTTGGAAAAGAGCAGGTTGGTTAAAGCGAGTAGGGGGAAGAAACAGAGTATGAGGCCAGGGAGAAAATGGAAGTTAAATCACTGCATGCCTTTAGACTGTAAAAAGGACTTTGGATGTATTGTATGTGTGATGGGAAGTCAACAGGGAATTCTGACTCCTCTGGTTGCTGTGACAATAGAATAGACAAGAGGAAGGCAAGAGTGGAAGAAGGACATCCTGTTGGAGACCCTCCTGTTTATCCAGATGAGGGATGAGGTTGGCTGGGACTAGGGTGGCAGAGGTGAAGGTGAAGAGAGGTAGTCAGAGTCCAACTCTAACCAAATGTGATCCAAAAGAATATGTTGATGAGTTGGGTGTGGTAAGAGAGAAAGGAGTCAAATATAGATCCAATTTTGGCCTGAGGATCTTAGAATGAACGAAGCTGCCATTTGCCTCATAGGAGGAGACTGGTGTATGAGGGGGGCCTATCTTGGCAAGAGAAGAATTTCCGTTTTGGACATGCTGAGTTGAGGATTCCAATCAGATGTGCAAATGGTAATGCTGAGCTAAACAAATCTGGAATTCCTGGGAAACATTGGGGCCAGAGACATAATTTTGGAGATGTCAGATGGTACTTATGGCCATGAGATTGGGTGAGATAACCTAGCAAGTGAAAATAGGGACAGGATGTGAGAATGGAGACTTGGGGGGCGTTAATCAGGCGGTATCTGCAAAGCACTAAGAGCAAGAGTTATTTAGTGAGTATTAATAGTATGTTATCTAAGTGTTTGTTAAAGCATAAATTAAAAAAATAACCTCAACGTTTAAAGATCTGGTAATAGAGACTGAGAATGAGCAGCCAACAAGGCAGAAAAAAAGAACCAGGGAAGCGTAGCTTCATTGAAGCCAAAAGAAAAAAGTGATTCAGGCGGGAGGATGTGACTGACTTTTGTTAAAAGCTGCTGAGAGGTTAAGAGGAGGCCAAAAAAAAAAAAAATCCTTTGGTACAATCAAATTGAATAGACAAAGAGGGAGAGGAAAGTAGAGGCATTATGCTTTAGGTTGAAGAAAAGAGCAGCACATGTTTTGGGCCAAGGGATGGAAGGCTGGGAGTCAGGGAGGTCGGCTGGGAAAACAGGTTCCTGAGCCCTGGAAGGCTATGCCTTGGAGGTGGGGCTGGCAGCCAGCATGGGTGCCTGGAAGAGCCACACCTTAAGGACAGTTGCCTCAGGAGCCTGAGCAAGGGACTGTCCGTGAAGGAAGTGGGGCCATCTGCAAAGCTGCTCAGCTTCAAATGGGCAACAGTGACTTTGGCAGCTAGCTGGGCCAATGAGATTCTGTTCTAGATCCAACAGTGCTGGACAGATGGTAACACCTGATGCCAATGGTGCATCTTGGGACTGCAACAATAGCTGCCACTGCAGTTGTGGACTGAGGAACCGCTTTTGAAGAAGTGGGTTTATGCTGGGGAGTCCTAGATGATGTCAGGCAGGCTGAGAGTTGAGCAGGATTTAATTTAATTTTTACCAAATAAAGACATACACATTATTGACACCTTAAGTGTATGGTGAAGCAATTTGCATCTAGTAGACTGACATCTCTGCTTCTATAATTGCATACTCTCCTGAGAGCTCCAACATTGCTTCTATATGTCTGGGGATGAGCAATATATTTACTCTTATCGGTGTTGGGATGACCTCAGTTTCAGGGGCTGCCTTCTCTTTAAGGTGACCAAGAAAGATCAAGAGTGAGCATGCAACTGGCAGGTCTCTCAGTTATAGATGTGCATGATACAGATCTACCTCTAATGATTCTGTTTCCTGTCAATATAAACTTTCTACAGCATTGTGGAAACAATGTTTGCAAGCTGTCCCCTACAATTTACTTTCTCTGGGTGAGTACTCATGTGCACTGAACATGCCAGTCCCCCCTGAAAGTACGGGGGGTATCTTCATTACTAGGGGAAAATGTGTATCAGAGGATTGTATAGTTATGTCACCTTGAATAGCCCCAGGATTTAATCATGAAATTCTCCTAAAGTCTGGCAGCATAGAATTTCTGATCTTCCAATTGCTGGGAATGGCAGCTAAATATTTGACAACATCACAATAGTCATTCAGCTGAGCATTTCAAATGGAGTTATAAAATGTTGCATGGAAAAAACTACATTTTAAGCTTTTGGTTAATTTGTACTATATGTATAATGTACATATGCATATATATAATATTAATGTAATTACTTTATATTCATTTTAGGTGTTCTGGTGCTTGCTTTTTATTTTGGTGCCTAGAAGAAGAAAGTGTTTTAACAGCAGTGATTAAGTTCTTAATGGCAGCTTTGATCACACCTATTGAGTACCAACCTATTGTACTGCGGTACTTGGTGGCTGTTAGGGTAGGATGGCAGATGAAGGACTGAACATACAAATGGCTGGACCTAAGATATTACCCCAAATCAGTGGCCCAGCTGCAGCTGCTCTTGAACGACATGAGTGTCTTGAAGGATGAAAGGGGCATATCTAGATCAGAGAAAGTCAGTAGGTGCACATCTGTCTGGCAAGAGCACATCAGGGGCAAGTGGAGAACTGGAGCAGTCCATAGGAACAGAGCCCAGAGCTTCAAACAATCTTTGAGTGGCCAGCTGGAGCTTAAAGGACAGGGGTCAATACAGATGACTGAGGAAGCAGCGTCAGGAATCCAGGTAAAGAGACCAGACATTTGTTCAGGGAACCAGCAGCAGACAAGGTCTTCTTTCTGAACAATTTAGTATTAACTAGGGGGCTTTTCTATTTTCCTTCTTAGTGCAGGAAACAGTCATCCTGTGCATCAACGCTTGGTACAACAGACACTGGCTTTGCTCACAAAGCTTATAGTCTGTTGGGTGAGGCCCACCTGAAATAAATACTTGATGTCAAGTGATGAGGGTACATCAAGAGCAAATTCCAGACTAGAAAGGGAAGCGAGAGGGAGAAAACGAAAGGCCACTACTGTCCTATAGTTTTGGCCATATCTGAGGCACAATTTTGGACTTTTCTCCCTGCCCCTGCATCCTCGAATACTCCTAGCTGACGTCACTCCAACCCCGTAAGCTCAGTCCCACTCCAGTCCCCCTGCAGGTGGCAAAAGTTGATGGAGCCAGTCACTCGCTTGGCCCTGCCTTGTCACTTATCCTGCTGTGCTGGTGACCATGTAATTCTATAGGGACAGGGCTCTAGCCTCTGTCTTTTGTGCCATCTCTCCCCTTTTCCTAGTTCTTCAGTAGCTGGGTTATGACTTATTCCCAGCAAAGGCTTCCCTGCCTTGAATGTCTATTCCTTAGAGACAAGACTTCCCTGTCCCTAGGTTAGAGTCTAGAAAGAGGCCACCAGCACCTGCTGCATATTCTTCCTCATGCTAACCACAAACCCGCCTGAAAATGGGCCCTGAAACTGGGTGTGTTTCATCTCACGTTCCTTTCCAGCTCCGGTGGACGCCCTCCATTGTTAGGTTGGTGGTCGTTCTACAAACCCTTCTCCCCTGCTTCTCTCTTCAGACGCGTTTCTAGGCCTTGGAATATATTTTTTTCTTGTATCTCAAATTTTAGTCTTTAGCATAACGTTCATGTCAGTCTTTAGCCAGATCTACACATTTCCTCCGGCACACCCTCTTCTGGTGTACTGTAGACTATCTGCCTAGCTCCCTGAGCTCTAGTTCTGGGAGTGGTACTTACCACAAATCATTCATGAAAGAAATGCAAATGTATGAGTAGATTTTTGGCTTGTCATAGTCAGTTGTACAATTCCTCAGGGAAGAACATTGTCTCTTCCCTTTGGACAGGATGACTAACATTTGTTTATTTTGTTTTATTTCAAGCATCTCCAGGGGTGATAAGATTTAGAAAATATTCTGTAACAGCATAGTCTTCAGAAATAAAGAAGTTACTGTATTTCCTTGATCAAATCTGATTCCTAATTTAATTCTCACATTTTAGCTTTGCTAGTTTAAAATGTGTAAATATTGGAAAAATAAGGGAAGAAACCATAGATGTTGTATAAGAAGGGTAAAGGTTCTTTGTTTCCCTATGATTTTTTTTTTTTTGTCTTGGACTAAAGGGCTAAACTTCTAAGATTTTACTTTAGGAAGAGATTCATTGGTTTCCTCAGCATCCATTTTGATGACCATCACTACCATAAATAAATATCCAGGACTTGTTTGTTAGAGGGAATAGGTTTTCTTAGACAGTATATCTGAATATGAAGGATAATAATCAGGTTATTGTCTAGAAAGTAATCTTTCTTTTCTTTAACTGCTGGATTTTGGAATCATATTTAATATTAAGGGGAAATTACTGCAGTGTTCAATGAAATATATTTAAAATCAAATCAGGACTTTGAAATATTAAAAATAAACAAACATAACAATGTCCTTCAAGGATACACTCTGAATACAGGCATGTTCAATATTATAAAATCAACTTTGCAAATAACATGAGTGCCTTGAATAGACTTGTCAGACTGTGATGGGTAGGAAGCCATGCTTAGAAGGGCTGAGACAGAGGGAAATTGAGGAACTTGTATCATGGAAATATTCCATAGGCAATTTGGATTTATGGACCGAAGATGGGCGCAAGGGTCAAAACTGAAGGTTGTGGAATGACAGGTTATTCTCTGAAAACAACCTCAGTGTAGACCAGGACCCTCATTTGAAAAAAATGAGACCCAGTTGGGGAGGTAAGCTTTATATACATGATATGTACCACATTCCATTACTGTAAATAGTAACATAATAGAACATGAAATGACTGTTAGTCAGTTCAGCCAAGGCATTTGTTGAGACCTACTTTGTGTCATGCAGTGTGGTAGGAGACAAGGATACTAAGATGGATGGCACAGTACCTGCACTGGTATACAGAACAGAATATTTGCAGAAGTAAGCTATGATGGTGGTTGAAAGCACGGTCTCTGAAGCAGAGCTGCCTGGGTTCAACTTCTGTTTCTAGCACTTAACCCTCATAGAATTCTTACTTAAGGAATTGTGTGTAAAGCATTTGGAACAATGCACAACACTTAGTGAGCAATAGGGTTCCCTATTATGATCACTGTATGATTTTATTGTAGAATAGTGATGCCCAAAGTGGATTTTGTACTGAGCTTATACAAAGCAACATATTGGGGTATATGTTGAATGAAGAAAATGTTACAACTTCTATTTTGATTTTTAACCTCAAAATTAAAAATTAATCTTCATGAATCTTAGCATGTAAGTTGAACAGAAAGTATGTCACAAGAGTATAAGGGAGGTTCCAAGAAGGCTGGAGGTGTGTCCTTACACATTTGTTTGCTTCCAGTGTATTGAAATATATTGCATTTGATGTATGCTTGGATAAATGAGTTGAGATTTAGTTTTGAAATTTCTTTTGTTTTATAAATTTTTACATTGATATTTCAAACCGGAAGAAGAGCTGCAGTGAAGAGTTTCCTGTGTACCTTTTACCAATTGTTTACATTTTTCCCAATTTGCTTTATCACTCTGTGTATATATGATGCATCCATTTTTTCCTCAATCATTTGAAATAAGTTGGAAACATTGTGTCCCATTATCCCTAAGTATCTCATCGTGTATTACAAATGAACAAGGACATTCTCTTAAATGACTGCATTACAATGTTCAAAATCAGGAAAATTGAGCATTGTTATTTGATGGTTTTGATGCATGCAAGTCAGTTATTTTGTGGAATAACTCTCAATTTGGACTTGTCTGTTCCCTTGTGATTGGATTCAGGTATGCATTTTGAACAAGGATACCACAGAAATGATAATATGAATGTCTCAGTACATCATCTAGAGGCACTGGATGTTGATTTGTTCTATTACTGGTGATGTTAAATTTGATCTCTTGGTTAAGGTGATATCTATTTAGTTTCTCCACATAGAGTTACTTTTTTCCTCTTTGTGATTAAATAAGTAATTTTGGGGAAGATCACTTACTGAGTAGCAGAGGTAAAAAGTCACAAGCCAATGGGGAAATATTCTTTCTTCTTACTATGGCAAGAATGGCTGATTTAATCCAAAGAAGATAAACTAAAGTCATTTATCACTGAATAATGGGTGAAACATTAGAAAACACTGATGGTTTGAAGAGACAAGAATTGAAATATATTAATAGAATATGGGAGGTGTGCTATATAGTTGAAGGAAAGTACATATTTTTAACAAATTTCAGTGTTTATGATATTTGCTAGATTAGGTTTAAATATTGAAATAGATCAGTCCTAGGTTTAAATATTGAAATAGATCAAGGACTGATTTGTGATTCCGTAAAGAAAAGATATTCTGAAGAAGACATTCTCAGCAATAAGTGACTTATTAAATTAAACATAATTTCATTAGAAAACCAAGTGCAATCACTGATGGAACATCTGCTTTGATTGGAATAAACACAGCATTTTAAGTTCTAGGTTAGGTTTACAGAGGACTCCATGTGTGAAAGTTATTAACTGAACAACTTATAGGTAAAACATTTTATTAATAGTAAACAAGTTGAAGCTTGAGGTGAACAAAGTCGTAGGATGCCATCAAGTTAATTTTAGATATCAAGTCCTTTAAGTTATAGTTGTTTATAATACTGTGTAATGAGATGTATGGTTACCATGAAAATCTTTTATATCACACAATGATTCATGGGTTACCTTATGGCAAAATACTCAGACTTATCCTATTTATAAATACTATCCATGTATGTATATTTTTAGGAAGATGTGTGTTCTAGATTGGCTGACACTTTCTCTGGTGACAAATGGTTGTTTCAGTGTTATTGAATAAAATAAAAATTAAAATGAAAAATCCTTCTGTTCAATAAGGTGATTTTTTTTTAAACAATACGAAAGTAATACCCAACAAAACAAAACCCCAAAATCCAAAGAACAAAAACTAAAAAAAGCAAAAGCACCACCACTACCAACCCATGGATTAGAGTTGAAAATGGCCATTTCAAAACATCATATGTCCCCTATAAATATATATAACTATTATGTATCCATAATAATTAAAAATATGTTTTTATTATTTTGTTATTTTCCCCCTAAATTTTTCATAATTAAACATCGTATATTATTAAACACAAGTCTAATACATGATCTAGTTGATCGTTTTAGGGTTTCTTGAGCACATTTGTCTAAGTTTAGAAAAATGTAGAATTTCACATTAATTGTACATCAGAGCTTCCCATCAGCCAGTTGTAAGAGCAATGGATTGACATCAGAAGAAATATAAATCTATTAACTGAATAGTTCATGGATAGCACTTGGGGGTGGGAATATTATGATTTACTAAATATGGCCAATGAAGCATTTCTTCCATTTATAGTTATGTAATTTTGAGGTATCATTTTTAGCTATGGAGCCATTGAAACGGGTATTGAAATAAACTGATGTTACACCCAGACCCTTAAGTCACTGTGTTAGAGTATTTAACTGAGACCTTAAAAACAATGAAACAGTCAATCACATTGCTTTCTTTCCCTCTGCAGTAAGATGGTTGGATTCTTTATAATATTAAAAATTGTATATTTCATAAGAACCTATCCTTTCAATGTATTTTTTGGATGTTTTCTAAGTAAATATATTAAAACAGTTAGGTGTACATGACTTAATTTTGTGTTAAACATTTTTTATTGACATGGGTTCACCTTCAGGTTGGAGGCCAGGTATCTAGAGCAGGGAGAATCAACTTAGGTGTGATTGTCAGGGGACATTTCACAGAAGGATGTAACAATACAAAATGGAGTAAGAGTTAGAAGGCAGCCCCTTCCCATCAGGGTAAGCGCAATCGCAAATAGATCAGATTTCCAAGAGTAAACAGAGTGGATCAACCGCATGCTCAGTTCTGTCCTATGACATTGGACCATGGAAAGCCCTGCCCTTAAGGAACTGGAGTCTCAATAATTATTTGTTGAACGCCTTCCATTGGCTTTTATAATAATTTCTCATGGGCACTGGGATGGATACAAGGCAGCTAGGGCACTTGCTGTCATGGAACTTGCTATGTAAGGAGATAAGATAAAAAACAATTGGCAGATGAAGTCAGAGAAAAAGCAGATTTTTACCCACTAGAAAGCTTGTGGCAGTTCCAACCTTACTTCCTGCCACTCTCAATCTGGTTCCAGGTCCTTTACCATCCAGAGCTTTCTACCCTGTTATCCTGGCCTGGAATGCTCTTCGGACATCTGGCTCCTTCTCATCCTTAAGTCTTAACTCAGTGACCCCTCTTCAGAGAGGTCTCTGACCATCACTGTAAGGAACAATCCATCTACTGAAATCCATTTTCTATTTTAAATGGTTCCTTCCATAGCAATTTTTGTATTTCATTATTGCATATTAATATGTTTTTCCTGTTTGTTCTTTCTCCTTCCCCTACCCTAAACTAGAATGTAAGATTAAAGCACTTTTTTTTCCTCACTATTTTATACTTGGGTATACCTAAGCATAAACACAGCAATTATGTACTCAAAAGTAGTAAGACTCAGAATTGGATCTTGGAGGATGGTAGAATCTAGATGAAATAATGAAGTAGAGGCATCTGAGGGTAAGAAAACATTGGCCTTAGCACAAATGTGGAGGTAGAATAATATAAGTCATGTTTAGAACATATAAGACCAATTCAGCTTGAGTGGAAGACTTGGGAAATGTAACAATGGCTGGGCAAGACATTAAATAGGAAATTCCAGCCAGGGTGTGGAAGGTTTTGAATGCCAGCCTAAGTATTAATAAGTATATCACTAGTCAATTTTGACTTTACCTTATATGTGGTCAACCAGGAGTCACTAAACTTTGAGGGAAATTGTAATTTAGAAAGCTTAACCTGGCATGTCCCCTGGCAGTAAGTAACTGAACACATTATACCTCCCTGTTGGTTAAGGGTTCTGTAGACATTTCTGTGCAGACAATGCTGGAAAAAGCATTGGCCAGATTCATGTGGTAGTGGGGAAGAGAAATGACTACTTCCAGGTAGAACTCCATTTTCACTGCATACTCAAATCTCCCTGGATAAAGAGGAGGGGGATGACATACTTTGAAATCCAGGATGTGGGTCCCTATTTCTTTACATCTAAATGTAGCCTACTTTAAAAGGCTTTGCAGAAGGCTTGGACTCTAGACCACTAAGTCATAGACTAACCACTAGTCTCTTTAAAAACTCAGCCTCTGCCGCTTATTTGGGATGACTGGCAAAGTAGAGTAACTTTCTCTGCCTCACGTTCTGAGACTGTACGATGGACGGAAGAATGTCCTCCTTGTGAGGAAGAGAGAGAATGTATTTTGGCACTGGCACATTCTTACACAACACACTCTATCCCAATATCTAAGCTCTATCTCACCCCAGAGGCAGTTAAATAAGGGATAGGAATGTCCCTGCTTGGTAATTATACTGCCTACGTAGGACACCTATTACACAGTTATCTACAATTACGATAGTACTATCAACACTTGCAAGGCTTTTGGTGAGTCTTTTCGTATCATTTGCATATCTCTGAACTTGTTAAAAGCTAGGAGTGCTTTCCTAGGATCAGGGTATCTGGCTATCAAAGTGTTTATATGCAATTTTAAGCTGGAATTCTGTATTTTTTTCTATAACCTTCTGGTTCCAAACTTAGCATTCTCCAAATTATTTGTGGAAAATGGATAATGGTCATCTGTAAATTTTTTTTTTTTACTATAGCTTTTTAAGATCTTTAACTGAGGCAGTGTTAACTCTAGATGGTCTGCTTTCTGGGTCCAGCCCTGGAGACAAATGGTAGGTGGCCCTGAATATGTCGCTTGGATACTTTGGGCCTTACATTCCTCACCTGTCAGTTGGAGGGATTGGATCGGATAATTTCTAGGATGACTTTCCCTTGTGAGATCCTACTGTTTGAGGGGGACCTGTATCCTAAGTTCTTTGAAAATTGGTGCAATAAAAAGTCTTCTGTGTATCGTGGGAGGTGAAAACAGATGACCTCTGAGGTCTTTTCGATTTCCAAATTCTGTGATTAAATGGATTCTACAGATTCTCACAGATAATAGCTACTTAAAGACATTGACATCATCCACTTATCCATGTTAGCAAAACTATTCATTTCAGAGCTTATAAATATTTCAGAAAAGATGCCGGATTCCATCTCTCCATCCCTGCTTAGGTCATCCTTAGGTAATGGTCCCTTTAAGGTCTCCCTGACCTCAGTGCAAAGAAAGTTATCCGGGGGTGGTGGATACTGTCCTGCAAACTAACAGCTACAGAATCTTTATTCAAATGTTTTGTGGCTTTGTGTCCTTGGACAAATTGACTTAACCTGCTGAACTTCCATATCCTCATCTATTTTATGAAGTATAATACAAAATATGAAGTGTCATTTACCTGCTGAACGGTAGGAAGATATACCTGGATGGGGGGCAGTGGGTCGACTCAGAACACTAGTGCTTTCCCCATGTGGATGATAGTATCCAAAAGACCAGATTTGCCCCCCAAATTGTGTGCGAGTTGGTAAAAATGAGTTATGTTGTGAGCTTCACTGAAGTACTGACCATAGATAGGCTGGAATATGGGCATTAGTTATGACCTGGTGTGATATTTGTGGTCACCATTTTATTCTGTCCTTCAATGTTTGTCCTATTTTCCTCCTTAGTTTCCACCAAACAGTGATCACCTTCACTAGAAGGTAAGCAAGATCCTTGAGGGTATTTGTATAAATTTATTTTTCTATCACCATTACATTGCCTACCTCAGTACTGGTGGCACAGAGCTGCATCTTAATATATTAAATACATATACATGCTGAATTTAATTTTAATGATAAATGTGTAACAAAAATAAAATAAGCTATCATTTAAAGAGCATTTATTATATGCCAGTTATAGTGTTAAGTATTGTTAACATGCTATTTCTCACTCAAAACCTTGAGGTAGGTACTACTGCTGTCCATATCTTAAAAATGAGGAAACTAGGGCAGAGAGAAGTTAAGTGCCTTCTCCAAAGTTCAAAGATGCCAAGTGTGGATTGGACTAGGTAAGTAGTAGAGCCCTGTCCTCTTAACTACTACAATATAACTACTTCTGTGCAATTTGGTCCAAGCCAGATGATCTGAATACAGTAATAAGAAGCAAAAACATGTTATCTTGACTTGTATAGGTGATATTGGCAACTGTCCATACGGTTCTTTCCCACTAAACTCATATGTCTTCAAAATCATATTTAATAGAGAATCAGGGCATTCACAGCATATCTTGTGGAGCAGCCATGTCAGTTGAAACTCATTTGTCATCCCTGGACTGGGTGTAGCTTGTGGTGTACTTGACACAACTCCTTGTGCTCACAGCCATACCTTCTCTCCTGAGGACCATTGCTAGGTATCAATCTGATGGCTATTGGATGTCTTTTACTTGGATATCCAACAGACACAAATATGAAATTTATTTATTTGTTCTCTACCTGTGCTATGCCTGAACTTCTGTTTAAGGTCTCTGTTTCAGTTTATGAAAGCACCATTTATCCCACTGCTTTACAAAAAAAAAAAAAAAGAAAAAAAGTAAGTTGTGCTTCTTGCCTCTCCTTTAACCCCGGACAGCTGCTCAACCACTGCGTCCCAGTGACCTTACCTTCTAAAGTACTCTCGTGTTGGACCCTTGTTCCCCACTCCTTTGCCTACTGTGTTAGTTTGTCTTTTTCAGCCACCTAATGGGTCTTTTGCCTGCAGGATCTACTCCGTCTTATTCTTTCTCTCCTCTGTGCTTTGGATCATTCCACTCCTTGGTTAACACTCAGCATGTCCCTGTCACCCACAGGATGAAGTCCAAACTTCCCCATGTCTCTCACTGCCTCTCACCACTTTGCTTAAGCCTAATTCTGTACCTACTCCTCTAATCACTAGACTCCATTCACTTGCCATGCCAGCTATGGCAGGCGATATACAGTCTGAAATACAGCTGACCCTTGAACAACACAGGGGTTAGACCCCTGTGTAGTCAAAAATCCGTGTGTGACTGTTGACTCCCCAAAAACTTAACTACTAATAGCCAACTGTTGACTGGAAGCCTTACTGATAACATAAACAGTTGACTAACATATATTTTGTATGTTATGCGTATTATATACTATATTCTTGCAATAAAGTAAGCTAGAGAAAAGAAAAAGTTATTAAGAAAATCATAAGGAAGAAAAAATGATTTACTATTCATTAAGTGGAAGTGGATCATCATAAAGGTCTTCATTTTTGTCTTCACGTTGAGTAGGCTGAGGAGGAAAAGAAATTGGTCTTGTCTCAGGTGACAGAGGCAAAGGAGGTGGACGGGGAGGGTCAGGAACACTCAGTGTAACTTTTATTGAAAAAGTCTACATATAATGGACCCACACAGTTCAAACCCATGTTGAAGGG
Organism: Daubentonia madagascariensis; assembly: GCA_023783475.1. Lineage (NCBI taxonomy): Eukaryota > Metazoa > Chordata > Mammalia > Primates > Daubentoniidae > Daubentonia > Daubentonia madagascariensis. The sequence goes on from JAKFHU010000901.1 coordinate 12,205,684, forward strand.
TCAACTTTTCTCTGCACATTTTCACAGTATTTTTCTCAGGTCATTCCTTCTGCTCCAAATATCTTTTTCATTATTTCTGCTCCTAATAAATTGATACTCATCTTTTAAGACTCAACTCAAAAGATTATTTCTGAAAACCTGTCTTTGACCACTTTCATTTATCAATCCCATTTTGCAGTCCCATTTTAATTTTTTGTTCTATTAACCCATTCCACAAACTTTTTTTTATTTCAGAGTATTACGGGGGTACAAATGCTTTGGTTACATAAATTGCCTTTGTGCCACCCAAGTCAGAGCTACAAGCACACCCATCCCCCAGACAACATGCATTGCACCCCTTAGGCATGAGTTTACCCATTCCCCTCCCCCTCCCACCTGCCCGACACCTGATAAATATTACTTCCTTATGTGGGCATAAGTTTTGATTGATTAGTACCAATTTAATGGTGAGTACATGTGGTATTTGTTTTTCCATTCTTTCAATACTTCACTTAGAAGAGTGGGCTTCAGCTCCATCTAGGATACTACAAGAGGTATTAGTTCACCTTTTTATGGCTGAGTAGTACTCCATGGTATACATATACTATATTTTATTAATCCACCCATGTATTGATGGGCACTTGGGTTGTTTCCACATCTTTGCAATTGTGTATTGTGCTGCTATAAACATTTGCATGCAGATATATTTTTTTATAGGATGTCTTTTTTTCCTCTGGGCAAATACCCAATAGTAGGATTGCTGGATCAAGTGGTAGCTCTACTTTTAGTTCTTTGAGGTATCTCCATACTACTTTCCATAGAGGTTGTACTAGTTTGCAGTCCCACCAATGGTGTATGAGTGTTCCTATCTCTCTGTATGCATGCCAATATTTGTTGTTTTGGGACTTTTTGATGAAAGCCATTGTCACTGGAGTTAAGTGATATCTCATTGTGGTTTTGATTTGCATTTCCCTGATGATTAGAGATGTTGAGCATTATTTCATGTTTCTTGGCAATTATTCTATCTTCTTTTGAAAAGTTTCTGTTGGTGTCCTTTGCACACTTTTTAATGGGGTTGTTTGGGTTTTTTTCTTGCTGATTTTCTTGAGTTATATATAGATTCTAGTTATTAGCCCTTTATTGGATGTATAGCATGCAAATATTTTCTCCCATTCTGTAGGTTGTCTATTTGCTCTAATGATAGTTTCCCTGGCTGTGCAGAAGCTTTTTAATTTGATCAGGTCCCATTTATTTATCTTTGTTGTTGCTGTGATTGCCAGACTTCAAGCTATACTACAAGGCTATAGTAACCAAAACAGCATGGTACTGGCACAAGAACAGAGACATAGACCAATGGAAAAGCACTGAGAACCCAGACATAAAACCACCCTCATATAGCCATCTGATCTTTCACAAAGCATGAAAAAAATACACTGGGGAAAAGAATCCCTATTCAATAAATGGTGCTGGAGAAATTGGATAGCCACATGTAGAAGACTGAAACAGGATCTGCACCTCTCACCTCTCACAAAACTCAACTCATGATGGCTAACAGACTTAAACCTAGGAATTCTAGAAGAAACTGTTGTAAAAACTCATAGACATTGGCCTAGGCAAAGAATTTATGAAGAAGACCCCAAAAGCAATCATTCCACAAACATTTTAATGCTTAGTATATATCAAACACTATGCTACTCTGGGTCAAAGAGTTGGCTGTTAATCAAATAATCCATAAATAAAAGTAAAATTACACCTGCTGTGAGGCAGAGGTTAACAAAGAGGATGCAGCATATGGTCAGCCTCTGAAGGCTGAGTAAGAGCTGTCAAGGTGAGGAACCACAGGCAGGGAAGGAGGACTGGTGTGTGTAAAGCCCTGTGGCGGGAGCTGGGCCCCCTCAAGGGGTTGCACAATGAAGGGAAGGGGCTTCCTGGTCTGTGGTGAGTCTGGAGGAGTCAGTGTTGGCCAGACTGTGTAGGTGTCTGTACCAGGTAAAGAAAATTGGTACTGGCCAGGAATGGTGGCTCACACCTGTAATCCTAGCAATTTGGGATGCCAAAGTGGGAGGATTGCTTGAGGCTGGGAGTTCAGGACCAGCCTGTGTAACATAGTGAGACCCCATCTCTGCAAAAAAATTAAAAAAAATAGCAGGGCATGGTGGCATGCACCAGTCGTCCCAGCTACTTGGGCGGCTGAGGTGGGAGGATCGCTTGAGCCCAGGAGTTTGAGGCTGCAGCAAGCTATGATCACACCACTGCACTCCAGCCTGGGTGACAGAGTGAGACCCTGTCTCAAAAAAAAAAAAAGTTGGTATTAATCCAAATAACGATGAAGAATATTTGAAGGGCCTTCAGCAGGGGATGACACAATCAGGTTTGTGTTTGGAAAGGACATTCCAGCTCCTATCCATAGGACAGACTGGAGGAGTGCCAGAGTACAGGGGCAGAGCAGTTACAAGCCATTGTGGTTAACTGAGCAATGACGTGGGTTAAAGAGCTAGTGTTGGCTGTAATGGAAGCTGCTCCAGAGAAGTTGACAGGCCCAAAATAGGGTAAAGTGGTCACATCAACTAGCATAGTGATAGACTAGATTTGAGGGTGAGGGTTTGAATGTTAGGTTTCTGGTTTGCCTAATTAGGTAGACGATGAGACAGAGAATGCTGGAGGGCTTCCTTTTTACTTGTGGTTATGTGTGTATGGGTTTGTTTGTTTGTTTCTTTCTTTCTTTTTTTAGGTTGGTGACGTGTAAAGAGGGAGAATCTCATTACTTTACCTACTGCCTTCATTACAGTTACTTATATGTGTATTTCCTCAATTAGCTCATGAGCTGTTTAGGTCCAGGAAGCACTTTTTATTTTTACGTGTCACCCCGGAGCTTAGCTCATAGGTTGGTTTGTTTAGTAGCATGGCTTTCCTTAAGGAAAGGAAAACAAGCAAAAAACCTTTTAAATAAAACTAATCACAGCAATATAAAAACACTTTCAATATTAATAAGACACAGTATAAGATTTAAGGAAATATATGTAGAGGTATTATTAGCATCATTTTTGTTAATTTAGACTAATCCAACCTTGACCTTATTTTTCAACTATATAATAAAGCCTTTTAAAAATATATCCAGAATTCCTACTCTAGAGTCAGAATTAATTCCTAGGGTTAGAATTTGGCCTCTGCGTTCCTCTATTCCCTAATTTCAGTGTTTGACCTTCAGGTCCTCGGGGTGTAAAGATGTCAAAAGATTGAATTTTCTAGTTCTGGTACTTTTCTGCTTAAGTTATCATTTCTGGAGATTCTTTAGACACCCCTCCCCCTCCCCCCCACTACATAGAGCCTATCTGCTATTTCAGTCTTTCTCCAGGAGCTGTGAATGGACTGCAGACTGCATGCCTTTCTAACTTCCCTTTCTGAGTTTTCTTTTCATCCTTCCATGGGGAAGAAGGGAGGAAGGAAGCTATGGTGACAAGATACAGCATAAACCCCTGGAAGTGACTTTTTCCAATCAGAATGTTTCTTTTACTTGATTCTTTTCCTTTGTGACAATATTATTTTTGCCTCCTCCCATCAGAAATTACTTTTGGTTCCCTCATCCTATATCTTCTCTTCCTAACATGTGCGTCTTTTCATAAGGCATTATATGAACAGGATTGGCATTCCATTCTAATCTTCATAATCCATTTGCTAGTGCATTCTGGCCAGTGAAGGACAGTTGCAGACAGCCCTTCCTCCTGGGCATGTGTGCATTCAAAGCACCCGTCAGTATTGATGGGGAGAGAGGTTCTTTCAGAAGAATGGAACCGATTTTGAAAATCATTGCGGGCAATCAGTGGGACGGCGTGGAGGTTAGAAATGGCTTTTTATGCCTGAAGGAGATGAGAAAATCTTCCCAAGAGCTGTCAGATGATGGATAATTTGAAACCCCTTGAAATTATTTATTGGAAACAGCTACTAAAAACTCAGCCACAGTTTTCAGCTTGACAGGATGGGGTTGTTTCATATTTTAAACATTCAAAGGAAACTGCAGGAAAGCTGTCATTAAGAGATCAGTGAATCAAGCCAATGAGTGAGAAAATTGTTCACTAAAGAAGAGGAAGTTGAATTTTTAATGTCTCATCAGTGATAGAGGGATGAGAAGCAGATGCATTGTTGGCTCATTCCTGAGTGAGTGAAAGTAGGGCTTGAGATAGGAAGGAGAAGAAAAATATCTTTGGGAATCTAGAAAAATTAAAACAATTCTGGATCACTTTTCTGATGGTGGTGCCAGATACAGCCGTGATAATCTGTTGGTGTTTATTTTCCTGTTCCAATCAAAATGAAGAGCTATTTGGGAGGGATTCCCTTTAAGTGGCTGCATTGGAGAGGCAACCAGTGTCCAACGCCACTAATTGAAGGAGCTATAGCCATTTGAGTGGAACTGGAAGTGACTCAGAGTGACAAAGCAAGGAAACAAAGCACCAGCAGCAAAAACCACCACAGAGAAGTAATAACAGAAGACATGGGAGCTGCTGATCCAGTGCTGCTAACCCTTCTGGAAAACCCTTCCATCCTTGTATCTGCTGAGGCTTTTATGGCAGTGGAGTAGCATTAGGGTTTGGGCGGCCTCTCCAAGTAACAATCTTATTTTCCCCATTTGAGTTCAGAACCAATTTGAGAGGAACAGATGTGAGATGGAGATGTGAATTGTAGCTTTAATCCAGGTAAATCTCTTTGTGCCTCACTCAAATGATAGAAGATTTGCGTGTACGGTAAGTTTCCAGAAGGAAACCTATTCCCCTGGTCTGAGGAGAAGTCAGAAAACTACAGGCTTGGCTTCCAGGGGCTGAACCTTTCATGCTAAGCTTACCGAGGCCAGAGCAGACAGTGAGGCCAGCACTGGGTGGGACCAAGGTTCCCAAAGGAAGGCAGATTTCGTAAAGAAATAGGGGAGGTCTGGCTGAGCTCTGCCCATTACTGCGCAACAGTCAGCTTAGTCTCGGCATGAAAGGCTCACTGAGAGGCCAGCAGTGCTCCTCTGAGGGAGGTTACTACATGCAGAAGTATATGGGGGTGGGGGACAGTCTTCCCCCCAAAACAATAGTTCAGGCTATAAGGTCATACTACATAGTATGCCATTTAGTAAAATTGTATGCTCTCCATTTTTATTCGTAAGTTCTAGAGCATCCATCACACAGTGCTCAGAAAATCATTGTGGGTGGGTTTCATACATACTTGTAATTAGAGAAATCCTTGAAAGCAAAAACAATTATCACTCAATTTTGAAAGTCAGCATCTACATCGCAGCCTGGGGTATATGGTGGTCTCTCAGTAAACACATAGTCGGGCACGAGTCAGTGGCTCAGATGTTGCAGGTGGGCAGCTTCATATTACCAGTTCCGTCTGTATTTGGAATTTGGGCATCGCTGCCAGGTAAGCAAAGGGGCTATGTTAGTATCCTTTTCCTTCTTTCTCCTTGAAGTCCCAAATTTACCTACGTGTCTCAGGGACTTCTAGTAAAAAAGAGACTGGGTTTGGTGGCTCATCATAAGGTTCAAAATTAATAAAATGTTTGATTGGGGCAGCAACGTGCTGGAAACTGTGGTCTTTGGGCAAAACTTACTGTAAAGAAAGGGGAAATCTAGACGATGCCCCAGTTTTAATAACAGAACTTTGGTTATGGACAGAGAACACTAATGACAGGCTTACCATATAGTTAAGACTCAAAATCCAGTTTCAGGGGTGCCTTAAGCAAAATGTCTATGTGCAAATTGTGTAATTCTTGACATGCCAGTACACTGGGTCCCTGGCTGAGCATAGTGATGATGGAGCCTCCCTCATGCTTTGAAGAGCCAGGGGCCCTAACTAAATCAGGGGAGACCAGCAGGGCCAGGGTGGCAGTGAGTGGGTAAGTGGGGGCACATCTCTTTAGCTGCCAGGGCACCAGCAAGTGTCCCAATGAGCTGAAACAGAACTCAAGACTGCTGTCTTGGAGACAGCATAATTTGTAATTCTTAACCACTTTAAGAATAGAGGATCTGAAGTGAGGCTGCCCCCCTTCACTTGTTCTCTGTGGCACGGATATGATCTCTCTTTGGAGTTTTGGCATAAGTGAAAGATAATAATACTGACTTCATGCAATGTGTTGGGAGAATTAGATGAGTTGTTTTATACATATGTAGAAAGCACTTAGAACATTTCCTGGCATGTGGGCAGCACTATATGAGTATTAGGTATTAGTGTAATTACATCCATATTGGCAGTTATGAGGTCATAACTTAAACTCTTCCCACGAGGTAATGTGTTTCCTGTCACTAGAGGTCCCACCAAATGCATTTATTTGGGGGAGGTTATTGCATTACATAAGGGCTTATGTTGGATGATCTTGCCTGCATGTTGTCTTAGTGCCTGTAGCATGTGGTCAGTTATTGCTGCAGAGCGTGAAGGTCCCTGCGTCCAACATGGATAACCCTTTATCCCATTCACTGCTGACTGCTACCCTTACCACTCAAGGACTAGAAGTCCTGGCCTAACTGTCACCTACTTACATTCTAGACTAGAGGTATAAGGATGGGAGAGAGTGCACAGAGGAGAAGGAACAACTTTTTGTCTGTGCTAGCTTCCCCAGATTGCTGGAAGGTTGAGGGTAGGTTACAGGTCAGGGAAACCTGGCGGCAGGTTAAAGGTAGCATTTTAGGGGAATACAAGAGATCTGAGTGTCCAGAGGGTTGGTGTCAGAAGATTTACTTGTTTGCTAGGTGTGGTGGGGGTGAGGCATCAGACTTGGGGACTCACAGAGAAGACTGAGGATTTAGAGTTACCAGGGATTGTGGAAAAACTTCCTGTTTGGGGTTTCCCCCATAGCCTGTTACCTGTGTTCCAATTTGTTCTGCAAAGTTCCCAAGAATTACTGGGCAAACACTCATGAGTGACCTCCTTTGAATAGCCACAGAAGTTGTTACTAGTGGTTCTCCTCTTTTTAAAAAATTTTGATTAAAAAGATATACATAACTTATAATCAGAAAATATTCAAAGTGTACATGTACAGTACGATGAATTTTTACAAAGTGGATCATTCATGAAACCACAACAAAGATTAAGAGTAGAACGTGACCAGCACCCCAGAAATCTCCCCACTCTCCCTCCCTCTCATTATTTCATCCTGCAAAAGTGACCACTATTCTTGTTTTACCACCGTAGACTAGTCTTACCTGCTTTTGAGTTTTATATAAACGGAATCACAGAGTTTGTTCACTCTGGCATCCAGCTTCTTTGGTTCACAGGCACATTCATGTGTATGTCACAGGTAGCACTAGTTTGCTCATTTCATTGCTGTCTCATATCCCATTGTATGAATACCCCACAATCTATCAATTCTTCTGTGGACCCCAATATGAGACTACTATGAAAAATGCTGCTCTGATCATCCTTGTGTATGCATTTTACACATACCTGCATTGCTGGTGAGTACGTGTTAGAAATGTAATTGCTGAATCAGGGTCAAGTGTAAGTGCAGCCTTAGTAGAACCTACCAGTTTTCCTAAGTGGGTATAACAATATACTCCCCAAATGGCATATGTGAGCCCCAGTGGCTCCACATGCTACTGTTACTGGGTCCTGCCAGTCTCTCTTCTGTTTTGTTTAAAGTTTTAGTCATTCTAATACCAGTGGTTCTTACCCAAGACCCAATCTCCAGACTACTGGCTATTTATATCTGCAAAGTCAACGAGATATTGTGGTTACAGTTTTTCTTCTCAGAGGAGAACACTGGACACCTTGGTCAAGTATTTAAAATGCAGTTGCCTAAACTGCACTGATGAAATGTTCCCATCTAGCAGAGCTCTTAATCCCAATCTGTTTCTTAGTTTAAGTTGTTTTCCTTTTCTACATTAGGGTGCTCAGCCAGGAGCCTGGATCAGATGGTTTGGAGGGCTTTTGTAAAAAGAACTATACTCTGACTTTACCTTAAACCCACTAAGCCAAAATCTCTGGTTGTGCTTTTAAAATTCTAATGTTTTAACTCATGTTAGTTGTTACTACTACTGTTACTACTATGATGATTGATTATTATTGTCGCTATTGAATTTAAAAGTAAGTTATAGCATACCTATATTCCCTGGGAAATTGAGTCTTCTATTAAAAAAATTTGGGGGCAAAACACCTGTTAACAAAGAGCAGTAGTGCCAAGAGTTGGGTAGAGGCTCAGGTGAGGAAAGGGAAGCAGGGCTTATGTAGGTTTGCCCTCTTAGGGCTGTGAAATCTAGTTCCTTAAAGGTGGTGGTTGGGTAAAGCTGTAGTTGTGATTTTTCAGTCTCTGATAGGGAACCATGCTACAAGGAGAAGGAGTAAGCCCTATCTGTCCTTTCACCAGACGGTAGCCAAATGGGAAGAGGAAAAAAGCCATTTGGAAATGTATCCTAGGAAGGACAATTTTTTTTTCTGAAAAACATCATATGGTTCATCTTCTAATTTTAATCTTTGGTTATGAAACTTCTGACAAGGAAAGGACACTTCACCTTTAAAAGGAGGTCTTGCTCTATGAGTGCCATACTTAGGTTGGAATCAGCTATTCAAATTTTCCTCTAATTCTTTGTCACCCCAACTTCCTCAGAGCACTGAAACCAAGAAAGAATGCTTTAGATTCACTAAGGAAAAAACCAAATGGCCACTCTTGGAGAGTATATTAAATTTGTACCTTCCTAACCAGAAAGCGCAGTTCAGAATGTTTATACACATGTAATTCCCATCTCTTTCTGAGTAGCTGAATCTCAGAGTGGTTGAAAGTGTTGCTCTTGGATGAATAATTTTTACCTTTGCATTTTCCATATAATAAATTGCCATCTGAGTAGTGAAAAATTTAACCTTACCCAAAGGGAGATCTAGCCTTTGCCATTGGCTTTCAGGAAGTAATCTCTAAGTCCTTGGAATATCATTGTTTGCCTGAGGGTCTTGAGTAACATCAGATAATGAGACAATGTGATTTAGGGTCAGGGCTTTGGATCATGTGGTATCAGCTTGATTTTCCAGAGGGACTAGAAACAGTTCTGGCATGCGGGCATTCAACCATGCCTACTTGGTGGAGCCCCAGTAAAACTCTGGACAACAAGGCTCTTGTGAGCTTCCCTGATTGGCAATACTCTGTGCATATTATCACATATCAATCCTGGGAAAAGTAATGCTGTCCATGAGTCCACTGGGATATGACAACTGAGAGCTTTGTGCTGGAAACTTTCCTGGACTGTGCCCCATACATCTCTTCCCTTGACTGATATAATCTGTATCCTTTCACTGTCATAAATCATAACTGCAAGTTTAACAGCTTTCAGTGAGTTCCATGAATCCTTCTGGCAAATTATTGAAGCCCAGAGTGGTTTTGGGGGCCCCCAAACTTGCCATTTTTGTCAGAAGTGAAGGTGAGCTTGTAGATGCCTTCCTCTAGCTATGCACCATTATATTTTTGGTCAAGGAATGTCTCATTTTTAGAGGCCCATATGCTTCTGCTGAAGTCACCTTATAGTGATTTAGTTTAAAAAAAATTCCAACTTTGGAGAAGCAAGGCAGGCTCTCCTTAATCTCTGATGCATTCCAAAATATGCCCAAAGGTTACATTCTATCTAGTTCAGTTAAATAAAATCACTTATATTGAAGATCCTCTTTTATCAGATAGATTATGACAAAGTCTCTGCCTTTAAGGAACTTTCAGTTTGTCCCAGGATAGAAGGTGAACACCACCATGAGATTAATAAATTCTAGCCAGTCTGGGGAGTTAGAGAAGAGGAGAGATTACAGCACATTAGAAGGTTCAACATTAGAAACATTGTATTTAAGCCTTGAAAGTATAGGAATTATGAAGACTTTATATGTTGAAGTAGAGATTACATGCATTCACAAAATCATAGAATATGAAAACCAGAAGGAAATTTAAGAGTCATCCAACTCAGTGGTTTGCAAATGTTTTCTGTAGACATGAGTCAGGTTTTCCCAGAAGGGTTTGTGGAAGGGTGGAGGCTCCCAAGTTCCTGGCTTCATTAGGGACCCTCTGTTTTTTCTGTAGTCAATTTTATATATGACTTCATTTTTGCAAATTAATTCACTGTTCAAACACTTATCCAGATACATAGATCTAGCAATCCCTTCATCTTATAGACTTTGTAAGTAACATGACACCAGCGAAGACTTTTGAAAGGGGAGTGACATTGTTAAGTTTGTACCGTAGATGATCTATTAGTTATGCATATGATCGGTTTCTGGGAGGGGGTGACAGCATATCTGACAACCCCTGCACACTTGAAGTTAGATGTGAAAGATGTCTTGGAAGTGAGATGAACTTGTTGGACACAGCAGCTGGAGAATGGAAAGCAGAATCAAAAATCACTCTGAGGTGATGATGGCTCTATTCGTAGACATAGAGAAGGTAAGAATCTTCTCTTCGTGAGAGATGACAAGGTTGGTTCTATACAGGTAGAGAGTGAGGTGCCAAGAACACCAGTAGGTAGGTGGAACTGTGCAATCAAAGAATTATGTACTTAAGGGTACTCTAGAATCCATTAGGAAGGCCAATGTCATTAAAGAAATGAGAAAAATTCCACCTAGGAGACAGGTGCTTTAAATTACCCTAATAAATGCTTGAAAGAAGTCTTTTAAATGTGTTTGAGTTGTATTACACATGAAAGATGACTTACTGACACAGATACATTTAAAAGTCTCATGTTGTTTTAATAGGAATGCTAACACTTTTGGCTTTTTCTTAACTGGGAGAGATTAATCTTTTTAAAAGGTTATTTTGATCCTAATTCCCTGAACAAAACCTTTAGTAGCTATCTATTTTCAGAGCTGTCCAAATTAGAGAAGCATCCTTTCCTAGATCTGATTTTATTTCAGTTGTCTGAACTGCAAATTGTGTAAATTTCAGGAGACCAACACCAAAGACTGGTCAAAAGGGTTCCAGATTCCCCTATTTTGGATCGAATGTAACATGAAACAAAATCAAGATACCATCCACCCTGCTCTGGATTCCTTCTGGGGAGTATAATTCTTCAGTTGTTAGAATGGTCCTAAGTCCGTTTCCTCACCTCCCTGACTTCCCCTTCTAGCTCTTCCTCCTCCCCAGCCAAGAATGTTCATTTGCTTCTTGGAATGAGGGGCTGTGCTAATGACAGAGACGGTTTCCCCATAGCCTCAGTGTGAATACAAGACAACTAGGCCAGAAAGGGCTGTTGGTTTCCCTGAGGCAAAAGGAAACTTACTACAACCTCTATCCAAGGTGAAAACCTATTCATATCTTTTTTTGGGGAGGAGGGGGTGGAAATCCTAAATCTCCAAAACATAATATGTCAAGAGGAGACCTTTACCTGTGTTATTCATCCTCCCCCAGTGTAGATAAGCTAGTATTGTATAAGAAAAGGAATGGTGACCTTGGAGTACCTTGTTTAAATCTGTCTGGTCTCACTAAGTTCTACAGTAACTTTAAGATAAATCCCAGACTCTTTAATTTGTTGTGAGAGCCAAATAATATATTTTAAAATCTTAGCCATTGTGTTACCCCATCACAATCCCATTCTGACTCCTTTGAAACTCCAGGAACTTTTCATGGCTTTAGGGCCAAGGAGTCTGAGAAAGGAACAAGGGCATCAATGCTTAGCTTCAGGGTGTCAAAACAGGTTCCTTAAATGTGCTATAAAAATAATAGATGTGAGAGCCAAGGTTTTTGATTTTCAAGAGCCAGACATCTGAGTGTCAAAAGCTAGTTTCCCATGGTCTCAAAGCATGGTTTGTCATTAAGAAATACTTGACAACCTGCCTAAAACCAATCTTAAATACAAATATAAGGACATACACGTTAAGATTAAGAAGAATTGCAAGGAAATGTGAGAACAGGAGCCATCATCAGAGGGCCTGGCCTCACGGGGACATTTCTGGAGGTTAGCTCAGCTTCCAAAGCCTGTAGGACTCTCAGCAGCAGAAGCTAAGGCACTTTTCTCTCATGTCTTTTTGTCTTTGTTGTTAGTATAGAGGCTGCACAAAACAAAGGGAAAAAATGAGGAAGTCATACTTAGTAATCAACAAACATATCAAGCACCCTCACATGATACCTCACTTAATTAGAAAGAAAAAGTGTTAACACATGGCCTTTTTGTTATCCTGGATGTGTGGCCACTCAGAATAAAGCCTAGATTTCCAAGCTTCCCTAGAAGCTGGATGTAGCTATGCAACTAAGCTGTGATCCATGAAAGTAAGTGGAAGTGGTTGGGTTCAATTTCCTGGAAGAATGCTTAAAGGAAGTGGACATGTCCACTTCTTGCTTCTTGCTGTATTGTAAGTGGAGGCCATGCTGGCAAACACAGTAGGGCATTGAAAAACAAATAGCCCTTTCTCTAATGCTCAGCCCCAGCCCAGGCTGCCCACATTTACACAAAGAGAAAGAAACCTCTTCTTGTTTGTCATTGTTTTGGGTTTTCTCTCACAGTCAAACTTAATCCTAATGAATAGGACTGGGTATTTGTAAACCTTACGTAGGTCATTCTACAATCTATATTCAGGTGCTTTTTTTTTTTTTTTTAAGCTTTACCTTTTAGTACTATTGCAAAGTAACATTTTAAAAAGAAATACCTCATCAAATATTGCTAAGAAGTACTGGTAAGAGTTGTACCAATTCCTGGTAAATAGCAGACACTAAAAATGTCTGTGGAAGGTATGTGTGGATGAAACTATGGACCTCATTGACAAGTACAGTTATTCACTTGATGCCTAGCTTAGAGATGAATTTCCTAAAAAGGACACTTTAAATCCCTAATCAGTGATGTACCTTTACCTCTCCAGGGCACTGGCCTAGTCATGTTTGTGCATTTCTCCACTTTGTTCCTACAATTTTAGTGGTTTTCATAATGAAACACAACATTAGATTGATGAGATCAGGTTGGGGTTAAGCCTCAACTCTACTACCAAGGGGTCCTTGTTCAATCAGTTATCCTCTTCAAACCTGCTTCCTCTTCTGGAAAATGAAGTTGTTGGGCTAGAAATTTTCTCAGGCAGTGCTTCTCAAACTTTAATGTGCATAGGAATCACCTAGGGATCTTAATAAAATACAAATCCTGATTTAGTAGGTCTGCATAATGGGGCCTGAGATGCTGCACTTCTGACAACCCCCTAGGAGATACTGATGATGCTGGTCTACATACCACAGTTTGAATAGTAAGGTTCTGAGAAGGCCCAATTTCCAAGTCATGTAATTGTAATCTTTTAGAATATTTTTACAGATCCCATGCCTTAAGCTGCCTGATTTTACTAAACTCATCTCTCCTGGGATACCAAACATTCCCAGTACATAGAAGAATATAATCAGAGGCTTTGGGTCTCTTAAGAGTCAAGAGAGGCCCAGCCTTTTCATTTTTGAGATTGTTAGTATATTTTAAAATGAAGAAATGCTAAAGAAGGTATAAGAAAAACTGTTGATAAGTTTAAAATATTAACATTTACCACATTGAAACTCTTATCACTTAAAAAATATAGCACAATAAAATTGTTTACTTACAAGATATTTAGATTTATATAATTTCATAGTATACTCTAGGTGGCTTGATTGTGAATTTAGAGCCATAAAACAAATATCTTCTTCAAGTCTGTAAACATATCCGTGAGATTAATAACTTTACTCGGAAATAGCTTCCAAAGTCCATATTGAGTTCCTTGAGAATCTGAGACCAGCATCATATGCATTTTTCTTTTCTACTATTGATGGACTCTGCTCATTCAACTTTGGGATTTCATGAGCAGCACTACCTTTCTTCATCTACCTCCATAGCCTTGTACCTCTATCCCTTAGGAATGTTTTTAATGACAAATAACAATGCCAATGGTCTCATTATTTTTATAAAGGAACAGATTTCTGGAGGTCCTTACTCTGCCATTCCAGAAATTCCATTTTCTGACAAGGTAGTCTTAGAAGGAAGGCCCTTCCCACCATAAGTCTATTAGTGGACACACAACTAAGGTATGGCAAATAGTACTAAAAAAGAAGTTTGCTGGGATGTCCTGAAAAAGATTTCCCTCTATGGAAAAAAAAAGGAAAAGAAAAAATGATCAGAAAGTTTCCCTGATGCCACTCCAGAGTTCCTGATGTTGAAAGCAGCTGTGTGTGGATATAGTGCTTAAAACTGTTACAACCTTCTTGTAACTCTCTCTGTGATCAACAGAGACCCCACCCTGTCTTCTGACAACCCTGAGCCCCAGATCCAACCACTAGAAACCACCCAACTCTAGTGGAAGTTCTTGTGATATCATTTATAGATGTCAATAGGTAGGCCTTGTCAATGAGAAGAAGGATTGGTGGAGACGTGAAATTGTCTTTCTTGTAAATGCTGTCCAGGGTCCTCTCAAGAGAGAAAAAATGAACTCTACCAAAAGCTAGACTTTTCTTTGCCTAGACTAAGATGATTCTTAGAGATCACTATGAGACAGGACACTGTTGCATAGTATCCAACACTAGGTCAGAAATAAGAACTGGAGCTGATCCTTGTTCTGCCATTGACTGAGTTCTTATACCTCAAGTAAATCAATTTTTCCCTCTGAGATTTCTCATCTTTCCTTATAAACTTAGGAGCCTGGAATGAACACTCTCTAGGTTGCTTCCAACTCCAAGAGTCAGTTGTCTCATCCAGTCTGCTTGGTTCTATCATTTAAAGCATCAAAAAAAATATATAAGTTAAAATTTTAAAACACAACTCCCCAGAATTATTGGAATATTTGCTTATTGGTTCTTTTATTTATTTGTTAATCTGTCCAGCCATATATTCATTTTTTAATCTGTGAGAGCCCTCAGGGAAAATGGTTATTCTTTAGGAGGAGAATTTCATTGTGATTATTTAATTATGTGGTGCTATTCCAATCTGGATATCTTTGTATCCAGGCTTTCAGAGTAATTAAACATGCCATTTCCCATTAATATCTTATATGAAATACCTGATAACCATAGAATTCTTTGTAAGTATATAGCATAAAAGAGGGTGGGAAGATTATTTGAGTAATGCAGTGAAAATGTAGGAAACCACTGGATAAGGAGTGGTAATCAAATAGAATGGTAATTATAGGTATTTTTGAGTGTCTCATCATCTGTACACAAGAGAGAATGTGTTTAAAAAAGAGATGTGAGCATCTGCATTGTCTACGTTCATAGATGTTGCCGTTCATATTGCTTTGTGTGTGTGTGTGTGCATGAGGGGGAGAGAGAGAGAGAGAGAGACAGAGACCCCTATGAGCAAGTGACAACTTCTAGGCTCTTCATTTGTTAGGCAGCTCTTCCATTTAGAGATAAGGGTGATTTTGGAGAAGTCTGTTTAAGATTTTGTCTCTTAGACATAATTCCCTACATAAAGAGAAATAGTATAAAAATATTCATTGTAATGATTTTTAGCTGTCTATTCTAGGACATATTTAGCACTTCTTCAACTTAGCTGTCATAATAAAAATTTTTACTTTGGGGACAATCATCACCATCATATCAAAACAGATTTCTCTTTGCAACTCGCCCACATGGATGTTCAGAGATCATAAAACAGCAGGACGAGACGTACTTTGTGGAGCCGTGTTCTGGAACCTGGCTGGGTGATGCTCTGTTCCTTCCAGCCTTGGTGATGGCTAGCCAGAGAGTGTGGTAGCCCTCTAAGAGCTACTTTCTTTGACAGGTGTTGTTTATTGGTGTTCTGGGTGCCAGGATTATGTTTTAACGTGTTGTGTGGGAGCTGAAAGACAGATTGTGTGTGGACATTGATTGGTGGGCGCTGTTCTTGGAGTTTGGACAGCCTCAGGATTTAAGGCCTGAACCCTTGGCAAAATGAATAATAGCCTTGCAATACAATAAGATCTGAATCTTTCTGCATGCTTCATGTTTTCTTACATGGAAAGCTTTAAGCAGGGAAAAGAGGGGAAAATAAAGTCCAGCACTAATAATTCCCATGTCTTTCAAGGCTGTTTAAGGTTGTTGTTTACTTAAATTTTATTTCCTGAAGTCAATGGTTTTAATTTAACTTATTGAAATGCCAAAGGACCCAGGGTATGCCACGGTAGAAGAGGTATCTCATAAATATGGGTTTTCCTGTGAGAATGGCTTCCATGCACAGCCTTCTGCCTCTAATGTTTTAATTTCAGTGTAAGTAGGGAAGAAAGTTCAGTTTCTCAATAAAAAGGAAAACTTCCAATGTCTGTTTTGTTGTTGTTGAAGGTGAGAAGGTAAAATTATGAAAGAACAAATTTCAAATATCAGGTATCTATACTGTCTATGTTTTTGTCTTCCCTTTGTTTAAAACCCAAAGTAGATTATCTGAACACTGTCCAGCCATTAGAGAGAAATTACTTACATCTTGATATAATTTCTTATAGCATTTTGAACATCATCATTTTAACAGTGCCTTTAAATATTTATTGGCAAAGAGGTGCTATTTTCTTTAACTTCTTCTTGTAGGGTCTGGAAACTCAACAAGCCATATTTATGACATTCATTTGAATATGATCTCTTTCAGGATTCTGGCACTTTCAAACTGAAATTTGGCTGTTTCTGCAGGGGTGTGGTAAAATATAATAGCTTGAAAAAGTATTGAGGCATTTTAAAGAAAAAGTTATTGCTTAATGAGTATTATATATATTTGGAGATCATGATTCATTGGAGGCTTGATCTTCTAACCCTTTTATTGCCTTCAAAATTTCCCTTTAAGTTCTGATTAAAAATGATGGATCAAACATGAATATTTATCTCTCTGCCCTCTGAGAATCTTACTAAAAATGGTTAAAGTATTAAAAAAAAGATTGAAACCTTGAAGGATGAAGAGAACATGAGGAAAAGACAAAAGCATCAAAACACTAGACACAGTAGTTTATAGATATGTGATAAATGATTTAGCAGACCTTAGAAAGAGGTTTGTAAGCAAGTAGTGGGAGAAGCTGAGAAGATTTTGATTTGTATTGCAGACCCCTAGGAAATTGGCACCATCAGGTGCATCTGAAAGTGAGGGTGGGGTTGAAAACAGGATTGGCTGAAAGTTGGATGAACTAATAGTTTAGATCCCAAATCCTGCACTTCACTCTTCCCATCTGGGAGACTTCCCTCCTCAACCCCAGGTAAAAGGGATGGAGGTTTATTCTCAGGAGAGGACACCTAGACTCTGTTGGGAGTAGAGGTACTACATCCATAAATAGAGGATGATGGTAGAATGTTGTTAGGTAGCTTAAAATCCCCAAATTCCTCCCTTACTAGGCTCTAGGAATAGCTGCAGCTACGCTAATTCTTTTCAGGCAGAGACTGAAATATTCTTCTTGGGGATCTGACTAATACAAGAGAAAATAATTACTGAAAATGTTGATGACTCTTCAGTTTCTGAATAACTCACACTTTCATATGAACAGACAGCCAAAGATCATCAGTCATGTTTCTAGCAAAGCCAGCATCACACATGGCAGACACACACACAATAAGCAAATGCACAGAGAAACAACTTCATTAGGATCCTCAAAAAGATAGGAGAAGATACAACATCTAAGATCTGCAAACTGGATGCTATTTAAAAGTGGAAGTTCTATCTAGAGAAATCAGACAAGAGAAAGAAAATAAAAGGCATACAAATTGGAAAGCAAAAAGTCAAATGATCCTTCTTGCAGACGATATGATCTTATATCTAGAGAAACCTAAAGACTCCGCACACACGCACACAAAAACTATTAGAACTGATAAATTCAGTAAAATTGCAGGATACATAATCAACGTACAAAAATCAGTAGCATTGCTATATGCCAACAGCAAACAATCTGGAAAAAAAACCAAGAAAGTGATCCTATTTACAATAGCTACAAATAAAATAAAATACCTGGGAACAAACTTAACCAAAGAAGTGAAAGATTTCTACAATGAAAACTATGAAACATTGATGAAAGGAATTGAAGAGGACACAGAAAAAAACGGGAAGATACTCCACTCTCATTCATTAGAAGAATCAATATTGTTAAAAAGTCCATCCTGCCCAAAGCAATCTACATATTCAATGCAATCTCCATCAAAATACCAATGACATTCTTCACAGAAATAGAAAGAATCATCCTAAAATGTTTATGGAACCACAAAAGATGCAGAATAGCCAAAGCCATCCTGAGCAAAAAGAATAAAGCTGGAGGAATCACATTACCTGACTTCAAATTACATTACAGTGCTCTAGTAACCAAAACATCATGGTACTGGCATAAGAACAGACACATAGACCAATGGAACAGAATAGAGAACTTAGAAATAAACCCACACATCTACAGTCACCCTCTCAGAGGGACACGAACAGCTCTGAGGGCTGAAGGTTGTAGGCTGTTCAGAAGCAGCATTGCCAGCCAGCTGACTGACGCACCCAGTGGTGGTCTACGGCAGAGTATTCACTGAGCTCACTCTCCAGCCTGCTTCCTTTGGGGCATTATCCTCTGCACCCTGGGCAAACAGTCTTCCTTTGGTCTGTGCGTTCTATGTGTCCACTTTTTATAAAAACAGGATGAATCTTTGTGTGCTGTGTTAATGAGGTTGCTTAGTAAAGACAACACATAACTGGAAAAGGAAGCTAACCAAGGACAATGTCTTACATTTGAATAAGCCCTTCCATTTTGTCAAGTGCTTTAACAAACTGTTTGATCCTTAAAACAGGACTGTGAAGTAGAAAGTCTGCCCTTTTCCAGTTTAGTGACTAAGAAAATTCTAAAGCTAATTAGGAGCTAAAAGAGCTAGTATTGTGGATTTTCATTTGAGTGCCCTTTACATTTTATTATTTTGAGATTCTAAAGAAAAATTAGAAAGTGCCTTTAGGCTTTGCTCTTACTTGGTGGCCATTAGCATTTTAGAATAAGTACATAGCACTTGTAGGGGATGTACAGTTGACTCTTGAGCAACACAGGTTTGAACTGCACAGGTCCACATATACTTGCATTGTTTTTCAATACAAGTTACGCTGAGTGTGTGCCTGCCTCTCCTGCCTCCGCTTCCTCCTCCTCCACCTCTTCCACCTCTGCCAACAAGCAAGAGCTGGAAGACAGCAAGACCAACTCCTCCTCCTCTTCTTCCTCCTCCTCAGCCTACTCAATGTGAAGATGATGAGGGTGAAGACCTTTATGATGATCTACTTCCACTTAATGAAGAGTAAATATATTTTCTCTTCTTTGTTTTTCCTAATACTGTTTCCTTTTCTCTAGCTCATTTTATTGTAGGAATACATTATATAATATATATAACATACCAAATATGTGTTAGTCACTGTTATTGGTAAGGCTTTGGTGAACAGCAGGATATTAGTAGTTAAGTTTTTTTTGGGGGATGGGTCAAAAAGTTATACATGAATTTTCAACTGAGTGGAGGGTTGGTGCCTCTAATGTCCATGTTGTTCAAGGGTCATCTGTATATATTTTTTTTACTTGTCCCTGCTTCCCTGCAAATAAGTTAGTCCCCTCTATTTTCAAGAATTTCTTCAAAACTTTTAAACATTCCCTTCCCTACATCCAACAGAATCCTTCATAGGTATATGGTCTGGTTCTACCTAACTTTAAAGAGCTGGGTCCTCAAAGCAAGTCACTTTCCCTCCCTGGTAATATGTTAACTATTTTATTTTTAAATAAAAATTTTGAACTATATATTTTCTAAGATTCTTCCAGCTCTATTCTTCTCTTTTCCATAGTTCTATTCATGTCCCAGATTTGATGGGGTTACATTACTTAGATAAGGGAATCGAAGACACTTTATGGTCTTGGTAGATAGTCATCTAAAAAAGATGATAATAAAGAAGGAAGGGGGGAAACGATGTTTCTTTTTCACAAAATAAAATATATATTAACAACCATCTGTTTTTGAATACTTCCTATAAGCCAAGCAATGTTCTGGGCATATGGCATGAATTATCACTAATCTTCATAACATGTCTTTGAAGTTGGTGACATTGTCTTAATTTCCTTAACAATTTTTTAAAAATAGCAGAACAGTCATATGTACATATGACAACACATGAAAGCAGAAAACCCAATCAAGTGATACAGAGCATTATAAGATTGAAAAGTAAAACTGCCCCAACTATGTCTATCCATTTGCAGACCAACTCATAAGAGCTAAGAGCTTCCTATGTGTCCTTTCCAATACAATGACAGTAAAGGGCTACAAGCAGAATTGATGAGATGAAAAATATACACATTTTAATATTGAACAGTGGTGCCAGAGTACAGTAGTCCTGCCTTATACACAGGGGATATGTTCCAAGAACCCAGGAGATACTTGAAACCATGGATAGTACTGAATCCTATGTACACTATGCATGAATTTCTTTTTTCTACTTCACAATTTCACAGTAACCTCAGCATACAATTTTTTGTCTTAAATAAAGAATTTTCACCTTTTAACTTAAAGGAAGTACTTTATGGCTTCTCTTTGGCATAGATGAATTGCCAGCATCACTACTCTTATGCTTTGGGGCTATTATTAAGTAAAATAAGGGTTACTTGTACCCAAGCACTACAATTCTGCCGCAGTTGATCTAATAAGTGACGAGCAGGCAGGTAGCTTAGACAGGGTGGATCTGCTGGGCAAAGGGACGATTCACATTGCAGACAGGAGAGGGTGGGAAAGCGGAAGATTTCATCATGCTACTCAGCATGATGCGCAGTTTAAAATTTAGGAATTGTTTATTTCTGGAATTTTCCATTTAATATTTTTAAGATCATGCTGCCAGTAGGTAACTGAAACTGCAGAAAATGAAGCTGGGATTTAGGGGGTGGCACTATTGTATTCTCCTAAAAAGGTTGTATAATACTAATTTGCGCTTCCATTCTCCTGAAGGGTTGTACTAATTTACATTTCTACCAATACGAAGGAAATATTTTCTGAAAATCCTGTTTCCCTCCATGGTTTATGTCTCACAATCTAGTCAATACTGAATATAATTAAACCTTTAAATCTACATCAAATTAATAGGTAGAAAATGTGTTTGATTTTAATAATTACAATTTATAATGGTACAAGTACTTTTCTTATATTTATCGGCCAATTGCATTTCTTTTTGTGAAATGCCTCCTTGTATAATCTGTCTTGTTTCTATTGATTTATTCACCTTTTGTCTTCCTGATTTGTGAAAGCTCTTTACATATTAAAAGCCTTGGGCCATTTTTCTATTGTGTGTTACAAATATTTCTCAAATTTGTTACATACTTTTCATGGCATTTTTTCCAATACTTTAAGCTTTTTTCCCCCTACTATGATGTTGAGTTTATTTTCTTTCCAGCTTTATTGAGGTATGATTGACAAATAAAAATTGCATTTACATTGTAAAATAATTACCACAACCAAGTTAGTTAACAAAATTATATCTTATATAGTTCCCTCTGTCTGTGTGTGTGTGTGTATGGTGAGAACACTTAATATCTACTCTGTTAGCAAGTTTCAAATATACATTATTATTAACTATAGTCACCATGCTGTATGTTAGGTCTCCATTACTTATTCATCTTATAGCTGGAGGTTTTGTATTCTTTGAGTAATATCTCTCCTTTTCCCCAACCCTCCAGCCCCTGCTAACCACCATTTTACTCTCTGTTACTATGAGTTGTGTTTTTTTTTGTTTTGTTTTTTTGATTCTACATACAAGTGAGATCATGCAGTATTTGTCTTGCTGTGTCTGGGTTATTTCACTCAGCCTAATGTCTTCAAGGTTCATCCATGTTGTGGCAAATGGCAGGATTTCCTTTTTTGAAGGCTGAATAATAATCCTCTATGTGTGTGTGTATGTGTCTGTGTGTGTATAAAACCACATTTTCTTTACCTGTGCACCCACCAATCAACACTTATGTTGTTTCCATATCTTGGCTATTGTGAACACTGAGTTGAACATGAGAGTGCGGATGTTCCTTTGCAATACTGATTCTGTTTCTCTTGGCTATATACCCAGAGCGGATTGATGGATCATATGTTAATTCTATTTTGAATTCTTTGAGGAATTTCCATACTGTTTTTCATAATGGTTGTACCAATTTCCATTCCCGCCAAGAGTGTACAAGGGCTCCCTTTTTCACATCCTCACCAGCACTTGTTATCTTCGACTCTCTGGTAATAGGTTGTGGTATTGATTTGCATTTCTCTGATGATCAGTGATGTTGAGCATGTTTTCATATTCCCATTAGCCACTTGTATGTCTTCTTTTGAGAAATGTCTATCCAGGTCCTTTGCCCATTTTTAATAGGATTTTTGTTTCTGCTTTTGAGTTGTATAGGTTCTCTTCTCTTCTCTTTTCTTTTTTTGAGACAGAGTCTCTCTCTGTCACCCTGGCTAGAGCACAGTGGTGTCATCATAGCTCACAGCAACCTCAAACTCCTGGGCTCAAGCAATCCTCCTGCCTCAGCTTCCCTAGTAGCTGGGACTACAGGTGCGCGCCACCACGCCTGGCTAATTTTTCTATTTTTAGTAGAGACCAGGTCTCGCTCTTGCTCAGGCTGGTCTCAAACTTCTGACCTCAAGTGATCCTCCCCCTTCGGCCTCCCAGAGGGCTAGGATTACAGGCGTGAGCCACCATGCCCAGCCTGTATAAGTTCTTCATATATTTTGGATATTAATCCCTTATCAGATATATGGTTTACAGATATTTTCTCCCATTCTGTAGGTTGCCTTTTCATTTTGTTGATTGTTTGCTGTGTAGAGACTTTTTCATTTCATGTAGTCCCACTTGTTTGCTTTTGCTTTTGTTGCCTGTGCTTTTGGTATCAAATTAAAAAAAAAATCATTGCTGAGACCAATGCCAAGGGGCTTTTTCCTTATGTTTTTTTCTAGAAATTTTATGGTTTCATGTTTTATGTTTAAGTCTTCAATCCATTTTTAATTGATTTTTGTGTAGGGTGTAAGAGAAGGGTCCAGTTTCTTTTCTTGCATGTGGATATCCAGTTTTCCCAAAACCATTTATTGAAGAGTTTATCCATTCCCCATTGTGTATTCCTGGCAACTCTGTCAAAAATTAGTTGACCATATAAGCATGGGCCTATTTCTGGGTTCTATATTCTGTCCCATTGTTCTATGTGTCTGTTTTTAGGCCAGTACTATGCTGTTTTTATTACTATATCTTTGTAATATAGTTTGAAATCAGAAAGTACGAGAAAATATCATGCTTCCATCTTTGGTTTTTTTTTTTTTTCTCAAGATTGCTTTAGGTATTTGAAGTCTTGTGGTTCCAGGTGAATTTTAGGGTTGTTTTTCTATTTGTGTAAAAAATGCCAGATGCCATTAGAATTTTGATAGAGGTTGTATTGAATATGTAGATCACTTTGAGTAGCATGAACATTTTAACAATATTCTTCTAATCCATGAACACAGAATATCTTTCCATTTATTTGTGTCTTGTATAATTTCTTTCATCAACGTTTTATACAATAGTTTTTAGTGTACAGATCTTTCACCTCCTTGATTAAATTTATTCCTAAATGTTTTATTCTTTTTGATGCTATTGTAAATGCTATGCAACTGATTTTTGTATGTTAATTTTTGTATCCTGCAACTTTACTGAGGTTATTAGATATAATAGTTTTTTGGTGAAATCTTTAGGGTTTTATATGTATAAGATCAGGTCATCTGAAAGTAGAGACAGTTTAACTTCTTCCTATCCAATTTGCATGCCTTTTATTTATTTTTCTTACCTAATTTTTCTGCCTTCAAGTATTATGTTGAATAGAAATGGCAAGGGTGGGCCTCCTTGTCTTGTTCTTGATCATAAAGGGAAAAATTTCAATTTTTCACTGTTGAGTATAGTAGATGTGGACTTGTCATATATAGCCTTTATGGTGTTGAGGTACATTTCTTTTATACCTAATTTGTTGTGAGTTTTTAATCATGAAAGGATGTTGAATTTTGTCAAATGCTTTTGTAGTATGTATTGAGATGCTTATGTGACTTTTGTCCTTCATCCTGTTAATGTGATGCATTCTGTTCATTGATTTGCATTTGTTGAACCATCCTTGTATTCCATAAATAAATCCCACGTTTTCATAGCATATGATCCTTTTAATGTGCTTTGAATTTGGTTGGTAGTATCTTGTTGAGGATTTTTGCATCTATATTCATCAGGATATTGGCCTATAATTTTCTTTTCCTGTGTCCTTATTTGGATTTGGTTTTAGGGTAATGCTGGCTTGTAAAATGAGTTTGAAAGTGTTCCATCCTCTTCAGTTTTTTTGAAAAGTTTGAGAGGGAATGGTGTTAATTCTTTTTTAAATGTTTGGTAGAATTCAGCAGTGAAGCCATCAGTTTCTCTGCTTTTATCTGATGGCAGATTTTTTAGAACTGATTTAATGTCCTTACTTGTTATTGGCCTGTTCAGATTTTCAATTTCTTTATAATTCAGTTTGGATAGCCTGTATGTTTCTAGGAATTTATTCATTTCTTTTAGGTTATCCAATTTGTTCATATATAATTGTTCATAGTAGTCTCCAGTTGTAATGTCCCCTCTTTCATTTCTGATTTTGAGTTCTTCTCTCTCTTTTTTCTTAGTCTAGCTAAAGGTTTGTCAATTATATTATCTTTTCAAAGAACCAGTTCTTAATTTCTTTGCTTTTTTCCCTATTGTTTTCTGGGCTGTATTTCAATCATTTCTGTTCTGATTCTTATTCCCTTCCTTCTACTAACTTTGGGCTTAGTTTGTTCTTTTTCTAGTTTCTTAAGATGGAACATTAGGTTGTTTATTTGAGATCTTTCTTTTTTTTTAATATAGGCATTTATTGCTATAAAATTCTCTCTTAGAACTGCTCTTGCTTCATCCCATAAGTTTTTGTATGTTGTGTTTCCATGTTTGTCTCAAGATTTTTTTTTTTTAAATTTCCTTCCTGATTTCTTCTTTGACCTATTGATTGTTTAGGAGAGTGGTGTTTAATATGCACATATTTGTGAATTTTCAAGATTCTTCCTGTTTTTGATTTCTAGTTTCATACCAGTGTGTTTGGAAAAAACATTTGATATGATATCAGTCTTCTGATATCTTCAAGATTTACCAAAGTCTTCAAGATTTGTTTTGTGGCCTAATATATGATCTATCCTGAAGAATCTTCCATGTGCACTTGAGAAGAATGTGTATTCTTCTGCCATTGGATGGAATGTTTTCTCTATTTCTGTGAGGTTCATTTGGTCTAAAATGTAGTTTGAGTTCAGTGTTTCCTATTCTGTGTCTGGAAGATCTATCCATTGTTGAAGTGGGGTATTGAAGTCCCCTACTATTATTGTACTACCATCTATCTTTCCCTTCAGATTTGTTAATTTTTGCTTTATATATTTAAGTGCTCCCATGTTAGGTACACATATATTTACAATTGTTATATACTCTTAATGAATTGACCCTTTATTATATAATGAACTTTTTTGTCTCTTCTTACAGTTTATTTAAATCCTATTTTGTCTAACGTAAGTATAGCTACCTTTGTTTTCTTTTGGTTTCCATTTGTATTTCCCTTCACTTCCTATGTGTGTCCTTAAAGGAGAAGTGAGTCTCTTATAGACGGCATATAGTTGGCTCTTGTTTTTTTAATCCATTCGGCTACAATCTTTAGATTGGAAAATTTAGTCCATTTACATTTAAAGTAATTTTGATTGGTAAGGATTAAGTATTGCCATTTTATTGTTTTCTGGTTGTTTTGTAGATCCTCTTTTCCTTTCTCCCTCTCTTCTGTCTTTTTTTGTGATTTGATGATTTTCTGTAGTGGTATGCTTTGATTCTTTTTATCATTTGTGTATCTACTATAGGCTTTCACTTTGTGATTACTATGAGGCTTATGTAAACATTTTTCATGGTCTCTGTTTAAATGACAAAGTAAGCTCTTCCCCTTACCAAAACTTTAATCAAGGTTTCTTATAATATTTTTATTATTAGTTTTTACATGTTTGCATCTGTGATTTATTTAAAAAACTTTTAGGTGTTTTCATGTAAGGAATGACATTTGGATCTAACTGCAGTTCTTCTAATACCATCTCCTTTTGATAGTTGGACAATTGTCCTAACATCATGCATTTAGTATCTTTTTCTGACTTAAAAATCACCTTTATAATATTACACATTCCTGAATATATTTTGGATAATTTCTAGACTATTTATTCATAGTCTAGTATTCATTGAAATTCTGTTCAATTTATCTTCCTGTGTCAGTAGTAAATTCTTTTGAATTATTTTAGCTTTAAAAGGTTTTTTCTTTTTTTTGGATAAAGTTAGTCCAACTCATTCATACTTTGTTATTTTCCTACTTGTATCACATATTTATTAAATGAATGCAGTCATTGTGTTTTATACTTCTGATGTACTATATAATTAATATTTTAAATTTCTCTGCATCAGTATTCATACATAAAAATGGTGGCAATTATTTTTTAAGATTTGGGGAGTTATATTTGTCAGGTTTTGGTATCAATGTTACGCTATCCTCACAAAAAGAATTTCCACCTTTTCAAAGGTAGGAATAACTAATTTCTATTTTATTGATGATGAAACTGGAGCTATAAGAGGTTGAGTAAATTGCCCAGGGTTACACATCTCTTAGAGAACAGAGCTGTGATTTTTGCCCACTGAATATAGGAATATTTATCTTGATTGGATAAAATAGAGACTAGAGCATTTGCTCCAGAATAAGACACTAGATATTAATAACATTCCTTAGATAAATACATCATATATAATTTTATAATTTTTATGTATAATTACAATGAATTTATAAAATCATGTCACATTTTTCAAGTAATGTCATGTCCATTATGTCATTGTTTTCTTTTTAGTACCCCTTCTATTAATAATACAAGGGAGAAAAATAAAACCCAGAGGTATTTCAGGACTCAGTCAAGGTCATATTAGCAACCTGGTGATCAGACCAGAACTAGGAACCAAGGATGATCCAGGTGAGTCCTGTTTCTGTGATGTTAATATTATAGCCTTCTCCTAAGAGAGTCTTCCCTTAAGAATTATCTATAGTCTTTCCTCATGCAGTGGAATATGACAAGTTTTTCCACAAAAAGAGTCAACATATTTTGGTTGAAACTTCACCCTGTCAGAGAGGCTGCTTGCTACCATTAGAGCTTTTAAGCAAGGATGAGATAATCACAATAATTATCTTCCATTAGCAAAATGATCTGGCACCAGATTCTTCCTCCGGTTCTCACAGCCTCCCTTCTGAAGCACAGAGCATCTAAAATGGGCTTCCAGAACATGGCAGTGGAAAATAATGAGAAGTATAAAAATGAGCTGGAGGAGGGTAAATTAATCAAAGAATCATGAGTGGTTAAGAATCCAAGATCAGGAACATCTAATAATTTGGGTTAATAAAATTTAGTTTTTGTCTTTTCAATGGATTCACTGTAGAGTAGCCTTCCAATTAGTATGCTTGCATCATAGCATCAATAAGGCACAAACATTTTAATGTATCAATTCAGCATTTATCCATCTAATTCATTTCCCCTTAAGGGCAGTAAATAAGGCTTATAAAATACTAATTGATTTAATTCAAGGTTTAATGCAAACTCAGAGAATCTGTATTTCTGTGGGGAATTCAAAGGGGATTCACACTTGATTGGCTAAGTGTGTTCTTTCTTTTGCTTACTTACAACTAGAAA
Source organism: Daubentonia madagascariensis (assembly GCA_023783475.1). Classification (NCBI taxonomy): domain Eukaryota; kingdom Metazoa; phylum Chordata; class Mammalia; order Primates; family Daubentoniidae; genus Daubentonia; species Daubentonia madagascariensis. Next base: position 12,233,243 of record JAKFHU010000901.1, read on the forward strand.
TTGAAATTTAAAGGATGTTTCTATCGGCGGGCTTTTTAAAAAATCACCACTTCTATCACCACCACAATCACAATCAGCATCATCACTACCTTTATCATTATTTTCTACTCTGTGTGTGTGTGTTTGTAGTGCTGTTTGTGTTCTTTGAAGATCTTGTGAAGAAAACCAGAGCCCATACCTGCTCCAGGACCGTTTATAACAGAAGGAGGAAGTGCATGATCCCATTGATGAAACTGATGTCAGTAAATGCAAATGGTGCACTCCCTAAAATAGTCATCCGCAGCATTAACACATTAAAGGGGTGCTAGGAAAAGAAAGGGCTGTGGGTTTATTAGACTTACAAGATTGTATGCTCCACGAATGCTGTGGCCATGTCTATTTTGTTCACCACTTAAACCCAGCACAAATTCAATATCTGGTACTGGTTGGGGCTCCCTAACTATTCACTGAAATGAAAATTAAGTTACAGAGTTGAATAGAGGATCTAACTCTAGCAGTTGAAGTTAGAATACTTCTACTCAAACTTTACTGCACACTGAAATCACCTGGGGATCTTTAAAAAAAATACTGATGTCTTACTCCCATTCCTAAGGATTCAATTTTACTTATATTAGGTGCAACCTTGTCAACTGAATTTTTAAAATTTCCTCAGGTGATTTCAATGTTCAACTTTTGGGAATCACTGTGTTAATATAATTAAAAGAAGTCCAACTTTGCACACAAGGCAGTCCTGGCTTATGAGCATATTATGCAATCAATCAACTTTGTAAACATTTACTTAGCACCTGTTGCATATGAGGCATTCCACCTGGCTCTGGGGACTGTGGCTGACATAAGAATGGCTCTTGGAGCTTTATATTGATTTGGGAGACAAGTGAAACACTAAAAAGTGATGGAAGTTAAATAATATAAGGTAACAATAGAAGATATATTACAGAACATAATTAATACTGTCTGTGACTTACAGTGAGACAAAAAATATTAAGGGGCTTATAGGGAGAAGAGATTATTCCTTCTGAAGTTGTCATGGAAAACTTCACAGAGGAATTGACTTTCCAACTGGGTCTTGAACAAAGTTTATGAGAAGAAAATATATTCTAGGATAAAAGACAACTCAAAGGCACCCCAAGAAGGATACAATCTCAGAAATGATAGAATTTCAAAACATTGCTACATAGATAATTCAAGGGTCTCATTCTTTATAGTTTGCTAAGGGTCATTGGAAGGTTTCCAGAGCTTTGTCAGTGTCCACACCATTAATAAGGTGTCTGCCACAGAATCAGAATACTTAATCGGGAACTATCATTCAGACCCAGGCTGGAAATTCTTAGTTGAGACACTAAAATAGCAGTTTAAAAAAAAAAGAAGGGTTCAACAGAGTGAAGAAGACCATTTGTAGCAGAGGTAAGGGTGTGAACAAGGAAGGAGTGGTTGGGATGAGGTCAGGGGCCATGGTAACATATTTTCTTGGTGGGAAAGAAATGGGGTGGGATGGCTTTAACTGGGGCGGCTTAATAACTTAGGCCTTGTCTTGTGCCCTCTGCATTTCCAGATGGCTGTTAGCTGTCAGGCAAAATTTAACCCAAGGGTCAATGTGGCTTAATTACTGCCTTGGTTAAAGTCTTGATGACTGGCTATTTATTTTTAATAAGCTTATTATTCATTATGTTTCTTACTTAAATGTCAAGATGACAAGGAAAGGAGGGGAAGCTTGCCTTAGTTCTCTTGCCTGTCATTACTGTCAACCAGGCATCCTTGGAAGCCTGTTTCTTATCCCCAGCTTTTGACACTCAATTTTGGGTGAAAGAAGAAAATGCATTCTGGGAAGGGGAAAATGGACATTCATTCCACTGGTTTAAAACCCCAGCTTAATAAAATAAATAGAAAAGAATTAGAAAAAAGGAGTCAGGGCTATCTCTAGGGTCTGCTAATGTAGGCGCTTGCCTTCAGGGGACCCTGAGTTTATAAACAAATGGGAAGAAATAGGTAGATTGGCTACTTGGTGCTAAAAGAGATCCATCCTTTATGTATAAAAACTTTCAATTATTCTCCCTATAGATAAGAGGCTGGGACTGCCTCTCTCTTCTATTTTACTCTTTGCTTACGCGGTCCTTAAGAGCTTTTTTTTCTTTTTTTCTTTTTGCTTTCATATTTGTGGGTTTCATTAGCATGATAGAATGAGAATGGAAGGGAAAATGATTAGCGGGTGGGCGTGGGGATTGATACGGAGTCCTAACCTTTCCCTAAGTTCTTAGCATGAGCTGAGTTGGGCTTGGGGTATTAACAATACAGCAGGATTGGTAAACTTTTTCTGTAAAGGGCCATATATTATAATAAATATTTTAGTCTTTGTAATTCATATATTGTCTCTGTCATGTGGTCTTTGTTTTGTTGTTGGTGTTATGGTTTTTTACAGCCCTTTAGAAATGTAAAAAACATTTTTAGCTTGTAGGCTGTACAAAAATAGGCCATGTGCCTCCAGTCAGGGATATATCCCCTATCAGTGGTCCCCAACCTTTTTGGCACCAGGGACCGGTTTCATGGAAGACAGTTTTTCCACGGACTGGGGTGGAGGATGGTTTTGGGCTGATTCAAGTGCATTACATTTATTATGCAGTCAAACCTCTCTGCTAATGATAATCTGTATTTGCGGCTGCTCCCCAGCACTGGCATCACTGCCTCAGCTCCACCTCAGATCATCAGGCATTAGGCTTCTTATTCTCATAAGGAGTGCACAACCTCGATCCCTCGTGTGTGCAGTTTGCAGTAGAGTTCATGCTCCTGTGGGAATCTAATGCCACTGCTGATGTGACAGGAGACAGAGCTTATGAGTGATGGGAAGAGGCTGTAAATACAAATGACCCTTTGCTCCCTCACCTGCTGGTCACCTCCTGCTGTGCAGCCCAGTTCCTAACAGGTCACGGACTGGTACCGGTCCATGGCCTGGGTGTTGGGTGCTGCAGCTCTACGTTATATTCATTGGTGTAGAGAAAGGCTCTTCATTTGCAACGCTCCACAGGTCTGACAAAGGAGATCTGAGAAAGGAGAGAAAGAACAAAAGGTGTCAACAGGTGCAGAACACCTTCCCTAATGTTCTATGAACTGCTCATTTCCTTTTTTTCCTTTGTGAATTTTGTTGGGGGACACACATGTCAGAATTTTCTCTTTGGGCCGTTTTTGGTTAACCTTCTATGCTAACTGGAACTGAAGTCAATTCAGTATGGCCTAAAAATAAGAACAGCTAACATTTATTGATTACATGTCCCAGGCCTTGTTCTAAATGCTATAAATGTGTTAGTCATTTTGTTTACCTCAAGCTCCATGAAGTAATTTTATCATTCTCATTTGGCAGATGAACAACCTAAGACACAAAGAGATTAAGTTACTTGCCAAGGTCATAAGTTTATGAATGGCAGGACGTACTTGGATTTGAATCCATGTAGTCTGGCTCCACGTCCCACGATTGTGGTCAAATGCCCTTTTATCACCACATATTGAATGTTGACTTGTAACAACAATTTTCCATATTTATATGACTTTTATGTCAGTCGGTATAAGTCAGATGATGCTACAGTAACAAATCACTCCCAAATCCTGGTGGCTTAACACAACAAAGGTTTATTTTTACACTCATGCTGTATTTTACATGGTAGGAAATTCTGCTCCACGCGATCACTAAGGATTCAGGCTGATGGAGTGTATCTGCACCTTCTGGAACATGTAGCCGCCTCAGTCCCTGCAGTAGGTCAGGACAGAGACTGAGAATCTCACGGGAAATTTTCACTGCCTCTGCCCGGAAGTGATGGATACCACTTCTCACATTTATTATCCATTACTAGTTCCTTTCCCACCTAACTGAATAGGGGCTGGGAAATGTAGAAATGCAAAAAGGGTCCTTGATATGCATTTGTTTCTCTGCTATAGCATTTCATAAGATTCAATGTATTTTTACGTACAGTAGCTTGTTTGACCTTTGTTTAATCCCTTCAAGAAGACAATTAGGCATTTTTAAAGCTATTTTCGAATGAGGAGGCTAAAATTAGAAGAGGTGCTGTTATCTGCCTAAGAGGAATGAATAATGGGAAGAAAAGAACTTTGGGTTTAAAACAAATTTTGGTTTAAAAGTAGCTTCTACTGCCAACTTGACAAATTTCTTAACCTTTAGGACCTCACTCTACTAATCTCTGTAGCGGGATGCCTTATCCCTACCTTACTGATTTGTCAAAAAGATTAAATAACAGGTCCATAAGGTGCTTTGCATTATGCCTGACCAATGGAATAGGTTCAGTTAAATGTTAGCTCACTCTGACATTTTTCTAAATGCTGCATATTTTGTTGGGACGAAATTGGGATGAGGCATTCAGTGCTCTGATCTCTGAGCTGTTTTTTCCCCCCCACTATCACTTACTGTGACAGTGGAAAACCATCCAACAGAAGCACAAGACAGAGTCTACACAGGGCAAAGGTGAGATTTTCATATATGAAACAGTGGGGGGGGGGATAATAAATGGTCGCTCCTTATGAAATAAGGCAAAGATGGCCACTGCTATAGCAATTTAGAAAGGAGTCTATGTGGATTGAGATAATTTAGAATTGCAGAGGAATTCAGCTGATCGCACCTGCTCTGTCATATGTTCTGCTATTTGTTCTCTAAAGGGATGTTTTTCAGGGCCCCGCCCTTCATCCTTGGCTCCTCCCATTCTGTATGCAATCTCAGGATCATTATAATCAAATGCCTAGCATTGATTATTCTCTATATGCTGGTTCCACAAGACTACCTCTTTTTGCTGAGATCGTGGCCCACATATGTCTACCTGACATTTCTATCTGGTTGTCCCACAGATATATTGAAGTTGCCAGCTCCAAATTTGAGGTCTTCATCTCCCTTATCCATACCTACTCATTTTGTTCTACTTTTAGTGTCAGTGATTAGTACAGCCATCCATCTAGAGATCAAGCCACAACTACTGGGGTCATTTGAGCATTCTTCCTTGCATCTACTCAATGTGTCGCCAAATTCTGCAAATTTTACTTCCTGTTTAACATATTTTCCCAGTGTTTGTGTGCTCCTCTCTATTCCCCTTTTGGCTAAGCCACTCACTAGTTTCAACCTGGGGACAATATTTATTTTCTAACTAGACTCCCTGCTTCCATTCTGGCCACTCTTCAATCCATTCTCACAACGTAGCCAGAAAGAACTTTTTAAAATGTAAATCTGATTGTCTCGTTATTTCATTTATAGTCCTTCAGTGGCTCCCCAAAGTTTTCTGGGATAGAAAACAAACACCTTATCTTAGTCACAAGACTGTCTATGTCAGTCCCTGGCTGCCCCTAACCTCAACTCTGGACATGCCCATCAGTTCAGCATTCACTCCAGCCAGACCAAAACACTGCAGTTCCCTGGACCCAACCAACTATTTTATCTCTCAGTGACTTCATACCCAGTCGTTTTTGCCCATGTCTCTGGTTCCTATTTGTCCTTTAAACTCAGCATAAGAGATAATTAATTTTTGGTTTGTTCTAAGGTCTTCCTCTATTATAACACCCACTAATCACCTGCACTGTAATTTTTGGCATATTTATCTTTTCCCACCATTGACCGTTAGATAGGTTCTATCTCTTGATTGAAGTAAAAGAGACACATTCAGATTTCCTTAGCTACCAAGGGAATGAGGGAGAACAAAAAATACTTCATTGGTGGTGAAGGCAGTCCTCCTAGAGAACTAAAATGTCATTTATCATCATTTAGCTTTCAGTAACTCTGAATGTTCAGTAGCTACTCTTGTGAATTAATAATTTTCTAGACTGCCTTGCTTGTGACTCAGCAGCAGCACTAACTTACCGTTTCTTTCTTACCTGCTTCTTTAAAAAAAAAAACAAACCTCTGGTAGTAACTCTATATCATGGCTTCTGCTTAGTCAAAGCTTTGGTTAGATTGTGGCTTCTGATTACTATCTATTCTTGGTGTGTTTCCCTCAGATGGTTTCTAATTTTGGCACACATGTCTGTGTCTCTTACATTAAAAGTCCATTGTAATGGGGTTGGCATAATGTTCTCCAATACTGAGTATCCCTGTCTTGTAGCAGACAACTGTAGACACCATAAACCACAGCCACCTATACATAAGATATGCCTCAGGATGAGGCTGTAGGCATGGCATAGACCCTAAGACTAGTCAGAAGGGGTAGTTTTTTTTAGTTCATATTCTTTTCTTATATATTATTTCAGAAAATTTATGGGGTACAAGTGTTTTTTTGTTACATGGTTGAATTGTATCATGCTGAAGTCAGGGCTTTCAGTGTGCCCATTATTAGAATAGTATACATTGTACCTGATAGGTATATATTTTAATCCCTCACCCCCTTCTCACCCTTCCCCTTCTTAGTTTCAAATATCTATTATACCACTTTATGACCATATATACCCCTCATTTAGCTCCCACTTATAAGTGAGAACATGTGGTATTTGTTTTTTCATTCCTGAGGTACTTCACCTAGGATAACATTCTCCAGTTCCATGCAAGTTGCTGCAAAGACATTATTTCATTCTTTTTTATGGCTAAGTAGTAGTCGATGGTTGTGTGTGTATATACATAAACACACACACGCCATTTTCTTTACTTGCTCATCAGTTGATGGACACTTAGGTTGGTTCTTTATCTTCGCAATTGTGAATTGTGCTGTGATAAACATTTGGGTGCAGGTATCTTTTTTTTGTAAAATGAATTATTTTTCTTTGGGTAGATACACAGTAGTGGAATTACTGGATCAAATGGTAGGTCTACTTTTAGTTCTCTGAGAAATCTCCATACTGTTTTCCATAGTGTTTGTACTAGTTTACATTCCCGCCAACAGTGCATAAGTGTTCTCTTTTTACTGCATTGGTGCCAGCATCTATTGTTTCTTGACTTTTTAATAATGGCCATTCTGACAGGGTAAGGTGGTATCTCATTGTGGTTTTACTTTGCATTTCCCTGATAATTAGCAATGTTCAGCATTTTTCATGTTTGGCCATTTGTCTATCTTCTTCTGAGAAAAATCTGTTTGTGTCTTTTGTCCACTCTTTGATTGGGTTATTTGTTATTTTCTTGCTGATTTGTTTGAGTCCTTTGTAGATTCTGGATACTAGCCTTTTGTCAGATGTATAGTTTGCAAATATTTTCTCCCATTCTGCAGGTTGTCTATTTATTCTGTTGGTTATTTCCTTTGCCGTGAAGAAACTTTTTAGCTTAATTAAGTTCCATTTATTTTTGTTGTTGCTCTGTTTGCTTTTGGGGTCTTACTCATAAATTCTTTGCCTAGGACAATGTCTAGAAGAGATTTCCTATGTTTTCTTCTAGAATTTTCATGGTTTTATGCCTTACATTTAAGTCTTTAATCCATCTTGAGTTAATTTTGTATATGGTGATACATAGGGATCCAGTTTAATTCTTCTGCATATGGCTATCCAGTTTTCCCAGCACCATTTATTGAATATGGAGTCCTTTCCCTAGTGTATGTTTTTGTCTGCTTTGATGAAAATCAGTTGATCATAGCTATATTGTTTTATTTCTGGATTCTCTATCTCTTCCATTGGTCTATGTGTTTACCTTTACACCAGTACCATGCTCTTTTGGTTACTATAGCCTTGTAGTATAATTTGAAGTCAGGTAATGTCATGCCTCCAGATTTGTTCTTTTTGCTTAGGATTGCTTTGGCTATTTGGGCTTTTTTTTTTTTTTTTTGGTTCTATATGAAGTTTAGGATTACTTTTTCCAGACCTGTGAAAAGTGACATTGGTATTTTGATAGGAAGTGCATTGAATCTATAAATCACTTTGGGCTGTATGGACATTTTAACAATGTTAATTCTTCTAATCCATGAACATGGAATGTTTTTCCATTTGTTTGTGTCATCTTTGATTTCTTTCATCAGTGTTTTGTAGTTCTCTTTGCAGAGGTCTTTCACCTCCTTGGTTAAGTTTATTCCTAGGCATTTTATTTTCTTTGCAGTTATTTTAAATGGTATTATATTTTTGATTTGAATCTCAGCTTGATTGTTATTAGTATATAGAAATGCTATTGATTTGTGTTCATTGATTTTGTAACCTGAGACTTTGCTGAATTTATTTATCAATTCCAGGAGTCTCTTGGTGGAATTTTTAGGGTTTTCTAGATACAAAATCATATCATCAGCAAATGGGGATAGCTTGACTTCCTCTTTCCTAATATGGATGCCCTTTATTTCTTTCTCTTGCCTGATTTGTCTGACTAGGACTTCCAGTACTATGTTGAATTGGAGTGGTGACAGTGGGTACCCTTGCGTTGTTCCAATTCTTAGGGGGAATGCATTCAGCTTTTCCCCATTCAGTATGATGTTGGCTGTGTATTTGTCATATATGGCTTTTATTATTTTGAGGTATGTTACTTCTGTGCCTAGTTTTTTGAGGATTGTTATCATGAAGGGGTGCTGGATTTTACTGAATGCTTTTTCTGCATATATTGAGATGATCATATGGTCTTTGTTTTTATTTCTGTTTATGTGGTGAATCACATTTATTGATTTGCATATATTGAACCATCCTTGCATCCCTGGATGAAAACCACTTGATCATGGTGAATTATCTGTTTGTGGTGTTGAATTTAGTTTGCTAGTATTTTGTTGAGGATTTTTCCATCTATGTTCATAAGGGATATTTGTCTGTAGTTTTATTTTTTGTTGTGCCCTTTCCTGGCTTTGGTATCAGGCTTTGTAGAATGAATTCGCGAGGATTCCCTCCTTATTGACGTTATGGAACAGATTCAGTAGAATAGGAGCCAGTTCTTCTTGTAGTTTTGGTAGAATTCTGCTGTGAATGCATCTGGTCTGGGGCTTCTTTTTGTTGGGAGATTTTTTTATTACTGTTTTAATCTTGCTGCTCATTATTCATTTGTTTAGGATTTCTATTTCTTCCTGATTCAAGCTTTGGAAATTGTGTGTTTCCAAAAATTTATCCATTTCCTCTAGGTTTTTGAGTTTGTGTGCGTAGAGGTTTTCAGAGTAGTCACAGATGATATTTTGTATTTCTGTGGTATCGGTTGTAATGTCTCCTTTTTCATTTTTTGATTGAGCTTATTTGAGTCCTTTCTCTTCTATTTCTGGTAATCTGGCTAGTGGTCTATCAATTTTTGTTTGTCTTTTCAAAGAACCAACTTTTCATTTCATTGATACTCTGTTTTTGTTTTTTTGTTCGGTTTTCATTTCATTTAGTTCTGCTATGAGCTTTGTTATTTCTTCTGCTCATTTTGGATGTGGTTTGTTCTTCTTTTTCTAGTTCCTTGAGGTGTGACATTAGGTTGTTAATTTGTGATCTTTCTGTCTTTTTTATGTAAGCATTTAAGGCTATGAACTTCCCTTTTAGCACTGCTTTTTATGTATCCTATAGATTTTTGGATGCTTTGGTCATTTTTGTCATTCAGTTTGAAAAATCTTTTGATTTTCATCTTAATTTTGTCATTGATCCAGGGACCATTCAGCAGCAGGTTGTTTACTTTCCATGACTTTGTATAGATTTGAGAGTTCCTCTTGGGATTGATTTCTAGTTTTATTCTACTGTGGTCTGAGAAGATACATAGTATAATTTTGATTTTTTTGTATTTGAAGGTTTTTCTGTATGTTAGACTTATTTTGTGGTCTAACATATGATCCACCTTGGAAAATGTCCCACATGCTAATGAATAGAATGTTCTGTAAATGTCTGTTAGGTTCATTTGTTCTGGTATCCCATTTAAGTCCAGTGTTTCTTTATTTTCTGCCTCTATCATCTGTACAGTTTTGTCAGTGGAGTGTTGAAATCTCTGGCTGTTATGATGCTTCTGTTTATTTCCTTGCTTAGATCTAATAGAATTTGCTTTACGAATCTGGGAGCTCCTGTATTAGGGGCATATTAGTTTAGGATTGGTATATCTTCTTGCTGAATTGCTCACTTTATCATTATATAATGACCATCTTTGTCTTTTTTTCCCATTGTTGATTTAAAGTCAATTTAAAGTTTATTTTATAAACTCATGCTTGCTTTTGTTTTCCATTTGCATGGAATATTTTTTTCCACCCCTTTACTTTGAATCTATGAGACTCCTTCTGAGTTAAATGGACTTCTTTGAGACAGTATATATTTGGTTTATGTGTTTCTCATTCATTCAGCCAAACTGTGTATTTTAAGCAGAGCATTAAGACCCTTTATGTTCAATGTTAGTATTGATGTATAAGATACTGTTCTGTCCATCATGTTTAATGATAACTAGTTGCTTTGTTTTTCTCTCTTGTGTTACCATTTTATAAGAACTATGAGCTTTAACTTTTGGGTGTTTTTACACTGGTGAGTATCAATTATTCTGTTTCATGTATAGAGCACTTTTAAGCATTTGCTGTAGGGCAGGTCTAGTGGTGACAAATTCCCTTGGTGTTTGTTTGAAAAAGACTTTATTCTTCATTTATGAAACTCAGTTTTGCAGGATTCAGAATTCCAGGCTGGCAGTTATTCTGTTTAAGAAGGCTAAAAATGGGACCCCAATCCTTCTGGCTTGTAAGGTCTCTGCTGAGAAGTCTGCTGTTAGTTTGATGGGTTTTTATTGTCAGTAACTTGTTGCTTTTGTCTGGCAGCTTGTAGGATTTTCTCCTTCACTTTGACTTTGGCCAGACTGATGACTCCATGGCTTGGTGATGTCCTATTTGCTGTGAATCTTCCAGGTGTTCGATGATCATCTTGAATCTGGATATCTAAATCTCTAGTGATACCAGGGAAATTTTCCTCCATTATTCCCTCAAATAGGTTTTCCATGCTTTTTGCTTTCTCTTCTCTCCCAGGGATACCTGTGGTTCTTACATTAGCTCATTTTGCATAGTCCTATGTTTCTTGCAGTGATTGTTTATTCTTCTTTGTTCTTTTTTCTACATTTTTGACTGACTGGGTTAATTTGAAAGCATTGTCTTCAAGCTCTAAAATTCTTTCTCCTGCTTGGTCTAGTCTGTTGTTAAAACTTTTGCTATATTTTGAAATTCCCTGAATGGCTCTTGCATTTCTTTAAGTTCTGTTATATTTTTTCTTATGTTATCTATCTCTTTAGTGAATTTTTCATTCATGCCCTGAATTACTTTTTTGGTTTCTTTGTGTTGGTTTTCAACTTCCTCATCGGTCCCATTTATCTTGTTTGTCGTCCACATTCTGAATTCCATACCTGATATTTTCAAAATTCCCTTTTGGTTGGAGTCTGTTGTTGGCAAACTACTGTGATCCTTTGGGGGTTTCAAAACAACTTGCTTTTTCATGTTGCCAGAGTTCTTTATGCTGGTTCCTTCTCATCTGAAACTTCTTCTCTCAACTCAAGACAGATAAGTTTGTGGTATACCTGTTCTCCTCTTCTAGCAACTCTCTTACTCAGTGAAGAGAAGTCCCTGGATAGAGGACTTGAGTCTTACTCTGGCAAATTGACCCAGCAGGAGATGGGAGAATGCACTGTGAGCCTTTAACACTGTTGTTTTCCTGTGTTTCATGTCTCACTGTTCTCCTGTGGTTGTCATGGGTAGTCTGCATGCTGCAGTGAGTGATCTCTCCACCTAGTTCTGTAAGCTGCTGTGATTGTTGATTGTCCCCTGCAGGGGCATAAACACCACCCCATCCATATCCGTGGATGACAGTGATTGTTGGTACATACTGGCTTGAGTGCTGCCCCCCACCCCATGATTATGAGTAGCTGTGTTTGTCTGGGCATGGAGGCTTGAGCTCCACTCCACCTATGTCAGCAGATGGCAGCAATGTTGGCTTATGCCAGCTTGAGAGCTCCTCTGCCCATTCCGTGGGTGGCCACGTTTGTTGGCCCATGGTGGCCTGAGCGTTTGCCCCACTCAGATACCCCAGCTGCAATGGGGGCACCTGGATCTTACCCACAGGACACACAAGCATGCTCAGTCTTCCTCCTCCCTCCCCAGTCCTGCAGGAGAAATGGGGAGGCAGTAGCAATGGATCTGACCCCTGTGTAGATGCAGTGTTCTGGGTCCAGGGTCTCAGAATGGCACCAGCCACAGTGCCCAGGGTTCACAAGCCAGTGAGTGGGTCCCTTCTGTGCCCTCTCTCCAGAGAAATGTCACTGCACAGCCTCCAGTCAGCTCTGCTTGCAGCAGTGGAGGGACCCTCCTGCAGCTTAGATAGCAATGTCCACAGGGGAAGTGTGGAGCCCTGGGATTCTCTCCTCTGTCTTTTCCCCCTATCCAGGTGCCCTCCCTGTGTCAGAAGGGGGTATTTTGAACTAATTAAGGGTCCTGTGTCCCAACTGATCAGAAGTATGGTAATATGTGTCCAGTAAACATTAGATTTGTAAACAAATTAATTAATGCTGAAGAATACTAAGACTGGGCTGAAAGTAGAGGGAGAAGGCATTGCTAATTGGTGGGAAGGGGGGGCAATCATAAATCAAATTTGATGTCTAAGGTCATTATTCAGAAGGATTTCAAAGTACCAATTTTATACAGCCCTGTGATAGTAGGCATCTTCTATATGGTTTCAATTAATTGACAGAGCATTTTGATAGCTTCTGGACAGAAGCTAATATTGTTCTCCCTAATGCCATTAATTTAGAAAATTGTTGCAATGTCTATGTGGGATATAATATATATATTTTGTGTTAGATGGGCTCTATATCTGAGGATTATGGTGCTAACAGCAAAAATAATATAACAATTTCATTTTTGTTATCCAGGTCTTCCAATTCTTGGCTAAGTACCTCAAACCCTTTAGTTCTATACACAGTACCAATCTGAGGCGAGGAAAAGACAGCTGATTCATAGAAGTAGGGTTAGGAGATGCTGCTACAGAAGAAAAAGGGTTTGTGATCCAGCATCAATAATAGGCTGCCTATTTGGGGACAGCTAGGACATTTAGGTCTTTTAAATCAGATTGACATGATTGGACAATTCAGGTAATTATCTGAAGCTTTAGGTTAAAAATAATTTCCTTTTATCAAATTTCTGGGCATTTTATTTAAAAACTAGATACAATAAACAATGTGGGGGTTAGGGGTACTGATACCCTATGTAGTAAAAAATCTGCATATAACTTTTGGCTCCCCAAAACTTTACTAATAGCCTATTGTTGACCAGAAGCCTTACTGATAATAGTCAATTAAAGCATATTTTATATGTTATGTGTATTTTACACTGTATTCTTACAATAAAGTAAGCTAGAGAAAAGAAAATGCTAGTAAAAAATCATAAGGAAGAGAAAATATATTTACTATTCATTAAGTGGAAGTGGACCATCATAAAGGTCTTCATCCTCCTTGTCTTCATGTTGAGTAGGCTGAGGAGGAGGAAGAGGAGGGGTTGGTCTTGCTGTATCAGGGTGGCAGAGGTGGGAGAAAATCTACATGTAAATAGCTCCATGAGGCTTAAACCTGTGTTGTTCAAGGGTGAACTGTGTATGTATATGAGTATAAGATATAATATATATTTCTGATTGGATACAGCTAACTAATAGGCAAAGGTTGTTGCCCAAAAGATGAAGAATTAACTGAATTTTAACTGTAAACCTTCTGAGCGACTGTGTTTTTTGTTGTTCTGTTTTTAGGATGTAGTCCATAATTCTTGTGTATATATCATAAGGGTACCTAGAACTTATGGGTGTGAGATAGGGATTCTTTTCATCTCTCTGAGACCCTGGCCTCATTGAGGTATTTTGTTGTAGGAGAAACTTGGAAGGGTTGTGTTGATGGCAGCTTTCCTCAGAAACATCATTCCCTGAATTCTACCGGAGATGGCTCTGCAGATTGTAGGTAGAGCAGATGGGACCTTAGCTTCCTCCCATGCATAAGGACTCCAGGCATTCTATAGACAGGAAGTATGTGTAGTGGGAAAAGCAGAACATTAGGCACTGGGAGAGTCAGATTTATCACTGTTCAGCTGTGTGATATTATAAAGTCACTTAATGTGGGCATTTTCCCCTTTGTCTGTTTTTTTAAAAAAGTCTGGATTAGGTGGTCTGGAAAGGAGACTTTCGTCTCCAAATGCTAATATCTAACTTAAATCAACATGACAGTTTATTCCATCCCAGCACATACCCGCACCAACATCTATTTATTTTTTATATTCACTTCCATGGGAGTTTCACTTTTGTAATAGAGCATGAGTTGAGTTTTGGTAAAAAGAAGGGAAGATAAAAGAGTAGGTATATTTTTTTCCCACAAGACCAGGTCCCTCCAGTGGGCTTTGAGTAATGAATTATAATAATATAATAAGAATGAAGCTGTTGCTATTTTGTTAGGGGTTGAATTTTGATTCCCTTCCCCAAATTCATGTGTTGAAGTCCCAACCCTTAGTACCCCAGAATGTGACCATATTTGAAGATAAATTCTTTAAAGAGGTGATCAAGTTAAAATGAGGTCATTAAGGTGGGCCCTTAATTTAATATGACTGGTGTTCATAAAAGAAGAAGAAGAGATACCAGAGGGGCATGCACACAGAGAAAAGACCACATGAAGACAAAGAGAGAGGGCAGCCATCTTCAAGCCAAGGAGAGAGTCCTCAGAAGAAACCAAAACCTGCTAACACCTGGATCTTGGACTTCCAGCCTCTAGAACTGTGAGAAAATAAATTTCTGTTGTTTAAGCTACTCAGTCAGTGCTATTCTGATAGGACAGCCCTAACAGACTAAGACACCACTATTGCTCAAGAGAGCTGCTGTGATGCCCTTGGCTCTGCAAAGCAGTTGCAGGGTACAGGTTGGGGAAGGCAGCCCTAATCCCTGACTCCCACAGCACCTGGAGCCTTCTAGAAACAGCATTGCTTATCTGGATATGAGCATTCTTGTTATCATGACCATTGGCTGTAGATCATCACCTCACCTCAAGGAGCTTAGCAGGAAGCAGCCAGCACAGGCAAGTGGGAGCCACAGACGGAGTGCAGGAATGAGGCAAGAGACTGGTAAAGAGGTACATATTATGGTGGGCACTCCAGAAACATCTGGCAGCCTTTTATAGGGAGTGATGTTCTGCTTTCAGTAGAGTGTTGTTTCTTAAGCCAATGGCATTTGGGTTACATAAGTATTACAAAAAACTGATATCATTTCTTTAATATATTTCCTGGTCATATAAGCCCATATTTGGAAAAGCTTACATAATCCCTTAGAAGGTGTTACCTCTTCCTTTGGTTACTAAGGTTTTCCCCAAGTCCAAATATGACAATATTTCCAAATGATTGATCTTCAAACTATCATAATCTCTTCACATAGCATAATTGTTCTGCGCTTAAACCAAATCTCATATGCCTTAATGATTAGATCTTTTCACCCCCTTTAATTTATAAGGAAAATTGATTCTTTGGATCAATATTCCCAGGGGCACAGAATCTGGGCCACTGGTGGAGTCTGAGTGGTCCTGCCTGAATGTTAATTGCTGCTTCTGATGTCTCCTGGAGCAGAGATGCTGTTCTTGTTTTTGGAGCCAAACTCTGGCTACATGTCAAAATCTATAGCAAAACACCAGAGCAATTTTTCTCCAGACACCAAACACAAGGAGATTAATCACATATGTTTCCTTTACTACCTTTCAAGAGAGGTTTTAATTTTAAACAGCTGCTTGCTGACTTGCCTTTTGAAGGCCACAGAGCATGTCAAAAGATGATGGAAAGGTTTGAAAAGGCCTGTGAAGATGCTCCATGCTTAGAACTCTCTCTACTCATATTAATTCTCTTGACTTAGGTCTTCAACAGTAAAGCAAATTGGGAAACGGAGTCAGTTACTGAGAGCAGCAGCTTTCAAAGAGTGGTTCCCAGACCAGTAGAAGCAGCAGCAGCACCTGAGAACTTTTTAGAAATTTAAGTCGACCCCAGACCTACTGAATCTGAAACTCTGGGGGAGGGACCAGGTAATCTGTGTTTTAAGAAGCTCCCTGGTTCATTCTGATTTAGTTTAAGAACGACGGCTCTTGACAACTCAGCTGTGAAAATTATTTTCTCGAAATTTCTGAGGAATCATTTTCATGGTCATTTTCTTCCCCTTTCCTAAACTTTACCCACATACAGAAGATTCAGATCATCATATCCTACCTCCTCCTTACAGGATTTTCCAAAACACTGAGATTCTTTCCAATGGACTTATAGCATTTACTCATATCACTACCGTTCTTCATCTACCTCCATCACTTCTAGTGATCAAAAGACCTCAGAATGTACACCACTTAAGTTCTGCAATTAAGTCTTCAATTTTCGTGTGTGTGGGGTTTTGTCTCTAATTTTGTTTGATCTCCATAACCCCTACTGATAGAGTTGATCACATAAAGACTTTCCATGAAAATGATAGTGCAGTAAGTCCTCACTTTATGTTGTTAATAGGTTCTTGGAAACTGCAACTTTAAGCAAAACAATGTACAGCAAGCAGGTCTTTGAATAACATCATTTCGTTCAACATTGTTTTGCTGCAAAATTGATCAGGAAAATTGGTTTTGTTATACGTCTTTTTGCTTAACGTCACAGTTTCCAAGACTCTATTGGCAACATTAAGTGAGGACTTACTGTAGTTATTTTAAAGTGCTTGCGTGTGCCTGGCTTACCATTTTGCAATCTTTATTTTCTTGGAACTGAAAACAACCTATTTTACAGATGAGAGAACTAAGTCATAGAATGGCTTAACAACTTTGCCAAGTTCATACAGGGGCAGAGTTGTAGCTTTCCCATAGTTCCTATCCAGTACTACTACTTGGAATAATAAATAAATACTTATTGATTGAATTAGAGGGAACCGCTCAACTTGGATGATCTGTCAGCCACAGTTCTCTGATACATAACAGAAAATATTATAGAAATATAACTGAAGATAGACACATGATGTCTTTGGCATGTAATAGTTATACTTTCCATCTACCTCAAAAGGGCATGTGCCTTAAATTTTTTTTTCTAGTAGAGGTACTGGATTGGCAATAAGGAATCCATCCGTAGTCCCTCGCCTGATATTTTTGATTAAATAGAGCATAGAGTCAGATAACAAAGGTTAGAATTTTAGTGTCTTGCAGGAAAAAATGATCTGATCCTTATAGGACTTAAACTTGTGACAGGGCTCCATTAATAATATGCATTATGTACATTAGCAAATTCATGTCAACTTGGTCCATTCCTCTATCAAGAGAGGAGAGAGTGACTTTAAATATCTTGATTTCAGCTTCTCATTACTCATGCAGGGAATAATAAGCAATTGTTGGAGGTATGAAAAATACTGACTTTGACTTAGAGAAGAAATTGACCTTGGGATTGGGGCACAAACATTTGAACAAAAGTTTATGGGACAGGGGTGTAAGGATTTGGCTGGGGCCTGACTTCCATGAGTCAATGGGTGGAGCTTTGGGAGACCCTGTGATCCACTGTGTCTTGTGCAAGAAGAATTCTTAGTAGAATGACACAATTCCTTCTTCTTAAGAAGAAAATGCTCCATCAGGGAGGACGAGGGCTTTCTACTCTGTTGATGTCTACTTCTTCCCTCCATGCTGGTGTGATCCTGAGATAACTTCCAAATCCTGCGTGGCAGGAGCCTCATGGAATAATAGGGAACAAGGCTGAGAGTTGGAGGAAACCCTGGCGAGGCAGTAGCTTCTAGGTCCATTTCCACACTGTTAAACTCTGTAACTAGGAAAAACGACTTCAGTCCTCCTTGGGCCTTAATTTCCTCATCTGTTAAATGCAAAGACTGGACCAGATATTGTCTAGGACTAGGTTATCTGCTTTGAGGAACAGACCTAATTCTTGAGAATGTTAGAAAATCCAGTCAAGGACTTTGATGTTACTACCAAGATTCATCTTGACCAAATAGGTTTTTATCTGATTTAAGATAACTTTCCTCATCATTTATTAAGTAGAGCTGTTCTGTGTTTCTGTGATTACTTACATGGCTTTAGTGGGGGCATGTAGCAGGAGAGGGTCACTTATTTTTTAAAATTTTCAATTGTTTAAATCTAGTTTTCAATTTAATTTTATTCAAATATATAATTTTATTTCAATTTAATTATAGTCATTTTTTTGCCATCTTTATTTTTCAATTTTGTTTCTTTGACTTCTTTCCCTAATCTCACACAAATATCAACATCTCCCTCATTTTCCAGTAACCCCCAAAACAATGTGATGGGTTTTCTCTCTTATTTCCCTTTTACTTATATGAGGAGACTATGTACATATGTACATAAATATGTATATTGGCTTCTTTTCTCTTGTTTTTGTGTCTTTAGACTTAACATAAGAAACATTTTCCTCTCTTTTCTTACTCAAACATACTTCATCAAGATCTTTCAACTGGTGGCTTTTATTCCTTCTTTTAAACAG
This sequence comes from Daubentonia madagascariensis, assembly GCA_023783475.1. Classification (NCBI taxonomy): domain Eukaryota; kingdom Metazoa; phylum Chordata; class Mammalia; order Primates; family Daubentoniidae; genus Daubentonia; species Daubentonia madagascariensis. The sequence goes on from JAKFHU010000901.1 coordinate 12,251,554, forward strand.
CTACATAATATTCCATGGTGAAACTGTGCCACACATTATTCAGCCACCCTTTACTAACATGCAAATGTTAATACTTATTTCCAGTTTCTGTCCATTCCTAACAATTTTGCAGAAGGTTTTCAGGAGGAACTTGGAAGTGCTGGGTTAAAGACTTTATTGTATTTTAACAGCTTGGTTAGACTGTTTTCCAGAAAGGCTGTAGCACTTTAACTTTTACCAACAATTTATGAGAACCCCTTTTCTCTATATCCCTACCAACAGTAGGTGCTACAGCACCTTTTAGTTTTCATCAGTCTGATATAAAATAATTCATTGTTATTTTATTTTGCATTTACCTAAATTTCCATCAATATAAGCATATTTCCACATATTTATTGGCCACGTTGATTTTTGTTCATAAATTGTCCGTTTGTATTCTTTGCTGAATTATCTTTTTTCTTGGAAATTTGTAAGAGTTTTTTGTATGTTAAAGTAACTGTCCCCCTCTCTTACATCTATGTTATATTTTCCTACCAGATATATGATATTGACTTTATGATATCTTTCTGGATGCATAGTTTTTGACTTCTAATTTTTCAAGGATTTTTCAGCAGCTGTAAGTTTTAGTTTGTGAGTTTTCAGTCTTGATTAGGAAAGTTTCCCTGAACGTCATATTGTACAATAATAGACTTCTTGATTTTCTTTCATAATGGTTATTATATATTTAGTTTTTAAATGTTAGCCTTTAATTCACATAAAAACTTTCGTTTGGGGGCCCCTTTTTTGTTTTCTTCTGGATGGATGACTAGCTGTGGCAGATTCAGTTATGAAATAGTAGATCCTTTTCTCACTAACTTCATACTGCTGATTTTGACTCATTCTTAATATATTGTGATCTAATTCTGGATTCTTTGTTCTTTTCAAATATCTGTTTAATTTTTTATCCAGAAGGGCAAGTTCCCCTTCGTGGTTCTTCTATTCCCTTTCGTAGATTCCTTGTCTACTCGCCGGCATTTATTCTTTCACATTAATATTTTTCTAATTGGAATTGAGTTAACTATCTGCTAATTTTGGAAGAAATTATATTTCTATTATATTGAATCTTACATATAAGTATATTTTGTACCTTATTTATTTTACTTATATTCTAGTATTTCTTTTAATATTCTTTGGTTTTATTAAGTCTCATCCCTTTCTGTTAAAGTTTGTTCCTAAGTATTTATTTTTGTTCAGATTATAAAAAAAATATTTTTTTTCCATTTTCATTTCTGGTTACTTATTGCTAGAATAGAGAAAAGCTATCAATTTTTATATATTTGTCCTGCATCCATCTATCTTGTAAGCTCTATTCTTACTATGATGAAGTTTTAATTTTTTCTACCAGTATCTCACAAGTTTTCTAGCTATAAAATCATACAAATTTCATCCTATCTCTCAATGTTTATGTAACTTAGTTTTCTTACTTTACTGCATTTGCTGAAACTGCCAAGTCAATTTTAAATAATAATCACGGTCATGGATTTCTCTTTCTGGTTCTTGATTTTTGTTGAAATAATTTTTGTTTTTGTTGCTTATGATATTTGTGGTTGGTTTTGATAAATGAACGTAACATATAAATTGTTTCTAGTTATACGCAGTCTTTTATTAGGCATATCTGAACTTTATGAAGTGCATTTCTAGAATCTATAAGTACAAACATTTATTTTTTTCTAGTTTCATTTTTTGATGTGGTGAGTTATATTAATACATTTCTTGATAGTGAAACACTATTGCATCCCTGGAATAAATTCAGCTCCTTTATAATGTCTTTTGTATATTGCCAACTGTTTTATAAAGCTGTATTTATAATTTTTATTTCTATATTCATAAATAAGATTGGCCCATAGTTTTCTCTTGTTTATATTATTTTTTCAACTTTTGATAATAAAGTCAGGCTGACTTAAAATTGAATTAGAGAGTCTTCCATTTCTTTCTATTGTTTAGAATAATTTAAGCTTTCCATTTACAAAAGGTTAGGTACCTAATGACTTTTCTAATCCTCTCCATGCTTTGATATATTCTCACTTTTTATTCTTAAATACATTTTTAGTAAGTTGTATTTAGCCAAGAATTAATCCATTTTCTCTAGGACTCCAAAATTTGCTGCCCCAGAGTTTCAAGTGGAATTTCTTTCCTTTGTATCTCTGCCTATAACCTCAATCTCATATCTAGACATCTTTAGTTTTGCTCCTTTCTTCATGTTCCGGAACACAAAGGGCTTTTTCTAATGTATAACTCTCTCAAAGAACTAGGTTTGGATATATCTATTCTTTCCATAGAATATATATTTTGTTTTCTATTTTAAAAGTTTCAGTTTTTATTTTCTTCCCTCTTTTTGAAGTCAACCTATCCCAACTTCCCCCAATTTCTTAAGATAAGTTCTTAGTTCTAGTTTTGTTTATCATCTTTAATGATGAACATTTTTAAGGCTATACATTTTCTCCTAAATACTGTTTTCATTGTATCCTGTAAGTTTTGGTATGATGTACATTTTTTTTAATTACTTTATGGACAAATTACAATTTTAATTTTAATTTTAGCTAGAGATACATGGCTATGTTTGTTTGTTTCTTTAATTCTGAAGCAGCTAAGATTTTTTTGGTCACTTAATTTTTAAAAATTTTCATTACCTTCTAATCAGCGAATATGGCCTATAAATATCTATTATAAATGGAAGTTTTCTTTGTGGTTAAATATTTGATTATATTTTGTATATGTTATAAGAACTTACAAAAATGTATGCTCACTGTTTGAAAGATTTAGCATTCTATTATACTATTTAATTCCTATATTTTACTTTATGTTTTGGATAATTGATCTATTAGAATTGACTAATCTGGAGAGGGTTTTAAGTTTCCTATTATAATTATATACTCTATTAAGTTCGTCCTGCCTTTTATAATAGTTTTTGCTTTATATTTTTAGCCTATATATTATTTTGTTTAAATAGTTAGGACCAATTAGGAATTCAACAGTTTGAACCATTTTATCTTCTTTTTCATTTGAATTGAATGTCTTTATTCACATTCAATGTTTTTAACCTTTAGAATCAAGTTGTTTGCTATTAAGTTGGCCTTTCCTGTGTTCATATTGTTTGCACTGACCAAGTATTCTTTTGTCCATTTCTTTATATCAAACTGCTTTATCACTTTACTTTATGAGTGTTTCCTCCAAATATCTATAGTTAGGGTTTGCTTTTGATCCATTCTGATGGTTTTGATCTTTTAATGGAATATTTGAGTACATTTCCATATAAGGTTACAACTTTTATGTTTGATTTTGGTTTTCTTAGACCAGGGTTTTTCAACTCGGGCTCTACTAATTGATGTTTTGGGCCAGATAGTTTTTTTGTTGTAGGGGCCTGTCTTGTGCATTGTAGGATGTTTAGCAGCATCCTTGGCCTGGCCTCTACCCACTAGGTGCCTGGAGCATTCCTCCAATCTGCCCTCCCAGTTGAACAATCATAAGACATTGGCAAATGTCCTCTGCTGGGGAAGATCCACCCCCATCTCCGGTTGAAATCTGCTGCTTTATAACTTTTAGAACCTCAGGTGCTCCACTCTAGGCCTGAGGGTTCTACACATAGGTTGTTCTGGATGTTGGCTGGGGGCAACTTCATCTGGGTCAGGTGTACCTACAGTGACCAACCATCTGCTGTGTCCTGAGTGAATTGGATTCCTGTGACGTGGGACTTTCAGTTCTAAAACCAGGAAAATCTTGGGAAAACCAAGATGAGTTGGTTGCCCTGGATGTACCTCCTAAATTCTGTTGTTACACATATAGACTTGACCAAAGAGAACAGTACAGTGAGGTTCACTTGGCCACCAATACAGTTCTCATTCTTCACTCTCAGCTTCCCCAAGCAACCTGTCCTCATCTAAGTACATCCTGAACTCAGAATTGTGAAGTTCTATTAAAAATCCCTAGACAGACGTATCTGAGAATCATACTAACATGGCCCTAGACAGCTATGAAGCCTATCCTGTACCCCTTTAGATATAATCCTATCTATGTATTAAAATATTCTTTACCATTGTTTCCTCTACTCTTAATCTTTCTTTAAACTCAAAATGCTTTTCTGGATCATTTTTTGTTGCATTAGTCTTTTTCCCCCCTAAGTATTTTTCTCAGGCGGAATAATTGGTGGATAAAATATTTTGAGTTTTTGTTTATCTTTGAGAAACTTTATTTTACCCTGATAAGTGAATGGTAACTTAACTAGGTAGAGAATTCTTGAGTTTTATTTCTTTTCTCTTGTGAGTCCTTTTCTCACATGACCTTCAGGCTTCTAGGGCTGGTACCCATCTGTGGCCTGATAGGAACTGGGCCAGACTGCCACCTGAGCTCTGCTCTCCCCCATCACCCCAGCCCTTGGAAAAATTGTCTTCTGTGAGGCTTAGGAACCGGGCCACACAGCAGGAGGTGGGCGGCAGGTGAGCGAGCGAAGCTTCATCTGTATTTACAGCCGCTCCCCAGCCCTGGCATCCCTGCCTGAGCTCTGCCTCCTTTCCACCCCTGCATCTGTGGAAAAATTGTCTTCTATGAAACCGGTCCCTGGTGCCAAAAAGTTTGGGGACCACTGTTCTAGGTTTGCATACAAGCAGAAAGATGCCAGTTTGATTCCTTTTGATTTGTACTTATGCTTTTTTTGGGTCCTTGTTTTAGTTTTTTAAAACAATGAGCACATATTACTCTTCCACCTCTATTATCTCTGTTTGGTTACTATGAAACTTAATGTTGTCATAGTGGAGAGACAGTGTTGGGGGCTGAAAAGAACTGCCTCCCACCTTCTTTAGCCTAAGGTTAAATATGCATTTTTCTACAAATATTTTTGCCTGGTTTTAAGGAATTCTCTATTTTAAAAAAAAAACACACCTATTTTGCATTTTTCTGGGAGCTCTCAGAATCCATTCTGCGTTTCAGCTGTTTCAGCCCCTCCCCAGAGGAGGCAGGCATGGGGGCGGGGGAAGGTAGGGCCAATGGAGGTCTGTGATGTCTTCCTGTCACCCAGCTCTGATTCTGACAGTTCTGAAGAACATGAGGAGCTCTGCTTGTGGTCCCCAGCCTCTTCAGGGTCGGGATACCATCTGGGTGGTATCTTTATGTGAATGTGACATCTAGAAGAACCATTTGGGAAATTCATCCTGGGTCTAGCATCTGAGCCTCTTTGGTGTATATAAACTAAATGCAGAAGGGATTTCTCCTCTCTCAGAGCCGAGCTTTTCTTCCTTTCCATCAAAGCAATTTTTAAAAGCATGTTTTATAATAAGCCGATCTTCAGAAGAAACTAGAGAGAGTGGGAAAGAAATCAGGCAAAAACCCTTAAAACCTCTGTGACCTCACTGCTAGAAATGGAGGGGAAACAAGTCAATTATAACACTTGCTGAATATTAGGATCCATCGAGAATGTATGGAAGGCTTTTATTTAATGCTCTGGGGTCCTCTATTTTCAGATGAGTGGCTTTGAAGATGGGCTCATCCTATAAATTCCTGTTCCTCTGCTACCTTTGCCATGAAGCTTCTTAGCAGGAAATGGTTTCTCCCTGCTCTGAATCCTAAGAAAAGATTAGATCACTCATGACACTCAAACTGTCTTGAGTATTGAGTTATTTTTGTTCACGTCTTCTTTTTTGTTCTAGGAGGTCATTGTTATAGGCAGAGGCTGTCTTATCCATGTTTGTATTCTCCACAGCCTTTATCCCAGGCTCTGAAGCATCATGGGTGGTCAATACTGACAAAGAGATAGATGGGTGACTAAAAGAGACTTGAGTCTGCCTGTTTGATTTTTATGTTTCTTTTTTTTGGTGGGGGGAGAGCAACTCTCTTCATTTATTTGTAAATGTTAGCTTTAGGTCTATGTTCCATTCCATTGCTATATGCCTTCAAGTCATCTATAGTTTTTCTTTTGCTAATTTAGTTTGGTCCTTATTTAAATCCAGATCAGAAAGATCTTGCATTAAATAAGCCTCTAGGGTGTCAATAAACATCAGGTAGCTATAAAGTATCTGCTAGTCATTAATTTGCTTTCTGAAACTTTTCCAATTTCTTTCTCCTCTCTCTCTCTTATCCTTCCTACCCCTGCCTCAGTGTGTACAAATACACACTGTTGTTTTGTTTATGGACAGATACTGACATTGTATTCCATTTCTGGTGTGAATATCCTTAGGTTTTATTTTTGTTAACATTGCAGATATTCTTCCACTGGTAAGAAAAACATCTTAATAGGATATGGATTTTAATGTGGGCACAGAGACTAGGAGAGAATCAGGATTTTATAAGATTCCACTATATCATGGGGCTTTGGATCTACATCTGTGAGACACAACAAAAAACATTGACTAGAGTATTAGCCTTTAGCCTCTTATTTTCAAAGTATTTCCAAAAATCCTTTATTCTGATCTACATTTAAAAGCAAATAAAAAACATTTTATAAGTTCTAATAATTTCCACCTAGATTACTCCCTTAGCTACAGGACTTAGTTTCTGATCTTACATTGGGGTGGAACCTACATAGTGACAGGGGTTCTTTATCAACAACCCTCAGGAAATGGCAATGAAATGCACGGGGAGTTGGGAGAATTATGAATCTGTGAGCAACAGGACTTCAGTTACTAGATATGTCTGTATTTCCTGTTGGTTAGTGCAACTCTTTTGGTTGCAAGAGAAACCAGCTCCAACTAGTTAAGATACAGAAAGGAACCTACTGGATTTTCTGTACTTAATCATAGTGTTGGAAGGACAAATGTATAGTCATGCCTATGTGCAACTGGATATGGGTCTCTCTTTCTCTCTATATGTTGGCTTCATTGATACAGACTGCCTTCATTCACAGAGCTGGAAATGTGGCTGCCAACAGCTATGATGGCCTACATTTCCCAACTTTGTCTCCACAGAGAGATTGAATGCCAGTTTCTTGGTCCAAATTTAAAAATCCTTCAGCAGTATCATAAGTTGACCCATTTTGGGTGAGAAACCAGACCTGGCTCCCTCAGTGTCACCCCTCGACATTGTCAGTAAACCATGGTGATGACCACATGTTTGAACCCTGTGGTTAATAAAAGGAAGAGACCATTTCACAGAAGATTGGAACTGCTCTTCTGGGATGACTGAATATTAGATGTCTGTCTTTTCTGTGAAGGACAAGGGGCAGAATTTTGAGAAAACAAACTTTATTTTGAGAAAACACACTTTATGGGAAAGAATTGGTAAAGTAGAAAAATTACATCTTGCTGCTGGGTAAGAAGATTTCCCAATGGTGAAAATTCTAGGGATAAGTATCAAGGAACTTCATTTATTTCCTAAAGGTTGATTCAACAATCTCTTTCTCTTTTTTTGACCTCTGAAATTATAATGCCAGGTGTGAAGTGGTTGCTCTGTAAACACTTGTGAACTCAACTTGGAGTCCTTAGCATCTCAACCTCACAGTCCCCCACATGACTATGCAAGGAGTCGTCAGCCTTCCTAGGGTACGACTTGTAGTTTCTCATGTCTGTCAAGTCACTCTGTGTGAAAGATTTCTGATGGGAGGAAAAGGGAGGTAAGGTTGAAGGGGATGTCAGGCTCAGATTCTGCAGAACCTTATATGTCCTGACTGAAAAGACCCCATGACTGGATCAGTGTAGTTAACCTGGTGCTTCCTCAAAGGTCTACAAAAGAGTGAAGTTTGATAAGTTCCAGTTTTAAACTTCTGTTTCAAATTCCAAGAAAGAAAATTAGCATTTTCTAATAGTGTGATGCTTGGTATTTTTTGTTTGGAATAAAGTTGGGAATGTGTCCATGTAAGGTGAGAGGGTACCCTAGTTTGTCATAATCCATAGCAATCATGTCAAGGGAACTGGCATAAGAGAAAGATCCATGGGCTCTTTTATAGAAAGAAGCAAATCCTTTATTAGATATTAGATTATTATGACCCTAAAGCTTGCAAATATTTATTCACTTAAAATATAGCAGTGAACTAATCCTTGTAGAAAAACTGAGAAATCTATCCTACTGTTCTTTCTTATAGTTTCTTAGTATCAGAAAGATCTTTGGTCATCTAGTCCCATGGGTCTCAAACTTTAACGTGCATCAGAGTAATCTGAGGAGTTTATTGAAGATGCAGATTTCTGGGGCCATCCAAACATTCTGGGGTAGGAGGTTGGTAAGTGAGGGTGCTCTCTTTTGACAAGCAAGCCATGTAATCTGATGCAGACAGCCTGCAGCCACACTGTGAGAAATACAAGTCTAGCTCCACTTTTTTCCCAAAGGATTGCCTTTTTTCCCGGTGGATGTGTACTGTTGTAAGCTGAGTGACCACATAGCAGAGCATTTATGGAGAATATTCAAGAATAAGAAGTAAAGCCGAACTGCAATAAACTTGTCTGAGTTCTAAGAGTCTATGCTTTCATCTTTTCTATAACATCAATGACGGGTAGTTATCCAGCCTGTCTTGGAGTATTTCTGGTGAAACAATGCTCACTACATTACAGAAGAGTGCATTTTGTTATTAGGTAACTCTAGTTATTTGCTATTTATTAGACAAAGTTGTCTCCACTCTGATCCTCATTCTACTCTCCGTATACCATCAGAACAAATCTGGTTTGTCCACAGTATGACTTTTCAGATATTTAAAGACATCCATTACATCCTAGTAAGTATTTTCTTTTCCAAAATGAACTTCACTATGTATTTTAGTCACTTTTTATAGAACATGTTTTCCAGGTTTTGATCCCTAGGTTAATTCTTCAGATTTGTTCTCATTATTGAAATATGCATCTAACCAGACAGAAAATCTAGAGATAGTCTGAGTCCTGGGGAAACCTGGGAGCTGGATTTTGAAGGACGGGGTGTGTGTGAGGAGGGGCATTGGGATAGGTAACAACCGCTGCTTCTCTCAAACTGGGGACTGTGGGACTATACTTCTATTGCCTCTGTAGAAAATGGCATTTGTCTTAAGGAAAAAAGTCACATTCGGGTCATTTTACAAAGCCAGGGATAAACAGATTTCTAGACCATTTTTCTAGGAACTGCTGTCAAGACTTTCTCTCCATTTAACTCGTGTATTTGTTTTTTTGAGCCAAATGAAGTAACACAAATGAAAGAATGGACATATTTTTAGCAGTAAGGTACCTTTTAAACCAGTGGTCCCCAAGCTTTTTGGCACCAGGGACCGGTTTCATGGAAGACAATTTTTGCATGGACTGGGGCTGAGGGAGGGATGGTTTTGGGATCATTCAAGTGCATTACATTTATTGTGCAGTCAAACCTCTCTGCTAATGATAATCTGTATTTGCAGCCGCTCCCCAGTGCTAGCATCACCGCCTCAGCTCCCCCTCAGATCATCAGGCATTAGATTCTCATAGGAGTGAGCAACCTAGATTCTTCACATGCGCAGTTTATAGTAGGGTTCATGCTCCTATGAGAATCTAATGCTGCTGCTGATCTGACAGGAGGTGGAGCTCAGGCAGTGATGTGAGCGATGGGGAGCAGGTGTAAACACAGATGAAGCTTCCCTCGCTTGCTCTGCTCACATCCTGCTCTGCGGCCCAGTTCCTAACAGGCCACAGACTGGAAGCAGTCTGTGGCCCGGGGGTTGGGGACTGCAGTTGTAGACCACTCCTTCCTTCCCCAGCAATAATTTTCTTGGTGTGACCAGACATAGAATAATCTTTAGTCTAATATTTTGAAATTTGATTGCTAATGTGGGGATTTTCCTATGTGCCTACAAATTGTGATATAGAACTCTCCAAAACTGATACTTGATATGGAAATTGTTTTCCTTAATTTCCTACATTTTTTTTGAACCCTGACAAGCTGGGGAACGTTTAGGTCATTTTTTCTCCAATTCCCACCTTTCCTATGTCAAACCATCATAGGGCTTTTTATAAACAAAACTTGCATTTTTCTCTGCATCACTAAGTTGCAAGGGTTTTGCTATGTATCTGCTGTGGGGTGCAAATGCCATTTCATTAATGTTGTCATTATTCCAAACAGTGGCAGGTGACTTGCAGTTGAACAATAATTTAGGGAAAGATGAGAATGTGATTAATATAAAAATTTGTTATGATGTATATTTTGTTTTCCCTATTCAGCCTATTTGCTTCAAATGATGCTATGATTTTTAAAAAAAATTAGTAGGTCTATATAACACACTTGGAGACTACACCATGTTCCCCTATTTGTGTCTATAAAGAAATTATATATTATATATATGAGATCTAACCAGACAGTATCCAGACATTGTTAATATAACCAGAATGATTTGTGCAACATCAGTGTAACCTGGCAGCCAAGGAGAATGGACTGGGATGCACATATGTGAACAATGATGACTTCACTGTACTAGTCAGTGGGGCGCTGGACGCTGTTGAGTGCGTGTGTGTACCATGTGGCTGTCACATTCAAAATGACTGAGCGAGTAGAGCAACAGATCTGCATCAAATTTTGCATTAAGCTTGAACATTCCCCTGTGGAAACTATTCAGATGATTCAGAAGGATTTTGGGTATGATGCAATGAGTGCAGCACAAATAAAAGTGTGGTACAAACACTTCAAAGATGGTCGAGAATCTGTTGAAAGTGATCCACATTCTGGAAGGCCTGCAACAAGCAAAACATCTGAGAATATTGAATGTGTACAGGTTAGGTTAAGAGACGCTGGGAGAACTGTGTGAGGTCCCAAGGTGCCTACTTTGAAGGGGACTGAGGCATCATTGTCCTATGTACAGTGTTTCTTATATCTTGTATCGTTTTCAATAAATATCTCTATTTTTCATATTACATGGCTGGATACTTTCTGGACAGACCTCATATATAGTTTATATAGGTAATGTGTAACATGTATTAATATATATCTGTCTAACCTGCATATATATAAATCTGACTGATGTCAATAAAATCTACTTTAGGGGAAGAATATAGTTGAGGATATTGAGGTCATTGTTTATTTCAGTTGTGCTTAGAACTAGATAATTCACTATAAACATTTAAAGAAAGTTGCATAACAGGGGTCCCCAACCTATGGTGAATTGTATAATTATTTCATTATATATTACAATGTAATAATAATAGAAATAAAGTGCACAATAAACGTAATGTGCTTGAATCGTCCCGAAACCATCCTCCCATCCTCCCTGGTCCGTGGAAAAATTGTCTTCCATGAAAACAGTCCCTGGTGCCAAAAAAGTTGGGGACCACTTAGACTCCTCTAAAATAAGGCTCTCTGTAAAGTATGAGAGCGCAAACAAGAGAAAATTTGTCTTTTCTTCAAACTCCCTGTCTAGGTCTTTGAATTTCTGCTTAAGACTCACCCTTAAATCCCCATTTAGAAGGCCATGTACCCTAAATATATATTTTTTCCATTCTAAGAATATAAAAATTAAGGTATCAATAATTCATTTTTGGTTTGGGTTAATATTCATCTAAGTATTTTGGCAGGGAGAGAATATTTTGACAACACAAATGCCTTTCTGAATTTTTCACAGCACCATTCTGAACTTTTTATAATCAAGAAAGGAGAAAAATAATTTCTCATTTCCATTAAATATTCAGTGGGCAAATACTAATATGAAAGAAAATTGAAATTCTCTCTATGGCACACTCAATAAATGGCAGTTTAGATTATATTAAAAATATTATAATTCTCTTCAGGTCAGTAAACTGAGTTAAAAATGGAAATCTAAACTGAAGCTAGAACACTGTATTAAGTGTTACAGTGTGTGCCTCCATCCCTAGGCAATGTGGGATGGTGGCCTTGCTGAAGCCCGTGGAGGACTCCAGTGTGAACCTGGCCTCTGACACACAGAGCTGAGTGACCATATTTGACATTTTCTGTGAGTCAGTTTTTTCACATGAATCCCTCAGTGCTCTGGGCCTTCAACCCAATAAAGACTCTGATGAGACATTTGAAAGCCCAGGTCTAAATTGAATGGGCTCCAGACTGACACGGCTTCCCTCAAGGATGGTAGACTTCCTTCGTCGAAGGGGAAGCCCATGCATGGTGCTGAAGGCTCAGGCCCTCTGTGGTCCTTCATGGGTTCCCTTGCTCTGTGCCCTTATGGGGGCTGGAGTATTGTCTCCCAAGAGGCTGAGATGATTCTCTGAGCAGCCTTCTGTTCTCAAACAATTCTTTTCGTTTTGTTTCTTTATCTATCCAAGTAAGACATCCTTTAGGGCTCTTTAGTAATTCAAAGAGGTATTTGTTCTGCTTATTTTCTTATGTGTTGTTTGCCAGTAAGTGCTAGTAAGTGTAGGAGGGGAGTGCCCAAAGGACTGCTAACTGCTTTGCTTCAGGCTTGTCTTTCCCCTGCTGCCCTGGTGGGTGGAGCTGTGTGATCAAGTTATCTAACCAATAGTGACCCCTCCATCCCATCTGCTGGGGCTACATACTGCAGCAGGGGCTGAGGCTTCCTTTCCCTTTTTATTTGTACCTAAATAGACCTGGAGCAGAACCACACTATTGAAGATATGTGCTCTAGGGTCACTGGAGTTAATCAGTGGGGAAAGGATGTTTTCTTTCAGACCCACCCACCCTTCTGCACACCCCCTCCCCAAGGAACTCTGCTCCTATCCTTAAAAGTTTATTGGTGGTCTAAGGATGACCCTTCCCCCTTTAGAGTCCCATTTAAGCCCCTCCTACTTAAACAAGTATTCAGACCTTCTTTCTACATCTTCCTCAGGGCCCCCCCAAGTGTGATAGTTAATCCAGAGGTTGGCAAAGTATGACCTGCAGGCCTAAAGTTTTATTGCAATACAGCCAAATCCATTCCTTTGCCCAGTGCTCTGCAAACACAGAGTGGAGTGGTTGCAACAGAGACTGTAGGTCCCACAGACCCAAAAATATTTACTCTTTGGCTCTTCAGAAAAAGTTTGCTGATCTCTAAGCAAATCTAAATGAAAAAAGTCTGAGGTAAAATGACAGTAGTGATTATGTCTCCTCGAGCCATTCCTTACTTCACAGATGATGTATTTTTACTTTAGCAGGACTCCTGCTGTTTAAATCCAAAGTGACTTCAGCCAAAGAATACAAACAATGAAAGAAATGTGTAGGGAGTGGTGCCGTGCATGGTACCTGCAATTACTGGTAGGTAGTTGCCTGCTGTCTTGATACAGTCTTGAGATGATGCGTGTCAGGGGTTCTCAATGTGTGGTCCCCACGCCAGCATCAGAATCTCTTGGGAGCTAGCTAAACATGCAAGTTCTCAGGCTTTTTCCTGGACCTTCTGAATCAGAAACTCTGAGAGTGAGGCCAACAATCCGTGCAACAGAAAGCCCTCCAGGTGATTATGAAGGCTGCAAACATTTGAGAATGAGGGTTATATGTAAAAGGGCTTTGTAGGCTTTGTGGAGTTAGATAAAAATAAGGTTGCAAATTCCGTTACATGTTGAATGAGATTTGATGGTATAGAAGAAGAAAAAGGAAAGGAGTTATTAGGCTAGAATTTAAGTTATTGGGCAAAATAAAAAGGGATGTCCAACATGCTACAGTGGAGAACATGCCCAACTAGGTTCCTGGGCTCTAGATTGCATTTAGAAAAGAGCAGGGAAAAGGAGATGTTAACCACAGGGGAGGTGGCTCCAGCAAAGGAGATTCCTGTACATAAGCTGTCTTCAGTGACCTTTTAGACTTTCTTCTTGAGATTGTGACAGAACTGCTGATGGCCTTTGATCAGTGGGTTCAACTACAGTAGTTATAATGACGATAATTCCCATTTTATGAAGACAAACCAACCAGTAAGTGACAGATCCAGGATGTGACCTCAGGTCTGTCACCAGAGCTTGTGCTCTTTCTGCTACAATGCATGCTTTCCCAGGGTAGAAGCAATGGAAGGTTCCCCAAGACCTTACCAATAGCACCTGTTAAAACTGCTTCTGCTGAGCTCTTCTGAATTTGCCCGGCTGGGTTTGGATTTCCTGGATCTCTGACGGAACACAAAGCAATTAGAAAGCCCAGTGTTTGGCAATAGCACAATGGGGATGCTGTGTGTGGGTCCACAGAAGCACAATATGTTCTTTATAAACACATGGAGTGCTCTGCTAGAGTCCCATCCTGGGGAGACCAATGAGCATGGTTACCTGGGAAAATTACTTCAGTGCACCATAGCTTTAGTGTACTCATTTGGACCATAGATTCTCAAGAAGCATGCCCAGCTCACCCAGAGTGTTTATCAGAATCACAGCAGTGGTAGGGAGGGTGAAGTTTGACAAAACATTTTTAAAAAAACTCAGTATTCCTATTGTTTTTCTAAAATTACTAAAATTATCCTTTAACAGAATCATCTTGGGGATATGCAGTCTAATATGGAAGCATGTAGCTAGCATGAATCTAAAAATAAAAACTGCAGAAGCATTTTAGTGCAGCAGCCCCCAACCTTTTTGACACCAGGGACCGATTTCATGGAAGACAAGTTTTCCGTGGATGGGGGTGGGGGCGTGGGGGGAGGCAGAGCTCAGGTGGTGATGCGAACGATGGGAAGCAGCTGTAAATACAGATGAAGCTTTGCTCACTCACCTGCTGCTCACCTCCTGCTATGTGTGCCCCACCCCCCTTCCTAAGTTTCATGTAAGATAATTTTTCCATGGGCCCCGGAGGTGGGGGAGGGGGTCAGGGGGAAGGCGGGGGGGTGCAGGGAAGCTCTGCAGACCAGTAGCAGTCCATGGCCCAGGGGTTAGGGACTGCAGCTTTAGCGGATTGTGAACTACTAGAGGATTTTCCAGGCCCTTCCTGGAGACTCTCCATATCCCAGTACCTGGCACAGTCCCTTCAACATAGAAGGTGCTTGGATTATGTTCATAGAATGAGAAAAAATGACAAATCTGTCAAGAGGCATTAATTATCATAATGATGCTAGAAAGAGATTTCTAAGTGCAGGAGGTCTATTTACAAGAGTATCTTAACACATGTCAAGGTCCTATACTGTTAAGATAAACATTAATAAATGGATATGCTACAGATGTTTACAGGGTCTTAGTCTCTTGTCTATAAGCTGATAGATTATAGGCAAGTGTCTTTTCTCCCCTTATTGCTTCACAGCCGCCAAGTCATGATAACCTTATAATGCAGGTCCCTTTTGCAATTTGATAGGGATGTTACCTTTGGGTACTGTCTCCTGCTAGTGCTCTCCAGCCTAGATGCCCTCCTGTTCAGGGGGAAGATGGTGTGGGAAAGAAGAGTCACCCTGGGCCAGCCTCTAGCCTAGACCTGGCTGCCCTAGTTCAGGAGCAAAGCAGAGAAATAAGAACATTCTGTGTTAGGCTTTTATTAATGCTGTCTTGCTGCTGTGGGTGAGAACTTAAAGGAGAATGATGAAGAGGCTTGAAGGAGGGAGAAAGATGCAATCTTAAACTCTGCTGGGCACAGAAAAACTTTGGAAATAGTCCGAGTCAGTTTGGTGTAGATTGGGCTGCTGCTGCTACTAAGATAATTTCACTGAAAATCCAGATCTGTAGAAAACAGATATAAGTAAAAGTGAATCCAAAGGAGGTATTGAACTTACTTCCCACTCACCTTTCTTCCAGTGATAAATCACCCTCCTCTCAAATCACGGCTTCCCCGTGATGAGGAGAACTTTATTTCTTGACTGTGAAGTCTAACACAATGGTCTCGTCCATCGTGTGGAAGGGAAGGGCCTTTCCTGTGATTGGGATGGAGGAGCTGAGGGCAGAGTGGTGACATTTGCAGAGCCCAATCTGGTGGCAGTGGTGGGGAGCCTGTTCGAGAACAGCTGGCTTCCATGAGCAGTCACAGCACCTGCACAGCAGACATGGCCACGTGGGGCAGGGTAAAGAGGCTGCTGTCAGGGTTGGGCACCAAGAGGACAGCCACCATTGGGTGCCTACCTCATAGCACTCAGACCCTTCTTCCTTGTCCCCAAAGTCTTGTTTTGACCAGGGAACAATGCACTCAGGAAAGGCTGGCCTTGTGCCCCAGAGGAAGCACCATGATTGATGTAAACTAATCATGATTAGTTTGATTTCCTTTTTCATGATGGATTTAGCTATAGGCATGTGACATTATTCTGGCCATTGAGACCTCTGGGGGAAAAACTTACTGGAGGCCCCTCAGAAAGATTTTCCTCTCTTGTTTTGTTTGTTTCTGGAAGGTGGGTTACTGATGCATGAGAAGAGGTACTCCTTTCAGAATTAGTTGTATGAGGAAGTGGTACCTGAATCTGTGGCTGCTGTTTTGTGACTGTTTTAGTTTCCTGTGGCTGCTGTGACAAATTACCACAAACTTGGAGCCTTAAAATCACAGAAATTTATTTTCTCTCAATTCTGGAGTCCAAAAGTCCAAAATTAGTATCACTGGACAAAAATCAAGATGTCAGCAAGGCCATGCTCCCTTCAGAGGCCCCGGGGGAGATTCTTTGTTTCTTCCAACTTCTGGTGGCTATAGGTGCAGGGCCTATGGCCGTATCACTCCAATTTTTAAGGCTGGCATCTTCAAATCTCTCCTGCTCTGTCTTCACGTCTCTTTCTCTGTGTGTTATGAAATCTCCCTTTGCCTCCCTCTTATAAGGATACACAAGGGTTCCATTTAGGGTGTATCCAAATAGTCCAGAATAATCTCCCAATTTCAGTCTCCCTAATTTAATCATGTCTGCAAAGACTCTTTTGTGTCATATAAGGTGATAATGACAGGTTCTAGGGATTAGGATATGGATATCTTTTGGGGGAGCATTTTTCAGCTTTCCACAGTGACCATGGGGGAAAGCCACACACAAAAAAGATCAGAAGGGTGTCTGAAAACCCAATGCCACTGAATTTTTAAGATAAGCAACCCTGGGTGTTCCTCTCTCTAGAATTTTATTTGAGATAATTTGCTCTTGTTTCTAAAGCCATACTTGGTCAGGTATCAGTATTTGGGCTTAAAGATACTCAGCTGAAAAACAAATATGAGAGAACTTCTTAGAGATTTCTTAAAATATCTAGGGCAGGAAAAGGGAATGAGTTTGCATTTTTAAGGTTTTTTAAAATTATTACGTAAACTGGTAAGGGTTAAGCAGGGTTTCTCAACCTTGGCACCACTGACATTTTGGGACAGATAATTGTTTTTTGTAGAGGGCTCTCCTGTGCATTATAAGATGTTTAGAAACATCCTTGGCCTCTATATAGACTAGATTCTAGTAGCAACCTCCCTCTCCAGTTGTGACAACCAAAATATCTCCAAACATTCCCAAATGTACCCTGTGTGACAAAATTCCTCCCAATTGAGAACCATTAGACTAATGATATGATATATTGAGGATATTTAACAGAAATATGACTTTATTTTGTTCTAAGAGATGCCTGGTATCAAGACATTCAGGCTTTCTTTGGACTTTACAACTTCTAATACTTCAGTCCCCTGTTAAGGGGCTAAAGAAGGTTTCCGTGGATGATACGCCAGGACTATATGGACTATACATGCCACTAGGACAGCCATCCATGGGTACAAATAAGTTGAGTGTGTTCAGGTATATACAATTAAAATTAACTGCATCTGGTTATTGGGGATATAGTCATTTAGGTGTTTTGTCACTTGTCCTAGTGTTATCTGTGCCTCATCCATGCTTGGAAGATGGAGAAAGCACCCAAGGACCCTTATATTTTTATGACAATTTTTTTAGACTTCTACTCCATAGTCTCACCAACTCCTCTGGCCAGAATAATATTCTTCTGGCCGTAGAATAATGTCCATATTAAATTTTCACAGCTCTGTACTTGTGTTGCTGATGGTAATATGTGTGAGCATGATTGTCTACACAGAGTCTAGCAAGCTCCATTTTTACATGTCTGTTCAGTATCCCCATCTCTGGTTTTGTTCATGTTTACTTTGAACTGTTCTGTGTCACTGAATTCCATACATCCTTCAGGAACAAACTTATGTCCATGTTTCCAGTAAAATGTCTCCCTATAACTCCAGCCAATACAGCATGCACTACTCACAGTATGTACTGCTTGGCATTTGCAGTACTTCTTGACTTTGATTAAAGATTTGAGATTTATCTGTATCCTCCATTTTTCCTTCATTATTTCATGTGTCCAAGCTGTGTTTCCTCAGCTAAAGCATCA
Organism: Daubentonia madagascariensis; assembly: GCA_023783475.1. Lineage (NCBI taxonomy): Eukaryota > Metazoa > Chordata > Mammalia > Primates > Daubentoniidae > Daubentonia > Daubentonia madagascariensis. The sequence goes on from JAKFHU010000901.1 coordinate 12,269,601, forward strand.
ACTTTTTGAGGCTAGGATTGCCTGTCTTTGCTATAATAATCTGTAACCCTCACCCCCAAGCAACCCAGATCTTAAAAAGTGCTGGATTTCACATACAAATGAGATCATGAAGTATTTGTCTTTCCATGCCTGACTTATTTCACTTAGCATAATGTCCTCCAGGTTATCCATGTTGTCACAAATGGCAGGATTTCCTTCTTTATTAAGGCTGAATAGTATTCCATTGTACATGTATACCACATTTTCTTTATCCGTGCATCCATTGATGGGCACTTAAGTTGTTTCCACATCTTGGGTATCATGAATACTGCTACAATGAACATGAGAGTGCAGATATCTCTTTGACATCTTAATTTCATTTCTCTTGGACATGTACCCAGAAGTACAATTGTTGGAACATATGGTAGTCAAATGATACAAAATTTCAGTTAGACAGGAATAAGTTCCAGATATGCCATGTGGTGATGATAATAACAATGTGTAACAATTGTATATTTGAAAATTGCTAAGAGATTTTAAATGTGCTCACCACAAAGTGAGGTATCAGAGATGCTAATTAGCTTGATGTAGTCATTCCACAATGTACACATATATCAAAAAGTTACATTGTATACTGTAAATATGTACAAGTCTTATTTGTCAATTCAAAATTCAAATTCAAATTAAGAAGAGTATGGGCACATGGAAGGTACTCTGTAGACTAAGTACTTGTTGAGCTGATTTGAATGAAAAATGTCTTATCACCTGGGATTTTCACTTCAGCCAGAAAAGGCTGCCTTCCCAGGGTGAGGTCCAGCATGGTTCTCAGCTGGGAGTCCTGTCGGAAGTAAGCTGGGATGGGATGGTTTTATGACAAACTCGGACAATGCTCAGTTAGTGGTGTTGGAAAAGAGTCTGATATGTAAATATTACATGGCATGTAAAAAATAGATCTGCTACTATTAAAAGGCTTGGTTTGCTAAGCTCTGTGCTCTTCCAAAGTAGTTGATTAGAATCATGTGTGGCTGTGACTATTCCAGAGGCAGCACCTGATATAAGGGTAGCTCAGGATGTCAAGGTACGGTTTGCCTCAGTACAGAAACTCAAAAGGAGAGTTTTCTTCAAAAGAAGACTCCCAGAGAAAGGGAATTTAATCTCATGAACAAGCTTTGTTATATTAAGAAAGGACACCCTTCCAAAAAGAGAAAATGCAGTTGCTCTGAAACTCAAGGCTATTCATTACTTCTCCATGAGCTCTTAGCAAAATTAAGTGGAACTTCCATAACTTCCATATTTCATCAATTCTAAGATATATTTAAGAAATGTTTTTTACATATGTGAACTCAGAATATATCTTGTAATCATAATAGGCCAGTGGTACTGGAATATAGTGGTCATTTGGAGGCATGGACATTAAAATTTGCAGAATGGATATTAAGGGGCTGGAAGAAACTTCTAGACACAATAGTTTATAAATTTTTTAAAAAGTTGCATCATATTAATGATGAACTCAGGCATGGTTTGGAGTGAAAAAGGACAGGTATCACAGAGGAGTCATGAAGTGACGGGTCAAGTGCAGAATATGAAATAGTAGTATTAGCTTTTTTTTCCTTTTTATGGATGCCCAGGGTGATTTATGGAAACTAAGTCTAAGTGAATTTAAAGGAGCTCATTCTGTAAGCTTAAAGTTCTACTCTTAGATGATAAGAAAGCATTGGGCCATATTTTTTTATTGGAAGAGTTATTTCTTAGTGACATATCCAGTAACGGTACATCTAACATAAATGTTTTCTTAAATTTCAGTGAAATAAGCATCAAAGGGTTTTTAATGATATGAAAAATGACTTAAATAAAGTTATTCTCATAAAATAAAAAAAGGTAATACCCTAAGATTCAGACCTAAAATTTAAGAGCTAGAATAGAATCCTAAGTTATAGTCTTCTTAGTTACTATTTAGCCAAGATGTTCCCCCTTTGAAGTGACTTCTTCTTTTATCCTTGCTTAAGATTTTTGTATTTTTAAGACTTTTGATAGTTGAGATTACATTGCTACCCTTAATAAATAGGAAAGCATTAATATTGGCAGGCATTTTATGTTTGGTAGGTCTAATCTTAGCAATGAAGCCTCAGCTGCCCTGCTAGCTGTGGTTCTGTAGCAAAGAGGTTCCCAAACCTGTGCCATGAATCAGTTCAGGTAGGAGAAAACATTCATCCCTCTAGTCACATGGATGACCAGGTACCCACAGGTCCTGAGGTATCTGGAGCACCCTGGCAGACTACTTCTGGCCATGTGGAGCCTCTATTTTTACTCTAATGTGGCAAAAACATTTCTTTTTCTAGGTATGTCCTGACATGGTAAAGGTTGCAAACACTGCTCTAACAGATTGCTGGTGGCTGCTCTGAAAAAAATACAGAATAGACAAAATTAAGGACCCCATCACCTCCAAGGTCCTGTCACTATTTGTACAGATTATGTCCAAAAGTTTCCCAGCAACAGTGACTACTGCGCTTGTCCAGGGATAGTTCTTTTCACATTTGCAATACTAATGAAGCCTGATCAGAACTTACACTCATCTCCCTAACATATTGGAAGGAGAAAATTTGGATGTAAAGAGTTAAAACACTGAAGTAAGCATGAATTCTACAAAAGTGTTTCTCAAAATGTGGTCTCTGCACCAGCACCACTGGGAACTTGTTAGAAAGGCAATCTTGGGCCCCAACACAGACCTACTGCATCAGAAACTCTGGGATGGGGACCATGCATCTAGCATTTAACAAGCCCTTCAGGTGATTCTAATGCTTGTTGAAGTTTGAGAACCACAGATTTACAGTGTCCAGAACATAAAAGGTAACAGAAAAGGTAGAGTTCCTGGTCTCTTGCCCAACAGACACTGGAATAGAGGTCCTATTTCCCTTACTGTCTTCTTGTGTATCTTTTGGGCAAATTATTTAGCTTTGTTGGGCCTCAATTTCTTCCAGTATAAAATTAAGGCAATCAATTATATCTTCTCGGTGTTCCTTATATGATTTTTATCATTGCCCCTCTGTGTTTTTAAATGGCAGTAGGTGCTGAGTCACATCTTTTAGCAGAGCTGTGGAGGTGGGGGTACAACTGGGGGTTGCCACCTCTTCTGGATTCTTTAACAAAGCTGAGGAAGGGAGGAATCATCTTTTTTCTATACTAGTACAGCAGGAATTAGCCTAAACAGGGCTTTTCTGCCTGATGTGTGAGAGGTTGCTATGAAAAGAATGAGAGCTCAACTTCTTCACTAATCTCTGGGTTCTAATTTTAGCCCAATATTAACTCTTACTGTGATATCAGGCAAGTCTTAATAGCTCTGTGGCTCTAAGTTCTTCTGTAATACAAGAAATCAAATAAGGAAACAGTTTTACGTATCTAGTACAGTGACCAGTAGAGAGCAGGTTTCCAATAAATGCTCCATTTACCTTTTTTTCCAACTCAAATATTCTATTCTTTGGAATTCGCCAGTGTTAAAGATTGCTTTGCAGACATTGATTTGGTTTGCATGTTATTATGCAGGTTCCTAAGGTTATTTCTGGAAGGGAAGCATTTGTCGACAGCCAGTTAGTGTTCTTGCCAGCTCATATGGTTGTCCTTATCCCATGAAGCCTGAGTACCCACTTTCAAACCAATATTTATTGAGAGCTCTAGGTACTTTTGAGGATTTGTTGCCTATATGTACCAGCAGTTTCAGGGTATCCCATAACCCCATTATCTCTCTGAAGCTTCTAGGCAAATTACCTAGCACACCCTTGTTTAAATGAGAGAAATATGAATCTGTATATATCAGTAAAGTGTCCTACCTTAATTTAAATTGTCCTACCAATGAGTGATTAGAAACAACTTCTTTTAGTGTTTACATATTTTATTTATTCATGCTCTTATTTTTTTCATAGAATCTCATAATTCTTAACACTAATGACATACCAGACACCTTCCAATAGGTCATCCTATTTGATTCTTATAACAGTCTTGTGGGATGAGGGATGTTACCTCCCTTTGAGTAACTTGCCCAAGATTACTCAGAATGTGACAAAACCAGAATATGAGCTAAGTGTTTTTCTTTCCAGGGCCAATTTTCTCTCCACAGAAGCAAATCTCTCCTAAAACTTATGTTTGCTGGGTAAATGGCTTTAGCGTTTGCATAAGGGTTTCTCTGATTCTCGAAGGTGCTGAGATGGTGTTAAAATTCGAGTTTAATCAATCAACCAATTAGTATTTATTGGATGCCTGCTGGGTGCAAGGATTGCACTTGGCACTATGGGAAATAAACAACAACAAAGAAGAATCAAACTGATCACCATGTGGTGGAGGAAGAGAAAGACACACACAGTTGCGTGAGGCATCAGATGGAGTATTCCAAATGAGAAGCGGAAAAGGAGACTGGGTGAGACCGGGGTGAGGCAGATCCCTGGCCGCCAGGCTGGTCAGGAAATGTTTTACATTCACGATAGACTTTTCGGGTTCTTGCTTGGAATATCCATCAAGTCTTACTATGTTTAGGGCATTATTTTATTTAACTTTTATAACAGCCTGTCCCCATTTTATAGTTGAGTAAACCAAGTCCCAGAGAGGTGAAATGAACCTCCCCAATCTATATACTTGGCAAGAGGCAGGGATGGGAATCAAACTTGGATCTTTTGAGTCCAAGTCTGATGTTCCTTCTATGACATCATTTACTAGAGCAATCTCTAGAAAAGGCTAACAAGCCTTTTACAATTCCCCCAGAGTTAGGCCTGTAATTATTTAAATGCCGAGAAATTGGGGTCTAAAGACCAGAAGACTTTATTTGTTGAGAAATTTAATGATTTTCATAGGGAAAAAAGTATCCCTTTTGAAGGAAAGGCTTTTGTTTTTCTTCTAAATGAAGCAGTTATGCTGATATTTGTTCGGGTATGTGCTAAGGATTCAAACTCAGACGTTAAAAAGAGCAGTTTAGAATTTTGTACAGCTCTTCAGAGACCCTACTGCCTAGCTCCAAGTACTTATCTAAGCAGTAAATTGTGTATGTGTGTGTTGCAGGCGACACTGTGGAAGGCTGGGGGAGCCTTACACAGCAGTTGGCTGGGCTGAGATGGGGTCAGCCTGGTTGGGGTAGGGGAAGCTTTCCAGGGACCAGAGTCTTCAGGCAGCTTGTCCCACGGGGGAAGCAGGGCACTAACTTCTGCCTGGGAAATCACCAGCAAGGCCCAGGCAGAGCAGCAATTTTGAGCCATTTCAGAAAGGTCAGGTAGCCTTTTCCTGGGTGGTGGCAGGAGCCTGATAGGTGGCATCAGTATGGTTACTTAGCTACAGGTATGACTCCCATGGGCGTCAGCTGGCTCTGCTTTGATAGAAAGCAGCAAAACAAGATGGTAAAAGACTTTCCTGCTTTGTGAAAAGGAAATGTCAGCACAGCCCCAAAGAATGAGGCAGACTCAAAGAAAGGCACGAGCAAAATTGTTTGCCAGAAGGTATCCAAGGGGAAATTTGAAGTACCTACTTTTGTTTTGTTTCTAGATAAAATTTAAAAACAACCTTCCTTTTGAAGTGGAAACTTCAAATGCCTAATATATCATCAAAGAATAACCTAGGCATAAGGAGATGCTTGCTGCTCATGGAACTTGCTTATCACAGATCAACATTTAACTTCCCTAGTAGGCACAAAAATGGTCTCAATTAAAAAACACAAAATATAGTAAACTTCCTTTCAAGTTCAAATTAAAAAATTGAAATCCTATAATACCTAGCACAAAGATGTGTCTATAATAAGCACTCAACAAATATTTATTGAAAAATAAATCTTATTTTTTCCATCTTGTTCCTCTGCATTCTCATAGTGTCTCTGTTTAGTCTGTGGTTAATTTTATTAAATTCTAGTTCACAGAAAACTATTAATCCATAATGTATTCAATTAATAGCAATATTCACCAGAGTGCCTCATACTTGCAACATTTATAGTTGAGTGGACATAATACAATATACATAATTTGTAAATAAGAATACTCCAAAACAGGTTAAACTAAGAACCAGTTTTCCCTCTGGGTCACTCTGATAATACAAAGCTCTGTGGACTGTTCTCACTGTAAAATATCTATGAATTGCTACTCCCTACATTTTGATTCCACCTTGTTTTGTTAGCTTAGATATCATAAAAGTACCCCCACCCCAAAGCTATTGAGCATAATATTAATATATAAATATTGGGTGGGAACTTTGAGCTCTTCTGTTTCAATCATCTTAAAGGTGGGGATATTAAAGGCCCACAGAAGGTAAGCAACTAAAAAATAACTAATGGAATTTTGAATTCAGAAGGGACTTTAGTATTTAACAAAGCCAATCAACCCCCTTGTTTATAGATGTGGAATCCGAGGCCAGAGAAGGTCGGTGGCTTGTTTATGCGTACTCAGTCAGTGGCAGGTGTGTGGGGACCACCCAGGACTCAAACTTACCCGTTCTGTGCTTTAATCACCAGGCAACACTCGGCAGCTGGTCCTTCGGACCATCGACTGTGTTCACGTGCCTTTGGAGCAGCACTGTTGCCTTCTTCCTAGAAAGAAAAGAGATGAACTGGATGACTGAGCAAGTCCCTTTCCAGCACAGTGTGCTGAGTCCAGCTACAAGATCTCTGAGGAGCCTCATTTTCCTCACCAGTAAATAGGCAGTCCCCCAATTGCAAGCATGCACCACAAGGTTATAAGAGAACTAAAACCAATGGTAAACTTTAATCAACATAGAGAGATTTAGATTACTTCCAGGCTTAAGTTACTTGAGCAACACTTGAGCAGTACTTGAGTATTGCTTTAGCATCCTTACAGCCACCAGGCAAGGACATAACTCTCTTCCCAGTTAGCATCGTCCCCTCTGCCCTATAACTTGGGACCTTTTCTCTTATTTTCATATTGGAGTGTCCTTTCACCTTCTACTTGGAGTAATTTATATCTCCATTTGGATATGAGCAGCATCTTATCATATGCTCTCCATTTTTCCTTAGTGCTTCTGCATTTTCTTGAAGCAAAAAAAATAACCACCACCACCTGCCAACATTCAGGGAAATGGTGAAAAATACTCCTAGGGGAGCATTTTCCCTGTTGTTCACAACTATTTTCATTCTTTTTTCTACATTCACTACCCAACCTATTCAATGTGGCCTACGCCTCTTTTTACAGGGAGCTCACCCACAGTCTCCACTTGCCCTTACACATTGGTGTGAAATTCTTTCTTATCTGAAATCGAGACAATATCTGAGAAATCTTCTACCAGAAGTCTTGTGTATTTCAAACTCACAGTCTGCAAAACAGATTCCTCATCTCTCCAATCCCTCCTTTGTCTTTTATCAGGTACCCATGAAGGTACCCAAGCCAGACATGCTTTCATTATCTCTGTCTTCTGCTACCCTCATTGGTTCCACCTTCCAAATAATACTGCCAAAAAAAAAATTCCATTCTTCCTCTTCCTGTTTTGACTACCTTTGTTCATCTCTCCTTTTCTGGAGTTGTGTACTAGCATCCTAACTGCCCTCTTTGCTTCTAGTGTTGCCCCTCAAGTCCATCTCCCACACTGCTTAAACTGTGGATCTTTCCTAAGGCAAAAATCTTACTCTGCCACCCCCATATTTATAATCCTTTAGTGGCCGTCATCTTTTGTTTTTGTTAAGTCAAAATTCTTCTCTGTGATGTGTCTGTTTTGTTTTGTAGATGATAGAATATGTTAAGTCTCAACATTACCTAGAAATTCAGGGGTTTATTGATGGATGTTTGGTCAGAGGGATGGGCTGGATCCATTGCCAGGAACAGAAAGCCCCCCATAGGCCTTTCCTGCTCCTCTTCCTCATGGACTACTCCCTGAAATATGCTAAGCAGAGTTAAGTTTATAGCCTTGCATGCAGGGACAGAATACCATTCAGATGACTTGTGCCTGGCTATATTGCAACTTGTATAAAGAAGTGATTTCTGAATAAATAGTGTTCTTTTATTTTGTCTTGTTTTATTTTTGTAGTCTAATTGAAGACTTTGACTGTAATAGTTTGGCTAATCAGAGAATTGACCCTATACTTCCACTTTAAGCAACCTCAAACTCTTCCTATATATAATGTGTTTTTAATGATGAAAGCAGCATTTGAAGCTCACCCAAAATAAACAATTCTCCTGTTAGTAAATGTGTTATTAGAACAGTACTAATATATAAGTTATTGGCTGTACTGAAATTTCTCCAGGGCTGACTGCTAGGGCATGCACTGGGAACCAGATCAAAAGGACCTTTCCTATCTACTGACAGCTTCTTTGTCACTCTATCCCTTTATATTTTAAAGTCATGTTTCCTGAGATATAATTCACATACTGTACAGTAAAATCCACCTTTTTGGGTATACAACTTTGTGACTCTTGAATGATGCATACATTTGTGTAACTACCTGTCATCATTAAGATACAGAACATTTCCATTACTCAGAAAAATTCCCTTCTGCCTCTTTGTAGTCCATCCTCTCCCTACACCCTGAGCCCCTGGCAACCACCAATCTTTATATCTGTCCTTGTAGTATTGCCTTTTCTCTAAAATCATATAAATGGGATAATTCCGTATATAACCTTTTGATTTTGGCTATTTTCATTTAGCTTAATGCATTTAAGAACTATCCATGTTTTACATGTGTTAGTAGTTCATTGTTTTTTATTGTTGAGTAATATTTCGTTGTGTGCCTGTCACATTTCATTGTTTTATGTGTGCATATATCACAGTGTGCTTATCCATTTCCATGCTGATAAACCCATGGTGTGGTGGATACACTGTAAGGTGACCCCCATGATTTCTGCCTCCCGATGTTTATGTCTTTGATTCATTTCTTCCCCATAAGTGTAGATGGGACCTATGACTTGTTTATAACCAATAAAATATGGCTAAGGTAATGCTACTATCATGATCATGTTACTTTATATAAGACTGTTTTACTAGCAGACTCATTTTAGGGAATCTTGGCTGGGCTGATAGAGTAAGCAGGCATGTTGAGGAAGTCCACATGGCAAAGAGCCTAAGGGTGGTCTCTAGGAGCTAAAGATAGTCATCAGCTAACAGACAGCAAAAATCTGGGGTCTTCAGGCATACAGAAGCAAGAAAATGAATTCAATCTAAGTGATCCTGGAAGCAAATTCTTCCCCAGTCAAGCCTCCAAATGAGATAGCAGCCCAACCAACACTCTAAGAACCTAAGCAGCTAAGCCATGCCCAAACTTCTGACCCACAGAAACTATGAAATAATAAATGTGCATTTTTTTGAAGCCACCAAATTTGTGTTATCTTGTTATCTCGTCAACAGAAAATGAATACATGCTGGTGGTTTCTGGTTTTTGGTGATTACAAATAAAGCTGTTATAAACATTCATATACAGTTATATGTATATTTTTATTTCTTTTGGGTAAATACCTAGGAGTGGGATTGCTGAGTTATAGCTTAAGTCTATGGTTAAGTAAGTGACAGACAGTTCTTCAAAGTGGCTGTACCATTGTATATCACCATCAGAAACATATGTACATTCTAGTTGCTTTGTCACACTTACTATACATTATTATAATACTTGAGCCCAATTATGAGCTCAGATCTTTTGTATTTTGTATCCCCTGGGTCTAGTGTTTGATTCATGCTCCTGGGCTGGCAAAAAGTTCAGAATGAATGAATTCGATGAATTAATCTAACTGCTATACTTTTATAAGCACCCCGAGGGAATTTTGTCTCTATCTTCAGGAAGTAAGGGTCAGAGAGATGGCGCTTCTAACTTTTCTTTATGTGTCTATCCTCCATAGGAATTGTTCTTACATGTGGTTGCACACTGGAATCAACTGGAGAGCTGTTAAAACTTTCTGATGCTTAGGCTGCTCCCTATACCAATTAAATCAGAATATCTGGAGAAAAGACCCAGAATAAGATTTTTTTGTTCTTTTAATTGTACCTGGTCAGGGGGATTAAACAATATAAACAGTACCTATGCTTGGGTCACACTCCCACAAATGCTGAGGCCACTAGTCTGGGTGTGGCCTGAGCAGCCAGGTTTTTGAAAGCTTCCCAGGTGATTCTAATAGGCAGCCAAGTTTTCGGTCCACAGCCCTTGCAATGGCTCATTATCTGGTTCCCAGAACAATTCTTTAGCAACTGAAAAAAATCCATGGCAGTCACAGAGTCACACCTTCAAGGCTGCATCGGAAGCAGGTGGGGAAATCTGCAATTCAGATAATATGACCTCATTTTGCAGGCCGTGCAACTTGGTACTAATTATCTTTGATGCAAAGATATCAGTTATACTCTTGTCCCAAGTTTTTTCCTCTCACAGAGTATACCATAACCCTGGTTATGGTTCTCATGGATCCATAGGTTGGCAAACATGAAGTGGGCCGTGGATGCTGAAGGATGGCAACTAGGAAGTTGCTGACATCAGCACCCCACACCCTTCCTTGCATTGTCCTTGGCTCTGACTTTGGTAAGCAAAGCAGTGCAGCTACAGCTTGTTGCTCCATTTTGACTTCAGGAATTAATGGTGTTTCTTTGCTTAACTTACAGCAATTAATGGTGTTTACACTGGTGGGGAAAATTAATGCTTTCGCATTGTTATGAAACACAAAGGATAAAAAATATTTAGGTTAGTAATCTGGAACATACCTTCTGATGAGTTTGACTTGTCCCCTTTTAGCTGGTTTTATGCATGGCTGCCTCCTGAGACTGCTCAGTGAGTTAAAACTGACAGAAAGAAAGCAAAAATTATGACCACTTTGCTGAGGCATGGCAAAGCTGCAAAATGGACAGAATATAATAGTGAAAGAAACCCATGGTGGGATTTTTCTTTTTTTTTTGTCTTCAGCATTCAGACTGGGCATCCCTTTGTAATTTGCTACTTGAGCATCTTAGAATCAGTTCCTTTGTACCTAAATCCACTCTTGTGTCTCGGCTACTATGGTTTTACTATTTGGTTTCACTGTAACTGTTGTTCTTTCTTGAATCAACCCTGAGTCTCTGATCTGGCTCTAAGACTTCATTTTGCAACACAAAGGCCTCATCTGTGTTGCTATTGGACAAACACTTACAAAGCAATTTTATAAAATAATCTCTTAACAACCCAGTATTTTCGTTGCAAATAGCTGGAATATACAGTTTTGCCTATATCTTACTCTACTTCTAACAGCTCATCCAGATGATAGTATTTTCAAAGTGGAGTTGTATCAATCAAATCTCAGTGGCCTCACCAAACATATCAATTGCTGGTTGGCTGGGGCTCTGTTCTGCTTTATCTGTTTCCTGGACCCAGGGCAATTGAGCAGCCACTGTCTATAATATGGTCAGCAGCTGTGGCAAAGAGGAAAAAATGTAGAAAATAGTGGGCTAGCTCTGTCACTTCTCACATTTCATTGGCTAAAGCATCTCATAAGATCATGCCTAATCCCAAGGGGGCAGAGACATGTAATCCTATCTATGCCTGGAAGGAAAAATGGAGATATTTGGGGAACACATAAGAAATCCTGTACTGGGTATTATAGTTTACCCAGAGAAACGCTGAGAATTACACATAAAAAATACCTACAGGGAGAAATGTATGCATTTTTTCAAAGCAGAACTCTAAAATGAGAGACCATCAAAGATGACTTTGGGGTTAACTAGGTGAGTGTGCATGTGACTTTGGGACTAGAGACCTAGATACTTAGGGCCCACATTAAAAGTATGTCTACATAATTAACACACTTAAATATAGAGCCAAAGAATAATATTGCTGGATGCAATAAAAAAAGACATGTTTAAAACCCTCACATGATAGATGAAGTCACTGGGATCCAGAGAGGAGAAGAGGTTTTTCCCAGGGTAACACAGTGAGCAAAAGACAGAACTGAAAACAGACACCAGTTCTGATTCAGGGTCTAGTGGTCTTTGTGTTGTATAGTATTATTTGTCTTAATCAAATGATTCCAAGGAAAGTTTGAAAAAGCAGATTCTCCTATTTCCCAACAATAGCAGCTATGGGCTCAGAATATGTGAACTTTGAACAGATTTGCTTCCAAGTATTCCTTCTGACTCTGCTGTTTGGTTGAAGACACTATCTTGTCACTATCCCGTTTTGAATAGGATTTAGACTTCATTGCTTATGGCTTCTAAATGTTAATTTGTAGTGTGGGACTTTTCCTCATTTTTGTTTACTGGATGAGTAGGGTTTGATCAACATTTTACTAATATCCTGTATTAAAAAAATACATATATGTGTGTGTGTGTACATATGTATGTGTATATATATATTTTATGTATATATGTATGTCTGTATACATATATATATTTATATATATATATAAAAAATATATATATATAGGTTTAGAGTACATAATCTGCCAGCTTGTGGGAAAATTGTTTTTTTTTTTTCCAGGGGAAATGAATTCACCCCAATCAGAAGATAGGATTAGTCAGGCTTGACCTGCTAAATTGAATCAGACAGTTATATAGCATCAGATGTTCCCTGCATTGACCTTTTTAATGAGAAATAGATCTATTAGATCTGTTTTACTCTGCTGTAAAATATTTTATGAATTTGAATAGGGCTTTCCATCATTTAGATACATATCAGGATCTGGGGATGGGTTAGGCTGAGAGCAAGTAAAATCAGGTTTTGATGGCCTGGCCAGGTAGAACATGTCTAATTTGTTAACTTGCTGACCCTCTTTCTTCCATAAGTCAAAAGGCTTAAAAGACCAGACACTAGTGAATACCTTTTATAAAGAGAAGAGTAAGACCAAAGCAACCCAGCAGAAGTTCTTTGGAAAAATCTCATAAAGTATACAGTCTTCCCTGCTGGGGGAGGACAAAGCATCTGGGTCTCTGCTTTCATGTCACATCCACAGCTCCTGTCCTTACATGCAGCTTCAGGGCCCTGGCAACTGGAGTCGACTAGTTAAGTGGATCTTAAGTTCCATCTTTAAAATCACCGAGCTGTTCTCTTTTCTCAAAAATAAAACCAACTCAGCTGGTGGGTGGGAGTTTCCCACTGTGACCCAGGAAGCTGAGACCTAGAGACAGGTGTGGGTGGGGAAAGTGGCGGGGAGGAGCAGGGAGCAGGAGAGCTGAGGCAAGCACTGCCTCTCCCAGCGTCAACTTTCCCCCGGGGCCACTGAGCCACTGGGGGGTGGACTGCCTATGACAAGGGGGTGTGAGTGGTTACTGGGAAAGGAGGCTTATTTCTTGCTGTGCTCTGCAGACAGGTGGGAGTAAATGGATAATGTACCATGGGGTCATCGAGTACTGGAGCTGGCAGGGGCCTTTGAAATTGAGTCCAATCATTTTAGACATGATGGAGGTGGGGTCCACAGTTGGACATGCTTGGCCCATGGACACACAACTAACTGGGAAAATAGTATAATAATATAAACAATATGGTATTACATTTTTAAGAACAAAATTTCTTATCTGTAATACCACTGAATATGCTGAATGCACCTGAACAAGTCATTTAACCTCTCTGTTTCCTTGGTACCACTTCTGTAAGATATTAAACATTCATACCACACATGAATGTAAGTAGCAAACAAGATAATATAATAGCGTAATATTTAGTGAACACATGCTCATGGCCCTAGGATAGGGGAAAAGAGAGGACTAGGGTGTGCTCTGATACTCTCCCCAACATAGCTGCTCACAGATTGGAGGCAGAACACTGAGGTTCTCCCGAGGCATATGTCCTCCCTCTGGACAGGGCCCTGCCCTGGCCTCCCATCTTTGGGGTCTTTCATCTTAGATACAGCTCCAGTGTTTTTCCCTGGAATACCCCCATCTCGTCTTTACCCAAGCCCTTGATAAAGAAATGTATTTCTCTGGGCTTTTTGAATTATTCAAGGTGACAACATAGCTCCTCTAATACAGCGATCCCCATTAGAAGGTGAGGGCTAGAGAAGAGATGGCTGTTTTGCCTTGTCCTCCCCTTGCCAAGGTGAAAATGACGGAGCCTGGAAGCTTCGTGGTCTAAGCCAAAGAAATGAGATAAATGACAGCAACTGAGGACCACGTCTTGAGTGCCCCAGTAATTCCCAGAGGACTCTTGCATAGATTCAAATGGGTTCCTCTCTCTCTACACAAGCGTCATGCAGACTGGTCCAACTCGGGCCAGGAAACCCAGGCTTTTTCCCTCGTTCTGCCACTGCTCTGTGATCTTGGGGGAGAACTTACATCTCTGAGTCCTGGTATCTGCATCCTTAAAATGGACACAACTCTTGTTCTGTATGTCCCACGAGGTTGTTGTGAGGACACGATGAAATAATGTTTGTGAAAGTGCTAACTATAAAGGGCAACCCATCTCAAGTATCGATTATCACAAATATTGGTGAGAAAACAAGGCTCGCCTGTGGGTTAAAATGCAGATGTTGAATGGGAGAGTTAGCAGAGTAAGTAACTGTAACTTGGCACTTATTTTCCTCAGGTACATTTCTAGGTGGGGGATGCCCTAACAGCCCACAGTGTGGTTGGGGAAGGACTAGGAAAGCAGGTTGAACAATGTTGAGAACTTTTTCTCTCTGCTCTTGCTCCTCTTACTTCCCCCTCCTACTCACCCATTTCTCTCTCTCATGTTCTTCCTCCCTTTCCCTTCCTCCAGAGGCAGTGTTGTTAATTAACATCAGTCACTGCTGGTGTCAAGATGCCCAGCGGGGGTTGGCCTGTAAACCTCAGGTGATTGTGTGCTTGTCTCCCCTGCACACGTGCTGGGAGGAAGCTGCACACCATCAGGTGGGGTCAGAACGTGATTAACCCACTGCCCCACGCTCAGGAGTGAATCTCCTCCTTCTGTCTCATACACACTGCTCTCCTTGGATCCCAGCAGATAAGCTGGGGCCATGAGCCAGCTGTGCATTTGGAGGAACAGCTGGCCCAAGCCTGGATTTGCCTGGCTGCTGTGACCATGAAAGTGTATCAGAATGTCCCCTTCTCGTGGAGGGCTTGACCCATTCAAGATTTCTCTGGCCAGAGAATCTTTTGACCAAAGTTGCCAAAAAATGCCAAAGCCTAATAAAGGCTATTCTGGGGACATTGCCAGTATCCCCTGGCTGGGGGCTGCATGAGTGGTGATGCAGGGAACTGCTGAATTGAAGTTAGAGGAATAAGTTTCCCTGGAATTTGAAGAAGGGATACAGAAGTGATCCTTTCTTCATAGGGAGAAAAATCATGACTGGTCATGGTATTTTGATGAAGTACAGCTGCAAGGGCATCTGGGGCGCTGCTGGACCTCACGGAGTAACAATTTTTGGATGTCTTCCCAGCACGAGGGCAGCATAGGAGAACAGCTTTGACTTCAGCTTCTGGCAGACATGCTCTAGTTGTAGTCAGGTAGACCTCAGTTCTGTAGTCTTTTTCCCTCCCAAACTTAAAAAACTTTCAGTTTAGTATAGTTTTGCCCTAGGATCCACCTATTCAAACCAAAACAAACCCATAAGTAAAAACAAAACTGAAAAATAAACCGCAGCCCAAATCTGGCCCTGTATTTCAACCTAGAGTTATTAGGCTATTGCTTTATTCTTTAATGAAATTCTTTATCCATCACATTTGAATGCTGAGATGTACTAGGCAAGGTATAAATTAACCAGTACTCTCATCCTGGTCTCTCAAAGAATATGTCTCAAGCAGTACAAAAGCAATCCATGTAACCAAAACACTTGTACCCCCATAATATTCTGAAATAAAATTTAAAAAAAATACAGCACAGGGGGAAACCCACATGTCCTCTAGCACACACTCAAATGAGAATCAACGTGTCAACACCTTGGGCAAAGGCACTCTGATTTTGAAACAGGAGTCATATGTAAGAGGCACACTTTTAATATGCAGTTTTACAATCAAATTTTATAGCTAAACTTGCTCCCCTTCCTCCCCTGCCCCAAAAGGACCATTGAATCTGCTTTAATAAACAGATAGACTACTCATAACCAGCTCATCATGGTGTAGTGAAAATGTTACAGGAGTGAAAATCCTGAAACCTTGACAAGCTGTCCTTACTTTTCTGAGCCTTGAGGGGTGGCATTGAAGTGGTTGGGGTGGGGGAGGATGATTTCCATCAGAGAGCTTTTTGAGAGGCAGAGAAGTGCCATTTGGTCCCAGCTGTGGCAAAGCAGAAGGCCAGTGTGGGGATCTGGGGTTGCATATCAAACAGAAAGCAGATGGCCCTGGGAAGTCTTGTCAAAGGATGCTTTGAGCTGGTTACAAACCTGATTCACAAAAAGCAAACCTCCCTGCATACAAGGATGGCTCTGTAGCTTTGGTTCCCCGAGCCTCAGTGTTGGCCTAGGCAGAAGTGCCAGCGAGTTATTGATTACTCCAGGAAAGTTTGCTCAAGCCATCTGTCCAGTAGGGATGTCTAGTCACATACCTTACCTTGAATTCTTAGGGACCCAGGAATCTGAAGGCAAATCAAATTTATGCCAAGCTTTAGGAAAAGATGAACTAAGATAAGGAAGCCACTAAAGCTGTTGTCCCTGCCATGCATGAGAATCTCTTTTCTCTTCCTCTTGCCCCGTGTTCTAGCCTGGCAGCAGCATCCCTGGGCTCTGCGTGGCCCACTGGGGGATCCACGGGGATAATCAGCTTCCCAGGCCCTGTTTTGTATAAGACTGAAGAGATGTGATGCCCTGATGGTGTCCACTTTCCTATAGATTCTCAGATCCTGGACAACTGCTAGTCCAGGTGGTAGGATGTTGGGTGGAATAAAAGGCTCCTTACTATGGATTTATTGGCCCAGCATTTCATGCAGTGAACTAAGGCTCAAGTGACCACCAGGGCAGCTTTACATATGGAAAATAGTTACAGTGTATGGAAGAGAGAAGAGGGAAACACTTTCCCATTGAGGAGCAGAGAGAAGCTGATTACATCAGTATATGCATGGATTTCATGTGGTTAGGCTTGCAGAGTGAAGAACTATACACACTGCCAGGCCCAAGGCAGTTGGCTGAGTCCTGGGGATAGAGGTTTCTGCTGGCTACGGACATCCCATCTGGGCTCTGGAGCAATTTCAACAGCATCACTTATAAGTTATGCTTAACAGGATATGGCAAGAAAGGATTTCCGCTAGTTAGAGCCCTGGCTGTGGTCCGGTGCCCTACCCTAAGGCCATGTCTCTCACTCCCCATGACTCTGCAGAACTGTTACTCTGAGAAGTAACAGCAGGAACCCAAACAACTGTTCAGTGTGATCTCCAGTGTGGTGACTGGGAGCGTGGGATTGTTTTAAAGGCCTGTGAGCCAGCAATGTGACTGTGTGTCATTCTGCTACAAAACTCCAATAGCGGCCAGCCTAACCTCACTCTGGAACAGCAGGAATGAAGGGTTTTTTTGAGCAATGCGGTGAGGCATTGGTTAGAGTCAATATCATTAGGCCCCATGTTAGTGTCTCATTTTGTTGTCCACTCTCATAGGTACTCATCATTTCAATTCAAGAAACATTTGTATAGAACCAACTATGTCCTAAAAACTGTGTTGGAGTGAGCAGGATATACTCGCTGACAACAAAAGCCTATAGTCCATCCCTTTCCTGATTCTCTCTTTAAAAGGCCCCATTCTGTGAGTGGTCTCTGTCCTAGAAAGATGTTAATGACAATTTTCTCGCTGGGAAATTGAAAGTAATCCTGGAACTGGCATAAGATCTTTATTCTCTTGCCTACATTTTTCTGCTCAACCCATTTCTATGTTCTTTTTTCTTACTGCCTAACTGGAATTTTGACCTCAAAGTTTGCTATGACTCAGTGTTCATATCCAGATTTATGTTGGTTCACTTGTTTTTGTCACTGTTTTAAAAATTTTATTTAGAACATTATTTCAAAGAATACATGTAAAAAATACTTCAGACAGGAACATACAATAGTCTTATGTGATATAAAATATTAACTTTTATATTTCCTTCACTTGTTTTTTTAAGAGATTAAACATTACAGAGTTGAAGCTCTCTGCACCCACCTAAATTTTGAACTACTGCTTGCTTTGAAAACTGACCTGTAATGTATAGAGGAACATCAGGGTGGCCCCATGCCTCCTGGATAGGGAGGCAAGAACTTTATTTAGCTAATCTGGAGGTCTGAATTCTGCTGTCAGGGAATTTCTCCCTTGTTCATTGTATTTTAGTGACCATGCTTTGAAGGGAACAGAGAGTAGGATTCCACTTCTTTAAGGCAAAAGAATACATATATAATAAACTCAGGTTTCATTTCAAATAAGATGATTCTAGAGATAAAACTAGTATTTGGAAGGTCAGTGCCTAGCTTCTTTTAATAATTAAAGAAAAAAAAACAACTGATGTTTATTGAGCACTAACTATATGCCAGCCATAGTCCTAAGAGTTTAACATGCAACCCTCATTTAATCATCACAATGCCTCTTTAAGGGAGGTATGGTATTAAGCCTATTTTACAGATGAAGAAACTAGGGAATACAGATGTTGTTTGCCCAAAGCCCTACATTTAGGAAGCGATGGGCTAGGATTCAGTCTCTGTGGGCATTTGGCTAACAGCCACTATACCATGAACCAGAACTTTGTGTGTCTCTGAATATAGGCATCTAAGTAGTTCTCCACACAGTTGTGTGATTTGATGGGCTCAGTGAAGGTCACCTGCCCATACCTTTCTCCCTTAGGCAAGTGCCATCATGCCTCGAATCCCACTGTATTTATTTTGTAGGGCTGCCATAAGATATTACCATATACTTAGGGACTTAAAACTACAAAAACTTACTTTCTTACGGTTTTGGGAGACCCACATCCAAAATCAAGGTGTTGACAGGGCCATACTACCTCTGAAGGGTCTAGAGAAGAATCCTTCCTGCATCTTCCAGCTTGTAGTAGCTCCAGGTGTTGCTTGGCTTGTGCCAGCATAACTCCAATCTCTGCCTCCATCTTCACATGGCTTTCTTCTGCCTCCTGTCCTCTTCTTTTAAGGATACCAGTCTTTGGATTTAGGGACCATTCATAATCCAGGATGATTTTATATTGAGATCCTTAATTGATTACATCTTCAAAGACTTTATTTCCAAATAAGGTCACCTTCTCAGGTTCCAAATGGACATGAATTTTGGAGAATGATATTCAACCTACATACCCACCACTTAAGGTTTATTGCTTTAGGCTCAGAGTTGCTTTGTCCAGACTCCTAAATGAACCTAGGAAAGAAGTTTTGTGCATGTGTTTTGGGGTTGTTTATCCCGGAATGATGGCAACCCAGGAATCCTGAAAGAATGCTATAATGAACATGAGACACAGAAAGGGCAGATGGGAGGGAGCAAATTGAGCACAAATTTCAATTAATTTTTAGTTTGCGTAAAGGTTTTATTGAGAATATATTCTCCTGAGAAGCTTTCACAGAAGAGGCTAGAAGAGGCAGTTAACCACCCAGTGAAAAACTCCACCTACCAGTTTGCTAACATGAGCTCTAAATTGCATTCAGGCCTGCATAATTTTTTGAAACTGTATTCAGAAGTACAGATTGTAAATCTCACTTGCAACAATAAAAACAATTTCTAATTGCATAGAAAGCAAACTGCCACCAGCAAAGCATTTGACGATTGTCAAGTCCAATGCCCCCTCATTTTATGGAATGTGTAAACTGTCTCTCAGTTACTTTTAAATGCAAAAATGTCAATTTCAATGAATCCATCTGGCCCTCTCCATGAATATTTTTGTGTAGCATTTTAGGAAAAGAGCTGCTGAATGACTAGTGTTGAACATGAGACTAAAACCATTTCCCACCAAGTTCTCAGTGACTGTACGCCAGCCTTTCATGTCTCATTGCCTCGGTCTCTCTGTGAGCCAGTTCAGTTCCCAGGAATCCTGAGAGTATTTCAGACACACATTTAGACAAAAGCAGGCAACCCCAATGCCAAGGGCATGTAGTGAGCTCTGCGTGTAATTGTGTGCCTCTAAGTGTTATGTGAGCAAAGGTGGGAAACGTTACCTCTTTTCTAAACAGGCAGGGCTTCATAAATCTCTAAGGAGCAGGCCCTGTGAACCAAAACAACCCCGTGTCTTGATCCCTATGTTATAGAAGAAGAGTCTCTATAGCTGGAACTTAAAATGTGTTAAGCTGCAATAGTGCTGCGCAAATTTTGCAAGTGTTGTGAGCTTTGCAATTTTAAAATGAAGACGACACCCACAAAGTGAAGTGACTTGCCCAAGGTCAATGATTTAGGATGTTGCGTAACTTTGATTGGAACCAAAAGACTTGCATTAAAATGTTTATTCGTCTAGCATCCATTTTAGTGTTCTACCTTCAAAATAAATTCAGAATCTCACTACTTCTCACTACCTCTACCACTACTGGCCTATTCCAAGCTGGCATGAGCTTCTATGCTCTGAGCCCAGCAATGGCTTTTTACCTCACCCAGAGCAGAAACCCAAGCCCACTGGCCAGTCTGCAGTGCCCCACACGATCTGATCTCCTTTAGCCATGCTCACCTCATTTCCATTATTTGAAAGCCAAAAATGCCTTCCTCTCAGGGCTTTGCGCATATTCCTTCTGTCTATAATACTCTTTTCCAGGCAGCCGTAGGTCTTGCTCCATTGTTTCCTAAAGGTTTTGGGTCTTCCCTTACCACCCTGTATGAACTAGCACCTTCTACATCATTAGTCTTCCTTCTCTCACCCTGAATCATTTTTATCTGCAACATTTAGCCCCTCAGGACATAATATATACTTACTTTTTTCATTGTCTCCACAAGAATGTAAGCTTCATGAAGCAGAGTCTAGGACTTTTCTTTTTCACCTCTGTATCCCCAGTGCCTAGAAAAGTGTCTACCATGTTATGGGAATTTCATAACCACCAGCTAACTGAATGATCCCTATTTCTGTCTATCTAATGGGAAACAACACCTCTGCCTTGTTTTCCTTAGGGTTCTGTAAGGGTCATATGAGATTCTAGAAGGGAGAGTGCTGCATACATAAACTGTCAAGTGCTATATCCAGATGTGAGATGTGTTATTTATCTTTACCCTATGTTCTAAAGTGATTCTAGATTAGAACTTTGCTTTGGATTCAAGAGTAGGGGTTGGCATTTTCCTGAATAACTTTCAGATATACATTGTAATGTGAGCTAATTTAAAATATTACAATCTGTGGATTTTCGAGGACTTTAACAGTTGTGTTATCCAACGACTTATTTGATATTGAAATTTACTTCACTACATTCCTGACATCCAGTCTTGGCTGAAATATGCCAAATGGCTAGGAGGTCATTCAGCTCTTCATGGCAACTCCTTGTAGTGCTGCACACTTTAGTTGTTAGAACATTCTTATCTGTGATAAGCTGATACCTGCTTTTCTGTGACATCCACACAGTAGTTTTTATCCCCCTCTGGAATCCATGTCAGAATCTATTCTGTCCCTCCCAGGCTCCTCTGTCAGCCATCTTTGTTGGTTCAACTTTGCTTGGGACACACTCTACCCCTCTCCAGGACAGTAGAAATCTGGGGACTACTACTGTCTGAATACAGTAGACCATTCTGACAAGAATGGCAATGATCATTTAAGCTACAGTTCAGGAGAGAACGTACACCAGCTGCTGCCTACCAGGGCTCCCATTAGCCTGTCATTTCCTTGTGCTACTTTACTGCTTCCGTGACAGGGACATACCGGTTTTCAGACATTTCCTCAGGTCCTCATTTTCTCTCTCCTCAAATGTTCCCAGTTGAAACCACTTACTTCCTTGTCTACTTCTTTGCTCTGATGTCCTCCCAGCCCTCCTTTCATTGTCTGCAGGAGGAGAAATTGTTCACCTCCTGCTAAAGTAGCCTGATTCTCCAGTGATTTCCTTGGCCTTACCACTAACCGGCTGTGTGACCTTGAACAAGTGATGTCTTCTTCCTGTGACTAGTTATTCTCTCAGGTTTTTCTAAGATCAAACATTTTGAGTTTAAGATTCTGAGTCTGTCCTAGTTCTTAGAATTAAAAAGAATACTTAGATTCAAAGCTGGTTAAGATTTTAATTGAATAAAAATTTCTCAAGTACCCACCGGGAGCCATAGATGGCTCTAGATATCAGTGGAGTATAGAATAATCCCGGACCTTTTTTTTTTCCTTAAACTAATTAGTCCTCACAGAGAGAGAGATAATATGTATGTAATACAGGGAAATCATTAAGTTTTGGAATTAAATTCTACTTGGATGAATGAAAAAGGGAAAAGAAGTAGACAACTGTTTGTTATCTGTATTGAAAACTTGAATTTTTATATTTCTTCTTTATGGCTAGGCTTACTGGTGAGGGGCACAGAATTTAGAATTAGATTGTCTGGCTCTGAAATCTAGCTCTCTTTTACTAGATAGGTGAAAATGGGGCAAGTTATTTAACCTCTCTCTTTCTCAGTTTCTTTATTTGAAGACAGGTTTATTAACAAAACTACCTTGTAGATTTGGTGTGAGGATAAATACAGATAATGCATACAGAGTCCTGGGCAAAGAGCTGGGTACACAGTAAGTATTCATTAAGTGGCAGCACATACTATTATTGTTAGTGCCCTTAATCTCTTCGCATCTTACAGAGGCTGTGTTGTATTTCCTGTGGTATTTGTTCTCCTCTTCTACTTGGGTTTTGCACAATTCTTACTATCTTAGTACACTAAAGTTTCAAGATACTTTTACAATAGGAGAAAGATCAGCACTCGATTTATGATTTTGGAAGACTTATGATAAAGTTGATGGATAAAGGTGTAAATCCCTGACCATGATGATAGCTTAAGGGGGGTATAAATAGAAAAAGCAAGTCTCAATAAAAGATATATTATTCCTTTTTTATTTAAATGCCTTTTCATGCAGCAACAATAGGAGATACTTCCTTTACATTTCAGGCAGAGGAATTGAGTAGGCTAAATAAAGGCATGACTCTTTGGGGGGGGTCAAGGATTTTTGTTTCCTTTGATGATTTAAAACATACTACCAAAAAATAGAAAATGCCTAAATATTAGAAACATGTTATTTACTTGCCTGAATATGATATCATAGTACTTTACCTGAAGAAGAGAAAGGGTAACCACAAAATTGAGACTTAGACATACCTACTATTCTTTTGGTTGATGGTATGCACACTAGAAATATTCTGTTTTATAGCCATTGGTCCTCTTGTTTGAAGGTTACACAGTTTTAAACCAGCCACTACCCTCTCTTTGTCTCCTAGGTGAGGGGAAAATGTCACCTATTTAGCCAGTCTCCCTCCCTTACATATTCACAGTTGCATTACGTTGGGTGGATTGACAATAGTACAAAGCTTCTCTGCAATAAGAACCCCATACCCACCTCTTCCATGTATCCTTAAGTCAGAGTTAAGTACGTACTCCCGACTCCTTTTCCTTTAATCTTATGGGCAGATAAAATCACTGGTAAAGAGGGAAGAACAAGTGGCCATACTGCTTCTTGCTTTATTTGCCTCAGGATAGGGCAGCACAGGTAGTACAACATTTCTAAAATTCAATTGAGAAAAGCTTGTTCAAGAGTGTTAACTTTTGTCCAATGGCTTTTGAACACAGAGCCAAAAAGTCCCTCATAGTCAAATTGAGTTATATTGTTAGTTGGTGACCAGATATAGTAATAATTGAAGCTAGCTAGAATTAAGTGGGGAGACAGAACACTACAGTTGAGTAGAACATACTAGATTTGAGTCCTAGCCTTATCCTACTAGTTATGCAGACTTGGACCATAAAATTACATTTTAGAGTTCTAATGTGCTAGTTTCTAAATGAGCATATAATTCCTCAGAGATGATTGAAATGACCAACGTCACAAACTATAAATTATAAAAATTGCAATAATGATAATGATCTGTACTGCAGGTGAGATTTAGGTTTCAGTACCAAGGAGAGCTCCCAGTGAGTGAGTGAACTGTAAGAAAGGATAACTCTCATCATGGGCTGTGCAGATCTATCCTATTGAAATGTTCTTCCTGAGCCAATGTATTCACTCATTTATTCACCATTATATCCCAAGTGCCTACTAACTGTCAGACATAATGCTAAATTGTAGGGATACAATGGTGAACATGGCATGTACCATCTTGTCCTTATGAAGCTCTAGACCTCAAAGGACTAGCACTCTTAAACTGTGTCAAACGTTTCCTTGGGAGTAGAGTTATTTCAGTACTTGCTGGATATTCATTCAGAGTCTTATAAAAGGGATTTCTCTATCTTTGGCCACTTATCAATATAATCATTAGAGTATCTTACATGTTCAAAAACCTATGATGATAAATATAAGGGATAGTGAAGGAGTAAAAACCCAGTCAGAGACTACAGTATGGTGTTACTTCCACCATACTCAATTGGCCCAAGCAGCTCACATGTCTTCTCAGAATTATGGGGAGAGGACAAAGACCCTACATGTTGAAGATGAGATCTTGAGGGGAAAGACCACATTGTAGACAAGTTTGTAGCATGAGATATAGTTTGCCACATTTTGAAAATATGTACTTAAGAAGTTTATTTTTATCTTTCTGTAATTATTGTATCTGTTATATGCAGATAGATATATCTATATACCTATTTCATTTTATAGATGATAAACTAAGACTGAAGGTACTTAAATATTTAAGCTTCATATATGGGACTTGACAGAGGAGAGAAAAAAATAATCCTGTATCTATGACAGATTTTCTTGTGATTCACAGCGATTCTGTGTTGCTTACAAATGCTGATTATATTGAGACCCAGAGACACAGTAAATATTTGTTGAGTGAATGAATGAGTGAACGAAAATAAAGTGAGATGGCTGGGTCTTCCCAAGTGTTGTAGACAGACTTAAGATAGGGCTTTGATATTTGATAATGGCTCCTGAATAATATGGTTTTGTTCTGCACCAATTTAGAAAAAGTAGACTCAGGACTGGTGGGCTTCAGAGATGATTTGTAACAGCTTGGGAAAAGCAATTTAGGAATTTTGTGAGCTGGTGGTTAAAATGTTAGTAACTTGAAATTGGCCATAATGAATATATGTGCAACACAAAAACTGATGAAAACTACAAACATGAGTGACATTTTTTTGGTGCTAGTTTACCAGAATACTACTGAACCATGGTGGGTGAGATTCTTTCCCTCACTGGACTGACATGACTACCATAACTCTACAGAAGGAATCTACATAAATGGTGACGTATAATTGTATATACAGAAAAAGCACAAGTAGGGACAGTTATAAATTGGCCTTTAAGGTATTTAAAGACCTTGTTATAGTCTCTTGATCAATTATATGTTTGTGTTTTCATACAGAAGTTAGTTACAGTAGTGGTTAAGTTGAAAAAATTATATAATGCAGCAATAGTTATGCCCTGAAAATCTTAGGAAGGATCAAATGTCTCTAGACAGGACTAGAAGGATGTCAACTAAGGATAGTGTTGACATTTTTTTAATCCATCTATTAGACACCCTGAAGGAAGAGGGTGTGTCCTGGCATTCTATCTGGGTTAGATCAAGTATACATTTCTTCAGGTTGGCATAGAGTTAGCATTCTTGGGGGCAGGCCAATACCAAATGAACATGAGCAATATTTTGTTCAGGGTCTCAGGATACATCAAAATGTCTTCTAGATACACAATTATGTAGGATTATGAAAGGTCAAAAAATGAATCATTCATGAGATGCTGAAATACCTATATTGCATTATTGAAGCTGAATATGTTGTGTTATATTTAAAGGGACTATTATGTACACGAATTTTAATCTTCCTCTCAGTTCTCTCCCTTGTCTGCACCAGACCACACATTTTTAAGAAATCTAGTTATGTGTAAATGACAGCTATTTTTATAATAAATTTGTCTAATAAGTTGGGTATTAGGCTGCTGAATAGACTGAATATCTGGAATTTGTTAGAAAGGATGGAGCTCTACACTATTTTAGCAAGTACATTTAGATCTCTATGAAGAGGAATTACTGAATCCACATTTAACATTTTTGCCTATGAAGGCTGAACATGGCCTGTTCTTTAATTTTAGTCATGTAATTTTAGGGTATTTTTTTAGGATACACATTTTGGGGTGCAAGGTCAATAGTTTGCAGTGTGCAGGCTGTCAGTGGTAGGTTCTTAGCCTAACGGGGGTAATCTTTAAGTCATGATGTTTTCTGCAAAAGATTAGTGCAGTTTCTCATAATTATTACCTGTGTACCCCAGAAGAGTAGGTTCAACAATTGTTAACATCAACAATTTTTAACATTTTATCAGTCTCTCTTTCTCTGTCTCCCTCACTTTTCCCATCCATAAACTATTTGTTCTTTTGCTGAACCATTTAAAAGAATACTTAGACATTATGATACTTTATCCCTAAATATGTCTGGTACATGTCCTAAAATAGGAACATTACCCCAACTAACTACACTACCATTATCACACCTTAAGAAAATTAATAATACTATCTAAATATCATCTAATATCTAGTCAATATTAAAATTTCCACAATTGTCCCCAAAAAAGCCTTTTATGGTTTTGTTTTTTTGAAAACCAAAATCTAATCAAAGCTCACAGGTTGTGTGCCTTTGTTGAATAGTATAGTTGAGAAAACAGCCTCAGGAAGATTAAGGTCACATGGTCAATCATGTGATGGGGCTGGAATTAAAACCAGAGCTGACTGGCCCCAAGGTCCCTTTTCACTTACTGGTGGTGGAGAAGATTCCCAGTGATCACAAAAGAGAAGGTGGCCAACTGTACCTGGAGGTCACATCTTAGTGGGCTGTAATTTTAGGTAAACTTTGGGCAAGAGAGAACTAGGTGGTCAAGATCTTCCATTGCCTCAGACAGGATGTAGGCAAGAGCTTTAACATGTTTAAGCAAGATAGGAAGTGGGTAGAAAAAATAGCACCAGTGAGAATTCCCAGTTAGCTTAAGTTTTTTGACTGCCTAAAAAAATGCAAACTTTTGAAAATCTCTTTGTCCTAGGATGAGTCATTTAGGCTTTAAATGGCCAGTGTGTGTTAGTGCCATATAATCTTGGAGGAAGGGGTTTTAGTCTTTTCTGCCTGGGAGGCTCCTAACTTGTGTCTGACTCACCAGTGGGTTCCCACTGGATAACTAGGGGCTTTTACCAGCTTCATAGTGATGAATTTTTCCAGTACCAAGGGGTCCTAGTTGTTGGTGCCCATTTCTCCATAATCAATGCCTTCCTAGAACAGACTGAGAGACCAAAGCAGTGAATAATTTGAGAGCCCTTGGGAATAGTTTTCAAATCCCAATAATTAAATGATTTCTCAGAGTCCTTTCATCTCTTAGGATATTCTTGTCATGTTTCTTCTGTTTAAATGAAAGATACGTAATTATCTCAGGAAAGTAGACTTTATCTGTCATTTGTGCCAAGGCAGTTCTTGGTTATATACCAAGGTCAGAGGTGCCCCAGGATCTGACATCCATCTTAGAGCAGCTTAAACATTCCTGGTGAAGCCATGCTTCTCCTGTAGCTTTTTAAAACAGATGAATTAATTTCTTTTGGAACTAAGCCTGCTGCTGAGTCTTAAAGTCATGTCTCAATACTCATCTCTCAGTGTATAGTCTCAAATTATCTCTAAAAGTTAATCTTGGTTCCTGAAGCTGTTCATGAGTTATTATGGTGTTTCACTATTATTTGCAATTAAAAAATGTGAGCTCATTAATTAGAGCTACTTAAGGGACAATAACTTTATCACAGATCTACATTATTTAATATTCTGATCTTAAGTCCTGGCACCACCCCTAACCTTCCTGATTAGATGAAGATTCAGAAATCCCTTCATCTGAAAAATGTTTTGGGGAAAATCTCTCCTTCATGAAGTGAGAATTTACTCTCTTCGTTGTCAGGGTGATGTGTCTGTCATACTTCCCAATATTGTAAGCATAAGTGACAGAAATTTTTATTAACAGTTCTCTCACAAAAATGAATAGTGCTTCATTTAGGCCTTCTTAAACCAATACATCATCCTCCCAAGAAAATGGAGAAGTAAAATCATGCCATAGTTACTAAATAATGGATATCTAAATTGGTAGCTTCTTATACTAGAAACAGAAATATTGGGCTTGTTATAATTGGGTTCTGTGGTAATTTTGACCCCTATAAGGGTATATATGTCCCTATTTTTGCAATCTCATTGGTCTGTGTTGCAATGTGCTGTCAGCCTTCAGATAACTGCAGTGATGGAGGAGTTAACCGAACCGGAAGCTGATAAAGTGAGATGCTGGCAGCAGATGGTGTTGTCAAATAGCGGTATAATTGCATTTTTAAAAAATCCCCTCAAAATACTTTCTCAAGCTTTAGGTAACTTAGATGACATTTAGAAGGCTCTAGAAATCACTTAAATGGGTACAGAAATAAAAGAATTATGGAGGAAAATGTCACCATCTGAATTTGTCTTGAGTCTTACTGAGTCGAGACATCTGAGCTCTTGTTAATACTAGCAACTATTTACAGTCCATAGAATAGAATGTGTCATCGTCACATTAAGTTTAGCTCATTAGGTGGGGAAAGTCTTTTGTGGCAGTCTAGAGACCTAATGGATTTAGGTTCTAAAATATGAAGTATATGAAAAAAGAAAAAGTACAAATTATCTTAAGTTCACATATAGAAAAACTCACTGGAACTTTTAGAGAAAGGTAATTAATGCAATTGAAAAGTGCAGGAAAAATAGTCCTTTTTTATTTTATAGTTTGTCACTGTTACTGGATATGGCATAGCAAGAATTAAATATAAAGTGCTTTCATAACATTTGGAAGCATTGTAAATAACAATGGGGAATCTAAGAGTTTTGGAGGGTGGGGGGCAGAGCACCTATGAAACACCTGAGAAGTATACTCATAAAAATTCATAGCTAGGATAAATAGAGCTGAAATATTAAAATTCTTGTTTTGTGGGTAAGGAAAGTGAAGCCCAAAGAGGAGCCAGAGATAAAACTCTTACCTGGACTCAAAGATATAAATCCTTCGAATTTATGCAAAATCTAAAATATTTCATGGTCAAGTATTTATAGAGAGGGAGAGATAGACCAGTTATCTTACTACAACCATGAGTATAAGCCAAGGCTGGTATGCAAAATCCTAGGGAGGCAGGAAATGGTACTGCTGAGAGGATGGGTTTGGAATCTAACCATTTGGGATTAAGCCCTGGCTTTATGCCTTATTAATTTAAATAAAGTTACTTAACTTCTCTATCCTTGTTTCTTCCTTTGATCAAGTGTACCTTCTCTACCAGGGCTCGTGAGTTTTCTTACAATGGTAGAATTATTAAACGCTGAAGAGGGCATGTCGTTGTTTCCAAACTCTTGGGGCCACCTCTTTGATTTTCCAATTGTAGCTTGCCTTAGGTTCTGTACAGCATTCTAACTTGCCACAAATACATTTTTAGTATCACTTGATCTGCAAAAGTAGCAAAGTTACTTCCATTAGAACCTGAACAAGCTGAAGAACTTTCTCTTATTTAGGATGATGATTCCCAAATTATGATCCCTGGACCAGCAGCATCAGTTTCACATGAAAACTTATTAGAAATGGAAATTATTAAGCCCAATTCCAGACTTACTGAACTAAGAACTCCAGGTGAAAGGAGCATCAGAAACTCTTCTAAACCAGAAATTTGTCTTAAACTCTCCAGGTGATTCGGATGTATGCTGAAGTTTAAAAATCGCTGGTCTAGCTAGAGTGCTAAGTTGTCAGTTTTTTGTATTATGTGGTACATGGGTCAGAAAAGCATGTCCATGTGTGGTATATTTTGCTACTATAATCTAAAGAGACATATTAAGATTGTACAATGTGCAAAGTACAGCTACTTGTCCTTCTCTTCAGAGTGTATTTCCTGACATAGAGGAGACCATTTCCTTGGAGAGTTTGCTGAATTGGGAGGCCCCTATATTTTTATGGGATTATCATCATCAACCTGCTGGCATGTCCTACCCCCTACTTAGGGAACTGTTAATTCCTGTTTATTTGGCATTTCTTAGCATGAAGTTATCACCTTACTGAACAACCATAATGTCCTGTAAGATGATCAGGACCCCTGCCATAAATTATGGCACAGAATCTGATAGCTGACACAACTCTGAAAGGTGATGAAGGTGTACACTTTCTGCCTTTTCCATGGGAAATCACCTATAGTTAACTCTCAGGCCCTGCTACTCATTACATTATCCAGCCTGTCTTGCCTGTAGAAGATAAATGATAGTGCCTGAACTTGGCCACATACGAATGCTAGCATTTCCTCTGAAATAAGGAAGATAGTGTTGGCTGTTGTGACTTTTCGTACCATCCCTGGTGTATAGAAAATAATTTCCTATAATTTTCAAATACTCTCCAAGATCCTGGTGTTCTCTACAACAGAATATTTTTTAATGCATTGTTTGAACAACAAAAAAAAGTCATTTGAGTTCTCTTGAGCATAAGGAAATAATGAGTGGCTTACATATGACATTCACTCCAGCATTCCTATCTCTCTGAATTCTGCTTTCCTTTTTTTAATATTATATATGCATCTCAGCTTCCTTTGCCCTGAGCCACTGTTGAATACAGGTTTTGGTTGACCAACTAAGCAAATAATTAGACTATTCCCAGCTGCTTATGCCAGCACATTGATAACTGCACTAATACTGATATATTCACCCCAATTTTGAATCAACTTTCTACTTTCTTTGGTCTGGTGTCCTCAAAATCCATTCCCACACATGTTCTCCAGGTTTGTAAATTATCAGTATTCTACAAGTTTCTTTCTATGACTAAGCCTTTTCCTCCAGGATCTGATTTTTTATGTTATCCCCTGTGGTGCCATAATTACGTGTTTGCATTTGGATAGACCATGATGAGAATTAGATCCATTTTCTAAGACAGATGGTACAACCTGGGTCATTACAGGGTCTTCAAACAAGGAAGCAATTACTTTAATGGCAAGGAATAAAAAGTTGCCTCTCTCTCCTGCCAGGGAATCAGGGTAGATGTGTAGTGTCAGGGCATTGTGTGGGTGGGTCAAATCCATCCTACCATATTCCTCCACTCCAACTCCATTCTTTCCTGTCAATACTTTAACTGCCATAAAGAGATCTGGTGAATTCATCTGACATATTTCAACGAGCTGCAGGATGAAATACTGAGTTTGACTTTTCAACTATCTTAGTACTGCAGAGATAAGAGATTATTTTAGTACAGCCATAGAGAGTCTCTGATTTTTTTTTTCTTTCTTTGGCCTATGCTTTGAGTCAAGAATCCAGTATTTTGAACTTGTCATGTTATTTCTGTAAGTTTTCAGCACTGTTAGAAGCATCTACTCCCCACCCATCCCAATTCAACAGTCCTTGAATTTCTAAGGCTCTTCATGTGGTCTTTGTAATAGAAGTCATGTGGCTCTCTCAAGCCTCACCTTCAGCGGGCTCATCATTCCAAGTGACCATAGGAGATAATGTCTATTTCTCTACTGCATGCTAGATGTATCAATAATCTTTTCCTCAAGGCCATATTTTCTTTTTTCCCTGAGGCCTCATTGTATGTATCAATCAAGTTTCTTAATTGCAAGCACAATAAATCAATACAAGCTCACTTAAGCCTCTAAGTAATTAACTAAAAGATACTGGGAAGCTCATAGAATCCCTAGAAAGTTCAGGGAACCAGGCTTAACACTCACAGTTAAGAACAGTATGAAAATCGTATTATTTCTCTTAGTGTGCCATTTGTACCAATGACATGGGAACACTGTTGCTAGAGCCACTCTCCCTGCTGTCACCACTTTCTTGGACAGAATTCTAGGCTTTGTTTGTCACTAGATCCTCATCAGAGTTGGGTGCCTATGGCTGTTAAAGCCTGGCTTACCTGCCCAGGCTCTAGCTGTGGAAGCAGAGAAAATGAATATTTGGAATTTCTACCTCTCAAGTAGGAGGTGGTATCAGATTTGTTCAGAAATACTACATAATGTAATGTTTGTAAAGCACTTACTTACACAGTGCCTAGACATATACAAGCTCTCAAAAAATGTATTAAAATATATAACACATATTATATGATATGAGTGAAGTTGTATTATGACAATCAGGTGACAAACAAGAAGGTTAAATATTCTTGTCTTTCTAAAAGCTTTCAACATGGCTACCTTGTGTTTTGGGAGCTTAATTAAGATCACCATCTTTGGTGGCTGAAAGGTAAGTTTGCTGCAATTCAAGGTATAGTGTTGTTTATTCGTTCAACATATATGTTATTTCCTGCCTCTTTCTTCTTAAGACTATCATAAGCAATTGTGGAAGAAACAAAGAATACTCACTGCCCTTGAATTACATATAATCCAAAGAGAGCAGAGAAAGAGAGATACCAGCATTTATTGAGTATGCATTATGCACTGTTGGGGTGTTACACATACTCTCTTGTGTACTTTTCTCAATAGCTTTATTGGATAGCTGTTATCTTTATTTGATAGGAAATAGGAAATGGAACCTCAAAGGGTTTAATGAACTTGCCCAAGGTCACACAAGAAGGAAAGGGAAAAGTTCAGTTCATACCCAGGCCTGGGTCATGATTTAAGGACGAGACAAAATCCAAGAGCTAGAAGAGCCAAGGGCAGAGAAATAGTATGGGATTTGAGAATTTGGCTGCAAATCAAAAGATTCTGACAGAGGAGATTGACAAAAAAAAAAATGAATAGATTTTCTTTAAATTATCAAGACTAGAGTGAGTCCATGCCTAGAATATAGGGCCCCCCTTATCATCGAATTTCTGAAAAGATTCAGAGAATCCATATAAGAGCCCAGGGAAAAAGGCCAAGTAAGAAGTTTGGACACATCCACTTGTCATTAGATGAAACGGCCATAGAATCATGAACTTCCCAGTATCCAAGGCCTTCCCAGCACTCAGAGGCTCCTAATAATACCATCCAATTGACTATTTCTAGACCCAGCTTGCTAGTGAGTTGGGTGGTCTGGCTTACTTTGATTGCCTTAGGGTTTGAGGGTTGAGCTTGCATGTGACTGACAGCCAGTAGCCCACTGGGATTGAGTCTGAGAAAGCTAGAGACTGGTGGGGAGGGTCACAACCACCAATTCTCATTAAAGAAACCCAGGTGCTCTCCTCAGAGGTAGATAATCACATTGGATGGATTGGAGTAATTTGAGGGGTAAGCACTGCAGGGCGGGTGTGAGGATGGTGAGCATGGTCACAATTGTATTAGTGGTGTCAGGGAAGCATGTGTGAGAGTTCTTGCCCAGTGTGATGACTCTGATAATCTTATAAAATCCCTCGAGGTCTGCTTAAATGAGTGCACCAGAGTGACTCAGCATTTATTATACTATGTGGAGATGTTTCTTATCTGTGGGCCACAGATACGAGGCCACACTTTTTTCCAGATCATAGGAGTGAAAAAATTTCTGATGTTTATCCACAATAAACCAACCAAAAATCCTAGAAATTCATGTGTTTTTGCCAGGCAATCTGTATCTTCCAAATCAATTTTTGTACCTTTAAGGTGACACCAAAACCCTTTATTGACTCATATTTCCTAACTTTAGCTATATGTGTGTGTACATAAACAATGCATGTATACACAATATACTTATAATATTTATAGATTCATGTTGATAATCATATTCATATGTTCATATTTAGCCATAGGATCTCACCTATACACCAGATTTTGCATTCTTGGCCTAGGGCTCTATTGCATTTGGATTCTAATATGTTTATGA
Source organism: Daubentonia madagascariensis (assembly GCA_023783475.1). Taxonomy (NCBI): domain Eukaryota; kingdom Metazoa; phylum Chordata; class Mammalia; order Primates; family Daubentoniidae; genus Daubentonia; species Daubentonia madagascariensis. The sequence continues at coordinate 12,303,193 of JAKFHU010000901.1, forward strand.
AACACTGTATAGTATTTAGCACAGTGTATGCATCTTTTAGGAGGCATTATTTGTATTTTGTACCTATATGAAAGGTGTGTAGAATCCTAAAGAGAATGTTCTTGGTCTCTGATTTCTCCCCATTCTGGGAATTTAATGACATAGTGCTATTGTCTACTTTGAGATTGGAAGGGAAATGGGAGCAGTGTGGTTTATAGTTAAAAGATGTTGGTTTAAATCTTGGTTCTGCTGTTTACTAGTTGTGTAACTCTGGATAAGAAATACAACCCCTTGGAGGCTCAGTCTCTTCATTTATAAGATGGGACTAATTAATTTTCCTTTTTAAGGTTGTTGAGAAGACTAAATGTATATAGATATTGCCTAACATGGTATCTGGCATGTAGCAAACATTATTATGACAAAATGTCTGACATGGAAGAAGTCTTAGCGTTAATAATGTAGACCAACCTTCTCATTTGTAGGTGAAGACTGTGAGGCCCAGAGGGATGAAATAACTCAGGCAGAGTCTTTACCTAACTAGTGATAGAGTTGGAACTGGACTCCAAATAGCCAGATTCCCATGATATTCCAAGGAAAGGAAGTCAATTATCTTATTGTCAGGCAGCAGATGAATCATGCAGTAGTGCAAAATGGAAGGCATTTCTCTTTGTATTTCTTGAATTGGAAGAAAATTCTGTAATGTAATATTAGCAAAGCTTCTTAAATCAGACATCCCCTTTTGGATTTTGGAGTATATATTTGCTACTTAATACCTAAGCTCTGTTTCTGTGATTTCCAGTTAGCTATCAATTTAGGGATTTTAGAGAGCCTGAGTTGACATTTTTCTTAAACAAATGTATTGAAGTATAATTCACATGCCATAAAATTCACCTTTTTAAGTGTGCAGTTTGATGATTTTCAGTAAATATGCTAAGTTGTGCTACTATCACCGAAGTCCAGTTTTGGAACATTTTTATCAGCCCAGTAAGATCCCTTGTATCTGTTCATGGTTTACATTTCTCACCCCCAGCCCTAGAAGATCACTAATCTACTTTCTGCCTCTATCAATTTACTTTTCTAGGCTTTTCATATAAATGGAATTTATATGGAATTTCTAGGCATTTATATAATATGTGGCCCCTTGTGACTGGCTTCTTTCCTTTAGCATCATGTTTTTGAGGCTCATCCATGTTGTAGCATGCTCAGTGTTTTTCTTATTTTTATTCCTGAATATTGGCTGACTTTTGATGTAGGTTCTGTTGACATGACAGGGAAATGGGGGCCAGAAAATGATTTCAACCTCTCTGATTTTGCCACCTGGTAAGCCTGATTCTATGGAGTTGCCCACAGAGCAGCTTCCCATAGGGAATTCACCAAGGTTAAGTCCTCTGGCCCTCTTCCCAGGCTGCAGGGAGGAAATGCTACATCCTTGTCTCTGATGATTATGCCACTAAATGGTTGGAAAATTGCCCAAGTAGGAGGCGGCAGCTCAGATTCCAGCAGGTTAATAACAGCCTTGAAGTGCACATTAGTGAGGGACAGTGACACACCTGCCACTGAACTTGGGGTTTTGGGGAAAAAAGTGAGTCCTTACAGAAGGGGTTGTGCAAGTACCACAGCTGGGGGCAACCCTGGCAGGGGGCAGGTGTGTTTTCTGGCTTTGCTGGTTGTGAGAGCAAAGTGGTATTGGGTAGTAGTTCAGCGTGCAGGTTTGGAAGTCAGACAGAATTGGGTTCACAGCGCAACATTGGGCTGATCATGAAGCCTCTTGGATTCTTGCTTTCCTCCTGTATATAGTCCATATCTCATAGAGTTGTGAGAAGTAAATAAGATGACGCAGACAAAATGCTTAGTATAGTGTCTGGCACCTAAAAAATATTCAGCAGACATTTAACTATTCATTTTTAACTTCTCGACACTAGAGAGTCATGCCTAATGTTGTGTTTTTGTTGGCTGTCTTTCTAAGTGTCTTTAAATGAAGATTAATCATCTGCAATAAATAAAGCACTATATTTCTAAAATAATAAAAATATTCAGGGAATTAACAGAAACAGTGTTTCACCTTAGAACTAAAAATTAATTTGCCTTTTTCCCTTTCTTTTTCCTTGCCCTCCCTTCCACCTTTTCATCCTTCATTCCTTCCTCGTAACTGGAGTCATATTATAATTCTAATAACCAATATTTATGTTGCTCATTATAGAGTATGAAGTGTTTTTCATAACTTCACTACACTGGGTCCTCACAGTGGTTCTGGAGAGAGCTATCATTACTCTCCCCATTTTAGAGTTGGAGATAATATGATCTGCCAAAGTCACACTGCTCATAAATGGTGGATACAGCCTGCATTATTAGATACTGGGAATTAGATATTGTATTAGTTTCCAAGGGCTGCTGTAACAAATTGCCACAAAGCAGGTGGCTTAACACAATATAAATTTATTTTCTCATATTTCTTGAAGTCTGGAAGTCTGAAATCAAAGTGTTGGCAGGGTTGGCTTCTTCTGGAGGTAGTGGGGGAGAATCTGTTCCATGTTTTTCTCCTGGCTTCTGGTGGTTGCTGGCAATACTTGGCGTTCTTTGGCTTGTAGCTGTATCACTCCAGTTTCTGCCTCTGTCTTCACATGGTGGTGCTCCTTGTGCATATGTCGTCTTTGTCTCTCTGAATGACCTGGTCATTTTTCTTATAAAAACATCAGTCACTGGGAAGGTGTAAAGGAAACATCAGGTACATTTCCAGAATCTGGAGGGCCTTACATATCGATCAGAGGAGTAGAAGTGGCAGAGTCAAAGAGCATTGCAGAACCTTTTATTAATTCGGCTTATAAACCATTGAGTGGTGACTTTTGAGGGAGAATAGGAAACGCTGGAGAGGACAGGTTGCCACATGGAGATGCTTGTGCTTGAATGAGAACAAAATTTGACCTTCCAAAACTGAACTCTTACAACAGAAAGTGGTGGCAGCTGTCTCAAGTGAGGGGCATATGATAAAGGCCAACACAGGCATAATATATACAGGTGAAAATCCAATCAAATATAATCTAAAGAAAGGCATACGAAACTAACAGGCAAGGAATAATAACTAGTAGCATTTTACAGGATTGCTTGGCAGTAAAACCTTAAAGAGTGAAGGGGCTGAGTGGGAAGCTCATGGAGGGGGAAATTGGGAGTCAGAATGCCACTTCATTGTTGAATGGGAAACCCAGGGAATAAAGTGGATACATGTAGCCTTATGAAGGAATGTAGTGCTGGGCAGCTCTTTAGGCCAGTGTGAAGAATACAAGGGTTTAATGGATCCCAAGGAAAGTATCTGAGAGACCAGGGACCGTATCTGCTGTGTTCATGACTATGTCCTCTGTATAGGATAGTATCAGAATTTAGCAAGAGCTCAGTAAAGATTTTAAGCAGAGGGCATAAAGGGAAATTCAGAGGTTCTAGCACAGCCTGGAGGCAGGAAGGAGCCGAGTGGGTTAGTGTGCAGATAGGTATCTACCAGAGGTAGATTGGAGGATGCTGCTCCTCTGAGACCGATTTCCTAGGCAGCATACTCAGATCTGCCAGGTGTGCTCTGAACAGGGCGTAGCCTAGCTTGTCCTTGCTGATGATGGGAAAACTCTAGAATTGGTCCATTTGACTTGTTCTTAGCATACAGCCCTGTCTGTATGTGACACTTCCAGTTGCCAACTCTGTTTCTCTTTCTCCCATCTGTCCACGTGTGGCCCTGTACATTAGAGCCACTGTTTCCTTCCCACCTGGAACTCTGCCTCTCTCTACTGTGTTCCAGCCATGCGTACCTGGAGTCTCAAACCCACTCAGACCATGGGCACTACACCTGGATAGTGTCTTTACCTGGATATCCCTGGACTTGGGTGGGATCTGGGAAAATATGGATTGGAGAATAATAGGATATAAATACAGGCCCATATAACAGAGGGCCAGACACATGAGGACGTTCTTAAGGGGAGAGAAAAGAGGAAGCCATTGAGTTTTGTTTTTGGAAAATCAGTCTGAATGTTTGAGCACAGTATTGATTAATGGAGGTTCCTATCCAACATCTTTCACATTGAAATAATGAGGTACCATTGGTACCCAAATTACAATCCTTGACAGCACCAAAGGGCTTGACTTCTACATTGCAATTTATTCATTTAATAATTATTCAATGTGCCAGACTTCACATAAGTGAATACAGAGAAGAGGACCTAGAACTTAAATTCCTCCTTCCCACAGAATCCAATAGAATGTGGGGAGTCATGAACTGTGTCTACGTAACTAAAATATAAGGTAAAAATAATGGAAAGAGGGGTAGAGAAATCAGGAGATTCAAAAGCTGAGTCTGAATCTAGCTTCACTGTGGCTTATCTGGTGGGCTGGCGCAAAGGGTGGCTGGGCAGGGAGGCAGGTTCTGCTGCCTAGAATTTTAGATCAAAGCCTGCCTTCTGCCTGGCCCAGGAGTGCTGCTCACAGTGGGAGTGCCTGCCTGTACCTCCAGACAACTGCTCTTCAAACTTGCATAGACAACTGGTGGAAGCATGCAGTTGGCTCTTCTATAATTAACCCAGCTGATAACTCCTCAAGTCATCCTTGTCGGCAAGAGGCTTCATCAACAAGAGCTCAACAGGGCATCCTCCTGCACAACCCCTTTCCATGCGGGAGGTCTTATTTATAAACTCTCACATGTCCCTGATGCAGATTTCTTCCATGTAAAAGCAAGGAGGGGAAGGGCCTTTTGCAGATTTTCAATCACTGAAACCACAAAACGAGAGGGGGAAGAGGCTCATTAAGCTGAGTAATTTGTCCCCAAGGGCCCAGCTGGGGGGGTTCTCCCTGTGAATTTGTCCCTTCTCTGCTTACTGATCCCCGAGAGGTCACAACCCCAAGCTCTTCCTGTCTCTGGTGTTTCCTCCTGCTCATTTACTTTTTCCTTTGGCCCTTTTGGTATTTAATTGATTTCTACAGCACATATGGAATATCTATTGTTTGTTCAGCACTTAGAAAAGTGAGCTAAGACACAGTGCCTGTTCTCAGGTTGGTCGTGTTATTTGGCATGAGGCAGAAATGTCTGTCTGTCTTTCTGGTACTACTGACATTTGGAAGGTCTAGAAAAATTACTTCCACTAGCAAGCCTCTACCACCCAAACTCCACAGCACTTACACAGATTTATATTATTGTGTTTGCATACATGTCCTTTAAAAAAATCTTTTGCTAAACTATAAATATAAAGTAATAAAACATAAACTTTGTAGGCAGAGAGATCTCAGGTTAAGCTGTAGGCCCAATATTTATTAGCTATGTGATCTTGACCTCTGTGAGTCCAATTTGCCTTAAGTATAAGATTATAGGCTGTTGTGAGGCTTCAACTAAAACAGCATAATGCAGCGGCAAGACAGGTGCTCAGGGAATGATGGTTCCTCATCCTCTTCCTCTTAGTGTTCCTAGACAGAGGAATGGCATCTTGTCCATTTTGTTTCTTTTTCAATGCCTTCATCTGAGCTTTACACATGAGAGACACAGAGTAAAATCCTTGTTGACTAAGATAAATGAGCAACTCAACGAATAAATGAATTAAAGTCTACCTACCTTTTTCCCAGGGCAGGGCAAAAGGAGGAGTATAGTCAGGCACAGGAACACAGTAGAAAGCAGAGTTAAAGGAAGGCTTTTTACTGTGGAGTCCTGAAGGACATAATTGCATATGAGCTTGAAGGGTCATGAGCCCAAAGGTCCAGATCTGAAATGGTGGCTTATTGCTGCCCTTCTAGCTACAAGAGGACCATTTCCAGAGCCTTCTGGGACACGATCTATTGAGCAGTGATGTGGGCAGTTTGACCTCAAGCCCTTACCTAGGGGTCCAGCTCCTTTGGGCTACTCCCTGAATGCCTTGCCCTTCCTGCTGATAAGCCCCACTGCTCTTTGCTCACACCTATTCCTTCTTCCACTATGTCCTTAAATCCAGGCAAGGGGGACACCTGCCATGGGCCCTGCACATAAGAGGGCTCCACAAATTAGAAACACAAGTAAAGTAAAAATTTTAAAGATACTTGGTTACCACTGTCATTCAGGATCCAGTGTGACCTGTAGTTCTAAACATCTACTCTTCTGATCATCACTGTTCAGGCCCTAGGGGAAAAGCTTTTCCACATCTCTTGTACTATCTCTTTAAGACAAAAGGGGACTACAAAGGAATATGTGCAGGTTTATTGGTTGTGATATGGCTGGTGTCATAGAGAGGTTCTGTTTTGGCATGCAAGAAGGATATGAGCAGAGGTGCTTAGGTAAGAGAATAGATAAATTAATTTGTCAAATCTTTCCTCTCACCGCGAATGCAGTAAATTCTCGCATAATGCTATCATTTCCCAGGAGTTCCAAGTGTCCATTTTCTAACTTCTCTTCATGTTCTAATCCGTAGATCCAGAAGGACTCAAGGATTAACACAATGTCTTCACAGTTACACATGATGGAAAAGAAATTTTTACCATATTGAACAATTTATATGTTAAAGTCATTTTGAGGTAAATCTAGATATGATGTGCACGAAGCCTGATATCGATTCTTTACATTATTCTATGGGTCTAGATGCTGCTTTAGGTGACAGTGAAAATCATGATGTAAGTCATAGTGAATTATATATTGAAATTAAAATATTGTATAACATTTTTGCCATATAATGACTTATCCCTGTGACTCATACAATATTAAGCATGGGTTATACAATCATTGTTCACTTCTGAATTTATTATAGGTATTGCTTTGGAATTGGAAATTCCAAATTCAAGTGCAAGGTTAGTGCCTCGTGACCCTGAGAGTGAGTGCCTCCTTAAATTTTGCACCTTAGATACCTTACTGGCCTCACCTTAGTCCTAGCCCTGCTTTAAAGGCCTGGCTAGTAAATACTTCCTGCTTTGCTAGCCATACAGCCTCTGTCACAACTACTCAACTCAGCCAGTGTAGCATGGAAACAACCACAGACAATACATAAGTGAATGGATGTGGCTGTGCTCCAATAAACTCTATTTCCCAAAACAGGCAACTGGTCTTATTTGGCCCTGGGTCATAGTTTGAGACCCCAGTTTAAACAACAAAGTTTATTTCTTTTCTTTTTCATGACACTTATTCATTGTGGGTCACTGTGGTTTCTTCCCCACATTTTGTCTTTCTGAAACCCAAGTGGATGGAGCTGCCATCGTTTTGAGTGTTGGTTGATGCTGGGCAAGAAGAAAAAGGGCCTTTCCTTTGTCTTAGCAATTGAAGGCTCAGAGCCATTATTTCAGCTCACAATTCATTGGCTAGAATTAGTCATAGGTCCCCACCTAACCCTAAAGGGGCCGTAAGAGCTACAATAAAGGTTCAAATTAGATGTTGTGTGAGTACAATGGAGGGAGAGATAAAAATCTAATTAGTGAGTTGAAGAAAAATTTTACAGAAGAAGGAACATTTGTTGTGGGCTTCCAAGCATGAGTGTGTTTCACCAATCTACTTTGATATTAATATAGAGAGTAGAATTTATTTTGTAGATGTGTTTTAATTAGAATTAATATGGGGGTGTGTATTTCTGTATTTTTGTTTTTGAACCATGTCTTTTGATCTTAAGTTGGCTTCTTGTAACTGCAAATAGTTGTGTGCTGCATGTTTATTCATTCTGAAAATCTGTCTTTTAACTGTGTTTAACATTCTATAATAATTGTACATGTGAATGTTTGATATTGTTCCCCAGCACTTAGATACTGCGTTCTGTTTCTCCCCTGCCATACTCTTTCTTTTTCAGTTTGTGTAGTTTCTACTGAGCTTATAGTTTCAAGTACACTGATTCTTTTCTTCGTTGTGTTGAGTCTATAGATGAGCCTGGGGAAGTAATTCTTAATCTTTGTTATTGTGTGTTGTTTTTATGCCTAGCATGTTCATTTTACTCTTTATTGTAATTTTCACCTCTGCTAAAATTTTCCATGTGTTTGCACATGCCATCCATCTTTTCCACTAACATATTTATAATAGTTAATTACATTAATAATTTTTTTTAGTTCTGTGTCTGGTTCCAACATCTGTGTCCTCTCTGAATCTTGCTCTTTTGATTTCATTTTTTTCTCGATAGTGGGATGTTTGTACTTTGTGTGTCTTATTTTTGATTGAATGCTAGCTTTTTTGTGCAGAACGGTAGAGGCTCGGGTATGAAATATGTATCTCTGGATTCTCCTGCTGTACTGCTATTATGGAATGTTGACTAAATTTAGTAGTTCAGCTGGATTTGGATTTTCCTGTTGCCATGCTTACCGTCAGTCAGTGCACCACTGACTTTAATTTTCCCGATCTTCATCCTGTCCTTAGGGTGGGGGCTGGTTTGCTGCAGCTTTTACCTCAATGTTCCTGATTGACCCTCAGCTTTAGGACTCCCCTGTTCTTTTTCACTTTGTAGAAATGTGTGATCTCTGTATGCTCCTGACCTTTGTCGGGTAGTAGACTGCTGGTGGTTGTTACCTTGTGCTTGCTAGCCTGGTGGTTGGGGCCAGAAGTCTTCTTGGTTATCACAGCCCAGACTTAGTCTCAGTTGGATCTTTCTCAGTGATTCTGCCTCTCCCCAAGTAGGTAGGAGAACAACGATATGAACCCAGGGTGATTTCTTGCCTTTTCGCCATTCTTTCTCCGATTCCTTCTTTACCTGTAGCTTTGAAAGGCGTTCAGCTGTGTCCTGGGGCCACAGTGTTTGATGCCCTTCCCACAGCAGCTTAAAGCTTTTTTTTTTGGAGGGGAAAAAGGGCCCAAGCAGGGCTCTTCTCCCTTTCCCACAGCAGTGGTGGCTCCCCTCCCCAAGACCCGTTCTGCCGACTAAGATTTTCTCTGGTTTCTTGCCTTGCCTTTAATCTTTTTCATGAGCCCTAGACAGAGGGCTGTGGAGAAAAGCCTGCAAGTGAGTGACAACTCACTTTGTATTTGCAACTCCCCCAAACCAGGCTTTGTATACTCTCACACTATTCTACATTCAGCATCTAACAATTCATTAAAAATTTAACCACATTTTTTTGTCCACTTTTATGGTGGCCCCCATATTCCTATTATGCTCCTCTGCAGGTAAGCCAGCACCTGATTGTCCTAGTAGTCAGGATAATTGGTTGCCCTGTAACCCAAGCTCCTTGATGGGTTCAAAAAATTTATAACTTTATGGATTAAATGGATCCTTCTTTATGTTTGGTGGTAGTAATGCTTTTCCTAACTTTATATATTGAAGGTAGAAATCAGAAGTCTCTGTTTTTGTTTTGGAATGATATCTATTCTCCATAAGGATTATGTTCTGCTTGATACACCTTGGACAACACTGGCTGAGAATGAAATCATTTTCTGTGGCTTCACTGGAATATCTAGTTTATACAAGAAACTGAGCTATAATTATGCTGTGAATTTATGTGAAATTACTTTGTCAAATTATCTTTAAGCACATTTGATTGAGCACTCTTACATGGTTAAAACAAAAGCCTCCTTCTTAGATGTCTAAAAACTTAGGTCATGATCCTGTCTCTGTCACTTTCTACCTTAGAGATCTTTGAGCAAATCACTGGACCTCTTTGGCTCCCAACTTTCTCTCTGTAAAGTGAAGATGCTGAGCTAGTGATTTCTGTGGTTAACAATCTATTCTAAGGTCAATGATACTATATAAATCTCCTTTTGTCTACGAAATTGTAGTACAGGTGTTATTATTCTCATTTTACAAAGAAAAAATTTAAAAAGCCAATATTATGCACTTTGGCATTGAATTCTAAATACAGCAGAGTACTGAATTGTCGAACTTGATCTTGTTCTTGAAGGAGGGTGAGATTAACCAAAACAGGGTGTAGGTGGTATATTTTTGCATCTAGAATTCCAATCTAAAGTTGCATTGTCTCTACCTCTTGCAGAAGGCCTAATTCAACTACTCTTAAATATGCTGTATAAATTGCATGCTATGGAGTATGTACTCAAATTATTATAATTTTGTGTGTGTGTGAGAGAGAGAGAAGGAAGGAAACTAGCAATGAGTTGTGGATTGGGTGCATTTGCACCTAAAGAATTGGAATAAGATCTAAGGTCTGTCAATTTTAACACCAGTGTCCTTTTTACTAGGTTATATTCCCTAAGTGGGGGTTGCTACTACCACCACTGAGCTGTCTTAAAAAATCAGAGCCCTCTGGCTCAGAAAGTTTCTAAGTGTTGGAGTACATGTTCTCTAAAGCCATCTTTATTGGAGAGCAGGAAATTCAGCACCCAAACCAACTCCCTTGTTTGGAATCACATTTCAAAAAATATAGACATTAGAGACATAGTCCCCTCTTTTAGCCAATGGTTCTGAATCAGAAAGTTCAGCTCAACAGCTACATAGAAAGTGTGTATGAGTGTGAGTGAGTGTACAGGCAAGAGCCATGATCTTGACTATGACATGGGTATTCCCACCTTCATCTCAGCCTATACAAAATTTATCCATCCTTCAAGGTCCAATTCAAATCTTACTTTATTGTAAGAAAGCTTTCCTGACCAGTTTTAGTTTTATTTCTCAACTCCTGTAATACTTATATATTACTCAAGTGGTTAATTTGATAAATTAATAGAAATTGACTTGTTAAGGAAGTTTTTATTTCTATCTTTTTATCCTCAGCAAATGAATGTTAGAAACATAGGAAGCATTCAGTGAATGATTTTTAAAGCTTTTGTTGAGATTTTTGATCTTGACAAAAAGGACAATATCTTATTTCATTTTTAAATAAATATCTTTTGGCCAATGACTATGTTACAAGCATTTTTCTAGACACTGGAGATGCAGCACTAAATGAAATAGGCAAATTCCTTGTCCTCAAGAAGTAGAAGAGACATGATTGAAACATTCAAATGGTGATATAGTCTATGAAAAAAATAAAGCAGGGTGAGAGATCTAGATGGTGACTAGAGAGGGGTATTTCTTATTTTGTACAAGGAAGGCTTATATGAACATGTGACATTTCAACTGATGAAAATGAAGGAACAAGCCATGAAGATCTCTCTAGAAGATAGTTCCCATGGTAATATTGCACAATTGCATATAATATATAATAAAATGTTGCCTTTTACTGAATTCATGTATACTAATGAATTAGAAAAGGTTGAGGTGACTGTGCTATCTCTGCTTGCTCTTGATTAGGGATTTGAGATAATTTGTTGTGAGGAAACCCACTTTTCCTATTTCTACAAAGCAGAGACAATAGATGTGGAGAATTTGTTTCTTAAGAGACTGATCTTATTAATAGCATTCCCAGCGAGCAAGCCTTTTTATTCAAAAAGAATGGGATTACCTAAGTAAAGAGAGAGTTTCTGCCACATTGGGTTTAAATGGAAAAAGTAGTAGAAGGAGAGAAAGGGGCTCAGTCTAGGACAGGTAATATGTGAGGTGGGCAATGTCATAGCAGAAAGTAAGGTAAGCAGAAGACTTGTTTCAAAGCCAAAAAAACCAGGAAAAAAGAAAGATTTAGACAGAAACAGTAGGCCAGAAGGTGTGATAGCTAGTTCATCAGAAAAACAAGGATTCAAGGTTATGGGACCTCATTATGAGATAAAGCATTTGACGAGAACCAATCATTACCATGGGGACAGGAACATCAAAGGCGTAGCTGGACTTAGGTCTCATGGGCCAGTGGACTGCCAATTGCTGTGCTAGTTCCTTGAGCGAAGAAGAATTTTGACTAGTTTAATTGCACATATGGTAATATAAGATTTTTTAGTTATGAGTATTGTGCTTAAATTCATATTTTGTTATCATTTCATTAAGAAAATAGAGAGTAGCTTGTTTAGCAGTTAAGAGCACTGATTATGGAGCCAGATTGCCTGGGTTGGAAGCTTAGTTCTTCCCCTATCTAGGTATGTGACCTTGGCAAGTTACTCTCTCTGTGCCTCAGTTTATCCATTTATAAAACGGATTATTATAGTACACATTTCTTTTGGTTGTGATGGAGGATTAAATTAAACTAAACTAGCTAAAGCACTTAGATAATATTGGTATTATTTGTATTAATCCCTTGTGATTATGTTCCAGTTTAGGAAGCTTAGCATGAAATTGGTTAGCATGACACCTAAGTGTGCATGGGCCTTAATATCCTAGTTAGCTACATTGACATCCAGTCTGAGAATGACAGCCTGCTTGAATCTACCTGTGTATAATGACTGGACGCAAAGAGGACTGAGTTATAACCTTTTTTTTTTAACTTAAAGAGGCATGACTACAATTGCGTAATTATAATTTCACCATTAATCACTAAAATATGTCAACAGTCTCAGGCTGCCTGAAACTTGGAATAATAAAGGTGTTACTAAAAATAATATAAGCTCTACCAGGGCAGGTACTATGTCTATCTTGATTGCTGTTGTAGCTCAGCACCTAGCACGGTGTGAGGTTCCGTGTAGAAGCTCAATAAGGATTTGTTAAAATAATAAATTCATGTGTATTTAATATTTTAATCTATGTACTAGAACTTAGACATCCAAGAATCACCTTTAACAGAAGCTTATGTGGCCCCAGTGATGTCAGAATGACCGTTAGGGTCTGGATTTCAAAATATAAGACAGAATCAGTCACATTTAGGTCAAGAAAAGCTATAATGCCCAACTGCTTTAAGCTGACTTTATTAATCTTATTCACCACTCTTGTATTATAATAACCAGATGTTTTTAAGAAAGTAAATTACCCCTCAAATATAAGAATTGATTCACTGATGGGTTCTTTAAGCAAATGTGTTTGGGGCAGTTGAAGGAGTTTTTTAAATTAGATCTCATACAGCCAGAATTTAAAAACTGGGAATAAGGGGGGTGCAGGCTCCCAAGGGAGCCAAGGTGAAAGGCTGAAGGCAAGGACTGTCTTAGGCACACACAGTTTCTGGAATGTCAGCCACGTTCTGAGACATCTTACATTGCATGTCGCAGAAGGACAAATGAGAAGAGGTGTGAGTTTGGAGTGAATGAGTGAATTATCACACAAAGCTCTCTAAACACTGAAGCCTTTGAACAAGAGAGTATTGGTAAGTATTGGCGAATTGAACTTTATTCAGTGGGTACATTATCCAGCTGGAATTATCTTTTAAAATGCATCCTAGGCATTATCTGAGAATGAAGAATTTTATTTCCACTTTAGTTCCCCGTTTCATGATTTAGATGATTTATGAATGAAGGCTCTATGTTCAGTCCTATTGGGCCTTGGCAGATTGGTGGTCTGATCAATTCTTAGGAATTATATGATCAACTCAATTTTGTAGAGCTGATGACCAGATTGATTAGACAGTAAATGATCAGGCCAAGTAGAAATTACCACTTGGCATCAACCAATATGACCATTTAAAAAATGGAATTGCTTCAAAATGTTTAATATAGTGCCCAGTATAGATATGGACTTAATGGTTATTAGCTGCGGCAGTGTTTTTCAAACTATGGATGCATCAGACTCACCTGGAGGGCTTGTTAAGGCACATTGCTGAACTCCACCCCCAGAATGTCTGGGGCTGGAGCTAGAGAATTTATATTTCTAACAAGTTCTCAAATGATGCTGGTGTGGCTGGTTCAGAGATTACCCTTTGAGGATCACTGCTCTAAAAAAGTAAGCTCTATGTTAGTTAAGTTTAACATACCAAACAAATGTAGGTTAGTTATAACAATTTTTTTTTTCAGGTAAGAGAGTAGAGCTAGGGTTATATTTAGATATAGACTGAGGGCTATGAAATATGTAATATTTACACCTCAATATCTTGAATATAGGTAGCAAAATCTTTCAGCAGTGATACTCTAAACTCTTGTTTCATGACCAGAAATTCCTGCTGACTGAACATAAGATAGAATATATTTCAAATAAAACCTTCTGGATAATGTAAGTTATTGGTAAAGAAGCATTCAGTTTTAGTGAAATAAATGAGCAGTGGTAAGTATAAGCAATAAAATAATGCATACTTGCTCATTTGATAAAGCATTTGACTGACCATACACACAACACTATTCTATGTACTGAGAGGATTTCATAGACTTGTAGGCTAGTTTTTGTAATCCATCTAGAAGCCCACAATCTAGTGAAAGGAACATGTTTTAAACATATGCCCTAATCAGCAACACTATGAAGCCATGTGTTAATGGGAACATAATGGGTGGTACTGAGAATCTCTTTTACAGAATACAGAGGCAAGTGGATTTGAGGAACTCAAGTGACCAGGCCAGGCTTTGTGGAGGAACCGATGTTGGCTTTTACTCAGTACCACTCACTAGTGATGACAAATAAAACCAGTGATTAAGGAGACTGCCTGTGCGATTTCTCCTTCTTCATATTTTCTTGTAAGGAATATTCCCAGAGAACTGAAGGAGGTTAATTAAGATGCTAAGAGGCTGGCACAATTTCTGAGCAGATTAACACCACAAAAAATTTCAGTGTAACTAACTGGTGTTTGTTCCTGCCCGCGAAAGCTGTGTTTGTACAACTGGGGCAGAGTCCAAAAGGACTGAAAGAAGTTAATTAGTTCAACTTGCCAAGGCCTTGTCATCTGGTCCCAGGACTGGGGAACAGGAGAAACTCAATGAATATAAATCTGTACACATATGCAAAGGATTGTGATTATGATTAATACAAATATCCATTTCCACATTATCAAAGCTTTGGTTAAATAAATTGTTAACTGCAAATGGAACACAAGTCAGGAATTTTATGGTAAAAAGTGAGGGATGGAAAATATTTGTACTGATATCAGTGATTCTCTGGCTGTGGTCCATAGCCTCAAAAATCACCTGGGATGTTTAAAAACAATACAGATTCTAGGCCCTTACCTACAGAGGGGCTTATTCAGGGTACATGAAATGTGTCTTGGAAATCTGTATTTTTTTAACCAGTTTACTTAGTGATTTGGTTGCATGGCCAGGGTTGGAAAATATTGGTCAAGATATGCACAAAATATATGCACACACACTAGGCTATGCACTGTAATCAAGGAGTGGAAATGGACATGGGGCCACTCACTATTACCCCAGTGACCCACTAGCACAATTTTTGCTTCCTGTTCCCACAACTTTGTGCTCTGCTGGCCTAGAGGCCTTAGTTCTAGAGGAAACTATACTTCTACCAGGAGACATAATTATTCCATTAAACTGGAAGTTAAGACTGTTACCCATCACTTTGGGCTCCTTGTCCTCTGAGTCAACAGGCAAAGAAGGGAGTTATGGTGTTGGCCGGGTGATTGATCCAGGTCGTCAAGGGGAAATTGGACTACTACTGCACGATAGAGGTAAGGAAGAGCATGTCTGCAATATTAGGAGATCCCTTAGGGCATCTCTTAGTATTACCATGCCCCATGATTAAGGTCAATGGAAGGCTACAACAACCCAATCCAGGCAGGACTACTAATGGGCCAGACCCTTCAGGAATGTTCATTAAGTATTATTAATTTTACATCATAGTCTTTAAGTTACAGGTGCTCAAGAGAAGAGTAAATATAATTCAAGGACTACCTTTTCTTCTGGAGACAGAATTAGTGTATTTTTGGTTGTATGCAAGATAGTTGTATCATATTAGGTGGAATTATGACCTTGTCATTGTCTTTATTTGGATATTAAGTGTGATTTAAAGAGATGTATATGGGTGCCAAGTTGACAAGGGGTGGACTTGTGATAGTTCATTTTATGTGTCAATGTGAATGGGCTAAAAGATGCCCAGATAGATGGTAAAACATTAATTCTGGATGTGTCTGTGAGGGTCTTTATGGAAGAAGTTGGCATTTAGATCACTAGACTCAGTAAACTAAATTGGTCTCAACAATGTGGGTAGGCATCATCCAATCCCTTGAGGTCATGAATAGAACATAAAGGCACAGGAAGCATGAATTTGCCCTCTCTGCTTGAGCTGGGGCATTCATCATTCTCAGGTATCAGTCCGCCTTGTTCTCAGACATTTGAACTCGGACTGGGCCCCACATCACTGACTCCTGTAATTCTTTGGCCTTCAGGCTTAGACTGGAACTATGTCACCGGCTTTCCTGGGCCTCCAGCTTGCAGATGGCAGATCATGGGACTGCTCAGCCTCCATAATTATGTGAATCAATTCCTCATAATAAATCTCCTTCTATGAGTCTCTATACCCTATTGGTTTTGTTCCTGTGGAGAACGCTGACTAATATGATTGCATAACCAGGCTTGGAAAATATTGGTCAAGATACAAACAAAAGATGCGCACACAATAATATGCTATGTACTCAGAAGAGTTGAAAGACTTACAGGCTAGTCCTTGTCCAGAAGCCCACAATCCAGTTAAAAAAAAAAAGTTCCAAACATATGGATCAATCAGCAACACTATGAAGCAATGCTTTATTAGGGCCATATTTGTTGATATTAAGAGTCAGTTTGGCAGGGGGTTTGAGGGTGGGAGGTGTAATATCCCAGGAGCTAATCCTTGGGCAGTAGGTGACCAATTCATTTGCTAGTTATCAGAGTCAAACGATGGTTAATCAGAGATCTTTAACCTTTTCTGCAGCAGGGCACAGGAGAGGTGCTACTAGGCTTAGAATTTGCACGATAGGTTACACAAACACACACACATACACGAACACGTGCACAATGCCTAGGAAAGTATCTAGCACAGAATGGGAGCTCAGTACAAATATATGCAATAATGAACAAAGCCAACCTAGTCATCAGGCATTGCTAGGAGAACCAAATGATATCAGCTCATGTAAGTGCTTTGGACAGTTCAAGTGCTTTATCAAAACATGGACAGTATTGTCACTAATTATCATTATTCATATTAATTTTATTTTTTAGTTAATTAGTTCTCATTGGTCACCACAGATGGCATACTCAGTTGACTTTACTGTGCTACGAATTATATACAGAGAGCAGATACATTGTTATCAGTTTAATATAACATTTTATATCCCTCATGACCAAGCAGGGAGGAGTTCCCCACTGAAGATGTGGTGAATCAAATGTTTCTTACCAGCACCTCAGCTGCTTCTGTGGACCCAGGGGGAGGAGATGAGAACACATCATCATGGAGCCACCCTTTCCTTTCTGGTAACACTCCTTTACTCCCTACCACTAGATATTTTTAATGGCGTTACAGTGTAATTTGTGGCTTAGTGTTGGAGACAAGCTCTGGAGTCTGTGGGTGGGAGGCACCCTGAGGGCACAGCACATCTATTACCCTGGAGAAGGTGGTAATGGAGAAACAAATGATAATGGCAAAATACTAATGACTCCAGTGAGCTGAAAATGATGATGTAGCACTTGGAGCTTTCCAGGTCTTCTTGGGATGAGGCAGGGCCTATCATTAGTTTGATATATAAATGTGCCTTACAGAAGTCTTGCAGGATTGTTTGTCTCTCAGTGATAGAGGGAATTCATTAGCATATGGCAGCTTTCTCTGGTGAAAATTACCTGAGGATGCACGTGGACTGCCTTTGCACAGATATTGCAATGTAATTGTGCTTAAGGGGGCATTTTGACAAACAAGGCAAACCCATTATTTTTATCCATCTACAGTAGCAAATTAATTGAACAATTAGTAGTAATAGCTTGAATGTACATAACGGGGCACCTCGCATCCCAAAGTACTGTACTGACAAAATATGAGCACTAATGTTCCAATAGTGACAGATGGGTCTCTCTGGGGTGGGCACAACAGCTGTTGAACAACCCTAGCAACCCTTTTCACTATTTTCTGTCAGTGGAAAGAGAGTGATATAACCACTTGAAAGGGAAGAATTCGCCAAGGAACAGATAGCTGGCCTCATGTGTGGCTGTTGGATAGCTACAACGAGAGTAAGTAAGCTACACATTCTGCTTGTTGATTACAGGAAGAGGTTGACATCACTAGATAGGTTAGATGGAACTCTAAATATATCAAAATAATGGAGTTGAAATTAAGAGTCAATTTCTGTGCCTCTATATTTTAAAATGAAATATTGATTTGGGGGCTTGATGGGAGGAAGGAGAGTGAGGGTAGGGGAGAGGGTGGGCCTACATTTTCATATTAAAGCAGCTCTCTCCTCACAAGGATTCCTAATCAGACATTTTGATTGCAAGTCACCATATGATTGTCAGCAGTGCCATGCTGTGATTGGAATGGCTCTTCAGTTCCCCATATTCTCTAGCAGACTCTGTGTCATGCCTGTTTCCATCCTGCTGACAGCGCATAAACACAGAACTGTTAACAAATGCAATTAGCATATATCCCCATTCTGGACAGATGCCCCCAAGTTCTAGTATTGAAAAATATAACTCATAGCACTCTGGACTTTGTTATGTTTAGAAAAGATTATTTTAAAATGAATGAATAATATTGTACTGTCTTCTTTGGTTAGACTGATATATAAGAAATACCTGAGTTTTCTGCATGTTGCCTTTTTTCCCCCAAAAAGGGAGGGATAAATAAACATCACCCTCTTCATAGTGCATGCATAAATTCCTATATATTTCTATATATTTGTACAGTGCCAGAGAATATGGGGAAAGCAGAACTAAACTGCTAAAGACCTTTACCTCAGGCTGAGATTCTGTGATAAATCCTATTTTAAGGGAGCCTTAGCAAATAATTACTATCCTTAACCTCAGGCATTAATTATGTTACTTTCTTTGAGTTCTGTGACTTCTTTATTTCATCCAAATATTATTCAACCATGGTTGATATGACATTTCCCAAACTATCTATTTGGGCTTTGTCTCCCCATCCAAAATATAACTTTTCTCCTTGCCTTAAAAAACAATCTGCTCAATGAATATCATATTTTTCAGTTTTATTGAAATAATTTTTTCCAAAATACTGCTTGTACAGTTTCATCCACCTATTATAAAACTCTCATGATGTTCCAGTACCTCCTAAATAGAATCCAAATGTATCACATTGAATTCCAAAACCTTATATAGACTGGTGCCAATTCACCTTTCTAGAATCTTGTTGCCAGTATTCCTCATGACAAACACAGCATTTTAAGCACACTGCTTAATTACCATCTCTGGGACCCTCTTCTTATGTTCTGGTTTCTGTATCCTTAGCTCTTATTATTCCTGACCATTTAGAGTATCTTCTTCTTTATAATCCAGTTATCGTATATAAATCTCATATAGCTTTTAAGATTCTACTTAAATACATATCAATTACATATCTATTTAAATACATATCAAGGGGGAGTTAGAACACACTTGTTCTAGGAGGGCATGAGACCAAATAGCCAGGGAGAAAATACCCCAAAATAGCATGGAGTTTTTAGCATTGTCATGTTGCTTGAGAGAGAAAAATTATGGCTCAGAACACACCACAAATGAGGAGCCCTAGGAAACTATCCAGATTCTCATAGAGACACACCCTTGGAGTAGGACAATTCAAAAGTATATTGAGCATTACGTGGTATAAATCAGACTCAGGTTAGTTTAATACCAGACCAGACTGAGATGATATGTACTCCTCCTGCTGCTAGAGATAGTGTGAATTCTCTTGGGAGGAAGGAAAGCTTATTCAGAGCTTCTATAAATTTTTATACACAAACAAAATTCGATCAATAATTACCAGGAATATCAGAACAGCTACAAGAGAATACATAGACAATAGAAACAGACCCAGAAGTGACCTAGCTACAGCAGTTGTTAGACACAGCCTTTAAAATGGCTGTAAATAATATATTCAATAAAATAGATGGGTGACATTTTGTAATAAAATTCTCAATCCAACAGGAAACATAATCCTAAATTTGTATGCACCATATAACTAAAAAAAAATTAACAAAATAACGAAACTCAACCAAAATGTTGCTTTTGAAGGTGTTATAAATGTATTTTAAACTATAAGAATTCAGAACATTTATCTCAGAAACCCTTTCTTTGAAAAATGTGCTGAAACAAAACTAGGAAATTTGCATGTGAAGAAGCAAGAAAATGGCATGGGATTCAGGAAACGGTGTCTAACAGCAGAACTGAGCAGGCCTGGAGATCAACCACCACACACTGAAGCAGAAGGACAACGGCTCTGGGAAAGCCACCTCTCAGACAAAGGGGGACTGTAGAGTACCTTGATAGAATATGTGTTTGGGAACTGAAAACATTATATAGAAGACACTGAAAGAAAGAGAAGAATAAAGATAAGACACTTGCAATTACAAAAGAAAAAGTAAAATAAGAAAGAGAATAGAATATATTCATGATATCTTACTTGGCTTTGCAATGAATAGGTATTACTTGCCATGATAATGGAAACATTTTTATAACAACTAATAGCAATTAAAACTTTGTTAATAGGATGGGGCAAGAGGAGGGTATATTGCATAAAGGATCTAAACTGACATCTATTATAGTAAGGCAAAGAGAACATTTAAAATTGGTAAACAATAAGTAGCAAGATGTGAGCATTATTTAGCAATAAGACAGAGATAACTATAAGAAGTAAAACTAATGAGTTCATAGTGGTTGCCTCTGGGAGCAGGATTGGGGGTAGAGGTAGTTAGTTCAGGGGACAGTTATTTTTCATTTTTTTGTTAGTATGTTTACTCATTACTTTGAGATAAAAATTAAATTAAAATAATATTTTAAGTAGGAAAAGTCACATGCTAATTATAGGATGTTTGAGAAAAAGAAAATGATAAAATAAAAATCATCCTAATTTTACCACCTGACTAGACCACTCAGGTTTTGATATATTCCCTAAAGTCACTTATAAAATACACATATCTATTTTTTAAGCAAAATTGAAATTATATTGCATTACAGTTTTTATGCCTAAAATTTTATTGTGAATATTTCCCCTTCTATCTTATAAATCAAAAACATGCATTTTAATGTTTTCACAGTTTTCTAGTATCTAACTGCTGAGGTTTTATTTCACCATTAACCAATAATTCAATATTTAGGGTGTTTCTAAATTCAGAAATATTATAAATAATGTTGCAGTAAATATCCTTTTACATAAACATTACATATCCTTTTACATAATCAGAGGTTATATGAATAATGTAGCAATAATTGTCCTATCCTTATTAAAAATACTGATTATTTTCTTATGATAAATACTTAAAAATAGAACTGCTTACTCAAGTATAGGAATCATTTTAAACTTCTTGATACATATCATTGCAAAATTGCTGTCTATGAAGGTTGAATGAATAATGACATTATTAGAGGCCAAATTGAGAGATACAGAGAATATGTGACATAAATCAGGGTGGGCTGGAGTTGGCAGGCAGGCCAAGGCCCCATGCATAAGCTTGGGTTTGACCCTCACATCTTTTGGGAATGTACATGGTACCACTCACCAGTGATGCCAAATAGAACCAATAAGTAAGGAAGTGAATTTCCTTGCAATTCCTGCTGTTTCACATTTCTTATGAAGAATGCTCCCTAAGAATTGAAGCAGGTTAATTAAGATGCTAAGAAGGCTGGCACAATCTTTGTGCACATCAACATCACTAAGACATCTGTGTAATAACGTGGGTTTATTCTTGCCGGAAAATGCTGTGTTTATACAACTGGCAGAGAGTTCAACAAGACTGAGGGAAAAAAAGGGAGGAATTGGTTTAGTTTGTGGCAGCCTTGTCATCTTGTACAGCCCAAAAGCTGGAAAGCTGTAAACATATAAGTATAATTATTAATATAATTCTTCATTGTCACATTATCAGAACTTTGGATTTTTAAGAACCCATTAACTACAAATAGGATACAAATTGGAAAATTTATAATAGAGCATGAGGAATGATTCCCAAACAGTGGTCCATACACTAGTGACTTCAGAGTTACGTGGGGAGATTTTAAAACTATGGTTTCCCAGGTCCATTCCCAGACGTTCTGATGCTCTTGGTATGGAATAGGGCCTAGTTGTCTGTATTTTTAGCAAGATCTCCAGGGCATTCATTTGGATGCATGAGATTTGAAATTACAGATTGATCATGAAGGGAGTACAAAGAGTGCCTATTTTAACATATTCTTACCGATCCTAGACTCTGTGTGTGTGTGTATGTGTGTGTGTGTGTATGTAACAATTTTTATAGAGGAACTAAAGATATCTTGTCATAGTTGAAATTTACATTTTTCTTGGTCCTAGAGAGAATGAATATTTTTATATAATATTTTTGTATATTTTTACCTTTAAATTGTCCCCTCATATTTCTTTTTATCATTTTTTCCACCAGGATATTTGTAACTTTATTGATTTATAAAAGCTCTTGAAATATTAAGATTTGTTTTCCACTTCCTAAGAACTTGGAAATGGTAACCATAAATTTATTCTCTAAGAGCTCAACTTAGGAATTAACATATAATGGAGTAGAGTAGAAATATGAAAAGTTAGATTCAAGAAAAATAATTCCTACCTGGCTGTCAAGAGTAGATTGAGTTATTGAATTTATTACCATATTTTTAAAAAATCGTGGTTTTGTAAAATTACCTGTGGAAGTGAAGAAAAATGTGAGTTCAAGTGGCAAATGTTAGGTGGCCCAGTCAATAATGTAGTCTTGAGAGGAGGTTTAGCCCTATCAACACATTATCTTATCCCAGTGTTATTAAGTATTCAAATCATGTAGCTAAGTACCTTTGATTTGATTTTATTCTCCCCAAGAAACTCTTTCACTTGGCTCCCTATATGCCTATAGGAAGGCATGTGCTAGGCAGAGGGCAGATGGTTTGATGTCTCAGCAGTTCTGATTCTCATTACAAATTAAACTGGCACCTTGTTTATACTTTGCATCCTGGGCAAGAAAGTGTTGATTGGCATTTAAAATTGACTAGTTTCTTCTGCAGTTATATTTCTTATTATTAATGAAAAAATTTCTCTTCTGATTTTATACATCAGTCTCATGAACTTGGTAAATATGAATTCAGCCTGATAGATTTAGAGTCACTAAAAAAACAAAAGCAAAGAAAACAAAACAAAAACCTAAAAAATATCCTGAAAACATGAAAGTTCAGGCATCCAATATCACTCTGAGGCTCTTCTTGGGTGATAGTCTGTCAGCTTTTCCTGGGAGAGAGTCCCCTGCAGTGCCTTGTACTTAAGGAGCCTTTTTCAGTATCAGTAAAGATCACCCTATCAATCTGAGGATAATTTTTATAATTTATTATTTACCTTTAATTTGCCAATGGTGTTTAAGAATACTAAAAATGTCAAACATGGAATACAATTATGTGCTCATAATTTTATGAATATACTCATACTTCATGTTTAACTTGGTATTTTGTGGATATTTAGTGCTGTAGTTTGGATGTTTGTCCCATCCGAATATCATGTTGAAATTTGATTCCCAATGTGAATGTCGGAGGTGGGGGCCTAATAGGAGGTGTTTGGGTCATAGGGGTGGATCCGTTATGAATAGGTTAATACCCTCCATGACTTGGGGGGTGAATGAGTTCTCACTCTATAAGTTCCTGCAAGAGCTGATTGTTAAAAGGAGCCTGGCACCTTCCCCACTTCTTTTGCTTCCTCTTTTGCCATGTGATCTCTACATACACTGGCTCCCCTTTTCCTTCTGCCATGAGCAGAAGCAGCCTGAGGCCCTCGCCAGAAGCAGGTGCTGACACCATGCTTCTTATACAGTCTGCAGAACTGTATAAGAACCAGTTCTGCATGAACCAAATAAACCTCTTTTCTTCATAAATTACCCAGCCTCAGATATTTCTTTATAGCAACACAAAAGGACAAAGACACTCAATAATGCTTGATAATACCAAGGAGCCTATCATCTCTGCACTTTTAATTCTTTCCAGTGAAACTGATCTTCTCTAAGCAAGAAAGAAATTGAAAATGGAAACATGAGCCCAGGACTTGGTTCCTGCTTCCACATGTGCCTTCGTCCAGTCTTCATGATCTTGTGCTACTTAATTACTATGATTTTGGTGTTCTGGTAGGTTCAAGGATACAAGACTTGGCATGATATATGAAAAAAACTATAGGCAGTTTGGTGTTGCTACAGGGTAAAGTGTAAGGCATCTAATAATGGTGGGAGAAGAGGCTGGTGGGGTTAGTAGCAGCCAGAGGAGGAAGTCCTTATGAAATATGCTGAGATACTTAGAATTTATTCTCTAGGCAATTGGGAACCATTGCAGGATTTCAGGGTAGACAAATGTCAAAATGAGTTAGCATTTTTCAGCTAAATGCAGCAGAATTGGAGATAAGAAGAGGCCAGTCAGGAGGTGGTGGCAATAGTTCAGGTGACAAAAGGAGAGGGTTCAGAATGAGGAGGCACACAGAAGCAGGGTGGCTTGAAGACAATATTTGGGGTGAAGAGCAGGCAAAAATTAAACCATTTGGAACATCACTCTGTTATTTTAACTTGAGGTTGATATTTGAAGGAAAGTACCCATAAGCCCAGATAGGTAAGAGTGAAAGCAGACTTTAGAGCATTTATAACAACTTCTAAAATTTCCCACCAAACACTCAGGTGTGCTGCCTGGGTGTCTGATGGGAAATTCAAAGTCACTGGCAAAGCTAATTCAAGGGACATCATGGAGCATCCCAGGCTTGTTTCTAGAGCCCCCCATGTCTCTCTTAGTCCTCTTCTCCTTTTTTTCTTAATCATCACTAATGGAACAGCTTCAGGTTTCAAGATAAATTCTAGTACCTTTCCCATTACTTCTCTGCAGCTTTTATTCTCTTTCAACACTGCTTCTTCACAGCCTTAAGTCCTATTCTCTCCTGTTGTCAGGTCCCTGATTTGAGAGGAAAGGCTGTGATAATTCAGTAACATGCAAATTAATCTGTATTTCTCCTTTTAGGAATTGCCTTTCAGATGAGATCCCAGGAAAAGAACTCCAAAGGGGCTAAACCCTAATGGTGGAAGGGCAGACACTGGTAACTTAGCTGAGAAGAGTGTTTTGGAATAGAGGGGTCTTCCTTTCAAACATCACCTCTTTAATGCCAAATATTGCCACCTGGTCATTATCACCTCTCAGAAAGGAGCTCACAATTCAGGCTCTGCCAATTGTTTCCTTTGCACGCATGTGGAAACACAGAGGAACGTTTTATTTAGTTTGAATCCACTGAAGGCAAACTAAAAGTAATTCTGGCAGTTTCATAATTAACTTGATAGACCAGAAAACTGGTTCCTTCAGAATCCTAAGTGACTCTATATTCTAAGAACAAGGGTTAAATTTAACAGCTGGGACAAAATCCAACCCTTACTAATTAAGGGTCTACTTCTGCCTTCTTTAGTTTCATTCATCTGCTAGGTCTGTGCCTTTAGCCCCTCAGTTCTTGTGCTAATTTTGATCAAGTCACATGTAGGATCCGAAGAGACCTCCCCTAGGTCTGGAATTAGTCTTGTGGCTATTAAGCCTGGCTTCCCTGCGGTCAGCAGCTGTCTGTCCATCTAGTCTTAACCTGCTGTGTGAAACTGTGTGGGATGGTCTCCATGATGGGTCTTATCTCTTTTTTTCAGCTTAGTACTCTAGTTCTCCTGCTGGATTTGGAGGCTTGCCATGAATTCCAGCCCAACTGTCTAGGGTCTTGTCAACATGCCTAGCACTTGACATTACCTGTAATTTGGCAGCTGGATGCTGTCTCACTTAGTTCCAGCCACTGACAGGGGTCTTGTTCCAAATTAAATGGACCACCTCAAACTCTGAGGCTGCCACCCACCTGGCTTTGTATATTGCCTTGCCTGGTGTTCTTCCTTTCCTGCAGATGGGATCATCATTAAGCATCAGGGGTGCTTGGAACTAATACCACCTTGAACTATGATGTAAATTGCCTTCTATTCCTGGGAGGACAGCAACTGTACAGCCAGTCAGTGCTCTTCCCTACCCCTGGTTCTGCACGTTCCCAGCTCCCTGTCCCCACCCCCACCTTCCACATGTCAAGGTTCAGCATGCTTTGCCACTCATAATATATAACTAATATGTTAAGTTTCTGGTTTGTGTAAACTAGCTTTATTGACACCAAATTTAACATCAGCATGACTTACATATTTCTGCTGGGTCTATATTATGTTCAGCAAAGCATATAAACTTGTAGAATAAAGATTTAGGGGTTTAGAGTTCAATGCAATGTATCTGGAATGTAGCAGTTGACAAAACAAAATTACACCATATTCCCTTCTAAAGTTCATATTACAAATGCAGCCAAGATTGATGAAACTCTAAAAGATAAGTTGAAGGAGAGGATACATAGCTGTTCTTAGTAAGGAAACAATAATGAAGAAAAAAGATGCTCATTGTTTGATGTATTGGACTTCTAGGGGGAAAATATCTCTTATAGGACTTTTCATGTGGAGTCATTGGTGTGAGAAACAATGGTACACAGAAACTTGTTAAGAAGACTAGAGGAAATAATTGGTCATTATAAAATGCACTGTTTACCAGAGAAAACATTCAGTGAATGTTTAATATAGAGCAGTCCACTAGAGTGGGCTCTCAATAGTCACAAGTATCTGCTTAACCCAATATTATGGTTAATTGAGAATTTCATTACTTTCCATACCTGAGTTTCTAATTTGAAAACAGAAGATGAATTTGATGCACCAAAAAAAAAAAAATCAAAATTAAAGAATATCTAATCTTCCCTTGATGAATCAAGTGTATACAGTACTTTAAGGTATGTCAATGATAAACTATAGAATATGCCAAGTTTATCTTCAAGCCCTATTCTTCCTATTTAGAACTTAAATATGTCTATTCCTCCTCCTAAACTTCCACTACCCCATCTTGTCCTGCCTTCATCTCAGATCCCAATGTCCACATGCTTTCTCCCTTTGTTCCCGTTTAATTATTCATTCAACTCATACATATTGAGCATTCTTTTCTGCCTTCCCCTCCGTGTGAGAATGAGGCACTACACCCTATTGGGTGATGCGTCCCCTGGCTGGGACCCTGCTGCAAAGAACCACCTAAATCTCAATCAAAAGCTGCAAATTCAAGGGAGGTATAAAGGAATAAAGCTCATCTTGCAAGTATCAAACAGTAGATTTTGTAGTCAGAGAAGCTCTACTGACCCAATAAAGCCAGTGCATACAGTTGATAGGTAATTCCTCCTACCATGAAGATCTATAGAGCTGTGAAGTTCAGTAAATAGGTTGCTGGCCAATTGGCTCTAACTATTCTGTATAATTCTGCAGTAAAGTGTGCGAGACCTGAGCCCAGGCCACCATATTGGCATTTTACAGCCAGTCCAAAGTGTTGGGATGATAGAATTAAGCAGTGAATACTGTATTTTACAAATCAGTTGGATAGTAATTTGATTATGGAGTGACAGCTCATTGACGTGGCTGGTGGCATTGGCTCTATGATGGTGAAATAGTTGACCAATCATGCTGAGTTATACAATATTTGTTTGCACCTTCATATAACAACTCAGGAGTTCTCATTTATTTACAAAAATTATGGGGCTTATAATACATAAAAGGTAATGGAAAGAAAGTTGGGCAATTGAGGTCAAACATGCTTAAATCAAAGTCTTGGGTGAAAATATCTGGAGTTCTAACTCTAATGCTTAGGATTTAAATAATGTTTAAAGGACTAATTTGTTATAAAGCACTAAAAAATAAGCATACTTAATTTTTTTCTTTTTATGGCACGATGTTATTTTCCTGTGTCACTTATACTATTTAATATCTTTTCAAATGCTAGTCTGTCAAGAGGAAAGTAAACTTCTCAACTGGGAAGCATGAAAAGTATACTTTTCAAAATTTGCTAAATCTAAATAAGATGATAGCAGTAATTTGGGGAAAATATAGATAATATGGTTGAGGAAGAAATATTTTCAAGGGGAAGGTGTTCAGAGAAAAAATACACTTTGCTAAAATGCAAGCTTTGGAGTTTCTGAAGGAAAAAAGAATAGCTGCAAAGTAAATGGTCAGAAGTTAACAATCTCTCTTAAAATGTGTATATACTTATTTTTTAAAAATTTATTCATTTTTGGTATTGAGTTCTGTAAGTTTTGATGAATATGTAGAGTTGTGGAACTACCCCGTAATCAAGAGGCAGGAACATTCCTTCATTTCCCAAGTTTTGCCATGCTGCCTCTGTGTAGAAAAACATCCCTCACCACCTGACCCTTGGCAGTGGCTACTCTGTTCTCCACCCCCATCAATTATATACTGGTATTATAACAATCCAGAAAACAATCATTGCCATTAACACTTTGTCTTATGCTTAAAATATTTTAAAAATTGAATTTGAACTTAGATAAATATAATTGTTGCAAAGGCATGTTATCGGGTGAGAGATTAAAAAAAAACTTTCAAGCATAAAACACCTGAAATTCTAAGCTAGAAGTTGAATAAAACTGTGAATTTGTGGAGGAAAAAAAAAAACCTGACAAAGTAAAGCTTGTTTATGTCAATTTATGACAAACTTTAGAGTCAACTTAAAAATGTGAGTGTAAGTAATTCAGAATTATTTTTGAGGAGAAGTGAGCAAAATGTTGAAGACCAGTCAACTAAGGGATTGGCCCATCTACAGAGACTATTTCCTCATAAAAATCTTTTTGTCTACTACCCTTTACTACTTCAATTCTCCCTCTAAACTAAGTCTTCCTGTTTTCCTTCGCTATCCCCTAGTATTTTCTTTTTCAGTACTTTAATCACTTGTAATTATGTATTTACCGATTGTTTAATATTTCTGTTCTTCACTAAATTATGAATATCAGGCACAGGTGTTCAATCACATTTCTTTACTGGTCAAATCTCTATATTTAGGAAGAAATATGAGATCCTTGAAAGCAAGGACCACATCTTTACATTTCTAGGACCTGATACTATGCCTAGCATATAATAGTTTCTAAAAGGTATTTCATTAAATAATAAATGAAATTGTGAGAAGATAATGTTATGAATCATTTACGGAGTTGCGGAAACCCTGTGGGCATCAATGTCATGGCACCATGCTGGAGTTGTCCACCGGAATTCCATGCTTACGCTTCCATAACCTGAAGGTATTCCTGGGAGGCGGTACCTAGCCAGGGGAGAATGGGAACAGGAGGAAGCAGCCTTGTTTTTAGAACAAAGTCCTTGTGTCTTCTCTACTCTTTCCCCTTCTGCTGTTTGGATGCAGAGTTCTACAAGGCCCCAGGGGATGGTACTTCCCCAAGATAGAGCCTGGGTCTCAGAATCACTTCTTGAAGGAATCCTGCTTGCTGACCTGCGTGTAACACACACTGACACAAGCATCAAATACACTTTTGTGGTGCTAAGCCATTGAACGTTGGAGTTTTGTTTATTATAGCAGCTGATGTGACCAAAAAGCCCAGTGCTCTTACTGCCTAAGGGAAGACTGGCTCTGTGTCTGTTTAAAGCAATAACAATAAAAACAAGGGAGGACAGGTGTGGCAACGTGCCCTGTAGTTAAATAAATAAGATTTAGTAGCTTAGAAATGTAACATTTTAACTAGGAGGCTCTATCATAACAGTAGATTGGGGGGAAAAACAAAAAGCAGCCTAATGTAAACAGTGGGAATTTAAACTATGGTGTTCCTGAGGGAAAATGTTCAGAAACGAAGAAATATAGAGATCGCCTTTAAATCTGTCCAAAGGAAATAGGCAGTAAGGGTCAATGAGAACTTTGAGATATGGCAGTAAGGACAAAGGGCAGACAAAGCAATATTGCTGAAGGCCTGAATGAACATTTCTAATAGACTGATTAAATACGCTGAAGGTCAAATGTCACTGAACGTACACACACTCCCAGGCTTTGGGGAACATGGCTAAGAGCAACTTTGAAAGTCTTCTTTTTTTCTTTTTCCTTCTTTTCTTTCTGTCTTTCCCTTTTTAAAAGTTGGAATTGAGCAAAGAAAAAAATTGCAATTGGGACATTTCAAAGCTGAGAGCATCTTTCTGGCTCAGATGAATAATTGCCCATTCTGCATTCTTTGAAGAACCAAGCCAGGGAAATGAAAAGGATTTCCACCCTATTCCATTTTTCATCCAGTAGATCAAGAAACACCTACCTACAATGGGCAGAGCGCTGTGGGGAATGACACAGTTTGTCCTCAGTAAGTTCATCATGCCTACGTGGGTGTGATGAGTGGGGGTATGGCTGGGAGGGGTGAAGACAGGCCTGAGCATGGGCAGCTAAGAATGCAGCCATCTGGGACAGCTCAGTGACTTTTTAAAAACCTCAGCCTTGGGACAGTTGTTTGCTCTGGGAAAGAAGGTCAGGTCTAAATAGTTTCAAGGCAATTTACAAATGCCCCTGGGAAGCTGGTGTCATGGCTATGTGGGATTGCAAGAGGCAGCAAGATGGGTTTTTCCTGCAGAAGTGTGGCTGATTCTGAGGATACAAGCAATAGATAGAGTTCCTACAGATCTGGGTTTGCTAAGTATAGATGGACCTGTCAGCTTTGCTCCATGCCCCACAAAAACTGAGGTTGAGGACTGAACCTAGGAGCTCTGGGAGATGGCTTAGCTGAACTATTTCACAAAAATCTTTTCGTCTACTACCCTTTACTACTTCAATCCTCCCTTCAAACTAAGTCTGTAAAAATTTTGGAGGCACAAACTCAGTTATAACATTCTTAATTTGCTAGGTGCCTTTGCTCATTGCTTTCCAATATTTGGAGACATATACCATGTTGCACCCTACTTCACCAAAACAACAACAACAAACAGCATTTTACAGTTGTATAAGGGGTAAGGGGTAGGGAGAGGAAGTTGACTTCAGCAGAAGGAACTTGCCAGGACAATTGTTTATGTACCATTGCTAAGCTGAGGGATTAACCCAAACCCAGATCTAAATGAAGGTGACTTTTTTGCATGGATGCAGAGAGATGGGAACACTCATACACTGCTGGTGGGACTGCAAACTAGTACAAACTCTATGGAAAGTAATATGGAGATACCTCAAAGAACTAAAAGTAGAACTACCATTTGATCCAGCAATCCCACTACTGGGTATTTACCCAGAGGAAAGAAAGATAGTCTATAATAAAGACATCTGCACTCGAATGTTTACAGCAACACAATTCACAATTGCAAAGACATGGAAACAACCCAAGTGGCCATCAATATATGAGTGGGTTAATAAAATGTGGTATATGTACGCCACCGAGTACTACTCAGCCACAGAAAACAATGGTGAACTAACACCTCTTCTATTATCCTGGATGGAGATGGAGCCCATCCTCCTAAGTGAAGTATCACAAGAATGGAAAAACAAGCACCACATATATTCACCATCAAATTGGTTCTAATTGATCGACACTTGTGTGCACACATGAAAATAACATTCATCAGGTGTCAGGAAGGTGGGAGGGGTGAGGAGGGGAATGGGTATATTCACACCCCATGAGTGTGGTGCACACTGGGGAAGGGTCATGCTTGTAGCTCTCACTCAGGCAGTGCAAAGGTGATATAAGCAACCTAAATGTTGGTACCCCTGTAATATTTTGAAATTTAAAAAAATTAAAAAATTAAAAAAAAATAAATACAAAGAAAAATAAAAAGCAAAAAAAGAAAAAAAATAAATGAAGCTGGCATGGAGTTACCACATTTTTCTTTCCAACTATCTCCATTTCTTTGTTTAATTTGATAAGGGCTTTTTGAATTACCTAACCTATATCATATGAGTTATAATCATGCATAAAATTCAAGGCGTGTTAATTAAGTGCCTTGAGAGAGAGAAAAATCAGGCCCAAAGGGAACCCAGAGAAAGAGGCAACTGATTCTGAATGGGAGAGATCAGCTGAGACTTTATGGAAAAGATACTCCTTGATCTTGACTTTGAAAAATAAATAGAAATTTAAAAACTTTTTATGATGTATAACATACATACAGAAATATGCACATACCTTCAGTGTACAGGCTGATGAATTACTCTGAAGTAGAAGCAAAACATTTCCAGCCTCCAGAAGCTCCCATCACTCCTCCTCTTCATCCACTACCCCTCCTTCCTCCCTAAAAGTAACCACTGTTTTGATATTTAACACCACAGACTAGTTTTACCTGTACTCGAACTTTGTATAAATGAAATTATAAAATATGAATTCCTTCAAGTTGGGTTCTTTTGTTTAACATTTTGTTTTTAAGAGCAGTCGGTTTTGTTGCATATTGCAGCTTTTCATTAATTTTTATTGCTCTGTGGTGTTCCGTGTATGCAATATAATTTATCCACTCTATTGTTGATGGAAATTTGGTTATTTCCAGCATTTGGCTCTTACAAATAATGATGTTATGGACATTTCATGTACATGTCTTTTAGTGTACATGTGTATGTATTTTTATGGGGTATATATCTCAGAATAAAATTTTTGAGTCATCAAGGATGTATTCATATGATTAACTTTATTTGATAATGTCAAAATGTTTACCAAAGTGGTTGTTGAGTAGGATTTAACAAGGGAAACTGTGGGGAAGAGAATTGGAGATAGAAAAATTTCATGGTGAAGACACAGAGGCATGATGGAGCCTGGCACACTCCAGGACCAGTGAGTATTTTAGGGTGGCTAGAGTTTTGAGTACATGAGGGATGTGCTAAGAAATAAGTCAAGTGTAGTTAGGGACAAGAATATGGAAGGTCTTAATGCCTTTCTAGGAAATCAGAGCTTTATATTATGAGTAATGGGAAATCATTGAAGAAGTTTACATAGAGAAGTGATATAATCATCTGTGCTTTGGGAAGAGGAGTTAGTATGAACTGTCTGTAGAGTAAGGTCTAGGAAGGACAGGATAAGATTCTGACTCTGGGAATTGAGAGTGGAAATCGAGAGCCTTCTAGGAGATAGAATAGCTGGAGTTCCTGTAGACAAGTGCTATTTTTTGCAGTTCAGGGCCCTTTTCCTACTGAGTTCTGGAAAGTTTTGCCCTATCCTTCCTTTTCTTTTCTCTCTAGCGACCATGGCTATTGGCTTCTTTTAGAATTACTTAATTTATTTTCTCTTAGTAAGATTTTTATTCTAATAATAAGAGCTACTGTGTGGTTATAAGTAGAGATTAGATTAAAAACAATTTTATATTTGTAATGAGTGGGAGAGATAAGCAAGCGGTTACACAGGAGCTGTTGGGTTTAAATAGTGCTCTGTAAAAAACACTGTCAAAAAGATGCCAAAAAGACTCTATGATTTCTTGTCCGCACATCCAGATATCGGGAAAAGCCTTGTCAATAGCTAGTGCTCTGTTTATAGTTTTAATAGGAAAGGCTGCACAGTCTAAGAATAATTTGTATGAAACCATATTAACCATTGATCACCAGAAGACCAATTTAATCTGATTGTTTTATGATGGTATTAGCACACTCTTAAAGGGACCAGATGGGTCAACAAAGAAGTAGATAATTATATGGCAAAGAATGAATTCTGTCAATCAGGTTTTTTTCCCTAGCAGCACAGAAAAATACATTAAC
Organism: Daubentonia madagascariensis; assembly: GCA_023783475.1. Taxonomy (NCBI): domain Eukaryota; kingdom Metazoa; phylum Chordata; class Mammalia; order Primates; family Daubentoniidae; genus Daubentonia; species Daubentonia madagascariensis. Next base: position 12,336,416 of record JAKFHU010000901.1, read on the forward strand.
AACCCCCCACAATGTCAAAGGCTTGACATAACCCCTGTTTTTCAACACGAATCTGCCATCATTTAATAGCTTTGGGGTTTGGGCTCAATTAGTTTCAATCTTTGTGGTATGAGCCTGAAACCTAGGCTGAAGCAATCACAATAAATATTTGGTAGGCTCCAGAAGAATAATTGTATTCCCTAGCTACAAGCAATTAAGCACTAGATGTATTCCTTGTAAACCTTTACAAATGCAATGAAAAACATGCTTTAAAAGACAAATAATTAAATGGCTTCTTTCCTTTGGTGGCATTTAGGTAAAGGAAAATTAAAGCGTGTTGTTTTACCTAGGAGGAAAAGAGATTTTCTGCTATAAAAATTATGATGGTTTGCATATAACCTGCTGGTAATCTTTCAGAAATCATGGAGAATGGGATAGAGGCCAGAAACCAGATGGGCAAACGTCCCAAAATTCAAAAGGAGAAAAAGAATAGCTTTTACAAACTACTGGGGGAGAAGCTTAATTTCAATTCTCTTCCATCTTCTAAAACATATTAATGATAAGAATTTTAGATTTGGAAGGGGGCTGAGCAGCCTTATTCTCCAATCCTTTCTGGTTATTTTTTGCAAATCTTTTTGCTGGCCCTTCATCTTCAATCTGTTCTGTAAATACCTTCCTTCCTTTCTTAGTATTCTATTTCTTCTTATCAAAATACACTCCCTGAAGTATCTTGCTACATATATGGCTTCACCCAATAGTTGTATACCAATAATATCCACATTTAAACCTGGGGCCAAGATTCCTCTTCTGAGATTCATGTATCAAATAAAATAGAATTAACTGGGCATGATATTGCATCATGAAACTCAACTTACTCGTCTGACCAACATCCTTCCTACAAACAACTTCTCCAACCCCAAATCTGTCACCCCTTCTTTAATCTCCCATCTGCATCTCTGCCCGACACGTACCCAAGTCAGAAACATGGCAGTTATTTGCCACTTTCTTACCTCCCTTTCTTCTACCCATCCAGTTAATTATTAATTTCCATCACTTCTTCTAGCTTAAGATGTTCATATCTCTTCCTTCTCCCCATTTCAAGTCTCTTAATTCAGACGTACCTCATAGTTTGCCAAAATTACTTCTTATACTCAGAAGTTCTCTCCCAGTTCTGGAAGGGCACCTTCCCTATGGTAGCCAGAATGGTTTAGGTAAAATATTTATTTTACTATGTCACTACCCTTCCTTAACATTTTCAGCACTTCTGAGTCTTCAGAATAGAAGAAAATATCTTAGTTTGAGATAACCGAACATTCATTCCAAGCTCTTACCTCTTTCTTCTAATCGAGCTACTTTCCCCTACCCTCTGCACTAGCCTTTGGGTGTAGGCATGGGGGAGGATGTCCTAGAAGCTGGGTTTCAGAGTTCCCTCAAAATAAATACATTTCTGAATTCCTTGGAAAACTTAAAGTAAATTAGGTCTCTGAATCTCATCACAGACTGACAGAATTAAAACAGCTGGTTTTTGAGCCTGTAGCTTTAGCAAGTGTTCCAGGTGATTCTGGTGCAGGGTTGCATTTGGGAACCAGAGCTGTGGTGGATAAGAGGGAGGTAGGGGGACAAGTCCTTTTCCTAATGATCTCACAATGTGTTAGGGAAGTTAACACGTCTATACTTGCAACAACCAGGGCATAACGTCAGGCAGATGATAGAAGACGTGAGAATATGGGGAGTAGGTTAGAATTTTGCTGTTGGAAATCAGAGGCACTTGGACAGTACCAGGAGCCACTATTTATCAAGGTAGACTTTCTGAAAATTAGGTATTGGGCCAGCCTCTTTGAACTACATACTCTACTCTGACAAGAGTCTGAAGAGTTTCTTTCTATTCCACAGGTTTGTCCTTTTAATATGTTACTTCAGCTTGCACAATTGAACTTAACTTCAGAAGGGAAAATCCTACAAGACATTCAAAAATAATTTCTTGCAGAGAAATGAGGGCTGATGGCCACAAGGCACAGGTGATAGGATGATATTGGGATGATGTGTGTGTGTGTCTTTTCTGTAGTGCTGGCTCTTAGAGATGGCATGAGAGTAAGACATCCATTCTCCCTCAGTACCCCTTATGGTCCTCTGCACACATGACGCTCTTCCCAACTCCATGTCTTCCCATAAGCATGTATGCATTCCACTATGCCTGTCTTTAAATCTTACCTACCATTCAAGCTGTGCTTTACCTACCATTCAAGCTGTCTACCCTAGTTTGTACTAACCGCTTTAGGATTTGAATTAGTGACCATTCCCCTTCATTTTCATTGTCAATATCTCCTCCTCTTAACATTCACCAAGTGTTTACTTTGTAACAAGCATTGGGTTAAATGTTTACACAAAGTAGCTAATTTACTCTTCATGATAGTCCCATGAATTCAGCAATATCAAATGTCCATCTCACAGATGAAGATTTAGAGAAATTTGGTAAATTGCCCACAGTGACGCAGCCTATAAGTGGCAAAGTAGGGATTGGAGCCCAAGTCTAGATGATTCCTGAATCTAGGACAGCATAGTGCTGCCCTTAGCTTCTTCATAATTATTTCATGTGTATCAGTTTGTTCTCCCTCCCCCAGGTCACTCTACTCTCCCCAGAGAAATGACTTGGTGGGGTGAGATCAGTAAACAGAGGTCAACGTGATGATGATTGTCTGTTCTCTCACAGATTCATCTTCTTTTTTTTTTATTTTTATTTTTTATTTATTTTTTTAATTTCAGAATATCATGGGGGTACAACATTTTGGCCATACACATTGCCCCTGTTCTGCCCGTGTCAGAGCCACAATCGTGGTCGTCTCCCAAACTGTGCTCCCCACATCCATTCAGTGAGAGTTTTTCCCATCCCTTCCACCCCCCTCCCGCCCGCCCGCCCTCTGATGAATGTTATTGCCCTGTGTGATGTAAGTGTTGATCAGTTAGTACCAGTTTGATGGTGAGTACCAGTGATGCTTGTTTTTCCAATCCTGTGACACTTCGCTTCGAAGAATGGGTTCTAGCTCCGACCAGGATAATACCAGATGTGTTAATTCACTGTTGTTCCTTATTGCTGAGTAATACTCCATGGTATACATATACCACATTTTATTGATCCACTCGTGTATTGATGGGCACCTGGGTTGTTTCCACAACTTTGCAATTGTGAATTGTGCTGCTATGAACATTCGAGAGCAGATGTCTTTATTATAAAATGTCTTTTTTTCTTTTGGATAAATACCCAGTAGTGGGATTGCTGGGTCAAATGGTAATTCTACTTTTAATTCTTTGAGGTATCTCCATATTCTTTTCCATAGAGGTTGTACTAATTTGCAGTCCCACCAGCAGTGTATGAGTGTTCCTACCTGTCCACATCCCCGCCAACATTTGTTATTTGGGGATTTTTTGATATGAGCCAATCTCACTGGAGTTAAGTGATATCTCATTGTGGTTTTGATTTGCATTTCCCTGAGGATTAGAGAAGTTGAGCACTTTTTTATATGTTTGCTGGCCATCATTCTGTCTTCTTTGGAAAAGTTTTGTTCATGTCCTTTGCCCATTTTTTAATAGGGTTGTTTGATTTTTTCTTGTTGATTTTCCTAAGTTCTGTATAGATTCTGGTTATCAGCCCTTTATCAGAGGTGTAGCATGCAAATATTTTCTCCCATTCTGTAGGTTGTCTGTTCAGTCTAGTGATAGTTTCCTTGGCTGTGCAGAAGCTTTTCAATTTGATCAGGTCCCATGTATTTATTTTTGTTGCTGCTGTGATTGCTTTGGGGGTCTTCTTCATAAATTCTTTGCCTAGGCCAATGTCCATAAGAGTTTTCCAACATTTTCTTCGAGAATTCTTATGGTTTCATGTCTTAGGTTTAGATCTGTTATCCATTGTGAATTGATTTTTGTGAGAGGTGAGAGGTGTGGGTCCACTTTCAGTCTTCTACATATGGCCATCCAATTTTCCCAGCACCATTTGTTGAATAGGGAATCTTTTCCCCAGTGTACGTTTTTCTGGAATTTGTCAAAGATCAGGTGACTGTATGAGGTTGGTTTTATATTTGGGTTCTCAGTCCTGTTCCATTGGTCTACGTGTCTGTTCTTGTGCCAATACCATGCAGTTTTGGTTACTATAGCCTTGTAGTATAGTTTGAAGTCTGGTAGACAGATGCCTCCAATTTGTTCTTTTTGCTTAAGATTGCTTTGGCTAGACGGGGTCTTCTCTGGTTCCACACGAAGCGTAGAATTATTTTTTCTAGATCGGCAAAAAATGATGTTGGTATTTTGATAGGGATTGCATTGATTCTGTAAATTAATTTAGGTAGCAAAGCCATTTTTACTATGTTGACTCTGCCTATCCAAGAGCATGGTAAGGTTTTCCATCTATTTACATCCTCTGCAATTTCCTTTCTCAGTGTTTCATAATTCTCTCTATATAGGTCTTTGATCTCCTTAGTTAGATATATTCCTAAATATTTAATTTTCTTTGTTGCTATTGCAAAAGGTATAGCATCTTTAATTTGTTTCTCGGCTTGATTGTTATTAGCATATATGAAGGCTATGGATTTGTGTGTATTAATTTTGTATCCTGAGACTTTGCTGAATTCATTTATCAATTCCAGTAATCTCTTGGTTGAATCCTTGGGGTTTTCTATGTATAATATCATATCGTCTGCGAATAGTGAAAGTTTGACCTCTTCTGCCCCTATCTGGACGCCCCTGATTCCTCTGTCTTGTCTAATTGCTGTGGCCAGGACTTCCAGCACTATGTTGAAAAGAAGTGGAGATAGTGGACACCCTTGTCTGGTGCCAGTTTTAAGGGGGAATGCCTTCAATTTTTCCCCATTCAGTATGATATTGGCTGTGGGTTTATCGTATATGGCTTTAATAGTTTCTAGGAATGAGCCATCTATGCCTATATTGTTAAGAGTTCTTATCATAAAAGGGTGTTGGATTTTGTCAAAAGCCTTTTCTGCATCTATTGAAAGGATCATATAATCTTTGTTCTTGCTTTTATTTATATGGTGAATTACATTTATAGATTTGCGTACGTTGAACCATCCCTGCATCTCGGGAATGAAGCCCACCTGATCATGATGGATTATTTTTTTGATGTACATTTGAATTCGGTTTGCAAGGATTTTATTGAGAATTTTTGCATCTATATTCATAAGGGATATTGGTCTGTAGTTTTCTTTTTTTGTTGTGTCCTTTCCTGGCTTTGGTATCAAGGTGATATTGGCTTCGTAGAATGAGTTTGGGAGGATTCCATCCTTCTGGATATTTTCAAATAATTTCTGCAGTATAGGCACCAGTTCTTCTTTGTAAGCTTGGTAGAATTCAGGTGTGAACCCATCTGGTCCGGGACTTTTTTTTGTGTAGATTTTTAATTACTGCTTCAATTTCGGTGCTTGATATTGGTCTGTTTAGAAATTCAGTTTCTTCCTGGTTGAGCCTAGGGAGGTAGTGTGTTTCTAAGAATTTGTCCATTTCCTCCACGTTTTCGTGTTTGTGGGCATAGAGATTTTTGTAGTATTCAAAGATGATGTTTTGTATTTCCATGGTATCAGTTGTGACTTCTCCTTTTTCATTTCTAATTGAGCTTATTAGAGTCCTTTCCTTTCTGCTTCTGGTCAGCCTGGCAAGTGGCCTGTCTATTTTGTTTATCTTTTCAAAGAACCAGCTTTTCGTTTCATTGATCTTCTGTATTGTTCTTTTGTTCTCGATTTCATTTAATTCTGCTCTAATTTTGGTTATTTCTTTTCTTCTGCTGGTTTTAGGATTGCTTTGCTCTTCCTTTTCCATTTCCTTAAGATGATTCATTAGTTTACTGATTTGTGACTTTTCTGTCTTTTGGATGTGGGAATTTAGGGCGATAAGTTTTCCTCTCAGGACTGCTTTTGCTGTATCCCACAGATTTTGATAACTTGTGTCCCCATTATCGTTTAGTTCGAAGAATCTTTTGATTTCATTTTGAATCTCCTCTTTGACCCAATAATCTTTCATCAATAGATTGTTTAGTTTCCAAGTTTTTGGAGGAAGATGTGAGTTTCTGTTGGAATTGATACCTAATTTTATTCCGCTGTGGTCTGAAAAGATACATGGTATGATTTCTATTTTTTGAATTTGTTTAGATCTGTTTTGTGGCCTAGGATGTGGTCAATTTTAGAGAAAGTTCCATGAGCTGATGAGAAGAATGTATATTCAGTGTTATTTGGGTGGAGTGTTCTGTAGATATCTGTTAGGCCCAAATGTTCTAGAGTCCTGTTTAGGTCTTTTATTTCTCTATTTAATTTTTGTTTGGAGGATCTGTCCAGTTCCGTCAGTGGGGTTTGAAGTCCCATGCAATTATGGCATTCCTGCTTATTATGTTGTCTAGATCTAGCAGCATTTGCTTTATGTACCTGGGTGCTCCTGTGTTGGGTGCATAAATGTTTAGGATTGTTAAATCCTCTTGTGAAATTTTTCCCTTCACCACTATATAGTGTCCATTTTTGTCCTTCTTTACTTTTATTGCTTTAAAGTTGATGTCATCTGAAATGAGGATGGCTACTCCAGATTTCTTTTGGTTTCCATTAGCCTGAAAAATTGTATTCCATCCTTTCACCTTGAGTCTGAATGCGTCTTTGTGTGTGAGGTGTGTTTCCTGAAGACAACAGATACTTGGTTTGTATTTTTTAATCCATTCAGCCAGCCTATGTCTCTTCAATGGGCAGTTCAAGCCATTTACATTTATTGAGAGAATTGATATTTGGGGTAAATTTCTGATTATTCTGTTGGGTGGTATCTTTTGTTTTACCTCTTGCGTCATTGTGGAATCTGGTTTCTGGGGTTTTAGCCTTTGCATAATTTACATAGGTGGGTGTCTGTTGCGCTGGTTAGTGTATAATGCAGGTCTAAGCATTTCTTGCAAGGCCGGTCTGGATTTCGCAAATTCTATCAGTGATTGCTTATCTGGAAAGGTCTTTATTTCTCCCTCATATAAGAAGCTTAGTTTGGCAGGATACAGAATTCTGGGTTGACCTTTGTTTTGTTTTAGGAGATTGATGATGTCTCCCCATTCCCTTCTGGCTTGTAAGGTTTCAGTTGAGAAATCTGCCGTTAATCTGATGGGTTTCCCTTTGTAGGTTACCTCCTTTTTTTGTCTTACAGCTCTGAGGAGTGCCTCTTTTGTGTTTACTTTGGTCAGTCTAATAATTATGTGGCGTGGTGAATGCCTTTTCACGTTGACTCTCCCAGGAGTCCTGTGTGCTTCTTGTACTTGGATGTCGAGATTTCTGGCTAAGCCATGGAAATTTTCCTCTATTATTCCTTCAAATAAATTTTCCAGCCCATGCAAATTTTCTTCCTCTCCCTCAGGGATACCTATTATCCTTATGTTTGGCCTCTTTACATAATCCCACATTTCTTGTATGCTTTTTTCCTGTCTCTTGTTTTTGTGTTCTTTCTCTTCAGCTGATTTATTTAGTGCATAGGAGCTGTCTTCTAGCTCTGAAATTCTTTCCTCTGCATGGTCCAGCCTATTCTTAAGGCTTTCCACTGTGTTTTGTAGATCCTTGAATGCTTCTTTCATTTCTAGGATTTCTATTTGATTTTTCCATAATATTTCTATTTCTTTGGAGAATTTTTCATTCATTTCTTGCATTTTTCTTGTGGTTTCTTTGTGCTGGGATTCAATTTTCTCTTGAATTTCATTGAGCTTTCTTATAATCCATAAACGAAATTCCTCTTCTGTCATTCTACCCATTTCATTTGGGTTGGTATCCATTGCTGAGGAACTGATAATTTCTTTTGGGGGTGACTTTTCACTCTGATTTTTCATGTTCCCTGAGTTCTTTCGCTGGTTTTTTCTCATCTGGCCTCTTGGTCGAGAGCTGGGGGTGTTAGAGCTAGTTTATGGTCCTGTCACCAGGCCCACAATTATTTTTCCTTGGCAAAGCCAGGGAGAGAAGTAGTGGCCTGTATTGCCTTAGGTGTATTTTAGCAAGTTTGTTGGATCTTGAGTTAACTCTGACCTGTGGTCTTCTCCTCTTCCCAGTGGAGTGTGGTGAGAATGACCTCCCAGCTTGGGCTCTGAGCTAATGGATTGTACTTGAGAATATGAGTCCTTCGCTCCCTATTAGCTAGGTGTTCTGTTATGTCCGTAGCAGACTCTGATTCCCCAGTTGGGGTATGCGAAAGCCCTGTGCTTTGGGAGGGGTCTTGTAGCTCCTAGGGGTTACTTTGACCCTGCTCTTCCTGAGGTTCTGGTAGAAACACAACTTCCTTTGGCTGCAGTGTGAGAGCTGAGTTGGGAAAATTCTACACAGCTCAGAGGTTGCTCATCTAGCCACGTGTGGCTGCCCTTCTGATGTGTGTCTCCGCGTGAAACTGGTTGATAGGGGGATCTCCAATTGTGTACCCCTTTTCCACCACTAGACCTCAAGGCGAGGCAGGTGGCCGTCTCTATCCCCAGCAGTCTCCACCGGGGGGATGTTCCCACGGGGAGGGGGGAGTAGTGGCAGCTGGAAGCACTCTTGGGTGGCGCGAAATTCCCTATTGAAGTGGGCAGGATTGTGGGGAGCTGCTCTGGTTCAGCCTGTGGCTCTTGAGGTATTTGGTTGTCATGGGAACCAGCAGTTATACCAAATGAGTCACTGTGGCCAGCAACCTTCAAAATGAGCGATCTCTGGGGTACAGGAGGGCTGGGACCTGAGGGGCGGGCACTAGGACCGGCACGGAGCGGAGTTGTCGGAGGCCAGAGCCGGGGTAGCAGAACCAGATGGACGAGCTGCAAACTGTTTCCAATACTCAAAGGTCCCACCTCTACAGTTCCGGGATCTCGTCCCACCTGGAACCCACGGATGCCGCTGTCCCTGGCCACCACAGGCAAAGCCTGTCTCGCCCCAGCGGATGAGCCCTGGGCCGGGGCGGGGCGGAGCTAGAGACGCGGCTCACGGCTCCGCGCGGGCGGCTGTAAAGATGGCAGCCGCCGCCAGCCTGGCGCACGGCCGGGCTCCGATCACGCCGGGAGCGCAGTTTTTCTCCGCCGGTAGTTGTAAGCAACCTCTAAGGGCGCGTCCCGCTCTCCGATAAACTCCTGGGCCCAGTCCCGCTGACTTCTAGTGGCGCAGTGCCGGCCTGCGGGTTCCCGCGCACTGTCCCGGGAAGTTGTATCTCGGTCCCCGCCCAGTTTCTCCCCAGCCCTCGGCAGTCTCTGTATATTGCAGCTGCGAGTTGTGTTTGGCTCTGGCTACTTCCTCCTCCTCTCCACAGGGCTCGCCGTCCCGAGCAACCGCTCTGTCCCAACTCTGGGCTTGTCCCTGACTGCGTGTATGGGGAGGCGCGTAACCGCTTGGGGGGCAGGTCGCGCCGCGCCGACCTGGCGAGTGCGTCCCTCCCGCGCTCTGGGCTCTATTGTGCTCCGTGCGCCCTCCGATCTTTGTGAAAATTTTGTACCTGTTTTCTTGGGCTGGGCGTTCGGCGCTGTCTCTCTGTCATTCGCAATGCTGTTTTTGGAGTGAGCGGTCCGTGTTCGCCGGCAGCCGCTGGCGTTCTTCACCTCCTTTCCTGGGAGCGGTATGGTGGGAGGACCCTATCACACCGCCATTTTTTCCGGGAATGGCAGTCCCTCCTGCCGACCGACCCAGGCCCGGCATACAAGCAACAGCAAACCCTCCCTGGAACTTCACAGATTCATCTTCTACATTTGTCTGTCTACCTCTGTGCCCCAGGAGGCTAGCCTCTGCGGACTGCATCATCCAGACTCCCTTGATCTCTGTCTTCTTTCTGGTTCCATTTGGCCGATGGGAGTCAGGAAAATGGAGGTAGGAGAAAGGAGAGGGAAGGGTATTTCTTCCCTGCTTCATCTCTGCTTTGGAGCCACCTTTGGCAATCATAGCATCCCTGCACTACTCAAATTTTGAGCACGTGTCCTTCCTCTATGGTTTCAGTTCTCAGTGGTCTCTAGTAGTTTATTTCTTCCCCCTGTTCCCTTGGTCCTAGAGGTGGCAGTTGCTTCCCACTCTTGTTAGTTTCTGGGTGCCTCATCCCCCTGGTTCGTTCCCTTTCCCACGCTATTATTAGTCCTTTCTGCGTTTGAACCATCTGGGGTTCATTCCGGTTTGCAGGGATACTGCCTGATATACTTAGCATATGTGGTTCTTACACTCACCTCTGTTACTAATAAGCCTGACTTTTTCTCATAGCTCCAGTTATAGAAACCTAATTCCCTAACTAAACCATTACTGCCTGGGTGCCCCATAGGTGTCTCAAACTTAACATTTCCAAACCTGAAGGTATATATTTCCACAAATTCTATGTTTCACTCTATATTTCTTATGCTGTTGGCCAAGTTGCTCCAGCTAGAAAACTGGAAATCATCCCAACCTCCTCTTGCTCTTCATCTCCCCACAGTTACTCTTAGCACGTTTTTTAGTCTACATCCTTAATATTGCTCAAATCCACCTCCTCCTTTCTCTTTCCTGATGCCACTGCTTTTGTTTAGACTCTCATTGTCTATCATTTGGACAATTAAATTACAACAACTTCTTAATTGGTTTCTTCAACTCCAGTCTTGCACATCAACATTGCTGCCAGAGCAAGGTTTCTTTTTAATTTAAAAAGCAAACAGATGCTTATTTTGGAAATTCAAATAATACATTTATGTTAAAAGTCCTGTCTCTTAACCTTAAACCACTGGTAACTCCTGAGTTTATTTTAAATATGACAATTTTTCTATCTGTATAAACCATATACACACACAAACACGTATAGGTTTATTTCTAAAACTGGTATTATACTATACATCCAATTTAGTAATCTAGAATACCATATAGATAAGAGTTATCTTTTCAAAACTAAAATCTAATATCATTATCCCTTTCCCTCCTTAAAACTCTTCTATGGGTTCCTGTCATTTTTAGGATAAAGTCCAGGTGCTTTTATGTGACAGCTACAAACCCTCCATGATGAAGCCCTTGTCAAATTCTCAGCCTCAGCTCCTCCTACACTCTCCTTTCCACCCTGTGGTCCAGCCACACTGAAGTGCTAACTGCTCCCTAAAAACGTCTGACTCTTTCATGTCCTCGTTGACTCTGTACATACCTCTCCATTTACACTAATTTGAGAATGTGTCTTTTTCCACTTAGTAGATTTCAAACTCCTCAAGGAAAAGTTCATGGCAGAGAGGCTGGTTAATAATTTCCGGCTTTTGAGACCTCCAGATTGGTAACCTCTGATTACCAATTTCATTTTTATTGCCATCGTCTCCTTATTTCTCAGTTTTGAGTCCTAGACTAGTTACTGGTCATAAGCTAAAGAATCTATATTTGGAAAGGTGTGTCTCTGAATGTCATGTGCCATCCACTAAATGTTCTCACTGCTATAGATTTGGTTTAAAATATCCCCCCATTATAGGTCTTAGATGGTTATTTTCTATAACATAGTTGCCAGAAAAAAAAAACTAATTAGGATATAATACTTATCCCTTAAAGTTCTGATATAAAATAGATTTTTGAACGTAGAAATCTTGCTATCAATCTCTATTATTAAGTATATCTTGAAAATAAATGTAGAATAGCAAACCAAAAAAGAAAAGAGAGGTATTTGTATTTGCATATGTCATAAATATTATAAACTCAGTTGGCAAAATGGGTGGACACCTATAAACTGCTTCTCTTAAAATAATCTTGGGGAAAATAACTTAGGAGGACATGTACATTTCTGCCTTCTTTAAAAAAATAACATACAGGGTAGGAACAACTAGGTAGCTGATCTATAAAATTTGAATCCTGTTTCTTATATTGGAAGTGATAAGATGTCTGGAGGGCCAGCTTGGCATAACTCTGTAGCACTCATAAATTACTAATGTGGGGGTACCTATTGGAGTGGTAATGAGCTATTTTAAATTACTTTATAAATTTAAATTTCTTTATAAGGAAATATGACTGATTTTGTTCCAAGAATATGAAATATTTGAAAGTAATTAATAATTTAACATAGGCTAGCCCATGTTGATACTGACACCTGAATTCTCTGAATGAACACTGAACAAGAGGTATTTGTAAGAATCCTCATTGTCTGGGAATTTCTGTTTGAGAATAGGGACAGTCTAAATGTCATTTCCAAATACTTAAGACAAGAGTATTAGAAAAAATTTAGACTGCATATAGTCCACTTTCTAGAATATTTTATAGCAACAGTACTCCAAAATCTATCTTATTGAGTGAGACTTTCCTTAGTGAAAGGCACTGCTTAGATCTCAGGTGTATTCATGATATGTTTCTCTTGTTTAGTTGTTTGATTATTTCCCTGTATGGACAGAGTTGATGAGACCACTGCTGTTGAACTGTCCAGTCCTGACAGAGACTTTCTTGTGCTCACTGTGGCTACCCACTTGGGACTGAAAATAGCCCCAAGAATTATCTTGTGAGCCATGGTGAGAACTGTAATATGTCAGCTCAGATTCTTGTAGAATTTGTTCCCCTTTTATTTTGCACAGTTATAAGTCTTTATTGCATAACACTAGGGGATATATGGGCAATAAAATGATGAATATAGAAAGATATTGGCCAGATAGCAGTTAAACTTTAAGGGTAAGTGGAATCTCAGTTACAGAGAAAGGTGTAAGGGAAACCTTCCATACAGTAGAAACAGCATGAGCAAAGGCAGAAAGGTGGTACAGAATTACCTGGTGAATTTATCACTATTACCTGTTAAAGAGCAAGGAAGACAATGGGAACAAAGATGAGGAAACTTGAATGCTTGTCCTGTTTATTTTTTATTTTTATTTTAGTATATTTAGGGGATACAAGTTGAATTCTATTACATGTATATATGGTATAGAGGTGGAGTTTCCGGTATCTAATACCTGAGCAGTGCATATTGTACCCCATCGGTAATTTTTCATCCTTCACCCTCCTTCATTCCCACTTTTGTGTCTCTGAGGTCCATCATAGCACTCTGTGTGCCCTTGTGTAGCTGTAGTTTAGCTCCTACTTGTAAGTGGGAACATGCAGCATTTATTTTTCTGTTCCTGAGTTACTTCACTTAGGATAATGGCCTCAGTTCCATTCAATTTGCTGCAAAAGACTTTATTTCATTCTGTCTTATTGCTGAGTAGTACTCCACGGTGTGTGTGTGTGTGTGTATGTATATGTGTGTCACATTTTCTTAATCCACTCATCATTTAATGGGCTCTGAGGTTGATTCCTTATATTTGCAATTGTCGATTGTGCTACAATGAACATATGAGTAGAGCTATCTTTTTTATATAATGATTTCTTTTCCTTTGGGTAGATACCCAGTAATGAGATTGCAGGATCGAATGGTAGATCTACCTTTAGATCTTTGAGAAATCTCCATACTGATCTCAGTAGAAGTTGTACTATTAATAATTTACATCCCCACCAACAATGTATAGCATTCCCTTTTCACTGCATCTGCGCCAGCATCTATTGTTTTTTTACTTTTTAATAACAGCTATTCTAATTGGAGTAAGATGGTATATCATTGTGGTTTTAATTTGCCTTTCCCTGATGATTAGTGCTGATAAGCATTTGTTTTCATGTTTGCTGGCCAATTGTATATCTTTTTTTGAAAAATGCCTGTTCATGTCATTTGCCCACTTTTTGAGGGGGTTGTTTTTTCTTGCTGAGTTGTTTGGGTTCCTCATAGATTCTGGATGTTAGTACTTTGTCTGACACATGGTTTGCAAATATTTTCTCCCATTCTGTAGATTATCTTTTACTCTTGATTAATTATTTTGCTATTCAGAAGCTTTTTAATTTAATTAAGTCCCATTTGCTTATTTTTGTTTATATCGCATTTGCTATTGGGGTCTTAGTCATAAATTCTTTGCCTAGGCCAATGTCCAGAAGAGTTTTTACTAGGTATTGTTCTAGGATTTTTGTTGTTTCAGGTCTTACGTTTAAGTCTTTAATCCATCTTGAGATAATTTTTGTATATAGTGAGAGACAGGGATCTAGTTCTATTCTTCTGCATATGACTATCCAATTTTCCCAGCACTATTTATTGAAAAGGGTGTACTTTCTCCAATGTATATTCTTGTTGATTTTGTCAAAGATCAGTTGGTTGTAAGTATGTGGTTTTATTTCTTAGTTCTCTATTCTGATCCTTTGATCTATGTGTCCATTTTGGTACCAGTACCATGCTGTTTTGGTTACTATAACCTTGTAGTATAATTTGAAGTCAGGCAATGTGATGCCTCCTCCATCTTCGTTTTTTTGGTGGTTGTTTATTTGTTTTGCTCAAGATTGCTTTGGCTTTTGGGGCTCTCTTTTGGTTCCACATGAAGTTTAGAATTGTTTTTTCCAATTCTGTGAAAAATTACATTGGTATTTTGATAGGAATTATGTTGAATCTGTAGATTGCTTTGGGCAATATGGTCATTTTAACAATATTGATTCTTGCAATCCATGAACATGAGATATTTTTCCATTCATTTGTGTCATCTACAATTTCTTTTATCAGTGGTTTGTAGTTCTCCTTGTAGAGATCTTTCATCTCCTTGGTTAAATTTATTCCTAGGTATTTTTTGCATCTATTGTAAATGGGATGGAGTTCTTGATTTAGTTCTTAGCTTGGTGGTGGTTGGTGTATAGTAATGCTATTGATTTGTGCATTGATTTTACAACCTGAGACTTTGCTGAATTCATTTATCAAATCTAGGAGTCTTATGGAGGAGACCTTAGGGCTTTCTAGGTATAAGATCAAACTGTCAGCAAACAGAGATAATTTGACTTCCTCTTTTCCAATTTGGATGCCCTTTCTTTCTTTCTTTCTCTTGCCTGATTTCTCTGACTAGAGCTTCCAGTACTATGTTGAATAGAAGTGGTGAAAGTGTGTCTCCTTGTCTTGTTCCAGTTCTCAGGGGGAATACTTTCAACTTTTCCCTATTCAGTGTGATGTTAGCTGTGGACTGGTCATACATGGCTTTAATTATTTTGAAGTATCCTTCTATGCTGAGTTTTTTGAGGTTTTTTATCATGAAGAGATGCTGGATTTTATTGAATGCTTTTTCTGTATCTATTGGGATGATCATATGGCTTTTATTTTTAATTCTGTTTACATGGTGAATCATATTTATTGATTTGTGTATGTTGAACCATCCTTGTATCCCTGTATCCCTGAGATAAAACCCATTTGATCATGGTAAATTATTTTTTTTGATGTGCTGTTGCATTTGGTTTGCCTTGTATTTTTTGAGGAGTTTTGCATTAATGTTCATCAGAGATATTGGTCTGCAGTTTTCTTTTTTTTATTGCATCCTTTCCTGGCTTTGGTATTAGGGTGATACTGGCTTTGTAGAATGAGTTAGGGAGGATTCCCTCTTGCTTGTTTTTTTGGAATAGTTTCAGTAGAATTGGCGCTAGTTCTTCTTTTTGTGTCTGGTAGAGTTTGCTTGTGAATCCATCTGGTCCTGAGTTTTTCTTTGTTGGGAGATTTTTTATTACTGATTCAATCTCGCTGCTCATTATTGGTTTATTCAGGAATTTTATTTTTTCCTGGTTCAATCTTGGGAGGTTGTATGTGTTCAGGATTTCATCCATTTCCTCTATGTTTTCTAGTTTGTGAACATACAGTTGTTTATAACAGTCTTTAATCATCTTTTGTATTTCTATGGTATTAGTTGTAATGTCCCTTTTTTCATTTCTGATTGTGTTTATTTGGATCTTTTATCTTCTTTTCTTGGTTAGTCTAGCCTAGTGGTTTATCAATTTTGTTTATCTTTTTCAAGAACCAAATTCTTTTCATTGATCCTTTGTGGGGTTTTTTTTTGGGGGGGTCTCTATTTCATTTAATTCCATTCTGATCTTTGTTATTTTTTTTCTTCTGCTAACTCTGAGTTTGGTTTGTTCTTGTTTTTCTAGTTCCTTCCTTGAGGTACAATTTTAGGTTGCTAATTTGTGATCTTTCTACTTTTTTTGATGTAGGCATTTAATGCTATAAACTTCCCTCTTAGCACTGCTTTTACTGTATCCCACAGGTTTTGATATGATGTGTTTTCATTTTCATTTATTTAAAAAATTTCCTTAATTTCCATCTTTATTTATTTGTTGACCCAGTGATCATTCAGAAGCATGTTTAATTTCCACATGTTTGTATAGTTTCTGAAGTTCCTCTTTGTATTGACTCCTAGCTTTATTCCTCTGTGGTATGATTTTGATTTCATTAAATTTAAGACTTGTTTTGTGGCCTACAATATGATCTATCTTGGAGAATGTTCCATGTAGTGATGAAAATAATGTATATTCTGTAGTTATTGGGTGGAATGTTCTGTAAATGTCTGTTAAGCCCTTTGGTATAAAGTCCAATTTAATTCTAATGCTTCTTTGTTGTTTTTCTGTCTTGATGAACTGTCTAGTGTTGTGAGTGGGTTGTTGAAGTTCCCCACAATTATTGTGTTGCTGTCTATCTCTTTCTTTAGGTCTAGTAATATTTATTAAGTGAATTTGGGTGCTATGGTGGTGAATACATATATATTTAGGATTGTTATATCCTCTTGCTGAAGTGATACCTTTATTATTATATAATACCTTTTTTTTTCTTTTATTACTGATTTTGATTTAAAGTCTGTTTTATTTGATATAAGTGTATATATTCCTGCTTGCTTTTGGTTTCTGTTTGCCTGGAATATCTTTTTCCACCCCTTTACCTTCAGTCTGTGTGTGTCTTTATGGGCAAGGTAAGTTTCTTGTAAGCAGCATATAGTTGGATCATGTTTCATATCCATTCTGCCAATCTATATCTTTTAAGTGGAGGATTTAATCCATTTACATTCAAGGTTAATACTGATATGTGAGGTTTTATTTTTGTCATGGTAGTTGATTTCTAGTTATTTTATAATTCTTTTTGTTTCTTTTTCTCTTTTTCTCTTTGTGGTTTGTTGAACTTCTCTCATGTTGCCATTCAAATCATTTCTCTTCCTCCTGTGTGTGATTGTTTTATAAGACCTGTAAGTTTTTTTATATGTTTTTTATGCTCAACTTCTCTAATCATCAAGGAAATGCAAATCAAAACCACAATGAGATATCACTTAACTCCAGTGAGATTGGCTCATATCAAAAAAATCCCCAAACAACAAATGTTGGCGGGGATGTGGACAGATAGGAACACTCATCACTGCTGGAGGGACTGCAAATTAGTACAACCTCTATGGAAAGTAATATGGAGATACCTCAAAGAATTAAAAGTAGAATTACCATTTGACAAAGCAATCCCACTACTGGGTATTTACCCAAAGGAAAAAAAGACATTTTATAATAAAGACATCTGTTCATGAATGTTTATAGCAGCACAGTTCACAATTGCAAAGATGTGGAAACAACCCAGGTGCCCATCAATACACAAGTGGATCAATAAAATGTGGTATATGTGTACCATGGAGTATTACTCAGCAATAAGGAACAATAGTGAATTAACACATCTGGTATTATCCTGGTTGGAGCTAGAACCCATTCTTCAAAGTGAAGTGTCACAGGATTGGAAAAACAAGCACCACTGGTACTCACCGTCAAATTGGTACTAACTGATCAACACCTACATCACACAGGGCAATAATATTCATCAGGGGGCGGGCAGGCGGGAGAGGGTTGGAGGGAATGGGAAAAACTCTCACTGAATGGATGCGGGGAGCACAGTTTGGGGGATGACCATGATTGTGGCTCTGACACGGGCAGTGTATGGGCAATATATATAGCCAAAGTGTTGTACCCCCATAATATTCTGAAATTAAAAAAAAAGACCTGTAAGTTTTATATTTTTGTGTGTTTTCATGGTAAATATTGATCTTTCGTTTCCATGTTTAAGCCTTCTTTAAGTATTTCCTTTAGGGCAGATCTAGTGGTGAGAAATTCTCTTGGAGTTTGCTTGTCTGGGACAGACTTTATTTTTCTTTCATTTTTGAAGCTTAGTTTGTCAGTATATAAAATTCTCGGCTAACGGTTTTTTCTCTTTCAGCACTTTGAAAATTCCATCCCATTATTTTCTGGCTTGTAAGATTTCTGCTAAGAGGTTCACTGTTAGTCTGATAGGGTTTCCTTTATATGTGACTAGACACTTTTGATAATTTTAAAATTCTCTCTTTCATTTCAAATTTAGTAATTCTGATTATAATAACCAGAATTATATAATGCCATGGTGAAGTCCTTTCTGCAATGTATTTGCTTGGATATCATTGGGCCTCCTTTATCTGAATGTCTCAATCTCTTGGTAGTACTGGGAAGTTTTCACTGATTATTTCTTTAAACAGATTTTCTAAACTTTTTAGTCCCTCTTCCACCTCAGGAATACCAATAATTCATAAGTTTAGTTACTTTATGCAATTCTGGATGTCTTGAAGGCTTTGCTCATTCTTTCCTATTCTTTTTTCCTTATTTTTCTCTGAATGGATTATTTCAACAGACCTGTCTTCAAGTTCTGAGATTCTTTCTTCTGCTTAGTCTAATCTATTCTTGAAGTTTTGAAAGTGTTTTGTGTTTCCTTCCATGAATTTTTCAGCTCCAAAATTTGTTTGCTTTTTTTTTATGATAGCTATTTCCTTGGTAAATTTTTTATTCATATCCTGAATTGATTTTCTGATTTATTTGTATGGTTTTCAGATTAATCTTCCGTTTCATTGAGCTTTCTTAGAATCAATATTTGAAATTTTTTATCTGGCATTATGATGAATTCTGTTTGATTGGGATCTGTGGCTGGACAATTGTTATGGTCCTTTGGTGATGTCATATTTCCTTGCTTTTTCATGTTTCCCATGTCCTTGCATTGATATCTGCACATCTGATATAGCAGTCACTTGTACTGATTTTTTGAAATTGCTTTTGAAGGGAAGAATTTTTTTTCCTGAAGATATATATATATTTTTGTTTGAGTAGGACACTTTGGCTTTGATTTTGGGTGCCTATGGTGATGCGATCTTTGTATGATTTTTTTAGGCAGGACACAGGGTCAGTGGTATCTGTGATTTCTTTCATGGCTTAGGGAACATTTATTAGTTGAGGCTGTGGTAAGATTTTGCTGGGGACTTAAAAAGCAATCCAGCCAGTCTTTGGGCCACAGTGGTGGAAATATGCCTGATTTTAGGTCCCAGAGAAGCTTACACTGGCAGTGGTATGTGTCCTGGGGGGCCAATTCTTGGGTCTTCAAGTGGCTTGCTTAGAGGCTAGCAGTTGGAAAAGACAGCCAGGTGTGTGGGCTGGTTCTCAGGCCCCTAAGCAGCTGGTATGATGTGGGAGGGTGGTGGTAGTGGTGGTGGAGCCACCCACTAGGACCCAAGTGGTCCATGTTGGTGTTACTGGTACCTGCAATGGATTGGTCAGGCTAGTCATCAGTCCCACAGCTGCCTGTAACAGGGTGGTAGGTATTGTCCTAAGTGTGCTTAGGAGAGCTTGGTCTCCCCTGTCCCTTCCTGGCCAGGTGGTAGTTGTGGTCACCTCATATTGAACTCAGCCCAAGGGTGGGGCATGTCCAAGTGTTAATCTCTCAAAATGGTGCCTGGTGTGGGCTTGCAATCAAAGAGGTTCAGGCCCCTTTTGGGCAAGTGGCATGGGAAGAAACTGTGGGGAGTACTGTCTACTCACATCTCAGTTTCACAGGTGCCTGTAGCAGGACAGTGGGAATTGTCCTAGGTATGTGTAGGAGAACATGGGCTCTCCTGTCCTTCCTCAGCTGGGCAGGGCTGCAGCTGCATCAACCTGAATTCAGCCTGAGGGTGAAATGTTGCCCAGCTTCAAACTCTCGACATGGTGCATTGGGCCCTTCTCAGGCAGGGTGCGCTGACAGGAAACTGTGGGGAGTACATTTCACTTGAGGCTCAGTCCCACAGCAGCCAACTGCAGGATGGTGGGCACTGTCCCAGATGTGTGCTGGAAATTCTGGTTTCCCTGCCCCTCCCCAGCCAGGCAGGGGCTGCAGCCACATCAAGCCCAAATTCAGTCTGAGGGCAGGGCACAGCCCAGTGTCAAAGTCTCAAAATGATGCCTTGAACCTGCCACCAGAAGGGCAGGGACCCCACCCAGGTAGGCAGCATGGAAGAGAAACTGTGGAAAATGCTGTCTGCTCATGTCTCAGTCTCAACAGTATTCCATAGCAGGCTGGTAAGGACCTTCACAGGGGTGCATGGGAGCACCCGGGCTCCCCTATCCCTCCTTAAAGCTGTACAGTAGCTGCAGGATCACCCACAATTCCCGGCATCTAGGCTTTCAGAATGGCACCGGCTCAAGCTATGCTCAGATGCCTGTGAGGTGCCATGTGAATTCCCTTTCTGGAATAATGTCTCTGTGCAATCTCTAAGCAGTTCCCTATGTTAGGCCTGAGACCTGCATGGGTTGGGGGGTTCTCTTGTAGCCAAGATTTTTAAAACTTGACTTAGCAAGTGAGGCCCTGGGGCACTGTTTCTCCATGACCAGGAACTTCTCCCGGCTGTTAGCCAGTTCCCAGCCAGGCAAGTTGCCCTGAACCCTCTCCTTACCCACTTTTGGTGCTTCCCATTGCTTCCCTGTTGAATCCTAGGGTTCTCTCCTAGATGATCTCTTTGAAATGTGAGAATCTGCTTACTATTCTGTCTCCTGTCCGTGGAGGAGGCAGATACTACCTGTGTCTAGTAGGCCATTTGGATCCTATGTCCCTGCTTGTCCTATTGTGCTATTTACTATCTAATCTTACTTCCCTGGGCCTCAGTATGTAAATGGACTGTATGTCCATGTGTATGTATATACACAGAAGGGTTTAGATTTAGGGAGTTAAAACACTTCACCACTCCATATCCTAAGGCTTCTTCCAGCTCTTGCTTCTAAGAACCATATTACTTGAAGTAAGATCTGTTGAGGATCCCATAGAATTGATGGTGGCCATGATAATGGTTCATGTAAATAGTTAATGTTTCTGCCTAGAGAGGAGTGGCTGCAGGGGCCCTAGGTGCAAGAGTGTCCAGGTGGCATCACATGTCCATTTTCAGAGGAACATACTTAGTATTTTCTGCTCAACAGGGTTAGTAGTTTTATGTTTGGCTGATTTTGATGTCCATGTGCTGTTTGCTCACCCTGGAGACTTGAGGTGCATCTGTGTGTGATACAATTCTGCATGAACCTTGAAGTTAGGGAGGATATGGTGAAGAAAGGCAAGCCTGGAGGTCCTAGATCATTTTAGCTGGGCTTGGCCTATATTGCTTTGTATGTGATCGACATAGAACATCACCAGCCAATAGAACTTAAATCAAGTTAAAAAAGCCTCTGATGTAGTGCTCTCAAATCCTCTCTATGGCCCTGTCTGGTGCAAAACTTTTATCAATGTCTTGGAAATCTGTATGGAAGATACATTTATTATAATTCAACTGTAAAAGTTTGGGAAAGATAAATAGCACATTGTATTCACTTATTAATGTTCATTCCATATAGACCACTTACTATTATCTGGTCATCCAAATACTTCCGGCCAATAGACTGTGGGCAACACATTTATGAAATGCTGTGAGACTCTCTAGTTCTCTTTTATGCTATTTTGGTGATCATGAAGGGCTTCTGTTTTACATAATACAGCTACAAAGAGTTGACACCTACCTCAGCCTTGCTCCTTGAGTGACTGTGTAGAGTTGAGCCCCTTGCTGGCCTTGTTGTATAAACAATGTGAATAAGAAATAAACTTTATTGTTAAGTCACTGTGACTTCAGGGTTATATAGTTACCCTAGCCTAGATACTGACTGATACACATAAACACAGAGTCAGTATTGCAAATGATCCCTAAAAATCAGAGCACTTGGAAAGCCCAGTATTCAGGATAAAAGTAATTCAGGAGAGGCAAGGAATAGTTTGGTAGTTCAAGTGAAAATTTATGAGAAGGGTGGGCTAGGAGCAGTGGCTCATGCCTGTAATCCCAGCACTCTGGGAGCTGAGGCAGAAGGATTGCTTGAGCCCAAGAGTGGGAGATTACAATGAGCTATGATCACACTGCACTTCAGTCTGGGTGACAGAACAAAACCCCATCTCTAAAAAAAAGAAAAGAAGGTTATGTGGGGGTGGGATGGTTAAAGAAGATAAATTACATTATACCTGTAGACTTCAAATATTTGAGAAATTGTCAGGAGTCAGCTTGTTCTGGGTTGCTCTAGAGGGCAGAAACAAGATCAACATGGGAAAATTATAACAGATATGTAGACTCCATTTACCAAAGAATAGTTTATCAGTTTTAGCTGTTCATCACTGGACAGAGATGTCTTTGAAATGGTGGGCTTAGGAATAGTTGAAATAGTTATGCTGAGGCCAGGTGCCCAAGAATCAGGGATGCCATATGACAAAATTTCTTTACTCTATAAAATTTTGGTCTGTAAAATAATTTCAGTGTTAAGATTCTATCATTTTTAACATTAATAATGATCATAATATCAGTACCTGTGTTTTGAGATAGGATATGTTTTATTATTTACCCAGAGGGGGTCTTGGCTTATAAATTATCTATTAATATAATTTTATATATCCTTTTGTGATGAGGTTTGAACACTGCCTGCTGCCACAAAACAAATTGCATCAATGATGATTTGGCTAGACTAGGTTGGATAGACCAGGAAACTAGAGCAATGGTTCCCAAGTTTGGTCCAAAGACAGTGGTGGCTGGTGCATAAACATCATCTGAGGATTTTAATAAAACTACTGATTCATAGGCTTTATTCCTTGAAAGTTTAATTTATATGTTGGGCGTGGGGTCTGGGAATATGTATTTAAAGAAGTTCTGCAGGTTATTCTGATGGGTAGTCTGGTTTGGGAACTAGTGCTCTGCTTGTTTCTCTGCTTCTGTATGCCTTATTCTTTCAGGTTTGTTTTCTTCTTCATTTCCTAGAAAAAGTTCCTTTTTAAAACTCCAAGTCTATCTCAACTGAACAAAAAGGAACGAGGATTTCTCCCCACAGTGCTCAGTGGGGCCACGAGAGATGGTAGCAAGAAGCAACCACACTGGCTCCAGAATTTGCACTGAGAAAGAGAGAGTCACAAAGGGTGAGAGTCAAAACCTGCTAGGCCATCAGCCTCCTCACCTCTTGTCCTGTCACTATCTTCTCAGCATGTTGGGGACAGGCAAGGGACCTCCCTTGGTTGCAACCAGAGGGATACTGGAAGTCATCTAGTCTAGAATCTTTTTCCAGCAAAAATTTTAAGGAATCAGTTCGAAGTGATATGGTCAGGCAATGAGCCTAGGTTGCACTTTCCAGGTACAGAGGGTTCCTTAGTTGTCTCTTAATCTTGTGGCACTGGTGGCATGTGGCTGTGACTGAGTTCAGAGCTGCCCAAGGCAGCATTTCAGGAAGTAAGTTTCTGAAGGAGGGTCTGGCTAGTTTCCCTTTCAGGGGAAATGATAATCAGACGCCCAGGGCCATGGCAGTGAGCTGTTAGCAGAGTGAATACTGGCTCTTAATTGAGCCCTCCTCAGGCCCCTTTCCACATCCTGCCCTCTTTGTAAACATCAGCTGGGTTGACTGTGCACACGCAGGCTCTCCGTGACAAAGTCTTGTCCCCGGACGGTAATTATTTTCCAACAGGTTGAAGTAACTATACAGTCATTTGTGTCTGGGGATAAGTGTCCTGGCCTATTTTCAGTACATTTCTCTCTCTTCCTATAATTGTCACACTCCTTAATGAGGCTTGAAACACTCAATTTCCTGACCTCTGTCTCAAAGACCCTGGTGTTCAGGGCCAGAAAAGGCAGTGTGAACTTCCTAAGAATGAAAGGTAGAATTCTGGTGACCACTCCCTGCCCCTAAATATTTTGTGTTAAGCTGTAGCACTACTGCTACATTTTCCTTCAGCTAAGACTCTCTCTTTTGAATCTGTGTAGCCTGCAGTCAATTCCAAAGCTTTAGGTAACCGGTTTGTTTGGCAAGGTGAATCAAATCCCTCAAGTAAATTTAAAAAGTTAGAAATCTAGGATTAGTTCAGTAACCTAGGAGTTTGTTTATAAGTTGAAAATAAACCAGCTACAAAGATACCTTACTTATTCATATTGGAAAGCCTGAACTACTATCTTTCCCTGAGTGTTTTCCCCCCATTTTCCATCTTTACATACTCTCAATGTATCGTACAAATCTTTACACATTAACAGGACCTGGGAATAGTCCCCTAGCTTAGAATGGATGGATGGATTGATGAACAAACAAGCTATCTGGATATTGTCAAGAACCAGACTGGAATCCAAAGAAGAAACTTTATGGCAACAATACATATGGTCCATACATATGGTATGACCCAGTTTTCCTGGAACACTACTGGTTTACAATTTGGTATAGTCATTGATGGTACTTCCATTCACTTAAATATGTTGGTCAGTAAATATATGGTTACTCTGTTCATATGAGATCTTTTCAGATCCTTTACTCAGAACTATTTACTCTTGTTATTTAACTCAAATAATCTTGGCTATTTCTCTTTTTCATTTTGCAATATATTAGCAAAGTTTAAGTGGCCAATAGGGGTTAGAAGTATTTACCCTACCCTATTTACCCTATCCCATGGAGTTAAGGGATACATTTAAAACAATTTTGATCAAAATTATTACAATTTTAAAAAAGGATTGGTGTTTCACTTATCTGAAAAAAACTCATCCTCATATATATTCAGATAAATGACATATTACTGTAATATGTAACATTTATTCCCATCTACTATGATGGGAATCTATGCACATCATACCTTGAGGGTGGATTCATAAAAAATAAAGTTAGTGGTAACATTTGAAAAGACTGTAACTTATAATAAAGCCTTGATTAACTACACTTCAGCATCTAAATAACATAATTAACTATTTTTTCCTCTTTGATTGCCTTTTAAGGGAAAGAGACATGCCACATGAAAATAAATTGGTATCATAAATTTAAAGAAGAAAAAGAAAAAGAAATAGAACCTCTTGATTACTTGAGATTGTCATGGACTTAGCTCTCAATCTGTCCAGTTCCCTGTACTTTCTGTTTTTCATTCTTTAGTGTGATGCAGTGATGCTTGATGCTCAAATGAATGATAAACCTAAGAACCTAGAGCTTCCTAAACTACCAAGAAAAGGTTCAATTCCCTTCACTAGACTGTCCACTGAGATAGAGGAGTAGACTCAGTCAACATTTGAAAGATTTTTGGTGTCAAGTATTGAACTGGTTAATTCTGAGTTGAACAGAAAATTCAGTTTACCAGAAGTCCTTCCTCCTAAATACCCACACTGGCCCCCAATTCCGTAAGTGTTTTGGCCCATTGTGATTTGCTGCCATTGGCTATGCAGGATGTATAGACAGCTGTGTGGCTGGCAGCACCTGAGTCTTCAAGCTGCAGTCAGGAGGGATACAGAGGAGAATTAGGATAGTGTTTAGGTTAAGGTGTTATTGATACCACTTGGTAAAGATTCATATGGGGGGTAAAAATAGGACTTCCTTGGGAAATGTGCTTTCACCTCTGCAAATAAGGAAAAATCATATTTCAACCCTTGTCCATTGTACCAAAATAAATATTTTAGCTTGGAAAAAGGAAACACAAGGAGGGACTTGTCTAGTCTACTCACTGTGCTTTGAGAAAGATATACGTTTTTCTCACTCAGTGCCAATGCAGAATGCACATCTACTTCCTCTCAGCTGTTCTGAATCTTATCCTTCCTTCAAGGTCAAGTTCAAGTTCTGAGCCCCACCCTCCACCTCCAACATTCAGCCCCCCTAGCTTGTTTACAAAGCAGTGTCGTCATCGTCTTCATCATCTTTAGTTTACAATTGCAGTGGTGGCTGTGGCTTGTCTTTCTCATGACAGTTTTACAAATGGCATTGAGCCTCGTCTCTCTGAAATGGTTTGATTGGGACCCTACCTAGAGGCCGCCACCGATGCTGAACACTTCTCCCAGCCTCCTCTGGCCTGATGAGCCCTTGATTATTGTTTGGCATTATTAAATGTCAACACTAGGATGGCTCCCGTCTGGGAACTCTGTAAAAATGGCAAGAAATATAAGATTAGAATTGAGGAACCACACAAGAAAAAACTCCTAGACCTCATCCCAGTGTTCCTCTTTATCATCTGTTGTCAACTTCTTTTTCCTCCTTGAGGGCAGCGATTCTATCTTTGCACAATGAACACATTAACACGACAAGTTTTATTTCAAAAGTGATATTAATAATGGAGTTAGAAAACACTTATTTGCCAACCATTGAAAAGGAAATTTAAGCTGAAAATTGTTTCCTGTTGACACTCTTCTCTCATGGGCTTTCTCTGACTTAAGGCTGGAGGTTGTGAATCTAGTCCTCTGGAGGTTTAGCTGGCGAAATGGAAGAAAACCTGCCTTTATTGATGGAGCACTTCCTATATGTCAGACCCAGAGGTAAGTGCTTACGTTCCTTGTCTGCTATGGTTTGAATGTGTCCCTTTCAAAATTCAGGTGTTGCCAATGTGATAGTATTAAGAGGTGGGGCCTTTAAGAGGTGATTGGGCTATGAAAGCTTCACCCTCATGAATGTGATTAGGTACCCTTATAAAGGGGCTTGGCAGAGGGAGTTTGTTTCCTTTTTGCCCTTCTACCATGTGAGGACACAGTGTTCCTCCCTTCTGGAGGATGCAGTGCTCAGGCTGCCATCTTAGAAGCAGAGACCTGACCCTCACCAGACACTGAACGTGCCTACACCTTGATCCTGGACTTCCCAGCCTCCAGAACTGTGAGAAATAAATTCCTGTTCTTTATATATTATCCAGTCTCAGATATTCTGTTACAGCAGCACAAAATGGACTAAGTTGCTTGCCTCTCACAATTGCCTGGTAAAGTAGATATTGTTGACCACATTTCTTAGATGAGAGAATGGAGCAACAGGAGGAAAAGTAACTTGCCCAAGGTCACACCTATGTGAGAGGTGGAGCTGGAATTAAAGTCTAGGGCAACTGCCCCAAACCTCCTGTTATGCCCAGACAGTGGGAAATGTAGTGAGTTAGGAGGATAAGGTCAAAGCATAGAAGGGGCGGTGAATGTTTAACTCTGTCTTTGCATTGTTTTGGGATTCCTCACCCTGCTGTCAGAGAATGGGGGAGTCTGGACATTTTCATGTGGAGAGACAATGTAAGTTAATGGCTCTTCAACTGGATTTTCTCTTAGAAAATGGGGATTTGAGAGAAGGACCTATTCAGAGACCTCATAGTCTATCCAGGGCCTACCACTGACTTTCTCTGAAGTCTTGTTTCTTCACCTGTGAAATGATGACACAAGCGTGTGTCCTTCCACTCCAGTGAGATTTGTTACTCTTATTGCTTGTGGTTGACATACTCATTCACATTAAGGAATTAGTTAATAATAATTTATTATAGCTCACCAAGGTATGTTAGCATTTTAAATAAAGTAATTTGACTATTTAAATGTCTTATAGTTAAAAAAAATCTCTAAGCATTTAAAAAAACTAACATTCTTGACTGCTTAGGATATGCTTTTATGTTCCCTTCTTTCTGACAGCAAACTATGGCCCACAAAGCTTAAAGTATTTACTATCTGGCTGGCCCCTTACAGAAAAAGCTTGCTGTGCCCTGCCTTACATCATTAACTCATTATAATTATACCATGAGAGAGATATTATACACATTATTCAGATAGGGGAGCTGAGGTTTCTATTTTTTTTAAAATACAAGTATAAAATACAGAATTTAATGCCAGATCTTGTAATTCTGAAGCTTTTGTTCATTCTACTTAACTGCACTGCAATTTCCTGTAGTACTTACAATGTGAAGTTACACATAAAGCAAGTAAAATCAGTAAGCATAGGAGAAGGAGATCAGCAGGTGTGCCATTTGGGGTCAGGCATTCTGAGGGGGAGTTGGACAGTATTTTACCATATAACCCAGATGTATATACTACTGTTCCCTGATCCTATACCCATGCAGATATTGCTAATCGATTAATGCAATATTTTTTGATGAGTCAGGATGCAACCACAGGATTCTTCTGAACACAACCCTTCAGGCATAATATATGAAACATAATTGGCATTTCTGACAGATATGAGGAGGGGATATTTGAGTATCTGGGTCCAACAGAAGACTTTGAAATAGTGGTGGAAGAAACTGTGAGAAAATGAGAGAAAACATGAACTTTCATTTTATTAGCAAGAATTTCATCAAGAGAAATACATTCAAAAAATCCTCTTTGTCCAGCTGGGAGCTATGGGGAGATAGGAGAGTAGAAAATAGTCTACATAGTAGTTGTGATCATGGACAAGGGAGTCAGAATGCCTAGGTCCAAATTCCAGCTCTGCTGCTCACTGTGTGTAACCCTGGGCAAGTTTTACTTCTTTGTTTCTCAGTTTCTTCATCTTGTAAAATGGAAAGAAGGGAGAACCTACTTATGGGGTTATTATGAAAACTGAGTGAATTTACACAAAGTATGTGGGATTGTGCATGGCTTAGGGTAAATGCTAATAAAAATGTGATACTACTATGGCATGGTCTGTGATGTGCTTAAAATCTAGTGGCCCCCTCAGGACAAACATATAGAAAAACTAATAAAAAATAGAAGACCGTATAGTACAAGCAATGCCCAAAGTCTTTATTTTTCTGTGTTGTGTGCTTCAGCACTGTTTATTCTACCTCTAAAAGTCGAAGATAATGAAAGCATTCTGAGTCACCATTTTCTGCATTTATGCATGATAGTGTTCCATCCCAGTGAATTTTATCCTGTCATCTCGTGGATTTTTCAATAACCCCCCAAGACAGTGCAGTCTCGTGGGAAATCTTGCTGACCCGTCACTTGTCCTGTTTTTCTGCAGCTATAGCCAAATGCATATTCTTGCCACCGTGGTAATTTGAAAAATAACTCATGTCACCCCAGTGCTTTCAATAATGTTGATTTACCAGTGCATTTAATCAGGTAGAGTTAAGATCTCATTATGCCGTAAAGCATCTGTGGTAAGGAGTTACCTTTAAATATTCAAAATAATTCATTTCAAATTATGGGAACCATTTGTGTTATAATACTCAGCTATAATACCCCAGGGATATCTGGGCAGTCACTAATGAGCTACCTTTTAACAATTTGCTGGAGAAAAAACTTTGTGATATATAACTTTAAATATTTCTTGCATGTGACCTTATGATCTATGGCTTTATATACTAAATTTTTAGAGATGGTATTTTTTTAAGTAAGTTCACAGGGAAAAATCAAATTTTAGTGCTGCCCCTCACAGAGCAAAGAATCAAAGATGAAAAGACATAATTTTTCCTGCTGAAATTTGAGAATTCTCTCTCACCTTCTGTTTCTTTTTTAAAAAATCAGTTATTTTAAGTTGGCAGGTAGTGAGTTGGCTTAAGGGTCACTAGAGTTGTGCTGTTTCTGTGTGAGGAGATGCATGCTCTATGTAGTCACTACATCAACCCTCCCAGCCTTAGTCCTAGAAAATGACTAAATTTTATATCTACTAAATATAACCTCCTAAAGATATAAGTTGGAGAATATGGAATCCAGCAGTTTATTCTTTGTGAAATCTCCAGGTCAGGCTACCTGTCCTACTGTTTTTGCAAGTCAAGACCTCTAATTCAAAAGGCTTCACCTCATATGGAACATAAAATCTAGATAGGCTATCATCAGATGACACAGGGGGATAACAGTCCTCAAATAACTCCCAACAAAAGTTCTACAACAATGGAATATCTATTGTTTGAAATGTCAAGAGAAGAACTAAGTGGTGATGATCATAAAGGAGTTTTTGATTGGGTTACGATTGCAAGTGAGCCATTTTTCCTATTAGACCAACTCTTTTTCCTTAAGTTACTGGTAGATATAGGGAATTATATAATTTTTGCTGTTGAAACATGGCTGAAGGGCAATACTGGTTTTGGAGTGTGTCAAATTAAATTATTACCAGCAAGTGTTTTCTTCCTTCACCCGGGCTCTTTAGGAGGTGTATACTCATCCTATTGATGTAGGGTTTGGCCATGTGACTTGCTTTGGCCAGTGGAATATAGACAAAAGTGACAGTCTGGTTTGAGACAAAGAATTAAAGAGACTTCCCATCTTTCTGCTGAACCCTCTGGGGGCTTCTGACCTCAACCAGAAGAAGAACATTCCTCAGGTAGTTTCGCCAGGCTGCTGTTTTTATAGCCTGGGCTTAAGTATGAGACATACACACCAAACCTAAACTAAAAACAAGCTACCATGACTAATCTGCAGACCCATGTGTGTAAAAAATGAAAGTTTGTTTTAAGACACTGAGTTTTGGGGTTGTCGTTTAGGCAGCATTATTGTGGCAATAGCTGACTAATATAGACCCTAGCCTTAAAGTTTCCTGGTTAGAGGAGATTTCCTTGAAAGGATTAGTTATCTGATCTTCATATCTTGCTAGGAGTCTGGGCTACATAAGGCTTGGGAGGAGATTGGGTAAGGTGTATCTTACCTGAGAGCCTACTTTTGGTCAAATCTCCCGATACCCAATTTATTCTCAAATCAAACATTGATTTAATTGTGACTGAGTGATGCTATTATATTAGAATTTTTGACACCAAAAAATTGTTGGCCCATATTTCTAATCTTGCTGTGCCTTTTGGATACTTTTCTTAGATGGTCTACCTGGCCTAGTTTATCCCTAGTTGGCTCACTCATTGATGAGAAGACAGGGTGATGTGGTAAAAAGTAAGTAAGAAAAACCTAGGTTAAATTCCCCAGGTCACCTGCTACCTGTGCATTTCTAGAAAAATACTTATCTCACTGAGATTCTGTTTCTTCTTCAGTCAATAAACTGGCAATACTTCTCTGCAATTTTTTTGTGAGTTTTAAGCACATGCAAATTAGGTAAAATGTCCAGTGTAATGCCTGATATAATTTTTAATGATTGAGTGCTTCTCCAGTATTTCTTTGTTGATTTTCTGCTTTGATGATCTGTCCAGTTTTATCAGTGGGATGTTGAAATCCCCAGTGATTATGATGCTACTGTTTATTTCTTTGCTTAGATGTGGGAGAATTTGCTTTATAAATATGGGAGCTCCTGTGTTAGGTGCATATATATTTAGGATTGTTGTGTCATCTTGTTGGATTGCCCCCTTTATCATTGTATAATGACCATCTATGTCTTTTTTTAATCACTGTTGATAGAAAGTCAATTTTATGTGATATAAGAATGGGTATCCCAGGTCCCTTTTGGTTTCCATTTGCATGGAATATTTTTTTCCATCCCCTTCCCTTGAGTCTGTGCAAGGCCATGTGCGTTAGATGTGTTTCTTGGCAGCAGCATATACTTGTGCAATGATTTTTCATCCATTCAAGTGGTCTATGTCTTTTAAATGGAGCATTAAGACCGTTCATATTCAGGGTTAGTATTGATGTGTGGGATACTGTTCTGTTCATTGTGTTGAATGAAAGCTTGTTGTTTTGTTTTCCCTCTTGTGCTATTGTTTTATAAGAGCTGTGAGTTTTAGCTTTCAGGTGTTTTTATAATGGTTGGTATCTATTGTGCTGTTCCATGTAGAGTGCACTTTTGAGCATTTCCTGTAGGGCAGGTCGAGTAGTGACAAATTTCCTCAGTGTTTACTTGTCAGGAAAAGTCTTTATTTCTCCATCATTTATGAAACTTAGTTTTGCAGGATATAAAATTCTTGGCTGGCAGTTGATCTGTTTAAGAAGATGAAAAATAGGGCCCCAATCCCTTCTGGCTTGAAAGATCTCCACTGAGAAGTCTGCTGTTAGCTTGATGGGTTTTCTTTTGTAGGTTTGTTGTTGCTTTCATCTTGCAGCTTGTAAAATTTTCTCCTTCATTTTGATTTTGACAAAGTTGATGACTATGTGTCTTGGAGTTGTCCTATTTGCTATGAATCTTCCTTGTGTTTGATGACCATCTTGTATCCAGATATCTGAATCTCTGGCAATACCAGGGACACTTTCTTCAATAATTCCTTAAAATAGGCTTCCCATGCTTTTTGCTTTTTCTTCCTCAGAAATACCTATAATTCATATATTGGCTCACCTTACATAGTCCAGTATTTCTCTGAGTGATTTTTCATTCTTCTTTATTCTTTTTTCTGCATCTTTGACTGACTGGATTAGTTCAAAAGCCTTGTCTTCAAGCTCTGAGATTCTTCCTTCTGCTTGGTCTAGTCTGTTGCTCAAACTTTCTGCTGTGTTTTGAAGTTCCCTGAAAGACTCTTTCATTTCTTTAAGTTCTGTTATATCCTTTCCTATGTTGTCTATCTCTTTAGCTACTTTTTCATTTTTTTCATTTATGTCCCAAAATATTTTTTCAGTTTCTTTGTGTTGGCTTTCAATCTTCTCTTCAGTCCTATTCATCTTATTTGCCATCCATGTTCTGAATTCCATTTCTGATATTTTGACAATTTCCTTTTGGTTGGGGTCCATTGCTGTAGGCCTATAGTGATCCTTCAGGAGTGTCGAACTAGCTTGTTTTTTATGTTGCCAGAGTTCTTTTGGTGGTTTCTTCTCATCTGAAACCTCTTCTCTCAGTTCAGGGCAGATAGGTTTGTGATACACCTGTTCTTCTTTGCTGGAAACTCTCCTATTTAGTGAGAAGAAGGAGAGGTCCCCAGATGGTGGGTTGTGTCCTAGTCCAGAAGGCTGCTTTGGCAGGATAGGGGCAGATGAACTGAATTCTTGTAATATAGCTGTTCCTTGTTGCCCCATTCTCCTGTACTTGTCACAGTCTAAGCCAGTGCTGGGGGATCTTCATATGGAGTGGTGAGTTGGAACCCAGGCTGCTGTTGGAAGCTCAGGTGGGGAACTGGGTGAGTCCCTCTCCACAGAGGTGGGTATTGCAGGAGATTGCTCTGCCCAGGTCTCCCTGCAGTGGTGGCAGTGGCTGCTGGGAGAGAGCCTCTAGGCAGTGGCCATGGGTGTCAGGGCTGTGGGCATTCACTCCACACAGGTCTGTGTGTAATGGCAGTATGTGGTGGGGGACAGCTTGTGGCTACTGGATCTGTGGTGGAGTGCTGGACTATAGGCCTGGCATTGTAAGGGGCCACAGGGGCGTTGGCCTCTATGTGCCATGCAGGTGCATAGGAGTGTGGTCCACTGCTTGGCATGCTAGCCTAGGGCCAGGCACATGACTCCACAGGGGTGTGGCCTGTCAGTTGATGCACGGGTACGGGGAGCTTATTCCGCCTGTCAGTGTATGGGGCCATGAAGTCTGGGCTGTCAGATGGCTGGGGCTCTCTCCTCATGCAGTTCCCACTGAGCCTGCTACTATGGGATCTCTTGAGTGGCATCAGCACCCACTCCATTCGAATTCCCCAGCAGGGGGTACTTGGCCCCAGTCGCAGGGCATGAGAGAGTATTTGCTCTCCTTGCTTCCTCCCTGGTCTGGCAGGGGTGATGTGAGGGCAGTGCAGAGACTCCAATCCCTGTATAGACTGAGTGCTCCAGACCCGAGAGCTCAGAATGGAGTTTGCTGCCTAACCCAGAACAGAGGCCAGCAGGTCCCTGCTGAGTCTACTTTCTGATGCAATGTTACTATAGAGTCTCCAAACAGTTCCCTGATCAGTACAGAAGCTAGTGGTGGTGGTGGTGGTGGTGGTGGTGGGGCCCTCACAGCTCAAGTTGCTGTGTCTGTGTGGGAAGAGTGGGACCCCAGGGCTCTCTCCTTTGTCCCTTCCCCATGTGTAGGAGTCTCCTACAGGTACCTTCTGATCTTGGCGAGTGGAACTCCCCATCCCCATCTCCTTCACTCCGAGTGTCACCCGTCAGTTCTCTGGTAATCTACGATGCTCTCTCCAAGACGGTCTGTCTGTAGGTGGGCATCTACTGGCAACTTTTAATCCTCTCCTTGGCTTCTCCTAGTCCACCACCTGGGTGAAGCTTTGCTGAGTGTTTTTCATCTACTAGCCACCTAATGCTTTTACATATATTTGCTCTTGTCATCCTCATTAAAAAATGAGATTGATATGGTTATCATCCCCATTTTATGGATGAGGAAACTGAACTGAAGTAATAGAGTCTAAACAACTTGCTTAAAATTATATAGTTAAGGAATGGTTGAACAGAATTTCAATCCAGGTTAGAATGTAGAAAGTTTACGAGAGTGAGAGACCGTCACTTGTATAACTCTCAACCCAGCTCTGAAATTTTAATTCTGCATTGGCATCCATTGCCATTTATCAAATTTGATGTTGTAGAGTGCATAGAAGCCAACCCCATAGATCTTGGTATTCACATCTAGGAATATGAAGTTAAACAGTGCCAAACACAGGACTCACAGTTGAATTAAAACAATAACAAGAACAACAAAAATTGCCCACAAAGAAGTTAGGGGGAAGACATTCTCCACAATAACATGTGTGAAAAAGAAGCAGGGATTTGTAGGTCAGGACACTCAATTTTGGCTCTAAGTGTTGGCTTAGCTATTGCCAGCAGTTTTATATGGTGAATACAACACTAGATTGAAGTCAGCAGATAGATACAGAATCAAGTCATACTTCTACCTCTTCAGTGTTTTTATGACAACTTCTGCCAGCTGTGATTTCCTTCTCTGTAAAAAAGAGTTAACAACTGTTCCGCCTACCTTACATAGTTGACTTGCAAATCAAGAAAATGAGAATGAATGTCATGGGCAATTCAAATGCTCTTTGAATACTCCCAAAGTGTATGTTGAAAGATTACTGGAAAAATAACAGAACAATCCAAACTCCTACCATCAATAAAAATAAATAAGTGTGTTCTTATGCACCATGGATGTCATTATAGTAAAGAGATTATGATTTTGTTCTACTCTGTCCTGGTAGAACCTCCAGACTACTCCAGAAATGTTGAGTTTTTGAACATCACACATGAAGAGAGAAATAGACGTACAGCGACATATTCAGAGGAGATTGTTGAGTAGAATTCCAACATTCTTAGGTGAAGAACATTTGAAAGAATGGGAGATTATTCCTGAATGAGTAGTAGCATTAAAGAAGAGAGATGAGAGAGTCAGGGGTCCCAAGAAATAAAATGGAAAAGCATGGACTTTTGTGCAAACCCTCATGTTTGGAATCTTGGCTCAGCCACTCCTTGCAGTGCAGCTCTGGGAAAACTTGCTAAGATGTTTGAATCTCAGTTTCAGTATTTTTTAAAAGGAGATAATATTATCTAATTCATGATGCTGTTGTGAGGATTCAGTGAGATGATACTATGTAAGATAATACAACATATAGACTGCTTTTATATAGAACTCTAAGACAATGGGCCTAGAATAATTTTAATTACTTATAAAGCACTTTAAATCAGCAAGAGTTATGTTAAAATGGAATTGGCTGCTTCTATTTGGTTGAGGAATTCGACTACAAGCTTGGTGGAGGGCATTCAAATGTCATTGGGTATGGTTGTACTATATGATGTTTAAGCATCTTTCCAACCTTCAGGTCGTATTTGGACAGTATCAATAAATAACACTATGCATCAGTTTGCCAACTTTATTCTCATTATCATGAAGAGTTTGCATGTCTCTATAAATAAGATGGAGTAGGAGTCAAGAATAGAAGGGGTCAGGACAGATTTATGCACAAGCTTAAACCAGAAGACTAGAGCAGCCTGAGAAGATGAGAAACTCAAACAGGTTCTTTTACTGGATGTCAATCAAAATTATTGTCCTTTGTCTCTAAGTTTCATAGGTTTTCATAATAAGAACGTGAGGTTCTTATAAGAACAGGACAGTTCCATAGATGTGTGGAAAGTTATTAAGATTTTAGTAAATATCCAATGAGCTTTTGGAGCTGTCTAATAAAATCTACAAGTTTTCTATTCTTCAAACTAAGAGACAGGAAACATTATGCTTTGTGGTAATTCTGTAGACATTTTGTTTATAAAAGAAAGAAATCTAACAATGGAAGAAATGTCTACAAAAATGACTAGAAATTGTCAGACTTGTGGACAGGTTTTTGGTCTCATGCCTTAATAATACACAGAAGTCTGGCTTAAAAATTCTCTATTTAAGAGCATTGTACCAGCAACAGTGACTGAACTACAAAGGAATACACAAAGAGAAACACACTTAATGGAACACTTGAGGGCTATTTGATAGACCTACCTGGAGAAGGAAAATGCATTCTGGCAAAAGAGATGTTGTGATTACCATGACCTGCCAGGAGACTTTTTTCCCCTGAAAAGTTAATGTTTTTCTTTGACTGAGAGGTCCCAATTTTGCATGTAGATTAAATTACAATGTATACAAAAAGAAGTTGTTGTCATGATTTATTTTTACCTGTCCTGATTTATTCATATTTTCTTCCCCCATTTATAGTTGCATATATGCAGGAAAAATGAGCCCTAAAACTTTGGGAGTAATCGGAGCCTCACTCCTAGAGTCAAAGTTAATTTGGGGCCCTCTGTAGTCAAAACAGTTAAATTAGAATACATCGAGTTTTTTTAATTGATTTTACTACTTTCTCTTGCTTCCCCCTTCCCTCTTCAGTCATCACACTTTTATTTTTTATAGCTTAATTGAGATATAATTGACAAACCACACAATTCATCCATTTAAAGTGGCTTTCAGTATATTCACAGAGTTGTGCATCCATCACCATAATCAATTTTAGAAGATTTTCATTACTCCATAAAGAAACCCATACCCCTTAGCTATTATCTCCCAAACTTCTGGCCTCCCAGCCCTGGGCAACCACTACTCTATTTTCTGTCTCTATATTTATTCCTATTCTGGATACTTCATATAAATGGAATCATACAATAGGTGGTCTTTTGTGATTGGCTTCTTTCAGTTAGGATAATGTTTTCAAGTTTCATGTCATAGCATGTATCAGTACTTCATTTTTCAAGTTGCCAAAAAATATTCCATTATATGGATATACCACCTTTTATTTATCCATTCATCAGTTGCTAAACATTTGGGAATTTTCCACTTGGCTATTATGAATAATCCTGCTGCTATGAACATTTCTGTACAAGTTATTGTGAGGAGATATGTTTTTATTTCTTTTGGGTATATATCTAGGGGTGGAATTACTGGGCCATATGATAAGACTCTTTAACTTTTCGATGACCTGTGAGCTTATTTTCCAAGGTGGCTACACCATTTTATATCACCCCAACAATGTATGGGGGTTTTAATTTCTCTTCATCCTCATTAATACTTGTTATTATCTGTCTCCCAGAAGACTTAGTAAGGCTATAGACTTCCTAGTGGGTATGAAGTAGTATCTCATTGTGGTTTTGATTTGCATTTCTCTGATGGTTAATGATGTTGAGTCTTTTTTCATATTTTTTTTAGCCATTTATATATCTTCTTTGGAGAAATGTCTATTAAAATATGTTTACCATTTTAAAATTTGGATTATTTGTCTTTTTATTATTGAGTTGTAATCATTCTTTGTATTTTGTAGATACAAGTCAGATACACGATTTGCAAAATTTTCTTCCATTCTGTGGGTTGTCTTAAATCATAACACTTTAATGGGCTATTTTTGTCTCTATTTACTAATATTTGCCCACAGGAATGGCCTAGTAAGGTTTTGTCATGGTAGCTTTTAACCATATAAAATTATAAACTTGGTCATTTACATTTGCATTCAATTAAGTTGTTTCCTAGAGCAGAGCAAGTACCTTTTGCTGTTTATGGCTTTGATTTAACAAATTTGATATTGTTTCAAAGGACTTGAGTTTCGGTGTGCAGAATAAATTCTTTTAAGAACATTTACATGGATTAGAAAACGTTTGAAAGTAAGGGTGGGTAAACTCTGCACAAAGAATAAGAAGTCTTGTCAAGATTGTTGTGAAAACCAGAAGCTACCCAAATAACTTCTATGTGATACACCAAAGGGAATGAGTGCAGAAAATATGGAGACAAAATACTCTCAAACACAAGTGACAATGATAATGGGCCACATGTGCAGCACTCCACCTGCAGAGTAAGGAAAGACTATATTTCTTATCCAGTGAAATTTTATCTAACGAGGAAACTTGTTTTTGGCAATTCTGATAGTCATGTTTTATATTGGCTTTAGGTTACCCTGTGGTTCCATAAAATATCACAGTTAAAAGAGAAAATCCAGGAGTCGGAGTACAGAGAAAGTTCACATCAAATTCAGATTTCTCATTTCTTGTAAGATAAATTTAGAGAGGCTAGAATCTGTCCTAATTTGGAGAAGTAGCAACTACCTGGGGTAATACTGCATATGAACAACTGTATGTAAAGTCGATGGCAGTGCTGATGATAGTGATGATAACAGTGATGATGATGGTAACATTAACTCATTGCATCCCTATAGCATTTGGAGTTTTCAAAGCATTTTCACATACATCACCACCAGAGTCTAATACGAGCCCAGAAAGATTGCTAAAGAAAACTTTATTGTCCGTGTGTTTCTTTAAACTTTTTAGTGAAGTGTAATATGCATACAGGCGATTCACATCATAAGTGTATAGTTCAATGGATTTTCATATATTGAACATTCTATATAAACAACTCAAGGAACAAATCATTAATAGCATCTGTGTGTCCTTCTTTACGCCCATTTAATCACCACAACCCTCAACAGGTAACTATATTCCTGACTTCTAATACCAAAGCTTAGTTTTGCCCGTTCTTAAACTACAAATAAATGAATCATACAGTATGTACTTTTTGTTTGACTTTTTTCATTCAATATTATGTTCATGAGATTAACCCTTAATCTAATTGCTGTATTCCATTGTGTGAATATGCTACAATATATTTATCCATTCTAGTGACATTTGGGTTGTTTCTAGTTTGTGGTTATTATAAATAGTGTTACTTGGAACATTTACATTTTTTCTTGGCTGAGTATATACCTAGGAGTAAAATCACTGTGTCATGATAGAGTATGTGCATGTGTTTTCATTTAAAATAAGCTGCCCCAAACAGTTATCAAAAGTGGCAGATCTAACCTCTCACTAGCAGTATGTGAAACTTTTGACTTCCTCAAATCCTCATCAAACACTTGGTATTTTCTGTATTGTTAATCCATTTTGGTGGGTGATTTTTCACATTTTGAAAGTGAACACTGAGAAGCACTATCATTGGAAAAACCTAGAGTACCAGTCGACTTACAGTGTTAATACAGTGTTCTTTTCACTAAGCCAAATATGACATTGCTTCAGTTGGCAAAGAGGGCTAAGGTATCAGCAGCACAGAACATGACAAAAAATACCAAAATGCATATTGAGATTTACGGTTTTAGTTGTGACATGTAAAGAGCTTGGAAGTTGTCATTCCCATTCTTACAGCAAGAAAAAACTGCAGAAACTGAAAAATCAATGACTTTTTTTAGACCCATTGGAAAACTGAGATCTCAGAGAAAATTGTTACCTTGAAATCTAGAGAGACAAGTGAATCCCAGACAGTTACAGCTGAGGTCTTTAGCTGGAGCCAAAGCCACTGGAGCTATAACCTAGCAGGAATACTTAAATGGTAATTTTGATAAATAGCTAGAGGCTGAGTGTGGAGTACCAGAGAGTAAAAAACTACTGTGGCCTCCCTCCCACTGTCCTGGGAGCTTTTCATGCTGAGGAGTTGAGAAGGATCCCCTCAGGCCTCTGGCTAGTGCAGGGGAGGAGTAGCCATTGTGAAAAATGCCCAGAACCTTCTCCATAACCAAGGCTGCTCTCCAAGAGAAAGGACTCTGCCTGAGTGTAATTCTAAAATGTTACTCCAGCTGCAGAAAAGGGGTTCATCTTAACTCCTGAAGCCCCCTCCAGCCTTTCTGTCTCACCCAAGGGGGACTAGGCTTTAAGGAAATAGATTACCACTAAAGGAGGAACAGAAACACGTCTGAAGGCTGCAGCCCTGAGACTAGGCACACTAAGAGATCAAGACTTAATCAAAAGACTCTCCCCAACGTCCACCCTTAACCACCACACTAATAAGCCTCCAATATAATAATAATGCAGTATAGCTGAAAGAGCTCTGAGACATAGACTCTCTCTGAGGAGAAGGACATAGGAAAGCCCCAAAGTCAAGACGAAAGACAAAAGCAAGCACACTAGAAAAATTTGAAAGTCCAGTAAGTGTAACTACAACAAACATTAAACTCAGACCAATTTCTACTTAGATTAAGATAAATCTTCACACTAAAGTCCTAATTACTAAATTCCTATTACTTGATTAAACATGTCCAGCTTTCAGCAAAAAATTGCAATCTATTTCAAGAGGCAAAAACAACAACAACAACAAAACACCATAGTCTAGAAGAGACTTAGCAAGTATCAGACCCAGATTCAGGTATACCACAGACGTTGGAATGATAATACAGGGAATTTAAAATAACTATTAATATGTTAGGGGCTATAATGGAAAAAGCAGGCAACGTGCAGGAACAGATGGGTAATATAAACAGAGAAATAAGAATTTCCAATATAAGTAGAAATTCTAAGAGTCAAAGGAAATGCTACAGATAAAAAAAAACAGAAAGGAAGAATGTCTGATGGATTCATTAGTACACTAGACATAGCTGAGGAAAGAATCATTGGGCCTGAGGATAGGTCAATTGGAATTTGAAATAAATTATAATAGTATCATATAATTATTCATAATTACCAAAAACTAGAAGCAACTAAGATGTCCTTCAATAGATGAATAAACTGTGTTGCATACCTTCAGTAAAATACTATAATGAGTGAATCTTAAATGCATATTCAGTAAAAGAAACCAATCTGGAAAGATTGCTTGCTATATGGCTCTAATTATATGAAATTCTATAAAAGGCAAAATGGTGGAGATGGTAAACAGATCAGTGGTTGTTAGGAGTATGGGCAGGGAGGAAGATTGAACAGACAAACCACAAGGGATTTTTTTTAGGGTGGTGAAGCTATTCTTCATGACATTGCAATGGTGGATGAATAAAATTATGGATTTGACAAAACCCATACAACTTTACAGAACAAAGTGCAAATTTAAAAAAACATTTAGGAGGTTTGGGGATTCCAGGATGGAATTCAGACTTTGACAAAATAATCTATAGTGCAAATATATGAAATATTTTAAGGGGGTTGAGGAAAAAGTACTGATCTAAGTTAATTTTGAAATGAGTGGAGACTGTAAGACTTAAAGCAAAAAGAACTGTACTTAAACACAGTTCTCTCATTGATAGAATTGTTTCCCATGGGTACATGGGTTAGCAATTTTGAAATCACTATCCTTGTGTATTGGAATTGGATAATTAAATAGATGCAAGAACATGGGAGACAAATTTCTCACTGTTGAAGTAGAAAGTTATGGATAAGCAACGAGAGCTAGCATAAAACTTGTGGTAATGGATTAGAGACAGAGACACTGGTATCAAGTCAGGTATTGGTTAATATAGATACACATGGTTATATAGATAAATATTTATAGATATGTTTATATACAGGGGTGGTATACACACATATTTCCTTGCTGTCAGTTGAGGGGACCTAGAAGTAATTGCACCCCAGTAGCAAAAAACACAGTGCCCAGATCTTTTTTTGCAGATGATATGATCTTATATATAGAAAACCCTAAAAACTTCCCCCAGAAACTGCTAGTACTAATAAATTCAGTAAAGTTGTAAGATTAAAAAATCAACATATAAAAATCAGTTTCATTTCTATACACTAACAATGAACTATCTGAAAAATAAAATAATCCTGTTCACAATAGCATCAAAAACTATATAAAATACTTAGGAATAAATTGAATCAAGGAGGTAAAAGATCTGTACGTGGAAAATAATAAGAAATTGATGAAAGAAATTGAAGCTACAGATAAATGGAAAGATACCCTATGTTCATATTGGAAGAATTAACATTGTTAAAATGTCCATAATACCGAAAGTGGTCTATAGATTCAATGCAATCCCTATCAAAATTCCAATGTCATTTTTCACAAAAATAGGAGAAGCAATCCTAAAGCTCATATAGAACTACAAAAGACTCAAAACAAAACAAAACAAAACAAAAAAACTACAAATAGCCAGAGTTATCTTGAGAAAAAAGAACAAAGATTAAGGCACCATACTTTCTGATTTCAAACCATATTACAAAGTTTCAGTAATCAAAACAGTATGGTAGTAGCATAAAACAGACACACAGATCAATAGAACAAAATTGAGAGCCCCTAAATAAACCTATAAATATATATATATATATATATATATATATAGAGAGAGAGAGAGAGAGAGAGAGAGAGAGTCAAGTAATATTTGACAAGGGTGCCAAGAATATGCAATGGGACAGGATAGTCTCTTCAATAAATGGTGTTGGGAAAACTGGATATTCACATGCAAAAGAATGAAACTGGACCCTATATTACACTATTTACAAAAATTAACTCAGAATGGGTTAAAGACTTAAATGTAGACCTGAAATGGCAAAACTCCTAGAAGAAAACACAGGGGAAAGCTCCTTGACATTAGTCTTGCAATAATTTTTTTAATATGATACCAAACACAAACAACAAAAGCAAAAATAAGTTGGGCTACATCAAACTAAAAAGTTTCTGCACAGCAAAGGAGCAAAGGAAACCACAAAATGAAAAGGCAACCTATGGAAGAGGAGAAAATATTTGCAAACCATATATATATATGATAAAAGCTTAATATCCAAAATATAGTCAGGCATTGCTTAATGACAGAAGTACATTCTGAGAAATGCACCATTAGGCTATTTCATCATTATGCAGACGTCATACAGTGCACTTGCACAAACCTAGACAGCCCCCTACACACCTAGGCTATATGGTAGAGCCTAGGCTATATGGTAGGACCTATTGCTCCTAGGCTACAAATTTGTACAGTATGCTACTCTACTGAATACTGCAGGCAATTGTAAAACAATGGTAAATGTGTGTATATGTAAATATATCTAAACATAGAAAAGGCACAGAAAAAATATAGTACACTATTGTATATGTGGTCTGTTGTTGCCTGAAATATCATTATGTGGCATTTAACTCTATATAAGGAACTCATACAACTCAATAGGAAAAAAACTCAAATAACCTGATTTAAAAATGGGCAAAGGGCCTGAATAGATATT
Organism: Daubentonia madagascariensis; assembly: GCA_023783475.1. Lineage (NCBI taxonomy): Eukaryota > Metazoa > Chordata > Mammalia > Primates > Daubentoniidae > Daubentonia > Daubentonia madagascariensis. The sequence continues at coordinate 12,379,326 of JAKFHU010000901.1, forward strand.
TTTCCGAAGAAGACACACAAATGACCAACAGGTCAATGAAAAGGTGCTCACCATCACTAACAACTAGGGAATTGCAAATCAAAACCACCATGAGATACCACTTCACAGCTCTTAGGATGGCTATGATCAAAAAGACGAGAAATAACGTGTTGCACCATTGGTGGGAATGCAAATTAGTACAGCTGTTATGGAAAACAGTATGGAGATTTCTCAAAAAATTAAAAATAGAATGACCATATGATCCAGCAATCCCCCTTCTGAGTAGATGGCTGAAGAGAACAAAATCATTATCTCAGAGAGATATCTGCACTCTCATGTTCATTTGTGTATTAGTCATAACAGCCAAAACATAGAAACAATCTAAGTGTTCATGTGGAAGGATGAATGGATAAAGAAATTGCAGTATATGTACACAAGGGAATATTTTTCAGTCATAAAAATGCAGAAAATCCTGCTATTTGGGACAACATGGATAAATCTTGAAGGCATTGTGCTAAGTGAAATAAGTCAGAGAGAGAAATACTGTATAATCTCACTTATGTGTGGAATTTTAAAAAGTTGGACTCATAGAAACAAAGAATAGAATGGTGATTGCCAGGGGATAGGGAGGTGGGTAGATGTTGGTCAAAGGGTACTAAGTTTTAGTTAATGCAGGATGAATAAGTTCTGGGTATCTAATGTACAGCATGGTAGCTAGTAAGCAATATTGTATAGTATACTTCAAAATTTGCTAAGAGAGTAGATCATAAATGTTCTCACTACACATTAAAGCAAAGGTAACTGAGTTGACAGATGTTGTTGACTAACTTGATTGTGGTGGTAATTTCATAACATATATCAAATTATAACATTTTATACCTTAAATTCATACAATTTTATTTGTCAATTGTACCTCAATAAAGCTGGGAGAAAAAACATACTGTCTCACACACACACAAGAAAAGCCTGTAGCATCTTGTGGAGCTAGAAGGTAAGTGCTCAAAAACCTTCTGACTACTAGACTTATAAGGGCAGATGACAGTAACTTGTAACTTCAGGGTAAAGTCTGAGACAGTCTTCTGAAAACAAGCACAGAGTTTCTCTGAAGGCTTATATTTTGTTTTGAAAGTATAAGAGAATTTTACTTTCCATTCAGTAATGCATGTAAATTTATACACTGCCACCTAAAATCTTTGTATAAAGTGGATACTACAAGAAGATATTCCTTGGCACTTCAGACACCCTTGGCACATCACTGTCCCCTTGAGAGGATTCTCCCTCCCATTTCTAGTTCAAAAAACAAAGATGCATGTGACATAGAAACTGGAGTTAGGCATTTGTGCCACCAGAACTCTATGAGGGTACAATTTTCTCCTGCCCATTCACTTATCTCCTCCATACATTAGTTCCACCATGACCTTAATACTTTCTGTTCAGGTTTCCCATAAGCCACAGGTATTTCATTAGCCTGATCTTTATTTCTAGAGCTCATCAAACTTACTTATTTATAAGGTCCTTAAGGGAAAGGCTGTGTCTTGTTCATTATATCCCTTTAACCAAGGATAATCCTTTAAAAATCATAGACAGAAAGAATGTTCCTTTAGTGGCTGTTGAGTGGTTGCATGCATAAGGGCTTCCAGTCTGCAGAACCCAAGTAGAGACCATTGCTTTGTGCTTCAGTTCTCTTCTTAACTCTTTTCTTGCCTCACTGTCTAAAATCCTCCCTGAAAGACCCACTTATATTTGCAGTAACACTTACAATCACTGCTTTCTAAATTATTTCTCCTCGAGATGAGCTAACAGAATTTCAAAATCATAAGTTCAAAAAATAGTGAAAATCATCTTTTAAAAAATGTCTTTGGAACAAGAGAGCAATACAACTTGATCGCTTTGAAAGGGCAATCCAGGAAATTTCTTTATATCCAGAAAAGAAAGAAAATGATGGCTATGCCTGGAACCAATATCACATTGAACAAACAGGGGTGATTGCGCACACTCTGAGAAGACCTGAGCCAGGGCTATGATTCTAGGAGGCAGCAGGCAGAGAGAGAGATGGCACTGTCTAGCATCTTCTCATGCAAACTCCCTTGCCAGTTCTGTTAGGTGAATCGAAGAGTCCTGAACATCAGACAACATCCATTGGGAGAGTGGCCAAGGTTGGGCAGATGAGAACAGCCTGGGTCCTATACTACAGGACTGCAGAAACAGGGGCCAGGGAGGGTGTCAACGACATCCAGTGACTGGGTTATGCTTGATGGTTGGTGAGAGTGACACCTGATGGTCACTAGGGAATGAAAATCAGACTTGTGCACCGGGCCCTTTATTCATCCTGGTGGCTCTGTCTCTCGTGGGAAAGAACCAACCTATCTTAGACAAAAATGTCCTGCATTCCACTTTTAGGTGATAGAATAGAGTACATGATAGTCTTTAGCTGTGTGCTGTGTGAAATGAAACCCAAAGTAAAACCATTTGAGATCACCTGTTTCTTGTTCACCTGATGTTTTTGTAAGATCTACTTGAGTCAGATGTATGCTTCAGTATGAGGCAGGACCAAATCCTCTCTCTAAATTCAACCCCATCTTCTAGGATGGGAAGTTAGAGCATCCAAGTGTAGTCAGCTCCAATCAGTTCCCCACTGCGCTGCACTTACTTGCTCAATACTGAGAAGACCTTTGGTTAGAGATCAGGATCTGTTAACTTTTAAACAGCCATAGGAGAGGCAGCCCAAAGAACATGATTGGACATGTGTCACAACAACTTCTCACTCAGGACACCTTCTGTCTGAAGCAGATTTCTAATAAGCTTAGCCATGGAGAAAGGCAATTACAGACATTGTTCCTACAATTTATAATGCAAATTGGATAGAACACAATAGATTAATTATAGAACATGGTTTGAATTTGCATTATTCAAACAGCAATTGGTTATAATGTGATTGAGTTCAGGAACTAGCGCCTTGGGAGCAGGAAAAAAGCGTCGTTGGCAAGATGCATAAATATATGCCTTGCCACTGTCTGTGGGACTGGCTGCTCAGTTGGTCTCCGGTTCATTTTTTCCCTGGGGAGCTGGAGGCGTGTTGAGGTTGTGAAGAACAGAGTTGGTGGGAAGGGCTCTATATTTATAGGTCATTGAAGAGAACTAAACTGTGGGCTTGATTATGTTCTCCTAGTCACCTGTAATTCTTTCAGGTGTTCAGAATCCTGGACTTAAGTTCTATTATGTTGCATATAATTTACAGGAGTTTCAGGATCCCAGCATCCAGGGGCCTTACAAATTGATCAAGAACCAAGACCTACACCTGACCAGTGACTCAGGGAGACAGCAGGGGTTAAGGGAAGTAGGTGGTGCCAACAGGTACAGCAGCAAAAATTTCAACATACATTCTTCCCCTCCTCCAGATTCCAAACTTCCTTCATCAACGAAGTACAAGTACCATTGCCACTAAAAATGATTGTTGAAAGTCTTTGCCCTTTTACAATTCCTAGAGGGCAGTATAAAAATTAATTCTCAACTTTCTAAAAATAAAATGATATTTGTAGAGGAGAAGGGAGTGGACTCCCACATCTCTTCAGAAATGTGCACACAACTGTGCAGTATAAGGTCCCCTTAAGGTACTGGAGTCAGGGAAACAAGATGAAGGAGGTGCATTCATCTAACTGGCCAGAATGTCTGTGTTACTAGTTCAATGCTAGGCACCAAATTAGTACAAAGCAAAGCAAAATATAAACAGGGAATAGTCTTTTCTATTCTTTCCTCTGAGGGTTAGGAGACACATTTGCTCACTTATTCATAGGCTTCTGGTTTCAGGGTGGAGATTTAGGAATGATCATGAGTGGCTGGTAAAGATACTGGTGTGGATGAGCTCTTTAGAGTACATATGATTGAGCACCAAGTCCCAGGAAACACAGTGTTTAAGAGGCAAATGGAGAAGAGAAGCTCATGAATGAGAAACTAAAGGAAAGGCAAGAAAGGTATAAGCAAAACCAGAAAAAAATCCCAGAACTAAAGAAAGGAGGGAGTCCCAAGAAGGGGATGATGGGACTTATTCAGTACTAAGAGGTTGTATAGTCTGGGCTCCTCTAAGAAAGAAGATCCTGAAACACAACTTGTACCAAGGTAGTTTACTTTGGGAAGTAATGCTGAGGATGTAGCGGAGCCAATACCAGGTACACTATCTAGCTGACCTTCACTGGGCAGCTGGAGCTGGACCTATCTGGGTCTTCTGAGGAATTTTGAAGAATATGGCTTTGAATTGACTGCCTGAGGGATGGAAAAGGAAAGAATTTATCCACTAGTTCCAGTCTTCCATTGCTCAAGGATTGCCTGATGGGATGGGAACTCCTTGTATTTCTAGATTTGTCCATAGTGGCTCCCAAAAGCTTTCTTTCAGAGAGTTAGAGAAACCCAGGACATAAAGTAAGAGATCCATGGTGTAGATGCATTGAGTTTTTAAACTTCTCTCCAGATGCTTTGAGTTTTTACTTACATGGAACTAATGGGCACAGCAACAGTAAAGGCTTGGCACAGAGGATATGAAGCAGAGCACAAGAGGTATTCAGTGCAGAGGTGAAATAAAAAATTGGAACAATCTGTTATAAATTGGAAAATTAGCTTGAGCAACATAGGAATATTTTTAGCTCCAATAACCCGACAGTTTAGGGCTTTACCAGCTTCAGGTATAGTTGGATCCAGAGGCTCAATTGATATATTCAGCTTCCTTAAATCTTCTTCCAGTTTTTCTTTCCTTTGTATTGTCTTCATCCCCCAGCAAGATCTCTCCTGAGTAGAAAAATGGTGCCTAGGAGTTCCAGGTTATATGGTATTCATAGGTCACAATTTCAGAAGGTAATTATCTTAGTCCATTTTGTGCTTCTGTAACAGAATACCTGAGACTAGGTAATTTATAATGAACAGACATTTATTAGCTCACAGTTTTGGAGGCTGTTACATCCAATACCAAGTTTCCAGGATCTGGTGAGGGCCTTCTTGCTGCATCATCACATGGTGGAAGGCCAGAGGGCAAGAGGGGAGCCCAACTCACCCTTTTGTAATAGTAACAATCCCACCTTCATGGCCCAATCACTCCTTGAAGGTCTCACTTCCAATACTGGTACAATGGCAATTAAATTTCAATGTGATTTTTGGAGGGGACAAACATTCAAACCATAGCAATAAGGTATTCTCTTTCTTCTACCATTAATGCCAGTCCCTTCAAAATAACTGATTGGTCTCATTGGGCTATATGCCCGTTCAAGGTCTAATTGCTGTGCTCAGGGTGGTGGGGTATTCTGATTAGCCAGCCTAGGCCATGTGCCTTTGTTGTGGCTTTTTAAGCAAGACTCCTTAATTGATACACCCAACAGAAGCACATGGAGCCATGAGGGAATAGCTTCAAAATGGAAAAGTTGAGGAGACCACAGATGAAGCAGAGAAGAAAACCCAGATACCTTGCATATATGGTGTAGGAGGGACAGTGTTCAGAGGATTGTTAATTTAGAGTCACTTAGTGGCTTGAGTCATTGTCCTATCTCTGTTACTTACCAGGTTAGTGACATTGGACAAGTTTCCTAACCTTTCTGAATCTTAGCTTCTAGTCTTAAGTAAAAGTGAGACAAATTGAATTCTTTCTTAAAAAAAAAAAGTTTTGTTGAGGAATTTTCAATATTAGCAACTGCCTAAAAAGCATCAAAGTCCAAAACTCAGACCTGCCACAAACAGCATTCTTGTGGAGAACTTCCTCCCTTCTGTGAGGCACATGATGTACTTGCTGGTGAACTCTGCTTCAAAATTGCCAGAAATTCAGTCACTATTCTCAGTTATAACCCTCTATCAGCACCAGTTCATGTTATCCCATTTATGTATCAAAAACAAGACATTACTATACCGCATTCACAGCACTGACAAGGCATACTATTAGCATCATTTCATGTAACGCATTTAACCAATTTGAGTAACCCAGAAATCAAACTCACATAAAGTCCTTCAACATACGTGGATATCCCTTGAATGCAAAAAACATCCATACATTATTTGCTATCATTGCTCTTTATGAACTCTCACCAAAGCTGTGGGTTTGAGAGATACATATGAACAAGTGACAAAAAATTGTCTTTTGTACCAAGTCTCTGCATGTGCTTTATGCTTTTTCTCACTCATACAGCCTTCGTGCCGGCACTGCTGTCAATCGCACCAAAGGTTTCACGAGTTGAAACACCTTCAGTTTCCATATCACAGCCTTGCATTTAGTGTCGATATGACTCCATGGAATAAAGAATGGTAGATAACAATGGAACAGCTACTGTCAAAGATGCAGCAAGTACAGTTTGATAACATATTCTTAAATGAGAAAGTATGTAGACAGAAGGAATTCTATGGCATAATATTTATAACACCATAAAGTGCTTCTTCTATAGAATTTGAAGTAAGATGAACTACAGAGATTAAATGGACACTTTATATTATACCTTGTGACATGAAGAGAGAGAATGTTAAAAACAAGCAAAAATAAAATATTGCTTACCATGACTTCCAAAAAAGAGAATTTTCTAAGGAAAAATCAGAGTTTAAGTTAAAACAAGGAGGAAAGAATGTGATTCTAATAGATTCTATTTTGAACATGAAAATAAATTACTTGAATGTCCACAGATAAACTGTGCCAGCAGGAACCTTTTAATATCAATTGCACTGTATTGGTTTGCCTATCTGCAAACAGTACTTCACTTATAACCACTTACTATTTTAATGTTTTTTGAAATATAGCATCATTATTTCTTTACCTCTCTTTATCTAAAAATCATGTCCAAAATCCTAACAAATATACTTCACATTGGACACACTAAATTTGAAAATGTTAGTGCAAAAATATTCTTCTGCTATACTTACTATTAATTTAGAAAACTTTAAGTTTTCACAAGTCTATTCCAGCAAAAATCCTGGTCTGCATTCCTGGGCTAGAAGCATTGGAACCAGTGTTCTGGCTGATGTCTGCTCAAACTATTGCCTAATCTTGTTATGATGCCAGAAACAGGTAGTAGCCAAGGGAGGGGCACTCAGAGAGATAAGGATAGAAATGTAACAGCCAGCAGAGCAGAGAGTGGAGCGCTAGCTATGTGGTTCCCTCTTGTCATATAGTAACCCCACTGGGCTAGTTTTCCTTAATAAAAGAAAAGCACCTTCTGCTCTGGTAATGGATGCAATTACATCAAGACAGGCAACTTGTGTTCATTTTTCCTGTAGGCACATCATAGCTTAAGTCATTAACATTTCAAAGTTTCTCATTTTGGGCAGAGCAGCGTTGAGTTATTTTCAATCCATAAGTAGCCCAGGGCAATTCTTGGTTCGTCAGAATTCATTCATTCAACTTTTACTGAGTGCTGATTTTGTGCAAGACACAAGCAAGGATCCTTCAGGAATACAAAGATGACTTCTTTGGGGAATAACATGATTCCTACCCTCAAGTTTAGTATCTAGCTTGGGAGAGAAAATATGTAAAAAATATACAAGTGTTGAATAAATGTTGAAAAACACAGAGCTATCAAAAAGGGTGGAAAAAATTCCATAAAAGAAATGCTTTTTAAGATTATGGAAGGCAAAACTTAGCTCTTGCCATCAGGGAGAACAGTGGTGAATGGACAGGGCCCCTTTGAACTGGTGGCATTCCATGTGTTCGATTTCTTGAACAGATACTTGGTGAGTGCCAACCAGGCACTGTGCTTGGCATTTAGGCTGAATTTTGAGAAAGTTTGGACTTACAGCAAATGGGATTGGGGGCTTTGGATTATGGTAGTAGGTATACTGGAGCTGGCTCTTACTGGATCATGAGAGCCAATTGTTAAATTTTCAGGAATTTTGCAAGCAGGTTAACTTCTCCTTGGTTAAAATTGCCATTTGGGGAGTTTGCCATAGAAATCAGCAAACCCTGCAGTTCTGGGTGTCCCCCTCTACCCTGTCCAGAGCCATTTGCTAAACTTTTGCTGGCCTGGCTGTGTTCCAGGCAGAGGGAGTAAATGATAATCCAATAATTGGTCATGTGATTCCTAGTAATCACTTCCCTGGTCCATAGCTTTTCTCATTTGTAGGAAGTCTGATACTGTGAAAGTTGTCAAAATCAAAATGGAGTCACGAATGTTAAGAAAACTCTGACAAATAGGGCTAAGAAAAGCCATAATGAGAGGGTCTTATGCTTGTATGCCTGATAACAGAAACTATCACAAAAGACCACAAAAACTATGACCTTGCACATAAGGCTATCACAACCTTACACAAAAAATACTTCTGCAAGGACATCTGTCCAGCAACTGCCTGTCCAATCTTGGACTGGCATCACCCTTATTATTGATCTTTGTCACCAAGGATAATTATTTCAAAACAACTAAGTAATCCCCCTCGCTTTTCCTTTAAAAATCTTTGTCTTCCTTATCTCCCTGAATACACACATAGTTTACTATGGCACACGTATTCCCATTGCAATGCTTTATGCCCAAATAAGTATCTTTTTTTTTTGGACGGCCTCTTTTTGTTTGTTATTTAGGTTGACAATACTTAAGGTTTTTCTAACTCTAACATTCTATTATTATCTACGGAAGGGTAAATGGAAAATCAAGTCCTGAAACCCAGTGATGAAAGGGTTAGTAAGGACAGGGGCACTTCTCCAGCCTGACTGCTTAGTGTTGGGCAGGTGCTCAGGGAGAAGTGCTGATAGCATCGATCTCCAGACTGTAACGAGTGGCTTCCAGAGCCTCTCCATGAGTTCTTCTGAAGTGGCTGAATGGAGCCCAGAGCTGGAGAAATTTGGAGGCCCCTCCTCATCTCCCCTCCTTCTAGGGTCTCTGTGGGACCTCAGGCAAGTCATGTAACCTCTCAGTGCCTGATGGTCTTCACCTGCAAATTAGGCTCTTTCTTCACCTCTGGCCTCTGCAAGGATATTGTTTAGAAGATCTACAGGCCGAGCTCAAGCTGCCTATAGGCCCCAGCAAGCGAAGTGTTGTTAGAGTATAAAACACTGCTGTCATTACTTGCCCAGGAGGGGGAAGAAGGCCTTGGAGACTTAGCCAACGTGTGTAGTAGCATCGGGTAGCTCAGTCTTAACGCTGTCTGAATACAGGGGACAGATGCTATTTTGGTCCCACTGACATTCCTACTAGCCCCTCCCAAGGGCCTTGCCTGCCTCTTTTTTGAAACTTTTTTACCTAGATTCTTTTTTTTCTGCTCAGTGAGCAAGAGCAGGGAAGTGTGAGAGGTGGCGGTGGGGACCTAAGGAGAGGAATGAGCCCCCTTCCCTCTTCACTACCATTCGCTAGGAGGTTTCGGGAGCATTTACTTTCTTGTCCCACAGCCCATAACTTCCGTTCCTCCGTGAAGTTGCCAAGCAATAAGGATGGATTCCGATTCCTCGAAATGGCCTTTGATTCCTTCACCAAAGCAGCCCTGTCTGCTACAGGTGAGTACTTTGGGCATTCACACTCTGGCAACTGTAACATTCAGGAAAGATTAGAGATAGAGTCAGTGTTGGGTCTGAACGTTAGTGCTGCCGTTTACTGAGTGATACGGGTCAGGTGTCACCTCCATCTGTCCGTACTTGAATTTCTCATCAGTAAAGGGATCTGACTGGCCACTTCTCTGCTTCATATTGTGAGGGTTCACCCCTGGGCTGGCAGATTCCTAGGTGGTCCAGTCAGCCGGTTTCTGACTCTTTTTGGATTCAGGGAGGCACTGGCCAGAGGTAGGGGGTGGGTAGAAAGGAAAGGCAAGGCGGGTACTCTGCCTGCCTCTTTCTCAAGTGCTGTCTCTGGAGGGGCTGAGTCTAGAGCCTCAGAGGGTATGACCCTGGCTGCCAGATCCTATAATCCTACCTTTCCCACCTTTGCTTTGGCCAATATTTGTGCTGCTTTGGTTTCCGGCTTTACATGTCCTTGGTTATAAATATTGGAAGCTGTTCATTTTCATGGCTAGATCCTGATTGATACTGTGTTGATGATATAGCTGTCTTAAGAGGATGTTGTGAGATTAAAAAAAAATTTCTTACTAGGGTAAGTGCTCAATAACGTCCATGGAACCCTACCTGTCATCAAACTGCTTTTCTTTTGCTTCCCAACATCACCATTTTTTTTTGCCCCTCAATATTCTAAACACCCTTCACGTCTCAGTGCAGATGCTACTTACTTCATGACGTTTTGCTCATCCTTAATCAAATAGGAGTTTTCTTAATTTTCTCCCATAGCCCTTTATGTATGCATCTCTAGTAGAATTTAGCATATTCTGCTAAGAATTTAATAAGTTTTAAACTTGCCTTTTCCTGCAAATCTGTAAGGTTCTTGTCTCTCCAATTTTTGTATCTGTTCCAAACCCCCAACACCAGAAAAGGTGTTTAAAAACATTCTCTGAACTGAATGGAACAGAAGTACCCTTCTTGGTACTTCTCTTTGCAACTTGGTTCTTGTAGCCTGAGGAGACAGTGAAAGATACCAAGGATGACTCTCCTAATCAAGTGTTGGATGCATTCTTGATTCTACTAAAAATATTAGTTTTTTAAAGAGTGCAACTACCCCATATTTTCTTGGGATTACATTTTATATCAGAAACTCATCATATATTACATCCATCCTAAATTCACTAGATGCCCCATAGGAAAATCATTCATCTCCAAGTGTATGGGGTATAGAAAAAAATGTTTCTTTTTGTAAAAGAATAATAGAAAATCAAATGTTTGATTTGTGTTATTATGTGGGATCCATGAGTGTGTGCATGTGTCTGTGCGTATATATATATGAAATCATATATCTAGTGTCTAGAATTGTGCCTGTCATATTGTAAGTGCTCAAAAAATATTTGTTGAATGCCTGAATAAGTGCATGTTTTGGGTAAGCCTTTAAAGAAAATTATACGTTTGTAGTTATCTTCCAGAAATTATTCTCTTGTGAATTTCAACTTGATTTTTCCTCTTCTTTCATAGTCTCATTTATAATTTTATTTTTAATTTTAAAGGAAACTCACCCTTAGGCTATCTCTTCTATTTTCCTATTTCTTTTTTCTTGTTCAAATATATTACCCATTATCTATCCTTGGAAAAGCTTCCTCAAAACTTGATCCGGTTCTGATTGCCTCTGAGATGTTGATGGCAGGAAAGAGGGTACCAGAATACTCCTGTGCCGTGGAGTGAAGATGGTTCCTTCTACTTCTCTCCACGCTCCCTGCCCCTCGTCTCCCTGCACCTTCCCCACAAACTATCCTACAGTTGTGGTTTAGGTATAAGGAGCTGAGGGGTGATTGATTAGGAAACATTATAAATGAAAGGGATTTTAGGGTTTAATCTAGTGAAAATCTCTTGACTTACAGATTAGCAGACTGAGACCAAGGATGAAGCAAGAACCTCAAGCTCACAGGAGAAGTTAACAAATGTTTTAGCTTGGACTGACATTACAAAATACCACAGACTTAAACAACAGACATCTATTAATATTTCTCACAGTTCTGGAGGCTGGAAAGTCCAAGATCAAGGTACAAGCAGATCTGGTTCTTGGTGAGGGCCCACTTCTTGACCTGCAGACAGCAACCTTCTTGCCTTCTGATTGGGTACTCACGTGGCCCTTCCCTGTTTCATGTGCAGAGAGAGAGAGAGGAAGGGAGGGAGGGGGAGGTATTTTTTCTTCTTCTTATAAAATCATTAATACCATGATGGGGGCCACTCTTATGACCTAATTTAACTCTAATTTCCTCTCAAAGGCCTCACCTCCTAATACCATCACTTTGTGGGGGTAGGGCTTCAACTTTGAATTTCAGGGATGAGGTAGAAACATTCATCCCTGAACAACAGAAGAGCCAGAAATTTGGGTTTCCTGATTCCCAGTGGGATAGCAAGCAGTGGCTATAATTTAATGTTACCCCTGGCAGAATCTGACCTATAGGAATTGCTTCTCTAAGCCAGCTTGCCCTAGCCCTGGCACACGAGCTAACTAAGTACAAAGATTCTTTGTGACAGTCTGGATATAGTGGCCACTCTGGTTTGTCTGACTCTTCCAGCTTTTAAAACTTGTCTTATCCTCATGGAGAAATTTCAACCCACAAATAAAGGGTTCTATTAGTTTAGGATGTATTTTTCCTAACCTTTCCAAGTCTTAGAGGGTTGAACTAAATTTCCCTGGAGACATGGGCCAGGCTTCTGTCAGCTTGTTTCATTTTCCCTAGAGTCTCTGAGCCCAGGGTTCCTTCCATGGACTGTTCCTTTTCATTGAGTGTCCTTGCCAAGATTTATGATACAGTAAAGAGAAAAAGAGCCACGTCAACTGTCCTGTGAAGGAAAATGAGATTCTGCTAAATTTAAGGAGACTTTAAATGAATAAAAAGATCAGCAGGTTAAATACTATGAAGTAGGATAATAGATTAATTTTAGAAAATACAGGAGTCATCCTAATTACAGGTATAACAGAGTAGAAAACTGGATAAGTCCTATATAGTCCTTTTATAGGCCATGACATAATTAAATGACTGTTCATTTTATAGATAAGATATATCTTTGACATAGACACTGTGTACTTGGAAATCATCCACTCTGGGACCTTAACCTGATGCAGACTCATTCTTACCTAAAAAAGAGCCAAGAATATTCAGGCAAGCATTAACCCTCTAAGAAAAACCATTAGCTTTGGAAAGAAAAGAGATTTCTCCGTTTGAAAACAAAACCTCATGAATTTTGGCATGTATAAGTAACAGGTAGCTCAACTAGAGGGACACCCCACTCCCCCATTATAGGGTGGTAAAGTCAAGCAATGATTTGGGAGGACTTTTAGCCCCAGCCTTATAATATCTATCTGTTCTACCCACAGCCCCTTCTGTGATAGGGCCAATTGATGACATTCTCTCAGCTTTGTGAAGTGCAGCTTCAGGACTATCTCCCTAGCTCTCCCTTTTATTTCATATTGCTGTGCCCCTAAGGAAATTCTGGTGACATTGTAGGAGGTCTTTCCACATTTTAAATCAGTGCACATGAGATAAAGCACCATTCTTTGGGTATTGTGTACTTCCAGCTGGATGTGTTCAGGCTGGACATCTTTCCCAAGGTGTTCCACAGCCCTCCTCTATCTGCCCTGCTCTTGGTTCACTCTTCCCAGCCACTCAGCTCCCACGTTGGTATCATCATTGACTCCTCTTTCCTTCTTTTCTGCATCCAACCTGTCACCAAATCCTGCAGGTTCTACCTTGGCCCTATTTTTCATAAGCCTTCTCCCTCCCCATTTTTATCAGTACCACCTTTGGATTTACTCTCAGTCTCCTGACAGTGCCACTGCTTTTTAAAGTATGTTTTCCTCTCCTCCAACCTTTATGTCCCTTTCTATTCTACGCAATTTTTCCATATTATTCTTTCTGAATTATTCAACCAACATTTACCAGACCTGTATTACGTGCCAGCTGCTAAGTGAACAAAGGTGAAAAAATAATGGACGTTCTCTTCAAGGAACTCAGGCCAGAGTAAGAAAGAGACACATGGAGACACAGTGGAGGGTGGTGGTGAGGTGTGGAGGCCTTAGAGTAAGAGCCAATCCTGACTCTGACTCTTCCCAGTCATGTGACTCTGGGTAATTTAAGTGTTCCATGCTTACAAATGGGGGATAATAAACAATAAATAATAGTAGCCATCATTACAAAGTGGTTCTCAAACTCTGTGTTAAAGGATCATTTTTAGTTTGTTTGCTTGTTTACTGTCTAATACATCATGAGCTGATTTATGACCCTGCTATGGCTTGACCTGTATGCAGCTCACACAACATGCAAGTCAACACTTGAGTATGACAACACCCAAATAGCTCTACACTCTGTTTAATGAGACAAGTCCATGGACTGCTCACTTAGATGTCAGGGCAAGGTCACATTGTAGACCCATAACACACAGTTCATGGGCCAGAACCAATCCCTGAACCACAGGGATCAAAAAGCACCGTAATAAAGTACAACTTTGATTTTTCACCTTCTTGCTTATAAATGCCTCCCTGTGAGCTATGCAAAGTCTTTAATTTGATATTTGAGAATCTTCACACTTAGGCCACATCCCAGCTTTCAAGGCTTATGACTCCCTTTTGAGGACTTGAGGCTCTAGTGCAGTGGTTTCATACAGTTTCAGGAGCAAGGGATGGGGCTGAGGCTGGAGGATAACTTACCTTATTTCATCTTCTTTAAAGACTTACTGTCTCAAATTTTCTTGTTTCTTTATTATCTGCCTTTCCTGAGGAACCTCGTCTGTTTGTATTCCTGATGCCTAGAACAGTACCTGGTGCATAACAAGTATTCAATAAATGTCCATTGGATAAATAAGTGAATAATGAAAAGATTCTGCTGCCAAACACATTTAAAATTCAATCCACTTGACATGTTATTCAACTGTTAATTCTTTAAAATGTGGAATTTCTTTCTTTTAACAAGAAGAAAGTTCTTCCTTTTCTTCTTACCTAGAATGACCTTTTTCCCCCACCCATTTTCCCTGCCATTAAATTTTTGGTTGCTCTAAATCCACTAAAACTCTATTGAGTAATTTCCTCCAACACAGCCTCCAAGAAGCCTTCTTCTGACTCCTCGTTATACTCTATATTATCTCTATTACGGCACTTCTAACATGTTTTATTATTTATGTTGTATGCCCTTTACTAAATTATAAGGTCACAGAGAACAAGAGCCTGACATGATTCATATTTGCATTTTCAAAAGCGTTTAACACAGTGTCTAATAGGTAATGGGAACCTAATGCTGAATTATGTGGAATATATGTGAATTCCTCAAGACCTATTTATGTCTCAAGAATCAGTTCAAGTTTTGCCTCCTTCCTGGAGCTTTTCTTGAATATTCCCAACTACAGTAGTATATCTATTCTCTAAATCCTTATAGCCTTTTTGCTATGTAGCCTTTAATTAGCATTTTAAAATCTCATTCATGTTTTTATTTCCCTAACAATGTTTATGCTTAGCTGTTATGTTTAGGGAATTGTTATAGATATCAGAGCAGGTAATGAAAAATAAGAAAATCCCTGCCTTCAGTAACTGTGCAATAGAATTTTCACTATGTAATTCCTAGTATTGTGTATGTGTGGTGGTGGTGGTGTTTTCCTTACCCTGAATACACACACACCCCCGTTGTGATCTTGAGGGCAGGAATCATTGTGAACCTTCTACAGAACATAGCTTACTGAGCTTGTGGGACCTAGTAAATACTCAATACAAATGGGATTAGTTGGTGTTCCACACACAAATACTGTGTGTGTGTGCCACATGGCACAAGTTTATCATCTTTTATTAGAAGGCAATTATCTGTCTTTCATAGTGAAATGTGATAACCATGTGACACTGATAATATGGACCCTTAACGCAGGTGAGTTCTGACAATGTTAATATCATTACCTGTAGAGAAAGCCTGTAATAACCCCTGATCCACAGACCACTTATATCTGGTGCCTCAAGAAATAATTAGATGCAAATAGAATGTAATAGGAAACATTTACCAGTCAGGTAGAGTAAAAACTTTGTTAATTTGAAATGCAAGGGACCAGAAAAATGAGCTTTGAATTAATTGGGTTTGGACTACCTGATATTTTTATTAAGGGTATTTAGTCATTTAGGCAACAACAGCTGCTGTTTGATTTTTTTTTAGTGTTAGCCTTCTGAGGTTTTACTGTCAAGGTATGATTTCTTGTGACGGTAATGTAACTATTAACCTTTGCAGCTGGACATATACATCTAGCAATTTGCCCAGGTTTTCACCAGCCTACCCATGTTTTCATCTATCAGTTTTGTTTGATTTCATTCCTATTTGTACTCACTGCCACGATCTATGACTCTCTGCAACTTAATTCTTTCCTCTCTGGATAACAGGGAGAAGTGATGGGGGGTTTTTCAGCAACCAGAGGAAAAGGCCACCTGATTGTCTGCTGCTCATATTTCAAGTGATCTGAATATTTAATTGCATCGTTGATCTATCGCTTTATTTGCATGATAAATATTGTAGAAGTCTAACCATTAGAAAGTGTGAAGGAATCATAAGTCCCTGACCAAGGTGGAAAGTTCTTTTAGGACCATTCTAAATCATTTTTGAAAGGTGATACTCATAACAGAAAAAATCAAAGTTACGTGTGATGTTCTCTAAGTAGACAAAATACAAAATCCATTAGAATATATTCATGAGTCATTTTAAATTTGAAAACTCAGTTTGATGATTTTTGTTAGGCAAGGAGAAGTGACAACTCCCCAGCAGAATTAAAGGTTTGCTTCTTCTGCTTAGCTAAATCAATCAATGGGCTACAGTTTAGTAAGATAGACAAGGTAACTGCAAATAAAAAGTAACAACATATAAATAGACCCAGAGCAGTATACTGAAAGTACCAAGTTAGTGATGGACACAAGGCTTGTAAGAATTTAGGAAGGGATCTTGATTACATGTGATAACAGTACTGACCACTCAAAGTTCAAATAATGCTTAACATACAATGGGTGCCAAACACATCCTTACTGAACAACTGATAGGCTCTGCTAATGTGGCAAGGCTGATTTCACTATTAATTGCAGATTTCCATTTTATTTATTGACATGTGTCTACTTGTAATGCAGGTAACATTTCTCCCATTCCACATGTATTTAAGTTACTGCAGAGCCTCGTAGTCTTTCAAAGCTGGGAGGGATTCTCTGATGCAGTCCCCGCCATTGTACAACAGCAGAGACGAGTGACTTGGCCCACATCCCAGAGCCAGGGGACGGACGACCAGGTCAGAGTCCAGGCCCCTGGCCTCCCTCCCAGATATAACTTTTGTGGGCTGCTTTATCTTTCTCTTTTTTCATTGCCCCAAGGCCATTCAACTTTACAAAGAAGAGTAATACAGGTACATATTCTGCATAGAACTGAACGTAAAGTGTACTGCTTTTGTATTTTTCTTCTTCTGACACTTTTTGCTTTGTTTTTTCTTTGCTTTTTTTCCTTTCTTTTTTTCCCTTTCTCACAGAAACTCTTCTGTTTATGAACATGGATACTCAGGGTAATTTGTATTAGCCTTGTGTTCAATGAGTAAATGAATGGATGTATTTTCCATAATCCTTTAGACTCGCATAAGCACTAATTACTGAAAATACATTTTTGGCTCACAAAAAAGACAGGCTTCCCCTCCAAGTGGGCTGACTTCAGACTAATGACCTTGTGCTGAAGTTCTCTGTAACTCAAACCCACTGAGCCATCCAATACTTGGTCCTTTTTAATAGGTACAAATTAAATTATTTATGGAATATAGAGGGATCATTCTACTGACCTGGCTCCATCCCCTGAATGAGTTAGAGTTTGCTTCCTCTTTGAGAATTTTCAATCAGCTTAGCTTTTTTCCTTTTAAAATGTTAGATAGCACTTGTAGAAAAAAAAAGTTTCGGAGTTACATTATACTTTAGCTACCTGAGGACAAATGCAGTCTTCTTCTGGCATCACCAGTGATAGGATCATGGCTGATTTGAATGGCCTATCTGGGTCTTGTCTCTGAACAGCTTTCTCAAAGTAGTATTTTGAAGAGCTTGGGATAATATGCTTAGAGTGCAATAAAAGAATGTTCTCTTAACAATGACATAACATTCCAGGGGAAAAAGTGCTTGACTAAGTATATTGAAGATTTCCTTGAGCTAAAAACTTCAGAAAATGGACTTGAACTATGATTTTGCCATAGGTAGCAGAATATTGTGAAATGAGAAGACTAAAAAACAAGAACGTAAGTCTAGGATAGAGAAAGGCAGGGTAGGGGATCGACGTCCAAGAAGGGACTTGAATGCATTTATCACTTACATAGTGCTTGCGGTGGGTTGTCATTGTAAAGCCTTTACAGACACTAACCATCTAACCTTTATTCTAACACTGTATGGTAGGTTATAACATTAGCCTCATTTTACAGATGGAGAAATTGAGACCAGAGTTATCTAAACTGCCCACGGTTACTCAACAGGTAACTGGCAAAGATGAGTTTGAACCCAGGCAGGTAGGCTGCAGAGTCAACAAAATGCAATACTAACTGCTGCTCCTGGCTCTCAGGGAGCTAAATTATAAATCCGGAATCAGAGACCAAGTTGCAGGAGTGAGTGTTGAGTACCTGAGTAGAGGAGAGTTCAGAACTGCCTTACTGGACAAGTCAGCAGGGAAAGGATGGAGCAGGGAGGGAGCTGTAACTTCAGGAGATGGGGAGGCAGAGAGCTTAGCAGCCAAACAAGGAGTATCAGGAGCACAAATGCAGACACTGGAGCCAGAGAGAATTCATGCAGAAGCAGTTTGAAGACTGAGTGTCCATGCAAACAGTCCAGGGTTTGCTGGGAGTCTGGGCAGCAGGCTTGTCTACCTTACTGCAGAGATATTTTTATTCTAAGAAAAAATGTTCTCACTACCAAGAAAGCTCCTGGCTACTTTTACTGATGTAGAATGGAATCACAGGAAAGGGGCAGCTCAGATCTCAGAGAACAGAGCAGATAATTGGTTCCTTGGTGGGAAGAAGTAAAGAGTTGTAAGATCCTGACAATTAATTCAGAAACCCCAGGACAATGACATGATCCTTGTTACTTCTCTGTGGCTTTCCCAATGGATGTTTCAAATCAGTCTCTCACTCTCAGTCTCTGTCTCAGTTTAGGGAAAGAATATGGATTTCCAGAGACCTTTATCCAGGATGAAAGGCCTCTGAAGTTATGATGCTCTGATTCTCAGGATTGCCTCTCATCCTCCAGAGAAGATTCTATTCAACATGTCAAGAGCTTCTATCATCTACTGCCCCTTCTAACGTCTACTGTAAGACAGTGTGGCAGACTGTCCCTCAGGCATTCCTATCTAACCATGGGTTATTTTCATGATGTTCCTATGCCCTACACACTTTCTACACTTTCAGACTCTGGTTCTGCAAAGCGTGTCATTTACTGAGAATTTTTGTGTGTTGGACCAAGCAAATGTTTGACTTCTATCCTTACCTCCTGACTCATCATCTTCTTTGTCCCCAACAGTGGGGTTTAGAATGGCTGCAAAGAGAGCCTGGTCTTCCCTGATGTTATTGCTGTCTCTTGGTCATGGTCTTGCTCAGCTCAAGTGAGCTGCTATCAATAAGCACCAAGCAAGCATTTCTTTCCCTTGGATTGCTTTAGTCATGCTACATGGCATCTAGACATACCACATGACTCATGGGCAGAGCCACCAGTGTGAACTCAGGTGTATGACAGACAATTACCAACAATCAGCTCTGTAACCATCAGAAAAGGAAGCATTTGTTCTCAACCCCTGCTTCATTACTTTCATTTTGCTTAGGTTTTATCTTATTGCTGTGCAGCAAATGTAGCCAAGCAGATTTCACTTCTAGATGTATTGACCTGGTAAGCAAAATTCCTGAGTGGTTATGCTACACATATGTGTGAATTATAAGATAAACCCTTGCAGTGTCTTGGTTTTCCGCTCTGGAAAATGGGATTAGTTCATGTTAAACAGGAATCCTTTGTGCAGTAGATTGTCTTTAAACTGTGTTGCTACATTTATTTGAAACTCTGCTGAAAATTAAAGAACATTTATTTCCCAGACAATTCGTGCTATTGCCAATCTCCTAGAGTCAAGACCCAAAGAAATCTTCACAAGTCTTACCATAGGCTAAGTGTGGCAGGATTGTAAAATAAGAAGCATGCTTTAGAAAATCATTCAGATGATCAATACAGATATGCAGTCTGAGATCTAGCACATTTTCCAGGCAAGTTTGGTGCAAGTCCTTTGAACAATGCAAGTGAGCACTTCAGCTACTTCTAGCCTCCTTCTGAATTCTACACCATCTATGCCAATAAATATGCTATAAAAATGTAGGGGACTTAAATTGGACAAAGTTTAACTTTTCAGAAATTTGTAGAAACAGGCTTCAAAGGAGGAAGAAAGTGTTAGGGGTGACAGCTCAGAAAATGAGACCAACTGGATGAAATTATATTTTGTACACACACAAAAACTTCTTCAACATGTTTGTGTTCAACATGTCTGTTTGCTTTTGTTCTCTCTCATTTTGTCTTCTTTTTAAAAAACTAAGGGCTATCAAAATGTGTCTGACTAGAGAGGCCCCTAACTTCAAAAGCATACAACAGCTGAAGCTGTTTTACATAACCCCACTGAACTCACCAGATTAAAGTGAGCACATGCCCTCTAAACCAGATGTTCTCAAAGTGAGGTCTCTGGACCAACAGCATGAGGTTCACCTGGGCTCCACTACACCACAGACTCAGAAACTCTGATGGTGGGCCTGGCAATCTGTGCTTAACAAGTCCTCCAGGGGATTCTGATGTGCCTTGCCTCAAGTTTGAGAACAAATTAACCTTAGCTGCATGTTGGAATCACCTGATGAGTTTTTTTTTTTTTAAATATGCCGAGTTCCTACCTCCAGAGATTCTGAAGTAATTGATCAGGAGTGCAGCCCCCAGAGATTTTTAAAAGCTCCCCAAGGAATTCTAAGGCACAGTCAGGGTAGAGAACCAGTCTAAAATCTTGCTGCTAAAAATCTGAGAAGCTTCTAAAACTGTACTGTGTGTGAAAGTCACCTGGGAAAGTCATCTGTTAAAATGCAGATACTCTTTGGCAGGGCTGGGATGGGGTCCCAGATCCTGCATTTGTAACAAGCTCTCCACTGATGCCAATTCTGCTGGTAGGGGAAGGGGACCACAGTCTGAATCCCAGGCCCAAAGTCATACTGACCATTGGGTCCCCCTCTGTGGATGTTCATGCTGCAGAGGCCCACTCCTTGATGCTTTAACCAATCAAGTCAATTGTAAACTTTAGAGAGTCAGCAGTGTTAGTTTCCAAACAGTACAACCTGTTGACAACAGGTGTTACTTATAATTTAGTTAAATACTTTGAAAGCCAATAAAATGTTCTTGTGAAAAGAAAGTTTTTTTCCTCCCCATGTTGCTCTAAAAAATAAGTTGAAAAATTTTAAGTCTCAATAGAGGCCAACTGTTCTAGTGAGGGGAAAGGCTGTCCAATTAAGTGTGGGCAAGTCATTCAGTGTCATAAAAATCTGGATTCTGCACTCCAAATGCTTTGTCAGTGATTTTTAAATTTTTGCTCACTTTAAAGAACCTGAAATTGGAACTATCAAGGATGTGATTTATACAATACAGGTGATCTAAAATTCCAATCAGAAGACTCATCTTCAAAAGTTTCTGATCCTCTATCAAAAGTTTTGTAAATTGATTAACATTTATCAGTTTCAGTTAAAATAAAATATTTGATAGCTGTATGTATCATTTTAATGACTTCCTGCTTTAGTGGACTATATTGGTTCACTACGAGTCTTGATTTTGCCAGGTTAAGAGGCTCAACTATAATTTTGTTTTATAAGAACATTACCAATCACTGCCTTGTATGGCACATTAGCTGCATGTCAGGTACTATGAAAGTGTTTAGCATTTATTTTACCTAATGCTCCCAAAAGTCCAGGAAATAGAATTCCCATCTCATTTTAAAGCTTAGGAGTACATTGTGGTTTCTTCTGTTCTCACATTTTGTTGGCATCCCTTCATCCAGCACAGAGTAAGAAATACACAATTCCTCATAGTCTAGTAAATTTCTTTAAAACAAAAATTAGAAACAAAGTACAGTGAATAACAAGTACATAATTATTACTTGATATGGGAGCAAATCTACTTATAGACGATACATTGTTATATTCTGAACTAGCAAAAAGGTTGGGTGGTTACAGAAGGTGAGAGGCAAAAGGTGACAGCCCCTCACAACCTGACCCTAATTTATCTTCCAAGTTTCATTACCTCCCAAGTTTCATTACCTCCCCCAACACACACACACACACACACACACACAAACACACATATGGCGGCCCAGGTGCGGTGGGTACCTTCACTTGTCCCGTGTGCTTTCACACCTTCATGACTATCCTCATGTCATCTCCTTTTCCCGACATGCCCTTTACCTCCCTTTTCCCTCAGTGAATTTCGATTTGTCCTTAAGATTAAGTAGTTCCTCCTCTAGGAGCACTTAACCAAGTGAATCACTCTGTTTCAGGTGACAGTGTGTAGTGACAACCATTTAATAGAAGCTCTAGGTGAGAAAGATGAATTTGGCAGATGTAGTTAATTCAACACATACCTTTTAAGTACCTGCTCTGTGACCACCGTGAGCACTGCAGATGTGGGATCGCCCTTAGGAAACCTACGTGCTGGTATGACCAAGTGACTTGCCCCTGAATTGTTCCCATGTTCCATTTCCCTGCCACCCTGCCTGTGCTTTCAGAGTTTTCCATACTCAGTTTAACTCAGGGCTTCAGTTTTAGGTACAGTACTGTCTTTTGTGGCCCTCGGGTTCTCTGTGCAACTTCCCAAGAGCAGCCCTGGTCACCTGTACAGCAGCCTGCCATTTAGAAAATATGATTACACTCAATATATTGTTTGATTACAAAAAAAGTTGTGTAATCTCCTGATTTTTTTCTCTCTTCTCAGCCCTAGATTATTCCAGAGATTAGTTCCACTTCTTTTTTGCCCCTAAAACAGTTTACCATGCTTCTCTTAGACTTTTAAAGTTTTACGTGCAACCTCTCTTTATTGTGCATACTTTCTTTCCAAGCAAAAACTGTCGTATTTATCATGGCTTTCACATTTTGTTTTTCTATTTTTTTATTATTGTAAAGTATACATAACATAAAATTCACATTTAAACCACTTTTAAGTGTACAGTTCAATGGCATTAAGTACATTCATGTTGCTCTGCAATCTACCTCCAGAACTTTGTCATAACTCCTAACTGAAATTCTGTACCTATTAAACAATAACTCCCTGTGACCTCCTCTCCCTAACCCCTTGTAGGCTCTATCTTATTTTCTGTCACTGTGAATCTGCATTTTCTAGCTACTTCGTACTGAATCATACATATTTGTCCTTTTGTGCCTGGTGTATTTCACTTAGCATAATGTTTTCAAGCTTCATCCATGTTGTAGCATATATTAGCACTTCACTGCTTTTTAAGGCAAAATAGCAGTTCATTGTATGTATATACCACATTTTGTTTATCCATTCA
The DNA here is from genome assembly GCA_023783475.1 of Daubentonia madagascariensis. Classification (NCBI taxonomy): domain Eukaryota; kingdom Metazoa; phylum Chordata; class Mammalia; order Primates; family Daubentoniidae; genus Daubentonia; species Daubentonia madagascariensis. The sequence continues at coordinate 12,402,333 of JAKFHU010000901.1, forward strand.
CTCACTGATGGACATTTGGGTTGTTTCCACCTCTTGACTATGGTGAACAACATTGTTATAAACACGGGTGTATGAATTTTTTTTTAAGTCCCTGCTTTTAATTCTTGTGAGTCACATTTCGTTTTTAAACTAGGGCCTAGCACAATGCTTACTTCAATAATTGCTAAATAAATAAAAGAATGATTTACTGAATAAATGATAAATAGTACCTTTTAAAGCACTGTATTATTTCTATTTTTCCAAATTTTCATTGCTTCCCACATTTCTCTTTTCCCTTACCCCAAACAACCAACAAAAGGACATAAAATATTGAAAATTTACACTTATTTTTAATATAAATGTTACATTTTTCTGACCTAAAATTTTTCAGAAACTTAGAATTTTTCATTAGGAGATGGAGGAAGATTCCTTGGACCTAAAGTTCTTCTGGAGGGTGATTGCCCAGAGTGACTCAGAATGCGACATCAGAGAGTGAATGGAAGCTGTATCCCAACCAGAGGTCTAGACTTCAGGAAGCCAGATCAGTTGCTAGATTCCATGTGGCCAGAACACAACAATAAAGCCAGGGAGATACAGAGCCAGACATCTGTAATAACAGGGTATTGAACAAGAGAGAATTATGAGAGAGTACAAGAGGGTTCAAATCAACTGCAATGAAAGGTGCCATGCAGTTGGGCACTGGCTGTGACCCAGCACAGTCTTGTGGTGGTGTTCTAGGGAGTTCTGTTCAAGGCTGCATGGAGGATCCCATCCCCTGTCATGCAGTCTGGCCATCTGAGAGAAAAAGGTGACATGGTAGAGCAGGTTTTTTGAGGTGTTTTAAAACTGTGGTTCTTTACCACGGCTCTTCCTGTCCTCCCTTTTCCCAGGGGACATTTGTTAATGTCTGGAGACCTGGTGATATTTTTGCTTGTTATAACTGGGAGGGGGGTTGGTACTAGTATCTAGGAGGTAGAAGCCAGAGATGCTAACTATTCTCTAATGCACAAGACAGCCTCCAGAAACTAAGAATTATCCAGCTTACGATGTGAATAGTGCTGAGGTTGAGAAACCTTTTTTAGAACAACCTCCTCACTTTACAGAAAGATAAAGTGACTTATCCAAGGCACCACTGCCAGTCAGAACATAGCAGGCATTGCTTGACCCCAACTTAGGTGCTTTTTGTCACTAGTATTCTCAGTGTGGGTTTTGTAGCTTAATGATTTTTTCCAAAGTGCTTGCGTGAACTTGAATAAAATGAGCTATTTTAAAAAAGAAACTCTGCATATAGCATTTTCTCTGTGGAATCTATAAACTATACAACCCAATAATTGCTTTCTCCTCTACTTCCACAGGAAGTATCCTTAGGAATAAAAAGTTGATATTTGCTAAGTGCTTTGAGCTCCTTTTGAAAGAGGTGCTAAAAACTTCTCTAAATTATTTTTATTACCTCTATAAAATTTAAAAGCAAAGTATCATTCCTTGTCAAAAGCAGACTTTATCCTGATTTTCTTTAATTATAACCTCTGATTAGCTATTGAAACTCTCTGATTACAGGCTGACATTGTGCTATCCCAGGAATCATATCAGTTAAACCTATAAAATAATTGATTGCAGCCTGGCAGGACCATGAACTATTGTTATAGTTTGGAACAGAGCTTCAAAATAGTGTAAAAGATTTACTGCTAAAACTCTCCTCATTTCAAATATGATGAGGTTAATACTATGGCTTTATATATTGATTAACACTGTCAATTTGATTTATTAACTTCTTAATTACTAGGAAGGATTTCTAAGGATTTATGACTCTTCATGAGAAATTATCACACTAGGAGGAAACTTGAGGAGTCTCCATAGTTTCTGTGCCTGCCTTCGAGAAAGACCACAGCTGCTGATGAATTCCGTCCACCATGACCATCACTCCCCCATGAAAATCCTTTCACTTTCTTGGGTGATCAAATTTAAGCCACTATTTAAGTGGCCTCCGTCATGACAGTTCATTATTCTCTCTAAACAGAGGAATTGAGGAGCAAAAAAAAGAACTGACTCATCTTGGGTTAGTAAGAATGGACCACAGGTGACCTGTGTCCTAATCCCTGCCAAAGGAGACTATATTACTAATAAGGGCTCAATTAAAAGACATGTGCATTCTCAGGCAAGTTGATTTTAGGGGGTCTCTGAGGACAAATGGTCAATAAGGCCATCCTACCTCTGTCAGCTGCAAAATGCACAGATCGTTACCAGAGAGGCATTGCTCCTTCTGTTCGCGGCCCTTGGGCCTGCTTAGCTAAAGATTGCACCTTGGTGGGCTCCTGCTGCTGCTACAGATTTCCCAGGTATTAGGCCAGCAGGAACAGCAAGCAGGTTGGAAAGTTGGCACCCAAGGGATATTTTCTTTTTTTTGGAAGTTGCATTTACACAGCAAGCTTGGAGTTTTATTTAGATTATGTTCTTGTCAAGGAAGGCTTGGGAAGGCCAATGGTAATTATGAAGGGGTAAGGTCCCCAAACCACCTCTTGGATCAGCTGCTGTGGTGCACAGTTTGAACCTGCAGTTGAGATCTGCTGAAACGTGAGTGGGAGCAGAGCGTGGGCATTGGGCACAGAGCGCTGGGGTATTAGAAGCTATTCTCATTGAAAGTTCTTATAAACTGTAGATGATTTCTCCAGGGCCATATTCTCTGAGCATCTGAGCTCTAAGCTCTATCCACCCCCCATCTTTTTTTTTTTTTTTTTTTTTGGCTTTTTTCCTTCTCCCAATTCCTTAACTTGGATGTTCCTCACAATCCTGGCTATCACCCTCTGCTCCATTCTCCTTATACTCACCCTTGGAAATGTCATTCATTAGGCTACAAAATCTCAGATCAGATCAGGTGACCTCAAATCTGTATTCCTAGGCCTGCTAACTTGCACAGCCCCAGCATGGAGTTTCCAGCTGCCTGCTGAGCACATCACCCACATATTCTCTTGGCATCTTAAAATCAAGGAAGCTACACTCATTGGCTTACTCCCCAAATCATCCCTTCTGCTGGCTTTCCCTATTTTTCCTCCTAGTGGGGCTATCTTCCCAACCCCTCTGAAATGAAGCCTGATACGTCTTGTATTCTCTTATTTGTTTGCTCCCCAAACCTAGTTTTACTGACTCTTTCCTTCCAAAATCCATTGACCTGATCCTTTCTCACGTCCACTCCCTGATTATGGCTGTGATCATTTGATGGGGGTATGACTAGTGCTTCTCTGCTTGCCTGGTCTCATGCCCTTTTCTCTCATTTCATCTACCTGATAGTCATGAAAAAGTTCCTTAAATGCCACTTTGGAGAATTTCCTTTCTGGCAAATATTCAAGACATATTTATTGAGTGTCCCCTACATGCTATCAGGCATCATGCTATATGCTCGTTATGGAATGATTAAAAAAAAAAAAAAAGAGCAAGACTATGCTTCTCCTTCCTGGTTTTAGAGTATAAGGAAGAGACAGACAATTAAAAATAAAAAGCAAAGTTATCACTAATAATTTTAATTTAGTAGGTGCTATGAAAAAGCAAAAAGTCGCAGTAAAATAACAGAATAACTGGGACCTAAGGTGGTGACAATTAAGGAGAGACCTAAAAGCTGAGAATAGCCCAGCTATGATCTGAGGCTTCATTTCTTTCTCTTAAATTGAGTTGAATTTTCTTGTCTAAAATAAAGGCACTATTTTTCAGTCTTTTTCATTGCTCTCTTTATAAACCCCATATGCCAATTCAAGTAGCCCATATGTTATTGCTGCATTCTGTTTTGCACATTCCTGTCTATATCTTCGTCCTGAAATTCTCTTTGTGAATCTCTGATCCCCACCTCCATCTCTTTCTATGAAGATCATGTTTATATTTTAGTGGACAGACAAAACATTCCTATTTCATGAAGCATTCATTGGTACTTGTAGCTGGAATCTATGGACTGCCCCTGAATTATTATTTTTGCATTTCTCCTGTAGCACTTTCCTTATGCTCTAGCACACAGTAATTATTTCACTGCGTGCTGTACTCCCCTGCCAAGTTTTGAACAGACTATATCATATTTCTTTGTCCCCTGAGATTGTCCAACACAGTTCCTTGATCTACATAAGCATCCGATAATCATTTGTTGAATTAATAAATAAGCTATCTTTTAAAAGGCTATCAATCAGAATCAAATCCATCTTTGGCGCAGGAAAGGGATGTGTTCAACTGTTCTCTAGATTCCTAGCACTCCACATGTTGTCAATCACATAAGAGGTGTGCAATAAATGTTTGTTGAAATGAAGGTCCAAGAACACACAGAAAGTCAGCAGCAGGGAGTGGACTGGTGCTCATATCTGCTAATCCTTGAGTTCCCTCAAGCCCCAGGCTAAGAGTTAATCAACCACAGAACATCTGGACTCCTATAAACTCACTTCTTTCTGGCCTAGTTGTTTCCATGATATCAGCATGAACTCCATCACTGTAAGGAAATAGGCAGATGCCACAAGTGTGTACTGCCTTCCTTGTCATGTTGGTAATCACGTTGTCTCCTGAATATGACAAAATACTTGGGAGAGTTTTTCACCCTTTTCTGAAAATCACACATAGAAACACAGCATCATATTCAATGCTTTGAAGTTCCTACTCTTTCAGTGGCATAGCTAGACCCCTCTGTCTTCCACGGCTGCTCTCTTCCCTTTCTTCAAAGCCAAGCTGAATAAAAATACGCTGTACAGATGCTGTTCTGAATGTATGTTCATTGGCATAGATAGTGCATGGGAGCAAGACAAGGAAAGAGTCAGCATCACAAGAGCTTGTTATTGGAGGTGCTAGTCACAATCAGTGGAAGTATCTCCATAGGCTATGTGGGCTGAAACATGAGAACTTCCGACGTGGGAAAGTTTAGTCTAAAGTTACTTCAGCAGGTGCAAAGTTATAGGAGGCAAAAATGCTTTTTCCCTATGGGGGTGGGGGGCAAACAACAGAAGCAGCAGCAACAACTAAAGGAAGGAAGGAAGGAAAAATTGTTTTATTTGATTCTCATGTATAGGAGATCAAGCATGAAAGACACCCCCCCAGTTAAATTAGTCAAGATTGTAGTCCTCATTATTATAGGAGAAAATTGAGCTATTAAAATAATTATTCTAAAATGCATATGTTGATGATAAAAAGATAAGTTTTATTGCTTCTCTCTTTCAGGTTATTGAAACCCCTTAAGAACCATTATCTTATTAAGTCTTATTATGTGGTTATAAAATTGGGCTGGAAAAATTATTCCTCCTTCGCAGTCTAGAAGATAAGGATGGACAGTTGTGTAAATTGTCCCAACCAGCCAGCAACAGAAATTAACAGCAGAAATTATACTGGAGTTCAAAACTATCCATTCTTAAACTAATACATTTCCCTTTGGTGGGCTATCTTGACTCATGTGTAAGCTACTGGCTGACATGTTTGAATAAATCCAAAGTGCCTCATTTAGAGTTTTTAGAGCTTTGCTTATTTCTTTGTTTCTCAGAATTAAAACAACAACAACAACAACAACAAATATACAACAAAAACTAATTTGTCTCAAATAAGCCAGAATCTGGCACAGAAAGGTATAAGGCAGGTGGATTATTTCCCTTGAAATCTTTAGTTCATATTAAGAGTTATTAATTGTTCATAACAATTGCCTTCCCCTAAGAAGAATGTCTCCCTTAAACCTCAAAAGGTTATGTATTCTGATTTGCAAGCATTTCCTTATTTGATTTATCACGATCCCTTTATTCTTCCCCAATGGGAAGAGAGATGCTGACAGAATTTGTGATTTGGACCATTGGCGTGTTCTGTGCTTTCATTTTTACTTTCCTTTTCTTCACTATATTCTTGTAGACATATACCATTACGCTCTTTGTGGCTCCCTGTTTCTCTTTGCCTTATTAGAAAAGCTCTTCTAGGGGTGTCTGCTGCTCGAAGTGGTTGAATTAATCAACTACACTCTGGTTCTACATTTTCAGGGTTAAAGAGATGTTGACTTTATATCTTAAATTCTGAAAAGCCTTTTCATTCAGATCAGAATCTTTTCCATATCAAGTGAATTTTTTGCCCATGGGTTTGCTCTCTTACTTTTCCCTCTTGAGGCTATTAACATGGAGATAGCATCTTTTATAGATAAAATCTCCCCAGCTACCTGGCTATCACTGCCTCTTTCCCACCTGAAATCCTAATCTTTCATTTTTGATATCACAATCATCTTCAGAGTAACAACCTGACATATTATAACCACTTGACATACTTGAAAAAGATGGAATATATTTTTAGCTGCCTAATTTCATACAGCATTTGCAGAAATAAGCTTGCTATGTAGATAGTTTATTTCTGCTCTCAATTGATGATAGAAGAGCAAGGAAAAGAAAGAGTTCTTTTTTACAAGATTTCCAAGAGGTCTTTTTTAAAATCACTATATAATTTTAAGACTTCAAATTACAACTTGTTTATGAAAACTCACAATAGAATGGGTCATCCAAATGCCAATGTTCTTAGGAGATACTATTAATAGAAGTGATGCTAAAAGATATGTCTATGAGAGAGACAGTGAGAGAGAAAGGATTTAAGCTTGCTGGATGAAGAAGATATAACATTGTGCTTTCAGGAATCACAACTCTTTTGAGCTCTCTTGTCCTCTTCACAATTCAAATGCATCTACCTGCTGCTGATGACCTCATGACATACCATTTCCTCTCTGCAACCTTGCGGTTGCCAAATCCCTGTTTCTAAGCAAACTGCTTTCTAACACTTTCTCTTCTCTGTTCTTGTCCTTTTGGGTCTCACTGTTTCCTCCTTTGTTGATGGTTTTTGTAAAGCTTGGCCCAAAGTCACCCTCAGGTATCTATAAATTTCCCACCACACAGAGACAGTGCCCTTGTGGTGCTACCTGTAAAAGCCTTCCCAATGTGGAAGAGTCACCTACACCATATGGCTGGACTGCCTTATGTTTCTTAGTCTCTTAGCCCAGCTTCTGCTTCTCCCTGGTTATCAGTACTTCCCTTATCCAAAATGATAGAAACAGAAAGTCATGAATCCCAAGCTCATATCCATTCAGATGTTTTCTTAATTTTTAAAATAAATTTCAGTAATGGGATTTTATCTTTTTTTCTCCCTTATTTTTTATTGGTGATTTAAAGAAGTCCAGTGAGACATTTAGGTTTCATTTCACCTGTGAATATCTGCATGGGATCATTCAGAGTCACTTTGGGTATCTGGGCTTCTGGGTTAGTAGGCTACTACTCTATCCAGTGAATGCTGGCAAATAGCTCTCCTGAGGTCAGATTAACTAGGTGAAGACAAAAGGTCCAAAGTGGAGCAGAGGTAAGATTTCTAAAGTCCAAGAGGTCCATGGGAGTGGCCTGAGGCGGTACCAGGTAATCAAGAAGAACAGAACTCCATAAAAATATGGGCTTTCAAGTCAGAAAGACCTATACCTATGCCTTACTAACTGTACTAAGGTTAGTAAGTAACCTAACTGAGTGGCTCTGAATCCTACCCATCTGAATCTTCTGGAAAATAAAAATTTTTTAACATATAGATTTTTGTGTCAAAGCTCATAATCTCTAATATTTAGAGATTTATGCTCTATGTATGAAGCAAAAACCATGTATTTTCATCAACTTCTTGGGTAATTCTAAAAGTCAGCCCTGTATTTAGGCTATGCATTTGGGGTGTTCCCAGATATACATTTGGGAAACACTAATTTACCTCTCTAAGCCTCATCTACAAAATGGGCATCATAATATTCACTACACCATAGGGATAGTATAACTATTAAATGATATGCTGTGTGTAAAGTGCTTTGCACAATGCCTGTCATGTGGAAGATGCTCAATGAATGGTGGCTGGGGTTAAAAAGGAACTGAGGCAAAGGAATCCTAAATAAAGACTGACAGACTAGCTAGGCTGAGGCCTGAAAAAATTCTGAGCTAGCAACAGACTGATGGCTGTCTTTTGGTTTCTGTTCTATTTTTATTCTGAAAGAATTTAGGCAAATTATTGTGGTTTAGGCCCATAAAATCAAATCCCCTTGGGCTAAAAAGTTCGTGTGTTCTCTGGTTAACTCCGGTCTTTATCTCCCATAGGTACCTATAGCTAATTTAAAAAAAAAAAATTTAGATAGAAGAGTAACGTCATTCCTAGCCATGCCACCCAAGTAGCCCCTCTGTCTCAGCATCGTCTGCGTCCAAGGAAACCAAAATTCGCTGCATCCTGCTTTGACCTTCACTTTATGGTTCTCCCGGTTAGCTCACATTCTCTTCAGACTCAGATCCACACACTTAAGATTTATGAAACCCAAAAGCAGAACACATCACCAAAAAATGATCTGTTGTTGGCCAAATCGTTATAAAAGTGTCCCAGCTTTTTTTTATCCTCACTCTCATGTGTGTGTGTGTGTGTGTGTGTGTGTGTGTGTGTGTGTATGCACATACACACTGATTCCAGATAACCCTATTTCTGGCTGTTTCTTAAGAGCTTCTCATGAATGAAAAGGTTTTCTGGGAACTTCCTGGACCTTGCCAACAGGATGGACTACCTGGCTTGTCAAAGCCAACCTCTGCAGTCAGGACAGTGACAGTCATCTCTTACTATGAGCTAGACTCTGGCTATGTATTTTGTATACATCTTTCTATTAATCAGCTATTTGTTACTTGATGTCAGTTCCCTGAGATCCAGTTTCAATAATAATTTGCTGAGAAAGAAAATCATTATTCACAGATCCTCACCCTGGATAGGTAGATGACAGGAATTGGTTCCTGATGTTCTAAAATAACGTTACTTGGAGTTACTTGACCTATAAATGTTTCTGTTTTGTCTTTGATTTGATAACAGGACAGCATTTTCCCAAAGAATTGGTATCTTCCCTTGTTTTTCAGATGATAAAATATAAAACTAGTATATGGGCCAGTTTGGCTATTTATATATGAATTTGACTTAAGATTAGAACTGAATATGGACATTGAGAATTTCATAATGTAAACATGGCTTACTTAGGAAATTTGTCTTTCCTTCAATTATGAACAGTCATTAGAGGCAGAAAAGATCATTTCAGTGGGACATATATTGCAGTTACATTATTTTTCCAGATGGTAAGGGGAAGAGGGAAAATTATTAGAAGGAGCAAACTATTTTGCATATACTACCAAAAAAAACCTTCCTAAAATGTTTCATTATGTCATATCTCTGCATAGATTTCTCCAGTGGATTGAGTTCAAACTCTAAACCTAGATCCAATCTTCTACTCAAGCCTCCAGTTGTATTGCTGTCCAGTATGAATCCTCCCTCTGAGCTAGACATGTCTATTCACCATGCCCTGAACACACTATGTACCTTCTCTCCTCTGGACTTTTGCTCATCTACTTCTCCTCAGTCTGGGGAACTCCTTCTCAAAATACCCCCAAGCCATAGTGATTCTTCCCTTTTCTGGGATTTTGGGGAGGGTAATTATCACGTTTTCATTATATCTTTCTTGAGTTTGCTGAAACTTCCAGTTGCATGCTGTAAGCTCTTTGAGGACAAAGACTATTTTTTTCTTCATCTTTGCATTCCCCATAACATCTAATACATAGCAAGGTTCTCCACAAATGTTCTTTGATTACTAGAACCCTCTATTGCAACAAAAGAGAAGACCTCCCTGCTCCCTGCTTATGCATATTAACCCCAGGTCACATTATTGTGGATCAAGTTTCCCACTATTAGACGTTATAGCATGTTTTTTAAGAGCATTTCTCTACACTCCTGCAGTTATTTTGCAAAGCTATATTATCTCAACACAAGAGAGCCGATCCAGTGGTTCAGGCTATTATTTAAACAGTCATTAATTGAACAGTGAAGTATTCTGCTCACCTATGATTGTATAGGGAACTATAAATATATGCACAGTTGTGTAATTATCTCCACCAACGCTACCTTTCAAAATGGCTAATTATCACAAACATATGAAATACAAGTGCTATCTCTAGATGCTATTCAAAAGAACCCATGCAGGTACTATAATTCTATTGGAAATATAACTGTGATTTCATTTGATCAGATTTATAGTGCCTGGAATGTTACTTTCCCAGTAACTTGTGATTCTAGCTTGACCTCCAAGACCCCAAGGATTGGACCTATGATTTTAATAACTAATTCCTGCTTCTAACCCTAATTTACAATACCTGAATTTGCTGAGGTGGAAGCCCAGTCTTCACATGGGTTAGTACCCATACCCATTATATTCATTACTTCAAAGCATTGGATCCGGCCACTAGCTGTGTGATGTAGGAAAAATTACTTACCTTCTGTCTCCTATTCTGTTAAATATGGCAAATACCAACTTTACATGGTTGTGGTGAGAATTAAATAACATAATATGTATAATGTACATGTTACGTGTATTCAATAAATGTTCTCTTCCTGGTTCCTATTTCCATCCTGCCTATCCTTTAACCTGTCGGGTTTGATATGCTAGACCCCAGCTGCATTCTCCCTTGCTGTCCCTTCCCTCCTGCTCCGAGACCAAGGGATAGGAAGCCATTGACCAAGCAAACCTGAAATGGGGTACATCATGTTAAATAGTGATTCATTCTTTTTTTCTTTCTGTCTTTTTGTCTTTCTCTCTCTCTCTTTTTCTTTCTTCCATTGTTTTGCATGCCACATATCATTGAGTTCATTTTCTTTGGAAAAAGAAGGTACCATTGTGCCTAGATCATAGAAATTAAGAGGTAGGGGAAAAATGTACACGAGGCTGGAAAGCTAAACAAGAACCAGATTACTTGGAGTTGGGGGGGGCCATAGTAAGAAGCTGTATTTCTCAAGATTCTGTCACTGATGTCTTTCCTCTTTTCTCGGCTGCCTCCCTTCTTTGGAGGGTTTATTCTCTTCCAATACATCAAATGCCATCTCTGTGCTATACTAGTTGGCCCAAACTTACAACGGGATTCCACAAAGGCATTTCCAACCACTTTACGTACATGCCAACGACTGAGCTCCTTACCACCGGCTCTTTCTCTGGGCTTTTCTGTTTTCCATCCTCCCAGTTGCTGAGCCCCTATCCTGAGTCTTGCTATAGTTCAACATTTATTCATTCAAGAGCTCTTTATTTTTGAGTTTCTATAGACATTGTGCTAGAAATTCACAAAGAGGCAGATAACACAGTTCCTTCCCTCACATGGCTTACATTTTTTTTGGGGAAATGATTACAGAAAATCACACTTCCTGGCTTCTCTCCTATCATTTTTTACTGTTCCTTTCATCTTCCTTGTTTCTTCTGCCTCATCTCTCTAATTTTTAAGTTTTGGAGTATCCTGGGACTTGGCTTATGGATCTCTTATCTGGCTCTCAAATTTATATTACCAGCTGGGATCTCTGCTCTGAATTCCAGGCTGGTAAATATGAGCCACTCCTTATCACTTCTACTTGGAAGTCTAATGGGCATCTGGCCTGTCACTTTTGTGGGGGCTTGAAAATATGCCACAAATGCATTGACACTCCTCCCTCCAACGTGGAGTCTAAATCTCTTTCCTTTAAAGTAGACTCACTTCTTATGAATATAATGCGGTGGATGTGGTGCTGTGTGGCTTCTGAAAATAATTTAGAAAACCTAATTAGCTTAATAAGCTTTTGCCTAGCTGTCTCTTTCTTAAGACACACATCTCAGGAGTCCTGAGTTGACATGTAAGAAGTCTGGCCACCCAGAAGCCATCACAGAGTAGAGACAACGTGATGAGATATGCAAGGTCTGAGAGGAGTGAGGAGCTTCAGCTGTTCTAGCCCCTGACTGTTTGAGCCTTGCCAGTATCGACTGCCAGACATGTGAGTGAGCCTTCAGATGACTCCAGCCCCTTACCTTCAAGCCATCTTAGGTGATGCTAAATGTGGCAGACATAAGTCATTCCCCTGTTTGAGCCCTGCCCAAACCACAGATTCATGCACAGTATCAATGTGGTGGTGGTTATAAGTCACTAAATTTTGAGGTGGTTTGTTTTGCCATTATCTTTTCTGGAATAATGTCTAAAATAAAGGTCCACCTTCACACCTGTTTATTGGGCAGTCTTTTTACCTCAATTAAAACCACGTCTATCCTCCCACACACTCATGCCAAACTTGCCAACTTCAATTTTTCTCTTTCTGTTATACCCTACCTCTGCTCGGTCAGAATATTCTGTCATCTTGACTTCCATAAGTCACCAGAATTTGACTATTTCTCACTAACCCCACTGCTGTGAAGACCTCATCATTTTGATACAGATTATGAAGACAGTCTCTTTGGTAGATTTCCTGCATTAATAACCCCAATATGTACCCCTCCCTGTCTCCATGCCTTTCATATATGGCTTTGCAGCTGCTCTCATCTAGGGGTAGAGAAGAGTTCTCTTCTCTTTGATTTTGAGTTCAGTAATGTGTTGCTTTGACAAATGCAAGGCAAGCAGAGAAATCTTATCTATTTCTACTTGCTCTACTGCTTCTCTGTGATTGCCTTAAGTTCAAGGCTAGGCTATCTTGCTAGAGAATTAAGATATGTGTTGCAGAGTCAAGTCACTCCAGTTACCCAAATTGAGTCCATTCTCGATCAGCAAAGCTGCCTAGCCGACCTATAGCTGACCACAGACATGAACGAGCTCAGTCAAGACCAGGAGACCTGCTGAGCAGACTTACAGGTTCATGAGCATTTGCTTACTGTTTTAAGCCACTGTGATTTGTAGTTATTCGTTATGTTATTTTTGTGGCGACAAGTAACTTATGCAGAAATTGATGCCAGGAATGAGGTGTTGCCTTAACAAAATCCTAAAATATGGGTCATTGGCTTCATCCCTGGAAATGGGCAGGAGGCTGGAAAAATGTCAAAGAAACTGCTATAGGAAACTGGAAAAATTGGAGCCATTATTACATAGTTGTGAAATATTTGGGAAAAGAGTCTTCTGTGGTAACCTGGAAGATGGAAAATGGAACTAGTACTCTTTTAGATTTGGACAAAGAGATCTCCAGGCAAAATTGAAAGCACCAGCTGGTTTTTACTAGATGTGTAAGACACATTACTTTAAGGAAAATATGAACTCCAAAAAAAAAAAAAAAAAAAACCTGGCTAGTTTCCAGAATTCAAAGGGAGTATAAATACCTAGTGCCTAGAATAGTGTTTGACACTCAGTGGGTGCTGAACAAATATTTGTGGCAGGGATTAATTATTTATTTATAATTTCAGTAAGTGTTATAAATAAGAAATATAGGGCTTCATGTCAGTTTATAGCACAAAAACAATCATCTCCTTAACCCACTCCCAGGGGTATTTGAATTAGAAGGGAGGTTGCTCATCCCCATGAAGACATAGTGGTACCCTGACATGAATATTTACTGTAGACTTTTCAGCTATTGTGAGGTTAAGGCTCCCTTCCTAACATCATCTACATAATGCTTCTTAGAAATCTATGTACATGATCTTTCCTGCTCATATACTTCCTTTTAGGTCATATTTGTCAGTCACATCACCATATCTGATTTTTTTATATCCTTCCAGGCAGATATTAGAACCCCAAAATAAAAAGAGATCTCAGAATGATACCTGACAAGCTCTTGGTATAAAAGAATTATTTTCTTCCATTGTGTGTGATTCACAGAATGGGGTTTCTGGCTAAACACTGATCATCATAAGCAATTCTTCACCTAGAGTTTGACCTTTATTTTTTCCACATCTTAAGTCCTTCTCATAATTCCTTCCTTCTTTTTGTTTGTCTTCTTCACCTTTCCAATTTACTAACAGTTTGAATTCTGTTCTTGTCTCCAAAATTCTGCTTTCTTCCTGACTGCTTGGTACCATCTGCACTTTTGGTGAGCCTGTCCTCTTGCAGGGAACATTAATCAACACTGGGACCAGGACTGACCCCTGCCAGCATCAGCTAATATGTCCCTCAGGTTGGTCATAATTCAACATGAGCCTCTCTGAGTATTCCCTAGGGCCAAAAGATAACTGTGAAAAAAGTATTTTCCCCAGTTTTTCAAATACACATTTGTTTAGTGAAGAACAATTTTAACAAGCTTGTTCTCTAGGGATATAGTTTGAAAACTGCTTATTATGTGGAATTTACATTTGGCAGACAGCTTTTGCAAGTGAACCTAAAGCTAGTGGAATCCCACCTACTGAGAAGGCTTCCTGACCTGCAAAAGAAACGCTCAGCTTCAAAGCATTTCTCCAGTTTATACACAGTACTCCTGCAGCTCCAATTGCTAGGATTCACTGTCCAGCTTGCCTGACGATGTCAGATTTCTCTATCAAGTAAAACCAAATATAAGCTATACTTCTTACCCTATCAATCAATTTAGGAAAAGTTCCCATGAGAACTAAAGAGTCAGAGGTCAGTAGAGAGCCCCTGAATTTAAGGTGTGAGGATATAGTTACCTGTCTAACTTTAACACACAAACAGAACAACACTGAAGAAAGCACAGTTTCCTTCAACATAGCCACAATGGGAGACTAGATGCCTGTCCTGAGGTTGATTTTGTTTTAAATCTCTTTCTCTCTCTCTCTAGTATTTTCTTTTCAAATCTCAAAAGTAATACCTGCATGTGGCAAAAAATTCACTGCATAATGAAAAGCAAATGTCTCTCTCACCTCAGACCTTCAATTTCTTCTCTAGAGACAAATGCTGTTGAGTTTCTTATATGCCTTTCAGAAACTTCACATGCATACGCAAGCACATTGCCTTATTTAACAATCCACATGAGAGAAGACTAGTCCCACGATTCTGCACCTTGCTTTTATCTGTTAAAAATCTTGACAATCTTTCCATAATCAGTACATAGAAATTGACCTCATAGTCAGTGATGGTTATCAAGTTTTTTCATTGTCAGCCTGTAACATATTTTGTATAACCATGCCCCTACTAGTGGACATTTACATTGTTTTAGTCTTTTGCTAGTAGAAAAAATTGCTGTAACAAAAATTGGTGTACTTTCATATTTGTATACATGTGATACTATATATCTCTGAGAAACTGCTATCAGAAATTTCCATGGTTTAAAAGTCATAAATGCATTTAAGGAGTTGCTAGATGCTGTTAAGAGATTACAGCAATTAATACCCTTCCTGAAATTTATGAGATTATCACTATCAGAGTGCTCATGCCTTCAACAACACTGTGTATTATTAGACTTTTTCTATTTGTCAATATGATTGATAAAAATGGTATTTAGCTTCAAAAATGACTAATGTTTGCTTATCCACACTCTTCATAATAATCTTATTTCATCTATAATCATTAGATTTCTTATGAGTAAAATGGGGCTGATAATACAAAGCTCAAAGGGTTCCTATGAGGTTTAAATAAATTAATAGAAGTAAAGCACTTAGACATTGCTGGACACAAAGTAAGCACTTGACAGTTAATTGCTACATATCATTATAATTAGTATTATGTTATTGTTCCCTTGTTATATGCTTATGCAGAGTTTATTTTTCTCTATTTGTAGATAGTCCATCATGTACCTTGCTCATTTTTCTATTGGATTATTGATATTTTTAATACTGATATTGAATAACTCTTTATGTATTAAGTAGATTTGCACTTTGCTATTTTGGTTTCAGATGTTTTTTTCAGTTGGTCATTTATTTTCAACCATGTTTATGGTATTTCCTTTCTTGGGCATTTTAATATTTTCTTTATAGTTCGTAAGTTTTGTGTTTCCCTGACAAAACCAATCCATTTCTATGTTGATAACAACATTCTCCCAAATTTGTAATTTTTGTTTCATTTCTCCATGATGAATTCAATTTTTCTTTTATTTCAAAATATTGAGGGGGTACAAATGTTTTTGGTTACATGGATCACTTTTGTAATGCTTGACTCACAACTATAAGTGTGCCCACCACTCAGATAGTGTTCATTGTACCTGTTAGGTAGGTTTTTGCCCCTCCCACTCTCCCCCTCCCCCCTGCTCGATTTCCACTGAGTTTTACTTATCTCTATGCATATGTGTGCTTGTCGGTTAGTTCCAATTTAATAGTGAGTATGTGTGGTGTTTGTTTTTCCATTCTTGAGATACTTCACTTAGGATAATGGTCCCTAGCTCCATCCAAATTGTTGTAAAAGGCATTAGTTTATGCTTTTTATGGCTTAGTAGTACTCCATGGCATACATATATCACATTTTGTTAATCCACTTGTGAATTGATGGGCACTTGGGTTGATTCCACATCTTTGCAATTGTGAATTGTGCTGCAATAAGCATTCAAGTGCAGGTGTCTTTTTGATAAAATGACTTTCTTTTCCTTTGGGTAGATACCCAGTAGTGGGGTTGCTGGATCAAATGGTAGGTCTACTTTTAGTTATTTGAGAAATCTCATACTGTTTTCCATAGAGGTTGTACTAATTTTCAGTCCCACCAACAGTGTATAAGCATTCCTTTCTCTCTGCATCCATGCCAGCATCTATTGTTTTTGGACTTATTAATAAAAGCCATTCTAACAGGAGTAAGGTGATATGTCATTGTGGTTTTAATTTGCATTTCCCTGATGATGAGTGACATTGAGCATTTTTTCATATGTTTATGGGCCATTTGTCTATCTTCTTTTGAAAGGATTCTGTTCATGTCTTTTGCCTACATTTTAAGGGGGTTGTTTATTTTTTTCTTGCTGATTTGCTTGAATTCTTTGTAGATTCTGGTAATTAGCCCTTTATTGTATGTATAGCTTGCCAATATTTTCTCCCATTCTGTGGGTTGTCTATTTGCTCTGTTGATTATTTCCTTAGCTGTGCAGAAGCTTTTTAGTTTAATCAAATCCCATTTATTTATTTTTGTTGTTGCTGTAATTGCCATTGGGGTCTTAGTCATAAATTCTTTGCCTAGGCTGATATCTCGATATCTACAATCTACATTTTCTTCTAGAATTTCGTGGTTTCATGCCTTACATTTAAATCTTTTATCCATCATGAATTAACTTTTGTGAGTGGTGAGAGATATGGATCCTGTTTCATTCGTCTACATGTGGCTATCCAATTTTCCCAGCACCACTTATTGAATAGGGCTTCTTTTCCCCAGTGTGCATTGTTGTCTGCTTTCTCAAAGATCAGTTGGCTGTAGGTAGATAGTTTTATATCTGGGATCTCTATTCTGTTCCATTGGTCTATGTCTCTATTTTTGTGCCAGTACCATGCTGTTTTGGTTACTATAGCTTCATAGTATAAAGTCTGGTAGTGTGATGCCTCCAGATTTGTTCTTTTTGCTTAAGATTGCTTTGGCTATTTGGGCTCTTTTCTGATTCCAAACAAAGTGTAAAATTACTTTTTCTAGATCTCTGAAATACGATGTTGGTATTTTGATGGGGATTGCATTGAATCTGTAAATCACTTTAGGCAGTATGGACATTTTAACAATGTTGATTCTACCAATCCATGAGCATGATATGTTTTTCCATTTGTTCGTGTCCTCTGTGATTTCTTTCCTCAGTTTTTCATAGTTCTCCTTATATAAATCTTTGACCTCCTTGGTTAAGTATATTCCTAGATATTTTATTTTATTTGTAGCTATTGTGAATGGTATTGAGTCTTTGATTTGACTCTCAGCTTTACTATTATTGGTAAATAGAAATGCTACTGATTTATGTACATTGCTTTTGTAACCTGAGACTCTGCTGAAGTTATTTATCAATTCCAGGAGTCTCTTGGTGGAGTCTTTGGGGTTTTCTAGATACAAGATCATATCATCAGTGAAAGGCAATAGTTTGACCTCCTCTTTCCTGATTTGGAAAGCCTTTATTTCTTTTTCTTGCCCTATAGCTCTGGCTAGGACTTCCAGCCCTATGTTGAATAGGAGTGGTGACAGTGGGCATTCTTGTCTTTTTCCAGTGCTTAGGGGGAATGATTTCAACTTTTCCCCATTGAGACATTTACAGAACATTCTACCCAAAACTGCTGAATATACATTCTTCTCAGGAGCACATAGGACATTCTCCAAGATTGATCATATCTTAGGCCACAAAACAGATCTCAACAAATTCAAAAATATTGAAATCATACCATGTATCTTCTCAGACCACAGTGGAATAAAAGTAGAAATCAATCACAAGAGAAACACTCAAACCTACACAAAGTAATGGAAATTAAATAACCAGCTGCTGAATGAATATTGGATCAAGAATCAAATTAAAATGGAAATCAAAAGATTCTTTGAACTGAACTACAAATGTGACACAAGCTATCAAAATCTATGGGATTCAGCAAAAGCATTCCTCAGGGGAAAATTCACAGCCTTAAATGCCTACATCAAAAAGACAGAAAGATCACAAATTAACAACCTAATGTCATATCTCAAGGAACTAGAAAAGGAAGAGCAAACCAAACTGAAAGCTAGCAGAAGAAAACAAATTAAACAGATCAGAGCAGAACTAAATGAAATGGAAAACAAGAAAATAATACAAAGTATCAACAAAACAAAAAGTTGGTTCTTTGAAAAGATAAACAAAATTGACAGACCTCTTGCCATATTAACCAGGAATAGATGAGAAAGGCCCCAAAGAAGGTCAATTAGAAATGTAAATGGAGATATTATAACTGATACCACAGAAATACAAAACATCATCTGTGAATACTATGAAAATCTCTGTACACATAAACTAGAAATCCTAGAGGAATTGGACAAATTCCTGTAAACACACAACTTCCCAAGACTCAATCAAGAAGAAATAGAACTCCTGAACAGACCAATAATGAGCAGCAAGATCAAATCAGTAATAAAAAAATTTTTCAAAATAAAGCCCTGGACCAGATGGATTCACAGCTGAATTCCACCAGACCTACAAAGAAGAGCTGGTACCCATGCTATAGAAATTATTCCATAACATTGAAAGGGAGGGAATTCTCCCCAACTCATTCTATGAAGCCAGTATCACCTTGATACCAAAGCCAGGAAAGGACACAACAAAAAAAGAAAACTACAGACTGATATCCATTATGAATATAGCTTGAAAAAGTCCTCTATAAAATACTAGCAAACCAAATCCACCAGCACATCACAAAAATAATCCACGATGACCATCCCAAGGATTCAAGGGTGGTTCAACATACATAAATCAATAAATGTGATTCACCACATGAATAGAAGCAAAATCAAAGACTATGTGATCATATCAATAGATGCAGAAGAAGCATTTGACAAAAATCCACCAGTCTTTCATGATAAAAACCCTCAATAAACTAGGCATAGAAGAAACATCTCTCAAAATTATTAAAGCCATATATGCATTCAATTTTTTAAAATACCCAATGATTACTTACAGGATATAAAGAAAAAGAAGCCCACACTGATAATAGTAATAAAAAGGTGACATGTTTAGGAAGAAACTCAACAACATATGTCCAAAACTTATTAGTAAAACTTCAGATACTTCTGAAAGGCACAAAAGTAGTCTTGGATACTTGGTTCTTATTCTTGGGTAGGACTTACTAAACATCATAAAAATATAAATTCACTTTGTTAATGTATAAATTTGGCATTAACTCAATAAAACACTATGATTTTTTCCTACAGAAGTTGGTTCAAATTTTGTATGGAAATATAAGTACGTTAGACTAGCTAGGGAAAGAAGCTTAAAAAACAGTTCCAGTATATACTATGACATACTATAAAATTTCTGTAGTAAAACTAGTGTAATATTTGTTGATGATTTAAAAAATGAACCAGTGGAATAGGGCACAGTGTCCAGAAAGAGAAACATGTACATGTGGAAATTTGCTATATCATAAATATCATACCATTGGAGATAGCATTGGAAAAAAGATTGGCTCTTGAATAAATGGCACTAAGACAACTGGGTAGCCATTTAGAAAAAATATCACATATATATCAAACTCCAAATGGATTAGAAATCTCTGAGTAAAAAAATAAAGCTTAAAACTACTAGAAGAAAACATGATTAAATTTATAAACTTGGAGGGTTTCCAACTATGATTCAAAATCCAGAAACAAAAATAAAAATGATAAACTTTATTAAGTGAAATTTTATGGCAAAAATGCCATAAGCAAAGTGAAAATAAAATAGTTGCAAATTATATTGCACACTGTCTATAACTCTGATATATAAAGAGCTCTTAACAATTAAGAAGAAAAAGACTAAACCTGATAGTATAGTAGATTAGACAAAAGACATGAATAAATAGTTCAAATAGTTCATAGAAAATAGGAAAGGCAAATAGCTTTTAAACATATGAAAAAATTAAACCTTATAATGAAAGACAAATTAGAACCACATGATAAGATATAGACGCTCTCACACTTTGCTAGTAGAAATTCAAAAGAGTACAATTACCAAAGAGGGAAATTTGGTATCTTACAAAATTGCATATGCATTTACTCTTCGATCCCTAAATCCCACTTCTTCAAATCAGCCCTGTAGATGTACTTCCATTAGAACAAAACAAAACAATTATAGCCACAACAAAAACATGCACAAGGTTATTATTAATAATTGTAGAATTCTTTTTAATAGCAAGGGATTGGTAATAAATATGCAAAAGCACTGATTGGATGCATGAATATAGATCAAAATATTATTGAATGCTATACAGTCTTCAAAAAGAATAATAGCTCCTCCATGAATTCTAAGTTATTTTGCCAAGTGAAGAAAGCAATATTATTGTTACTTTTTTTATAAGAAAGAAAAGGAAATAAGCATATATATATATAGGAAGGACAAATGAGAAATTAATAAACATGTTTACCTGAAAAGAGAGAAGGGCCAGGAAGTTGAATTTATCCTTTTATGTAGTTTTGGCCTTCGAACCATGTAAATGTTTATAAATTTAAAAATAAAATATAAGAGAAAAGAAAAAAAACCCTCAAATTAAACCAAAGAACCTAAATTTGTATCAAATTGATAACATAGCCAGTTAGCAAAAAGAGTGAGTTCAAGCGATTTTGAATCCCGTACTATCATGGTACATCTTTAATGGAGTATATTCTAAAAATCACACAGAAAGAATTGCACAGAAATTTTAAATTCATTCAGTAGACTTATTATTAATAGTAATGTTAATAGTTATGTTTTAGTAATATTAATAGTACTACTTTTTGTACTAGGCTGTATCATTGTAAGATGAAGCAAATAAGTAAATACATTCATGTTATTGTGAACCAAGATTTTCAGGGTAAAAAAGATTTGATAATAAAATAAAAGTAGTTATAATCCCTTTAATGTTAAATGTAGTTGGAAATATAAATATAAACTCATAATTGTTCCCCATCCTGCCCACTGAAAAGGTTCGGAAGTAGCAGTACCCAGTAGCAATGAGAGAATTCACATCCAAATCTTATTTTTAATATCATTTCCCACTAAAAGAAAACAGAGCTCCTTAGAAAATTGATTTTAGGTCATTCTAGCTATCTATTGCTGTGAAATAAATCACCCCAAAACTTAGTGGTTTGCAAAACAAGAGCATCAATATTGCTCATGAATCTGCAATTTTGTCTGAATTTGGCAGGAACGTCATCCCTGCTCCACTCAGTGTCAGCTGGGGCAGCTTATAGCCTGGAACCTGGAATCACTTGCAGGCTCCCTCACATGTTTGGCAAGTGATGCTAGGAAGACCCAAACAGCTGGGGCTGGAAGAGCTAGGATTCTCTTTCATCTCCATGTGGTCTCTGCATCTTGGTGGCTGCAGGATAACCAGACTTCTTACATGTTGGCTCAGAACTCCCAAGGAGTATGTCTCAAGAAAGAGAAAACCAGACATAAGCTACATCTCCTTTCATGACCTAGTTTGGATGTCACACAGCATCACTTCTGCTGCATTCTATTTGTTAGAACTGAGTTACAAAGGCCAACTCATATTCAATGGGAAGGGTGGTAGAATCCTCCTTTTGATGGGAGTAATGTCAAAAAATTTGTAGACATGTTTTAAAACAACAGGTCTACAGGAGAGTACAATTTGAGCTGAGATTTCTAATTATACTGAGAATCAAGGAAATGCTCAAAGATTAACGTAGATAGGTCAAAAAGACACAAGAACTTACTTAAGCATGCTCCTACTGACCAAATTTGGGACAATTTAAGCATCATAGTGCATAATGAGTATAATTAATTGTAACATTTGAATAAATAAACATCTGTGAGTCTATAGTAATTGAAAAGGTATGGGAGAGATAGTAAAAGCTCTTCTTTGAGATAAATGCTTGCTAATACACACAGAAAGAAATTGGATGTCACTATTTTTAAAACTCTGATGTAAGAACTGGTTCAGGCAAGGGACGAACATGAATGCTAAAACCATTAGGTAAAAGTTTGTTGGGAAACTGTATTTTCCCATTGTGCCAAAGAATAACCCCAAATATTACTTACTAATTGCAAAGGGGAAAATAGACCTTAAAACACAGAGTGATCTGGTGGTCACTATTTTGACCAGGTGATCAAATCTGGCATCAGTAATGGTGGAACACTTTGATCTCTACAGCCTTTTAAGTCTCCTACTGAGATCCCATATGATGTAGCAAACATCTCCTGTGACATATTCTTGCTTCCAACGTTTAACCCAAATTCAGTCAGGCCTCTGGTTCTAATGTCTTTTTAGTAGAAAATAAAAGCAGTAGAAGAACAAACTAAAAGAAATCAAGAAGAAATATTCAGACAAATTCTGAATGTGAAACACCTGTAACAAAACTGGCCTGGATTCTTCAAAAAGGCCAATAATGAGAAAAAAAAAGTGTGTGGGGGGGCTGTTATTTAATCTATTAAAAGTGATTAAAGGGCCATAAAAACAAATTGAATGTATTAACCTGGATAGGATCTTGGTTCAGTAAGAGAGAGAGAGAGAAGGTGTGTGCGCATGTGGCATAATAGACATTCTTAGGACCATTGGGAATATTTGCATATACACTGAAAGTTAAATTTTATCATGGAATTAATTGTTTTATGTGTGATAATGGTAATACATTTTGAATAATATTTTTATTCATAGGTTATACAGGGATTAATAAATATTTAAGGTAAAATGTGATGATATTTGCAAATTACTTTTAAATGATCCAAAATGTTTAACCCTCATTGAATGTAGGTGGTGCATATATGGGTATTGTATTGTGTATGAAAGGCTTTATTATAGAAAATTAGGGGATAATAAAAATTAATACACAGTAAAGTTTAGGAAACAAAGTAGGTAATCAAGAAGAGAATATAGTTTTCCCCAAAGAAATTCTTCTACCAATTCCAAAATTCATGTTCTGTCTACTTTCTTAGGGGTTTCAGACTGCTCCCCTATCACCTAAGGGTTCCACAGAGGTATTGAAAGAAGCCGAGTAAAAGAATAAACAAGTGGTCCATACCTTCTGTATTTGTTTCCCTAAAAGTATGTTTGAAAAGCAATATATTAGACTCAGTTAGATTTAGAGGGGTAATTAATTGTATAATTTTCAAGTAGACTCTAAAGTCCTGCCTCAGAGAAGAGTAACAAAAATTTATGGGCAATACCTGCATTATTGGGATAGTGTGGTAGCCATCAGGGTGACTATTTTGGATATAACTATATATATATAATCATATAACTAAAACTATAGCAAAAACTATTTTACATATATACATATATATGTGGGTGTATATATATATAAAAAACATGACAATGTGATTTTTAAAAATAATTCCATGATATTCATTCGTCACAACATGTACTCACAGAGACTAATAAGAAAGGATGGAAATTGATCCCCACCAGGATGAGGGAAGATCATGGGGCTCTGGTGGTCTGAGATCATCTGCCCCTCCATTTGACGAACTTATATTCCTTTACACAAACCCTGTCCCTAAGTTGGCTCTATTCCAAGTAATAAAGAAAATAAATTTCAAATGGCACGAGATCAAGA
This sequence comes from Daubentonia madagascariensis, assembly GCA_023783475.1. NCBI lineage: Eukaryota > Metazoa > Chordata > Mammalia > Primates > Daubentoniidae > Daubentonia > Daubentonia madagascariensis. The sequence goes on from JAKFHU010000901.1 coordinate 12,426,134, forward strand.
GTGCAAATACAACCCAGGTGGTGTGTGTTAGCACGCCAGGGCTCTGGCCAACCGTGTGACCGCAAACATAAAGAAGAATGAAGCCCAGCTGACTGCTTCCTAACCTTTCCAGATTCCACACGCTAGATCTCCTTCAGAAGAAGTCAAATGAGCTCTTTGGAAGTAATCTTTCTTTTAATATAAATTTATCAATAGTTTTCTCTCTCACTGTCTTAATATCTTTTAAATGGCCATGTTCTGTTGCCTTTTTACAATAAATATGCAGGATTCATATCTGAATACAAAATTAGTATTACAGAAAAAGATAAAGAACCAATATCATAAAAAAGTGAGAAGAATAATTGTGGTTTTGGTGCAAGAGGAAGAAGTCATTTCTTCACTGTTTAGAGAGGGGAAGAATAAGAAGCTTCATGGAGCTGTCATTTATGAGTAGAATTCTCTTCCTGGATGATGGGAGGTATTTGCTAAAAAATCTCTGATAATGGCCAGGAAGAACACACTTGAAAATTAATGGGTTGTATGATAGTTCTACTCTTTGCCCCTATTCAACTATGCTTTAATTTGGAAAAAACGGTGTAAAATTTGGCACAGATATGTTTTGATCTTTGCCCAATATAATCCGTTTTCTCCCAGGACTACACCACTCTCATAAATTCCCTGAATTATGCCAGTGGAATTTTGAGTTTATGAGAATTTATCCAACCCTACATCTCTGGGAAAACTGGCAGAATTTAATCACAGCCTCTGTCTATTTTGATGTTCTACGAGATATCCTGGTTGAGGTTAGCATTTGCTAACACGGATAGCTATCGTGTGTGCGGTGTTGCCAGTTTATACAGTATTTTCCTGTATATCATCTTGTCTAATCCTTACATTAAATTTGCGGATTTGGTATTGCTATTATCTTTCCTACTTCACAGATAAGAAGGGAGACACTGTCGAAACAATATTCTCTGCTTTTCGACTTCATGAACTGTAAAGCTTCCTGTGATCTAAAGGAAGTTCCTTCTTGCAAAGCACTTGGAACAGTGCCTGGCACTAGTGCGCTCCATAAATTAATGTTGTTGAAAAATCTATGCTTCTCAAATTGGAGGACACACATCCTAAGAGGGTAACTAGGCACCCAACTCAGTGCACATTCTTGGATTATCAATTTCACTTCATGTTAAATAATTTCAAGCATTATTTTTGTTTAAAAATACCTTGGAGTAAAATATAAGATTTGCATGAATTTACAGATAAAACACGAGATGGGAACAGACTTCCAGCCTCGCAGCATGCTAATTTGATCTACACCCGTGACTCTCTGAAGTATACAATCTGTTGGAGTTACTTTAGCAGGAAAAGTAGGGGGGTAAAAATCCCACCCTAGGTGTTCTGCCCCCTTATCCCTGGCTCTGGGGGTCCCGTTAAGCAGTGTCAGACATGGTCTGACTCAGCCAGCCTTGCAATGTGCCTTGACATTGACCCAGATCTTGGCAGATGCTAGTGGGATGATGAAGAGATCTCAGGAAGTTCTCCTGTCCTTGAATATCTACCTATTAAGTCTTCCAAGAGCCTTATATTTTCACCACTAAATTATAAATTTTCAAAGCAAATTTCCAGAGAGAAATTATTCCAATTTGCTGATTTTACAGATTAGGAAGCTAAGAACATAAGAAGTGGAATGATTTGCTCAAAGTTGCATAACAATACAAAACTAGAACCCAAATGGGTTTTAGTTCCTTAGCTCAGAGTCCAGTGCTATTTCTTCTTTCTTTATGTGAAAGCCTGTCTCAATTAAGCAATTATAGTACCTAGGAGGAAAACACCAAATGCGCACACTAACAACCAAAGCACAGAGAAGCCAGGATAAGAGTCATTAAGAATCAGCTTGCAGAAAGTCACTGAGACATGGGGAGATGTCCCAGAGACAGACTCTGCTCTACTCCTCCCAACCTCCATCAGAAGTTAGAGGGTCCTGAACTGCCGGGGGAGGAACTCCAGGCGGTTCTGGGTGTCAGTGACCATGATGATAAAGAAGAACAATGCAGAGTGGAAGAGAGTCATCCAGAAACATGAAAGGAGAAAAAAAATGAACCTTTCACAACTTTAATATGAGGTAGCAAACAACTTGTTCTCAAAGGGAAAAAAAAAAAAATACAAAGCCACCCCTTCCCCCAAACCCCTGCCTCTGCCTGTGAAGATCCCCAGGGCCTCAAACCCAATTCCTGCCTGGCTTCTTTGCACAGCTAAAGCAAACACACTGTGCACTGTTTACCAGAGGCAGCCAACGATGCCCCAAGGAGCAGTATCCCTAAACTTGCAATGTTTTCAGCAGAGAAAATGCTGATACAATATTTGAAACACAGAGTTCAGGGGAGAGAGAAACTGGGCCAGAAAAAGAGTGAACAGGAGTAGCAGTGTTTCAATGTGCGTCCCTTTAAGTATCACCCAGCAAGGGCAGTATGTCCTGGCATCACACTGAGGACAGTAATTAGAACTGACATCTAAGAATCACAATCTGCAAATCTCCCTAAAATGATTACATAGTCCATCTATTCTGTTCCTGATTTCCAACTATTTGGAATGAATTGAGACTTTCATGGAAAGCCTGTAGTAATAAAACCTATTACTATTAGTCATAGTAGCAGCCACCTACAGTTTACTCTGGGCCAGGCACTATTCTCAAGCTTTTACTTGTATTCTCTCATTTTATCCTAACCACAAACTTATGAGGTAGATGTTATTACTTCTATTATACAAATAAAAGGTAAATCTCAGAGAATATAAATAAGTTGCCCAAAGTTTCATGGCTAGTAAATGGTGGCACTGAGATTCCAGCTCCCAAGTTTGTGTTCTTAACCTATAGCGTGGAGGCAGGAGAGCAGGTACCAGGGAATTAATGGGAACTAAACAGCTATGCTCCCTGTCCTCATGGAACTCACTGCCGAGCAGCAAAGACAAGCAACTGATTTCCCAAGCAAACGCAGTTCAGGTGATAACCTCTTTGACAAGGACAGCATAGGGTGAAATGGGAACAAGAAGCCAAGCCCCAAATCCAGGCAAGGGAGTCAGGGAAGACTTCCTCTGCAATAATGCTCAGTTAGTCATCTTAGTCATGAGCAAGAATTAGCCAACGATGGCTGGGTGTGGTGGCTCATGCCTGGAATCCTAGCACTTTGGCAGGCTGAGGCAGGAGGATTGCTTGAGGCCAGGAGTTCAAGACCAGCCTGAGCAAGAGTGAGACCCCGTCTCTACTAAAAATAGAAAAAGTTAGCTGGGTATGGTGGCACACGCCTGTAGTCCCAGCTACTCGGGAGGCTGAGGCAGGCGGGTCGCTTGAGCCCAGGAGTTCGAGGCTACAGTGAGCTATGATGACACCACTGCACTCCAGCCAGACCCTATCTCAAAAAAAAAAAAAAAAAAAGCCCATGAGGGGGCCCATAGAGAGGGAACAGCAGGTACTATGACCTGCAGGGGAGAGAGATTGGAGCATTTTCTGGTAAATGAGTCCATTTCAGTATGATTGGAATGCAGAATTTGAAAGGAAAGAGGAGGAATGCAAGACTGGAAAATTAAGCAGAAACCAACCCCCAAAGGGCCTTCCAGCCACCTTAACAAGCTGGTGCTGGGAGCCTGCATGGGTTACTTTCTTTCCAGTTCTACTTTTAGAATAAATAGGCAATGTTACATGATTTTGCTTTTTTTCATATCTAACATATGGAAATGGAATTGTTGACAAATTTGTTAAGCATTGGTAAGCAATTTATCAGCATATTGGCATTCTAAACTTCTGTTCTCTTTCCAGTATAGCCTTTAGAAAAACTTTGCAGGGGAAAAATGTTTTTTTTCTGGCCATGCTCTGTTTGTCTTAATGATTATTTCTGCATTGTCAGGATCACCTTCTCTTCCAAATTCTGTTTCACCCATAAGAGTCCACAAAATAACTCTCATAGTTGCAATGGATTGATTTTCAAATATGTAGCCCAGAGAGGCAAAACAGCTTGACGTGGTTGAGAACATAGACTGTGGAAACAGTCTGTTTTGACACTGGCTATACCACTTCCCAGTGCAGAACGTTGTGTAAGTGGCTTAGCAACTTTGTGCTTTAGCTTTATCATTTATAATATGGGGACAATACCTACCTCTTAGGTTTATAGAGATGATTAAAAGCTTTATTATATATCAAGCACTTGAACAGTGTCTGGCACATAACAAGGACTTAAAACTAGGTGTTATTGGTATTTGTCATAGGTAAACAGTGTGATATGAGCAATGTACTATGGGAATATATATAGAGAGGCAATTTATTGGGGTAGAGAAATGTTCAGGAAAGGTATCACAGAAGATTTGGCATTTTTCTAAGTCTTCTTGGGAGAAAAGACAGAGTTAGTGCCATCCCTTTTTTTTTTTTTTCTGTAGCATTACAGCAAATAATTAAGTCTTTGCAATAGCCATTTATTGCAACCTTCTTGAAAGATGGTTATAACCTATAGGACCAGTAACCAGGTCAAGCTGTCCCTGGTGTAGTAAGACTGAGGAGACATCATTTGTTCAAATCATGTCTTAAAAGTTGACACGTGCTGCCATTTGAAGAAAATCTCATTTATAAAAATCTAAACTTGAGCAGTAAGCCACTGGCCACACTTCAAAAGAACTATTTACTTTACAAAATGATTTGTAGCAAGGTTAGTTTTTTTTTTAATTGCAAATTCTCCTTGAATATTAATTTACAACATCTCAATCTGTACCTTCCATTGCAATGAAAAGACGTGAGCTGTGGAATTTGAGATACTCATCTGTGCCTCAGTGAGCAACTGAATAGCATTATTTCTAATTCTTACAACAGCTGTAAGATGTGTGATGTACATATTATTATCCATGTTTTACAGTTAAAGAAATTGAGACTCAGAAAAGTTGAGTACGTTGTCTCAGTTTACAGAACCCCAGTACATGAAAGAGCCTTGATTAAAGATTAAGTTTCAATGCCATGCTCTTCCCCACATGGTACAACTCTCAAACACATAGGTTAAAACATTCTCTAGTAGGAATCATCAGTTATTTGTTTTTATAATTTCTTTGCTAAGAAAACTACAGATATTTAAATCAGAGGAGGTTTTCAGGTTCTAATTTGTTTTTCCCAGACCTACCTTGCTACTTTTGGTCCTCTCTTTAGCACTGGTAGCAGCACAAAACCATCACCTTAGCTTTCTGCTCCCACCGAATTCAGCTTTCCACCTCCCTTAACAAAACACCAGCTTGATGATGGAATTCTCTGCTTTTCAAAACATAAGCTGGCGAGTGGAAATTTTACTCAATAACCCAATTCCTTTTACTCTAATTAAGCCTATTTCAAGCTTCTGTCGAAATTTGGAACTAACAACTTAATTGGTTTATCCAAGTACAGCAGTAAGGACAATGTTCTCCCTGACTAGGTTATATTAGGATTACGCTCCTTTTAGAATAACAGGAAAGAGAAATCTTCAAAGCATAAACTGCTTCTGATCTCATAAAAGTTTTCCAAGATACTTTCAGTTTCTTGGAATTGCTTTTGGAAGTCATATTCTTTGGTTAATTCCCATTTTTTTCTGGTGGTTGATGTCCCTGTCCCTTTGCCTTGAATATATTCACCAAAGAATTAGCTGAGCTGCTACCTCAAAGGAAATAAATGCCCAAGATTGTGTCCAGCAGTTTCTCTTATCCCACATCAAGCTGTTCCCAATCTGTCCAATTAAGGATGTTACTTCACAGTGCATAACAGGTTACCTAGAGTTGGATCTTGTTTGTCAAAACTTAATTATCAGATTCCATGTTTCCTTCAGGCAGCAGTCTACTGAGAAAGAGAAAGAGTGTGTGTGTGTGTGTTTGTGTGTTTGCATCTGTATATATCTGTAATTTATTTGGCCTCAGCCCAGTGGGGCAAGAGGTCTACTGGGGCCTCAGCAACACAAGGTCTCTAGGAAGGGATAGGGAGAATAATGGAAAGCAAGCTTTTGAACCACTGCAAATCTCCCAATCTTGGCAATGTGTAAAATAACCATGAAATCCTTTGCCTCCTCTCTAAATTATTCTTCTTAATGATGAAGCTCATATGGTGGGGTCACTGAAAAAGATTTCTTAAAAATGTCAGAACTAAAAGGAGTTCTGGAAATTACCTAATCCATCTGCCTCCCCTTCTTGATGATTTTACTGAGATTCAGGTAGGTGAATTGTCCAAAGTCATAGAGGCAGCCAGAAAACCGGGTCTCTGATGTTCAGCCTATTACTCTATACTCTAGAAGCTAGGTCCCTTGCTCATTTGCCGTGGTCTGTATCTGACATCATTTAGTATGCTTTCCTTCACTTCTTACGGCCACAGAAGTTAGAAACTACAGTCAAGCATCAAGCCAGTGAGAAGCAAGAATTTATCAACACAATAAAAAAGAAAGATCTTGGAGGGAGAGGTGATATCCTGGAAATCCTGGCGGCAGAATGCTTTGTCTTTTAAACTTCCAATGTACTTAGATTGGGCATTTAGGAGTTTTTCCAATGTAATCTTATAAGCAGATTTTCATTTTAATCAATAATATGGTAGCTAAAAATGAGAAAACTAGTGTGGTGGAGTTGAGATTGGGCTCTATACATACAGTAACCTGCATGATTATTAAGTTTACTGGTAGCCTGGTAGCACCAAGATGTTTCCCTCCTGGTTTCTGCTTGAATTTGACTTGCCATCCATTTGTCACATTCCATATATGAGAAATCTGCAAATTTTAAGTGGCATCTAACATCTAGTTTTCAGTTTGTTTGTTTCCTCATTTGGACCCATGTTTCTTGTGGGAGAGGAACAATAGGATCATAGATATTGCACATGCCAGACACAGAAGCAGAGCCAGGAGTCAGTGCGGCTGTGGAGCTTCTGCAGCAGGCGGCTCAGTCTGCTGAGTAGCTTGCTCCTGTCAGTGCTGGGATCTTTATATTTGTTTTATACTGTCCCTGGTCAATTAAAAAATCGATCCAATATTCCAGTTCCCTTTGGCTTTGCTTCAGCCTGTCAGAGCTTTTAACATTTGTCTTTTCCTAAATTGCTGTGGGCAGGGCTGGTTTTAACAAAACCGTAAGGTTGGCAAAGTTGGTCTTCACCTGTGTCTCCCCCGTCAGTGTTCTTTCTCATGCCTGGCTTCCCCTGTCACATCCCTGCAGGGACAAGATCTCAATGAGGGATGAGTTTATATTCATGGATAAAGCATCATTCATGCATTCCATTCATATCCATCAAGTGTTTGTTGAGCACCTACTATGTTTAATGCATTAGTTATTTGCCTAACAAATTTATAATTTCTGTCATAGGCTCATATTCCCTTATATGACTTCCATAATTTTTGCCATATCACCTCAAAAACTATTTATTTAATATTTGTTACTGAAAATAATTCACTGTTTACTTAAATTCACATCAAAAGTAGATTTTAGACCTTGTGTTTTTCATCAAGAAGGCAGGCTAAACACTGGCTGTTGACTCTGTCTTCCACATCAAACCCAGGAGATGCTAGAAAATATACAGTTTATTTGAGTGAATGTGGAGCTTCTAATGGTACAAACTAATGGTACAAAATTGTGAAAATACATCAGGAGGCTTAAAGTCTCTGGGTCCCTTTTTAGGTGGTGGAAATGGCAACCTAAAGCAACAGACAGGAGAAAGTTTGGGGTGCAAAGTCCCAGGTACGTCATTACCTCTCTCTCTCAAGTTGTTTTGGGAAGCCCAGGTTGGAAGACATGACCTAAGCACAACTCCAATAGAGTAGTGCAAAATTTGACTAGCATTCTCCAGAACTTGAACTTCTCACATCCCTAAAAATAAAGGAATTGTAATAAACAACTGCACCCTGCCTTGAAGACCTACCCTAGATTATTAGATTTTTCCCATCTATTGTGTGATCAAAAAGCCTATAATAAAAACTAGACATGAATGAGTCACATCAAGTCAGGCCAGAGCCCTGCTGGGATAGGGACGTGACAATATGTTTATTCATCCAATAGATATTTATGGAAGGGCTGCTCTATGCCAGGCATTGCCTTCAGTGCTGAAGATAGTAGTAAACAACACAAAGTTTCCACCCACAAGGATTTATACTCTAAAGGGGAAAAATAGGCAGTAAGTCTGTGATAACTGGATAACTTCCCATGAGCACCATTTGCCGTATTCTCCAACATGGGCCAGATGACTGCCATAGAGGGTGAGTGTCTCTGGAGACAAGAGAGCGTAGGATGATGGGACAGTTGGTATTCTGGGGACAGCATATGTCCAGAAAGAAGTGAAAGTGGTAAGGCAGATTATATCAACAGGAATTCACCTGGAGATGTAGCTCCCCTTCCTCAAAATCACAGATAAAAACAAGCCTAGGATCAGAGGTTATAATTTAAGGGAGCTGACCCTGTAAAAGGAATACTGATAAGGTAATAGTAAATTTTTTTAAAAGTCACAAAATATTTAATGAATGTGACAATAATACAAGGCAACAACATCAACAACAAAAAATATACTAGAGAAAGGAGAGCGAACAGAGCAGAAAGAACAGAAACTTTCAATAAGTATAATATATATCCTTAGGGAAATATATTGTAAATGTGAAAAAAGGACGGATGTTTATAAAAAAGAACCAATTGGAAATATTGGATGTGTAAGATATAATTATTGACATTTAAATAAATGATTCAATAGAAAAAATAACAGAATAGATGCAAAGAGTTAATTAAAGGGCTGGAAAATCATATTGAGAAGATTTTCCCAATTAAGGAGATGCTATAAATAGGCAGAAAATATTTTTGAAAATTTAACAGGTATATAAAATCAAATTAGAATGAAAACATTCATCTAATAGGAATCATAAAAGGAAATATTAAAAAGACAATGTAGGAAGATAATCTTTGAAAAAATAATGACTATCTTCCAGAACTAAAGAAAGCATATGACCCTAGATCGAAAATAGTTTCAGAGTGTGAAGCAGCACACAATAAACAAATAAATAAATAAAAACATACATCCAGACACATCATAGTGAAATTTAATTATAAAGGGCTTCCAGAGAAGAAAAGCAAATCACCTATGATATGCCAAGGCATGAGAAATAACATCAAATTTCTCAAAAGCAGCAAGACAATGAGGTCATCCATTGTTGGGGGTGGCGGATGGTTTCAGGATGATTCAAGTGCATTACATTTATTGTGCACTTTATTTCTATTATTATTACATTGTAATATATAATGAAATAATTATACAACTCACCATAGGTTGGGGACCCCTGCGATAAGGGGATTACTTATCCAGAGTATATAAAGAACGCTTACAATTCAATAATAAAAAGAAGAATGACCTGATTTAAAAGTGGACCAAGGATTTGATTAGACATTTCTTTAAAGAAGATGAACAAATGGCCAACATTAGGGAAATCATTAGGGAAACACAAATCAGAATTACAATGTGATACCTACTGGGTGGCTAAAATCAAATGTTTTCAAGAATGTGGACAGAAGGGAACACTTATACACTGTTGGTGGGACTGCAAAATAGTACAACCTCTATGGAAAATAGTATGGAGATACGTCAAAGTACTAAAAGTTGAACTACCCTTTGATCCAGCAATCCCACTATTGGGTATTTACCCAAAGGGAAAAAAGTCATTTTATCAAAAAGACATGTGCACTCAAATGTTTATCGCAGCACAATTCATGATGGCAAAGATGTGGAATCAACCCAAGTGCCCATCAATTCATGATCAACAAAATGTGGTATATGTATACTATGGATTACTACGCAGCCATAAAAAATGGTGAACTAATACCTTTTATGACAACCTGGATGGAAATGGAGACCGTTCTTCTAAGCAAAGTATCACAAGAATGGAAAAGCAAACACCACGTGTACTCACTATTAAATTAGAACTAATAGGTCAGCACCCATGTGCACATATGGTGGTGAAACTCAACAGAAACCAAGTAGGTGGGAGTAGGGAGGTAGGGACGGGTAAATTTACACCTAATGGGTTCAATGCATGCTTGGTGATGGGCACACATATAACTTTGACTCAAACTGCACAGAAGCAAAACATGTAATCAAAACATTTGTACCCCCATAATCTGAAATTAAAAAAAAAAAGAATAACATTAAGGAAAAATACAGTCTCTGAGACAGAGTGAGCACTAAGCTGATTTTACTGTCCAACAGGGAATTGATCCAACACAGAGGGGTTTAACTCTGGGATGAAGCCTCAGTGAATGGAGATGATACAGAGTTTTAAAGCCAAATCCACAAATGGCCCATTGTCTAATCTAATAGATTTCCTGCTTGATTGACTCCGGACAGTACAGTTGAGCCACAGACTGCAGACAGTGACCATTTTACCATCAGGGTAATTTTCTGCTGGTTCTAACCAATACTCTATGAAAAATTGTCCCTGTTCTTTCTTCAAGGGTCCTTACTACTGGTTATCTTGAAATTTCTGTTACCCTCCAAAGCTCAGAGTTCTGCAGATCCTCACTTTGAGGATTCATCCATACAGACAATGCTTTTATTTTTTTTTTTAACCTGGGTGGGATATTGGTTTGTATTCATCAACAGAATGGGGCCAATAATAAATTCCTCAAAGGATTTTTAGGAGAATTATTAAGATAATTCAATGAAGGAAGATAGTAAGTGTGTATAGTATACTTAATAAAGACAACTTAGATGAAAAAAAAAGAACGTGGAGAAATTGAAAACCCATAGATTGTTGATGGGATTGTAAAATGATGCAGCTGCTTTGGAAAGCAGCTTGGCAGTCCCTCAAAATGTTAAACACAGAGTTACCATATCATCCAGCTATTCCATTCCCAGGTATATACCCAAGAGAAATGAAAACACATGTACATAAAAAATCTTGGAAACAAATGTTGCTAGCAGCATTATCCATAAAAGCAAAAATACAGAAACAACCCAAATGTCCACCAACTGATGAATAGATAAACAAAATGTGGCATACCCATAAAATGGAATATTATTTGGCAATTAAAACATGAAATACTGATACATGCTACAACATGGATAAGCCTTGAAAACATTATTCCAAGTGGAAGAAACTAGACACAAAAGACCTCACATTGTATGATTCCATTTATATGAGTTGTCCAGAACAGGCAAATCCATAAAGACTAAAAGTAGAGTCGTGGTAGCCAGAGGCTGGGGGGTAGAAGGGAATGGAAACTACCTGTTAATGGGTATGGATATATTTTTGGAGTAAGGAAAATATTCTAAGTTAGAAAGTGGTGATGTTTGCACAACTCTGTGAATAAACTAAAAACCACAGAATTGTACACTTTATGACTGTGAATATTGTGGTATTTAATTATATCTAAATCAGGCTTTTTTTTTTAAATAAGTGTTCAGAAAATTTGAAGACCATAAATACCGTGTTTGATTGAGTAAACAGAGAATATATTTGTTTGTTGGCCCACATGAACCATTCTTCAAAACCAATCATGTATCAGACCACAAAGGAATTTCAATGAATTCAAAGAATCAACATCATACACATTATGGCCTATGACCACAATGCCAGAAAATTAGAAATTAATAACAATATAACACATTTAACATTCCCATGTGAATAGAAACTATAGTAATCATGCTTCTAAATAACCCATGGGCTAAAGACAAAATCAAAAGTGAAATTGTACACTCTTACAGCTAAATAAAATGAAAGTAGTATATTTCAAAATGTGTGATATGCTCCTAGAGGGTACCAAGAAGGAAATACGTACATAGCTTTCACTATAATTATCAGAACACAAGAAAAGCTGGAAATGCATGGAGGTAAATGTTCAACTCAGTAGGCCAGAAAAATAGAAACAGAGCACACTTAAATAAACAAAAAGAAATGAAATAATAAAAAATGGGGCCAGAAATCAATGAAGTAGAGAACAGGAAAATGCAATAATTAAAAAGAGGTATGTTCTTTGGAAAAACAAATACAACGGATAAACCTGTGGCTCAACAGATCAAGATGAAAAGAAGAAACATAAAATAAGCAAATAAAAAAAGAAAAATGTGAATATCTGTAAAATCTTTATGCAAGTTGCACAAAGACACAAAATATAATAAGCAATTAAATGTCAAGAGATTTGAAAACCAAATTAAAGAAATACATTTCTAGCAAAACACAGTGTCAAAATTAGCACAAGAAGATGTAAAAAACATGAAAGAACAATGACCATTCAAAAAGTTGAAATGGTAACAAGGAACAAATGTACCCCTGACACACACGTGCTTCCTTCTCATCCATCACACATTTTCTGGCTCCAGTTTTGGTTTACGACTTCTTCCCCTCCAGTCCTCTTGCCAGACTGCTGCCTGAGTGCTCTTTTCTAATAGCAAATATGATCATAACCCACCCTGCTTATAGCTCTGTACTGGCCTCCTACAGATTGAAGGCAAACTTCATAATCTTTGGCCTACTGTTTGCCCCAATCGTTTTTAACGGAATAGCCATCCTTTTCCAACTTTCCATGCCTTCCGCATGCTTTTCCCTCTCCCTGGAATACCCCTTCCAACCTTTCCATCATTTTGCTACTTCTCATCCCTTGGGATTTAGCTCCAGTGTTATCTTTTCCTGTTATACACAACTCAGCTCAGTCTGATTGAGCTTCACTCGCTTCGCATTCTCGATGCAACCTCTGCATAAGTAAATGGAATTTGCGCTCGTAACTGTAAAACTGGCATCACTTGGCACAAAGAGAATGTAGGTGAAAAACGAAATATGTGTTAACATTGTATTTTAAATGGGTACCGTGGCCTACTCTTGACTCAATCTGCTGTTTGTTCTCAGTTAACAACAACAAAAAAAATATTACCACATGATTAAGTGGTAAAAACCAGTGCTAAACAGAGATTTTTCTCTTTGATGTTAAAGGAGGATGGAAAGAGAGAGAGAGAGAGAAATATTGAGAATTATAAATGGAATAATTTCCTGAATTTCATTGGAAATCACATTATGTCCTATACATAGAAGTACATAAATTTACCCAAGATATCTTTTCTTCCTTCAGAGAGTTCATGCCAGCCTTGCTATGGCATTTGCATTCTTGTATGGGACTCAAAGACAAAACAACAAAAATGATATGGATCCCCCCCAAATCCATAGGCAATGGGCAGATTTCAATCTAGAAGGAGCTAGTTGAGGGAAAGTATAATTTTGTGGTGCCCTTTAACTTATACCAGGTAAATACCATTTCTAATAAATGGTGCTGTATCTTTCTTTGAAGGGAGATATATAAAATTTGAACTTAAGGCATGCATTGCTTTTGAGATTCCAAAGTTGCTTTTTCTGGTAAAATTAGTTTTAAAGAAATTGTTGAATTACACGTGATTTTCTGGGCAAAGTACCACCAAATGTTACTATCTTCCACGTGTGATTATTCCCATTTTAAGTTAGGGTGATTTCTTGTTACTATATGGAATGATGGTTTTATAGAAATGCCACACCTTAATAAAATAAAAATTTTGGCAAAACAGTTCCTTGCAATTAAGTATCTCTTTAATTTGAAAAGAAATTTAGTTAAACCTTTATTTCTAAGCCACCAAAGAACTAAAGTAAGTAGGCAAACAGTAAATCAGAGTGCCTATCTTGACAAATCATAAAATCTCAAAGTTAGAATAACCATAGAAATCATCAACACGCTGTGGTAGAAAGAGAAGGTGAATCACAATTGTGGAATAATTTCCACGGCCATGTCCTTTATAAGCAGGATGAGGAAACACAAGCCCAGAAAAAAATATTTAATGTCCAGGGTCAGGCAGATATATATGGCAGAGCAGAAACCAGGGTGCAGATTTGCCTGTCTCCAATTATGTTTTTGCTTTGCGACATCACTAATTTCACCCAGAATGGAAACTTGTAGTTTGGGCTGGAGTTCTGGTTCTCCTACTAACAAGCTACATGCCTTTGGATAAGTTTCCCATACTCTTTTTTTTCTTAAATTCAGGCTTATTCAAGTATAGTTTACAAGGTACATAAAATATGATTCATCATTCTGAGTAAAATGAACTCAGACAAATGTGTTCAGTCTTGTAAACGCCACCACAAATGAGGCTACAGAATATTTCCATCTACAAAAAAAGTTCCCCCATCCTACTTCAGTCCTAACAAGAGAGTATATTCCTATTATACCCTGCTATACACAAGTATAAATTCTGCAAATGGCACAAGAAACAAACAAAGGTGGTTAAAAAAAATGGAAAACTGGTTTGGGACCCCAGGACCAGAGGAAGGGCACAACACAGGAGATCTTGCATTCTCCACCCAAAAGAGCAAGGCCACACAGACCCAGTGTTTCCCAACCCATGACCTAGCCAAAAAAGATTCAGCTCAGGTAGGCATGTTCTCCAGATTGAACAGCGCTCCCTCTGACAACAACCTCACGGGGTAAATAGAGTTAGAGAGAGAAAACAGAAGGGAGGAGAAAGATCTAGTTACAGAGCAAGGAGCCCCACATAGAAAGCCATTTTGCTCCCCTATGTCTGAGACTCTGCTCTTTTATCCGGAGACACTGGAGCAAGCAAATGAAACAGGAAAAAGGAACCCAGTCACAGCTCAATCTACGAAGTCTTTTTATCTCTGTGGGTCCAAATCTCTCCTAGCCTGCTCCCTGCTCAAAGACACTGGGCAGGTGGTCAGAAACAAACAAACAAAAAGAGCCCTAGTCACAGCAAGCCGAACCAATGGGAAACCTCTTTTTTCCCCCTCTGTAGCTGAGACTCTTTATATCCTTCAGTAGACACCAGAGAAGGTTTATAAGGGAACCAGCAATAGCCAGCTGGCCTGGTCTGGAAGGCTTCTTTGCCTCCATTCCAGAGACCCTCCTCCTCTGCTCAGAGACATCAGGGCAGCTACAGGGGCCATGGTAGAGAGATCCCACCACACCCATCCCCCACCAAGAGGCACTTGTCGGTCTTGCCTGAAGAAACCTCTTCCATCCCCTCAGGCAGCAACAGCAGCAACCTGTGGGAGCCCCAGCAACACCAGATAGGCCAATGAGACCAACTAATACTGCAAAGGCTGTGAACATTAAACTGCCATTGGAACCACAGCCCACAAGAGTAGCCCAAGACCAGTATGCTAACCCGCAATAGGGAGACTGCTAAAATAAAATATTTAAATAGGGCCCAATTTCTGCTAACATAATAGACAAATGTCTGGGATACAATAAATAATCACTAGACCTAATAAGAATCAGAAATATGAACTCAGATATCAGCTGGGGTCATACTATGCCTCAAGATTTAAATAAAATTTGGCTCATTCCCTCATTCTACATATGTTGGTAAGTCCACTATCCTTTCTAAATATCTTTTCAAAAAAAAAAAAGAATCAGAAATATGACACTTTGAATGAGCAAAGGTAATCAACTGATATCAACACCAAGGTGAATCAGATGGTGGAAACTTAAAAGGATTTTAAAAGTAGCTGTCATAAGAATACTTTAACAATTAATTACAAATTATCTTGAAACAAATGAAAAAACAGGAAATCTCAGCAAAGAAATAAAAGTTATAAAAAATGAAAATTAAAGAGCTGAAAAAATATAACAGAAATAAAAAACCTCAATGGATGGGTTCAATAGCAGTGAAGATGACAAAAAATAGAACTAACGAACTTGAACAGAGGCTCAGGGACCTGTGTGACAATAACAAAAGATCCAACATTCATAACATCAGAGTCCCAAGAGAGGAGGAGAGTAGAGCTGAGAGAGTATTTGGGGAAATAATGCCTGAAAACTTCCCAAATTTGGTGAAAGACATAAACCTACAGATGTAAAAACCTGAGCAAAATCCAGTCAGGATAAGTCCGAAGAAACCTATACCAAGACATATCATAATTTAACGTTTGAAAACTAAAGAGTACAAAAAGAAAAACAAAAAAACAGTTCAAGGTGACCAGAGAGAACTGACATATTATGCATGGAGAACAACAACTTAAATAATAAAAAAAATCCTCATCTAAAACCAAGGATTTCAGAAGGAAATGGCACAGTGTTCTTTAAGGCTGAAAGAAAAAACTGTCAATCATGAATTCTATAGCTGACAAACTATTCTTCATTAATGAAGGGGAAATAAAACCTCAGCTGAAGGAAAACTGTAAGAATTTGTCACTATCAGACCTACTCTTAAAGAGAGTTCTTCAAACAGAAGAAATGATAAAGGAAGGAATTTGGGAACCATGGGAAGAGCGGAGGTATGGGTATCTGCACTAGACTATCTGTTATGGACTGAACGTTTGCGTCCCCACCAAATTCATATGTTGAAGCCTTAAACCCCCCAGTGTGACTGTACTTGGAGGTTGGGCCTGTGAGGAAGGGATAAAGATGGAGACCTAATCCTATAAGGCTGGTGCCCTTATAAAAAGATGAAGCCTTGCTTGAGGCCAGGAGTTTTGAGCAGCCTGGGCAAAATTACGAGACCCCATCTCTACAAAAAATTTAAAAAATGAAAAATTTTTTCATTTTGTGTGTGGTGGCGCACGCTTATAGTCCCAGCTACTCAGGAGGCTGAGGCAGGATAATCACTTGAGCCCAGGAGTTTGAGGCTGCCGTGAGCTGTGATCCCACCACTGCTCTCCAGGCTGGCAGACAGAGTGACACTGTGTCCCTTAAAAAAAAAAAAACAGGAAGAGACACCAGATCTCCCTCTCTGTCTCTGTGTCTCTCTCTCTCTGTGCTGTGTGATGACACAGTGAGAAGGTGACCATCTGCAAGTGAAGAAGAAAACCCTCACCATGAACCGATGGCCAGCATCTTGATGTTGGTCTTCCCAGGCTCCAGAACTGTGAGAAATAAGTTTGTGTTTTACAAGCCGCCCAGCTGATGGTATTTTGTTATGGCAGCCTGAGCTGACTAGTACATTATCCTTTTCTTTACGTTTTATAAATCATATTTAACAATTGAAATAAAAATTGTAACACCATCTGATAAGCAAGATAATAACATTTAAAAGTAGGAAAGGCAAAGGGACCTAAATGAAAATGAGTTTTCTACACTGCAGTTAAAGTGGTAAAATCTTGATACCAGCAAGCTGTGATAAGTCACATATGTATATTATAGTGCACAGAGCAACCACTAGGAAAATGGCACAAAGAGATACACTCAAAATAACTGTTAGTAAAGATTTATAATGATTATGTAACCCACAGGAATCCAAGCAAGAATAAACAGAGAAGTGAGAACCAAAAGAAACAAATAGAAAACAAATAATAACATGATAGACTTAAGTGCCGACCTATCAACAATTACCTTAAATAGAAATGTCTAAATGCGTCAATCAGAAGGCAGAGATTGGCAGAGTGGATTAAAAAAACAGAAAACAAACATGGCACAAACATATTCTAAGAAAAATAAAAGCAATAAATCTCTATTTTAATTCAGCAACATAGAATAGATTGAATGTAAAAAAAAAGGGAAAAGATACACAGTACTATGCAAACAATAATTAAAAACACAGGAATGGTTACATATCTGAAAAGTGGGGAAAATAAAGGAATGATATAAACAAATTCAGAGCAAAGGAAATTACTAGAAACAAAGGGCTATTGCATAATTATAAAAGGACAAATCCAGGAGAAAGACATAACTATCCTAAATGTGTACAAACCAAAAATAGAGCCTCAGCATACATGAAAGAAAAACTGATACAGCTGAAAGGAGAAATATATAAATCCACAATTATAGCTGGGGTCCTGAACACCCCCCTTTCATCATCTAATAGAACTACTAGAATCCAAGCAATCATAAACCATGACCAAGTGGGATTAATTTTAGGGAAGCAAGGCTGGTTCAACATTCAAAAATCAATTAATATAATCTACCATATCAACAAGTTAAATGAGAAAAATCACACAATCATCTTAATTGACAAAAAAATGGATTTGAAAAAAATCCAACACCTACTTATGATAAAAACTCTGCAAACTGGGAACAGAGGAATATTACCTCAGATTGATAAAGAGCATCTACAAGAACCTACAGTTAACATCACATTTAATGGTGAAAGATAAATACTTTTCCCTTAAGATTGGGAATAAAGCAAGAATTTTTTTCCCTCACCATTCTTATTCTACACAATACTGAAATTTCTAGCTAGTGCAATAGGCAAGAAAAGAAATGAAAAGCATTCAGACAACAAGAGAAAGTAATGACGGCTCCAAATGCTGGCAGGATGCAGAGAAATTGGATCATACATTGTTGGTGGGAATGTAAAATGCTACAGTCACTCAGGAAAAGCTAAACCCGCAAGTACTATACAGCCCAGCAATTGTACTCCTGGCATTTATCCCAGAGAAATGAAAATTTACATTCACGCAAGAGCCTGTAGAAGAATTTTCATAGAAATTTTATTTGTAATAGCCCAGAACTGGAATCATTCCAGATGTCCTTCAATAAGTTAATGGTTAAACAAACTATGAAACATACATATTATGAAATACTATTCATCAATAAAAATGAGTCTACTATTGATACACACAAAAATTTGGGTGAATCTCCAAGGAATTACATGCAGAAAAAACAAAGCCAATCCAAACGAATATATACTGTATTATCCTATTCATATAATGTTTTTAAATGATAAAATTTTAGAAATGGAAAACAGATTCATGGTTGTCAGAAGTTTAAAACAGGGGTGCTGGGGGGAGATGGGAGAGAGTTGGGTATTGTTATAAAAGGCAACAGGAGGAATTCCTGTGGTTTTGGAACTGTTCAGTATCTTGACTATGGTGGTAGACACAAACTTACACTGTCACTTTAGTTTTGCCTTACGAATTTTGTATAAATTGAATCATAGTCTATCTTTTGCATCTGGCTTGTTTCACTTAGCATAATGCTTTTGAAATTCATGCCTGTTATTGAATATATCAATAGTTTGTTTCTTTTATTATCAAGTTGTATTCCATAGTATGGATATACCACAACTTTTTAAAAATCCATTTGCCAGTGGAAGGTCATTTGGGTTATTTTCAGCTTTTGATGGTTATGAATAAAGCTGCTATAAATATAAACATATGGACTTTTCTGTGAAAATAGGTTTTCATTTAACTTGGGTAAATACCTTAGAGCTATATTGCTAAGTTGTACGGAAAGTTATGTTATGCTTTCCTATTACCAATGTATGAGAATTCCAGTTGCTCTGTATCCTTGCCAGCACTTTGCATTGTTAGGGTTTTTTTGGTTAATTTTTAAATTTTAGCCATTCTAGTGGTTGTTTAGTGTCCACCCCACCTCACCCCCACATCTATCTAAAGTCTTTTAGAACAATGGAGTGATTACTGACATAGAAAAATGGTGGCAGAGACCAAGTGCCTGTTAAGAAAACACTTTAACATGGTGTTTTCCTTTGCATGATGTTGAAAGTTTTGCACCACTTGTCCCCAGGTAATCTTTCTGACTTCATCAATAGATACCCTGCTCAACTCTGTCTATACCAGGTTTCCTTCTGTCTTGCCTTCTTGCTGTTTTCTAAACCTCTCAAGCAATTTCATGCTTTTATGCATCAGTATTTTTTATTATTATGTTCTTCTCTCTATTTTGAACATCCTTCCTCACTTTCTACCACACAGATCTCCACCTTATCTTTCAAGATCTAAATCAAAACAACTTTCAATATTTCTTTGTGTCGTTGCCCAAGGTTATTAACATGTTATTTTGTTCCTCACTTTGTTGTGAAGTCACTTCATGTGTGACTCTATTAAATAATTAGAAATTAGCCTGTTGTGTTATAAGAATCTGCTTTGGGAGAAATGCCGTTTTGCTTGAGTATGAACATTTCCTCAAGAAATAGGAGCTGTATCTTATTTTACTTTGTATTTCCTAGGACCTAATATCAACATTATTTGTTAAATTTAATTTAATAATGTTGATTCTGTTGTTTTGCAATATCCAGAAATGTTCTTTGAAATCTCAAACAGACAATTATTCTCAGTGCTATTTATCAGTGTTACAGGTTGTGTGCTCTGGAAGCAGATGCTGAGAGGGAAGGTGAAGTGCAAAGTATTTATTAGATCAATAACTTTGGGAGAGAGAAGGGTATGGGACTGCAATGTAGTCCTAACAGAACTTCAACTAGCCTGAGAGGGTTGCTTTCCAGAGGTGTTCTGTGTGGAGCCAAAATAGCTGGGTCTTCACACCCTCTTCCCAGTCAGTCATTTGGATATGGGATGATTCCAGAAGGACATGACTTTGGATGAGGCAACTCTCTAAAGCAAATTTCACAATTGTTGACAGCTGGAGGCTGTCCACTATCAGGTAGAGTAAAATCTTTCCTTGAAGGAAAGGGGAATCTGGGTGGTACATCTTCAGTTCGACCACAATTAGTAACATAGCTAATATTTCTTTTTCTTTTTTTTTTTTACCATGCATCAGAATACTGCAAAAGGCCTATGTACATTATCTTATTAATTCTCACCTTCTTCCCCTGAAGTAGGGTATTACTATTCCCATTGTACAGATAAGACAGCAGGCTAAGAGGGGGTAATTGGCTTGTTCCAGGTCACACAATGAGTATGTAGAGAGGCTTAGATTTTAACCCAGGCAGTCTGACTCCAAAGCTCAAACATTTAATCACAGTGGTATCCTATGAAGTCTACACTGCACTTGACTGAAACTCCTTGAAACTTGTTAATCCACATGCACTGAAGAGTTTTCTGTTAAAATAGAAAAGGGATATCCAGTTGCCTCCCATTCTAAACATATGTGGGCATATTTTATTAAGCAGAGACTTTTTGTTTATTTGTTTGAGCCAGTGTGGTGTGTCCTGATATAAGGAGAATTTCCTTTTTGGTTTTATGCATATTCCATGGACTGATATGTCACTGGGCCAGCATTTGAGTTAAATCATGAGTTTGCCCCACCTGCCCACCATGTTTGTGTTAATGGACAGCACCGATTGAAGTGCTGAGAAGCAGCAGGGAGCCAGAGACCCATCAGTATTTGTAGACTGTCTAATTTATAACTTTCTAGGGACTAAGAGGAAAGTACAGCAGTCACAAAGTTGCTCTCAGCTGAAGGGCTTTTCAAGATCCTAATTCACCTTTAGGATTCCATGCAGCTGTAGGTAACAGCGTCAATTAGCACTGACAAATTCAGTGGTGGACCTCATTTTCCCTGAATGATCTTTCGATAGATCTATATTAAATAACCAAATGAACTTTGAACAGGTGTGATTTAAAAAAAAATTCCTTGGCCTTCTCAATCTTATGTGTTTATTGACAAGGTAATAATACATGTGTATATATTTTAGTTTAGATATTTCTAGTTATTTTCTATGCCTTATCTTTTTTTATGGATAACTGGAATAAAATAGGGATCAACTGTCCCAGTTATTATTAGAGGTGATAATTTGCAGTCTAAGTGTGTTGCCATGGATACCTAACAACTCCCCCCCACCAAAGACTCAGGCCTGGGAGTCAGGGCCTAATCCTGAGGTGCTTTTGAATAGCACCAGCTGTCCGGAGCCTGAAAGGCGTGGCAAATTACACCATTATTAGAGTGAAATGGTAAGGCTAAGCTAATTATTTGTGGGCTTTAGACACAGGTGTTCATAAAAGGCTGAATGTGCACTCCTAATGAAGTCTGATTGGGCCAGAACAACAGCCCAGCATGGGACTATCAAAGAGTTGTTTATAGTGTCTTTCATTTAAATAACAAAAGAGGCCACTGTAGGCCTTCTGTTCAGCCCAGTTTTTAATGTTGCTCTGAGTTCCTCATTACAGGTAATCATATTTGGTGTTTCCCTTTGACTTCGTCCAGTCATGGAGATCTGTTTTCTAATAACATTTTCCTTGATAGTCATACAACAATTTTATGTATTTTAGCCATTTCATGACTACTTCTGGTTAATGCTACCCGTAGCAAATGCAACTTAACTTTACAGAATAGAAAATTAGAACTTTACCACAAACATTATATTCTGGGAACTAATCATTCAGAGAGTTGTTAACTCCCCGAAGTATTTCCATTTCACTACCTGTGATACTTCTCTGATAATTTTTGTGCCTATAATACAGTAGCAAGTTGATTCAAAAATATACATTAAAATTTTTTCTCATTAAATAGTATTGATTAATCTCATATTTGAATATCATCAGTTATTAAAATGTATGTTTGGAAAATGTTATATGGATTCATTATAGTGTGGTACTCTGCTAAGTATGATAAAATACTCTGCTTAGCAAAGCAGACCTGAATTTACTGATCTTTGCTTCTTTTAAATAATGAAAAAAATACTTTTTGATGTCCATAGTTTATAAAGAAGTTTACATTCAATAGTTATCAAACAACACTTACACATCTAGTATTTTGCTTCCAAAAAATAACGATGTAGTAGATTTATTACTCTGATGCTATTTTATAAAGAATTGATTTGTCTATTTTAGTTTTCTAAGCCTAATACAGCCCTTGAGTGTGTTAGAATGCAATATGATTAGTACTGCTGCATAATAATGTTGAAATATCTAGTGGATATTTTGCTTTAACATTTTTTTCACTGTACAGCCTCACCAATGCTTGTAAATTAATAAAATGTGAAAACATATTTCTTTAGAGAAGTAGTCTCTGCTACCACAATTGGATGAAGATGTATTTACCTGCTCTCTGGAGGTAGAGAGTGGACTATTAAAATAGACAGATGCCCTATAAATGTGTCTATGTGCAGATCAATATGATGGCCTAATATGAGTATAAATATACTGTTGGATGACTGAGGAAGCCGAGTTTTGTCTCTCAGTCTGTTCAGTCAAGGTATTCTTCCTCCTTGTAGTTCTTCTACGCATGTGAATAGGTAGTTTCTGGAAATAATTATGAGGTCTTTAAGACAGTGATTAGTGGCTTTTATAATATCTTATACAAACATACAAGACTTTCTACAATAGAGATAGAAAGCAAATACATTACTTCCTTACCCAGATCAGAAAGTATTGTATACAGGAAAGAATGTCCTCTCAGAGGTGATTAGTGAGAAATCTTGGCAGTGGCCACCTTGAACCTGCCATGGTTATATGAATTATCATTCAGTTAAATTTCAACAATTATCTACTAAACACCTACTGTGTTTGTAGTTTTTTCAGAGAAAGGACTGGACTTAGACATAGGTAGTTACCAACACTAGTTGCTCTTTCATTTTCTTCTAATAAAATATTTTTTATTTATTTTTTCAACTAAAGAAATTAAAATGAAAATTATAAAATAGACATAAAGAATCTAAAGAAAAGCAATTAACAAATAACATTTACATTAGTAACAATAAAATAGAAAACATCAAATCAATAAATTTGATTTGTTAAAAAATCTAGGTCATTTAAAACATCAATGAAATCAATCAAATATAAAAATCACCAATAGGTTTGATCAAGTAAAAAGGAAAGAATGCACAATAAACAATATTTAGATATGAGAATAGGTACATATAGAGACATAAATACAGATATGGAAATTTAAAACTATTAGAGAATAATATGTACAACCGCATGCCTAAAAAATATTAGTTACTTAAATCAACTCTTGAAAAAGTAGAAAAACTAATGAGACAAATAACTATGGTAAAAAAATGAAAAGGCATTCAAAAATATCACCCAAAAAAAGGCACTAAGTCAAATTAATTTTGTGAATGAGTTCTACCAAACTTGCATAAAGAGAAAAATACCTATATTTTATCCACTATTCCAGACTATAGAAAATGACTTAAAGATACCTTAATTTCACACAAACCAGATGAGGTTAGTACACACCCACAGGGAGAAAAACCTAGAACCAAATTGCGTTTATTTAAAAAAATGAAATAATCTAAAGCAGAATATTAGCAAATCAAAACTAGGATTGTATTGAAATAGAACTACATTATAATCAATTAGGGCTTAAGTATTAATGGAAATGCAAATTTTGACACTCACATCAAAAAATCAAATTGCTCACAAATGAGTTAAACAATCAATCTTAGGCTGGGAAGGGTTGCTCATGCCTCTAATCCCAGCACTTTGGGAGGTAAGGTAGAAGGATTGCTTGAGACCAGGAGTTCAAAACAGCCTAGGCAACATGGTAAGACCCCATCTCTACAAAAAATTAAAAAATTAGCTGGGCGTGGTGGCATGCACCTGTAGTCTCAGCTGCTTGGGAGGCTCAGGCGGGAGAATTACTTGAGGCTAGGCATTCGGGGTTGCAGTGAGCTATGATCACACCACTGAGCTCCAGCCTGGGTGACACAGTGAGACCCTGTCTTTAAATAAAAAATAAATAAAATAAATAAATAAACAAATCTTGATAAAATAGCCCAAATTATAAAATTTGACATGTATATAGATTTTTAAAATAGTAATTTAAAAAAGAAAGAAACTTCCTTAGGCTGGTAAAGTATAACTACCAATAAAAAATAATAAGCATCATACTTAATGGTGAAGCAGTAATTCTACTAAAATCACTGAAATGGTAACAATGTCCAGTATCATTACTATAAAACATTCTAAAGATCTTAACCCAAGTAATAAAGTGAGAAAAGGAATTGAATACTATTTAAATAGAAAGAAATTATCTATCTACCTGTTTGAATAAAAATAAACAATTTTAACAAAGGGGAAACAATAGGAGCAGACATTTTATAGAGAGTAAAATATTAGGACAGAAAGAGAAGTGTATTAGTCAGGATCCTCCAGAGAAACAGAACCAATAGGATTTCCCTCTCTCTCTCTAAAAAGAGATTTATTTTAAGTAATTGGTTCACATGATTATGGAGGCTGACAAGTCCAAAATCTGCAGGGTAGGTTGGCAGGCTGGAGACCCAAGCAAGAGTTGATGTTGCAGTTCAAGTCTGAAGGTTGGTCTTTTTCTATTAAGACCTTCACATGATTAGATGAGGCCCACCCACATTATGGAGGGTAATTGAACATTATGAAAATGTATGTGATTTTTTTGCTTCTTAAGAAAATGACAAAAGTTATAAACTAGCAATTCACTTAAGGAAAAACAAAATGCCTAAACTCCCTCATAAACAGAAATACGCCAAGTAAAACAGCAATGAATTACTTTTTACCTATTAGACCTGGCAAAATTTACAGTTTTGATAATCCCCTGTTGACAATAATGTGAAGTTACTAACTCTCTCACCCACTGCTGCATGGGAATGGAAATAAAGAATTTGTTTTGGAAGGGAATTTTACAATATCTATCAATATTTAAAGTGTGCATACTTTCAGACCCAACTATATCAAATTCTAAGGATCTAATCTATATTGCAGATGAAACTCCTACCTATTTGCACCAGGACAGTCATTGCTTTATCACTTGCAATGATAAAAAATTGAAAGTGACCTAAACATCTACCAATAAAAAAAGGTACATATATTGTATACATAATAAAAAAAAACAGGTCATAAAACCATACATATACTATATGTGTAAAGCTAGAAAATAGATTGATAGATATAGATGAATGATATCAACGTACCCTGGGTGATTGTCAAAATTGCAAGCTTTCTCTAGAAAGGAAAAATTGTGATGTGTAAATGATTGGTGTTTAACACCCTCTTGACCGTCATCTTCTTCAAATTCATCTTTACCTCCAATAAGTCAAGCCTTACACAGGGTTTTAATTGCCTCAGAACATTCCTCCTTGAAAAATTTTTATTTTAACAAGAAGCAGTGAGGGAAGGTATATAAAAGGTGTGTGCTTTAACAGTAGAATTTTAGAAATTAGCATTCAAGTATAGAGACGGAGGTAGGGGAAGGAGAAGAAGGACCTTTCTTGATAGCCCTGAAAGCATATCCCCAGGCAGTAAACACCCAGTGCCTGGAAAGGTCAGTCCTGATTGGGGATGATGAGTGCAAGGTCAGAACCCGCCGGGAGCAGGGGACAGTTAAGAGAGGCCTCACCAGCTAAGCTAAGGAGTGAAAATTTTAACTTTCAGGTACACACAGAGTAACTGAATGAAAAGTAGTTGAGGGGAGTGGTTGTGGGGAATAGTAATTTTTCAAGTCTCCATGAGGGCATGAAGATAATAAGGACCTGGATACAGATAGCCAACACCTACACAGCAATGACTCTGAGTCAGATGCTTATCTAAGCACGTCGCTCGAATTCATTCAATCCTCACAAAAATCCTTTGATGGAAACTGTTTCTGTAACGCCCATTTCACAGGTGAAGAAAGGGAAGCAAGATCACATAAATAAGTACATAACACAGTATAGACTTGAACCCAAGCGTGCTGGCTCATGGCTTCTGATGGAAGTGGGAAAGTCACGAAGTGTAGATGTGCTATTGATTGAATCTCTTGTTTCATTTCTTTGCACTAATAGTCATGTGCTGACATGTGTTGGGATAAATAAAGACACCTCTCAGGGGACAGGAAGTGGTCACTTATGGTTCCCTAAATATCCAACATCATTTCAGGCTTTAGAGCTTTTGCTGGTGCTCGTTCTTCTTCCTTGAAGATACCATTTTTTTTTAAACTCAGAGTATTTTGTCCCTGTGAAGACTTTTCTTACTTTGCCCTTTCCCCTACAGCCAATCACCCAGGCCCGTTGTATTCCCAGCATACTTCTAGCCTGTGACGGACTAACATTAGTGCAGGTAGCTGTGTCTATCTTCCCACTGAACTCCAGTATCTAATCTTCTTGAAGACAAGCAACTTACCATCGAGTTACTCAGGCTCTTTCCAAAGGTGAGAAACAGAACTCTACTCTGGCTGGCTCAGATAATGGGGTTAATTACAAGAACACACAGAGAAGTAAGAAAGGAAAATACTTCCAGTGGCCTCCTGAACTGCCAGGCTATTCTTCAGGACACAGCCCCCCCGCTGCCCCATGTGGTGCTATTGGCCCCTTGACCCTGAGAGAGCCTCTCCTTCTGAATGATAGTGCTTTGCCATTCTGGTGACTCAACTTCTGCGTCTCTCTTTTACTACACCTGCCTTTTCTGCTGACTAACATTTTTTCCTATACATCTTATATGCAAATTTCCCAAGAGATTTAAATTAGTCACTACCCTCAATAGTGAGCCATTGTTGACCAGCATTTATATACAAAGACACCTGAGATCACTGGCCAGAGACCAGCTAGTCATATTTATGCCAGGCACTGATTCCTACACAATCAATGATGACCAAAGAAGTGGCGTCATGCAATACCACATCATGGTGACTCATGGGTAATAGACCACCTGTAGTCAGTTCCACCAAAGGCAGATTCAGCCATGGAGGGTGTTAAGATCACCATGTCCTGTGTAATCGTAAAACTATCTGTGTGTTCATGGAATCTAACAAAGTGCCTTTCACACATCAGACACTCTGTACATATTGATTGAATATGAAAGAAGATGTCCTGAAATGACAAAAGAAACATCAAAGAAAGCAGGACACAAAGGGTTTCTCTGAATTTTTCATTTGTTCAGTAATTTAGTAGTCATTCATTCATGAACTGTCTATTAGGTTCAAGAGGTGTCAGACAGGATGCTGGGTGTAAGGGATGCAAAACTGAATAAGATAAGGTCCCAGACTTTGAGAATTTGAGTCTAATGGAAAAGACTGGCAGGCAAATGGACTATTGCAATACAGTGTGAGTGATGTAGAAGAATGTCACTGTGTCTCAGGCTTGAGAAGTAGGGGCAGGAATAGTTTGCTTTTCAAAATCCCCAAAGAGAAGTAATCAGTGTGAAAGAGTAGAAAGTGTAAAGAATTTGGAAATCTGCTTTGAGAGAGCTTACCACAAAAATCATGGAGTCATGGAGCTGGAAGAGATTTTTTAAAAGTCTACATTAAACCAAATTACTAGTTTCTAATTACTTTCCCATGAACAATGGCTATGCATTAGGGAAACTCTAAAGTGAGCTGAAGGCTACCCAAGCACACTCATTGGAAAATGATCAAATGGCAGGATGTCAAGGATTAAGTGGCCTCTTCCCTCACCCTTTTTTCAAGTTAGTTAACAGGACTTTGCTTCAGAGCTCCACACTGCAGTTAATGATCCATGTGGATTTCAATGCACATAGTATAGGCATTTAACTGAATTATCAGGATGCTCCAGCTTTCTGCTTCTTTTAATTCATGGTTTCTACATAGATGGGCCTTGGGAAAGATATAGTATATGCATCAAAGAAGCTTTAAATTTTTAGAACTGTTTTTCAGTCCTTCTAATAAGGACAAGTAAGATACCATCATCTTCCTATCTGAAAAACACGCTTTGAGTGGTGGTTAGTAAATGGAGCTGATCTTCTTGTGGCTGGGACAAGATTCTCTCTTCATAGAAAGTTGCTAAGTGTTAGGGAAAAAGGGGGCAAAGGGACGTGGACATACCAAACTGCTTCCAAAACAGTGGAAAGGATGGTGAAGTATCTAGAGGCCATTTCCCATGACCAGAGATGGTACTAAGACTGGTTAGCTAAGTCACGTTAAAGAGAGAAAGAGATGAAGGCAAGTCTGAAGAACTAGAGCATATTGTGGGGTCTGGAGCATACAGATGGTCCTGTGGCACTCAAGAAAGCAAAACTAGGACCAGGGGCTGACAATTAGAGCTATCTAATAGTTAAATGGCCTGCCTTTGTAACAGTGAATTTCCTGTTTCTTATTTATCAAGAAGATACCAAAAAAATCATCAGAATGAATCAGAAATGCTATAGAAGAGATTCGTGCATTAGAATGTACAATGGGAGGTGAGGATGAGCCTGGTGAGGTGGCCCGTTAGGGCCCTTTGCAAATGCAGGATTCTTTGTTTGAGGTATGACCGAAAGCTTTGTCTTCTGTAAGTATTTCTCTCAGTAACTGGTCAAACTGCTTGAAATATCCACATGTATTCATTCGCTCATGCAAATCCTGACTTGTTTCAAAAATATTTACATCAGAAATTTCTACCCTTACTGAGTGGGGCATTACCATAACCTCCTGAAGGCCCAGTGAAAAAGCAAACATGATTATTATAACTCTTAAATGATCTTATTTGACCCTTCACAACAACCTGAGTGATAGAAGTAGATGAGATATTATCCCTGTTTTACACATGAGGAAACTCATTCCAGAGAAACGATGTTACCTGGAGAAAGGAATTAGGGCTCATTAAGAGATCACAACACGTTGACGTGGATGCATGCATTTCCTCATCAGAGGGCTTGTAAGCTTGAGTTGGGAATTCCCATACGGCTGCTGTGATTGGACGCAGGAACATTTTCATGGGTATGAAAGATCAGAAGGCTTTGAAATCTAGGGTCCCGCTGGGGCCGTGCAAGACCATAAGTATTTACTACCAGCCAAAAACAACATTACCTTCTTCCCAAGTTTGTATGGGGAGTGTTGATAGCTGACACATGGGCGTTTACTGTGATAGTAATTTACATGCATTTTCTTATTCAATACTTGCAACAACCCAATGAGTATCACTATCTCCATTTTAAATGAAAAACTTCAGTTCCTCAAAAGAAACTATTTTAAAAATAAAGGCAAGCTACAAACTAGGAGAAAGATTTTTGAAACCTATTGCTCTCCAGGATATATAGGGTATTAGAAATCAGTTAGAGAAAGACAATAATCCCAAAGAAAAGTAGGCATTTTAGAGTCCTCCAGGAAAACATGTCTATTAAGCAAATCTGAATGCATTAAACCTAAAGCTATAAGGGAGAAAGTCACCTTTACAAATTCTTAGTGATACTTCAAAAGGAGGAAGTTAGGAAAGGGTATTTATAGGGCTTTGAAGTCTGAGCTTAATGGTAGGTAGATCTTTCAAAGCAAGAAAGATTGGGCAAGGTTTGATATGTAGTAATTTGGAACTGCTGCACATGGTGGGCAAGGGTCTTAAGACAAGTTCTTTTGAGCAAACAGTTGTCCTGGTAAGAGAGCTCAGGTTAATTGGCATGCAAGAACTTTACTAACAGGGAAATTATGTTGATCCAGACCATCTCATCTTTTAGTTCTTATAAAAGATGTTGGGAGGTCTGTTTCAGCCCCCCTTGCCCCTCACCTTTGTAATATTCTCCAAGGCTGAGCTGGAGGATAGAGCATTACCATCTGGGGATATGATTTTAATCCAGAGTCATGCTATTGATTAGGTTATGATCACGAATCAAGTTTCTGGTAGTGGCCATTTCTACTTAATATTAGGTATTTTTGTTCTTTCTTTTGGATGCTCATTGTTGCATTACTTGACAGGACAGGGACTGAGCATGAAGCAGTGAAGATCACACATTTGAGCGACACAGAAAAAAACACAGAAGGATTTTGATCAGTTTTAACCTTAGCTAAGGCTGCACAAATTAAACCAGAGTCAATCCTCATTGTGAAGCACACATAGAACCAAATATGACAGTATCAGCCAGATTATGTCATTGCATTGCGCGTGCTCGCCCCTGCGCATGCGCTCGCTCGCTCTCTCGATCTTGCTCTCTCTCACAGATGTTTTAAATAATATTACAAATATCAAGTTGTAGGTACAGCATTCTGTCCCTTTAGATAACACATGTTCTGCCTTGAGAGGTCAGTATTATATCTAGGGCTGCTCTGCTTTGAATCACCATATGTTGAATCTCACGAATTCTTCAGGTGAGGTGTTCTTTGGCCATAGATGCCTTAGCTAGCTCCTTTTTCGATACATGAGCCAAATATATGACGTTTCCCAATTATCATTTCTTTTGTAAGTTATGAAATGAAAAGCCTTGAGGAGAGGAAAGCAGTTCTGAAATCAGCCTCAGTGGTTAAGGTTTTGCACCTCAAATGGAGACCCAATCGATTCTCCTTGAATTGTTACCTAGAGAGTCTATTTGCTGATAGGGGAATCAAATGGTCCAAAATGGACCATAGATAACATCAGGGACTAATCTGAAGGGAGGCATCAGTTTATCAAAGTAAAAAATCTCTGTCTAGTTGCAGGTAAGTAGCCAATAAGCTGTTTGTTTAAACTACTGTATTTGGAATTTTTGTAGCAGGAAGTATTCCTAATTGAAACATATTATTGTGGTAAACCAACATCCTGTGTCATAATTAAGAGTGCAATATTAGATGTATGTTATTATATTCTGAATAATTCAAGGATGTCCACTGTTGCTTCTACTACTAATAATACAAATAAGTGGTATTTATTGTTTACTATGTACCATGAACTATACTAATCACATTGCATATTTACTCATTTAATATCTACGTCAATCCTGCGAGGAAGGGACTGTAACTATTCCTATTTTTTTTTCCTGAGAGACAGGGTCTCACTTTGTCGCCCGGGCTGGAGTGCAGTGGCTTGACCATAGCTCACTGTAACCTGTATCTCCTGGGCTCAAGCGATCCACCTCGGCCTCCCAAGTAGCTGGAACTACAGGTGTGCACCACACACCCGGATAATTTTTATTTTTTGTAGAGATGGGGATCTTGTTATGTTGCTGAGGCTGGTGTTAAACTCTTGGCCTCAAGCAATCCTCCCACCTTGGCCTCCCACAGTGCTGGGATTACAGGCATGAGCTACTGCAGCCACCCAGCCTAAATATATCCCTATTTTAAAGATGAAGAAAGTGAGGCAGAAGGAGGTTAAGATAATTTACTGAAGCTTTGAGCAGTAAGCCAGGATTTGTACTCAGGCAGTGTGGTTCCAGTATCCATATGTTATCATGTGTCAGTAAAAATAGCACAGCCAGGGTCTTTAGCTGAGCTGTTTTGAATCTGTTCCTGCACGTGTGTTTCAGGGGTTAACCAGAAATGTGGGTAGAAAGAATTTGGGAGCTGCCCTCTTTGTTTCTGCTCTTCTATTCCAGGAGTCTCCTACTTCATATAGCCAAAGAGATTGCAGCTTTTCAGCCAGAGCCCTGATACCACCGCACATGCCAGATGGCTTGCACCTAGCCAAGTTTCAAATAAATTGGGAACATATTTGTACATCTCCCCTACACCCTCCTCTGAGAGTATATTTGCCATCAAAATCTGTCTGCTTCTGTTGACTCTCCAGTGCCTTCAGGTAGTTGCTTTTATATAATGTTATGCCCATTACTTTACAGTTATTTTCAGTGAAGGAATCCATCATTACTGGGAGCAGAAGTGAAAGAGTGTGTTGTTTAATTTCCATATATTTTGGGATTTTCCAGATATCTTTCTGTTATTGTTTTCTAGTTTGATTTCTTTGTGGTCAAATACTATACTTTATATGATTTCTATCCTTTTAAATTTATTGAGGTTTATGTTATGGCCCAGAGTACGGTTCAGCTTGTGTGTTCCATGTGCACTTGGAAAGAATGTTTATTTTCCTGTTGGGTTAGAATGGTCTCAAAATATCAATTAAATCAAGTTGATTTGTAGCGTTGTTCAGATTTTCTACATCTTTACTGATATTTTTTCTATTGGCTCTTTCAATTATTGGGAGAGAAGCGTTAAAATATCCAATTATAATTGTGATGATATAATTAGACTATAATTAGCCTATTTTAATTGTACATTATTTTATATAATTAATTATATCATCTTTCAATTCTATGAGTTTTGCTTTATGTATTTTTAAGTTCTATTGTTAGATGCATACATATTTAAGATTTTTATGTCTTTGAGTAAATTGATCCCCATAGGATTTTATAGTCTCAACTCTCTGATAATATTCCTCTCTCTGAAGTCTACTTTGTCTCATATTAATCTAGCTAGCTCTCTTTTGATTGGTGTTTTCATGGCGTATCTTTTTTCATACTTTTACTGTTAATCTATCTCTTCTTTGTTAAAAATTGGTATTTTATAGATAAATAATGCTTGCTTTTTATCCTATTTGACAATCTCTGCTTTTACTTGCAGTGTTTAAGTAATTACAAAGGATGTTATTATTAACATCGTTGTATTTAAATCTCCCATCTTGCTAGTTGTTTTCTATTTGTGCCGTCTATTCTTGCATCCCTTTTTCCTCCTTTCCTGCCTTCTTTTGGATTATTTTTTTAAATGCCATTGTTCTGATAAGCTTCCCATGTGTCCAGATGAACACTCTGGTTCTTATAAAAGAGTTCTTTTTGTAAATGTGCAAACTATTTGTCTGGATAAAGTGAATTGCAAGAATTTCCTGAAGATAACAGTAAAGTTATATATTAGTTTGTAAAGTCTTATCTTTCTGCACAAGACCCTCCGGAGCAAACAGTTATGTTTTGTTGACACAGGTCATCTCCGCTCTCAGCCCCAATAACTAAGCATAATTTATCCGCAGAGTAGGAGAATGGCTAAGTGTAGCATTATTACACACTTAAATATTATACAGGAGCAAAAATTAATATAGCAATATGAATTACCATGAAAATAATGAATGTAAAAAACAATGAAAGAGGCACATTGCTAATGAATGCATACAGCGTGAAACCATTCATGTGAATTTAAGAACACGTCAGAAGTGAAACTACAAATGAAAACAGGGAAATGGCGAAAGCAAAATCCCACAAGGGAAAAGAGAAGGATATGATCAGGGAATGTTGCAGTGGGAGCATCAATGGTGCTGTCCATTTATTAAGGTCAGTGCACTATTCATGGTTCATCAATTTATTTTAAACAGTATACATTATATATTTTTGATTTTTCAAAATATTTATTAATTTAAGAAGGCAAAAATGCGCAACTTTTATGGTACCCAAAACATACTCTTGTCACCTTCTTCCCTTTTCTAATCAAATATCAGCTGGCATTCAAACATCAGGAAATGTGAGCATTTTCAAATTGCCTCTACTCTCTGGCCCTGAGTTTCATCTCTGCAAGATAAAAAGATAATGTTTTTATGATCACTAAAGTTTCTTACAGAAATAACATCTTTTGATTTTATAACTATATTCAAACCTGCCAAAGGCAGACTTCTTGGTTTCAATTAATTGCTGTATTCTGATTACTTATTTGGATCCTCAGACTTCAATTAGGTAAAATCTTAAATAGATTTGATATGATGTTCAGGTAGGTGGTAGGGATAAAGGGCAAAAACCACTTCTTTGTTTCAGTGGGTGGGTAGAAATATGAGCGTGCTAACTTTTTTCTTTCTGTAGATAACTTTGCCTGGATCTGAGGATTTTTCACATGTATAATTTTCTGTATTCTTCGTGGAAGATTTGCCTTCATAAGGATTATAGATTTCAGGATACTGGAAACTGGATTCACTGTCTTCCCTCCTTCAATTCAGGAATTAATTAGTCTTTGATTTCTCTCTGTGTAGTTAACATTAATATTTGACACAGGAGAGATTCTTGCAAATGACTTTTTAGCAAAATGTATTTTTCTATGATTTCCTGCAAGCTAGCATTTCCCGTCATGGAGATACTGTTACACCCATTAATCCAGGGCAGCATGTGTGTTATGTGAAATCACATAGACATAGCCGCGGGGACCTGGAAATAATTGTTAATGAACTTCAGTCTCTCTGACAGAGCGCACAGCCTCGGACACCCTGCTCTGCCCCCTTTTCCTTTTCATTCCTCCTCAATCTCAAACCCCAACCAGACGCTCTTTAGTCTTCTCCACCCTCCAACCCCCTTGCCACCTCCCCCTTTTTTTGTTGTTTTTGCTGTCAGAATGCTCAGGCTACCGCCACCAGGTCCAGGCTGCTCTTTTCCTAAAGATTTGGATTTACCAGCAAGGAAACTTAGAGGCAGGACTCTTGCATCTGACTATTAGCTTTAAGTCCCCTAAGATGCAAGGCCTCCTGAGACCCTCTTCAGATGCTAATATTCACACAAAGTGCATGGGCCCCAGCTGGCCTTCACCTGCAGCCCTGACAGGCAGGAGCCTCCAGAATGAGATCCTGGTTTCCATAAAAATAGGAAGGGCACAAATGGTAAATGACAGAGATCTAGCACAAGCTATAAAATTATTTAAAGTCTGCTTCCAGACAGTTAAAGCTAATTGCTGTGAACACAAAGCCCAGGCAGGAGTATCCCTTCTCCTTTCTTTTTTGTAATTCACTTGAGATGGAGTGACTTGAATCCTCTGCTAATGCCTACACCTAAAATTAAATGATGCCACTAAATTTAAGATGCAGCCATCATTGTTAATATTCAAGTATGCTTTAAGCACAGGAGAAAAGTGCTACATGGTAGTGTGAAAAATATTAACGGGTCATTTAGAATTGTCCTTAGCTGTTTCCTTGGTTTTATGGGGGTACCCAGTTGACATGTAACATT
Organism: Daubentonia madagascariensis; assembly: GCA_023783475.1. Lineage (NCBI taxonomy): Eukaryota > Metazoa > Chordata > Mammalia > Primates > Daubentoniidae > Daubentonia > Daubentonia madagascariensis. The sequence goes on from JAKFHU010000901.1 coordinate 12,461,245, forward strand.
ATTGTCTTGACGGCTAGTCTTATGGCTGCTTTTCCATTATTGCTGGGCATAGTTTGCAGCCTATTCATTTTATTTTTGTAAAACAGACTGGTAGATGAAAGTCTGCTTGATTCACCAACATATTCCAGGATTCAGTAAGCTGAACACAAGCCAGGAAGATTCCTTCCTTTGTGCTCTTTTTGGGAACTAGTTGAGAGATGAGCTGTACAATCCTTTCTCTGTCCGTCTCTTTTCATGTGGTATAGTATATAGGATATCAGTGAGGCAGGGTGTTAGACTAAGCTCCCCTTACCAGATCTTTTGTTTTAAGAACATTATGATTCGAAGCAGTGGTTTCCATGTTTTTTAAATTTAGAGATTCTTTTGACATTAAAAAATGCATTCATTCAAGATTTCAGATGCCTTTGAGTTCCTAATGCTTTATAATATATACATGGATAATATGAATTCAGTAACGTCTTACAGTGAACTTATATTTAGTTAATTGAAAATGTATCTTTATATATGTATGAGAATGGTTGTACGTATATGTGCAAAACATTGATTTGGTCTCCAGACAGTGTTTAGCACATATATGTGTGGATTCCAGGATGCTGCTCAAAATCATTAAGACCTTTTCAGAAGTCCTCTCTCTCTTCTCTTAGTTAAGGAGCTACAAATCTAGCGGGAGAAAACCCAAAGTAAGGAGGTCAGCAGGCGGGGTTTTGTCTGTAATTAGTTGTTCGTGCCCTCTTAGCATTTTACTCAACCTCTCCATGTTTGTTTGTAAAATAAGGGTGATTTATACCTGCCACGTTTACCACACAGGTTACAGTGAAAATGATATCCAGTAATGATGGCTAAAAATATACTTTGGAAAATATAAAACCACTATTCAGGATGCTATTATCTACTTAATTAAGGCTGCACATTTTATACTGTGACAGAGGATGTATATTCTCATATTGAATTAGGTAAGGGAAGCTTTGGGATTCTTAAAAAAGAGAAAATATAATGTTAAAATCAGGAATTGGATGAAATCTAAAAATCCTTTACAAGTGACAATAAAAATATGTATTTTTATTCTAAAATTAATCAGGCCTTCCAAGAAAGACAATTCAGAGAAGAGGAGCTAAATTTTTTTTTTCAATTTGCCAGCATTCAAAATATGTATACTAAGCATGTGCTTCCTGTCAGGCATAGCGCTTGGGTCTCAGGCCTGAGATAAACAGTTAGTTGCATGTTAAGCTTGTCTGTAGAGTAGATAATCTATATGTCAATTTTTTCCTTTTCATTCTCCTTTTCTCTTTTTTTCTGTTCCATTTTTCTTTTTCCTGCTTCTCCTACTTTTTCCATAGTGACCAGTTTGACACTTTCAAGAACATTTATAAAATTATAAGTATTAAGCTTGGCCACCTACTGTTTGCACATCAAGATTTTCTAAGTTTCAGGAATAATAATACTCTTGATGTAGTGTAGGCATGAGCTGGTCATACTTTGGGGTTTTATATCATCATCTACTAGAAGGATGACTATGTGACATTGCATGTTAAAATAAAACTGTTTTATTAGCTTCAGTTTTAGTAAGTAAAAAAAAATAGGTAAATAGTAAATAAAAGGGAAAACCTCATATATTCTAGCAGATCAGCTTACATGACTCTATTTTCTTAAACATCCCTTAAAATAATTTTGGCATTAGTTAATAACTATCTTAGACCAAAAGTTCTATGTTTATATGTTTCCTTTATGCTGTTTCTTATATAATAGCGATTAGTCTTTACTGCAGGGTATTATTGTTAATGAGACCTCTTTATACAAAACTTAGGAATTGTATAAAGTTGTCGGTAGGTTTTGCTATTTGTTTATTTGTTGCTGGTGAATTAAATGTTATTTCTTCATTGAAATTCTAGAGCTTCTTTACTTTATTTAAGATTGATCATTAATAGCTTCTTATCTCCCAGGTTCCTGTAGTTCTATAGTGGGCAGACTGCAAAAGCAGGCAAGCCACTGTGGTTCCCTGTAATGTTAAACTTGACAGTGATTTAGGGGCGATATGGAAAAAAGTTAGAGAGATGAGTAGCTGGTGAATCAGTACTGGAAAAAAGAGGTGAATAATGCTACAAATAAGTGCTAAATATCTGTTCCATATGGAAAATAATATGCTTAGAGGGAAAAGACAATATGGTTTTGTGGCATACTTGTCCAGAAGATGAAACTTCTTCAGAAAATATATGATTAAATTATAAAAATCACTTTTATTTCCAGGAAGAGTGAGTAGATGCTCTTTCCCCTATTGGCCAAGCTAAGTACAATGTAAAACTCTGGTTGCAATTGTGGTATAAGGCTGAAATTAGGATTCTACATTATGTGCCTTGACATATGAAACCAAGAGAGCAGTTACCCTGCTGTCTTCAGATATGCCCCCCACCCAGTGTGAAAGGCACCCCACCCAGCTAGTTCCCCTCTCAACCAGACCAGCTATACTCTACCCAGTCCTTAAACTAATGGGCTTCACTCCTTTGCTGCCTGCAAAATTATTACAACAAGCTAATCACATCTTCCCATGGAAACCAGAAGTCATCTCAACCTTTTGCTACTACAAAGCCTGCCTTCCACAGCCCCTAATCTTTCACTCTGTTCCCAAGTGCAACTCCACTGTGGTCCTGCATACCATGTGGTGTCCTCCTGCCCTGGGCTGTTAACTGAGTATATGTGACTAATAAACTGCTGTTGATCTCATTTGTCCAATGTTAAGTGTCAAGTTTTTGGCCATCTCATACTATTTGGCCATCTCATACTATTTAGGGTATGGGATCCAACAGGGTGAACAGGAGGCAAGCAACACATATATATTCTGAGAGGCAGAGAGAAGAAAACAGACTAGCTAGTGAACTTGGGAGTTAAAAAATGACATGGTGAGTTCCTTGTAGGTTTTTTTTTGTTTATTTGTTTGTTCTTCTGCCTCATATATCTCAGACTTGGAGCTAAAGAAGCCAGAAACTTGGAAATGTAATGGGTACAGACCAAAAAGCCCCAGCAAAAGCATTCTGTCTGTAGTCAAAGGAACAGAAAAGGCCCTCATAAGAGAAAACAAAATGTAGACAATAGATACTCTAGAATAGCCAAAAAACACCAAAAAAAAAAACCAAAACCCAAAAACCTGTGGCTCTACCCACACACATAGCAGTAAAGTCTGAGTGGGGAGCCTAGATATCCACTCTCACCAGATTGTAATGAGGTACACCAACTTGCCTGCCAGAGTGATAGCAGAGAATGCCAACTAGGGAACTGAGACTATCATTCTTGTAGGATAATAACAAGCCTTCACTTCCCTTGCAATGTTAGGGGAGACCATGACCATGTGGTGACCCTGGACTTATACCTACCCCCACCCAGAAGCAACTAGGAAAATCTCCCTCTTGCAGCTGGGGAGGTATCAGTGGAGGCCTAGTGGGAAGCCAGAACTGCAATTCCCAGTACCAACAATACAAGGAATTTCTCCTACCCTGGCTTGGCAATGGAGGCCCAGTGTGGAACCTGGACTTCTATTCACATCTGCTATTAATGAGGAAGTACCACCTTTTCCTTGCCATAGTGATGTCAGAGTAAACTTGCTGAAACAGAATGTTTAAATAAGAACCAGAGTCTTATAATATTCCCAAAGTCTAGGTTTCAATTAAAAAAATCTATGTTTCAATAAAACATTTTTTAAAATCATAAAAAAATCATAAAATGAAACAGAAAAATCTCCACTTGAATGAAAAATGATAATCAATAGATGTCAACACTAAGATAAGAGGCTGGCAAATAATAATTCATATTCATAAATGCTTTATCAAGTAATAGTAATTGGCCAATCTGAACAACAAAAAGAAAATAGGCCGGGTAAAAGATGAACAGAGCCTCATAGACCTGTGAGACTGTAACAAAATAACTAATATTTGTTTCATGATAATCCCTGAAGGAGAGAAGAAAGACATCAGAACTGAAAATTTATGCAAAGAAAAAACTTTCCAAATTTTGCAAAAGACTACCGAAAGATTCAAGAAGTTGAGCAAGCTCCAAACAGAATAAGTTCAAAGAAATCTACATCCAGATGAATCAAAGTCAAATTTCTGAAAACTAAACAATCATCATCATCATCATCATCATCTTGAAAGTAGTGAGGGAGAACTAAAACCTCACCTATAGGAGTAAAATCAATTTGAGTGACAGCAATTTTCTCAGCAGAAACTGTGGAGGTCAGAAGGAAGTGGCACAACACTTTTGAAGATTTGAGAGAAAAGAACTGTCAAGCCAGAATTCTGTATCCTGCAAAAGTATCTTTCAGGAATAAACTAGAAATAAAGACTTTCTCAGGTACAGGAAAACTAAGGAATCTGTTACCAGCAGAACCAAAAGGAAAAGAAATAATAAAAGAAGGAATATTGGAAAATCAAGAAGGAAGAAAGAACAATTGAAAGATTAAAAATATGGGTAAATCCAATGCATTTTTCTTATCATCTTGATTTTCAAAGTTATATTTACAGTTGAAGCAAAAATTATAATACTATATGATGTGGTTTTAAATGTATGTAGAAGAAATATTTAGAACAATTATACTGTAATTGCATCCCAAAAAACTACAGATAAAATGGGATTGTAACAAATGTTTAGATAACCCATAGGAAGTCAGGAAAATAAATCATATAAAAGAAAAACAATGAGAACAAAGAGAAAATAAAAACAACAAAAAACAAAATGGCAGACTTAAGTCTTAGCATATCAATAATTACACTAAACACAATTGTAAATTTTGCTACATTAAATTACATTTAATTAAATATAAATTGGAAAACTGGATTAAAAATTATGCCCCAAATATATGCTATCTACAAGAAACTCAGGTCAAATATAGTGATACAGGAAGGTAGAAATTAAAGGGATGGAAAAAATATATTAGTCAAACACCAATCAGAAGAAAGCAGAAGTGGCTACATTAACATCAGATAAAATAGACTTGAGAGCAAAGAAAATTACCAGAGACAAAGAGGGACAGTAAGTGATGATAAAAGGCCAATGAACCAAGAAGACATAGCAATCCTAATTTTATATGCTTCAAACAACAGAGTTGTAAAACATATAAAACAAAAACTGAGAATTGAAAGTAGAAATAGACAAATCCACAATTGTAGTTGGAGATTTTAACGTTAACTCATTCCAGGAATTGATAGGACAACTACACAAAAAATCAGCAAGGATAAAGAAGAGCTCAATATCATCAACCAATAAGATCTAATAAACATTTATAAAATATGCCAACCAATGAAAGCAGAATACACATTTTGTCCACAAAATATATACCAAGACAAATCATATCCTGGGCCATAAAACAAATCTCAACATATTTAAAAGAGTTGACATCATGTAGAGTGTATTCTCTGACAACAATAAAGTAGAAATCAATAACGTAAAAATAAGGAGAAAAACTCCAAATACTTAGCAACTAAGCCACACATGTGTAAATGATCCATAGGTCAAAGAGGAAGTCTCAAGGCAAATAAAAAATATATATTGAACTAAATGAAAATGAAAATACGAAATCAAAATTTTGGGGACACAGGCAAATCAGTGCTCGGAGGGAAATATATAGCACTAAGTGCTTACATTAGAAAAAAAGAAATGTTTCCAATCAAATAAGCTGAGTTCTCACCTCAAGAACCTAAAAAAACAAGAGGAACAAAATAAATCCAAAGAAAGCAGAAGGAAGGGAAGAATAGAATCAGGGCAGAAATCAATGAAATAAAAAATTTTTAAAAAATAGAGAAATTCACTGAAATAAAAGCTGGTTCTTTGAAAAGATCAATAAAATTGGCAAACCTATAATAAGACTAAAAAAGTAAAAAGAGAGAAGTAAAAAATTACCAATATCAAAAATGAAAAAGGATATTTCCTCCATACCCTGCAGACAACAAAGGGATTATAAGGAAATACTACAAACAACACTATACACATAATTTGAAATTTAAATAAAGTAGACCAATTCCTTGAAGAGTATAAACTACCACAGCTCATTCAATGTTAAGTAGAAAACTTGAATAGCACTATAACTATAAAGAAAATTGAATTTATAATTAATAAATTTCCAAAAAATAAATCTCCAGTTGCAGATGTTTCCACTAGACAATTATATCAAACATTTAAAAAATCAACCGTAATTCTACACAATATCTACCAGAAAATATTCTACTTCATTTTATAAGGTTAATAGCACCCTGATATAAAACCAGACAAAGACAGTACGAAAAAAAAAGAAAATTAGAGACCAATATCTCTCATGGACTTTTACAGAAATATTATCAACTAAATATTGGCAAGCTGAATCCAGCAATATAGAAAAAGAATTATGCCCCATGACCCAGTCGGATTTATTCCAGGAACGCAAGTTTTGTTCAATGTTTAAAAATAAAAAATGTAATTCATCATATCAACAAACTAAAAAAGAAAATCACATAATTCTTTTAAAAATTTTATTTTAGAGGTGATGTCTGGCCCAAGCTAGAGTGCAGTGGCTATTTACAGGCATAATCATAGCATGCTACAGCCACAAACTCCTGGCCTCAAGATCCTCCCATCTCAGCCTCCCAAGTAGCTGGGATTACAGGCACATGCCACAGCTCCTGGCTTGATTTTATAAATTGATACAAAAAAAGTATTTCATAAAAGTCAATACCCATTTATAAAAATTATATTAAATTGGAATAGAAGAATACTTCCTCAACCTGAAATAAATCATCTACAAAAAATCCTAAAGCTAACGTTATCCTTAAGAGTAAAAAACTGAATGCGTTCCTCTAAACTGAGGAATAAAGCAAGGTTGTCTGCTCTCATCACTGTTATTCAAATCAGTAGTGGAAGTTCTGGCCTTTACAATAAGGCAAGAAAAGGAAAGCAAAGGCATACAGTTTTGAAAGAAAGAAATAAAACTATCTTTATTGGCAGGTGACATGATATTCTATGTAGGAAATCCTAAGAAATCTACAAAACAAAACAAAACAATAATGGAACTAATAAATGAGTTCATCAAGGTTACAGGATACAAGATAAATATAAAAAATTAATTGTATTTCTATATAATAGCAATGGACATGTAGACACTGAAATTAAAAATATAATACCATATATAATCATTGAAAAAAAGAAGAAAGAAAAGAAATAACTAGGTGTCCTAACAAAATATGTGCAGGACTTATAAGCTCAAAACTACAAATTGGTGGTGAAAGAAATAAAAGAAGAGCTAAATAAATGGAGAGACATACTGTGTACATAGATTGGAAAACTCAGCCTAGTAAAGATGTCAATTCTTCCCAAATTGACATACAGGTTTAATACAATTGCGTTCAAAATCCCACCAAGATTTTTAAAGTATATAGAAAAAATATTCTAAAATTGAAAGGGAAAGGCAAGAAACTAAAATAGCTAAAATGGTTTTGAAAAAGAAGAATCAAGTGAAAGGAATCAGTCCATATGATTTCAAGACTTAGGATACAGCTAAATAATCAAGACTACTTGGAGAGACAGACAAGTAAATCAATGAAACAGAATAGAAAACTCAGAAATAGACCCACACAAGTATGCCCAACTGATTTTTGACAAAGTTGCAAAAGAAATTAAATGAAGGAAGGATAGCATCTTCAAAAAATGATATTAGAGCCATTAGACATCCGTAAGCAAAAACAAAACCGAAAAAAAAATAAGGACCTTAACATGCCACTAACTAAACACACAAAATGTATCGTTATTTTTGAAATGTAAAACTATAAAAGTTTTTGGAAAAAACACAGAAGAAAATCTTCAGAATCTAGAGCTAGGCAAAGAATTCTTAGACTTGACACTTAAGCCACGACCCATGAAAAGAAAAATTTATATATGGGACTTCATCAAATTAACAAATTATGCTCAGTAAAACATTCTATTAAAAAAATGCAAAGGATTGGGTATGGTGGCTCATGCATATAATACCAGCACCTTGGGAGGCTGAGGCAGGAAGATCACTCGCAGCCAGGAGTTCAAGAACAGCCTGGGAAACATAGCAAGACCCCAACCCTACAAAAAAAATTAACAAAAAATATTAGCCAGGTTTGGTGGTGCACGCCTGTAGTCCCAGTTACTTAGGAGGCTGAGACGAGAAGATTGCTTGAGCTCAGGAGTTGGAGGATGCAGTGAGCTATGATTGCACCACTGAACTCCAGACAGAGCAAGACCCTCTCTCAAAAAAAAAAAAAAAAAAAATTGCAAAGAAGCTCCAGGCTGGGAGAAAAATATTTGCAAACCACTACCCAAGCAAACCACTACCCAATAAAGGAGTAGTATCTAGACCATATGAAGAACTCTCAAACCTCAGTAGTAAGAATAAAAATAATAATTCAATTAAGAAATGGACAAAAGATATGAAGAGACATTCACCAAAGAGGATATACACATGACAAACAAGCACAAGGAAAAATATTTAATGTAATTAGCCATTATGGAAATACAGATTAAAACCAAAATGGGGCCAGGCATGGTGGCTTACACCTGTAATCCTAACACTTTGGGAGGCTAAGGCAGGAGGATCACTTGAGCTCAGGAGTTCGAGACCAGCCTGAGTAAGAGTGAGACCCACCTCTACTAAAAATAGAAAAATTAGCTGGGTGTCCTGGTGTGAGCCAGTAGTCCCAGCTACTTGGGAGGCTGAGGCAGGAGGATCGCTTGAGCTCAGGAGTTTGAGGTTGAAGTATGCTAGGATGATGGCACTGCACTCTACCTGGGGTGACAGAGCAAGACTCCCTCAAAAAAAAAAGTTAAATTAAAAAAAATAAAACCACAATAGGACATACATGCATGCTTATCAGAATGACTAAAATTAAAAAATAGTGACAATAGCTAATGTCGGTGAGAATGCAGAGAAACTGTATCACGTATACATTGCTGGCGGGAATGTAAAATGGTACAACCATTCTGTAAAACAATTCTTAAAAAACTAAGCATGCAATTACCCTATGACCCAGTAATTGCACTCCTGGGTATTTACTCCAGAGAAATGAAAATTTGTGTCTGCGCACGTACACAAGCACACACACACACAAAATGGATAAAAATATTCATAGCTTTTTCATAATAGCCAGAAACTGGAAACAACCCAGTTGTTCTGTAATGAGTGAATGGTTAAACAAACTACAGCCTATCCATACCATGAAATACTACTCAACAATAAAAAGGAACATATGATTGATAAACACAGCAACTTGAATAAATCTCCAGACAATCATGACAAGCAAGAAAAGTCAATCCCAAAAGATTATGTAAGATATAATTCCATTTTTATAACTCTCTTGAAATGACAAAATTATTGAAATAAAGGGCAGATCGGTGGTTGCCAATGATTAAAGACAGGGTGGAGGGGAGTAGAACATGTAGAGGGGATCTAAGGGAAGTGGATGTGACTATAAAAGGGCAAGATGAGGGATATTTCTTGGGATGGAAATGTTCTGTATCTTGACTGCATCAGTGTGGGTATCCTGGCTGTGACATCATGGTATAGTTGTGGAAGATGTTATCATTGAGGGAAACAGGGTAAAGGTAATACGATATCTCTCCAAACTATTTCTTCCAACTGTATATGAATATATGATTATCTGAAAATTAAAAGTTTAAAATAATTATAAACATCTGACTGTATCCTCCCAGTTTGACCTATAATTTTTACATAAGCTAATATGGGATTCCACAAAGAAAGATGTGAAACTGCAGAATGACCTTCACCATGTCATGTTATTTTCCAAGTATAGGATTTATTTACACACCCAGTTTGTAGTTGTCTTGGGTAAATTTTTAAAATTCATGTTTCTTTTGACGCCTTAAGGTCAATGCTGTCTTTCTCTTACCCATGATATGTTCTAGGTGAGTATAACGATGCTTTCGTGGAACACCACGTATTAGAAAAAAAGCCAGTAAACTTCTCACAGGCTGGGCAACCTTCACACCTAGAATAAGTCTCACTGGGAAGTAATGAGGTTCACTTGAAACCATCCTCTAATGCTCCTAATAAAAAGAAAACTCAAAGGGACGGAACTTAAAGCCCACTCCTCGTATAAGCAAACAGCATTCGTGTTTAAAAGGGACCTGTTTTTGCCCATTAAGTGCACACAAGAGGTTCTGGCAGCTTTTGATTTATCACCTCACCTTTTTGGTTTTCTTTTTTCTTTAAATATATAGCAAATTCAAATCCCAAATCAATATGCGTAGTGGTGTACTAAATTTGAGGTGAGTGGCAGAAAGAAAAATAAAGTCATGAAACACAATTTTACAATCTTTCATTGAATGACAATCACACTGAAAAGCTAGAGATAACAAAGTACAAGTGTTCCTATTTTCTCTCTCCTCCAAAGTTTAGCACCAAGTGTTTCAAAGTCACTCACACAGATAAGACCAGAACCCTCTGACACAGTTAGTTCCTGTGATAACATTTAATGCCTCCATGGCTTTGTTTATGCTGCTTCTTTGACCTACATTACCATGATTCTTTCTTACCTGGCTAACTGAAATTAAATCATCCCAAATGAATCCTTTACCTCTTCCTCCAGGAAGTCTTTCTTGACTCCTTGAGGATGGAGTAGATGCCTCCTCTTTCTCTTGCTACCCCTGCATATATATATCAGAGCATTTTACCATATTTTGTAGAAAATATCTCAACTCAGCTGTTTTGTTCTTGTTTTTTCATCACAAAATACCTAATGAAGAATACTTGAAAATTAGAGAATGATACGAAAATGTGACTTTTAATCTATCTTGACATAACCACTACTAACATTACAAAATACCTTCCCCATCTTTATGTGTGTTTGTGTGTGTGTGTACTTGTGATGTATGTGTGCATAAAGAGAGTTGGTAAGAGAAATGGAATCACATGAAACGTATATATCATGCTTTTTCTATTTTACATGCAATTGTGAGTATTTTCCCATAAAAAATATTTTACATACCCTTCTGCAATATAATATACCTATACAATATTTTATTATATAGATATATTTATTTTACCAATACTCTGACCAACTTTGGTTCTATTTTTTTCTTGATTGCAACTAATGTAGATATTAATAGTCTTTTCTCACTATAAAAGTTAATATTATTTTTAATTGACAAATGATAACTGCATACATTTATGGGATACAATGTGATGTTTATATATACATATATACACACCCACACCCAAATGTGGAATGATTAAATCAAACTAGGTAACATAATTATTACTACACTTATTTTTTGTGGTGAGACATTTTAAATTTATTCTCTTAGCTATTTTGAAATGTACAATATATTATTATTAACTATAGTCATCCTGCTATAAAATAGATCTCAAAACTTATTTCTCTGGTCTAACTAAAATGTTGTACCCTTTGACCAACATCTCCCCATTTCCTCCCTCATCCCCTTCCAAGCCTCTGGCAACCACTATTCTGCTCTCTACTTCTATGAGTTTGACTTATATATGAGTCTTTGCTTCTATTTGTTTCCCTAAAATAGATCACTTCAAGTAAAACTGATAAGTCATAGAATATGTACATTGAATTTCTCTTAGACATACAAAATTTAAATACCCTCTGGAAAAGTTTTAAGAATTTGTACATTCCCCAGACTTCATTTCCCTTACAAATGTTGGCATTGTATTATTTTTTAAGTTTTTATGGGTGAAAATTATAAAACCATTTTCATTTGTATGTAAGAAATATGACTGAGAGGCTCTGAGCCTTACCTCTAAAGTGGGATTAATAAATGGTACTCATCTTATAGCAGAATTAGGGAAACAGTCAGATAATGTATATAAATTACAGGCACAATGTAATTGCAAGTATTTGTTTTTATTGTTATAATTATTAGTCTTTCATTACCAGTGCGGTTGAACATTTGACTGTGTCTATTAAAAAAAACTTATAGCTCTGCTTTAATGTTCTTTTTCTTTGAGAGTTTACCATATTTAAAAGTTAGTAAATCTTTGTGACACATATATTTTGAGTATTTTTACCCAGTTTATCCTTTGCCATTGAATGTTGTCTACAGTATTTTGCTTGTATACCCAGAAAGGTAGAAGTCAGTTTTGTTCCCCAAACATTTCTAGCACTTTCTGTACTTTCCTGTCCCCTTGAAGTTAAACATACTCATGACTTGATCTGGCCAATGACATGTAAGCAATGACATGATTGTGTCATTTCCGGGCAAATGCTTTAACAGGCAGCACAAAATATCCTCTTCTGTGCTGTTTGCGGCAGCATGTGTAGAGATGTGTAGACAATGCCAGCCTGGTTCCCCAAGTGATTCAAATGAGTGGAGCCCTCCTACCTGCATAACATGTAAACAAAACAAAACTTTCTTGTGTTGAACTACTAAAATTTGGGGGTTATTTATTACTGCAGCATGATGTAGCCTGTCATTATTGATGCAAGGATATTTTTGTTTGGTTTATTATTCTTTTAAATGTAGTCACATTTGGCTATATTTCCCCTAGAAGTGCTGCCTCTGATATTATGCCAAGAAAGTCCAGAAAGACCGTTCTGACAATTGGAATGCCCAAACATGGACTGAATGGATTTTTGAGGGAGTGAATTACCGTATATGAATGTTTTTAATCAAAGGTTACGACTATGTGTCAGGAATGCTGTGTAGTTACATAGTCTATGAATAATCGGAGTAGTTGACTTTTAAGTTTCCTTCTGGCTGTTTGGATGTTAAGTATAATGGTAGTTACTGCTCTCAGGGAGCTTGCAACGTACCTTAGACAAGGTACGTTGCAAAGACAAGGTGGAATCTAGGAAAAAGATTCTTCCATCTTTTTTCATAATCAATGGTAAATATGTAGATAAATTAATCCCCAATTTGTGGGATAGATGTACATTTCCATGACTGTATATTAACATTCCATGCCCTTCAATGTCTCTTCAATAACTCAATTTGGTCCAAACAGTACAAAACAAAAGGTAATACTTTCTTACATAACTTGAACGGGTTTCCTATTGAGCATGCATTTTGTTGTTTGAATTGTTCTCTAGGCTGAACTAATAAGTCAAGACAGGTATGAGAGATGTAGAATCCTGCAGGATCTGTGCGAGGAGATGATTCTCAAAACAACATTGATTAAAGGGAACAGTATTTCTCACCTGCTCTGACCAGGGAAGCGCTTTAAGAAGTCGATGTAGGGAGAAGGGCAGCCTTTGAGCCTAGAAAGTGTTTCACATCAGCAGCTTCCTTTATTCTCCATGCCACCAAATGCCACCAAATGACTTGAGTACAGAGCAAGCTTTGCCATTCAAATGGGATCCCAGAAAGATATTTTCTACTTGTAATTTCCAGCTCCTTGCTTACATATTCCTCATGGTTCTTGAGTTTTTGGGGAGAAGACTCAATATGTTTAAAAGGAAACAAAAATACTTTGAAAAATTATATGAAAATATTCTTCCAAACTATGTATTTAGATTCTCTGAAGAAAAGCATCAAAAGATGAGCTATTAAGGAAACCGTAACCTCATTAAATTTTGGTTGAAAACATTTCTGCTTTTGTTGATCTCACATATACTTTTGTGAATGATTTCTTTCCCTTCATCATTGTAACATTTTGTTCCCATCTCTATCATCCTTGGGAGTGTGCGTGTGTGCGTGTGTGTGCTTGTCTGTTGCACAAAGAAGAAGTGTTAGAGGAAGCAGGAGAGAATCCAGCTAAGTCCAATGCTACCACTGATGTTACAAATACCTGAAATTCTATAATTGTTTCTATAAAATAACCTTCTAGCATCTACTTTTAACAGTGATGATGAGCGGCTAATTTTATGTACCAGTTTCAAAACCCTAGGAGGAAACATTCTGAAATATATAACAATATTTTCTTCAACATCTACCTTAATTCCCATTTTAAATGCAATTTTTGAAATTTAGGTATGCATAAGTTCACTGACTCCTACTCCTACTCCCTTTCTCCTCTCCTGTTTGCATTACAGCCTTTCCACTCGGTCTAGCAACCCCTTACACAAAGTTTCTCTGTTTATCTTCTGAAATTAAACCTCCTGGGTTCTGTTGGTGTTTACCCTTTAACTCCGTCCTAACTTTAAAGGTAGCTGATGTCACCATTCCTGGGCAACATAAATCAGGTTGGTTATTGATTAGCTTTTTTCATTATAGTCTAGAATTTGGCTTTCTGGGGTTTGTCTTATATATACCTCTTTTCTACTATAGTTTCAGCATGGTTTTGTGAGGAAGAAAAATTACATATGCAGATTCAAACAGCCTCTACCTCACAGAGATTCCCTATATTCTATTTTAATCAGAGTGATATATGTTATATAACCTTTAAGTTTGAGACAGTGGTGCTTGTTTTCCCATTTATTGTAGGAAAGATTATGTTTATTTGTTGTGTGCGTTACAGAAAATCAAATTTGAGTTTACATCAAACTTGTCATATTTAATTAAGGGACTATGACTTCATTTCTTATTAACTCAATGAATGTAAAAACTATTGTTGATGCTCCTGAACTGAGGAAACAACCCCTATTTTCCCTCTTTCAAGTATATTAAAAGTCTCTCTAAATGTTGATTCTGGCAATGACATTTTAAAACACTGTAAGGAATTTTGACTTTGTCATCAATATAGTGATTGATCTTTTAACTAACCCACAATACTGATTGATTACAGTTTGTTCTTCTCTGGAAGATGAAAATAAAGGAGAATACTGAGTTTTTGTCCTTGATAAATTCATATTCTAATTCAGGAAATAAAATTATGAAATTTGCATATAATTAGGAATTAATTGGATAGTACAGCAAATAAGAATAATAGCTTTGCATGTATCTGTAATATTCCTGGAACTAAGTTTATGTATACATTTACTCACTAGTATTTTTTATGTCCATGTTTCCATGGTTTTATTACTTATGTTTAGAAGTATACAAATTGTATTTTTTAATTATTTCCTTTGGTTTTATTACTTAACTTTAGAAATATACAAGTTATATTTGTTAATTATTTCCTTTGAGTTGTAAATCCCTCAAAATTAGGGATATTATCTTTTGTGTTTTTTAAGAACTCATCCTATGTCCATTCTAGCACAATGCTAAGAGTGGTACCAATTCCTATACATTAAATAAAGTTATGGCTACATTTTTATTAATATTGCCTGGAACCAATGTAAGAGACCAGGTAAAACATTTAATTATTCAAAGAGACAAACCACATTAAGAGAAATAGACAAAGTAAATAAAACAAGTTTTATTTTAATATTTGCGTTAAACAACCAAACCAACTGCTTTCATTTGGTTTCCTGGGAGTTAGTTCACTGCCCAACAATCTTCTTCAGATGTATATCCAGTGTCCCAGCCTATAAGAAATTTATACTCAAGGTGGAGACCTTGAAGCACAGTGTTAGACATGGAATAAAGTGCTTATTTTTCTTATCATGTGCTTTTTTAAAAAATGTCAAATTATTTTTGAGAGATTGTAATCTTAAAGTAAATCATCTTTACTTACTGAGCTCTTACTCTTGCAAAGTTTTGTGGTATGTGCTTGGAGAATATAAAAATAAGACACAGTCTATGTCATTAAGGATTAAAATTTAATAGAGAAACAAAATAGCCACAAAAAATGATTTAACAGACAATCAATGTGCCAAATGAGGATGCCATGTGAGTTTTGATAAAAAGAGAGATCATTGATGATACTAGTGTAGTTAACAAACATTATATAGCATCTATGATGCCCAGGCTCTATTCTGAGCATTTTATATATATTAACACATTTTAGTTTTCACAATAAACCCATGAGGTAGGTACCTATTCTGTCCATTTAATAGATGAGGAAAAGGATACACAGAGAGGTTAAGTAACTTACGTAAGGTCTTACAGCTGGTAACAAAACTTGGAATTGAACCAGTTTAGCAACATCACAGAACATCACTGAAGGGCATTCACCGAGTAATGTGAATTGGAATACAAAGGATGTTACTCTCCAGAAGCATAAAGAAAGTTAGGAAGAGATGTTCAAGTTCATGTAAATCAAATTTTAAAAATAGATATATGCAAAACTAATTCAGTCCTGTATGAGCTCAGATATTACATAAAGTATACATGAGAAAGTATAAGGTGAATGTGTGTGTGTATATATATATATATATATTTTTTTTTTTTTTTTACAAACTGGGCCAATTTTGAAAGGAAAGGAAAGGGGCGCTAATGATGCTTGGACAACATGAATGACCTATAGTCACCCTAGTTATGTACCTCACTCATTCAGTGCCTCGACCCTCATATCCTTAAATTGGTTTTGGCTATGGAGACTATGTGATCCATGCTGGCTTCCCTATACCAGGCTGTGTAAAATGCAGGAGAAAATAATAAACTTTAGCCCTATTCTCAGAGTTTGGCTCAATGTCTGCACTCCAGTGCAATTATCACTGACAATCTGACCTCCTGGACTTTGGACTTTGCCTTCGTAGAGCTGGTTTTCTTCCTTCATTCTTCTTACATTAGTGAACGTCTGTGGACACAAACTTTGACCTGCTTGAACTTATACAATCCACTTGATCATTTGGGGCATGTGAACAGCCACAGAAACTGACTTACAGGCCGTTTGACTTATGGAACTTGTCAAGACTCCTCTTGCAGAGCCAAAATTCTGTCTTTTGTATAATCCTCTTTTCTTTTACTAGCTCTGTCTCTTGACCACCTATTGAAGTGATGATCTTTTTATATAGTGGAGTTATTGGACCAAAGTTGGAAAGGATCCTCTATTGAGTAAGAACATTTCCTGTAGCTGGACTGTGGGGATGAGAAAGAGGGTTATTAATGGATTTTGAGCAGAAAAATGACAAGATGCAAGTAAAGTGGATCTGAGAGTATTTGTAGGATAGACCACAATGGGATTCTGAGAACAGCAAAACTACCCAGGACGATGCATAATTATGTATAAATAAAGTAATAGATGTTTGTTCTAAGGTGACAGCAATGAGAATCCAAAGAGAAAAACAGGTGGAAGACATATTGCAAAAGAAGAATCCTCAAAATGCAATGATTTTCCAAAATCTGGAATGTGGCGTAGAGTTCTTTGGGCTCAGTGAATACTCTCCTTGATTCATTTTACGTTAGATTGAGTGTGGGGGAAAATGCTAGTGTTTCTTCTTTGTCCTCACACAGAAGACATATGGTTTTATTTTTTATGTCTGTCAACCACATTTTACTCACCATCACCTTCTCCAAGCAAATGGGGTACTGAGCTTCTCATATGCGAGATTTACATATTCACTGGCTGGCACTGGAAGGTGCTTTTAAGGTGGTACCTTTGTCATCTTAGTTGGGATGGAACTATGTTTCCATTAATTTTCTTCTCTGTATGGCTCCAGGTCAGGATTGGCCACAGGAGAAATTTGCATGACATTTGGCAAGTGGAAGTGAAGCAGCAGACATTTTTTATTCTTTAACGATTGGTACATAAACTGTGAGAGCTTGCCTGTGTTATTGGTGATCTGCTGGCTTACCTGGTTAGTGTGTGGCAGTACATGATAATCAGTTGCCTGTAGAAGTGAGACTTTGGGTGGCTTAGGATATAGCATGAAATAACTTAGTGAGAGTAAGGAGTACAGTCCTCTGCAGTGGCTCTTAATTCTCTCATATCCTCTGATAAAAGTCAATGAAAAATTATTACAACCCAGTGGAGGCAGGACTGCTAATGGCCCAGACCCTTCAGGAATGAAGGTTTGGATCTCCCTACCAAGCAAGAAACCACAAGTGACTAAGGTGGTTGCTGAGGACCAAAGGAATATGGAATGAGTAGTGGAATAAGGTGATCCTAAAAACTGTACTTAACCATGTGACCAGTTACAGAACTAAGGACTAAAATAGTTATGAGAGTATCTTTCTTGTTTTGATATGAATACATTTTTATATTTGTATATATATTCTATACTTTCTATGTTATATATTCCTATATTTCCCCATTTAGTTACAGCATATCAAAGGTGGGTAAATGGTATGTCACAAACAGACAAGGAATGAACATCACCCAAATGTAAATAAAAGGCTTTGTATCCTCTTTTGGGGAAAGTAATAGAAGGTTTTCAGTTTCATGAGGGATCGTTGCAAAAAGTTAGGTAAAGCATGGTGTTTCTATTTTCTTTATTTAGAAGTGAAGTGTGTGGATAGCAAATTGGTAAGGAGTGGACTTTGGTGGCTATGTACTCTTTCAAACTAGTTAAGCTGAAACTACCTTTTCCACAATTCCCTTCCCTGTATGCTACTAGATTAAGGTTTATCACAAGAGAAATTTCTTCAATATTTGTCAAGTGGACATAAAGCAGCAGCCTGAGTGTGTGTGTGTGTGTGTGTGTGTGTTTGCGTGCGCGTGCTCTGAAGCTTGCAGTAAGATGCCAGGAACTATGGCAGCTTGTGTGTCTTGTTGCTAATCTGCTGACTCACCTTATGAGTGAGGTGTATCCCCCAGACCTGCAACTTGTCCAGTTCCTGGCATATATCCTTCAGCTTCTCAGAGCTATGGGCTACCTGTGTATGTGGACCCATAGTGAAGGACATCAAGTTGTCCTGAATGTCACCCACATCACTATCTCACTGTGACAGGCAGTGAGATACAGATGTGAGACGGTGAGATATGGTTGGTCCTCGGGGATTCCAGTTCATTTGAACTCGGAAATTCTACTTTGTGCTTGTTCTCCCCCACTTCCTTCCTGACTACTGACCTGGTTAGCCTATAGTGACTTTAGTCCAAAACTAGGCCCAGAGGTGACAGCATTGCATAGACTTCACCACTAACTCCCATTATAGCATAAAATAGAATTTTTATAAGCCCCTTATTTTATAGCACTCATAGAGTTTCTTGCTGTTTCTCTGATCAAACTCTGACTGCCACATTTTATAAATGTGTATTGAATGAATTAATAAAATATGACTGAAGAACTCTTCACCTGACTTTAAAGACAACACCTGTTATATCCTATCCAAGAAATTAAAACACAGGAAATGCACTGGGGAAAGAAAATAAAGATGTCAATTAGAGACCACAGTGGTAAGTCAGGATGAGGGGCCAAATAGCACACATAAAATTGAAATTTAGGAATGTTAACACTCGCAGAGTCACTTGTAGGTTTGGATAAGGAACATCTCATCATTCCATGTTGGGTCATAAGGACTCAGGCGCCAACACGAAGAGAATACCACTGGCCAAAACTAGGACAATTTGAGAAAATAATGATGATGACTTCAATAGGTTAAAACATTTAAATATAATTAAATCCAAAAGTTCACAATAGTGCAAACAGCAGCAGCAACATATTGTTCACTACTAGAGGATGCTAGGAAACTAACTCATTACTCTGAAAACTGGTATAAAAGAAAATCCATCCAACATTTTATCCTTGCTTTCCTGTATAAACTGTACCACTGGCTAACTAAATAGCAGAAGAATCATCCTTTATGACAGTTTTTTTCCTAATAAATGAAGAAGAAATGATAGATTTGGAATATTACCATTTTGCAACCCCATTAGGCATTCATCATTAACCTCTGTTGACATAACAAGCAGATGCGTTATGTCACATAACCATCTAAAATACACATCACCATCTAAAAAATATTCTATCTAAAGGTAGTTCATAACAATTTATACCAACTACCAATAAATAGTAAATAATTAGTAAATTTATTAAAACTATGCAATTATTTTAAGTAAAATTTATAAAAGAAAATTTGTAAAAATATGAATTATAAATTCATTTAAAAATTAAAAAATAGTAAAAAACCATAAAACTAGATGGAGTTGTGGAACAAATGACCCAGTTTTTTCAACAAATAAACTAAAAGAGAGATGGAAGGGAAACCTATAGATTAAAAGAGACAATCTAAAGTTACCAAAATTATCGACTTGTATATTTACAATCAGTAAATGTTATAATATGTACATTACACCTGTATAAAATTATTTTTTTAAAAAATAAAGACTTAAAAATTATATTAATCAATGACTAGACCTTATTTTTATTCTGTTTCAATCAAACAAATATTAACCAAAAATCGATATTTGATGCAATGAAAATTTGAACATTTACAAGTTATTTGATGATATTAAGGAATTACTGTTAATTTTATTCTGTGTGATAATAGTATTGTGATCATGTTAGAAAAAAAAGACCTCTCTTAGAGATGTATATTGAAAAATAAAATGAAAATAAAAGTTTGATTTTCAAAATGTAAAGTGTATGTTGTAACTGTATTTGCAGTTTCAGAATATCATGGTGAGAGGGTAGAAAGTGGCATTGATCTGCAAAAGATTTCAGCAGGGAAGCTCTTTTTCTGGGGCTTAAAAGGGAGACTTCACAGGGCTCCTCAGATTTTGCCTGCAATTTCACTAACACACCAGTAAGTAAAATGCCATTCTTGCTATACTGGCTCAATTTTGATGTCATATGACCTCTGTCCCAAGACACTAATCCTACCTGTTAAATGGAAAGATCCATTGCAAGTTCAAAAAAATATTAAAAATAATATACATACATTACCCTAGACAGAGACAAAGATCAAATATACATTGGAGAAAATAAACTTATTTAGAGTCACTTTATTTGCTCTCCAAAGCATTTTCCTAACTGGGATAATTGCTAGGCTATTTAGAGTCACTTAATTGTCACAATTTTTTTTTTAATTTGTCTTAAATAGAATGCAAAATTTTGTTAAGGGACATTTATTCCCTAGAAGCTTGAAAATATATATATATATATTAATGTACTTGGTTTGCATGATTGGAACTGCATAACTGTGACTGCATTTATATTAAAGAAGTAGGTAATTTTATGATTATTAATAATGGTTGTAGCTATGCAGGCCAAGACAATGATATGGGTAATTGAATCTCATGCTTCAGAGCACAAAGTGATTGCTGTGAAGAAGTCAGGGGGAAATGTTTTGCCCCATGTAGAGCATTATACATTTGAATGCTTAGGTAGAGGGAGATGAAGAGAGATCACTTTTTCCTGAGGCATGGGGGATTTAGTGCAGTGGAACATCTCATTGTGTAAAGCTCTACATTAATGTTCATTACAATTTCCTTTCAACTCACATGTTGTGTGGGACTACAGGCAGGGTCATGTCAGATCTATGGTTATGTGAGTGACAATTCTTGTCTGGCACATTGCACAGGCAAAAGCAACAGTGGCATGAAAGATACCTAGAAAGACAGGAGAGAAAAAAAGGAGGGAGGGAAGTAGGGAAGGAGGAAGAAAGACCCCTTCAAAGTTACAGCATCAGAGAGAACTAAGAAATAGAGTCTGAGCCAAAAAGTGTTGACACTTGCCCAAGAGAAATAAGATCAAGACTTCTGGTCATTTTTTAAATAAAAACCACGATTAGATAAAAACTGAGTGTTTTTCTTTGACCTGTATCAGCTCCCACAGAACAACATCTTGCCTTTGATTTTTTATGGCAAGGCAGTAATACATGCGTTACCTGAGCAGTTTTTCACTAGAAAGTGTGGCCATTCTTCCTTCTTAGAAAGCTCAGTTAATAGATGAAATGTTTACACATGTTCCATTCACTCAACCAACACTTTTGCAGTGTGCACTGATCCTGCATGCTCCAGGAGGCAAAAATGTAGAAGGATCATTCCCAGCTTCCCTCTATGCCCTTATGCACTTCTTCCCATAGTACGTGAGGAGTCTTTCTAGCAAGCCAACTTTGGCCACAAATACAAAGTCACACTGTTTAATCAGCTTTATTAATAGTGATGGCATTTCAATTAATCTGCTTGTCTCTTATGCCTTACTTCTCATTGATTCCAAAGTTGGGAGGAAGAAAAAGGGTACCCTAAATTCTGAATGCCATGGACTAGAAAAAATAACAATAATTAATCTAGTATTCCCTTTGCATCACTGTTGCATCTCACAGTTTAGTTTTATAAACCATTCTCTTATTCCATAGTTCAGGTACCACGTTCTCTATGAAGTATTTCCTGGACCCCACTCCTTGCCAGGTTGGGTTTAGGGGTTAAAACCTAGATTGAGTTAAAAATTTACTTTGGGTCTGAGATTCTGTTTACTTCCTGTGCTTCTCTGTATTGCACTTAGTGCATGGTATTAAAACAAACTGTTTACTTTTCTTTTTATCACCCCTGCTAGAGAGTGAATCCCTTTTGGCAGAGACAAGTTTCCATATTTGTATTCTCAGCTTCTAACACAGTGCTTGGTCTTCAGAGAGCGTTTACTGAATCGAAATGAATTGCCCTCTAGAACTTATCTGCCTGAAATCTACCTATCATATGTGATGTGATATCTGGATTTCATAAGTCTGATATTGCATGCTGCTTACCAGGAGGGATTATTAAATCTGGTGCTGTTCTCACCATACCAGAGAACCATAGGGGATTCTCTCTCTTGTCTTTCTTTTGCTAAGAAAGAGAAGGTTGAGATGATACTTGATGGCCTTGGAAGTTTCTGTGAGAATTATAAACCTCTTAAGCAGAAAGTACCCTTGGCCTCTAAAACTACTTGCTGGTCCATCGGGCTTCCAGCTGCAGCTTTCCTGCTTGTCCTGGCCCCGGAGGCTTACCTCCTGGCTAAGACACTGGCTTATCATGCTATCATCTTAAAAATTTCTAAGGTGATTACATGTATTGTTTGGTAGTGTTCAGTAATTTTTTCTTGTATAAAAATCTTGTTTCTGTAAATAGATCGTATAGTCCTTGAGTTTAGGAAACATGTCTTCTGTTTTCTCCCGTTCCCCACATATTGGCTCTTTCTTCACTTTTTCTCTGCACCTGGGCAACCTCCTAGTCTCATTTTTCTCTCTTTTAGTTCTAACATAGCAATGTTTAGAGGTCTTCATAGCTTTTGAAACATTTTCTTACATATTCGGGCTTCTGGTTCTCATCTATATCCTAGGAATTAAGCATTAAATTAACCTCATTTTTGTAAATGAGGAAGCTGAATCTTAAAAGTTAAGAGATTTTCTTTTCTCCCCCAGTATCTGTTCACCTAGTTAAGTGGTAAATCTGAAACTAGAAGTGGAACCAGATTCTTTCCCTTAAAAGTTGTGTTTTAACCATTTATCTTGCTTAAAAACAAAGACAAGAAGGAGAAAGAAGAATAAGATATAAAACATCCGAAAATTTTCACTATATATTACATTTTTTGTAAGTGGAAGCAATGCTATAAAATACTTGCAGACAAGTATTTTATACTTTTTTATAAAATATATAATAAGCCATTATTAAACACTTACAATACAAAAAATGTATGAAGCAATTATGAGTTTATAGCAGAATTTAGACAGCATCACTATCTTTGAGGTGACATTACTGGCATAGGACAGTAGCCCTTCAACCCACAGCCAACACAGAAGTGAATGTGATGACCTTTCCTTTATCTCAGGAACTCAACTATTTAGAGCGCAGTGGAGTACCATGTGAGAAGCAAAAAGGTTTCTGAGTGACAAAAATAACTTACAAAAATTGCATGCCCTGGAGATCATATCCTTTTTTCCATAAGGTCTTTTTCATGTCCTAACTCAGAGCCTACCTGCTTGCATTTAGCTTTACACATCTTTCCTTACCTGTGGTTTCCTGTCCCGCAGCACTATCGAAATAAATAGTCAGGATGGTGAAACTGAGGAAGCACTAGTGGAAACAGGCATGGTGGTCAGTGGCAAGAACTGATTGCATGACAGTAAAAGATTTGAAAAAAAAAAGGTAATACAAAGATATTCAAAACTCCAATAGTTCAGGGTCATTCACAAAAGGGCATCACTATGAAAGCCCCACAAGGCTTTTAGGGAGCTAAAATTATTCACTGACTCATCTATCCGCTCATCCATTCACTTAGTAAGCATTTAAGCACCAGGCACGTTGCAGTTCTGCATATATGAAGATGGGTAACCTATAGGCCCTGCTTCTGTGGTGCTTACAGTCTATCTGGGGGCAAAAATTAAGTAAACAAAGAATGACAATAAAGTTAGGGGAAATGGTAAGTAAGAGAAGACGAATGTTGTGTGATGAACGCATCAAGTGCCTTCTGTGCACAGAGAAGAAGCATCTACCCGGCTGGTGAGAAGAGGAAAGGAAGTGGTGGGGAAATTGGTAGAAGAGTAAGTTGTGAGCTAATGAGACCCATCAGGGCCAAGATAGCAATGAGGATGCTCAAACCAAGCTGTAGCTTCTAATCTGTGTAAGTAGCTAAATAGGAATAAAAGGAAAAGGTGACATAGGAGATAAAACTCTTCTCTGTGTATCTGAATAGCATTTCTAGGATTTGTCTTTGTGGAGTCTTTCAGCCATGAGGAAGGAACTACATTAATAAAGATCTGTACCCTCTATAAGGATGTTTTCTGAAACAGACCTGGCTGCCAGGGTGGTATGATTTAAAACATCTAATAGTAGTTCTGCCTCCATGTCTGAAATCCTAATGGTGATGATTTCTTACAACATTGAAATCCTTTGTCCAGATTCATTATTATCCAGTAGGTTTAACATATTAATCTAGAAATAGTAGTTAACTCAACCATTAATTTGTCAGAAGTCTAAGGAAAAGAAATGGCTAGCAGGCACGTTTTGGTAGGGACATGTATGTGGATGGGTAGTCGGGCAGGAGAGGTATCCCTCAGGAAAGAAAAGGTGGTGATTCTTTGTCAAAGATGTTACTAACTTGTGGTGGGCTTCTGAGCAAATATAAGGACTTGGGGGCAACAAGTAGGTAGCTGGGGTGGCAATAAAAGAGAAAGATCCAGAAAAGAGAGAAGAGATGAAGGGTCAGCATGAAGTAGGACATGCACATTAGGTGTGTGCCTGCCTGTTCTAGGCAGGAGTCCAGAGTAATCCAGTGCACTGGAACCGAGACCACATTCCACACCTCTCCTAGCCCTCTACTGCTGTCGTCAGGAATGAAGAGGGAGCCACAGAACCTGAAGACAACAGTGAAGAGGGAGCCCATGCAACCCTTTCCAACACACACATGGCACCTCATTAACATCAGTTATCACAAGAAATCCCAGGCTTCCTGGTCATCCCACATCTCCAAACTCCATTCTCATAAGGATCTGTATGTTGCCTGTTTTGTCTGCTTACTCTACTCTTCCTCAACTCTTGAACCCCTCCCACAGTGCTTTCGGGAATTCAAAATCATGA
The DNA here is from genome assembly GCA_023783475.1 of Daubentonia madagascariensis. NCBI lineage: Eukaryota > Metazoa > Chordata > Mammalia > Primates > Daubentoniidae > Daubentonia > Daubentonia madagascariensis. Next base: position 12,486,401 of record JAKFHU010000901.1, read on the forward strand.
TTGGCAGAAAAACCCCATCTCTTCAACTTCTTCTCTGAAATTGTTTCCACCTTATTTTTCTAACGAAGGGTTTCTCAACCTTAACGCTATTGACATTTTGGGCCAGATAATTCCTTGTGTGGGAGGCTGTCCTATGCATTGTGGGGTATTCCACAGTGTCCCTGACCTTTATCCACTAGATACCAGTAGCTCCTTCACCCCAGTTGCCAGACGTTGCCAGTTGTCCCAGGGGAGGGGAGGCTCAGCGGTGTAAAATCATCCTTCGTTGAACACCACTATACTGATGGCACTGACCCACACCCAAGGACACAGCTTTTCTTGAAACCCTCTCAGGGTTTTGTTTCCCCCCTTATTTCTCCTACAATTGGGACTGACATGGGGTAAGTAAACACTTTGCTACTTACTGTCACATCAGACCGTTCTCCTTCCCCCCTCTGCCTACTTCACAAGCATTGTAGCTGGGAATATCATGTCATCAGATTACATCACCCTCTACCCCTCAGTGTGGTTTTATCTTCAGATTTGATATCATTCTTCCATCATTTTTTGATTGTTTCAGCTCCCAGCTTACTGTATGAATTATTTGCAATTTTAGAACATATACAAGTTATTATTCCAACACCCTGACCCTCAGTTCCTTGGATTCCTGTCCTCCAATAACCTTTTCCTTCACCCTACCTCAGCCTCTCTCTTCATGGACACATCCTAGACAGTGCAGGATACCTGCAGTACCTGAAACTCCTCCCACCAGGAGTTCAATTCCATACTTCTTGTTTTCTCCGGTCTTTTCAATCCATTCATCCAGTTCCCTGAATTGGTGGTGGTCCTCTGAGAAGCACACTTTGGGTAGGATTAGACATGCAGGAGATTTAGTGGGGTAAATGTCGATGAAGAAAAATAGGAAGGAAGGTGGAGGACACTGGGAGAAACTTCAGCTTGCATCGTAGGCCCTGCAGGGGAGAAGGGGAACGACAGAAGGTGCGATAGGAAAATTCTTCCATTGCATTGCAGATCTAAGAATGTTTTGGCTGAGCTGATTGGGAGTCCTTTAGCCAAAGTTGCCCATCAGAAGGTTCCCACATCTCCCAGGAGTAGATCCACCTTAATATTCCTCCTGCACTCAGTCACTGGCAGGGAGTTGATCTTGAGAAGTTTGGCCTCAGCAAAAAAATTGTGATAGATTTCAGAATTCAGAAGCCAGGGCCACTGGGCAATTATACTCCCTGCACTGGGAGATCTGAGAGGGGACTTCTCATGACCAGCACAGACCCTGTTCCAACAATCCTCACTCTCCTCTGCCCCACCCCCACCTGGGAACTCTAATCATTCATCTACCCTCTTTAGCTCTCTTTTGGTGTTCCCTCTCCCTTCTAATTCAGCTTAAGTTACATAATCATCCATTATACTTACTTCCTTTTATAACTCTCTTCTTTCTCGCCCCTTTATACTTGACAATAAAACAACAACCTTAGTTAAGCCCGACTCTCTACTCACCCTGTGGCTAATCCCATGTAACTGTGTAGGGCTGAGAACAAAACACAGAGTTTCTCCTCTACCTTCACCCTCTGAAGATCTTCCTTCCTATCTTCCTACTTTACAAAGAAAATTAAGACAATCAGAAGAGAATGTCCACAATTACATCAGTCCTTACCCTGCTATGCCACGTTCCTTTCTGCGTTCGGGCCCTCTGCTTGCTTATTTGTTCCCGTTCCTTCATCTCTCCTCTCTCTCTCACAACACCATTTTTATCCTCTGCCTTGGAGCATCCACATCAGCTACAAGATTCTGTCATTTCTCTCTTCTTTAAAAAACAAATAAAAATTATCTTCTATACCCACACTCATTCCCTTGATGATCTCATCCAATCTCATGGCTTTAAGTGTCATCTAAATGCCATTGACTCCAAAGCTTGTAAGTCTAGTCCAGTCCTCTCCACTGAATCCTAGACTTGTGCATCCAACTGATTAGTTAACATCTCCCCGTGTGCCTCATAGACATCTCACACTCACCAGTGCCAGAAAAGAAGACCTCATCTACTTTCCAGAAACTTGTTCTGCCCCATCTTAATTGATACAACCCCATCCTTCAAAAAATCCTGAGTCATCTTTGATTCAAACATCTGTCTCTTTCTCTCATACCCTATGTCCAATCTATCAGGAAGTCCCATTGGCTCTATCTTCCTAATATCCACAGTCTGACCACTTTTCATCACCTTCACTGAGACCACTCAGGTTTCAACACCTCCATATCTCACCTGATTTACTGATACAGATAATCCTGTTTCTATATTTGTTCATAGTCTATTCTCAACGTGAAAGTATGATCTTTCAAAACAAACTTAAATTGTGTCATCCTCTGTTCAAACTATTGAAGTGACTTCTTAATGTAGTCAGAAAAAAAAATCCAATGTCTTTGCGGTAGCCCATAAGCCCTATAGAATCTCCCTACCTCAACTCAAATCTTCCCTTTCACTCCACTGCAGCCACGGTGGCCTGTTATTCCTCGAACATGCCAAGAGCACTTCTTCCTCAGGCTCCTGCACTGACTTTCCCCACTGCCCAATCCCTCATCTCTGATATACCCACTTCTTTTAATTCATTGCTCAAATGTCACCTTTCAATGTAGCCTACCAGACTACTCTTTTTAAAATTGCAACCACCCCCTTTAACTACCCAATTCTTCCTTATTATGCTGTACTTATTCTTTTTTTCTGTAGCATACAATCACTGTCCAATACGCTATATAATTTACTTATTTATTATGTTTATCCTTTATTGTCTCTCTCTTCCTAGCTAAAATGCAAACTCTATGCTAGCAGGCATCATTGCCTGTTTTCTTCATGACTGTATCCCAAGTACCTTGAAAGTTACCCAGCAAATAGTAGGGTTGAATAAATATTTGTTGAATTAACAATGAAGGAATGATAAATTGAATTTGGTGGACTTACAGATTTTACCTCATTTCATGCCTCCCTGTGATGGTGGTGGCTGTAACTTAGATGTCTTTTATAGCTTTCCTTAAGGCTTTGTGAAGACTTCAGTCATTCACATAGTTATTATCAAGTAAATGTGTGGCATTGTTTTGATGAGTATAAATAACCGAAAATAGAATTTTACTAAGAATAAGCAAAATGAGCACATTTGCCCTGTCTTCCAAGGGAAATAATATCTAGTCATATGTCTAAAGAAGATAGATCTGTATCTGGAAGAAATTTTCTGAATTTAAACCACTGTTCAATAGCTCTGCCATTCCTTCATTTTATTATTCATTTGCTCTTTATTGAAAGCCCCTATGGACTAAGCACTTTGTCTTTTAAGCAATCCCCAGCCTCAAGGGGGTGTTAGGATCAGGCATAGCGATAGGGAGGAATAAATAAATGGTTTTCTCCTGGGCATCCATTTATGCCAGTGTGATTCATTCCCCTACAAACAAACAAAAACCATAGCACATGACAAAAAGCTTATGTTCGTAAGGCAAAAACACTTCTCTTCAAAAGAAGACTTTCTGGCAAGTACAAACTTAAAGATAAAAGGGCAGAAACCACACCTTTTGTCCAGATGCAATTTTGGGAATTGCTCCCCTACCTTATGGCCCTGAAACCAAAACACTGTAATACATTGTCTGGTGATGATTTGGGTAGCTCAGTCCAAAAATTGTAAATTATTTTAAAGTATGATGTTTTAAATTTGGTATGTTTGAAAGTAATTAGAAAAGTTGAGTTCATTGAGGTCAATGGATTATAAATTATGTGTTCTTTCCAAATGTTGTAAGAGCTACACCTGCACCTTCACCCCCTCCACTCTGTCTTCCTGCACCCTTAAGTTTGCTGTTTGAAGTGTGATTTAATTGTTTGAGGTATTTATTTATAAAGACAGGGTCTCACTCTTGTCACCCAGGCTGGAGTGCAGTGGCATCATCATAGCTCACTGCAACCTCAAACTCCTGGGCTCAAGCAATCTTCCTGTCTCAGCCTCCCAAGTAGCTGGGACCCAGGTGTACACAATCATGCTAGGCTAATTTGTTTATTTTTGTAGAGGTGTGGTCTCACTATGTTGCCTAGGCTGATCTCTAACTTCTGGCCTCAGGCAGTCCTCCCACCTCAGCCTCCCAAAGCGCTGGGATTACAGGCATGAGCCACTGCACTGGCCTGAAGTATTTAAAGTATAAATACACTCTGTATTTTAAAGAGGGAAAAGCACTATTGTCCTCTATAACCCTTGACCATACCTTCCCACTGGGGCTTTGGTGAACACCTAAACGCACACATAAAAGGGGATTCCTTTGCCCCAGACAGAATAGGCCCGTGCAACTCAAGCAGATGTATCAACACAGGTTAACGATCCTGATTGATCCCCTAAGACGGCATTTTTGCTGCCATTGGTGCTAAGCCAGCTGTACATCAAACCTGCCTGAGGGGTCAGGAAAAAGCAAACTGTGCTAGTGTGAACTGGCAAACCACAGCCAGCCAGGGGGCCCTGGGTCTGGCGTCAGGCCCTGGGCCAGCGTGGGCAGTGGCGGGAGCTCTCTGGAAATTAAGAAACAAACGAATAAAAACAAAAAACCTGCCTGGACACGTAACTACTTTGAAGCCTACCTTGTTTCTCTGCCCAACTTACCAGGGGCTGTTTTCAGTTTTAGTTTGGAATCTCAAATTTATGAGAGACAGAACATTGGCCAAAGTGCCTTTCTGTGCCGTGACTAATTTTCTGCGGATCAGCTCTGGACTGGGGGCTACGGAGAGCCCCACAAGATCTGCCACCATTCTGAGCCCTGGCTTCCCAAAACAACTCCTCAAAAGGCTGCACACTGGTTGGATGAAGCAACGAGAGCTGTGGCGTGCACTGGATGTGAGTGTTTGTTTCTCGTTTGGGAAAATGGTTTGAATTCTTCTAACACTATAATCCTGAGAAAGGGTAATGTGAATTTACGTTGTGTAGAGTATGATTACGCTTGCAAATACGAGTGAAACGATCAGAGCTTTTGTTGGGAATATGTTATGGGAGGTCAAAGGGCAATTGCCGAGCTCTGTCTGAAGCTGCAAAGAAGTCATTTCCCATAGCTGGTTAGTCTACTAGTCAAGACGCAGGGAAAGGGAGGGAGGTAGTTGAGGATTTGTTCCCCCTCATTTATTTTACAGCAGAACAACTTGTTGCTAATGACAACTTGGATGCGAAAGAGAAAATGGAAATGAAGGATTTGAACTTTGCTTTGGCATTATAGTGTTCATCTTTGCTGCGCTAGAAAAATTGGCTGCACTGAGTCTTGGGTAGACGGTTAGACGAAACTTCAGTTGTCATAGTAACAGAAACAGGAGGATGCATTGAAGAAAGCAAGGGATTTGGGGTTCAACTGCCCCAGGTTCATTCCTGGCTCTGTCACTTATAGTTATGACCAAGTTCTTCTCTGATCCTCAGTGTCTAGCTGTGCCATGGGTAATATAGTTTCTATACGATAAATATTTGGATGGATTACATTTTTAAAAGGCACGAAAAATGGGAAGAACAATAACGAGCACTTGATAAACTCTTCATAAAATAGTTTGTGTTACTTTTAATATGGAGACAGTGATATAACTAATTCAAACAGTAATTAATGTAGAAATTATTTGTCTTATTTTTCCATCAATCTATTTACCTTCCTAATTCTGAATTGGACTTTTTCTTGCCTTATGATCATACAATTCCTAAGAATCAGAGTTAGAGTGGGGATTCAGGTGTGTTAGTCTAGTGGCCTTGCTCTCTTATTCTCCTGTATCTGCCTAAAATTTTCTGGGAACATAAAGGTGGGCTGATTGATGAACAGAAAGTAAAGGAATTTTTTTCACATGGAGTAGTAGTTTTACACAGAAGTCTGTAAAAGTACTCATTTCCCCCACATAGTTGCCACTATTGACAGTGTCAAATTAAAATTTTTCTGTTTGCTAGTCTTCAGGCATAAGATGATACTTTAGTGCTATCATTCACATGAACTTGATAATTAATATAAAATACAATAATGTAAGCCCCCTTTGTGTTCAGGCATTAAATGAAGTAAGAAAAAATATCTCTTTACGTTAATCGGTTTTAATTAGAAGGAAACTCTGAAGTAAATCAGTTAGACCTAAGTATATTTTGTTGGTGAAAGAGCCATGTTGTAAATTCTCTTTGTTGATAAGAAATGCCAAGGTTAAAGAATATTTATGACTAAGAGAGCTAACCAAAGAACATGACTGATAAATAATCAGGCTGAGACAAAGTAAAACAATAAACTTGACTCTGCACAATTACAGTTGGCAGATTTCTTATGTGGGGGTTTTCCTTTCAACCAATGTAAAAATACAAAGATTCTTTTGGTGTCAGAAGTTTTATTCCTTATGTGTAGTGTGAAACTTTTTTTGAATCACAAAATATGCTTAAAATTATGAAAAATCATAAATCATAACTGGTGGAAGAGTTACTGTTTCATGAATGTACTTATTTAAAAATTTATATACAACTAAAATTATAAAACTCAGTCTCGTTGCCTTCTAAAACTATGAAACATCAAAACAGTGCCTGGATTTTTAGATGACTTCCTTAAATAAACTATCTTTCTTTCACAAAAATTGAATTATAAAGAAGGTGCTTTCGACAGTATCAAAATTTAAATGTAACATAAAACCTTGCTTAACTTTGAAACTAATGAGACAGAGCATCTTTCCAGATGTTTAGTGAATATACCTCCCATGTAAAATTTTTGAACGCAGCCTTTACCTAAGTTGTTAGCTTTTTTTCTATTTGAATTTCATGAATTTTTTAGACTGTTCAGGCATTAATTCTTTGTTATCTGTATACATTCTAAATATCTTATTCTTGTCTGTGATTCATTTTTACCTCTGTTTATCATAACTTTTCTTAATCTGCAAAAGGGCATTTACAAAAATTTACAGCTGCTGTCACACTTAATGGTAAAAGACTGCATGCTTTCCCCTTACAATGGGCACAAGGCAAGAATGTCTGCTCTCACCACTCCTGTCGTATTTGAAGTCCTACTCAATAAAGAAAAAGAAATAAAGATATGTAGATTTAAATGGAAGAAGTAAAACTATCCCTATTCATAGAGAACATGACTGCCTATATAAAAAATACTATGGAATCTACAAATATATTATGGAATGAGTGATTATAGCAATGTTTCAGGACACAACAATCAATATATAAACAGCCACTATGTATCTGTATTTTAGCAATAAATAATTGTAGACTGAAACTAAAACAATGGTACAATTTATAATACTTTTTAAAAGTTGAAATATTTGGATAATAATTTAACAAAATATGTGTAAGATTTGTATGCTGAAAATAACTAAATGATGATGAAATAAATAAAAAATGACCTAGATAAATGGAAAGACAGTCCATTTTCATGCATTGTAAGTTGCAATATAGTAAAGATGTCAATTTTTTCCAAATTGATATATAATTATAACAAAATTTAAATCAAATTCCTAAGCATATATATTTTATAGACACAGAAAGCTGACTCTAAAATTTATATGGAAAATCAAAGAAACTAGAATAGCCAAAAGAATTTTTAAAAAGGATAACATTGGATGACACAAATGCCCAGATTTTAAGATTCATTATAAAACTATAGTAATCAAGACAGTATGGCAGTGGTGAAAATACAATAACACAGATCAATGGAACACAATAGAAAGTCCAAAATAAATCTATGAATATATTGGTTTTTGATAAAAGTAAAAAAGTAATTCAATGGAAAAAAATTATTTTTTCATAAATAGTGTTGAAACTATTGGACATCCATATGCAAAAAATAAATATCAACCTCACACTTTACATAAAATTAACTGCAAATGGATGATAGGCTGAAATGTAAAACTCACAGCTATAAAATTTGTAGAATACAACTAAGAGAAAACCTTTGTGACCTTGAGCTAAGCGAAACAGTCCTTAGAAATAACATAGCCCATAAAAAATTGATAAATTAGACTTGATCAAAATGAAAAACTTTTGCTCTGAAAAAGACAAGAGAATGAAAAGACAAGCTACAGACTGGGAAAAAATATTTATAATCATGTAGTTGATCAAGGGTTTGTATCTATAATATATCAGGAACTCTCAAAACTCATTAAGAAACCAAACAACCTTGTACAAAATTGGATAAAAGATGTGAACAGACATATCACAGATGGCAAAATAAGCACAAGAAAATATTCAGACGGCAAATAAGCACAAGAAAATGTGCTTGTGTCATTAGTCATCAGGGAAATGCTTTTATACCACAATACAATACCTCTATACATCTATATAAAAGATTTTTTTTTTAAAAGACAATACCAAGTGCTTGCAAGGATCTGGAGCAACTGGAACTTTCACACATTGCTGCTTTTGGGAACGTAAAATTGTACAGTTAATTTGGAAAATGGTTTGACAATTTCTTATAAAGTTAAACACAAATTTACACTATGATCCTACAATTCCATTTTTAGGCATGTACCCTAGAGAAATGAAAATCTATGTTTACTCAGAAAGCATACACAAAGCTTGCAGCAGCGTTATTAATAATCACCTCAAACTGGAAACAACCCAAATGTCCTTTAGTGAGTGAATGGATAAACAAACCGGGGCTTATCCACACAATGGAATGCTGCTCAGCAATAAATAGAAATGGACGACTGATATATACAAAAACATGGATAATCTCAAAGGCATTGTGCTGAGTGAAGCAAGCAGTCTCAAAAAGTTGTGTATTGTGTGATTCCACTTATGTAACATTCTAGAACAGAAAAAATTACAGGGGCATAGGGCAGATCAGTGTTTGCCGTGGGTTGGGATGGGAAAGTATCAATATTTGACTTCAAAGGAATAGAATAATGAGTGAGACTTTGGGGGTGACAGAATTGTTCTGTTTCCTTTTTTCCTTTTTCTTTTGTTTTTTGAGACAGGGTGTTGCTCTGTTGCCCAGACTAGTAACTAGTGATTATATTAATAGCTCACTACAACTTCAAACTCCTAGGCTCAAGTGATCATCCTGGCTCAGCCTCCAGAGTAGCTAGGACTACAAGTGTGCCACCATGCCTGGCTAATTTTTTTATTCTTTTTAGAGAAGGGGTCTCACTATGTTGCCCAGTCTGGTCTCGACTCCTAGCCTCAGGCAATCCTCCTGCCTCAGCCTCCCAAAGTCCTAGGATTACAGGCATGAGCCACTGTTCTAGGCTTGTGTCCTTTATGGTGATAGTAGTTATATGAATATATCCATGTAGTAAAATTCATAGAACTATGTATCCAAAGGAGTGGATATTATTGCATAAAAATTTAAAAATACATTTTATTTAAAAATAACTTTTCTGTGAAGCATGTTTAACACAAAAACATTCTATTCACCATTTCTATGCGTTTGTAGTAGTGAGATGGGATCAGCATTAGGGCAATCCATCTTGTGCCATTAAGTCATATTTTTATGACTTTTGTAATGAGAAAACACAACACAGTAAAAGTTGTTTTGTAAAGAAAAGACAATTATAGTGACAATACTTCAAGCTAAGAACAAAACATCCGGGTATGCAAATGAATTCCCTGTATTCTAAACTTCAGATAGTAATGGACTTTTCCTGTTTTGCCAAACTTATAGGGACTAGCATAGAGCCTGCTGACGAACAAGCTCTTAATAAATACCCTATATAACATCTTTCAATAAATAACTGTGTGAACACAGAACTACTGACAGTGGGATAAGTGGGAAAAGCCAAAATCCTGGTATAGAACATACAGAATTTGCTTAATCTATACCTATATAACAAGCACAAACAAATGAACATTAAATCTCCTGCCTTTTATTTGTCTAGTCTGTACTTCACTCTCTTCTCTCCGTCAAAACCCTACTCATTGCTTAAAGTTCAGATCAGATTTTATCTCTTCCGAAAAGTAACTGAGGGGCATACATGGGCACAAAGGGAAGTAAAAGTCATTGGAAATCAAGCAGAGAGGAGGGGGAAGGAGGGAGGGAGGGTGGGGGGCAAAAACCTTCCTAATGGGTATAAGGAACACTATTTGGGTGATGGGCACTCTTATAGCCCTAACTCAAGCATTACAAAAGCAATCCATGTAACAAAAACATTTGTATCCCCTTAATATTTTGAAACCAAAAAAAAGTCTTCCATGCCCTCCCCACTTCACTTTGATTTTTCTCTTATTTGAATGCTGATAACTCACATTCTGACGTTGAAAGTAACCAGACAGCCCCTTCACAGCATACTTTATAATGTAGGTAGATCTTATCCCTCTAAATTTATTGCAAACCCATAGATGATAAGAATCTAATTGAATATGTTGTCATGTTTTTTCTGAATCCTTCTCAGTACCTACATTTTACCAATGCCCCTGGAGGACATAACTGATGTCGCATCAGAGCTGACATTTTACAAAGGTACTCATGACCTTCACGTCCAAGTTGTCAGGAAATGTGGTTTTGCTGAAGCCCAGGGACATGTAAGAGGACAAAGTTGAGGTAGCCCCATATTGGCCTAGAATCTCACAGGATGGCGTCAGGAACTTCCTAGGCAGCACCCAGGCCTCGGATGTTATATCGTCAACACAGCTCAGGTATCTGGCATGGACTCTTGCACCATGAAAGAATGAATGCTTATTCATCACCCAGACTTTGTTCAGAAACCTCAATCCATCCACAGAAAAAGCCACTACCTATAGACTATAGAGTGGGGGGTCAGGGGGAAGGAGAGTTTGCAGATTGTTTTACTTTAAATGAGAAAAAGAAAAGTAGTTAAGCCATTAATGGAATTAATATAATTAATATATTTCATTTCCTTCAAGGAAAGAGTAAAAGTACAGTTTTTCCCTAAGTTTTGCTTTCTCCTTCAGACAGGGCTCCTAATAAAAAAGGTTTATTATCATCCAATTGATTTAATCAGTGGATTTAAATGGTGCTTGACATTGAACCTAGTGATTATGACTTTGCTATATTTATGTGTTTAGTACATTTGCACGTGGTGCGCTTATTAAACAGAGCAAATAATTTGCAACAAAGTCTGCTGAGTCTTTGCAAGCCGAAGGAAAAAGTGGAGAGCATTGTTTCCCCTCCTTTGCCCTCTGGAGTGCCTTATTCTTTCAAAGGCTTTGAGTATAAAGGTTTACATTTGCTTTTGGGCTGAGATAGTCTTGTTAACTTCAGGCAACATTTCCTGTTCTTTTTTTAATCACAAGAGTACTTTAGGATTTTAAAATTTTAAGATATTCTGCTTGAGAGGAAGAGAGATGCAAATGTATTTCCTGTTTCTGAATTAGACATGGCCCTGAGCTCACCAAGGCTCCCATTAAATAAAAAGAAAGGATGCTGGTGATAGGGAGAAGTGGCCAGAATATGAGGTGCTTCTCTGATTTTAATTATTTTCATTCTTAAAGTCCCACCTTCATATAAAGCCATTCCTGGTGACACTAGCTTATATTGAAATCACGCACTACTAGTGATCGCTACCCTGCCATTTAATACTGCCTTACATTCCTCTATAGTGGCTATTTTGAAATTGTTTTTAACGAGCAACTTGTTTTGTTTGAGGACTGGGGGTATGCTGTTTACCTTTTTTGTGTGTTTCCCACAGCCCCTGTTGTAGTGTAAGCACTCAGTGGGTGCCCGGTAGATACTTAGGTTGCTTGCTCCCTGAAAATGCTTGTCTATTCCCCAATTTTGCCGTAAGTACAGATGGTAGTAAATGCTCAAAATATTAATTTTTTTGCCATTAGAAAAGAAATATGGTGTCTCTAGCTTGGCCAGAAGGGCTGTCTTTTTAAACTACACATTTCCACAGTTGTTTAAAATACAGCCTAACTGTCACTTTTGACTCCAGGAAATATTGTACTTCCACTGACCCTACTGGCTTTGCCTAGTTTTAAAGGGAATATGAGCAACTGTGAAAGGTCCAATAATTTTGGCTCTTCTATAGAATCAATATATCCAATAGCTGCCTTCCTCAGTTGACCAGCATTCACTTCCCCAACACAATAAGGAGAGCAGAGAGGGCCTTGCTAACAGGTAAGGGTCTGCAAAGGGCCTTTAGCAGACCTCTAACAGGTACGAGACTAGGTACAGCCCACCCCTCCTGCCTCTTCTTCTTGCTTTACCTCCTCACCCAGTGGCCATGTATTTATGTCACTAAATATGAAATGTCCTATTTCGAATCAAAAGTGTAGTGTATTATATCTCAAACAAGAAGCAGCACAACTAATCAAAGCATGCACCGAAACTATCGACACGGTTTTGCCATCTCAGTGGTAGCTTGGTTATGCCACCAGCAAAGAAGCCTGGAGAGCGAGTGATGAGGAAATCGCAAAAGGCGTTTTCCACAGCTTGTTGAGAATTAAATATTTTTTTCTTGCAAGAAGTGGTCCAAAGCCTGGAAGAAGTGGTAGTCAGTTGGTGCAAGGTCTGGTAAATGTGGTGGATGATAGAGAGTTTCCAAGTCCAGCTTCTGTAGTTTGAGCAGCATTGTTTGTGCGACATGTGGTCCAGCATTGTCTTGCAAGAGGATTGGCCTGTCTGTATTGACCAGTCTTGGCTGCTTAATCGTGAGCATCCTCATCATTTCATCCAACTGGTTGCAGCAGACATCCTTTGTAATTGATTGACCAGGTTTCATGAAGCTGTAGTGGATGACACCAATGCTGGACACCAATGCTAATGGACCACCATTAGCATTTTTTGATCAATATTTGGTTTTGGACTGTGTTTCAGCACTTCATCTTTATCCAACCATTTTGCCAAATGCTTGCAATTTTCCAAAAGAATCCATTTTTCATCACACGTAATAATACAGTATAGAAATGATTTGCCTTTATGTCGTGACAGCAAAGAAAGGCAAGCTTCAAGACAATTTCTCTTCTGATGCTCATTTAATTCATGAGGAACCCATCTATCCAGCTTCTTTACCTTGCTGATTTGTTTCCAATGGTCCAATATTGTTGGAATAGTAATGCCAAACCTTGCTGCTAATTCACACGTAGGTTGAGATGGTTTTGTTTCTATTACAGCTTTCAGCTCATCATCATCCACCTTGGTCTCAGGTCACCCCCATGGCTCACGTTCAAGATTAAAATCACCAGAACGGAACTTAAACCATTGACGTACTGTGCACTCATTAGCCACATCCTTCCCAAACACTTTGTTGATACTTTGAGATGTTTGGGCTGCATTGGTTCCAAGAGAGAACTCATATTTGAAAATAACATGAATTTTTGACTTATCCATGGTTTCACAAAAATTGCTCTAAAAAAGATTTGAAAGATAATCACAAGCCAACACATGCATTTGAAAGATGGAGGACATACCTTCACAATAAAAATAAAACTAGAAATGTCAAAGTGAAATGTCAGAGATATCAACTGTCAAACTTAGGACTTAAGGAAATGGGGCATTTCATATTTAAGAACTGTGACTTCTGCTAGTCCATTCTCAGTAGCAGCCTATGTTCAATGCTGCTCTTTCTGAAGATGGCATTTTCCCACCTGGGCACAGCCCCTATAATCAGCTTGTGGTCCCCTCTTGAGCTCTGAGGTATCTCACCTTTTCTGATAAAGTGCTACTTTTGAGTTTACTGAAGTCTTATGTTACTTAGCATAGGAGGTGACAAAAGGGGTTTAGTCTTATTTGGTAATTCTAATGATGGCAGGTGGCCTGCTTTGGACTGTGGTATGGACTGAATGTTTGGGTCCCTCCCCAAATTCAAATATTGAAGCCTCAATCCTCAATGTGATGGGCTTTTGGAGGTGGGGGCTTTACCAGGTGATTGGATTTGGATGAGGTCGGTGGGGGGGGGGAAGCCCCCATAATGGGATTGGATTGGTGTCCTTATAAGGGGATGAAGGGACCAGAGCTCTCTGTCTCCTCCATGTGAAGATACAGCAAGAAGGAGGCCATCTGCAAACCAGGAAGAGGTCCCTCACCAGGAACTGAATCAGCCAGCACCTTGATCTTGGCCTTTCCAGCCTCCAGAACTGAGAAATATATTTCATAATTTAAACTCAGTCTTTGGTTTTTGTTGTAGCAGCCCAAACTGACCAAGACAGGCTGTATTACTCTCTGGGAATCCTCTAGGTGTAGGAGCTAATTAAGTTGCTTAAAGCTTGGTTACCTATTAGTGATTTACTATCTACTGATAAAGTAGCCCCTGATAGCTTCTGCTTGTCTTGCCTTTTCTACCTGGACAATTGTCTCCTAAACTGTCCAGTCTAGATGTGAGACCTAGAACCCGCCAGCCATTGTGTGACCCTGATTGGAGCCAGCCAAATGACAAAACTGACATGTAGAACATGGCAGCACGAGGTTATATCCTAAAAAATGAGAGACCTTGATGTCACCCTGTGCTGCAGTCAGCCAACCCTGGGGCTCACCATACCTCTGGACTGCCTGATAGGTGAGAAGATCAATGTTTGTATTGTTTATACTGTTTTAAATTGAGATTTTCTGTGACTTCAAAGCACCACTAAACTAGTTGATTAAATGAAGGTTGGTTATGAGAGATTCCACATTACCTACTGCAAAGGGTTCTTGAGAGAATGTGATAAAATTGATGATAGATAAACAGACAAAGAAAATGTGAAAATGTGGTGTGTGTATATATACATGTGTGTGTATATACATTACTCAGCTTTTAAAAAAAGAAGAAAATCCTGCCATTTGTGACAACATCAATAAACGTGAAAAACATTATTCTTAGTGAAGTAAGCCAGACACAGAAAGACAAATACTGCATGCTCTCACTTAGGTATGGAATCTAAAAAAGCTAAACTCATAGAAGTGGAGAGTAGAATGGTAGTTGTCAGGGTGTATAGGGAGGGTAAAATGGGGAGATGTTGGTCAAAAGATACAAAGTTTTAGTTATGCAGTTTGAATAAGTTCTGGAGATCTAATGTACAACAGTATGACTGTAGTTAATGAGGCTATATCGTATACTTGAAATTTGCTAGGAAGGTAGATATGAAGAGTTCATACCACAAAAAGTGAAAATGATAACTGTGTGAAGTGATGTTAATTACCTTGATTTTATGATTATTTCACAATGCGTACATACATCAAAACATCAAGTTGTATGCCTTAAAGATATAATTTTATTTGTTAATTATACCACAATAAAACAGAAAAAATACATATTCTTGTAATTATTGATTGGGTACCTATGTGCTAAGGAACAGTACTAGGCAGTGAACATCCAATAGTAAATAAGAAATTTCCCTGCCCTCCCCAAGCTTATAATCCCAGGGAAGAGACAATATTAAACAAATAATTTTGCACATAATTTCTTTTCAAATGCTGTGAAGGAAAAGTAGAAGGAGCAATACAAATGTGTCAATAGTAATAATTCAGTGTATTTGTCTGAAAAGATTTCTCTGATGATATGGTATTTAATTTAGGTTTGAAGAAGAAGGAAATATTAGCTCAGGAAGCATTAGGGTGTTCTAGGTAGAGACAAAGTAGATACCTGGGGTCTCTATAGATTGAAGGAGTTAGTCAGCCTGGCTGAAATAAAGTGAGCAAGGAGGAGTGTGCATCATAGATATATGCTAAGGGCCTATTAAGTGATTAGCACTTAGGGTAGGTTCAGTAAGAGTGGCTAATTTTATTAATACAACATGATAGGCACTGTGAGTTTTTCTCTACTAAGAATTATAAGATAAAACTGATAATTGCTTCTCAGAGGTTTAGATGATAAATGAATATAGCATTCATTGTAGATTATTAAGAAAGAGGAGACTGAGGGGAACATTATTGCTCTTTGAAATACATGCCATTCTAAACTAGGGTTGTTCAAGGCCACTGTCACAGTCATGGTTTTCAGCCATCAGGACAATGGGCCAGACAGAGACCTTTGGACCCACAGCCACCTCCTCCTTGGCCTAGATTCCTAGCCTCATTCTGTAGATCCAGGAATTCACATACTAGGTCTATGGAAAGATGTGACTACACATCAGGCAGAGCAGCCCTGTTGCTTATAAACTTGCAATGTTGGCTATTGGAGATGGTGATATTAATACTTTCCTGCCTCAAAGTAGATCCTGCTTTCTGAGAGCTTGTGGGTCCCACATGTGATAAAAAATATGTCCCGGTGGTAAGCAGAGAGCCAGAGGGAACTCAGGAGGATAGACTGAAAAAGGAAGCTTTAGGATGGGAGAGGGGGAGGATCATGTTTATTTTGGATACCTTTACATATTCAGAACATTTTTTTTAAGGATTTGTGCCAAAATCTATCATTCTGTGTTTTTAGGGACTGACAGGTACCAAAAATGTAAAGTGATAGAACGTTAATTTTTAATAAATCCTCAGGAATAAATGCAATAGCTCATCCGTGAATGATGACTGTGTTTCTTTCACTTATGAAGAGACCTTGATAATATATTAATGAGTAGCATAATGCTTACCCTTCAAGGGTGACATGCTCCATATATATGCAAAAGCCACATCACCCCACTCTGAACTTTGGATAATGTCCAAATGTCCTCCCTCTACCTTCATTGTATGTCTCTCCTATCTGTTTGCTATGTGCTTGCTGTGGTACTGCTTGGGCATAAATAATAATGTCTGGAGGTTAAAGAATCTAACCATGTTCTGTTGATTGATCAATTAATCAATTTCTATTGATTACCAGAATGTTCTATTAATTCCATTATGATGTCTAAGGGGAATCCATACCAATTAAACAAAAAGACATTTGATAGTTTTTGTGGTAATTGAATTTGTAAATTTATTAGCTTTTAGTTGTTTACTTCCAATATAAGCAATTAATATTTCATGTTACTCTTTTAAATGGGAAAATGCTTATGGGATCATTTTAATGACAGAGCAGATATTGGTTTGAAAGGAAACCTCTAAAAGCCCTGAGTTTGTAATTGAGTAGTACCTCTATTATCAAAAGTGATGTGTTCTCACTTTATTTATATTCTTCAAAATCTCATTTCTGGACACAGAAGGCTTAAGGATCTGTGCTTAGGTGTCAGCTGGGGAAGAAAGCACTGTGGCGTAAAGAAATCATTCATTAAGTACCAGCTGAAATGATGTCAACTGTAGCAGTAACATGAAAGACATGTGGTGGTCTCAAGGCAGTCAGGGATTCACTAAGATAAAGGCAGAGAAGGTAAGAGAGTCCTGGTGGTCAAGCAAAGAAGGAGGGAGGGGACGTCGAAGTGGTATGGGGGCAGGGGCAGCTGGTGTCCCCGTGCTGGGGCAAGGATCCCAGGTATTAGAAGGCGTACTTTGTAACAATGGACAGGGGCTCTTCTGACCTAACAGCAAGGACAGTGCTAGGCCTAGATGTTAGAGTTCTTCTAATGTGAAACATGGAGGAAAGTCTTTCATCCTGCTATAATTGATGAGTGCCAGTGGCCCCATGGTGATCACAAAATGGTGAAAAGGCTTTGGGCTGAGCCAGTCAGAACCCATTCACTTGGAAGGAACAAGTGCAAGAGCTAGAGAGTAGGATGAATTAATCAAAAAATGAGCATCAGGGGTATGAGGCCAAAGCAGGAAAGGAAGGAAGCCAGAGGTTGCATTTCAGTGGGAAGAAAATCAGGTGAGCAGCCATCGCTTAGCTCATGAAGGGACAGATTGTACCTGATTTGCTCAGCCTAGAACTCCCAGCACCTATAGCAGCGCTTCATGCATTGTGCATCAACATGATAATGCAATGTGGATGTAGGCCCCATTGAAGAAATAGGATGTGGGGAGTGGGCGGGGAGGGGTGGTCCAAGTGAGTGTACAGACAAGAAGGAATTTAAAGTGGCTTGTTGTTGGCTTCCACAATTATCTTTAATTTTTCTACTGCTGCCTTAAAGGACAATATAGCTTGGTTTCTACCTGGATCATTCCATGAAATTCCATAATTAGAGAAAAAAGATTTAGGACACATATATTACTACTACATATCATATGGATGAGCTTTAATTGATCAGTATGGATGACTGATATTAGGTACTTTCTTGTTTTAATAGTACATCAAAAGTGAAGAGGATACACAGAGAGAGGGAGTGAAAGAGCTTTGGGGTTTTGAAATGCTCACCATTACTGGGTGTAGGGTATAAGTCAAGGGGAAATGCTGTCACAGACTTTACTAGACTTTGTATTCTTGTGTATGGGGTCAGCTCTATTTACCTTTGAAGTTCCATATACAAGCTATTCTAGCACATAGCTCAAGTGCTGCTTGTGATGTTTTTATATTTTTTATAAAGTTTTATTCACAATAAAATGATCACTGTTATAAGTACATTTTATAGCACAGCTCATTTTGTTTTTGTAATAAAAATTATCTATCACTGATACTTCTTTCATTTGGCCAGAATAAATAAAATTTTTATTAACTTAAACTTCCTAGATGAGACAGGACAATTGCCTTGATCTTTAAAGATCCTTCCAGACTTTACATTGTTTTTTGCAAATTTATAAGTTTAATAAATTAAGATATAGTCATGCTTTTCTTCATGATGGTGATACATTCTAAGAAATGCATCCTTAGGTGATTTCATCATTGTGAAATATCATAGAGTGCACTTACACAAAGCTAGATGATATGGCCTACTACACATCTAGGCTACATGGTATAGCCTATTGCTCTTGGGCTACAAACCTGTACAGCATGTTACTGTAGTGAATATTGTATGCAATTATAACACAATGGTATTTGTGTATCTGAACGTATCTTAACATAGAAAAGGTAGAGTAAACATACTGTATACAAGGTTAAAAAAAAATGGGATGCCTATAGGAGGCACTTACCAAGAATGTAGCTTGCAGGACTGGAAGTTGCTCTGGGTAAGTCAGTGAGTGAGTGGCGAATGAATGTGAAGACCTCAGACACTACTTTCCACTACTGTACACTTTATAAACAGTGTATACTTAGGCTGCACTAAATTTATAAAGAAATAAAGTAATTGTGCTGCAACATTCCAATGGCTATGATGTCACTAAGTGATAGGAATTTTTCAGCTCCATTATAATCTTAACGGGGCCACAATCATATACGTGATCCTTCAAAACATCTTTATGCCGCTCATGACTAAACACCAGAGAAGAAGTGTAGAAAATTGGAATACATTGAGATGTCATGACTTTGGTTCTAGTCCTGTGTCATCAACTAGCTGGGTGACCTTGGCCAGGCACATCACTTTTATGGGCCTCACTTTTCTCACAAGCTAAATGACAGAATTTAACTAGATCCTCTTTTAGATCACAGCTACCTCACTCTGACAGCCTAGGGATAGAGTCTACAATGGCTTTGTCCAATAGAAAGACGTTTTATGAGCCATAAGTATAATTTTAAATTTTTAGCAGCCATGTAAAAACAAAAGTACAAAGAAATAGGTGAAATTGATTTTAATAATACATATATTACTTAAATCAATATATCCAAAATGATATTTTTTCAACATTTGACCAGTGTAAAATTATTAATGAGTTATTTTACATTCTTTTTACCATACTGAGTCTTTGAAATCCAATGTCTATCTTACATTTACAGCAATCTCTATTCTGACTAGCTACCTTTCAGGTACTCAATAATCACATGTGACAACACAGGTCTCTAGTATTCAGCTAGAAAAAACTTCCATTAGATGGAAAGAAGACTTTCTCAGCAACATGTGCAACAGATGAAAACTTTTTTCATGGAATAATAAGAAAAGGAGCTACATTATTAATTAAAATGATGAGTTTGGCTGAGTTGCCTAGTGCCTGGTGGCATAAGCCACATAGTAGCAGGAGCTAGAATTTACTCCCTTTTGAGATTCTGTTTTGCATATTTGCTGTCACCTGATCCCCAGCTGTGACTTGCACTCTGCCTTTGAGTTCTATTTGCTTTTCTGTGGTCCTCATCCAGAGCTTGGTCACTACCATCCTCAAAGATTCAATGGCCTCAGCAGAGGAGGATGCAGCCAGGGCTGCCCCACCCAGCCTGCCTCACTTCAAGGGTCTCCTCCCCCCTCCTTTTATTCTTAATTTATGCTCAGCAACACCAACAAATGACTGCTGTGTGCATTGCATGTCACCACTAGTGTGAACATACCTTCAGCAAATTAAACATAATGGTGGGATGTTGAAGATGGATGATATGTAGGACTGTTTTTGAAGTCAAAGAGAAAAGAAAAATAGGATTTTTCTCATGGTAGGGTTGCCACATAAAATGCAGAATGCCCGGTTAAATGTGAATTTCAGATAAAGTACAAATAATTTTTAGTATTGCATGGAATATACTTATACTAAAAAATTTACCATTTACCTGAAATTCAAATTTGACTGGGTGGGCATCCTGTGTTTTTTTTCTAAATCTGACATCCTTTCTTCATGGATATCCTCAGTTTCTGGTGTGATTTATCCTCAAAGCGGGAGCCCTTTCATTAAACTTTTCTGTGTTAATATCACCCCATTCAGGAAAGCCCATTTATACTTTGGATCGGCCCTCTGCTCAGTCATTCCTTCCACTATTTTATGATACAGCAATTCACTGAAGAACATTTTCTGGAGTCTAATATCTTCACATAGTGGGGGGACATCTTCTGAGCTTTAAAATTTGAGGTCCAATCATCTTTGGGTAAGTACCTCTCCCAGGGTGAGTTTAATATATGGCTTCTTCTCCATGCCATCTTCCAGCCTCAAGACCCGGTCTTCTGAGAGACGTCTTTGAATAATACACACATACACACACCCCCCTCATCCCACCTCACACACACATCAACAACAGCCTAAGCAATAACTCTGAGGAACTGCACAGTCTAAATCCATAATAAGGAAGGAAATAAGTGACTTCCTAAATCAACCTAGTCTGTAAAGATTCCACTTTGCAAATGAAGAAGGAGTTTTCCAATTCTCATGTGAAACAATTTAAATTCTACTTTCTCAGCTACCAGCTTTCAAACTGCGCAGTGGTCAACCTGAACCAGAAAATGAAGTCCACCCACAGGTCTACCTGGACCAGGCCCCCTATGGTTCCTTTCCTGAACACGTATGTTTATGGGGGATGTGATGAAGATAGACAACAATAACAACAACAAAACAGCATCTTCTTTCACAGCTACCACTTCCTCTTTCCCCAGGACCTGCAACTACCTGCCTCACATGCACACGCGCCCTGAGGAAGAGGAAACAACTACAGTTTAAAAAGTAGCACTTTTCTTTCCCCCTTTTTGTCCTGTTATATAAGGAACTGTTGGTAATCTTACTCCCAAAGAGTTGGTCTAAGTCAGGTTATATTGCCTTTGTCTGGGATCCAGGACTAATTCCGGGCAAAATTGAGGAGTAAGGTGAGCGCTTTATTTCCCTATTAAACTCTTCCCATTCCTGTACTTACTTTCTTCCACCTGCCTTCATGATTCTGGCCTCCCAACAGCTTCCTCTGTCCCATTGTGACTGATCTCTGACACGTTATTTACATATAACCAAGTGTTTCCAGATAAAGATTGATGCCAGGAGTTTGCAAACTTTTATATTATGGACCTTTTTGAAGATCTGATGAAGGGGAAGGATCCTTTCCCTAGAACAAGTGCTTTCAGAAGGTGTATGTATGTGTGTGTTGTGTAAGGGATTATTGACTTAGTAAAATAATATTAAGAAATAGATGAGAAGGGAAACAGTAGATAAAGCCAGAGAATCACATTTTTCTCATCCCTAGCCTGTGGTCTAAAAGTGTGAGTTTCTCTGTAGAAGACCAAATGGCTAAATTACCTCATGGAATCGTGAAACCCTGGTCTTCTATGCATGTGTAAGCACACCTTGTCTCACACATTTTGAGGCAGTTAGAGAAAAATCATTAAAGGGTTACTGGGCCTGTACATATCACTAGATATATAAAATTTCTAGTCTCTCTCCTCTACCATCAATTTGGTCCTGAAGAAAAGCAAAATACAGAAACTCTGTGAAGAGAAAAATAAGTTTCCCCCCAAAAACGTACTTCCACCAATTTTGGGGAAAGAGGTAAAATATAAAGAACATAGTTGGATTAATTGTACAAATGTAAATATACCTGAAAATTTCAGGGTGGTTTTTGCCAGTGTCTGGTAAAACTTTGTTCTTTCTCTTCCAATATTTTATTATAAAAATTTTCCAACATATAGAAAAGTTTGCAGAATTTTTGAGTGCATGCCCATAAATTCACCACCTATATCATTAACATTTTACTATACTAATCACATATCTAACATCTACCAATTCTTGTATTTATTTATCCATCCATCTTATTTTTTTATGTATTTTGAAGGAAATTACAAATATCAGTACACTTTTTGTCGACTACATCAGCATGCATATCTTTTACTAGAGTTCAGTATTTGTTCAAAATTTTATTTATTTTTTTTTCTTTTTAAAAGGATCCTTCTTTGAGTACATAGTCAGCATTTCAGATGTTGACTTTCTGTCCACCCAAAAATGTAGAGCCCAAGGTGATCTCAATGATTCATGGCTCCCTGTGGACTTCTCTGATGATGTAGAGTAACTAGCTGACCATCAAAAATTTGTTCTCCTTCCATTGGGTACAACTGTTGTTGGGAAGAAGCTGCCCAGTCGGGATCTACATTCCCCAGTATCTTTTACTTCTAAATGAGGCTATGTCACTAGATTTTGCCAATGCAATATAAGTAAAAAAGATACGTGTCATTCCAGGCCTAGATGGTGAAGCAAGAATCTGGGGTATTCCAGACCAGGGTGACCTTGAAGCTGCTATGTTCCAGAACACAAAACACACATAGCTTGGGTTCTTTTGTTGTTGTTGTTCTTTTTTAGTTATTATTATTTTTTTAGAGAGAGGGTGTCACTCTGTTGCTCAGGCTGGAGTGCAGTGGCATGATCATAGCTCACTGCAACCTCAAACTCCCAGGATTAAGAGATCCTCCTGCCTCAGCCTCCTGAGTAGCTGGGACTACAGGTGTGTGCCATCACGCCTGGCTAATTTTTAAATTTTTTTTGTAGAGACAAGGGTCTCACTGTGTTGCCCAGTCTGGTCTCAAATTCCTGACCTCAAGCAATCATCCTCCCACCTTGGCCTCCCAGAGTGCTCAGACTATAGGGGTGAGCCACTGCACCTGGCTAGCTTGGGTTCTCAAGTCACCATTGGAACCTGAGCCATCATTTGAAACTGGGACTCTGAAGAGATTTAAAAAATAAACTTTATTTTGCTAGGCCAGAGAGATTTGGGGTGGATTGATATGGAATTTACCTACCTTGACCTATGAAAAATGTGATGATGATGTGGGGCCAAACTGAAAGCAGTGTTTAGAATAAGGCCAGGATTCAAGGCTAGTGCACTGTGGATATAGACAGCATAGCTGAGGTATGGGGGGGGGGTTCAGGACTGTGGCATTGGATAGAATATAACACAGCAATATCATCCATTAAAAGTATACCTTCTTCTTTATAACCTTCACATCCCCACAACTCTCCAAACTTTTTCCTGACTATTCCTTCTGCCTCTATTCATCCTGATTGTAAAATCTCCTTGTGAACTATTTGACCTCCCGAACGGAAAGAATAAGTTGCTAGTTAGCGACAGTTGTGATGACATTCTTTGTACCATGCCATGGCTGACTCCTCTCTCTGCATGGCACTATTACAATGATTTGTCTATTTGGCTTTCTTGCACCCTCCTCCAAATGCTTGACAGTATGATTTTGACCCAGCTTCCTGGGCCTCCACTTAGGATTGGATATTCTTGAAATGCAGAGCTGCCTCTTCCCCAACACTTCCTTCTCTGTGTAATTTTTTTCCCTTTTAATGAGGATATGCTCTCCTTCTACCGTCATTTGCCAATAATCCTGGCAAGTCCCAGTGACATTCATGACTTTGTACAGATTTCATTGGGTTAAATGCCTCACGTTCATTTTGTTTATTACCCATTCTTCTTTCATTGCTACAGACACTCTGAAGTTGTCAGATTTACCCTTTGATTCTCTTCTATTATTTCCTTTTATGAATTACTTGGCATCTTCTCCATTGCTTCTTTTTTTTTCCTTTCTAATTCATACCTAATAACCTCCAAGGGCAGTGTTTTATAGTGCAAGCTGGGCATTTCCCCCCTCTTTTCTCAAGTTTCAATCGAAGTCTCTCTTTATCCTTTTGGCAAGTCTCCTAGAAAACATATTCTTCTCAGGCCCCATGAGACAAACTCTATTCCTTGCCAGGAGCATTTCATTTTGGTGTCATAAGTCATGCTCTAAAAAAAAGCACATCCTTTTCTTTGACACCATCTCTACAGCCAGCTGTTCATGTCTCATAACCTCTAGTTGATTCTAAAGTCATGACCTTTAACTGGAAAGAGAGATGAAAATCTCACCTCTAGCCTTAAGCAATTTTGTTTTTATCCTAATAATTTGTAGAAACTACAGACACTTTGGCCCATTTTTAGTAGAATAATTTGATCCCATATTATTTATATAAAGGTACAGATATCTGTTATAATTAGGTCAAAGAAATTATAACATGAGTATATAAAAGGCATTGTACACAATGAATGATTATAAGGTATAGGTTCCAGCTGGGTAAGAGCCGAGGCTAGGCTGTGATGATATGTGGTGTTAGTAAACTTCAATCCCTAGTGGTGTCTAGCCTAGTACACTTATTTGTAAAGTTCCAGCAGTCTCATTGAAAGACAGTTTAAACCTAAGCAATAATTGGGTTTCAGAAGTTAACAAATAAGTTTGGTGGACATGAGAAGGTAGTGGTCATGAAAGCTAGATAACAGGTGGATGATGTGTACAAATAAACCTCCAGGAAGGAAAAAACCACCCAGGCTAAGAAAGTTGTTGGGTGTGGTGGGTCAGACTAAGCAACTAGGCCTGAATATAGGAAGAGAGCAGCAGGTTGTCATGAAACACTAGGTAGAGCAGAAATTATTAACTCAGTTCTCTTAGAGACACTTAAGTACCCAGGGGAAAAGGAGACTCTGTGATAATTGTAAAATAATCCTATCATTATGGGGCATAAAGTTTCTGTGGTTGTTTACAAAGGGGAATTTGTTTGCCTGTTGGATGGATATGTCAGCACCTGAGATCAAGGGATAGCCATGCTGGACAGGAACTATAAATAGCAATAGCAAAACCAAAAACCAAAAACACTGTGTCAGCACCATCACGTGAACAGATAGTTCCACTGTCATTAAAGTTACAAGCGAAGCGGTGGTGGGCAATATCTGATATGAATGAAAACTAGAGCTCCCAGAGCAGAATGAAAGCAGAGGTTTCAGTGTTTTATCAATGATTTGTTTTAATCAGGTACAGTAAGATGACAGACACAGAGACAACTGCTTTTGAAAGAAGAGTTTGTTACTCACAGTCCCAGGATGAGAAGGCACACCATGCCATGCAAGGCCACATGGGGTAGCACCGGGATTACTAGGGAGGCATAAGGACTGAGGAGAAAGCATGGGTGTGAGACTTTATTACTATAGTGGTGGGAAATTGTTAGGCAGAATGTCTCCTATGGGGCAGGAAGTAAATCTCAGATGTTGGGGTTTGTAGTTGATAAACAATTTGGTCTGTTAACGTGGCCCTGTGGCACTGAATGCCGAATTATGAATTATAGGATCTCAAGAATGATTATTATATGCAACAGTGGTGCAAATTAAGTGTCTCACAAACACTATTTTGGTGTGTTTGGAGAGAGACCAGAAAAGGAAGGGGCTGCGAAAATACAGATAATGTGGCCTTAGGGAAAACAGAGTGCCTCCTACTCTTGGGAAAGAAAGAACATCTTGGTAACACTTGAAAACAGGTGAATTAATAGAGCCTTGATAAGGTCTCTCATCTAACAAAGGCATTTTACCAATCTGGGACTCCTAATGAATTAGCACCTACATTTTGAAAGTAGAAGCACCCTGGCACTAACTCAGTAATGTAAATGTTAAGGCATCTATTTCATGAAGACAAAGAAAAGAGGAGAAGTTTGATAACTTGGTGAGCCTACCAGAATATGCCAAAGGAGAAAGATATTTTTTCCTTCATCACAGGATTTGCCATTCTTGTAGTTAGAAATATTATCTGAACATTGATAGATAGTTTAAATCAGTACAACTTGATACAAAATGAAGAATGATATATGAGTAAAAATGTCCTGGGACTGCAAGAGTAAACATCATAATAATATCATCTCTAAGTTAATGTAAAATGTTAATACGATCAGTTTTTTTGTAGAGATAATTTATTTATAAAGTTAAAATGGAATCATAAGCATCCAAGACTAGTAATAGAAACTCTGAAATAGAAAAACAATATGTGGGTGCTAATCATATGAAATATTAAAACATGAAAACTCTATAATTAAAATGGCATGATTTTGGTTCATGAACAGATAAAAAGCAAGGGTACAGAATCAAATTTCTAGAAATAGACAATATGCATGTGAAATTTTTATATATAATAAATGTATCATCTCAAATCAATTGAGAAAATGTAGAGTTTTTAATACAGGATATTGGGACAATTAGATAGCCATTTTAAAGAAATAGATCTGTTTCTGACACCATATACCCAGATAAGTTCCAATGATGCTGTGATATTAATGTAAGAAAAAAGAAACTATACATGTCACAGAAAGAATATATAAGCAAATACCTTTATAATTTGGGAATGGGAATGTTGGGAAAAGCCTAAATATGATTGGCAGAGCTGCATTCCTTCTGAAAGCTCTGTTCCTTGTCTTTCCCAGGTTTTTTTTTTAATTTCAAAATATTAAGGGGGTACAAATGTTTTTGTTATTATGTATACCTTTTATAATGCTTAAGTTGGGGCTTTTAGTGTGCCCATCACCCAAATAGTGTTCATTGTACCTGATAGGTAGGTTTTTACCCCTCCTCTCCTCCTCCTCCACCCTTCTTGATTTCCTATGACTTTTACGTCTCTTTGTGTCTGTGTGTACCCATCAATTAGCTCCCAATTATTAGACTACATGTGGTATTTGTTTTTCCATTCCTGAGATACTTCACTTAGGATAATGGTCTCCAATTCCATCCAAGTTACTGGAAAAGATAATATTTCATCCCTTTTTATGTCTGAGTAGTACTCCAAGGTGTATGTATGTGTATGTGTGTGTGTGTATGTATATATAGGTACATACATACATACACACCACATTTTCTTAATCCAGTCATGAATTGATGGGCACTTAGGTTGATTCCACATCTTTGTGATTATGAGTTGTGCTGCAATAAACATTTGAGTGCAGGTGTCTTTTTGGCAGAAAGACTTCTTTTCCTTTGGGTAGATACCCAGTAGTGGGATTGCTGGGCTGAAGAGTAATGTTACATCTCAAGGAACTAGAAAAGGAAGAGCAAACCAAACCCAAAACTAGCAGAAGAAAAGAATAACAAAGCTCAGAGCAGAACTGAACGAAATGAAAACCAAAAAACAAAGAAACACAAAGGATCAAGGAAACAAAAAGTTGGTTCTTTGAAAAGATAAACAAAATTGATAGACCTCTGGCTAGATTGATTAGAAATAGAAGAGAAAGGACCCAAATAAGCTCAATCAGAAATGAAAAAGGAGATATTACAGCTGATACCACAGAAATACAAAATTTTCCAGCTTTTAGAAGCTGCCCTTGTTCCTTGGCTCATGGCCATTTCACTCTAACGTCTGCTCTTGTCTTCGCATCTCCCCTGGCTCTGACTTTCCTGCCTCTCTCTTATAAGGTCCTTTGTAATTAAATAGGGCCAGCTGGAAAATCTCTCCGTCTCAATATCCTTAACTTAATCACATCCACAAAGCCATGCGATTTTGCCACATGAGGTAACATATTCACAGATTCTGAGAATTAGGACATTGACATCTTTGGGAGGCCGTTATTCTGCCTACCGTAGTCTTTCCTCTGGCTCCCAAAGATTCACATCTATCCCCCATGTCAAATACAGTCACCCCGTTCCAAGGTTTCCAAAAGTCTCAACCCATTACCACAAAGACTCCAAGTCCATACTTTCGTCTAAATCTTATCGTCTCAAAGTCTCAAATCTCATCATCTAAATCATCTAAATCAGGGAGGGGTGAGACTTTGGGTCTGATTCATCCTGGGGGAAAACTCCTCTGTATCCACGGATCTATAAAACTAGAAAACAAGTTATCTGTTTCCAAAATACAGTGGAAGAGGTAGGGAGCAGGCACAGAATAGCAGTTTTAGACATTCCCCTTCAAGAAGGGAGGAAATGGAAAGAAAAAAGGCGTCATAGGTCCTAAGCAACTTTGAAACACAACTGGACAAACCCCATTAGGTTTCAAGGGCTGAGAATAATCCTCCGTGGCTTAAGGCTTTGCCCTCTGGGCTCAGAGACCCACCCTTAGAGTTATTCTTTCTTTTATATGAAGGGCAGCGTATACTTTTAGTGGAGTTGTTTTATCAGCCTGTTTTCCTGCATGTAGAAATTCCAACGGGGGGATTGACAGCCTTCTTTTATCTTGTCCTCTCTCTGTCCCTTTTGATCCAAGCTGGCAGTGTTTCTATCGGTATAAAATTCTCAAGAACCTTGTAGATTTTCCACATATGTCATGTGGATTCACCCCATTAGAGGAGAGGCTTCACCATAAGTATATTCTAGACACTCTCACCTCTATCCCGGCCTCTGCTGAGTTCACTAAGGGGATCTGTGAGTAACAAGCCTAACTACATACTTACTCAACAACATGAATGAACCTCAAATGCATTATGGTACGTGAAAGAAGCCAGACTCATTTACATGCTATTCTACAAAAGGCAGAACTATAGGGATGGAGAACAGATAAATAGTTACCAAATATTGCAATGGGTTGGGGGAAAGTTTGATGGAAAAAGGTAGCACAAGGGAATATAGGGGACAGGGGTTATCAATGAAACAGTTCTGTATCTCGATTGTTTTGGTGTTTACACAACTCTATGCATTTGTCAAAACTCATAGAACTGAAGATCACAAAGAGTGAAATTTACTGTATATAAATTAAAAATAAGCTACAAAAAAAAAAAGAAGTCTAAAGAGGGGGATTTAGAGTTCATATTAGATGACTTCACTTTCTTGTAAAAATTCCAGAGAAAAAGTGAATATAGGAAGAAAATAAGCCATTTGTCTCAGGAAAATATAATTTGTAATTATCCTTTCTCTTTCTCTGCCTGTTTCACACTTTCCAAGGAGTGCAGATCCTAGAGAGGAAGCTGGGCACCCATGCTGCACGTTCCCTGTAATGAGCTCAGCTTTAAAGCTGAACTTTCACTTCTGAAGCTTTAATACAGAATTCAACAAAGCTAGAGTTTCAGTCTCCATTTGAAGTGTGTAGCATTTGCTGACCTTTTATTCATTAATAATGGAACAATTTGGATACTACACTACAAGTTATTTGAGGATAAGGTCTGGTTCTAGCTCACTTTGATTTGCTCAAACTTCCTATCACAATCCCTTGCTAATACTTCAAATCCTCCATGTATTTACACTGACTAAATGCATCTGTCAACAAGCATTCTCCCTTGAAAATGCAAATATTCTACAGGCTTGAGAATTTTTTTTTCCTTAATACTGCTTTATATTTCTTATGCTTTCTACAATAAGCATGAATTACTTTTATAATTAGAAAAAAAGCAATAAAAGTTATTTTGCAAATGCAAACACATCTGGGAGGGTTGTTTCAACCTTCTTGCTTTTCTTGAAACAATTGAGTTCAGTTGCACAGAGAGAGTGAATTTTGATTTTGGAAGGGTAAAATAAGTCATTTGAGAATAAGGACTAATTTTGGGATGGGGCTTATGGCAGCTGGAGAACACCAGAGGTTTGATAAGAGGTAAGAGGTGGGACACAGATGCAGAAAAGGAGGTAGAAAAAGGGGTCTGAAATAAACTCTTACATTTTTAAAATGTTTTTTCTGGTACTACTGCATTAATAATAATAGGAGGAAGTAATTTTTCATTTTTCTCCTTCCTCCAGACTGACTTGATTCTTCGTAGCAATAATCCAGAAAACCTCATATTTATTGGACCAGTGTTTTATACCCCAAAGTCTAGAAGCTAGAATCAGTTGATGATGAAGTTCTTCAGATCAGGAGGGAAACTAGAAAAATAAGAACAGTGTAGACAGTTTTCATAGAGCTGTTTACTTATTTTTAAAATTTTGATATGACCTCTTCTCTAATTTTGCTGTTAAGGTATTCTTTACTTTATGTAATGATAATGATAAAAGATCTCAGTTATTCTTTAAAGACTTTTCAAGTCCTTAAAATCAAAATGGGGGCTTTGCTGCATCAGACTGCAAGCTCCATGTAAGGAATATGCTTTTGTCTTCACTTCAAACCCCAACAACCCTGTGCCTAGCGCTATGTCTAGCACATAAAAAGTTGTGAATAAATATTTGTTTATTCTCTGACTATGGTAATTCATCTACATTATGAGTTGTGTATATTTCTGAATTAGATTGGGATCTAATTGCATTGCATAACTCTTCAGGTCATGCATTCCAAGTTGACAGAAAATTCCTAAACAATATATTCACATGTTATAGATTTCAAATATAACTCTTTCATATCTCACTTGGTTTGGCTCGGACACTATATTTTGCACTATATGCTTAGTTTGTTAACTTAGTAGTAGTCTGATACCTTCTAACAAAATGCAAGCTTCTCTATGTCTAGTACAGCAACTGAAACATAGCAAATGTCTTAACTTTTTTTGTTGAAGGAATGAATGTATTACCTCCCTACCATCTGCACAGTGACAATGTCTTGGGCATATTACATCCCATGGTATTAGGCACATTTGGCATTGAGCAATCACATTTTTAGCCTTCTCTCCCACCATACCCCCACATATTGTACACTACTGTGACATGAAACCCTCATAGATGGTATCTGGGCATGTTATTAAAAAGATAAGTCTAAGTTTATCAGGTCTGAGTGTCGTGGGATTGGAGGAGGAGGGGTGGGGGGAAAGAGAGAACAGTGGCTCAAATAGAACAGCACATGACGTAATTCCAGGTTCTAGTTGATAAATCATTCCCTCTGTCTTGAAATATTTTTACTTTTCCAGGACACCTCCAAGCCAAATGACTTACTGTGATTTATTGTCATCATGTTGGTCTCTTCAGTGGACTGAATCCTTTGGAAGGTTCAGACCACCTCTTGTTTATCTTTAGTTCTATAAAATCTTGTTCAAAGAAGCACTCAGTGAATATTCATTGAATAAATGTTCAAGTGTAAAATTCTCTAATAATAGCAGTGTAGTATTTCAGTAGCATTTTTTAGTTTGCAAATCCCATTGTCAGATTCATAAAACTATTGAGATAGGTAGAAAAGGTATTCATTCCTATTTTACTAGTAAGGAAACGGATGTTCAAAGATTTAAGCATTGTCCAAGATCTAGGCTGGGTGTGGTTAAGCTAAGACTTTAATCTAGGTCTCCTGACCTCAAGGCTAATGTTCTTGGTATTCATTCATTCATTCCTTTGTTTATTCCTTCAATAAGCATTTATTAAATATTACATTCTTCTGACTTCTTACATTTCCAAGCACCAGATAGAGTGCATATAGAGAAGTCAAGGAAAGTAGCTCTCAAAAGAAGGACCTACTAGGGTGAGATCAGCAATAGCATTTGGGGATACATGGAGGTAGAGAGGGGAAAGAGCAGGCTGGTTAGTGAACATTGTTAATAATAGTGTAATTCTAAGTTCATGAGTTGGGAAGGTTTAGTCCCGGGGAAGTCATTTCAGGGAAAGAATAAAGTAAAACACAGTAAGGACTTTTTAATAAAAACCATTGTAAGGGGGGTAAGGTGATATCTCATTGTGGTTTTAATTTGCATTTCCCTGATGATTAGTGACATTGAGCATTTTTTCACGTTTGTTGGCCACTTGTCTTTCTTCTTTTGAGAAGCTTCTGTTTACGTCTTTTGTCCACTTTTTAATAGGGTTGTTTGTTTTTTTCTTGCTGATTTGCTTGAGTTCTTTGTAAATTCTTGTTATTAGCCCTTTATCAGATGTGTATCTTGAAAATATTTTCTCCCATTCTGTAGGTTGTCTATTTGCTCTGTTGATTGTTTCCTTAGCTGTGCAGAAGCTTTATAGTTTAATCAAATCCCATTTATTAATTTTTGTCATTGTCATGATTGCCATGGGGGTCTTTTTCATAAATTCTTTGCCTAGGCTGATATCTAGAAGAGTTTTTCCTACATTTTTCTCTAGAATTCTTATGGTTTCATGCCTTAGATTTAAGTCTTTTATCCATCTTGAATTGATTTTCAAGGTGGGACTGCAAATTAGTGCAACCTCTAGGGAAAACAGTATAGAGATTCCTCAAAGAACTAAAAGTAGACCTAGCATTCGATCCAGCAATCCCAGTACTGGGTATTTACTCAAAGGAAAATAAGTCATTTTATCAAAAAGGCACCTGTATTTGAATGTTTATTGCAGCACAATTCATAATTGCAAAGATATGGAATCAACTTAAGTGCCCATCAATTCATGAGTGGATTAATAAGATGTGTTATATACACACCATGGATTACTACTCAGCCATAAAAAAGATGAAATAATACCTTTTATAACAATTTGGATGGAACTGGAGACCATTCTCCTAAGTGAAGTATCACAAGAATGGAAAAACAAGCACCGCATGTACTCACTACTAAATTGGAACTAACCGATGAGCACCTGCGTGCACAGAGGAAAGTAAAATTCAATGGAAAGCAACCAGGGGGGAGGGGGGAGTAGAGGAGGGGAATAAACCAACCTAATGAGTACTAAGAACATTATTTGGGTGACGGGCACACCTATAGCCAGGACTCAAGCATTACAAAAATGATCCATGTAACCTAAAACATTTGTACCCCCTTAATATTTTGAAATTAGAAAACAAAACCAATAAGAATAAATCCAATACACAGTGTAGGCACAATTTCTGATGTGACTGCTTAGGCAGGGGCAGGACTTAATACTAAGGCTAGACCATATGGGGACCAACCTGATCTACAGCCAGCAGTGAATGGAAATACTTTCTCAGAGGGCCAGAAATCTTTCAGATGTTGTTGCAAATGGAGTCTTTATAATGTTTTCTCTTGGATATATTTAGATATGCCATTGATTTGGGATGATCTGTGTTTATTTCTACACCAAGCCTGAAAAATACATCAGTTTAGTTTGTGAAGGTTCTTGTCACCCTACTTTCCCAGAATCACATACAAATAGTGACTGAGACAACATTCAGATTTAGTGAATCAGGCCAATGGACCTCAATGCAGATTATTGAACAGCTTTTCCATATTGGCAATTCAACACAGATCCAGAGCACCAGACTCGGATGACCTGGTGCTAAAATTCTTATTGTCATTTAGGGACAATTATTCCCCACATTCATAACATAATCTATTTTAAGAGCAGGTTGTAAAATTCAATTTTAAGAACATATTAAATAAAAACTCTACTCTTGCTTTTGCTTGAATTTGAGGGAAGAAACTGATAACAACGCTGAGACAAATGCCAGCATTGTGAGACAAAATTAAGTTATATACCACCCAAAGAGAAATCTACTTTCTCTCTTTCTCTTCAGCTGAAATCTATACAAATCTGGTTCTGTGTCTTCCATTCCATTTGGTGTCTGTAATCCTTCCATAGCCCGTTTGTTTGCTCCCAAACTCTACACTCCATTTTCCTTTACTTGGGAGGGGGTTTCTTAATGATAGGACGTCTAACCGGGATCCCAATGTGTAATCAAGATGCATTCTTGGACTTCCACTATTTTTAATTTTAATTTTAAAGACATTTTCCTCTGATGAGTCAACATCATGACTCACTAATGGGAGCCTGTGAGTAAAAATGAAATTAATGCCTCATCTAAACACAGTGTCAAGCCTGGAAGAGAGGGTGTTATACAGTGTGAAAATCTCATGATGCCTCAAGAGGCGAGAAAGGACCAATTTCCATTTAAAAAATCTCATCTTCTAGAACTATCAAAACTGCCATGACTAGACAACTTTTCCATTTTAAAGACTTCGTAGAATCTGTAATGGAAAAATGAACATTTATAGATATCCCTAACATCTGGAAAGACTAAGGTTACCAAGTTCCCACCCAGTGGCTTTGCCATTTCCAGCCTCTCCATGTTCCTCAACAAATGCAGTTCCTTGTAGATAGAAAGCCTCCTGCCCTTGCCTATTAATATTTATTTGGTTGATATGCAATTGAAGTTTCCATGACTGTTATCTGATCCTGGATAGATCCTTAATCCCAGTGTAATAGAAACTTTTACTAAAGCAGTGACTCTCTAGGTTTACATCCTTTCACTAACCCTGAGAATCCATTCTAGTGAGTATTAGTATGAATATGTTTCATAATTATTAGCCTTGTGTAGGTAGAAAAAAGCAGTGAGAACTACTGCTTCAAATATAAAGAAGGAAGCCCTTCTGAGAATGGCTTAGTATAACAGAAAAAGGGAAAGCAAGACAAATGAATGGATACAGTCAAGTTCTTCTGAGCACCTGCTGAAAGTATATTGCTTGAAGAGATTGGTAATCACCAGTACCGAAGGAGGTGGGCAGACTGGTGGAGAAAGACTGCAGAGAAAGAATACGGTTGTTGTTTTTAACAATTACTTAGCAGTTGGAATGATGAGAGCAGAGAAAGGTCTAAGATCCTGATTACCTGTGTGGTAATCCTTGCCCCTCAAGTTCTCAGTTGTGTACCAGATGATCTCTAAGGAAGTAACATCTGACATTTTATTATCTATTGTTTTATGAGCATGCTGGCTTTGCATATATGTAATTTTCTTTTGTTCCTGCTCCATTTGCTAAGTAAAATGGAAGTTAACCCCCAGGGAAAACTGGAATGGCTGCTTTAGATCCTAAATGACCCATATGTTCAACTTAATTCAAAAGAATAAGCACTTACTGAGGGACTACTATGCACTTGGCTAGTAATATATTAAGAAGTCCAATAGGATTCAGAAGAAATATATGGCCCAATCTCTTTTGATAAAGAAATAACAATCTAATTGTGATAAAAAAATAGTTAAAGAAGAGCATGAGCTTCTAATAAGATTCTGAATCAAATATAATCAAACTATAAATTAGACCATCCACTAGAAATCTTTATAGAGATTCATTAGGCATCCCTTAGGTTCATAGTGTAGGTGTTTCTTAACCACCATTTAATGAGTCAAGAGTGCCAAAATTTGAGGTCAAGGATCACAGGGAGTCAGGGGTGGGCAAGAATGGGTTTGCCATAGTACCTTCAAGTGCTTGTGAATACAGCAGCTGAGTTTATCTTATTGGTAAAACCCACTTTAACTTTTTCCCTTTGATTCATCCTCAACTCTGTGTCTGCCTCCCCCACCTCAGCCCCGGGTGAGGACATCTGTTAGGAACTCTGCGTTGAAAACCTAAGTAGCAACTTGATAACACAAGTTCCATCATTTAGCCTCAGATAAATTCATCCAATTAGGGGCTCAAATTGCTCACACCACTGCTTACATGTTGTTTATAGACGTGTTATTATAAAAATTTCAAAGAAGAGAGAATGAGGTTGAATTTTAAAGATTGGCTTATTTTTCTTAGAATTGTTATTGAATTAGTCCTTTAATTAATGTCTGATATGCATAAGCATTTCCATGTAGGAAAAAAAGTGGGAATCTCTCAGAATGTAATTGGGGGAATCCTCAAGTCAGATGCTTAGGCTAGAGCCTGGTTCTTTGAAAATGAACCAAAGAGAATATAAAATTCTCTTTCTTCCTAAGTCATACAGATGGTATTAGGAATGCTGGTGGCGGGTGGGAGGGGATTAGTGCATGTAATAACCTACTTCTGTCACTATCCTGTAAAATATGACTGTCCTATAAGAGAGGCTTTGGGTACTAGTTATTCACATATCCTTTAGGAAATAGACTATTCTCGTTGAAGTAGAAGAGCCACAGAGAAGAATTTTATAGATGAGTATTGTAGGCAAGAGAGAGTAGTAACTGGCCAAAGACTATAACAGACTTTGAGATACACTCATATTCTTTTCAAATTTAGCTGATCCTACTTGCTACCCTCAGCAGGGCAACCTTTCATGATTTTTTTTTTCCAATAAGAGATTGTTTCAAGGAGACTAAGTCTGTATGTTGGACCAAGCCATTGCAGTTCTTTCTCTACAGAATTTGAACTAAGAGACACAGAAAAGGTGGTCAGTTATTCCTAGTTATTGCTTGAGCTAAAAAGACAATTGGAATTAGGGCTGCAAACACCACCACTCCACATGAGATACATGCAAGTATAAGTTTTGAGAGAGCGGGAAAGACAGAAGTAGATGGCATGCGACTGCAGAGAGGGGAGCTTAGCACGTACTGGGAGGGGGATAGAAACTGGTCAATAACAAAGAGCAAGAATAAGAAATAGAAGGTGAGCACGTCCAACTCAGTTCCTAACTCTTCAGGTCCCAGCTTCAGGTCCCATACAACCTGGCCATAGATTAAATCTGGGGTGATGGTGTCACATCTTTTCAGTAACCATACCTCATGACTTTGCTTTTGTGAGTCTGAATAGGTTAATACTCCTTGCAAACTGACTATATGCCCAGAAAAGAATAGAGTGAATTAGGAATAGGGTCAGAACTTAAAACTTAACCAAAGCCTCCTATCCCCCAGGCCAGTGTTTTATCCACTGCATCCCACCACCAGCTGCCCAACCACACTGCCTATAGGCTAATTTCCTTTCATCCTAGGTTTTATTTGGTTGTTTTCTAGTGCTTAGTAAAAGCAATTTTCCACTAGAATTAAAAATCTCAAAAAGCATTAATAGAAAAATCTCACGGGGGACATAAATGGTATATGAGGAGATAGAGTCCAGATACCCATTTCCTCAAACAATAGGCTGATTTTTTTAGTAGTTTCAAATCTTCTTAGGAACAGTACTGCATTTTCTTACTTTGCTGAACAGCTGAATGTATTTATTTCATCTACAAATAATTTATCTAAACCTCTTATATTATCATAATCATCATTCTTGAGAACACACTAAGATGTCTTTTATAATTACATAATTACCTTTACTGGTACTCTTGGGTTTTTTTGTGTGTGTTTGAATTACCACCAAGGAGTAGTTACTTCCAGCCTGAAAAACTCCTTCAGTATTTCTGCCACAAAAAAAACTTCCCTCAGCTTTTGTTTATTTGGTATATCTTTATTTCACCTTCATTTTTGAAATATAGTTTTGCTGGCTATAGGGTGCTTGGATGAGAATTTTTGTTTGTTTATTTTTTTCTTTCAGCAGCATTCAAATTGTCATTTCACTGCCTCTGGCCTCCATTGTTTTCTGTGAGAAATCAGTTGTTAATCTTAATGGGAATTCTTTGTATATGAGGAATTGTTTTCTCTTGCTGCTTTTAAGATTTTTCTCTCTGGCTTTCAGCATTTTAATTATGATATGTCACAGCATGGATCTCTTTGCATTTTGCTTACTTGGAGTTTATTGAGCTTTTGGATGTGTAGGTTAATTTTTAGAAACTACTTCTTTGAATATTTTTTCTGCTCCTTTCTGTCTACCATCTCCCTTTGGTACTCAGTGCTTGTATGTTAACACAACGGTATTCCACATTTTTCTGAGGCTCTATTTCCTTCATTTTTTTCTGTTTCTGTTCTTCAGATTGCATAATCTCTACCTACCTTCAAGTTCTTAAGATTTTTCTTCTTCCAGTTCAAATCTGCTGAGTCCCTTTAATAACTATTTTCAGTCAGTTACTATACTTTTCAACTCCAAAATTTCTACTTGGTTCCTTTTTATTATTTTTATTTCCTTAGTAATATTCTCTATTTGGTGAGGAATTATCTTTATACCTTCCTTGACTTCTAATGGAAGGTATAAAACATGTTTTCTTTTAGTTCATTGAACATGTTTATTACAAATGCTTTAAAGTCTTTGTCTGCTAAGTCCACTGTCTGGGCCCTCTTATACTCTGTTTCTGTTGCCTGTATTTTTTTTTTCCTATGTATAGGTAATAGTTTACTACTCACAGCAATAGCAATCATCAGATTATCAGCATTTTGCTTTAGTTCTCTGAGCCCCAGTTCCCACAGAGCAACACCATGAAGGCCAGGTGACTCTTACACACCAGTAGATTATATTATAGGAGAGAAACCCCAAGTTTCTGGGACCAAAATCTTCTATAATGGACAATAATCCTGCCTGAATTTTGCATCTTTATAAACTAGACAGTATATAATCCTGCCTTTTGCTACAGAGGGAGAGTCTACCTCTATCTTGTAAGGTTGTTTGCTATGTAAACATCCTTAAAAAGATAGTCCAGAATGAAGCTAGTCAGTAGTGCTTGTGCATGCAACATATATATAAATGTAAGAGACCAATGGAAAATTGCCTTTCAATAATGTGAATCAATTAGGTTCAAAGTTGCAATAAAAACCTAGTCAAAAAGCAATTCTTAGAAATGGAAACTTCTTTGGAAAAAGTGTTTTGTATAGGTAAAATTTTCATGTAACTGAAGCTTATACTTGCAAATATCAAAATTGAAAGGAGAAATATTTAATATTTATGATGAAAACATGCCAAAAATATATAACAAATTCTTGTGTCATCCTAAAAGCTGATAGAAACACTACAGACATTTATTAACATTCAGACACAAAATAATAGTCACAACCTGTTCTGTAAGATCACTGTGGTCTGGGGCGATCTGACTGGTACTTGCATAAAAGGCTCCCTAGAGCAAATATGACAACCCTCTAGAGTAGGAATTGGCTAACTATCTAGTCAGACTCGGGTGATTAAATCCTCAGAGCCATTAGTTGGATATATAATTATTTTG
This sequence comes from Daubentonia madagascariensis, assembly GCA_023783475.1. Taxonomy (NCBI): domain Eukaryota; kingdom Metazoa; phylum Chordata; class Mammalia; order Primates; family Daubentoniidae; genus Daubentonia; species Daubentonia madagascariensis. The sequence goes on from JAKFHU010000901.1 coordinate 12,525,141, forward strand.
GAATCAAATCCAGGACACTACTTCTAAGAGCAAAATAATTCTAGGATCTTATACCTTGCCCATGGAGTGGTGGAAAGTTGTCTTTACAATATATTAGCCAGTCTACATCTTAAATAACACTAATTTTAATCGATGGAAACCCATGAATAACACCCATTATGCTAAGTAAAACCCACCAATTTCACCAATGAAAAAAACATTTTTAACATTCAGTATGCTTAATAACAAAACCTCCAGTGTGGATGAGAATAGTTAAAAATGTTTAGTGACAGAGTCCTTTCATATTAAATGCTAGAAAGCATATTCTTGATTAGAGCAAAAGATTGCCCTTAGAGTGTAGACTGATACTCTGCACTAGATGTGTATACTACTCACTGTCTGAGCTGGCATACAGTATAAGTTATAGGCCTCATAGAAAGGGGTTACCATTAATTCCATTTTCAGCTAAGGCACAGAGAGGGTAGAGAATTTGTTCAGGGTCACATAGGGAGGAAAAACCAGACCTAGTTCATAGTCAGCATCTACTTTTGTTCTGTGCTATAATTCATTTCTGAGTTCTTAAATTTTCCCCATATTTTGTTTCTACCAAGTAGTCAATTTTCATTATTTACTTCTTTTATGGGTCTCCTTTTCCTATTTCTACTAGTTAGCAAATTCAAATTTGTTGGGAACTGAAAATCCAGATATGAGTTCTTTGAACTTTTTCCTTTAAATTGCTGTCAATAAGACTGAATGAAATAGTAGGGCCTGGATGTGGTACTGGGACCCTGTAGAAGCTGCTTCCAGGATTCCTAAAGGCTGTGGAAATCTGTTTTCTCTATAAGTGGTTTGTGACTGTGTTTAATTTTAAGGTTAACAAAGGGGGGAATGGGAGCAGGTGATGGTTGGGTTGCGCTTGATGACTCCAGCTCCATTCGCGAGCATGTTTCTGTGGTGACTGGCTGGTATTGTGTAAGGATGATTATTAATTCCAACTATCAGCAGGGCCTGAGCCAGATTAATCTCCATATGGCAGGGAGACACAAGAGATCCGAGTGTAACCATCGATATACAGAGGTCCTAACCTTATCTACATGCTGGCACAGAGCGTGTCAGTTTCTAATTCTTCTTTGGGAATATATCATTTGATTCATGTGTGAAAGATCAGTGAGGGAGGAGTATAAATCCCACTTTTGTTCAGCCTTCTGGGCAGTTGGAGCCTGCTAATTTCTGCAATACACATGATGTATGGCAACTTCTCAGATTTACAGTCTCTCTTTCAAGTGAAAATTAAGCAGGCAACCATTTATTAACTTTTCAAAGACAGAGACCCACGTTCTGGTTAGCACTACAAGTTTAGAGAATTTTGATGAGTGAAAAGCCCTTCTAAGTCTCTTTAGCCAAGCTATTGATTTACAAGCATGTGCAAGCATATGTGAGTGTTGGAGAGTATGGTTTTTGTCTGTTCCTCCTGGTACTCATATAGCTTATTCTCTCTGGTCAAATGTTCCTTTCTCTGACAGATCTTTCCTGACCACACTATTTAAAACAGAACTTTTTCCGATCTATGTCATTCTTTCTCACTTCCTGCTACCATCTTTATATACCTTCGTAGAATTTATGGCCCTGCAATACATACTTATATGCTGATTATCAGATTCCCTCACTTAGAATTTAAACTCAGTGAGAGTAAGAACTTTGTCTTGCTCATGGCTACCTTCTTAGAGCCTAGAGCAGTGCCTGGCATACAGTAGGGATTCAATAAATATTTGATAAAAGAAATTGAAATGGAATGTTTACAAAGTTACTTTGCCTCTCTCCAGTGGCAGTGGGGGAAATATAGTTAATATCATTCAACATTCAAAGTAAAGAACTTTAATTTGCACAACGCTGTTGGCAGAGAATATTTCATTTAACTGCCATTAGCCCTTGTCCTGGAATGACTCCGCGCTATTGAATTGCAAATATTTCTGCTTCTACTTGGAAGAAGCAGTGGAATTGTGTGGTAGTGACTAAATGTTTCTTTTCTTTTTTTTTTTTTAACATGCAATTTGCTATCTATAGAATAACCAGATTATCCTTAATGGCAAGACACAAATAATAAGCATTTTGATTAAGACAAGTTGGAGAAAGGCCAAAAGCTAATAAAAGTAAGAAAAAAATAATGTGTCAAATTAAGTAAATTGACTACATAATGAGAAAAAAGTTTAAATTAGTTACCCCCTGTCCCCCAAATGAAGCATTAGTAATGTTTATTACTGGAAATCTGCAGAACCTAAAATTAATTATTCTTTCTCTTTAAATCTTAATTTAACCAGTAGCCATAACAATACAGCAAACCTTTTAGGGAAGAAGATCATTATGAAAAAGACAGGTGAGTTTTGCCTAATAACTCTCAGATATTGCTAATGTTACCAAACACACAAATTCCACAATCTACTCTTTTCCAGAGCCACCAATCTTGATCAAACAGTTCCTTATAAGTCTCCAGTAGAAAAGGCAGAATGTTCACTTTGCCAAAATTTGTGGCTGAATTCTAAAATCCAGTAGGACAGGGGCTCCTAGGATATTCCACACTTCTACATGTTTTTAATCCGTGGTATGGTGGAGCTCTGAGTAATGTAAAGATTTATATTGTCCACTAGGCCAAGGAAAATGTACACCAATTGAGCCACCCACACTTCAATAGGCCATTGTCAAAGGCTATTTCTGCACAGGCTTCTAAAGTCCTTATGTTGTTGCTCTCACATGTAAAAGTCTTACCTCAACCCTTATGTCTCTCTCAGTCTCTAACCTACCTGTGCCCATCCCCATCTTTGAAGTCAAACTCAGTTCAGCCTCTCAGGAAGCCCTGTCTAACTCCTCCAGCTCATGGGTCTGAACATTCATTGGCATATAAAACTATAATGTGACCATAATCATAATGATGATGATGTTAACAATAAACATTTATTAGGCTCTTACAGTGTCCTAGAACTGCAGTTTAATTACATTATTTCATTTGACCCTCCCAATACCCTATCGGGTAGATACCATCATTATTCACATTTTTGCAAATGAAGCTTAGAAGGATTTGTTAATGCCTGAGACTGTTCACTAGATAGAGGTAAGGGCTGCAGTTCAACTCAGGGAATTCTCACAATACAGAACTTGATTCCATGCTGCCTTATACAGGCATATCTCAGAGATATTGTGCATTCCATTCCAGACTACCAAAATAAAGCAAATATTGCAATAAAATGAGTGACAATTTTTTTTCATTTCCCAGTGTATATAAATGTTATGTTTATACTGTACTTTAGTCTATTAAGTATGTGATAGCATTGTGTCTGAAAAAAAAAGTACACACCTTAATTTAAAAATATTGGCCAGGCACAGTGTCTCACACCTGTAATCCCAGCACTTTGGGAGGCCGAAGTAAGAGAATCACTTGAGGGCAGGAGTTTGAGACCAACCTGGGCAACATAGCCAGATCCCATCTCTACAAAAATAAAAAAGACTAGCTAGGCATGGTGGTGCATGTCTATAGTCTCAGCTACTTGGGAGGCTGAGGTGGGAGGATCGCTTGAGCCAGGAGTTCAAGGTTACAATGAGCTATGATGATGCCACTGCACTCCAGTCTGGGTCACAGAGTGAGACCCTGTCTCTAAAAAGAAAAAAAAAACTTTATTGCTAGAAAATGGTAACGATCATCTGAGCCTTCAGTGAGTCCTTATCTTTTTGCTGGCAGAGGCTCTTGCCTTGGTGTTGATGACTGCTGACTGATCAGGGTGGTGGTTGCTAAAGGTTGGATGGCTATGGCAACTTCTTAAAGTAAGAAAAAACAATGTTTTCTACATTGATTGACTTGTCCTTTCATGAGAGATTTCTCTGTAGCACATGGTGTTATTTTATAGCATTTTACCCACAGAACTTCCATCAAAATTGGAGTCCGTCCTCTCAAACCCTGATACTGCTTTATCAACTAAGTTTATGTAATATTCTAAATTCTTTGACTTAATTTCAACAATGTTCACAGCATCTTTACTGGGAGTAGATTCCATCTCTAGAAACCACTTTGCTTATCCATAAGAAACAATTCCTCATCCATTCAAGTTTGGTAATGAGATTGCAGCAATTCCGTCACATCTTCAGGCTCCCCTTTAATTCTGTTTCTCTTGCTTTTTCTATCACATCTGTGGTTACTTCTTCCACTGAAGTCTTGAACCTTTGAAAGTTATCCATGAGGGTTGGAATCAACTTCTTCAAAACTCCTGTTAATGTTGCTATTTTGACCTCTTCCTAAAGACATCTAGAACAGTAAATCTTTTCCAGGTTTTCAATTTATTTTGCCCAGACCCATCAGGGGAATCACTATCTATGATAGCTATAGCATTTCAAAATGAATTTCTTAAAGATTAAGGCTTGAAAGTCAAAATTACTCGTTGATCCATAGGCTGCAAGAATAGATGTTGTATTAGCAAGCATGAAAACAACAATTAATCTCCTTTTACATCTCCATCAGAGCTCTTGGATGATGAGGTGCATTGTCAATGAGCAGTAATATTTTGAAAGGAATCTTTTTCTCTGAGCAGTAGATCTCAATAGTGGGCTTAAAACATGCAGTAAACCATACTGTAAACAGATGTGCTGTCATTTAGGCTTCATTGTTCCATTTCTAGAGTAGAGGAAGAGTAGATTTAGCATAATTCTTTAGGGCCCTAGAACATTTGGAATATTAAATCAGCATTGGCTTCAACTTAGAGTCACCAGTGGCATTAACCTCTAACAAGAAAGTCAGGCTGGTTTTTAAGCTTTGAAGGCTTCCTTCCTTAAACCTCACGAACCAACCTTTGCTAGCATCAGAATTTTCTTCTGCAGCTTCTTCACCTCTCTCAGACTTCATAGAATTGAAGAGAGTTAAGGCCTTGGTCTGGATTGAGCTTTGGCTTATGGGAACATTGTAGCTGGTTTGATCTTCTACCCAGACCACTAAAACTTTCTTCACATCAGCAATAAGGTTGTCTCCCTTTCTTATCACTTGTATGTCTACTGGAGTAGCACTTTTAATTTCCTTCAATAAGTTTTCCTTTGCATTCACAGCATGGCTAACTGTTTGGCTCAACAGACCTACCTTTTGGCCTATCTTGGCTTTTGACATGCCTTCCTCACCAAACTTAATCACGTCTAGCTTTTGATTTAAAGTGAGAGACGTGTGACCCTTCCATTCTCTGGAATACTTAGAGTCCATTTAGGGTTATTAATTTGCTTAATTTTAATTGTTGTGTCTTAGGGAATAGGGAGACCTGCGGAGAGGGGCAAAGATAGGGGAAGGGCCAGTTAGTGGAGCAAATGGGACACACAAAACACTTATCGATTAAGTTTGCTATCTTATACGGGTGTAGTTTGGGGTGCTCCAAAACAATTACAACAATAGTAACATCAATGATCACTGATCACAGATCACCATAACAGATACAATAATAATAAAACATTTTGAAATATTGTGAGAATTACCAAAATGTGACACAGAGAACTGAAGTGAGCACGTGTTAGAAAAATGGCACCAATAGACTTGCCTGATGCAGGGTTGCCATAAACCTTCAATTTGTAAAAATACAGTATCTGTGAAGCACAATAAAGCAAAATACAATAAAATGAGGAATACTTGTAGGCACTCTTGTCTCATGTGGTAATTTTTGCCTGCCAAAGTAGATTGTAAGGTCTTTTAAGGCAGGCGACTGACTGTTTCTTTGGTATACTGCTTAAAGGTTTTGATGATCAAAGGTTTTGATGATCACCAAGTGGATTTCAGTAAATAGTTGAAGATTGATTGATAACATGTTCTAAGACTATTTCCTTTTTCAGAGTCCCAGAGGAAAAATAACTATCACATCTTGTTTATCCTTTCCCTGTCTTTCTGTACTTGAGAGTCTCTTGAGGCAGTTTCTTCACTAACAGAAATGAATGTTTGATTTGCCCAAACTCAACATAAGGCAGTGCTTTCTCTCAGTGACTTAATGGCTAGGCTAGATAATGCCTGTTCCTTTATCCATTTCTCATAGAAACTACTTAAGAGAGCTTCAGTCTGCCAGGAGGCTAATCTATGCTAGTCCCTTTATTGTTCTGCAATCAATCATAGAATATTTGAGCTGAAAATGACTGAGGGGAAAATCCAATTCAGCCTCCCCTTCTTACAGACAAGCAAACTAAGATTAGTTGGCCAAAGCAGGTACCCTGTTTTCCTAAAATTGGTCTCTGGCTCCTTCTTCTGCATTATTATTGAGCTAATGCAAAAGACAATGAGGGATACTGAATGGGGGCTTATCCTCTGAAACCAAAATGTAGAACCCTATGCAAAAGAAATATCAACAAAGCAAGGTGACAGGTAACACTCTTAAGAGTTCAGAGAAGGTTATGTGTTCTCAACAGGATGTCCAAGAAAAGCTTCTCAGAGGAAGATACAATTGAGTTGGGAATTAAGGGTTGTGAAAGATTTTGACACGGGGAAAACATGGACAAGAGTTCCAGACTGAAGCAGTATAAGAGTGGTAAAGCCAAAGCTATTCTTGGGAGCAATGAGAATATTTGTCTGGAGTGGAGGACCTCTTGGGATAGGGAGAAGAAAATTTCCTCTGCCAGAGATCCTTGTATCTGGAGAGCAAGCCTAAGGAACTTGGAAAATGGAAGTTATGAAGGTCTTTGAGCATGAAGGTGATACAATGGGGTGTTTCATGAAAATTAATCTAATTGTGGTTTGTGAGTTGGACTTAAGTGGGAAGAAACTGGAAGCAGGCCCAACAATTTACAGACTGCTAGAGAGATGTTGTAGAGCTTGATTACCTCAGAGTTCCCACACATGATAATGAAATCAGTCAGGATCTTATGACTCAGAGAAATGAGGTTTAATTTTTGATCCACACCATTTTTCCGATAAATGGAAAGAGGGTTTTTTCACGGGGCAGGTATGTTAGACATGAAGATGCTCTGCCCAGATCTCCTTTCCCGGAATGACTGGATGCTCAACCTCAGGGAGTACTGTCAGCAGGCTGTCTCCAGTTCTCCACATTTAGGGTTTGCCTTGGCAGCTGAGAGCCGCTATGCCTCATGGCGTGACTTCTTGAGACGAAGTGAGGCAGGGTGTAAAACCCGGCCACTTCTGCCTGATGCCGGTCATTATGATGAGCAAGACTTGCCTTAAGGCTCCTAGCTGGGAGGGTTGAGGCTAATGTGGGGACTGTATTGAAGTTCAACTTTTCCCTCTGCTCAATTCTGCTTTCACCCCCTTCTTTTCATTGGTGTTTGTCTCTAACATATATCTTGCTACAAAACTCCATTATGGCATATGTTTCCAGAGAGCTCAACTTGCCACAACAGGGAAAACGAGAACAAAAGTCAAGAGAAGGCAACCGATAGCTGTGTGTATGAGGATACCGAAGCATATGCTGTTGGCACTCCCCTGCTTCCTATTTGGAAGGTGGTTAGGGTTAACAATCTGATTGGAAAGAGAACTAAGGAAATTGTTTCTGCTCTTGCCTACCCCTTATATAGAATTAATAAAAAAATAATTTCCACATCAAAGAAGCAGCAGTGGATGATAGGTTGTGCTGATGAATCTACAGAAGTGGGGGAGGGACGTATTAAATCCTTCTCCAACCCCCAAGCCACCTCTTGCCAATTGCCAAAAACATTTTTCCATTTTTTAAAATGGTGACATTTACTTTTGTTATTATGCCTTGCAGAATAAAGGTGGACTGGATTAATATGCTTCACATGAAACAACTCCCAAATCCCAGTGACTAAGACCAATGGAGATTTAGTTGGGTCACATAACACAGGCTCATAGCAGGTATCCCGGGGACTGTGCTCTACTTTGCCCACATTCTGAGACCTGGAATCTTACAAGAAAAATTTACAGTACTGTAGACTTCTTCACCCAATGATTTCATTTGCTATCTACCATGCTGGTGGTCATGGAGGAGGGGAAAATAGAGTTCTGAAAGGTCTCATATTCAAATTAAATGCTTTAGCCTGGAAATGGCACATATGAATTCCACTCACACTCATCTGTCAGAAGTCCTCATGTGGCCTCACCCAACTGCCTAGAAAGTATAGTCATATTATGACCCCAGAAATGGACAGACATAGAAATATTTGGCAATGACCACAAATAACTAAAGTATTTTCATTTTCTCTCTCCTTTTCTCTAACATCCTGCTTCTATTATTCTCCACTTGGCTGCCTGAGCTTTAAGCCTTCCAGCACACCCACAGACACTGCTGAGGGTCTTTAAGAATTTCTAGGGATTGAGGATCACATAGGCTTCCCTCTCTGCCTATACCAGAGTTTTGTGTGTGCAACATTCTTTACAATACAAGGTGGGGTTAAAGAAGACTGTTTCCTTGCAGAATTGAGTTAGGTATTTGCATAGCAACATAAAATAGAGGGAGGAAGAGAGTTGGGGGGAGGAAAAGGTATAATGGAAATCCCATTTTGGTGTTCATTATAATGTCACTCCCGCAGTAAAATTACCTTATATCCCTAACAGAGATTAAAGGTTTTACACTTCCTGGTTATCAGCAACAACTCTTCTCATTAACCATTCATCTTACCACCTACACAGCCATTTATCCAAACATATATGTAAAATTAAAAATAAATAAAAGAACTAATCCATAAAGGCACACTGGCATAGGAAGGTAAGGGGGTGGGATGGTAGACATGCTAGGAAAAATGAAAAATAATATTAAATCCATATTTCACAAGGCACGGGAAAGAGATTTCTCATTAGTCCATCCATCTCGTTATCTTCCCAGAAGACATTTTAGTATTCACTTCAAAACAAAAAACAGTTTTCTTCAAAATCAAAAACAGTTTTTAAAGGCTCAGTTTTTTCTTGCTTAAATGTGGGTTCAAATATCTAGAGAAAAATGCATGTTTTGTAGAAGTGTTTACCTTTACCTGTGATATTGATTCAAGTTAGGGATTAGGAAAGTTCATTCTTAAAAAACCAGAGATCTAAACTCCTTCAGTATCACTGAGGGTAGAACAATGGAAAAAAATGCCTGAATTGCAATTAGAATGATTCAGGTTGGAGAAATGAAGGCATTTCTTGACTGAAATGATTGCACAATGGAGTAGTTTATGATGACAATAAGAACCACCATGCATTGTGAGCCTCTGCTTACTATTAATATATTCCTAATGCTGGGTGGAATATTTATATACATTATTTTTCATTCTTACAGTGACTTCATGATGTGGACATGTGTTAATATCCCAGTGTCCTATAAAATAGGCTCAGAAAGGTTGTGTAACTTGCCCAAGGCTACACAGACAAAATAAAGGTAGCAGAAATAAGATGCAATCCTAGGTCTGAGAAAAATCTCAACTATCTCCTGAGGCAGGTAGAGTTTATTCTTTTTAATAGGGGTGATGATGATGATAGCAATAATGACAATAAATTAGTAAGCACTTAATACATGCCAGCCTCTCTCATAAGCATTATTGATGTATTAACTCAGTAAATCCTCAAAAATCCAATTGAGTGACTGTTAATACAACATTTCATAGATGAAGAAATTGATGCAAAAGTAAAAGAGGTTAAGGTAGTCATGGTAGTTAGATAAGTCGGGCTCACTTTGATTAATCTTAACTACCTCTGGGGACATGGCATGAGGCAAACTTGTAGAAGTGCAATTCTCTTGATCCGCTTTTCCTCTTTGCCATCCACTGCCAATACCATGACTTATAAGATCTGTGAAGAGTGGGGGTTAAGCTTGTGAGCTCTGGAGCCAGACTGTCTGAGTTCTAATCATCGTGGAATAGATATTAGGGAAAGTCCCTTTATTAGTTTCCTAACGCTGCTGTAATAAATTACCACAAACTGGTTGGCTTAAAACAACAGAAATGCATTCTCTCATAGCTCTGGAGGCCACAAGTCTAAAATTAAGATGTCAGCAGGGCCATGCTCCCTCTGGAGGTGCTAGCGAAGAGTGTGCTCAAGCCTTTCTCCTAGCTTCTGATGGTTGCCAGCAATCCCTGGCATTCCTTGGCTTGTAGACACATCAAGCCAACCTCTGCCTCTGTCCTTACATGGCACTTCTATGTGTCTCTCTGTTTTTAAACATTACTCTTCTTATAAGGACACCAGTCATATTGGAGTTAAGGACCACCCTAACTTCATCTTAACTTGATTGTACCTGGAAAGACCCTATTTCCAAATGAAGTCACATTCACAGGTTCCGGGTGGATAGGAATTTTGGGGGAATGTTATTCAACCTAGTTCAGTTCTTAAAATTCTGTATCGAAGTTTTTTTTCAATGAGTAAAATGGGGAAAAATTATTACATTTATGTCATAATGTTGTGAGACTTAAAATAGGTGAAGCACTTAGAACAGAGCTCAGCACAAAACAAATGTTATTCAAATGTTTACTTCTTTAATTACGTGACTAATTTCTATTTGAAACTTGATAGGATCAGGAATTATGTTAGACCTGGTCCTATTAAAAATAGGTATGTGCATTTTTCCCTAGCCATTGTATTTTCCTGTAAATTAATATAGCTGATGGCTTAAACTGGTGCTTACAAAACTTGGTTTCACTGCAGCAAGGCAGGTTTTGATCCTAATCAATGCAACAACAGAGTAAGATCAATATACAAGTCATTCTTTAAATAGTGACATAAAAATACTAGACTTTATTCTGTACCTTTTTGGAGGGAGAGTATTCTTCCTTTCCTATTCTTTAGTTTATTATTTTTCCTCTTTTCTCTGTCAAGATTTTGCATCTAGTGAGGTATATGCATGATATCAAAGGGAACTTTCACTGTGGCCCAAGCATAAGAAATTATCAGGCTCTGACAGCAAATATGTGAACTCAGATAATTGCATCCACTACTAGGAGTGAAAAAGATTTCATTTTGGGCTTGCTAGCTGCCCAGCCATGAAACAAATTAAAAAAGATTATCCAACAGTATAGAGGTTTATATGTTTTAAAAATAAATTCTATAGTCAGCTCAGTGGCTGATTCTGCTTGGTATTTCTTATTAAGCCCAATGAATGATAATACTTGATTGAGTCAATGTTTGTTTTCAATCATGGCCTTTGGGACTTGAGAACTGAAGTGTGCTTAGAGTATTCAGGGCCACCCCCTCATTTTACAGATGAGGAAATATTTATTTATCCACTTTGGTTTATAAGGGGCTGTGATATACGAAGTGCTTCCCTTCTTCCCTGGCTGCACCCCCTCAACAATTCCATTCCATTCTTAAAGCTGCCAGGCAGTAGCACCAAATATGCACAGGTGGTTTTTAGAAAGCAAAAGTTTGGTACAATAGAAAAATGGAAGAGTCACAGAAAATGAAAATAAACAAATAAAAGACCTGCCCATCTCTTGCTGTTAGTGGAAGCTGGAGAGAGTTTAAGGGAGTCAAACTCAATGGCACGGTGCAGTTTCTGAGTGTTTAAGTGGAGTTAAACCTTGCTGAGCTGAAGTTCTTTTGGGTTTACATCAATTAACATTTTCAAGTTTAGAAAAATGGTTTTGCAAGCTCTAATTTTGCTCAAAGTTGACTTTATGTTCAATATTACTTTTGGCAGCACTTCCGCAAATTATTTTTAAAGATTAATAATGCTTTGGTGAATTTGAATTTTTAATGAATGCATATTTTGTTAGCATTCCCTTTAACCCTAGACATAAGTGGTAAAGGTTTTGATTTTGTTCATGAAGTTCTTACTGAGAATTTATACTAGTAATTTCTGGGGTAAGTGAATGAGGCATTCCACTTAGGCTCTGTCCTAAAAGAGATTATAATGCAGTTATGACAACTCACACTGACAATCATAGAAAAAATAATGGAGAGTAATAACACAGAGATGACAATAAAATGCTCTATCTTATTTCCCTTCTGAGAGAGGTTGCTGTTTGCTTTTAAATTAGAAGACTGTTGGGCTGTGGAAGGAACACTGAGGGGGTTGGTCACCATTGTGGTTGACCTCCAAGGTTGGTACTGGCTTTATCCTCACCTGCCATGGGCTCCATGAGCCATTATTCCCTCACCTGTAAAATATGGAGCCTGGGCCCAGAGAACGTTATGTTATATTCATAAACTGTATGTTATGTTTTTTTTTATATATATATATATATCTTATATATTCTCTTATATTCAGAGTTTTTATCATGCTGGGATGTAGATGGCCGTAGCACAACTGTTTGTGGTGCTTTGTGAATCTTCTTCTTCGGCTGATATAAAAACATGTCTAGCAAAACAAACAAAAGAAAAAACAAACAAGCAAGTCCACTTTGATGGAAGGGGCCTAGGCTGGTGAGCCAGCTGCAGTGTGTCTCCCATTAGGGTGTATTGTAAGAAAGAATTTATACTGCGCTTGGAATAAGGAGATCTGGATTCAGCTTCTGGCTTTGCTACCTTCTGGGAGGGTCTCCTAATCTCTTTTGGTTTCAGTTTCCTTAACTATAAAATGAGAATAATACCTTCCCTACTCACCATTAAGGGTTTTTATGATGAGCTAGTGAGATTTGTACTTGAAAGTCATTTGCAAGCCGTACAGTATTCTAAGCTGTACCTTCTGCTCTAGAGATGTCCAGATTATGAAGAATCCAAGTATCATTTTAGGAAAGAACATCAACTCTCACTTGGCTCTAGCCTCTTCCTCACACAAAATCTAGGCACCCTAGTACCCCACATAGCATTGCACCCTACAAAATATCTTAGGAAAACTTTAAAAAAGAGAGACATCACAAACCTACATATCTGAAGTGCTCATGCGGTTTCTGGTCACCCTCTAATAAGTATTGTTCTTAACCATCCATAGCTGCTAGAAAGAGGTTGTGAATCTTTCTCTTCCTTTTCTTGGCCATAAGGACTCTGTCATTTGCCTTTGAAGATGTCTTTAGCTCTGAGATCTCATCTAGCTTAAGAAGTTTCTTCTCTCTCTTCCTGTGTATTTAAAAGCAGCTATAAGTTAAATTCAGTTTTTTACTCAATCATATAATAAAAACATTATTGAATATAACTATGTGCTTGACACTCTGTTGTGTCCTGGGAGTACAGCTTTGAACTGACAAAGTCCTGGTCTGCATGGACATAAACGTGAAAAGACATTACTGGAAGTGTCTGACTTGTCAGGACCTCTTGAGCCTATCCTTAGTGTATGTAGGGAAAGACTGTTCCTTCCCAATCCTTCAACGCACTCTTTGATTCTCCCTTTCTCTTGAAACAATAGGGAAAATTTCTCTTTGTTTTTCTTTTATTCTCTGGTACAAACTTTTTTTTTAATAGAGACTCAAGGGATAGCTATTTTTCAGAGATTGTGCAGCCAGCCTAAGGTGGAGATCTGGTTTGCATTTGTTCTCTTTGGAAATGATAAACTCAGATAGCCCTAGAAGTGGTTCGTTATCAAAATCAAAGAAAGGAAGCTGAGAAACAGAATTTCCTACATTCACCAGATAATGTACATTTGCCTTGTTTCAATTTATGAGTGTGGCAGCTCTCTCTGTAGGTTGACCTTGTCCAGGAATCCTTTTTGGTGACCTCATCCTGTCCTTGATGTTTAGTTGCCATTGACAAATCTCGGAAAGTCAAGAGTGATGCCTATGGTAAGGCTCTGCCTCATAGCTGCAAATGAGATTAGAGCTGCCACAGCTTTGAAGAAAAAAGTTGGGAGCCTGATGCAGTATAATTGCTAATCATCAATGTTGATTAGTCTATTGGAGAAAGAATGAGTCAGCATCTGTCTCCCTTTGCTATCCAGTAGGTAAGAAGATGGTGTGTGCTGGCAGGAACGCCATGAATCTCATGTATCCGGATGAAATGGAAGTGACTCAGAGCCCAAATTAAGGAAATATATCAGCCCACCACAGCTGCATTACCTCAGCTAGCTGGATTCCTGAGCCAGCACCAGGGTAATTCTGGGTAATCAATGTCAACTGTCATTTAGATGAACATCTATTGAATCAAACTCACTCACTCTCTCTCCCCTCCCCCCTCAGCTTTATTGAAGTATAATTTACATGCCATAAAATTCACCTATTTTATTAAGTGTATAGTTCAATAATTCTTAGCAAATTTACAGAGGTTGTATGACCATCAAGTCAAACCAGTTTAGGATATTTTGATTATCCTTCAAAGATCTTCCATGTTTGTTCATAGTCAATACCCATTTCCATCCCCAAGCCCAGAGAGCCAGTAATCTTCTTTCTGTTTCTATAGGTTTCCTTTTTCTGGACATTTCATATAAATGAAACCATACATTATGTAGTTTTTTGTGTGTTTGGCTTATTTCACTCAGCATGACGTTTTTGAGATTCACCCATAATGTAGCATGTATCAGTAGCTTGTTCCTTTTTATAAATGAGTAGCATCCCATTGTATGGATATAGCACACTTTGTTTATCCATTCATCAACTGATAGACATTTGCACTGTTTCTACTTTTTGGCTATTAGGGATAATTCTGCTATGGATATTTGCATACATATTTCTGGCCATCTACCCTCAAATTAGAGTCTTCCATAGTTGAGATTACTTATGTGCTAGACGTGTTCTCTGAACTTTTTATGTTTAGAATTCTTCCAAATATGTGTGTGTGTATTATACCTAAACACATGAATTTATATACATACTTGTACATCATATATACATACTGTATTTCTTCACTCTTTGAAGTCATGAGGCATCATTCCAGGGTGCCCCTCACTTTCCTAGGGAAGAAATGGTAAAAATAAATGGTGAGACTTCCCAGTGATGCTGAGCCACTGAAGACAAATGGATGGAACAGAGCCCAGGGGAAGCAGTATTCTGGGTCATTCCACCTGCTCATTTCTAAGGTAGCTAGTCTTATACAGAGGTGACTATAAGGGAGAAAAGTGATGAGGAGAGGGAAGCCGGTGAAAAGGTCTGTCAGTTCCCACAGGCCGTGTAAAAGGAGGGAACGGGAGAAAGTATGCAACGTTTATTGCAGCTACACTGACTGTCAGATACTCCACTATGTGTTTTACATTCCTAATCATATTTAATCTTCACAACCTCCCAAAGAGGTACATACAATTTCACCTATTTAATATATGAGAAAATTAGGGCAATAGAAGATTGACATGTGTCCAAGGATATACTACTCATAATATAGACCAGATTCAAACCCAAATATATACAATTATAAAGCCCAGGCCTTGAATAGAAATAAATGTTTCTGAAGCTGACGGAGAAGAACATAAATGGGTCCTGAAGTTTCTAGTCACCCTATAAGGGCCTTAAAGATAGATTTGGAATGTTAGATAATCAACTCCCTCGTTGCCTTTCCCCTCTGCAGCCAAGGAAAACACAAAATTTAGCTCAGCAAACTTACATTGAGCTTTCCATATTCTGAAAGGAGCCAAGGATATTATGGTAAACAAGATAGAGCATCTGGCCCTGAAGTGCTCATCTATGCCTATATTAAGGAAGAATATTAAATCTACCCAATCAGAAGAAGAGTTGGGAATGTTCAGCAGAGACTAGTTTGCTAACCATGTCAGGGATTTTTCTTTGGGTGGCTACAATAATTAAAATAATAGTTACAATTAACACTAACATAATGCTATATGTCAGTGCATGTGCTAAATGTTTTATATACATTATTACAAGTTTCATTCTCACAAGAAGATTATGTGGCAGGTATTTGCATTAGACAGTAGAGGCTAGGTTATGCTGTAATAACAAAAACAAACCAAAAATAGCCCCATAATCTTAAAAAATAAAAACAATTATTTTTTGATAATACTTTATGTCCACTACCGATAGGCAGGGAAGTTTGCTCATCGTAGTCTCTCAAGAACTCAGGCTAATGGAGACTCATTTTGACACATGCCTCCCCATGATTGCTGAAGAGGAAACAGGATGTGGCAATTTGGGCACTGGCTATCAAAACTTCTGACCTGGAATGTGATACATGCCACATTCCTTCATTTTTTATCAGCCAAAGTGAATCACATTGGCCATACCTAATTTTATAGAGCCAGAAAAATGCAATCCTATCATGTGACCAGAAGTGGAGAAAGAACTAGAAATATTTGATCAATGCCCTTAAAAAATATTTGGAATAATTTTAGATTTATTACATAGAGTTTTTGTATACCCCACCACCCAGTTTCTCCTAATTTTAACATCTTAAAAACCACGATGATGAATACCTTTAATGACTACCATAGTTCATCCTTATTGCCACCAAATATTTGGCCACTCTACTTTCTCTACAGAGAATGATAAGGGAGACAGCTCAAAAGTCTCATCTACAATAGTTATGCCATTGAGTTTGAAGTCCAGGATTTCTGGGTGATGTGTAATGGTCTCTTCATTGAGAATGATGGATGTACAGTTGTCTCTGTCAGGCACAGATGTGGTTCCTCTGGGGCCAGACATGTCTGAACTAGTGATATAAACATCTTCTCATGTATGTAAAATAGAGTGGTAGAACAGGGACAAGACAAGCACAATAAACATTTCTGTCTGGGAAAAGGGAAAGAAGAGACATACACAGCATTCATTTGTCCACAGCAATTTTAAATCTTATTATGCAGGTACTACAAGGTCCTGCTCTCCTGGACCTGGAGAGTCTGTCTTATTTGGTACTTGGAGGGCTCCAAGTCCATTGTTGTCTGTGGCTCTTGACTCAACTCTCTGAGGAGTTCTTCTTCTTCCATTATCCACCTCGGTCCATACCTGAATTGGGCTTTGGGGAATGTGCTTACTTAGGGTTAAGCAGGCTTGTCAGCCTACTTTCTTCCTTTAAAAGATTGGGACCAAAGGGTTATTTGAAGTCTTGCACAGCTACAGAGATTTTTTGGTACCCACTCCTGTATAAACTCAGGAGGAAAAAAAGACAAGACTACAGTGGCAGCACTGGTGATTCAAGATCTCCTTGAATCCAGTCACATAAAACAGGAGAACAATTTAGTTAACAAAACCAAAGACTCCCAGAAAACTTATACAAAAATACTAGGTGACAAGATACTGTCACACTGCTATACATGAATAGGGACAAAACACTAACAACACCTGTGTGGTATCAGCAACTATGCAGGGAGATGAGGGGAAGTCAAAGGGAATCAGATGGCTCTGAGAGAAAAGATTCCCCCCATTACCCCCAAATACTCATACCTTAAAAATGTCCCCAAATACTGTGAAAAGCTTTGTGAGGCAATGTGAGAATAGAATCAATATTATCAGGTGATATACAAATTTGTGAGTCCGTGCAAATGGGCTGCAGTAAATTCAGTTGGAGCTGAAGTGGTCAAGGCGCCGTGAACTCTTTATTTATATTCTAACAGCTCTATTGAGATATAATTCACAAATTATACAATTCATTCATTCTCATTTAAGGTGTACAATTCAGTGGTTTTTAGTCTGTTCACAGAGTTGTGCAACCATCACCACAATCGATTTTAGAACATTTTCATCACTCCAAAAAGAATCCTCGTACCAATTTGCAATCACTCTCTATTTGCCCTTTTCCCCCCCAGCCCTAGGAAACCAAGAATCTACTTTATGTCCCTATAGATTTGCCTAGTCTGGAAATTTCATATAAATAGAATCACAGTATATGTAGTCTTTTGTGACTGGCTTTTTTCTCTTAGCATATTCCCAAGGTTCATCCATGTTGTAGCATACATTAGTAGTTTAGTCCTTTCATTGCCAAATAATTATATGGATATGGCATATTTTATTTATCTATTCACCAGTTTATGGACATTTGGGTTGCTATCACTTTTGACTATTACAAAAAGTGCTGCTATAAACATTTATGTACAAGTTTTTGCGTGAACATATATTTTTATTTATCTTGGATATATCCTAAGAGTTGAAGTCCTTGGTCACGTGGTAACCCTATGTTTAAACTTTTGAGGAACTGCCCGACTGTTTTCAAAAGCAATGAGACCTTCTAGAACTTAAAAAAAGAAAATAAAAAAGCAATGAGGCTACATTACATCCCATGAGTAATATATAGGGTTCCAATTTCTTCACATTTTCACTAAAATTTGTTAATGTCTGTCTTTTTACTGCAGCCATTGTAGTGGGCATAAAGTTGTATTTCTTTGTGCTTTACAGTTGCAGTTCTCTAATGGCTAATGATGTTCATGTGCTTATTGGCCATTTGTATACCTTCTTTGGAGAACTGTCTATTAGAATCCATTGCCAATTTTTAATAGAATTATTTGTCTTTTTATTATTGAGTTGTAAAAGTCATTTATATATTCTAGATACTAGTTCCTTATCAAATATAGACTTGCAAGAATTGTCTTCCATTCTGTGAGTTATCTTTTCACTTTCTTGGTGATATCCCTTGAAGCACAAAAGTTTTTAATATTGATAAGTCCAGTTTACCTATCTTTTCTTTTGTGGCTAGTACTTTGGCATCATATCTAGCAAACCATTGCTTAACCTATGGTCGTGAAGATTTACTCCTATGTTTTCTTCTAAGAGTCTTATATTTATAGTTCTTATGTCTGTGATCCATCTTGAGTTAATTTTTTTGTATGGTGTGAAGTAGGGGTCCAAATTTCCAAAGTCATGCTTTTTTGCATATGGATATCCAGTTTTACCAGCACCATTTGTTGAAGACACTATTCTTTTCCCATTGAATTTTCTTAGCAGCCCTATCAAAAATCAATTTACTGGCTGGGCATGGTGGCTCACACCTGTAATGCTAGCACTTTGGGAGGCTGAGACTGGAGGATTGCTTGAGACCAGGAGTTCGAGACCAGCCTGAGCAACATAGTGAGACTTTGTGTCTACAAAAAATAGAAAAAATTAGCTGGGCGTGGTGGCATGCATATGTACTCCCAGCTTCATGAGAGGCTGAGGCAGGAGGGTTGCTTGAGCCCAGGACTTTGAGGTTGCAGTGAGCTATGATGATACAACTGCAGTCTAGCCAGGGCAATGGAGCAAGACCCTGTCTCAAAATAATATCAATTTACCATAAATGTAAGAGTTTATTTCTGAAATTTTAATTCAATTTCATTGAATCATACACTTATCCTTTTAGTAGTACCACATTGTCTTGATTACTATAGCATTGTAGTAAGTTTTGAAATCAGAAAGCGTGAGTTTTCTAACATTGCTCTACTTTTTCGGGTTTTCTTTGGTTATTCTCGGTGATCCCTTACATTTTTATATGACATTTTAGAATTAAATTGTCAATTTCTGGCAAAAATAAAGCAAAACTCAGCTAAGATTTTGGGAAGGATTGCATTGAATCCATAAATCAATTTGGAGAGTTTTGCCATCTTAAAAATATTAAGTCTGTGATACATTAATATGGCTACATTTCTATTTATTTAGGTCTTTTTACTTACTTTCAGTGATGTTTTGTAGTTTTCAGAATATAAGCTTTGCACTTTCTTTATTAAACTTATTCCTAACTATTTTATTCTTTCCAAGCTTCATAAATAGAATCATTTTCTTAATTTCATTTTGGATTGTTCATTGCTGGTATATAGAAAGACAATCAATTTTGTATAGGAATACAATTGATTTTGTATATTGAAATTGTACCCTGCAACTCTGCCAAACTTGTTTATTAGATCTAAGAGTTTTTTTAGTGAATTCCTTAAGATTTTCTATATGCAAGATCATGCCATCTATAAATAAGAGTTTATTTCTTCATTTTCAATTTGGATGTCTTTTATTTCATTTTCTTGCTTATTTGCCTTTGCTAGAGCATATACTAAAATGTAGGGTAGAAGTGCAAAAAGCAGACATCCCTGTCTTATTCCTGATCTTAAATGGAAAGCCTCAGTCTTTCACTATTGGGTATACTGTTACCTGTGGGTTTACATATATGCCCTTTATTAGGTTGATGATGTGCCCTTCTATTCTTAGTTATTGAGTGTTTTTATCACAGAAGGGTATTGGGTTTTGTCAAATGCTTTCTCTGTATCTATTGAGATAATCATGTGATTTTTGTTTTTTATTCTATTGATGCGATATATGACATTAATTGATTTTTAGATATTACACCAACCTTTTATTCCTGGGATAATCCCACTCATTTGTGCTGTATTATCCTTTTCATATGTTGCTGGATTCAGTTAGCTAGTATTTTGTTGAGGATTTTTTTGTCTATATTCATAAGAGGTATTGGCCTGTAGTTTGCTTGTGATGTGTTTCTTTAGTTTTGATATGAAGATAATACTGGCCTCATAGAATGGGATGGAAAGTGCTCCCTTTTCTTCTATTTTTAAAAAAGAGTTTGTGAAGTATTTTGGGAGAGTTGGTATTGATTCTTCTTTAAATGTTTGGTAGAATTCACCACTAAAACCATCTAGGCTTGGGGTTTTCTTTGTGGATAGTGGTTTTGATTACTAACTCAATCTCTTTAGTACTTCTTTGTCTTTTTCAGGTCTATTTTATCTAAGTTATCTAATATTTTAGCATATAATTGTTCCTAATATTCTCTTATAATTTAGTTTATTTCTGTGAAGTTGGTAATATTATTCCCTTTTTAATCCCTTATTTTAATCATTTGATTCTTCTATTTTCTTTTCTTGTTCAGTTTATCTAAATGTACGTCAATTTTGGAATTTTAAGAAAACCAACTCTTGGTTTCAATGATTTTCTCTATTGTTTTCTATTCTCTATTTCATTAAGTAGCACTCTAATCATTATCACTTCCTTCTTTCTTTTTTCTATAGGGTTAGTTTGTTCTGCATTTACAGTGCCTTAAAGGGGAAGTTAGTTTGTTGACTTGAGTTTTTTTTAATATAAGTGTTTACAGCTATAAGATTTGGTACATTGTCACTGGGGAAAAGATTCCCTATTCAACAAATGGTGCTGGGAAAACTGGATGGCCATATGTAGAAGACTGAAACTGGACCCACACCTCTCACCTCTCACAAAAATCAACTCACAATGGATAACAGATCTAAACCTAAGACGTGAAACCATAAGAATTCTCGAAGAAAACGTTGGAAAAACTCTTATGGACGTTGGCCTAGGCAAAGAATTTATGAAGAAGACCCCCAAAGCAATCACAATCACAGCAGCAACAAAAATAAATACATGGGACCTGATCAAATTAAGAAGCTTCTGCACAGCCAAGGAAACTATCACTAGAGTGAACAGACAACCTACAGAATGGGAGAAAATATTTGCATGCTACAACTCTGATAAAGGGCTGATAACCAGAATCTATGCAGAACTTAGGAAAATCAACAAGAAAAAATCAAACAACCCTATTAAAAAATGGGCAAAGGACATGAACAGAAACTTTTCAAAAGAAGACAGAATAATGGCCAGCAAACATATAAAAAATTGCTCAACTTCTCTAATCATCAGGGAAATGCAAATCAAAACCACAATGATATATCACTTAACTCCAGTGAGATTGGCTTATATCAAAAAATCCCCAAACAACAAATGTTGGCGGGGATGCGGACAGATAGGAACACTTATACACTGCTGGTGGGACTGCAAATTAGTACAACCTCTATGGAAAGTAATATGGAGATACCTCAAGGAATTAAAAGTAGAATTACCATTTGACCCAGCAATCCCACTACTGGGTATTTGCCCAAAGGAAAAAAAGACATTTTATAATAAAGACATCTGCTCACGAATGTTTATAGCAGCACAATTCACAATTGCAAAGATGTGGAAACAACCCAGGTGCCCATCAATACACGAGTGGATTAATAAAATGTGATATATGTATACCATGGAGTATTACTCAGCAATAAAAAACAATAGTGAATTAACACATCTGGTATTATCCTGGTTGGAGCTAGAGCCCATTCTTCAAAGCAAAGTATCACAAGAATGGAAAAACAAGCACCACTGGTACTCACCATCAAATTGGTACTAACTGATCAACACTTACGTCACACAGGGCAATAATATTCATCAGGGGGCGGGCAGGCAGGAGGGGGGTGGAGGGGATGGGAAAAACTCTCACTGAATGGATGTGGGGAGCACAGTTTGGGGGATGACCACGATTGTAGCTCTGACACAGGCAGTGCATGGGCAATATATATAGCCAAAGTGTTGTACCCCCATAATATTCTGAAATAAAAAAAAGAAAAAAGATTTGGTACATTGTATCTTTATATTCATTGATTTCAAAATATTTTCTAATTTCCCTGTGATTTTTTTTCTTTAATTCATTGATTAGGAATTATTTAATTTGCACATATTTGTAAATTTCCTGAATTTCTTACTTATATTGATTTCTAACTTTATTCCTTTGTGATCAGAGAAGCTATTTTGTATAACTTCAATTCTTTAAATTTTAAATCTATTGGAGCTATTTTATGGCCTAGCATATGATTTATCCTGAAAAGTGTTCTATTAGCATTTGAAAGAAATGCGTGTCCTGCTGTTACCAGGTAGAGTACTCTATAAATACTCGTCTAACTGGTTTCTAGTGTTCAAAGCTTCTTGTTCTCCTTTTACCTCCAGCCTAGTTGTTCTGTGTTAGTGACTGTGAAGTATTAAAGTCTTCAGCTATGACTGTTGAACTGTCTAATTCTTCCTTCAGTGGTGTCAGTTGTTCTTGCTTCATGTAATTTGGGGCTTTATGGTTAAGTGCAAATATGTTTGTGATTGTTACATCTTTCTGATAGTTTGATTCTTTCATTATTACAAAATGTCCCTTTTCATCTCTAAGAATATTTTTTGCTAAAGTTTAATTTGTCTACTAGTATATCAACACCAGTTTTCTCATGGTTACTGTTTTCATGATATAGCTTTTCCTTTTTTATTTTGTTTTTAACCTGTTTACACCTTTGAATCTGAAGTGTGCCTTCTATAAACAGCATGTATTTGGATGCTGTTTTCCCCCTACTTTGACTGCCTCTGCCTTTATATTGGATTTGTTGATCCATTCACATTTAATTGTATTATTGAAATATTCATTTGCCATTTTACTTTTTGCTCTCCATATTTCTCATGTCAGTTTTGTTTCTTAGCTCCTCCTTTCCTGTTTTCACTTGCATTCAGTGAATATATTATATTTTAACATTTTAATTTCATCAATGATTTTTTTCACCATCTATTTTTTGAGTTATTTCCTTACTTGCTATATATTGTAGACTATCAGAATCTATTTCAGATTTATACTAACTTAATTCTTGGGAGCTATAGAAACATTATTTCTATATATCTCTCTACTTTCTTCCTCTTTGTGTGCTATTTTTGTATTTTTTAAATATATATACACACACATAACAGTTATCTATATTACAATCCCAATGCTACACTCTAATAATTATTGATATAGATAATTTAATGAGTTTTAAAGATAGAAATAGAAAAGAGAGTAAGTTGATATTTAAAATGTTCATTATATTATATACAATACTATATTGTACTCTTCAACTTTAGAATTTTCATTTTGATTTCTTTTATAATTTCAATATCTTTATTGATAGTCTCTATTTAATAAGACATTGTCAATTTGCTTTACTTATTGAAACATGTCTTCCTCTAGTTCTTTGAATATATTTATTGTAATTGCTCTGAAGTCTTTGCGTACTAAGTCCACAATCTGGACCCTCTTACAAGCCATTTCTGTTGCCTGTTTTTGGTCGTGTTGGGGGTTGCACTTTCTCATTTTTACCAGAAATGGTAACTACATGAGTTTCCCCCCCCATCTTTTTTCCCACTCAAGAAAAATACTTAATTTTGTGATCATAATTTTAGTGAAGGTATGTGAAAAGACACAAAGCAAAAGAAGCCTGAAAGTCTTAGGCTTTTGTGTTCCAAAAGTTTAAATTTCTTTTGTTAATATAAAGGATTTTTAATAAAGTGGTTGGAAAAAGCAGAAGAAAGAAAGTGGTGTTCCATGTCTACTCCCAACCGTAGTAGAAAAAATATCACATGGTGGGGAGGAAAAGAAGAGCGATGGTGAGAGTGATAAAGGAGGGAAATTGTAGGGTCTTTGGGAGAGAGAGGGACTTGGGACCCGATTCCACAGCAGGATATTCAGAGGGTAGAGAAAGGAGGCAGAAAACCATCGTGAGAGGAAAGATTGTCTGTATTATGGGGCCAGGTATACAGAGCCCTATGTAGGCAGATACGCAGAGTTTCCTTTGTCCAAGGTGGAGTAGAAGCTACAGAAAAATATCTATGTTTCAATCTGCCCTGGTCATAGCAGAGAGATGAAAACAGACATGAAGGCATCTTGTGGACAGGAACATGGACTATTTCAAGAGTGACCTGTATATATCTCTGGCTGGTGAACAAAAATAGGGAAGTGGAGGTCTCACAGTGCTTTTGCTTGTACAGATATGACTCACAGACAGAGGCACTACAGGACCATATCCTATATGAGCTTATAACACTTAGAAGCAACGACTGCATTCCTGATATATGAAAACTTTGAATAAAATTTATGTTGCAATACAGAAACATAAAGGAAGGAAGAATTTTTACACACACACACACACACACACGCACAAGAATAATCAGAAAAACATGGAGAAGAAGAGTAATGAGGGGGAATAATTTTGCCATAAATTAAAATATGTAGCCCCCATATTTAAATTACAATATATTATGTAGCCCTATATTTAAAACTGAAGGGAACTAGTCCTGCAGTGTTGGTACAGGACTAGACAGACACACCAACAGGACAGAAAAAAATTCTAAAATATGGGCCCAATTGCATATAGAAATCTAATAGGAAATAAAGGCAACTTCTGAATCAATGGATAAAAATTATAGATTTTATAATGAATGGTTTTGAGATAAGTGAATATTCACATCAAAGATATCAAGTTGGATCCATTCCTCACATTGCACACCAAGATAAATTCCAAATGGATTAGATATTTAAAGGTAAAATAATTAAACCTATACCAGTATGAGGCGAAAACATGGTATAATGGTTGAATTCCTCCATGTCCAGAGAAAGGCAAAACTCTTTCCTAATCATGAACACAAAATATCGCATATGTAGAGTAAAAAGGAAAATGATAAGCTGGGACACAGTATTTGCAACAGTACAGACTGAAAGTTATCCCTAAAACATAAAGAACTATTTAAAAAAGAAAGAAAAATACTAACAATTCAATTTTTAAAAATGGGCAAAAAATAGGCCACAGACAGATCACAGAAAATGAAATGAATATTTCTCTTACATATAAAAATATAATCAATCTGTCTCATATTAATAAAAATACCAGTTTAAGGTACAATTCTTTTAAAAATTTTTTTTTCTGTTGAGGAGTGGTGCCTCAGTATCTCATCATATTTTCAGAACACTTCTCTTATGTCCCTTAACATGATATGACGTTATAGTTTGCCAAGAAGTTGCTACACACACACTCTCTTTCTCTCTCCACCTTATCAAGGACAAGATTGTCTTTATTTTTTTTTTTACTCTAGTGCTTAATACAGTGCATTTACCTGATTTGTGCCTTTAACTGACTGAAAATCCTATTCTAATGATTAGCTGAATGATAAATGCACATCCAAAAAGCCAGCATCATCTATTCTATCCTGAGTTTCTAGTGAGATGCAGCAGAATGTAGTGAGCAACTACACAGCTTTGGAGCCAGACTATTTAAGTTCACTTCCTGGCTCTGCAATTTACAGCTGTGTGACTTTTGGCCAGGTATTTATCCTCTCTGTGTTTCTATTTTCTTTGAATGATGATGTTAATGAAAATACTAACCTATCCAAAGGGTTTTTGTGAGGACTAAATGATTGATTAATGTAAATTCTCACAATAGTGCCAGCTTGTACATTGAAGTGCTATACAAATATTTCCATTATTATTAATCAGGAAAATAGCACTTATTTTCAACCCAAAGAGACTTGGAAAAGATCAGAAGATGATAGAAGGAAATATATTAGCCTTGGTGAGGGTGGAGGTGGGGGCTCTGTTTTTTCTATTTTTACCTGCTTGCCTCCCATGATAAGTTGTGACAACAATTATTGTTGCATATCAAGGCAGCCAATCTTGTATTTTTCCTCTTACCTAAAGTCTAGACGACACTGATTTCCCCACCGTATCCTTTCTTACTCATGAACTTAGAATGATCCATGAGTGTCAAGCTAGGCGTTATTTTGAAAGACAGACTTCCAGACCTTCCAAAATTATACATCTGAATAAATCAAAGAAGTTATTGAAGTGACAGGTTCATGTACTGTAGCTTGGCATTTGCCACCTTGCTACAGAATAATAGCTGCTGAATATCATTCCTTGGCTGCATTTTGGGGCAACAAATACTGGTCCTTGTGGTCTACCAAGAAATGGCTGGAGGATGGGGTTTCAATTTCCCCAAAATCTGCCTCCCCTCAAAAATGTTAATAATGGTAATGATAACAACAGCAGTAATAGCAATTGACATGAAAGACTAATATTTTCTTAATCATACACAAACTGTGATTAGAGGTATACTCAGAAAACTTTGTTTTTTTAATTGATGGTAGGTGCTAAGGTCATCTTCATTAATATAAACTAATCTAATCCATTTATTAAACAATTATATTTTAATATATAATTAGGGTTACATTGATTGATTTTTGACATAAAATATAAGCAAACTTAACCTGCTTACAATGAAAATATAGTTTCAAGATTAGTCTCCTACCCTCCTACCAACTGTAAGCCCCTTCTGTATAGGAAATCGGAGCTACCTGCTGGCTGGACTCATTCATGAATGACAACTTCCTGACAATATGTAAGAAGAGAAAGTTAAGAGTAGCAAAACCCTCCAGGAAATGGAACCCATGTCCATTCGTACGTCTAATATTACTGCTGTGCAAGTAAACTTTAGTCCAAACTTATAAATATCCACTTGTTTTAAAGATAATAAGTTGTAATAATTCATTTTATTTTTAACAAATCCTAAGAGAAAATAAGAAGCACTGCAGTCTGGAGGAAATAACAACAGTCAGTATTGAGATTTGGATCCATCAGGCCTGGAGTGGTGGCTCACGCCCCTAATCCTAGCACTCTGGGAGGCCGAGGCAGGAGGATTGCTTGAGCAGGAGTTCAAGACCAGCCTGAGCAAGAGTGAGACCCCATCGCTACTGAAAATAGAAAAATTAGCCAAGCGTCGGTCATGGCATGGTGCCTGTAGTCCCAGCTTCTCGGGAGGCTGAGGCAGGAGGATGGCTTGAGCCCAGGAGTTTGAGGCTGCCATGAGCTATGATGATGCCACTGTGCTCTAGCAGGGGTGACAGAGTGAGACCCTGTTTCAAAAAAAAAAGGAAATTTAAACCCCCTCCTCACTCCCCCCTTTATTAAAAAAAAGAAAGAAAGAAAGAAAAGAGATTTGGATCCATCTCTGAACAACTGGGCCATGAATAGATAAAATACTCTTAAAATACTTGTTTTATTAAATTAGAAAATAGAGCAATAAATTTAAATTCAAACTTGTAGATTGCAGAGGCAGGGCTAGCACCACATGCCAGGGAGGAAAGTCAGGCTGGACCAAGTATGAGAAACTGGCTAAGTATAGAAGCCAATTATAGAAGAGACAGGAACTCTTGTCCTTAGGAAATGGGGCTCTGGGCAAGAATGGGTAGACTGATGATCAAGTCAAAAAACAAGTGACTGGGGAAATAAGAACCAGCATCAGAGTGGCAGTGGCAATATGGAAAGGAAATTGAATCAGCCCTTTTCATAAGATATCTGACTGAGAAAAGTTTGACTCAGTTGACTCAGTAACTATCTGCTGAACTTCCAGAAGGCTCTTTGTATTTCGCCTTCTAGAGACAAAAAGGAACCCAGGTCCTGAAATTGGGCCAGGTCATGGGAGGAAGAGATTAAGTGAAGTTTGTTTCTAAGTTTAGAGATGTTAGAAGAGCAGGGATCTAGGCAAGCCTTTACAGAAAGTCATTTCCCTGAATGTCTGTGTTCCTCCTAGAACTGGCCTGAGTAGCAGTACTGGGTGATGGAAAGTGCTTGGGCTCTAGAAGGAGACACACCTGGAGCTGCATCCAGGTTGCACCTTCTCTACTTTTCCCATATTGTCCAGTTTCCTTCACCACTCTTAGTCACAGCATCATCCTCTAGACAATGCTGATAATAATAACTACTGCATAGGGTTAGATCAGGAAACCTAAGTAGAAAGTGGCACAGGGTAGGTGCTCACAAATTAATAGCACTTATTTTGAACTCACTTGAAGGGAGCTCAAAAATCTCTCTAAAATTTTGCTGCTCTTTTCATCCAAGCAACAGGCAAGATATGTCCCCACAATTTGGCAATCAATACTTTATCAAACCTTTAAATGAACATATGAATTTATCTAACAGTTCAGCCTTTAAGATTTTTCCTCCAGAGATATGAGAAAATATGGGTACAAAGGTATTCACTTCATCATTTTTTGTAACTGGAGAAAACTAGAACCAACCCAAACATTAATCAATAGAAGTAGGGTCAAATAAATTATGATATACTCATACGATGGAACACCATTAGTCTCCATAATGAACAGAGTAGGTCTTTTAGAGTGGATTTTAAAACATAGCCAAGATAGATGTATAATATAATTCCATTTGTGTAAGAAAGGGCATATATGTTTGTATGTATAACTATTTCATGGAATACAAAATACTTTCTATTTTAACTGTAGTGCATGTAGGGAATAATATAAATATGTCAAGGGTTAGAGAGTAAGGAAATTTAATTTTCACTTTGTGCTTTAGTATTTGAATTGTAATCTTGAGCATTTATTACTTTCATGATTTTAAAATAGTGGTTAAAAAGTGGCTAACTGGCTTTTTTAATCAACAGCTTTTTTTAAATGAAGAGAAATTTAGATTAGCTTGGGACATTAATGCAATAACATTTTTCTTTGCTACATATTTCACATTTTTCTTAAGTAATTTAAATATTTAAGGTATACAGAAAAGTGCAGGGAAAAATAAAAGCCATGTACAACCTCAGACCTAATATTTATCATCTTTACATTTCTCATCTTGGTTACAAATCCTCTTATTTATTTATAAATAAATAAACAAACAAATAAAACAATAATGATATATTAGAGGTTCCACTTTTACCTTCTCCCTGTGCTATTTCCATTTTTCTTTTGGAATCACCACCCTGAAATAGTTTATCTCTTCCTCACTCATGTGTTTCTGTCATTTAATCCTTATAACAACTCCTTAGTGTAGGTATTATGATCACTACCCTCAAGAAATATTGTCATATTTTCTTATATGTAAGTGTAATACCTCCTAATACCTTGATGTTGCATTTCTAGTCTCTAGGACTATGAGATAATGTGTATCGTTTTAAGACATCCCAGTTCATG
Source organism: Daubentonia madagascariensis (assembly GCA_023783475.1). Taxonomy (NCBI): domain Eukaryota; kingdom Metazoa; phylum Chordata; class Mammalia; order Primates; family Daubentoniidae; genus Daubentonia; species Daubentonia madagascariensis. The sequence continues at coordinate 12,554,361 of JAKFHU010000901.1, forward strand.
GAACTTTATTATAGAAGCCCTGGGAATATACTCACTCATTCAACAAATATGTGTTGAGCAATTTAGGAGAATGGTTAAGAATATACATTCTTGAACCAAATTTTTTATGTCCAGGTCCTAAGTTTTAGGGCAAGCTACTACCTCTCTGTGCTTCAGCTTCCTCATCTTAAAATGACACTAATAGAACTTTCTTCACAGAATTTTTATGAGAACGGCATGAGTTAATATGCATAAAGCATTTAGAACATGAAGATAATATCATTATCATGTTGATGATATACCAAGCACACACTAGCTGCTAAGGTCATCTTTATTAACATAAACTAACCTAATCCATTTATTAAACAATTATATATAATGATGCCTAAGATGACTCTACAAATTTTCTGATGCAACTCTCTGCTCCAAACATTTAAAATGATAGATAAACTATCATTAGAAGGGAAAAACCCAAGAAATATAGTAGATTGAAAAACAAAATAAATATTTCTAATGCAAGTAATGAATAAAGTTTAAGCAAATAGGAAATGGTATCTGAAAGTTTTGCTCCTGGGGACCAAGGAATCTAAATGATCACCAAGAAAAGTAGATAATATTTAGAACTGAATGAAAATGACTTTATGACATATCAAAGGCTCTAATGAAGCTGAAGAAAAACTTAGAAGTGTGTTTATAGCCTTAATTATTTTTACTAAAAGAAATAAAAAAGACCAAAGATAAGTAAGTAAAGTGTTTATCCTGTGATTCTGCCAAAAGAGCAAGAGTTAAACAAAATAAGCCGCTCTAACAAAAAACCCCCAAAATTCACTGTACTGGCTTAAGTAACATAAATGCTTATTTTTCTATCAAATAATAATGATCTGGGTCAGGTAAGGCAGCTCTGCCCTCTTCAGCATTTGGTTCCACTTTTAGTCCACAATGGCTAAATACTACAATTCTTGTGATTGTCTGATTAGCAAGAATGGAAAAAATATTATGACTGACACGTGTCTTACTTTTATGCATATGATCTAATAATACCCTTCATTATTTCTGCTCTGATGTGCTGACCAGAACATAGTAACAGGTCTTTGCCAATATGCAGGATATTCTACTATTTAAAAAGGGAGAATTGATGTTAAGGATGAGTTGTAATCTATGTATTTAACATAAAAATGTAAAAGGAATAAAATAATAAAAATAAAAGAATATGTTAGTAATATATCAAATAGACTATAGAGATTATCAATAAAACTAAAAGAGGGACACTAAAAATAAAACTTATCAAGACTGATCAGAAGAGAAAAAGACACAAATATATTAGAAATGAAAAGAAACACATATCTAAAGATACAGTATAGTTTTAGTTTTTAAATCTTAAGAGAACCCTATTAATGGTACTTTGCAAATATATTTACAAATTTAAATAAAATTGGTTATTTTCTAGAACATAGTTGACTAATCTTAACCAAAGAAGAACATCAAAAATCTACATAAACCAATAGCAATTAAAGACATTGAATTAATAATCAAATGACTTCTCTGAAAGACAATGGTTCTAGACACTTTTATAAACTCATTTGCCAATCCTTTAAAAAAATAAGAATAATGATTTCAGAAAAAGAGAATTGCCTAGGATAGCATTGATAATAAAACTGTCCAGAACAACTCAATCAATATAATTACATGCAATTTTATTTGAGCCGTGATGCAAAATTCTAACTGAAATATAAACAGATTGAATTAAGTAGTGTATACAAATATTACCTAATTACCAAGGGGAGAATATGCCAGAAATGTGAGGATGGTTCAACATCAGAAAGTGTGTAACACACTATAAGCAATAATAGCTATCTGGAGAAAATTTTATGAGCATCTTTATAAATGAAAATATGACAAAATTATTAAACATAAATCTTTACTATGTTATACATCTATTAAAATCTGACTGAAAATATTGTTTAATAGTTAAACTTTATAATCTTTTCTATAAAGAGTTTACATATCTTATATTAGCTTTATTACCTTATAATGTTGATTGCTTATTCTGATGGACTCATATTTCTTTGCATTCTCTAATTATTTTTCAGCATACATAAACTCTCTTGATATTTATGTAGATCTTTTACTCAGTAACCTAGATGAATTCTAGTTTTTCTGTTAATTCCTTTGGATTTCTTTTTTTTTTCTCTTTTTCTTTTTTCTTTTTTGGTTTTAGAGACAAGGTCTCTCTATGTTGCCCAGGCTGGAGTGCAGTGGCTATTCATAGGCATGATCATCGCTCACTGCGACCTTAACCTCCTGTCTTCAATTGACTCTCCTACCTCAACCTCCCAAATAGCTGGGACTACAGGCATGCACTACCATGCCCAGCTAAAAGGTTGGCCTGCTGAATTTCTATATAGACAAATAAAGAGAGCTTTAGCTCCTTTTATAATTATTATACCTTTTATTTGTTTTTCTTATTTTCTTGCATTAACTAGGTTTTTAAGTATTGACAAGGATGTTCACCATCCTCACTTCTAGTCAACAGTGTACTAACAGCAATTCACAGAAGACATACTAGGAATGACCAATGATCAAATAAAAGAATGCTCCATTTTGCTAATAATTAGGGTAATTCAAATTAAAATCATAAAGAGATGCCATTTGACTCCCACCCAATTGACAATAATTGAAAAATCTGACAATTACAAGGTTTGATAAAGATGTAGACAATCACAAATTGCTGACAGAGAGATAAATTTATACCCTTAGCACAATTGTTGTCAGAGCATGGTCCCCAGACCAGCCGAACCTGAGAACTTGTTATAAATGCAAATTCTGGCCTGGTGTGGTGGCTCACACCTGAATCCCAGCACTCTGGGAAACCAAGCCAGGAGGCTTGATGACAGGAGTTCAAGACCAGCCTGGGCAATGTAGTGAGACCCCATTCTCTGTTTTAAAAAAATGCAAATTCTTGGGTTCCATCCCAGACCTACGAGTTCAGAGACTGTGGGCATGGAGCCAGCAATTTGCCTTATAAATGAGCCCTTTTGTGATTTCAAAGTGTGCTAAAGTCTGAGAACCCTGACATAGAACAAGCTGATAAGCTATTTGACAACACCTGGCAAAGAAGAGGTCATAACAATTCTATTTCTAAGTATAAACTCTAGAGAAACTCATATGTATCTATGCACAGAAACATGAACCAAAAAGTTCATGGCAGTATTGTTTGTAGTAGTATAAAACTGGAAATTTATTGTAAATGCCCTTCAAAAGCAGAATGAATAAACTGTAATAAAGTCACTTAATGAAATACTATATAGTTCTTAAAATGAATGAACTAAAGTGAGTAAATCTGGAAAAATAATGTTGAGTGATAAATCTATGCTATGTAATACTACTTAATAAAGTGAAAACTTATTGAACATTTCATGTGTGGTAAGTACTGTTTTAAGTATTTTATATGTATTTTCTCATTTGATTCTCCAAAAAACCCTATGAAATCGGAAATAATATTACATCTATTTCAAAAACTGAGGAAATGTTGGTACAGAGAAGTTAACCAATTTATACAAGGTCATACAACTAGTAAGTGGCAGCCTAACTGTAGAGCCTATGCTCTAAATAGTACAGCCTATTAGTATGTAAAATACATCATTCATACTACACTTACAACAATGCAAAATGGGACTATATATTATTGATGGATAAAAAACAAATTCAGAAGAATGGCTACTTCTGAGGAAGTAAGAAAGAGATTGGTCCTGGGAAGGTTTCGACCTGATTGAAAATGTTTTATTACTTTAAAAAATTATTGAAGCAAATAGAGTAAGATGATATATTTTATTTTAAATTACTTCCAAACTCATGTTAAGCAGCAAACATTTCCTTGATACCAAGCCAGATAAAGATATTACAAGAAAAGAAAATTATAAGCCAATATCCCTGATGAACACAGATGCAAAAATCCTCAACAAAATGCTAGCAATCTGTATCCAACAGCACATTAAAAGAATCATTTTCCATGATCAAGTAGGATTTATCCCTGGGATGCAAAGATGGTTTTATCAATAAAAGTGATTCACCATATTAATAGCATGAAGGACAAAAATCATATGATCATCTCAATAGATGCAGAAAAAGCATTTGACAAATTCAGCATCTTTTCATGGCAAAAACTCTCAACAAATTAGGTATAGAAGAAATGTTCCTCAACAAAATCAGGCTATATATAACAAGGCCACAGCTAACTCAATGGTGAAAAGTTGAAAGCTTTCCCTCTAAGATCAGGAAAAAGACAAGATAGCCACTGCCACCACTTCTATTCATTATAATACTTGAAGTTCTAGACAGAGCAATTAGGCAAGAAAAAAAAAATAAAAGGCATCCAAATAGAAAAGGAAGAAGTGAAATTGTCTCTATTTGCTGACATGATCTTATATATAGAAAACCCAAAAGATGCCAGCAAAAAACTGTTAGAATTGATAAACAAATTCAGTAAAGTTGCAGGATACAAAATCAACACAAAAAGCAGTAGCATTTCTATACACTAACAATAAACTATCTAAAAAAGAATTAAGAAGACAATCCAATTTACAATAACATCAAACAATAAATAAATAGAATACTTAGAAGTATGGACAGGTGTGGTGGCTCATGCCTATAATTTCAGCACTTTGGGAGGTTGAGGTGGAAGGATTGCTTGAGGCTAGGAATTCAAGACCAGCCTGGGCAACACAGCAAGACCCCATCTCTGCAAAAATTAAAAAATCATAGCTAGTAGTATTATACATACTTTATACAAAATATGCATATTAGTATTTTACATACTAATAGGCTGTACTATTTAGAGCACAGGCTCTACAGTTAGGCTGCCACTTACTAGTTGTATGACCTTGTATAAATTGGTTAACTTCTCTTACCAACATTTCCTCAGTTTTTGAAATAGATGCAATATTATTTCTGATTTCATGGGGTTTTTTGGAGAATCAAATGAGGAAATACATATAAAATACTTAAAACAGCACTTACCACACATTAAATGTTCAATAAGTTTTCACTTTATTAAGTAGTATTACATAGCATAGATTTATCACTCAACATTATTTTTCCAGATTTACTCACTTTAGCTGGGCATGGTTGTGCATGCCTGTCTGTAGTCCTAGCTACTCAGGCGGCTGACTCAAGAGGATCACTTGAGCCCAGGAGTTCAAGGCTGCAGTGAAATATGACTGCACTACTCCACTCCAGTTTGGGTGGCAGAGTGAGGTCCCGTCTCAAAAGAAAAACAAAACAAACAAACAAAAAAAATTAGAAGTAAATTTAACCAAGGAGGTGAAAGATCTATATAGAGAAAACCACAAAACATTGATGAAATACATTGAAGATGACACAAATAAATGGAAGATATCCTGTGTTCATAAATTGGAAGAATTAATATCATTATGTTCATATTACCCAGAGTGATCTAGAGATTCAGTGAAATCCCTCAAAATTCCAATGTCATTCTTCACAGTAATGGAAGAACTCAAAATGGATTAAAGACTTAAACGTAAGACATGAAACTGTAAAACTCCTAGAAGAAAACATAGGGGAATATCTCCATGACATTAGTCTGGGCAATGATTTCTTAGATATGATCCCAAAAGCACAGGCAAAAATAGACAAATGAAATTACATCAAACAAAAAAGCTTCTGCACAGCAAAGGAACCAATTAACAGAGCAAAGAGGCAACACACAGATTGGAAGAAAACATTAGCAAATCATACATCTGATTAGGGGCTAATCTCTAAAATATATAAGGAACTCAAAGATCTCAATAACAGGAAGACAAAAAAACCTTATTAAAAAATAACAAAGAACTTGAATAGGCATTTCTCAACAGAATACATACAAATGGCCAAGAGATTATATAAAAAGATGCTCAACATCACTAATCATCAGGGAAATGCAAATTAAAACCACAACGAAATTTCACCTCACAGCTGTTAGAATGGCTATGACTAAAGAGGTGAAAGGTAAAAAGCATTGGCAAGGTTGTGGAGAAAAGGGAACCCTGGGCACTGTTGGTGGGAATGTGAATTAGTATAGCTACTTCAACTATTGCAATACAGAGGTTCCTCAAAAAACTTAGAATTGCCATATGATCTAGCAATTCCACTTCTGGGTATATATCCAAAGGAAATAAAATCAGCATGTTGAAGAGATATCTGCACTCCCACATTCAGTGTGGTATTATTAACAATAGCCAAGATATGGAAACAATCTAAGTGCTCATCAATGGATGAATAGATGGAGAAAATGTGGTATATATACACAATGGAATACTATTCAATCTTTAAAAAGAAGGAAATTCTGTATTTTGCAACCACATGGATGAACCTGGAGGACATTATGCTAAGCCAGGCACAGAAAGACAAATACCACATGATCTCACTTATATGTGGAGTCTAAAAATTTGAACTCATAGAAGTAGAGAGAGTAGAGTAGCAGAGGCTGGTCGGGGTGAGATTGGGGTGATATTATTCAAAGCACACAAAGTTTTAGTTAGGCAAGAGGATCTATTCTAGTGATCTATTGCACAGCATGATAACTATAATTAACAATAATATAGTGTATATTTCAAAGTTGTTAAATAATAGATTTTAAATTTTCTCATCACAAAGAAATGGTAAGTATGTGAGGTGATGAATATGTTAATCAGCCTAATGTAATCATTCCACAATTTTTACATGTCATAATATCTCATTGTATGCCATAAATATGTACAATTATTTTTGTCAATGAAAAATAAAATAAAAATAAAAACTAGCCATTCTATGTACAAACTTTTTGTTTTTTTATAGTGTTAAAATGCTTCAGAATATTTCTAAAGTAATTTCTAAAACATACCCCATTCCTCATCCCACAAAATTATTATTCATTCTTTCAAAATTGGACTTTGAAACAAAGTTTTAATTTATTTACAGACCCAGAAAAACTCACAAAATAGCTTGTGAATCACCCAGACCAATGACCCAAAAAAAATTTAGTGAACGAACTGTATCTGTGAAGAGCCAGGAATAATTTTGTAAGTGATATCATAAGAAAAGTTAAATCATTATTATACATTCTGGGTATGAAGATATCTGGAGAGTTTTACTTAAAAGGACAATGGCATTCTAAACGTATTTTACTTTTTGAAATTTAGTTTAAAAAAATTAAGAATTGTATGTTTGTAGTATCCAACAGAAAGGCACTATCTTTTGGCTTACCTCATAGGGATATTAACCACCCTTAGAAAACTGTTTGGAGCAAGCAATGACTTACTTTGTGTAGTTCTTGGACAGGTCCAGATTTCAGACCATCTTCTATTATCACTAACTAATAGAGGCCAAGCTATTCCCACCTTCACATCATCAGATCTTAAGCAATGTGTGTCCTGCCATCAGTCATAGTCGGAGGTAGACAGAGTAAGATGAACACCATCCATTCTCCCTGCCATCGCCATCCATCACTGCTTTGGGGAATTCCATAGAGCCTAAGGAGGAGCTGTACGTAGTGTAGAAAATGAACCCAGAATGAGAACTTAGGAGATATGTGGGCTTGCCCCAACTGTGTTATAAAAATAATAGAATTTTAGAATGTTAGTGTTAACAGAACCTCATAGATCACCTTGCCCAGTGCCATCATCTTAAAGATGAAATTCAGAGTGAAGTGACTTGACTAGCACCTTTTTCTAACCATCAATTATTTATTGAGAGACAGAAGGAAGGAAGTGAGAGCTGTGCTCAAATACAAATCCTGGACTCAGCACAGAGCAGTGTGACTGTGTCTAGGGCCAATTAATTACTTCACTCAGTGTTCTTAGTTCTCAGCACATTAAAGGGGATCCTATGAGCTCTTGCCTACCCTCATGGTTATTGTGGGAGCAGAACAGAAAGAAGGCACGCCCTCACTTTTCTGTGTTTTGCTTTTGGTCATGCCTTCTGTCACCTAGTCTTTTATCCCTCTGTTTTATTAATTCCATGTCATAAAGAACTCTTGTCATCATCCCCTTTTTAGAAGATCATAGAAAGCATTAAACCTAAATGTAGATGTCACACTGTCCTATAAAATGTTATACAAATATAATAGGTAATTCAGGACTTGTTTACCATTGTTTGATAGACTTGCTTTCCCTACTCAGCCATAGTACCAAAAGTGTGTGTGTGTGTGTGTGAGTGTGTGTGTATGTATGTATTGAGGGTGGACAAAGTAGAGGCGGGTGGGGCAGGGAAGATACATGAAGCACCGAGGCAGAGGCAACAGAAATTTTGAAAACAACCTAACAAAGGGACAATGGAGAGAGACTAGAGTTGGAAGACAAACTTCCAATTTCATAATCTAAACAAACACCAATTCTGACCAAATCACTCTCATAGAGATTTTTTTTAAAAAATAGTGCATAAATCGGAATGTTCCATGCTACCTCTTTTACCCAAACTCAACTCTGTTTAACATCTTCATGCATGATCCAGTAACAACTCACAAGCATCCTTCCTATGTCATGATAGAATATTGTAGTTCTTGGAAACATAGCTGGTGCAAGCCCTTACAGATGCTAAATATCCGTGTCAATTGTCACTAATAGGACTGAGTTCCCAATGAACCTCTTTCACCTGACCCAATTACCATGTGGCCTCACCACAGGTCTGCACCTCTAAAAGGGGGATCCCGCCCTTGGTGCTTAACTCTTGGTGTGACTTTAAAGCCACAGGGCAAGTATTCATGGAGTGTTAATTCTGGTTGAAAATTTAGGAAAGGGAGGTATTAAGTTATTTAACAATTTAAACTATTTGCATATAAAATGGATATATTCTAGAGTAGAATGCAGAACCTATCTGCTTTTAGGAAAAACAACAACTAAAAGAAATTTCCCACAAGCAGCTGCTTCAGGTGATCCTATAAGTCCTCCCCCGACCCCCAGTAGGCTTTTGTTGCCTGGGGCCATAAAGGATATTTCTCTGCCAAGGTGGAGAACTGCTCTGGGACTTGCAGGAACAGAATGAGATGCACCCCTTCAGACTCTTCATTTCGTCACCTACAGGTTTTCTGATGTGTGAACTGAGTTACAGCTGTAAAATGACTGGAACCAAAAGTAAACACAGCTGAGGCCGGGCTCTCATCCTCTGAGAATGGTACTCTTCAGAGCCCAGCAATGTGTGTGCATAGAGCTGACCCTGTGGACTGAACAGAGCTCAGGGAACTCCTGATCATGATGTTGCCGACGGACACAAATGTGGTGGTAGCTGGTGGGAGGAGGTTCTTTTCAAAAGCCCTCATGTTGGCCTGAGTCATGGTAGCTACTGTCAGCTTAACACTGGAGAAGAACAGACTCAATCCAAAAGTCAGACAGCATCCCTAGTGTGATGGTTGTTGCCATAATTATTTGTTATTAAAATTAGTCATATCTACTGACATTTGATGAGCCATGAGAAAGGTAAACAGAGTTCTCTTTAATCATAGTACCCTTAATTTTAGGTTGTCCCTTTACATTGTATATCGAACATTCTTACCGAAGTTCTGAGCTTATTTTGCTTACACAGTGCACATGTGCACACACATACACACATCCAACTGCAAAGAGAAACATTTAGATTTATTATTAAATATGTAAACCTCACATAATAAAATGCCTTATATATTTTTCTAATTTTTATATTTTTAAATTTTTATGCCCTAGATTATTTCGTCTTGCTTTTGACAGTCATAATCACGTGTAAGATGAAGATTTCTGAATTCATGTTAATGTTCACAACTTCTGGAAAGAGTACATATCCAGACATAGGCCAGTAGGTTTTTGGTCAGTCCCATACAGTGTTTTAAAAATGCTTTTTTTAAATGTGCATTTCTTTGTCCTTACATCTTGATAAATTCTAAAATGTTTTTCTCACCCCATCTCACTTCCTACAATCTTTCCCACGTTTCTAGTCACATTGAAATTGTAACTCATTTCCTGAGATTTGAGTATTAATATATCTGAGTAGACACATATCACAGTCTTTCTATAAAATAAGGGCAAATGTAATCTGGTGATATAATATGTCAGCAAGTGAACACCAGTCCTGTCTACTCAAAAATAAAGTTCTCCCATGCCCTTGATTGTTCCTTCTGAATAGTAGTTTAAGACGCTTTTTACCCAGTAAATAATCACAACCCACACAATATGAATTTAAGAACAGAAGCTATCGAAAAACACCCTGGTTCAAATATTGACAAATATAGCTCCCATTCATTCGTTCATTCAATAGACATCATTTGAACAGATTCCATTGCGTACAGAGCACAGTGTTTAGGGACAAAAGTCAATCCCCTGCTCATACAGTTTTCATCTTTTGCAGGAGATAAATGAATGATGGCCACACAGTTCATAAGTTCACAACAGAGGCAAGAGCAAGGTTTCTATCGGTAGGAGACAGCACATAAAACTGTGCCATAGGTCAGTCCCGAGGAAGCAGACTCGGAGATGGATATTTACATGCAGGAAATTTATGGGAAATCCCCTCAGGGTTAATACCTACAGGGAAGTAGAGGGTGTAGGATTTAACTGAGGGAAAGGTTGAACTCTGAAGCAGTCAGAATTCAGCTCTCATGTGATACCCCGTGCCATGGGGAGCTCTGCAGCCAGGGGAGCCCTTCAGAGTTGCCCCACCCTTGTGGCAAGTGCCGGGCTTAATCCCCTCACCTCACCATGTACCAGGCACTGAATGGGAGTTGCCCTCTGGGAGGACGTGTGACCCTGAACAAGATAGGGTTGGCTTTCTTGGACTGAAGTCAATCCCACAGAGAAAGCCAACTGAGAGCTGTCAGCCACCAACTACTACAGGTGAAGAGATGGGTGTCTCCACCCTGAAAGGGGATCTGGGCTGCACACCACGGGATCAACTACAACTGTGTCTGCTAACTGCTCATATAGGTACTTACCCTGCCCCATCTCACCCAAACTAGTCGTGAGAATTACAGGAACCACCATAGGTCTATTATGCAAACACATGTAGCCTGAGAGAGAACAGCTGTTTCCATAGAACTACTGATGGTCTTGAAAGGCTGATGTGTGGATTAAATTCAGAAGCAAGAAAACACAGGAAAAGCCTTTTCATAAACCACCAAATAAGCTTATTTTCCAAAATTACTATTCCCTTTGACTCCTTTCCTTTCCCTCCTCCCCCACCCAAATTATTTCCATTTCAGGGTACCATGATTTGCACTTAATGATCCAGTTATTTCAGTGAGAAAAGTCTTTTCTTTCTTTATGTACATATTCACCTGTGTAATATAATGGTCATAAAATTGATCCTGATAGAATTCATAATACTGTGTTTAGGGCTAAAAATTTCCTAACCAAACAGTCTTATTTTCTTGGTTTTTAGAAAAAGATCTTCATGTTTTCTTCCAGGAAAAAAGAAAGGAAGAAAACGTACTTCAAATGCTAAAGAGATATGTTCTTTATGTAGAAGCCTAGTGTTTCAATTTTTAAAAACTTTGAAAATACATCTTTTTTTTAAAATTTGATAAGTTCAAAAACTTTAAAACAGCCTGAAAGTTCGCTTAGGTATGTGCTCAGATGTAACTCAAATAGCTACTGCTAGATGCTACTATAAATGCTGTCTTTGTATAACTCTCTTCACTGTTACTCAACCGCACCCCAACTCCAGGATTAATCCTTTCATTTTTCCTTACCCACCTTAGGGGACTGGGACAGAGAAAGGAGGAATAAGCTTGGAGATGTGTGACAAAGCAAACCCAAATTACAAAATAATAAGAAAAATAAAGGAAGGGCTGAGATTAAAAGTGATAATGTACCATAAACTAAGAGGCAGAGAAAATCAACTTATGTGCATCTGAGGTCCAGAAAGAGAAAGGAAGGGGGGTTGGGGTAGAGAAAAAGGAATGAGCCTTATGATAAAAACACAAAGAAAGGAAAGTCACTGTATTTGAATTTGGAGTTATTCACAGTGTCAAGCAGATACAGAAAGTAATCATTTTTAGAGAGGCAATAGGAGAGAACAAATTTTGGAGGAAAAGCACATAAAAATAAAAACAAGTTATTATTAATTTATTACATGAGGTCTTGATTTACTTTTATACAATTTTCCTAATTTTCACTCTTGGAATTGTCAGTTTTTGTTTTTAAATTTTAAGATCATTATGAACTGAAAAACATAGAGTTTCGGTTCTAATTTCTAGAGAGAAATAATTAACGCTACCACCAGCATCTGCTTATTTATTTTTCTTTGAGGCCCAAGCAGAGACCAACCCTTCAAGGGCCTGCCACAGTTAGCAATTGCTGTGAAAGAAAAAAAGTAAGAACAGAAACAAAAACACTTAGGATCTGTGATGATGAGTTTCCAGTGTGTCAACCCGGCTAAGCTTGAACTGGTTCCCAGGTGTCCCTTCCTGCATAGTTCTGGGAGGGTGTAGGCCACCAAAGATGCTTTGCTCAAGAGGTGAAAGGTGGAGCTGAAGCCTCATTCTTTCTGTGCTCTGGAGGCAGGCGCAAAGAATGTGGTGCTGTAACAGCACACCGCGTCCTGCCTTATCTCCTGGCTCACCCTTGGAAGGGCAGCAGCCGGATTGCAGCTCCTCCAGCTCACTCTCGATCTCTTCCTCCAGATTTCCTGATTCAGAGACAGATAAGTGTTCAGCACACCCCTGTCGTCTAAATTAGAGGCTTGGAGGAGTAAGTGACTGATGCAAGCTCCAGTTGGTCCTCACAGCTCACCCTCACAGGTTCCAGTTTGTCTTTGCTTTCTCCAATTTGCATCCACCTTCTCTTCCCTAGTTGCCTGCTCTGTGGACATTAGGATCCATCACCAGATGCAGAAACAAAAGCCTTACACAGAATGTGTAGCCAACTTTCACAATCACTTAAGGTCAGATTCCTAAAACCTTCTTTCCTTCCTTCCTTCCTCTCTCCCTCCCTCCCTCCCTTCCTTCTTTCCTTCCTCCTTCCTTCCTTCCTTCCTTTTTCCTCCCATTCTGTCTTCTATCTACTAGAAGTTCTGCTCATCTGATTGAATCCTAACTGATAAAGAATTTGGAACTGGAAGTAGTTCTAGAGGAAAGTTGGTGACAAGAAGGTCTGGGGAAGAGCTATGTGGATAGACTACATGGGCAGAGAGTGTGCATGTATTTGTTTCCAATGTGAATGCTCACCAAAGGGCAAGGAGGATCTTCATAATCAACCGGGTAAGATGACTCATTCTATGAATGTCTGCCGCTTATATGCCTAGTTACTTCATTCTTCCCACGGGCCCATGAAAAAACGGCCATGGTGGTAGGGATGGGGGTTATGCTTGGGCTCAGCAACGTGGTATTTCACTAACCAAGGCCAATCTGGCTACATTCATTGCTGAGTGTCCAATCTGCCAATAGCAAATATCAATACCAAGTACCTGTTGGAATAGCATTGTCTGGATCAACCAGCCAGCTGGTGTTGAGTTGATTATGTAGGAGCACTTCCATCATGGAAGAGGCAGCATTTTGTTTTCACTGGCATAGATACACTGGATATGGATTTCCCTTGCCAACCCATAATGCTTCTGCCAAAACCAACATCTCTGGACTTATGGAATACCTTATTCACTGTTGTGGTATTTCATACAGCATTGCTTCTGATCAACACACTCATTGTGGAGTATATTGAACATGAAGTATGCCAGTGAAGTATGGCAATGTGCCCATGCCCATGGAATTCACTGGTCTTACCATGTTCTTCATCACTCTGAAGCAGCTGGCCTTGTGGAGTGGTGGGATGGTTTTTGAAGTCTCAGTAATAGTGCTAGCTGGGGTGGCAATACCTAGAAGGCTAGAAAATGCCAGACAGGGTGTGTTACATTCTTTAAATCAGAGACCAATATATGGTGATATTTCTACCATAGGCAAGATGGCTATGGAAGTGGGTCCTCTCACTATGAACCCCCTTGTGTCAAAAAATTTTTGCTCCCCTCCCTGCAACTTTTGGCTCTGATGGTTTAGAAGGTAGTTCCCAGATCAAAAAAATGGCGGTGTGATAGGGTCCTCCCACCATACCGCTCCCAGGAAAGGAGGTGAAGAACGCCAGCAGCTGCCTGCGAGCACGGACCGCTCACTCCGAAAACAGCATTGCGAATGACAGAGAAACAACGCCAAACGCCCAGCCCAAGAAAACAGGTACAAAATTTTCACAAAGATCGGAGGGCGCACGGAGCACAATAGAGCCCAGAGCGCGGGAGGGACGCACTCGCCAGGTCGGTGCGGTGCGACCTGCCCCCCAAGCGGTTACGCGCCTCCCCATACACGCAGTCAGGGACAAGCCCAGAGTTGGGACAGAGCGGTTGCTAGGGACGGCGAGTCCTGTGGAGAGGAGGAAGTAGCCAGAGCCAGACACAACTCGCAGCTGCAATATACAGAGACTGCCGAGGGCTGGAGAGGAACTGGGCGGGGACCGAGATTCAGCTTCCCGGGACAGTGCGCGGGAACCCGCAGGCCGGCACTGCGCCACTAGAAGTCAGCGGGACTGGGCCCAGGAGTTTATCGGAGAGCGGGACGCGCCCTTAGAGGTTGCTTACAACTACCGGCGGAGAAAAACTGCGCTCCCGGCGCGATCGGAGCCCGGCTGTGCGCCAGGCTGGCGGCGGCCGCCATCTTTACAGCCGCCCGCGCGGAGCCGTGAGCCGCGTCTCTAGCTCCGCCCCGCCCCGGCCCAGGGCTCATCCGCTGGAGCGAGACAGGCTTTGCCTGTGGTGGCCAGGGACAGCGGCATCCGTGGGTTCCAGGTGGGACGAGATCCCGGAACTGTAGAGGTGGGACCTTTGAGTATTGGAAACAGTTTGCAGCTCGTCCATCTGGTTCTGCTACCCCGGCTCTGGCCTCCGACAACTCCGCTCCGTGCCGGTCCTAGTGCCCGCCCCTCAGGTCCCAGCCCTCCTGTACCCCAGAGATCGCTCATTTTGAAGGTTGCTGGCCACAGTGACTCATTTGGTATAACTGCTGGTTCCCATGACAACCAAATACCTCAAGAGCCACAGGCTGAACCAGAGCAGCTCCCCACAATCCTGCCCACTTCAATAGGGAATTTCGCGCCACCCAAGAGTGCTTCCAGCTGCCACTACTCCCCCCTCCCCGTGGGAACATCCCCCCGGTGGAGACTGCTGGGGATAGAGACGGCCACCTGCCTCGCCTTGAGGTCTAGTGGTGGAAAAGGGGTACACAATTGGAGATCCCCCTATCAACCAGTTTCACGCGGAGACACACATCAGAAGGGCAGCCACACGTGGCTAGATGAGCAACCTCTGAGCTGTGTAGAATTTTCCCAACTCAGCTCTCACACTGCAGCCAAAGGAAATTGTGTTTCTACCAGAACCTCAGGAAGAGCAGGGTCAAAGTAACCCCTAGGAGCTACAAGACCCCTCCCAAAGCACAGGGCTTTCGCATACCCCAACTGGGGAATCAGAGTCTGCTACGGACATAACAGAATACCTAGCTAATAGAGAGCGGAGGACTCATATTCTCAAGTACAATCCATTAGCTCAGAGCCCACGCTGGGAGGTCATTCTCACCACACTCCACTGGGAAGAGGAGAAGACCACAGGTCAGAGTTAACTCAAGATCCAACAAACTTGCTAAAATACACCTAAGGCAATACAGGCCACTACTTCTCTCCCTGGCTTTGCCAAGGAAAAATAATTGTGGGCCTGGTGACAGGGCCATAAACTAGCTCTAACACCCCCAGCTCTCGACCAAGAGACCAGATGAGAAAAAACCAGCGAAAGAACTCAGGGAACATGAAAAATCAGAGTGAAAAGTCACCCCCAAAAGAAATTATCAGTTCCTCAGCAATGGATACCAACCCAAATGAAATGGGTAGAATGACAGAAGAGGAATTTCGTTTATGGATTATAAGAAAGCTCAATGAAATTCAAGAGAAAATTGAATCCCAGCACAAAGAAACCACAAGAAAAATGCAAGAAATGAATGAAAAATTCTCCAAAGAAATAGAAATATTACGGAAAAATCAAATAGAAATCCTAGAAATGAAAGAAGCATTCAAGGATCTACAAAACACAGTGGAAAGCCTTAAGAATAGGCTGGACCATGCAGAGGAAAGAATTTCAGAGCTAGAAGACAGCTCCTATGCACTAAATAAATCAGCTGAAGAGAAAGAACACAAAAACAAGAGACAGGAAAAAAGCATACAAGAAATGTGGGATTATGTAAAGAGGCCAAACATAAGGATAATAGGTATCCCTGAGGGAGAGGAAGAAAATTGCATGGGCTGGAAAATTTATTTGAAGGAATAATAGAGGAAAATTTCCATGGCTTAGCCAGAAATCTCGACATCCAAGTACAAGAAGCACACAGGACTCCTGGGAGAGTCAACGTGAAAAGGCATTCACCACGCCACATAATTATTAGACTGACCAAAGTAAACACAAAAGAGGCACTCCTCAGAGCTGTAAGACAAAAAAAGGAGGTAACCTACAAAGGGAAACCCATCAGATTAACTGCAGATTTCTCAACTGAAACCTTACAAGCCAGAAGGGAATGGGGAGACATCATCAATCTCCTAAAACAAAACAAAGGTCAACCCAGAATTCTGTATCCTGCCAAACTAAGCTTCTTATATGAGGGAGAAATAAAGACCTTTCCAGATAAGCAATCACTGATAGAATTTGCGAAATCCAGACCGGCCTTGCAAGAAATGCTTAGACCTGCATTATACACTAACCAGCGCAACAGACACCCACCTATGTAAAATTATGCAAAGGCTAAAACCCCAGAAACCAGACTCCACAATGACGCAAGAGGTAAAACAAAAGATACCACCCAACAGAATAATCAGAAATTTACCCCAAATATCAATTCTCTCAATAAAAGTAAATGGCTTGAACTGCCCATTGAAGAGACATAGGCTGGCTGAATGGATTAAAAAATACAAACCAAGTATCTGTTGTCTTCAGGAAACACACCTCACACACAAAGACGCATTCAGACTCAAGGTGAAAGGATGGAATACAATTTTTCAGGCTAATGGAAACCAAAAGAAATCTGGAGTAGCCATCCTCATTTCAGATGACATCAACTTTAAAGCAATAAAAGTAAAGAAGGACAAAAATGGACACTATATAGTGGTGAAGGGAAAAATTTCACAAGAGGATTTAACAATCCTAAACATTTATGCACCCAACACAGGAGCACCCAGGTACATAAAGCAAATGCTGCTAGATCTAGACAACATAATAAGCAGGAATGCCATAATTGCAGGGGACTTCAACACCCCACTGACGGAACTGGACAGATCCTCCAAACAAAAAGTAAATAGAGAAATAAAAGACCTAAACAGGACTCTAGAACATTTGGGCCTAACAGATATCTACAGAACACTCCACCCAAATAACACTGAATATACATTCTTCTCATCAGCTCATGGAACTTTCTCTAAAATTGACCACATCCTAGGCCACAAAACAGATCTAAACAAATTCAAAAAAATAGAAATCATACCATGTATCTTTTCAGACCACAGCGGAATAAAATTAGATATCAATTCCAACAGAAACTCACATCTTCCTCCAAAAACTTGGAAACTAAACAATCTATTGATGAAGGAGTATTGGGTCAAAGAGGAGATTCAAAATGAAATCAAAAGATTCTTCGATCTAAACGATAATGGGGACACAAGTTATCAAAATCTGTGGGATACAGCAAAAGCAGTCTTGAGAGGAAAATTTATCGCCCTAAATTCCCACATCCAAAAGACAGAAAAGTCACAAATCAGTAAACTAATGAATCATCTTAAGGAAATGGAAAAGGAAGAGCAAAGCAATCCTAAAACCAGCAGAAGAAAAGAAATAACCAAAATTAGAGCAGAATTAAATGAAATCGAGAACAAAAGAACAATACAGAAGATCAATGAAACGAAAAGCTGGTTCTTTGAAAAGATAAACAAAATAGACAGGCCACTTGCCAGGTTGACCAGAAGCAGAAAGGAAAGGACTCTAATAAGCTCAATTAGAAATGAAAAAGGAGAAGTCACAACTGATACCATGGAAATACAAAACATCATCTTTGAATACTACAAAAATCTCTATGCCCACAAACACGAAAATGTGGAGAAATGGACAAATTCTTAGAAACACACTACCTCCCTAGGCTCAACCAGGAAGAAACAGAATTTCTAAACAGACAATATCAAGCACCGAAATTGAAGCAGTAATTAAAAATCTACCCACAAAAAAAAGTCCGGACCAGATGGGTTCACACCTGAATTCTACCAAGCCTACAAAGAAGAACTGGTGCCTATACTGCAGAAATTATTTGAAAATATCCAGAAGGATGGAATCCTCCCAAACTCATTCTACGAAGCCAATATCACCTTGATACCAAAGCCAGGAAAGGACACAACAAAAAAAGAAAACTACAGACCAATATCCCTTATGAATATAGATGCAAAAATTCTCAATAAAATCCTTGCAAACCGAATTCAAAAGCACATCAAAAAAATAATCCATCATGATCAGGTGGGCTTTATTCCCGAGATGCAGGGATGGTTCAACGTACGCAAATCTATAAATGTAATTCACCATATAAATAAAAGCAAGAACAAAGATTATATGATCCTTTCAATAGATGCAGAAAAGGCTTTTGACAAAATCCAACACCCTTTTATGATAAAACTCTTAACAATATAGGCATAGATGGCTCATTCCTAGAAACTATTAAAGCCATATACGATAAACCCACAGCCAATATCATACTGAATGGGGAAAAATTGAAGGCATTCCCCCTTAAAACTGGCACCAGACAAGGGTGTCCACTATCTCCACTTCTTTTCAACATAGTGCTGGAAGTCCTGGCCACAGCAATTAGACAAGACAGAGGAATCAGGGGCGTCCAGATGGGGGCAGAAGAGGTCAAACTTTCACTATTCGCAGACGATATGATATTATACATAGAAAACCCCAAAGATTCAACCAAGAGATTACTGGAATTGATAAATGAATTCAGCAAAGTCTCAGGATACAAAATTAATACACACAAATCCATAGCCTTCATATATGCTAATAACAATCAAGCCGAGAAACAAATTAAAGATGCTATACCTTTTGCAATAGCAACAAAGAAAATTAAATATTTAGGAATATATCTAACTAAGGAGATCAAAGACCTATATAGAGAGAATTATGAAACACTGAGAAAGGAAATTGCAGAGGATGTAAATAGATGGAAAACCTTACCATGCTCTTGGATAGGCAGAGTCAACATAGTAAAAATGGCTTTGCTACCTAAATTAATTTACAGAATCAATGCAATCCCTATCAAAATACCAACATCATTTTTTGCCGATCTAGAAAAAATAATTCTACGCTTCGTGTGGAACCAGAGAAGACCCCGTCTAGCCAAAGCAATCTTAAGCAAAAAGAACAAATTGGGAGGCATCTGTCTACCAGACTTCAAACTATACTACAAGGCTATAGTAACCAAAACTGCATGGTATTGGCACAAGAACAGACATGTAGACCAATGGAACAGGACTGAGAACCCAAATATAAAACCAACCTCATACAGTCACCTGATCTTTGACAAATTCCAGAAAAACGTACACTGGGGAAAAGATTCCCTATTCAACAAATGGTGCTGGGAAAATTGGATGGCCATATGTAGAAGACTGAAAGTGGACCCACACCTCTCACCTCTCACAAAAATCAATTCACAATGGATAACAGATCTAAACCTAAGACATGAAACCATAAGAATTCTCGAAGAAATGTTGGAAAAACTCTTATGGACATTGGCCTAGGCAAAGAATTTATGAAGAAGACCCCCAAAGCAATCACAGCAGCAACAAAAATAAATACATGGGACCTGATCAAATTGAAAAGCTTCTGCACAGCCAAGGAAACTATCACTAGAGTGAACAGACAACCTACAGAATGGGAGAAAATATTTGCATGCTACACCTCTGATAAAGGGCTTATAACCAGAATCTATACAGAACTTAGGAAAATCAACAAGAAAAAATCAAACAACCCTATTAAAAAATGGGCAAAGGACATGAACAAAAACTTTTCCAAAGAAGACAGAATGATGGCCAGCAAACATATAAAAAAGTGCTCAACTTCTCTAATCATCAGGGAAATGCAAATCAAAACCACAATGAGATATCACTTAACTCCAGTGAGATTGGCTCATATCAAAAAATCCCCAAATAACAAATGTTGGCGGGGATGTGGACAGGTAGGAACACTCATACACTGCTGGTGGGACTGCAAATTAGTACAACCTCTATGGAAAAGAATATGGAGATATCTCAAAGAATTAAAAGTAGAATTACCATTTGACCCAGCAATCCCACTACTGGGTATTTATCCAAAAGAAAAAAAGACATTTTATAATAAAGACATCTGCTCTCGAATGTTCATAGCAGCACAATTCACAATTGCAAAGTTGTGGAAACAACCCAGGTGCCCATCAATACACGAGTGGATCAATAAAATGTGGTATATGTATACCATGGAGTATTACTCAGCAATAAGGAACAATAGTGAATTAACACATCTGGTATTATCCTGGTCGGAGCTAGAACCCATTCTTCGAAGCGAAGTGTCACAGGATTGGAAAAAAGCATCACTGGTACTCACCATCAAACTGGTACTAACTGATGAACACTTACATCACACAGGGCAATAACATTCATCAGGGGCGGGCGGGCGGGAGGGGGGTGGAAGGGATGGAAAAACTCTCACTGAATGGATGTGGGGAGCACAGTTTGGGAGAGACCACGATTGTGGCTCTGACACGGGCAGAACAGGGGCAATGTGTATGGCCAAAATGTTGTACCCCCATGATATTCTGAAATTAAAAAAAATAAATAAAAAAATAAAAAAAAAACAGAGCTCTGAAATACAAACAGTTTCCAGGAGTGCCTTTTAGAACTCCCATGCCCCATGATTAAAGCCAATAGAAAACTAAACAACCCAATACAGTCCTGATTACTAATGGTATAGACTCTTCAGAAGTAAAGGTTTGGGTCAGTTCATCAGGCAAGATACCACAGCCAAATAAGGTGCTTGCTTAAGGCAATGGGAATAAAGAGTGAGGAGTGGAAACAGGTGGTGAAACATACAAGCCATGACTATGGGACCAACTTCAGAAACATGAGAAGTTTCTGTTAATCTTGGCCAGTCTTAATTTTTCTCAGATGGATGTGCTCATGCATCTGTGATCAGCTGGTAGTTTGACTGGGATGGGAGACTCTGCTCCCTGTGCTCATTCATCCCCTAGCAGGCTAGATCACCTTGTTCTCATGGCAGTGGCAAGATTCCAAGTTGAGCAAGAGAGAGACTGGAAAAGTATAGGGCTGCATTATGATTTCAGTCATCCCACATTCAGAGCAGGTAGGGGAGTACCAAGTTTCAGGACAAAGGGTGCGAGTACAGGGAGGCCCCTTCATTGTGGCTGTTAATGTAATTAATCTGCTGCCAAACCCTTATACTTTACAAAGTACACTAGGATAATGATAAATGCGTAGTCCTAGCAGAAATTCTGAAAGTTTTTTAAGCCTTAATTCCTGAACCCCACACTTCATCTGCTTAGAACTTGCTTCATTTTTTTCACTTTATTGTTAAAAAGTCAACCAAATTTTTTCAGCGCCATCTTTGCATTTTAAATTATAGTGCAACTTGTATACTTTATCATATCTTATCCTTGCCTTCATTTTCCTGATTATTCCTGATGGTAACAAGAGGAAGTTTAGGGAGTTTGGCGGTACCCCCAAAACTATATCAGTTTCCTGAAAGCCACCCAAATAAACACATTTTCTACATAAATTTTGCGCAGATTCTATGCAAATGTGCCTTCAAAGACAAATCCCCTATTTTTTCCCCATTTATCTAATTTGAACCATATGAACTTGCCAACTTTCAACCTTTTTTGATCTACAAAAATGGTAACTTCGTGTAGTTCAACCTATAGATTACTAAAAATGTTTGGTTTTCCACTTTCGGCTCAAAGTCCTAAAGATGTCTCCTGACATTTACCACCTCCCAGGACCCCCCATTTTTACATATTCCTTTCAAACGCAGGTGTCCTCATGCCTGGCTTACTTAGTGGGCCAACTCAGACATTAGGAGATTGAAACATTTCTATTAACTGCAGGATCAAAAGTTGACAAGAGGAAGCTAGGAAGCAAAGAAGGCACTAAAGTCTCATTCTTTCTCCTGTGAAAATGTCAACGTCCCCTGGAGATACACATTCATTTTATTCTTTTATTGGTGTTTGAACTATACTGGGATAATAATAGTCTGATATTTAAGGCAGTTTAACATGAAAATCTTCCTGTTGAATAGTTTCTCTGTGCTGGTTTGCACCTTATGAACGTCTTTATTAATTTTTAAAATAGCACTTATAAAGCTCATTTGTCTTCTCGTTTACGAAGTGGATTAGGTGAATGGGGACATGTGTGGAGGTAACTCCAAGGAATGAGGTGGACATAGTAGGAGTGGGAAGTTTTTCTTTTTTCTTTTTTCCTTTCTTGCTCCCTCTTTTTATTTCATTATGCTTCATCACCATAAAAACAGACATTGCAACATATTGTCCTCAAGCTGTAGAGGACTCTTAACGGTCCTCCAGGTTGACTACCCACTTACTGGAGTCCCCTTCTATCATCTTTTCCAAGGGGTATAATCATTTAGCTGATACTTGATACCTCCCAGGGTGCTCCCACAATGTGAAGCATCCCAATCTATTTGGGTACATCTGATAATTAATAGTTTTCCTAATGGAACCAAAATCTGCTTCTCTGAAACTTTCATCAATTGATCCTATTTTTCCCATTAGAAGGCTACTCAGAAAAAAAAAATTCAATTTTAGTTGCATAGCACAGCATTAAGAATTGTGGTTTTGTGTAAGCGCAATCAATGGGAAAGCACTATATATAAATATGTGCTCTTATTAATATTAGGGTTATTGTTACATGTTTTCAAAGTCAATTATTTGAAATCAGATATTAGTATTGGGTCAATGGATTGAATAATGACATAAGCTCCTCCCTATAATAAATTTTTAAATTAGAGAAATTTATCCAGATATTAGTCATTCAGACTTAGTTGAAAGAAGTATTTTTAGAAGGTTTTTCTAGAATATAAGTTTGTTTTTTTTCAGAGATTAAATCCGAGGGTAAATATAAATCAAAGTAGATCAATAAGTTCAGTTAAATATTAATCTATCTTTTATGTATTTCATGTGATTTATCTTACAAAAATATTAGTTACATAAAACTTTTATGATTATTTTTATTAATAGAACTTGGTATATCTGTAACTAAATAATTCCTTTAATACTTCATTCTTCATTATGAATGGCTTGTCAAACATGATACTTATGTACTTAGCAACCCATACTTCTGTACTAGATAATAAACCAATTAAGAGTCAGATGAGGTAAGAATAAATTGATTATATGTATATATATATATTTAATGACATTACATATTATGTTCTTTCTGGGATTCATCTGAATATCAGTAGCTCTCATTCTGGGTAATAGTTTTTTTTGGTTTGTTTGCCTCATCTCATTTTGCCTTATTTGTCCTCATAATCTCTCTCTGATGTTATTAGTCCCAGGTTATGAATCCAAAAACTGAGTGACTGAGGCACAGAAAGACTAAATCATCAGCACAAGGTCACAAAACCTGTGCCTGGCTGATAGGTGTGAGCCCATACCACTCTGCCTTCAGTCTTACTGTTGTAGAAGTCAAAACTGAAATTGAAGAACTAATGAAGGATCAAGAATTGGTGGAAGGTTATAGAAGCCAGAAGAATGCTTATCCTGGTGGGGAGAGGGGATGACTGGGAAGAGGCATGAAGGAGATGTTTGAGTGCTGGCGAGGTCCCCTGTTATGGTCCAGAAGGCGGTTACACAGATGCACAGATGCAAAAATGCATCACACTACACACTTAAGATTATTGTACCATGTAGTAAGTACTTTTTACCTCCATTAAAAAAAAAGGTTATTAAAAAAATATATCATCTATATGACTTGGATCTCCCTGTCATTGTGACAGGGTTCTTGTATTGCTGGGATGCTCTTAGTTTTCTCAAAGCCCTTGAAGACAAAAGATAGCATTGACTTAGCTGACCCACGAAGGAAAGTCAGTGTTTCCACTTGTGGTGTTTGGAAGCGAGTCTCCCTCCTTTGTTAGGACCCAGAGGGCTGTCTAGAGCCTTGACCCTTGGCATAATTGTGACATGGGCTGGTCTGTTTGTGGAATGCTTGGGGGTTCCAAATGCCCTTGGTGGCTTCTGGCTGCTCAGTGTCTACACTCCCCACCCCTCCCTACAGCCTGCCTGCATCCTAGATTTTTTCTCCCTTCACCCTTCTCTTGAGGAAAATACCTTGTGTGAATTAAACTATTCTGGTGATTTGCTCAGGTTCTTATTAATTCTTACTGAATCTGATGCACTAATTCCCCTGATCTTAAGGACTTCCAGCCTGCCCTGTCTTTTCTGTACTCCAGAATGCCACCAGAGTGATCTTTAAAATAATCCAATCAGGCCACTTCTTGCCAAGGAAAAGGCCTTTCCCATTTTCCCACTTCCTAAAATTGGCTGTCTGTAACTGACTAGACAAAATACAAATTACTTATTTAGCACCAATAAGTTTTTAATATTCTGGGATTTTTTCAAAATCATCTTCTCTATAAAAATCCTCCAATGTATCCTATGCACCATTCACACTAAACTTGTCAAATCTCCTGTATTAATTATTGTATTAGTTTTCCACAGCTGCTATAAAAAAGCACTGTAAACTTGGTGACTTAAAATGACAGAAATGCTGAAATCAGAGTGTCAGAAGAGCTACACTCTCTCTTGTCCTATGCCTCTTAAAGCTGCTGATGGCTGCCAGCATCCCTTAGCTTGTAGCCTCATCACTCCTATCTCTGCCTCAGTGGTCACCTCACCTTCTCTTCTTCTCTCTGTGCCAAATCTCTGTCTATTTCCCTCTTGTAAGAACACTAGTGATTCCATTTAAGGCCCACCTGTATAATCCAGAACAATCTCCCCATCTCAAATTCTTTAAACACATCTACAAAGTCTTTGCCATATAAGAAAACACAGGTTCTGGAGATAAGGATGTGGACACATCTCTGGGGGCCATATTTTGCCTACTACACTTATCTATTGCTGAATAGCACATTATCCCAAAAATTAGCAGCTTAAAACAATAATATATATTATCTCACAGTTTCTGTGAGCCATGAATCTGGTTGTGGCTTGGCTGGGCCCTCTGGCTCAGAGTCTTTCACAAGGCCACAGTCATCACAAAACTTGATTTGGAAGGACCAACTTCCTGATTCACTCCTGCGGTTGTTTCAGTGTTCATGGGTTGTTGGACTGTGACCTCAGGTCTTCATGAGCTACTGGCTGGAAGCCTCTCTCAGCTCCTTGCATCACAAACCTCTTCATTAAGCATCTCACATTATGGCAGCTTGCTTCATCAGCAAGTGAGGGAGCAAAAGAGAATGCCAGCAAGACAGAAGCCACATCCATCACTTTGCCTTGTTCTGTCTGTATGAAGAAAGTCACTAGATCCACCTCACACTCAAGGAGAGGGGATTATACAGTAGCATGAATGCTGGAAAGCAGAGATCACTGGAGCCACACCAGAACCGGCCTACCCAACTCTCCAAACATGGCATACCCTTTCTCGATTACATGCTTGAGCTTCAGTTTTCTCCTTGTGTTGGTTCAAAGCCATCTGCATGGAGAACTCTCCCACTGGCTTCTACTGTGATCTCAGAAGCCGTCTCTATAGTGAAGACTTTGTCCAAACAACATTTGGAATTCCACAGCATTTTTTATACCTTCGTATTACCCATGACTATTCACACATTTGCTTCTTCCATTAAACTGGGGATTCTTTGAGGTCAGTGGCTTTGTCATCTTCCTTCTGTGTTCTCAGTGCCTCTCTGGCACAGTACCCAGCATAAGCACTCAATAAATGTTTTGAACATTAGTTCTTTTCACAATTGCATAATTTGATGCTTATTCGATTGAAATGTGATCATTGAACTTCATGTATTCACAGTTTGCACTGAAGAACGTGACTTAATCTATTGTGCTGTAGCAGTGTTTCTTCAACTCTATTGCACAAATAAATCTCCTGGGGATTCTGTTAAAATGCAAATTCTTATGCTCTAGGGCTGAGATGGAGCTCACAATTTGGAATTTCTAACATGTTCCAAGTTAATGCCCATACTGTTTGTTCAAGGACCACATTGTGAGTAGTGAAACATAGAGAAATAAAGGGGACAAATGTAAAAGAAATTATAGAGAGGGAGATTTGAGTAAAAGTAGGGGGATTTTCTAATAAGATCTATATAAAAACAGGATGGGTGTGTGTGTGTGTGTGTGTGTGTGTATGAGTGAACTAATCAGTTCATTATCACTGGGCTAAATCAGATATGGGCTAGAAGTCCAATATTTAGGGACCATGTAGAAGAAACTCAGGTAACAATTAGAATAAGCTAAGGTTTTCTCAGTGTACTCTGTAGGGTGTGATGGTTCTCTTGAGGTCCTTAGAACATCCATGAGCAGCAAAGAAAACCTGCAGTTTTACCTTTAATTTTATACACTTTCCTTATGGAAACGCCTTCAATTTTATACATTTTACCTATTAAAGTTCTGTGTAAGATTTAATTTTTAAATAAGTTTAGTTGCTTAAGACACATTCACACACAACACACACAAAAATACACACATGGCACCAGAAAAGTTTCTCTGATTCCATGTGCCCTGATCAGAGAACCATAGTCTAACGTTAAAGGAAAACTTCCTCAATGAACAGCTTCTCAATTTGATGTATAGAAGTTATTTCCAATCCCAAAACCTTGGTTAAACTGCAGTTAAAACTCATGATCTACCAATAACATCCAATTGCAAAATAGCTCAACGCCTTTCCTGAGTAAGCAAACTGACACAGAATCCATGGACCATAGGACTATATGTTTTGTTCGTAGGAGAACCTCTTACGATTTCCTTCATTCTAAAACCTATTTGTTCCTATTTTATAGACAACTTAAAGAGACAACATGACATAATGAAAGGAATAATGAGGTGAGAGTCCGGAGATGTGGTTGGGATTCAGTTCTACCAGAAATAACTCCTGTGGTTTTGGTCATGTCCTTTGCCCTCTCTGGGCCTC
Source organism: Daubentonia madagascariensis (assembly GCA_023783475.1). NCBI lineage: Eukaryota > Metazoa > Chordata > Mammalia > Primates > Daubentoniidae > Daubentonia > Daubentonia madagascariensis. Next base: position 12,581,531 of record JAKFHU010000901.1, read on the forward strand.
AGTTTCCTCATGAGAGGGGTCTTCTACATCAAGGGTAGGCAAACTTTTTCTGTAAAGGGCCAGATCGTAAATAGTTTAATCTTTGTGGGCCATGCCATCTCCATCACAACTCTTCAACTCTGCCATAGGCAGTATATAACCAAAAACTGTGGCTGTGTTCCAATCAAGCTTTCTTTACAAAAACAGGTGGAGGGCTCAATTTGGTCTGTGGGGCCATACTTTCTAAATCCTGTCCTACAAGACCAATTTGCACCTGCCTTACTATAACTTTTCACTAAGATATTAATAGATTACACTAGCTTGAAATACATTTGCTTTTGAACAGGGAACAGTATCTTAACTCAAAGGGACATGATTCTACAAAAGATTTTCAGGTAACAGGGTCAGGCAGTAGCAGAGATATTTTTGATCCAAAGGTCTTTGGAGGGCCCTGAAATGGTGCCTCATTGGAATTTACTTGCCCTGTCTATATGTGAGGTCAATATGGTTACTCAGAGGGAGTCGTTAGCATTTGGAGGTCCTGGCGGAAGCCTTTCTGGGACTGCTCACTCACCAGAACAGCTGAGAAGCCACAACAGGAACAATGAGTCCTGTTGTTGGAAGTGTAAATAATGAACTCACTGCAGTAGTTCCGCTCTGTAGGGCCCCATACCAACTGCTATTCAATTGTAAATATCCTCTTTCTGCTGATGTACTGGAGGGCAGAGAGTCTTTGCTATATATTATGCTAAATATTCCCTGGAATCCAACTGCAGGAAGAGAGGACAATGCAGGCGGCAAAACCAACCCATTAACTTGCTGTGCATCTATTTCTGTTTCCTCATAACTCAAGGTGCTAAGACAGCCCATGCCTTCCCTTTGAGACACATGAATATTTTTACAGGTATGGAATGTATATATGTGTATACAAATGTATTGCTATTTGATTCCTTCAGTGGCACCTTCCTGGAGATGAAAGAGATCGACTTATGCCGTTTACTTTTCCCTGCAGTGTTTTTCCGCTTTCACTTGGTCTTGTTTTGCTTTAGCTGATACGGAGGCTTTCCCATGAGAAGCTGTTAAGTAGCTAGGGAGATATTTCAGAGATCCTTAAATTAATATCCATTTTGCATCTGTTGCCCAGTGCTGTCACCAAGACCCTGGCTTGGGTTCCTGACCAATTAATTACTGCATTCTCTCTTTTCCTAGATGTGATATTTTATTTGTCAGTTTCCCAGATTCATTCCTGAATCACTTCTGCTATTTTGAACTTTGAGATTCTGAACTCTGAACTATGGTTTGGCACTCTGGATTATGTCTGTTTCTGCATCCATCCATGAACTTTATTTCCAGGCTTATGAGATGCCGACTAAACTTTTCTTGCTGGCCATCAGATAGAGCAGGACAGTTTTTCAAAAAAGTAAATTTACAGAGCTTCAAAGCTTAAAGAGACCCTTGAAGTCATTAATGATAACCTTTTTAATTTATAATGAAGGCTGTGGGGCCCAGAGATATTGCTTGATTGGCCAGAGTCATCCAGATGCCACCCAGATGTTAGTTTCCCTCTTACTCCCTGCCATCTTCAGCTCCAGGCAGTCCACCTTGCTCCAAGTATATTTAGGGAAAAGGTTTGTGTTTCCTCACATCCTCTCCTGACTTTATTCCAACCTTAGGTTATAAAATGAGTGGCTTTCAGAAATGCTGGGGTCTTTGGGAGCTTTGTTCCCCACCCTTTAAAATGCCATCAATTCAAGGACGTGTTTGTGACAGACTTTTAAATGTCCAGGTAAGATACAAATGGCAATTCCTCAGTACAGCATGAATTACAAATGGAACGCAACAGTGGACATCCATGCTGTTAAAAAGCTTTTAGTCCTTCAGTCCTTGAAGAATTTTTTATTGTCTTCTTTTTCAATAAGTCCCAGCCTGAAAACATTGCTCAGGCATCTCCTATTTTTATTACCAAGAGTCCCTTCCAATCACCCCCTTCTACAGCTTCTTCCAAATGCCCTTAATTCACATTCACTCATGCAGAGCAATTGAGTTCTCATTTTGTTTCACTATATACAGAAGAGCCTAAATTTTTGTTCCCATAGTAGCCTAACAAACCATTTTGATAAACCAGGCCACCTAACATAGAAATCAGACCATTCCCTTCGTACGTGAAGGAACTTGTGAGTTTAAGTAGTAACATTGTTTTCTCTCTCACTCATACTCAGAAAACAGCCAGAGAATTTAGATGCAAATTTCAGATTTCCTTTATTTTGAAGTCAATGTTTTTGAACATTTTAAAATAAATATAGACATTGGCTTTGGGGAGAGAAGGAAAAGAATCTTTATTGCAGTTCTCTGTAGTGCAAGTGCAGACTATGTGAAATGGTATGTACTTAAGCAATCTTATGTTTTCTTCTCTTTAAGTGCTTTTCCAACTTATTCTAACCAAAAATAAAGTTAGGCAGAGGGCTCATGAATCAGCTTAACCTATTTCAATTGCAGTTGCAGCCAAACGTCCTCTCCTGAGGAGCTGTATTATAGAGGGAATATTTACTTGGGAGTCTCTATTCTTGGATCCCAACCCCAGCTCTGCAAGTAACTTAGCTGCATGACTTTGGTTAAATCATTTTACCTGTTTGGAATTCAATTTCCTGAAGGAATACTTTGGCTGCAAGAAACAAAAAAACAGAGCAACATCAGTTTTATCAAATAAAGATTATTCTCTCCTGTAACAAGGTATCTGACCATCACCATCCTCTGCTGTGGTTTCAGCAGCTCAATAGTGTTAGGACCAGCAACTCTGCATTTCTCCTGGCCTAGCCTTATTGTGTCAGAACTCAAGTTGTAGCTCCAGGCCTTAGGTCTGCATTTAGAGCGGGAAGGAATGTTACAAAAGCAGCCCTTTGCATCTCTCTGTTCTCATCAGCAAAAGGGAAAACCATCTCAGAAGCTCCCGGCAGACTCTCACTCATTTGACAGAATCACATCAATACCCCAGCTGGAAGGGAGGCTGAGAAATTACACACCTAGCTGTTCCAGTCTCTGCGGTAGAGGCAGGCAGAAGAAAGGGATTGTGATTTTGTTGAGTTGGCTAACCTACAGTGTCTACCTCACCTTTCTCATATATAAAAGGCAAAGGTTGTGCTAGAAATGATCTCTAAGACCTTTCACAGCTCCAATCACTTGTGACTCTCTGAATAGGGAGAAAAAATTCAGTATGGAGCACCACTTTTATGTGTATAGCAATTCCTGGTTTCTATTCAAATTCTCCCCCCAGAAATACCTCCTCTAATATTCTATGTACAGGTTGGGAATAGAGTTGGAGAAAAACTGACATATTTCCCATATCGTAGCACGATGTCACCCCCAGAAGGAAACAGAGGAGGCCAGTATTCGCAACACAATGCTGTTTTGACAGCTCCAGAAAAGGATAAAAAATACCTATTTAAATGGAAGTACTCCTAAGAGAGATAACACACATGTTGACATTACATAATGGTTTTTGATTTAATTTATATCGATGAGTTCAGATTTCACAAAATTTTAACAATCAAGAGAAAAAGCATTTTTATATTTAAAGTTCCCTTTTAGTCCCATTCACATATAATCTTGGATGACTACAGTCTTACATGCATACCATTTTATGCCCTGATTTTTCCATTTAACATGAGCAGATTATTATTGTTTTATAGAAAGTGGTGTAAGAGAAAATAGAAAGAACAGGAATGATTAAAGGAAATTGTCATAAAAGAGTGGACAGACAGGGACAGGAGAATTCTGAGGTCTTGATAGGAAACTTGTCTCCTTTGTCACCGTGTCCAAGTTATTTGTGTGATTACAAAGACAGGGTCATAAGAAAGCAAAGTGAGCTATGGCTGTTTAGACAAGTGGGACTCTCTTCAGGAATCCAAACTAGGTACTAAGGTCCAACTACCTCTTGGCTCTTCTTAAGCATTTGATGCAGAAAACAACTTCAACCCACTGTGCTCATTTTCCTTTGGAGTCAACAATTGTTTTTACGAGGAAAGCTGCTTTGTAATACTTCTTTAGAAGGGCATGTTTGTTTATTGCATATTTTAAGCACATCCCAAGGGGAAAAGAGGTCTCAGATAAGCAATGGGTCCTCTAATGCTGGGAACACACCCAAAAGGCTTATGGGCACATAAATGTGTGATTTCCTCATTGAAAGATAGTAGAGAGCGGTAGAGCCAGTGTCAACAGGAGGGTACCTAGACCTCCTCCTCAAATCTTTATTTATTTAATATTGTATGAATTCCTGGGTGTTCAGAGCTCTCTTCAGTTACACAAAGGTTGGAAACTTCAATTTTGAGTATATGGGTTTGTTCACAAACCATTGTGGTTTTGTTTGTTACGTATTACGTTGACAACTCTGGTATTATCTGTTTCTGGACATAGAACTGGAAAGGTACAGAAATGGTAAGCTAAATATTTTAGGAATCATTAAGGCAGTTTACCAAAGATGTTCACTTTCTCTCCTTTTAAAGCACACATTATGGTTCCATTTTTTTTTATTTCTTTGTATTTGGTTGGGACAATTTTACTAGTTTTTTTTTTTTTAATGAGTAATGAGCCTATGTGATGAATATCACTTCCATGCTAAAGCATTTAGTTATATTAATACATTGTATGTGTAAGAATTTTTAGAGCTTTCTCTTCTTCTGGCACAAGCAACTAACAATGTTCACAGTGGTCACTGCTCCATTAGTCTGTGTCCATGAATAACTACAAAGAACAGAACCCTTGGGAAAGCTCTGATTGATAGCAGGAGTGAGAAATATACCTTTGCTATTAAGCCATCCAGGTTTAGGGAATATTTGTTACCATGTCAAAACTTAGTGTATCCTGACTGGTAAGGCCTTCTTCTGAGATCTTTTTTCTCAGTCCATAAAGAAAAAGTGAAACAGTGAGCATCATATCAGAAGCTTAAATATAGCACAGAAATATAGATGTACTCAATAGACAGGGAATTACACCTGATCCTGCCTTCCGCTGCTAATTAGTTATGTGACCTATGGCTAACTACTTGACTATCCAATGGTATCATCAGTTTATATAAGAAAAGCCTATCAAAGGATAATAGTATGCCTTTCCTTTTATTTACCCAGTTTTCAAGAAAATAAATTGGTTCCCTGTCACCTTCAGAAGGTCATCAATTACCTTGAGTTTGAATCCATTGCAATTCCTCCCCTTATTAAAGCTCAAAATGTCCAACATAGAAGTCTCTTTAAATTGGCTCCTCAGTATTTTTGGCAAAATCTAGTAGTCTTTGATATGTCCCATGCTCTCTGATGTCACGTTAGTCTACTCCCCAGCCAAGAAACAGCCATTTCTCCATGAGGCCTGAGTTTATTTTATTGGGAAATTAATTTCGAGACCAAAGTCTGGACTTGCCCTCCATACTGGTATGTTCACATTTTTTTAAACTTTCAATGGACAGATCTAGGGGGGAAAATATGCCTATGTGGAACACTGTGATTTCATACCGACATTTCCAATTCAAATTCAGAACTATAAGACTTTTACTTAACTTCTGTGTTAGCATTGGGAAATAATTCTCCATGGGTCTCTCATGTTTCTGGAAATCTTGAAAGTGGAGGTATTGACTGCCTTTGTTGTAAACTTATTTTTTGAAGAATATTTGCATAGCAAAAAGACTTGAAAGGTAAAGATAATGCCTTTCTCTGGAACAAAGGGTAGATTTATTTACTGTTCAGTATAATAAAGATATTTCTCTCCAGGGCAAAGGGCAGTGTATCTGTCAGGGTTCTCCAGAGAAACAGAACCAATGGAATACATTTAAAGGGATTTATTTTAACAGTTAACTCACATGATGGGGGTGGCAGGGAGGCAAGTCTCAAATCCATAGGACAAGCCAGCAGCAGGCTGGAAACTCTGGGAGATGTTGATGTTGCAATCTTGAGGCAGAATTTCTTCTCCAGTTTTTATCTGAAGGCCTTCCACTGATTGAATGAGGCTTTACACATTAGCAAGCATAATCTCCTTTACTGAAGGTCAACTTATAGACGTTAATAACATCTACAAAATATCTTTACAGCAACACTTAGAGTACTGTTTGACTAAATCACCTGGTACTATTTAGCTAGTCAAGATCACACAGAAAACTAACCATCACAAGCAGGTTTGCTTGCAGCCTATTATAAAAGATTGAGTTTCCCTAAACTCCAGGTTACTCAGCTGTGATGCTGTGATGGGCAGCATCAATTTAGGCTCTTTTGTGTCTTCCCTGTGGGTTTGGGGGGGCAAAAATGACTGACATGAACATAATGCTCATGGTGCTTGCTGGGCACATATAAGTCATGAGTAATATGTCCCTTTGTCTCTGCCCCAAAAGCTTGTGTTCTGTCAGCATCAATGGAACTATGGCAGGCTCCCCTTAGCTTTCCAGTACAGTAAAATCTCAGACCTTTCACAATTCTTGACAGTTACATCTGCATCTTTTTTTTTCTACCCTGAGAATTTTAGTTCTCAAAAACAGTGAGTAAGTGAACTGGAATATCCCCTAATTACTCATTTGCTTTATGTCACCTGACACACATCAGAGCCTCAGAATAACAATGCTAATGATACCACCACTAATTACGATTACCGAGAATAGTCACTTTTTTTGTATATACTTATTTCTTTTTTGCATTTCTTATCCCTTATTCTCTTCTTATTTTCTTAAGATTGTACAATATCATCTGTGAAAAAAAAATGAAATAACCAAGGCTAAGGCTTTCTAAAGTGGAGTCGGAGATTGTGATAGGGTTGCAATCACCTGCTAAAGGCCAAACCACAGAATGTTCCAGTAGATTTGGGTAAACAACTGAAGTCAGTGTCTGTAGCCACCAGCCTTCAACATCTTTCAGGTCAGAGCACACTAATTAACTGATCAGAACTGGTTTGAGATTTGGGATTTCTGTACAGCCCATGAACTGCCTCTGAAAACAACTTTTTGTGGATATCCTCTATAAAAAAATCCCTCCTGAACTTGCCTTACTGGACCCCATCCAGGGCTGCCTGGAGTCAGGGTGCCCAAATTGCAATTGTGATTCATTGTTTCCCAAATAACTGCTATTTCCTTTGTCCTCTGTACCAATCTGTTGGGGTTTTTTTTTTGTTCATTTGTTGGTTTTTGTTGTTGTTGTTCTGTTTTGTTTTTAGTTAACACTACATTTTCAGATCATATGGTCACTACACTCTCCCTTTAACTCTTGTTTAGTGTTAGTTTTACAAGTAGCTATACATGGAAGACTTACTACCAGTTCTTCTGTTGGTATCTCTCTAGTAATTTTGGTTGTTTGAAGTTTGTTTTCCGGCTAGATTCCTATGAAAATCTTCTGGGCACAACAGGACAGTTACGAGAATTCTTGCATGCTAATAACAGTCTGTGTCTTGTATACTTGAAGGGCAGTTTTGTTTGTTATAAAATTCTTGTCTTACATTTTCTTTCCTTGTATATCTAAAATATGTTGCTCAATATTTTTCTCACATAAATCATATGTCAAAATACCTGATGATAATCTAATGTTCTTTTTCTTGTAAGTCACAAGATCTTTTTACCTAGATGACCAAAGGATTTTTTTTCCTTTAAAGTTCAGGAATTTTATTAGGGTATATCTTGGTGATAATTGGAGGTTGTGGGTGTATGGTGTGGTCTTTCAATGTTTTCAGTCTTTTTTATTTTTCATCAAATTGTTCTTGAACTATGGTTTTTAGTATTTATTTACTTTTATTTTTTTCTTCAGAAAAATCCCATTATTTATAGGTTGGATCTTTTTGCTTTTCTTTAATAATTGTCTATTTCTCTCAAATTATTATCTCTATTTTTCTTGATTTATAAAGTTTTCTTTCTATTCACATTCTGTGTCTCTTAAGGCATTTTCTTTTGTGTTCCTTCTATTTTCCCTTCTATAATACAGTTTTCATTTATTTTTAATTCTTGAGTTTATGCCTTATTTTGAATGTTCTGATTTATGTTGTTCTTTATTGTTTTCTATCATTTTTATATGTATTATAGCTAATTTTGACAGGTTTTTTTATGGGTTTGACTCATTCGCCCCCTTTGAGCATGCTTTTATGACATTCATTGTCTGTGGGGATATTATTCTGTTTCTTTTGTTATCTCTCGCTTTTGTTTTCATAGTAACATTATATGGGATTTGACCTCAAGACTTTCCTGATGTTCACTTTATTAATAAATGTTAGTTTTTCTGAAATTGTAGAAATGCATTCAAATCCAATAGCTTTTCTTCAAGAGCTGCTTCTCCTGCTTTTGTATAAAGTTCAAAACTATGATTCTGAGATTTCCCGGTTCCGTTATCCACCCCCCCACACACACACACTTTTAATTTGGACGTTCTCATTTCTTTGTGGATTTTGTTCCAATCCTGCTTAATCTCCATTCTCTCACAGCAGCTTTTTCACAGTGTGGGGTAAGTCCCTGCTCCAGCTCCCCCTCTTCTTTCCATGGGCCTCTCTTCTAGTCACTACTATGGGAGTCCTTAAACTTGCCTGCCACACTTTTGAGTGAAGCCTGTTTCCCACTTTGGAGCTGTCTTATTCTCGGGTACATCATGTAACCCGTTGGTTCCCTCTACTTTCTTCCACACAGATACCAATGACACACAAGGTTCGTGCTGTCAAGGTTTTGTTTCCACGTTGGGCTCATGCGGATACACTATCACCCAGCTTTGCTGAAAATGTTGTACATAGGTTTTTGGTTTTGCTGTCTTGTTTCTCTATCTGTTTTTATGTGGAGGTTTGGGAAGACCAAAGACTATGCAAACCACAACTGTCATGTTTTCAGAGTTCCCCATCTATTTATTTTTCATTCAAAACATTTTCTTTTTTTTTTAACCAACTACCATTATGTAAATGCTAGGGATATAAAAGTGAATAAAGTGCTGCACCCGATCTCAAGGAACTAGTACAAGACTGAGAAAAAGCTTTGAATTCTGTGGCATTTTTCACTCAGTTTTAAAATTTAATTTCTTTTTGAAATACAATATATGTCTTGAAAAATGCACATGTCATAAATATACAGCTCAATCAATTCTCACAAATTGAACAGACCCATGTAACCAATAAAGGAACAAAATATTGTCAGTACTTCGTCAGCTTTCCTTTAGCCCCTTCCTTTTCTTATTCCCCATATGAGTAATAGCTCAAAGCAGATTAGCTTTGCTTGGTTTTGTTCCTTTTATGAATAGAATTATACAATATGCACTTTTTGTGTCTATCTTTCTTTGCCCAGCATAATATTTGTTTTCACCATCAATATTGCAGTATGTAACTATAGATTGTTCTTGCATCTATATATTGTTCTCTGTGTGACTATTTATCAATCCTTTTATCTGTTCTACTGATTATAAGCATTTGCATAACCCAGTTTGGAGATATGATGAATAGTGGTGCTGTGAACATTCTAGTATGTATCTTTTGACAAACTAACATACACATCTTTGTGCAGTACATACCCAGCTAAGGGTGGAATTGCTGAGTCAACTTTTATGCATATACTCAACTTCAATAGCCGCTTTCAAACCTTTTTCAAAGAGATTGTACTGCCAGTTGCATTTTCATTCAGTGCTTGGGAAGTGATATAAGTGATCTGAGTACGGAAAAGCAATGACCAAAATTGTCTTTTAAGAACATTGTTTTGGGAGTTTTTTTGTAAGAGCAGATTAGAAGAGGAAGACAACAGAAGGTAAGAGACTTGTTTGACTACTATAGCAGAGAATAAGGGACTAGAATATATTAAATTGAATATAGGGAAAAGTATGATAATGAGTCACTGTGTGCTGGTAGAATCTGCTAAACCTATGTGAGAGAAAAAAATGACAGTTTGCATAGAAGTTTAAGTGGGGTGAGGATGGTGAGTTCAGAATGGCTATGTCAATGCAGAAATACCTCAGGGCCTTCTTATATTCAACTGTATCCCTTGCTCTTATTTCCCATTCCTGCAAGTCCTGAACCAATTCCCTGGGCTGCCTGGAACCATGTAAATTGACAAATAAGGGACTGCATTTTTTAGTGCTTGACTAATAATGTAGTGATTTCAATAACTCAAGGTCCCAATAATATAAAACACCCATTGAGAAGAATCTGCAATTACTGCTTTCCACTTCACACTAGTGTATCATTTGTATTTTATGTCACACACAAAAGTTCTTTAAAGGAGCTAATCAAGACTGACAGCGCCTGGGCTGCAGCTCTTCCCTCGGAAGCAAACAGGCGAACACCAACTTCTTTATGCCTAGACAGAGCTACATCCGCCCAGATCCCTGTACTAAAAGCCAGAAGCTCTCAATGGTAATGGCCTAGTTGCTGTGTTTTTTCCCAGCCCACCTTCCTCTATGTTCCCTGAAGGCTGGAGGAAAGGCCTATGACACCAGCACACTCTCCACATCATGCAGAAGTCTCATTTGGGGGCTGAACCTTTTCATTTTCCACAGTTTTCTTCAATCTTCTATTACTAAAGAAATTTGCATATGAACAGACTCTTTGCCTCTTATGGTCCCATCTGTTCCTGTTGTTAATTTTTCACCTGGAGCTCTAATTATAACTGACTCCAGACAGAAATGCCTGTGACGTCACGGTCAGGAGATCAGGGCTTCAGGTGGGAAATAAGGTGCTGGAGCAGATGGACATTGTCTGAGCAAAGACCCTAATGTTTTGTAAATATCCACTGCATAAGAATGAGAATGAAAGGAAATATTGAAAATGGAAGCAAGGAAAATAACTCCTAACTACATTGCTCCTTCTAACTTACCACATGGCAACAGTAGCACAGTTATAGAAGAAATTTACAGGTATTAGAACCACACTTTTGGTTCCTCTAGCATCCAGCACAATGGAGTAGGACACTCACTTGGCTTACAGGTTAACAGAGGACTCTATGGATCCCATGACATCGGCATCCTAGGAGCAGCCAATGCAACATCTTGAAGACCACTCATAGGAGGAAGCTGTCACATCTCTCCTCATTGTAAGCATATTCATAATTCTCCCAGATTCAGCCCTACTCCCATCTCATGATAAATCATGGGGCCATTGTTACAAGAGGCCAGAGGGAAATATCTCTTTCTGTAGTGGGTCTATGTGATATGGAGATTTAGCCACACAACTCTCTAGGAAATTACCTAAAATATGCAGCTGCTGACATTGTGTGTGCTAAGAATATACAAAATTCTTCATCAAAGATGGAATACATACCCAACAAATACAGAAAAATGAAAAGGGTTTAGGATTAGATGCAAAATTATAACCAATGTAGAAGGGAGATTAAGAATTTTAAACTAGTCTCCAAACAATGAAATAGTTAAATCTCTCCTTTATTCCTTTGTCATTCTGTATTTTTCCAGAAAAATCTTTCTTCTTTGACTTGTTCCATTGTTCCCATGAGCTCATAAACTGAGCAGAGTAGTCTGTCTAGATCAGGAAGAGCTAACACAGGGCATCTAATTTATTGAAGGGACCCTGTTTTAGTCTGATAAGGGTCACATTTACATTTCCAAGGGTAAAGTTCTAAGCAGGGTTTTTTTAACTAAATGAGTGGGACTTGATGAAGATGCCCAGCCTCACAAAAAATAGGTTATTCACAAGCAAACATTGCCACCTCCTGCTCTCTAGAGTTGCAGTGAGTGGAATAAATAAGGGTCCCCTGTGTTTTTGTAACCAGATCCTGGAACAGATTTCAATGACCCCTGTATGTTTTTTATAATCCTCTCCCTTAACTCACAACTTGAACTTTTGAGCTGTTTCCCAGAAATGATGAATTTTCTGCAAGACAAAAGAGTTGAGATTCTGAAGGCCCCAGGGCAGACTTCCTGATGACAGGACTCACCATTCCCCTTGACCTGCCCCAGGGCACATGACCACTCCTTAAAAAGCCCATGATCTCCATTAATTGGGGAGATGAATTTGAGGCAGCTTCTCCCATTTTCCTGACAAGACATCTTTCATATTACAAATTCCTTGCTTCCATGACAATTCTCATTGTCTCGATAATTGAATCTTTGTGCAACAAGCAACTAGACCTAGGCTGAAACCCCCTTGAGGTTTCAATAACATTTTCCCCTCACTCCTGGCAGGGTTTGGTGCTTACTCTGATGTCAGAGATAGGCAAACAAATATATTCATACAATTTATAAACTCTCAAGGAAGCTGGTTTTTTTCTTGACTACCAGAGGAGAAATGGCCAATAAGGGACTAGATTTCAACAAATGAAAGTGAATCAGCACTGACCAAATGAGCAATGTTTGCATTTGACTCTCCTTAAGGATAACCCTTAGGTTCTCCTTCTTGTGGGATCAGTTGGGTTTAGATCTGCATCTTATCAAGGATGGTCAAGGTCAGAGCAAGGTTGCCTATCATATAAAGAGTATATAATCATGTTAAGGTCTCCCCCTATCCTTGTGGGTGGAAGTATCCTTTTGAGACACATGCATAGAAACAAGGCATATGCTCACCTTTCAATCATATCATTGGAGTCTACATTCAAATTGCTGTAATATTATCAAGGTGCATCAGACAGCTTTATATTTAAGGACTCCTGGCTTCAACTACTAATGGAGGTAATCTCATGAACAAAGATAAAACCTTCTGTTGTAAAATAGCATTTGCATGGGTAGCACCTATACCCCAAGCAGAAAGGACTTATTTCAAGGGTCTCTTACCAAGGCAGGTCTAGAAATAATGTGGATCTACACGGACAGGCTCAGAGGCCAGACAGACATTAGCAAACCCAGGGAAGGAGTCTTACACATAGAAGTACAGAAGGAAGACCATCTTCAGATGGGACAGTTTGTTTTTTTATGGTGGCTAATACTGTGACTTCATAAGAGCCTTCACCTGACATATAGCTGAAAAAATCCTAAGTATACAGCCTAGGATCATAATGATAGGAAGACAGAAAATGAAATTCAGGCAAGCTGGCTAATTTCAATACACAAGTTTTTTTAAACCAAGCCAGAGGGTAGAAATTTTACAAAGTCCAAGTAAACAGATATATACACATGAGATTAATTTTCCACTGACAATCTTGAAAGAACTGGATTATTTTGCCAGTAGGTTTCTTTCTATAACCACACAAATAATAGATTATGGTTTTAATGTGATCTTTCTCCTCTGTTGTTCTTATATCCCCCTTAAGGTGTTATAATAAAGTAGTTCACATTTCTGGTTGAGAGTCAGAAAGAGAAGGCTAGTATGGTAGAATTTAGACTGGCCTGAGACTTTAATTTTGCCAGAAGTGCTTCTCAGAAAATCAGTGCATTGGTTTCACTGTCTTGATTTGGAAGCCTTGCCTTAGAGGAAACATTTCCAATTTTTTTCACATAAATTAGAGCAGGGGACTGGCCAACCACAGTTCTCTGGCCAAATCAGCTGACTGCCTATTTTGTAAATAAAGTTTTATTGGAACCCAACCACACCCATTATTTTATCACTACTGTCTATGGATGCTTTCATGCCACAATAACAGAGTAGAGAAGTTGACACAGAGATCTTATGTCCTGTGTTTCTCTTTCCAGACAAAATTTGTCAACCTAGAGGAGATATCTCCAATTTCTCTCATTAGAGAGTTGGTGTCATTAGAGAGCAGGGAACTCAAAAGTTTCTTGCCATCTTTGGGTTTTCCTCTGTGATATGGTATAAAGGATTAGGACTTGGGGGTCAGAAGATCTGAATTCAAATCTCAGCTTCACCACTTATTCTTTTTATGATTATGACAAGTTTCAGAAGTTCTCTCAACTTCTGCTATAAAATGGGTTTCAAAATACTTGTTTCACAGGACTGTTGTGAAAACTTAAAAGTCCTGATAAATATTGGGCACCGTGCATGAATTATTTCATTATTCCCACGTCACCATCCTTATCCAGTCACAACTTTCTCTGTGCTCCACCTGATTTGAAATTTTGGTAGACATTGTGTTGTTGCTGATTGTGTTACATAATTCCTTAGTGAGAAAGCTGGAACAATTTGTTTGAAAGGTGATTTGTTCACCTTTGTTCTGGAGAGATCCCAGGGATTTAAGCAGAATGCTAATGCCTTTTACGAAGGATTGACCCTAATCATCATGTGCTAGATGCTTTCATAATTTCTTTTACAAAAGAATAAATCAACTCATTCCTCTTCATCAGAAAAAAACTGAAAGAAAAATGAAGATTTAGTTCCAATATAGGGGGTTCCTGGCTCCATAATTCTGCTGATTGAAAAGAAGTCCCAGCACTGTTTTAACCAATTTCCTCTAACCAAATATTCTTGTCACCTTTCTTTTAGGCATTTGAGTAGAAATCAAGGTGAAGAGCAAAGTATTTTTCTTGGATATCTGCATAATGATCCCAACCTAGTGAATCTGCCTCAGCAATCTTGTATTTAGTAAATAGCCGAGGCTATTCTAGAAGGAGACACAAAACTATGTCCGTTTTATCTTTTGTGATGGCCTTTAAACATGCCCCGCGAGTGTTCCAGGTTTCTTTTTGCAGAGCAGAAGCAGGAGCCAAGCACGGATCCACTAGCAGAGCTAATTTCATCCCGACATGAACCGTCCCAACTCTCTATATGACCTAAGACAACTTGCTTATTCTAAGTTCTGTCTTCCATTTTTTATTAGATTACCTAATTGGCTCTTTACACCACATGCAGACATTTGTGTACTGCCATAGGATAAATAAAATTTTCAAAATGTAAAATGTGTGGCCAGTCCACAATTAATGAATGGGTCTTAATTATTTTGTCTTCAAGTTGGTTGTTAGGAATTCAAAAGTTATTTTCCCATAGAAAAATATTATAAAGCATGGATAGGTTATTAACTTAGACCCCATATTTTATTTCTCTAGAGAGAATGTAGATGAATATTAAAATTCATTTAAAGCCTTGTTATTTTCATTTATAATGCTATTTCTCTATAGAACACATTTAAATTTTCTACTTTCCGTACTGTTTGTTCCCAGCATCATTTCTTCCCCTTACAACAGGTGAGCATAGGGTAAGGGCAGCTGAGGTCCCAGCGGTAGCTGCGGTGCAAGTAGGGAAATGAAGAGGAAGAGTCCATGGCAACCACAGCTCAGTTGGGAGGGCTCAGTCCCCAAGCCTTGGCCATCTTTTTTTTTTTTTTTTAACCACAGGTGAAGGAAGGGGCATTCTGAGAAATATTCACCTCCCCACCCCCCACTCCGCCTTGAGGGCAGGAAGAGCTAAGAAAACTCCAGCAGTTTCTGCTGAGGTGAGGCTATAGGAGGGGAAGTACTTGCATGAAAGAAAGATTTGTTAATTATTAGAAGAGCATCATGAGTCTGCTAATGAGTCTAAGTTCTGTGTTTTATTAGTTGTTTTATCTTCAGCCTAACAGAATGCCAAACAAATAGTAGGCTTTTCATAAATATTGAATTGTCCTGGAAGATTATCCTTGGAAGAGTAAAGACAAGCCACTTTGGATAGGGTCTGGCTAAAAGAATCCTGCTCAAATTTATATTTTACTTTCTCGAGGGCTGTAAGCTTACGAAGGTTTACAAATCCTTACATACTGTGGTACACAAAAAAGCAGGGGTAGGAGCTGTCGATGGAGTAGAGCTGTGCTGGAAGTTTGCTGGTTACAGACTACAGTGGCACCTCTGCTACTGCAACACTCTGCTGATTCAAAACAGCTGTCTGGAAAGGAGTAGAGCACAGAGGATAAAAGCACACATTTTAGAATCCAACAAAACTAGATTTGAATTATGGTCCTGTGTGACACGGCCAAGTTACCATTTTCTCAAAACCTCCATTTATTTATGTATAAAAATGGAAATACTTTTAGAAAGATTTACTGCCACCTTGGATTATGGTGATGATTAAATGAGAACCAAATAAACGCTAATTTATAATGTTTCTCAGTTTAGGAAAATGTTACCCGAAGACAAAATGAAAGTATTCCTGCAGACCCTGGTCCCAGAACACTCACCTGGGCTGGGAATCAATTTCAAAGCTCTTCTACCATGTCTGATCTCCTTTAAAAGCTGATCAGAGCCATTACAGCTAATCAGGACGAAGGATAGAGAGGCAGGAGAAGTGACAATCACGTGTCCCCCTGTAGGTTTGTGTTCCACAGCCATTGTGTTTGTGCTTCAGGCTGCTCTATTATTAGTTTCGGCTGCTGTTTCTCCTCCAGCTGTGTGTCCATCTGGGTCTATTGTAGAATACCGATCTGTCCTCACACAGCACAAAAGCAGTGTGGTAGTCTATTAAAAAATATTCCCAGAACCTGAGGCTCCAGATAGTCTCAACTCTCAGCAGCCTCACTGCTTGGAAGACATTGTTCTGTTAAGTCTCCATGGTCGTTTTTGTTATCTGCCACTTATCAGTTATACTTGCAGGTTGTCACTCTGAACTTACTAACCCCACAGCCAAACCTTTGACAAAACATTCTAGCTTTTGATAATATTATCTGTTTCCTCAGCAGAGAGAAGTCAGAGCCAGGTATCTTTGATTTTGAAAGATTATGGTTTCATTCATCCTGGAAATACATACAGGTTGCCTTTCATCCCCTGCTTTCAAGCCATGGTCCTGAAGTCAAAATGTCATTGCTTCACCTGTTACCTAGGCCACAACCTTTTTATCAGCTATGTGGTGTATGATGTCATGATACGAAACTACCCTGTGCTTGCTTCTGATTTCTCTTCCCACGTCTGAATTTCCTTTTCATTAATCCATATCTTATACATTTTTATGTCTATTTTACCTTCTCCCTACACCGACCTCTCCCCATTGGAAAACAGTACATAAACACATGTCTATGACAAGTGGAGGAGACTTAACACTTTCGGGCTTCTTCCACTCCTGTTCATACTGCACAATCCTGGCCTGGACGGAGTGTTCACTCCTACAATCCTTAAATCACCAATGTGGTTGTGAGTTCCTCCTCCTTCTTCCTCTCCTACAGTCATCTGAAAGAATTGGACAAAAAACAGCTAATTAACAAATATTAACAGATTGTGTTTGCTGGGAGTCAGTTGAACCGAGAAGGAACTCGAATAGAAGGAAAAGGTAGAGACAACAGACTTGGGGGATCAGACTAGCATAAGATAGAAGAAAAAATATTGAAAGCAAATATGGATACTGTTATATGCCTAAGAACTGCCCTAAGCTCTTTATACATATGAACATTTAATTCTTGCACTAACCATTCAAGTAGGTATGTGAATGAAAGTATTGTAGCATATTTATAAAGAGTGTAGACTTTGGAGGCAAATTGCCTGGGTTCTAATCCTGGCTCCTCTACTAACTGTGAGGCCTGGAGAAATTTACTTAACTCTTCTGCATCTCAGATTCCTCTTTTACAAAATGAAGCTAATTATATTTACTTTGTATGGAATTAAATTAGTTAATACACATGAACTCTGTAGAACAGATCCAAACACATAATAACCATTCATTAAGAATTGGCTATTATCATTAAAATACTTATGCATTAATAACTTTGTTCTTGCCTACACAGCCTGGCCATAGCTATGTTATATTT
The DNA here is from genome assembly GCA_023783475.1 of Daubentonia madagascariensis. Taxonomy (NCBI): domain Eukaryota; kingdom Metazoa; phylum Chordata; class Mammalia; order Primates; family Daubentoniidae; genus Daubentonia; species Daubentonia madagascariensis. The sequence continues at coordinate 12,599,028 of JAKFHU010000901.1, forward strand.
CCCCAAGGACAATGCAGCCTGACTGTGGAGTGTCATAGCCCTATGTCCGTGCATACCTAGAGGGCATTGCCAGCTGCCCTTCTAATGACTTCAGAAAAGCAGGACACTGTCCTCTCCCCTCTCCCACCATTCATGCGTTGATAACACCAGAAGCATCTCCCACTCTACTCTGTTCAGTGGCAAAGTTTAGCATTTGTCTCAAGAGCATTCTAAACTTTTGCATATTATTACCATAAACTTTTAAATCCCTTCTGTTTCTAGAAGCAAATTGGGAGCTAATTAAATGTAATCTTTCTGGAAAAAATCATGTTTGGGCTTTTCAGAGTGGGACAGACTGTATTTTATAACTCCTTGCTGAGAATTCCCCACTCCCCATTTAGAACTCTTCCATTTATTTATTTGCCCAAGAAAAATACCCATGAAAGATCCCCTGGGAAGATAAACACACAGTGAAATAAAGTACATTTGTTTTATTAGAAGCCTTATCCATCCTAGTGCTCACCAGGTAACAAACTTTAGAGGAAGTAAAAGACTGAGCCCATCTCTTCATTCTTTTTTTTTAAATTTTATTTATTTATTTATTTATTTATTTATTTATTTATTTATTTCAGAATATTATGCGGGTCCATCTCTTAATTCTTTGACTTCTTGAATCATTAACAGATTGGTCAGTCATTACTTGATACATCATTGTTCATGTGTTAAGATATCGAATTCTTAATTGTAAGCTCATTGAGGTGACAGACCATACCGCATATATTCTCCCTTATCATGTCTGGCAAGCACTGGACTAATGCTTTCTCGGAAAAGCACATGATTTCCCCTTCAACCACCATTTCATAAAACACCTCAGTTGCTCAGAATTGTTCTGAAGACCCATATGCTTGAATTGGCTCCACCAGGGTGGCTGACTGCCACCTCTCCATTCTTGCCACACACGTGCTCCAGTTATATGAGCCTCCACTCACTATCTTGAAAGCACTGGGAGCTCTTCTACCACAGGGCCTTTGAACATACTATTCCCTCTATTTCAGTATTCTTCCTCTATACTCACTCTCATTTTCACCATTTGCCCACCTAATTAGTGCCTATTCATCCTTCAGGTCATTTCCTGACCCCTCCTATCTTGCCCCTTCACCCTCTTCATCTCCATCCCCATCTAAGTCACAGTTATTTGATAAAAACAATCAGAGAATTATCTTCAATTCACTGAAGGTACTTCTCAATATTTGTAATTAAACTTTCACTAATGCAATTACTTGATTAATGCCACTCTCCAGACTAAGCCAGAAACTTCATAAGAGGAGGAACTGCTTTTGCTCACCATGGCATCTTCAGCATCTAACACAGTATTTGGCACACAGGAGGGCTGCGATAAATACTTCTGAGTTAAAGCTCAACAAGTATTAGTTTTTTTAGTTATTAACAGCCTGGTTGTTATTAGATTTGTAGACCCAATAATGTCTTCTAGAATAAGGATTGAATGTATGGTTTTATGGTGGGGTATAAGTAGTTCCAGGCTTATCATGTCCTATGGATGGATATGTCTGGTATGCAGTAGACAGGCATCTGAAATGTGATAAGGTCACTGCATGGTAAGGCATTCTGGTCCAGTGTGCACATAAGCAGAAATATCAGGACAAACTGGCATGGACAAGGATAACAAACTAGGAATGGTACTGTGGAGTACCCAGGGTTCTATCAGAGAAGAAATCCAGATGGTAGGCAAGAGATCTGAAATTTTGTTTAATGAGCTCATTACTTATTTCAGAAGTAGCAGATAGCTAGACATTATACTAATGACTGCAGATCTATAGACAAATAAGTCTCTTCCTTAGAGTCCACAGTATGTGAAGGTACAATGAGAAGGTGAATGTTTGTATCTTCTCAAAGTTCATATGTTGAAATTCTAACCCTTAATATGATGATGGTGGGGCAGTGTTTGGGAAGCCATTAGGCCATGAGGGTGGAGCCTCAAGAATGAGATTAATGGTCTTATAAAAGGGACTCCAGAGAGCTCTTTCATCCTTTCCACCTAGTGAGGATGCAGCGTAGGTCGGCAGTCTGCAAACTGGAAGAGGGCCCTCACCAGAGCCCAACCGTGCTGGCACCCTTATCTCAGACTTCCAGTCTCCAGAACTGTAAGAAATAAATTTCTACTATTTATAAGCCACCCAGTCTATAGTACTTTGTTATAGCAGCTCACACTGACTAAGATGAGAAGAGGGATAAAAATTAATCATAATACCTTGTAGAAAATTCTGTGATGAAAATGCTATAGGAAAACAAAGTTTTACAGTCTGAAGGCCTTATAGAAGGCTTTTTTGGGATGACACCTGAGCTGATCTGTGAATCATGAGCAGGAGTTAGGACACACATGGCGAGCATGGAGGGAGGACATTCTAAGCGATGAGCAGCAGGCAGGAAGGTCAACGATTGAAAGTGCCCAGTGTGTTTGAGGAACTGGAAACCTATTCTGGACGACCAGACTGTAGAAGGCAAAAAGCAAGGAGTAGGGGGAGTGTCAGTAAGCAATAAGGCTGCAGTGGATGGCATGAGCTTGATTGGGTGGGATTTGAGAAGCCATTGAAAGATGATCAATAGGCACATCTGTGATCTGATCTGTGCTTAGAAAGTGGCTTTGCCATTAGCGCGGGAATGAATGAAAGAAAACCTGGACTTGCATCAGGGAGATCGTTTAAAAGTCATGAATTATGAATGTGACAAATAGTCATGATAGAACCTAGGGAAGTGCCGTTTGAATTTCAGGAGAGGAGATAGATTTCAGGTGTATTGAAGAGATGGGGTCAACTGCATTTGGCCGTGCTAAATGTAGGAGGTAAAGAAAGAGTAGGGTTCTGATGTGGGCAATTTGGTAGATGGTGGTGCCACTTACCAAGAGAGCAAAAATAAGAGTTAAAGAAGATTTTATTGCTTGGAGGTGGGTAAATTTATTTTTAAGTACGGTGAGGGTTAATGAGACTGTTCCCTGGCCCCAAATATCCATTTCTCCTTTTTCTTCAAAAATGAATGCCCATGTTTTAGCTAGGCATTTCACAGCTGGCTTGCAGCTGGATGTGGCCATGTGATTAGGTTCTAGCCAGTGGGATGTAAGTGCAACTGTTGCGTATTCTTCCGCAGGTGTTCTTCACCTTGTTCTTCATTTCCTCAGTGCCACAGTTGGGAAGGTGGAGAGGTTGGCTCACATTCTGGCAGCCGTCTTAAACCATGAGATAAAAGCTGCATATCGAGGATGGTGGGGCAATGACATCAAATACCTTGAGGTCCCCATCACTATAGAACTGCCTTTCCAGCTTTGGCCTATGTATGTGATAAAAAAATAAACACTGATCTTATTTAAGCCTTGGTAGTAAATTCAGTCACTTACAGCTGAATTTAATCCTAATACATACAGCTTGAGATGTTCATTTAAGCCTCTGATAGTAAATTTAGTCCTTACAGCTACATCTAATCCTGACTACTACACTGAGTCTGAGATGCCCATGCATGACCATATGAAGGTGTCCGGAAGGCAGTCAGATACAGAAATATGGAGCTCATAACAAAGGTCTACACTAGTAATGAAAGTTTACACTCATCCTCATACTACCAGCAGGGAGGTGAGGCCTCTCAGAGAGCATGTAGTGTGAGAAGTGCACTAAGGATGGAACCTTAGATACCACAAGCGTTTAATCAATGAAAATAGGAAGAAGAACCTACAAAGAAGATGGAAAGGGAGATACCAAAGAGTTGGCGGGAAAACCAAGATAAAGAGTTAAGAGGGAAGGATAACCAAGTTGCCAAATGTTGCTGAGCAATTGGTCAAGTAAGTCAATAACTTAAAAGTACCATTAAGATTTGTCAACCAGGAGATCATTTGTACTCCTGAGCATAGCAGTATAACCAGAGGGAAGATGGTGAAAAATAATTGCACTGACTGGGGAGTGGATAGGGACAAAGAAATGAAGACAACAGGCATAAAACATTTTCTGAATGCTTGTTTTTAAGAGAAGGAAAGAAATGGTGTAGTAATATAATGGCAATATAGCATCAAGTGGGGGTTGTTGCCTGCTCGCTTTCTCTTGAAATATTGGAGACACTTGAGTTTGAGCTTATGCTGAGAGAGAACCAGTTTAGATGCTCCTACATTAACCAGCCTTTCTACAAGTCTCACTGTGACAGTCTGTCCCGAATGCAACAATAAGGTTCTCAACTTTTTCCTGTTCCTTGTTTTATACTCAATTTCTAGTAACTGGGTCTTGTCCCATCCTAATCCATTCCAGCCTGTGTCACCACACCCCATGTTTGAGTCTTTGAACTGCTTTTCCTCATCCAAGCCACCCAACCTTGTTTCTACAGCCCACTGCATAATTTTCATTTAGGATAGTCAGTTTCCTAAAAAGTGTATGCAGCATTGCCATGGCATTCCATCGTTAAACCTATTATAGAGTCATATGGGGGAAAGAAATAGAGACTTCGGAGTTTTGCTCTTTTGGATTCCCTTTAATGCTTTTCCTCGCCTCATTACTCAAAATCTACCAGTCACTCTCTAATTCCTGGGCCCCACAGGGAGTGTTGTGAGGGAAGTCTAATGATTTATCAGCTAGAGGTGTGATTCCCCAAATTTGGTGGGTTTCAGATTCCCATATGTCCTCAAGATATCCAATGTCTTTGAATCCATAGGCTCCACAAAGGTAGTTGTGATATGAACAAATGTAGGTGTACTCATATTAATGCAGCTGTTCTCCAAAGGTATGACTATGTTGTCACTGATACAATTCAAAGCCATTTAAAAACACCAGAATGAGTAAGTTTTGCCTTATGTATTTTCTTTTTTTCTGATTAACAGAAGCAGTATAAAGTACTAGCTTTAGACCCCAAGCTTTAGAATCTGAGATGTGTGGATACATCCTGACCTGTTTTATACTTAATGTCTGTGTAATTTTAGGAAAATTACTTAACGTCCCAGAACACTCAGTTTCTTAATTTATAAAATGGGGATTAAAATATCTGTACCATATGGTGGTTGTGAGATTTAAAGAAGAAAATGTGTGTAAAGGGCTTTGTGTTATGCTTGTTACATATTATAGTAAGAACATAGTAAACAATGACTTATTTTTCTAGGAGTAAAAATAGGGTCATGTGAGGGTCCAAAACTTTTTTGACATTAAAATGTTCATATCCCAAAAGAAGGTATCTTCATTGATTTCAAGAGCTTTTCCCTACACTGTGCAATCTTCATGTATGCTTTGTTTTATACCTGCAGGGTAAAGCTAATGTGTTTAACTCATCTGTGCTAATGATTTAATTTGTTTCTCCTCCCAAGTAACCTTTGCATTGTAAGGGGAAGACTCTCAGTGCCTTAATAAAAACAAGTGACTCAAGTAAGAATTGCAGGCACCTGGCAGGGCCAGAGAACAAGATGCCTCTGGGCAGGGTCCCCTCTCTCAGGGACTTTTACATCATTTCACACAGAAAGCCGGGTAACCTGCCTATGGGTAAGGCTGACCTTGTTCCGTGAAAGAATAAATCTGTTCAAAATCAATACCAGCTCCTGTGGCTTTCAAGTTTTACTCCCTGCCTTGAGGGTACAGACACACAGTAGGCACTCAGTAAATGTTTGTAGAATGCATGGATTGAAGATGAAAGTGGAGGGGAGGGGTAACTGAGAGGCTTATCTCAAGGGGTCAAGAAGATGTCTGAGAAAAGATCATTTGAGTTCAAAGATGGACCATGTACCCGATTCAACATATTTTGCTTTCATTTTCTCTCATTTTGTCATTGTCCTGCTGCATTTTAGTTGACATTTGCTTTCTCTTAGTCTATGACAAAGAACATAATAACGCCAACTAAACTCACCTGTCCAGAGTAAAAAATAAGGCAGCTTCTCAATTAGCATTGCTAATTCATATAGTGCCTGCTAGTCTGCTGATAGAATACCTGGCCATGAAGTTAAAAAAAATACTGTACAGTGGTATAAAAGGGATTCTATGTATGCATATTGGAAAAGGCTCTCAGATATATAATTCAAAGATATTTTTTGTATTAAAACTCTCAGAGCATATGAGGATTTGACAACCAGGAAAATGCATAGACACACAAAATACTACATATAGTTGTCAGGTGGTCATGAATTCTTTGAAACCTCCTAGAGAACCACAGATCTCAGCTTAATAACTTTTGATCAAGTCTAATTATGGAAAGAGGAACTGAGACCCAGAGAAGTTGAAGTACCAAATACAAGGTCACACAGTACTTGCAAGTCCTGGACTAGAACCCACGTCTCAAATCTTCCCTTCTGTTATCCCAAGTTCTTGATACATTCAAATGAAGCTAAACAGCTTATTAAACTAAAAGCAATTTCTATTCCAGATAAAATTCTGTGAGGGAAGATAACACAATATCCTCCTTATCACTCAGGTAGGGACTGTACAAAACAAACCAACCAACAAACAGGCAAACTGGTTCCTTCTATTTTCAAGCTATTCCTCCAGTCTTTGGAAAGCCCTGGATTTCTTCACCTCAAAGGATGCTTTAAAATTCATTTTAGTCATCAATTTTCCCCTCAAGTGGGGCTCCAGTTCACCTCCTGATCACCATTAGAAGAGGATATTCTTTTTACCAAAAGCATCATGTTGTTGAAACTGCAAAGGGATTTCAGTCTAGGTCCAGTTGCTCATCACACAAAGATCCAATTATTGAGACAACAAGGATTGCCAAGGAAGAATGGAATTTCTTAATACGACAGATGTTTTCTTGGGAGAACAAGGAAACCTGCCTCAAATCAGCCTGCAGGACCAACGCAGATCATGGCCTTTTTAAGGAGGGGCCATGTGCCTTGGGGCAGGTCAAGGAGGATGGTAAGTCCTGGAGTCAGGAAGTCTGTACTGGGGACTTTGGAATCTCAACTCCTTTGTCTCACAGAAAATCCATCATTTCTGGGAAACAACTCAAAAGATCAAGTAGTTAGTTAAGGGAGAGGATTATAAAAAAAATAGGGGTCGGGGTCAGGGTCATTGAAATTTGTTCATGGAGCTGTTTACGATCAGAGGAAGATTGCAGGTCACTGTAGATGACCCATTTTGGGATCCAACAACCCTTAAACTTAGAAATTCATTACTATACTCTCAGAGGTATGTTTTATATTCAGATGAAGTCTGGCCACCCAACATGTTATGCAGTTTGTACTTGCCTTGTTCTTCTCAAGCTTGTCTCGGTGTTACCAAAAGTTCAGCACTTGTCCCTAGGACTGCATCTGAAGAACAGGGAAAAGTAGTTTTGAGGAGAAGGAAAAAGAAGTTTATTAATTTGCCAGCAAGTAAGGAGGTTGGCAGACTCCCATCTTAAAGTACCAATGTCCTTTCTCTGAGCAGAAATACAGAGCTTTTAAGGGGGAATTTTTCAGCTTCAGGCTACTGTTGTTCAACTGTAGTTGATGGTTCTGATTCATCCCTACTAAGACAATCCCACCACCTCTACCCAGACAATTCCCTTGAGCCCTCTCCCGTGGTACAAAGAACAAAGGACACTCCCCTGCCCCTCCCAACCACTGGCCTGAGGCAGGGACGCAGGTTTTAATTCCCAAAAAGAGTGGGGGAAGTTTTAAAGAGACAGAAAACATTTTTATCCTTTTTCAGGCCATTCCCCCGTTACATTGGATGCTTAAAACTCATAATAATATTTTGTTTGTTTTAAATATTTCCCAAGTTACATTGACTAGAAAAAATTATGTATCATTTCATAGAGTTCTTAAAAGTTTTAGTTACTACTTATTCAGGCATTTGCTTTTTATTCATTGTATTTGTAACATTGGAAACATGTTTTACAAAACTATCATGATTTGTAAGATGTAAGTTTTGTTCTTCAATTCTATAGTGTTGTTTTTGATGTGCTTAAACTAGTTCATTTACACTATGGAATAGACATGTTTTTCTTCCCTGTGATAACTGTAGATTTATTTTATTACTTGTTTTGTAGAGAATTTTGACCTGAGGTTTTGTATTTAGGTAGCATTTGTGTGTGCATACTATGGGCATAGCCCTGGGCTGCACAAAAACAAATCCTTATTTCTGTAACTATGAATGTGTAGTATTTAAGTGCACATGGCTTTCAAATAGTGCAAACATAAATATGCAATAAAATGTGATGCAACTGTTGTCGAAACCACAAGGGAGTTTCAGTCTAGGTCCTGTTCCTCATAGCACAAAGATACAATTATTGAGATAATGAGATTGCCAGGGAAGAAAGGAATTTTTAATTGGATAGACCTCTTGCCTGGAGAATGGGAGAAGCTGCCTCAACTCTCTCTCTCCAACTAAGGGAGATTATGGGCTTTAAAAGGCCATGTGCCTTGGGACAGGTCATGACCTGTGAATGGGGGCAGGTCAAGTGCATTGGGGACAGGTTGTTGGGGATGGTGAGTCATCAGGAAGTCTGCCCAGGGGCCTACAGAATCTCAGTTCCATTGTCTTGCAGAAAATCCACCATTTCTGGGAAACAACACAAAAGTTCAGGTTACTTAAGGGAGAGGATTGTATAGGGGTCATTGGAATCTGTTCAGTGGGGGCCCGGTTACAGAGCTAATGGTTCTTGAGATAATCATCTTTCCGCACAGAGAAAATAGCCTATGTACTGCTGTGGTGAGGCAGATTTATATTTTTTAGTTTCCTAGAAGCCATTATTGAATTAAGGGAAGATCCATCTACACTTGCCCCCCCCCAAACACACCCTCATACACTCACACACCCACACACCATGGCTGCTAACTTCTCAATGCCATGGCGTAGAAAACAATGTCACCTTGGAGAACAGATTATGTTTGAGGGAAAGCCAAAAGAAAGGTGAGGAATTAGGAGTCATGTGAAAATAATGTGTTAGTCATCAGTCTGGCTGGCCAGTGGCTACTGAGGGGGCCTGGTGGGAGTGGGGGATGGACACCAATCTTCAACTCTGGGCTGTGAGGAGGACGGGCTATAAAGAAAATGCACAGGAATGTCTAGTTTTTATATCGTACTTACTATGTACCAGGCAGAAATGGATTCAGCATTTGTGGATCCTGAGGCTTATGTGATTTGAGAGTATCTATTTAAGAAAAAAAAAATACAAAACTGCAAACACAAAATTAAGTACAAAAGTGAATATTTATTTAGAATGAGAAAAGAAATTACAATAAATTATTACTATAGAAAAGTAACAAGTATCACAGAGATAAAAATCCACAAAAATAACATACATTTTTTAAATGAATTTATTTGTTAACTTCCAGCCACACTTTTATAATCCTTTTTTTTAACCTTTTTTTTTTGAACGGGGGGCTGCATACTTTGCCATCACCTCTTCCTTTGAATAATTTTACAATATCTTTTTTTTTTTTTGAGAGAGAATCTCCCTTTGTTGCCCAGGCTAGAGTGTAGTAGCATGATTGTAGCTCACTGCAACCTCAAACTCCTGGGCTCAAGCGATCCTCCTGCCTCGGTCTCCCAGAGTGCTAGGATTACAGGCACAAGCCACTGTGCCCAGCTCCTGTGAATAATTTTACAATATCATTTTTTTAATTTATTTTTATTTTTATTTATTTATTTATTTATTTGAGACAGGGTCTTGCTCTGTTGCCTGGGATAGAGTGCAGTGGCATGATCGTAGCTCACTGCAACCTCACACTCCTGGGCTCAAGCAATCCTCCTGCTTCAGCCTCCCAAGTAGCTAGGACTACAGGTGTACACCACCATGCCCAGCTAATTGTTTTATTTTTGTTGAGATGGGGGTCTCCCTCTTGCTCAGGCTGGTCTTGAACTCCTGACCTCAAGAGCACCTTGGCCTCCCAGAGTGCTAGGATTACAGATGTGAGCCACTGCACCTGGTCTTACAATATCATTTTTTATATAAAATTGAGTATAGTTTCAGAACCAAAACATAATTCAACCTTTCCCCAAGTATTTTTTCCTTAAAATTTATTGCTCATTGATAGTTTAGATTTTTTTTTTTCTAATTTTACAACTTGTTATGAATTTAGGATTGTTGCCAAATTTGGGAAAGCCTCTATCATATTTCTTTTATAAGCTAACTATTACAGATATACTTAATGTTTGTTTGTAGTAGTGTTATAGGTTTTCACAAACACAGGAATTCTTATAAATCTATTTGTAGCAGTTTCCAACAAAAAGGAAAAAAATGTCTTGAGGTGTTTATGCTCTTTCCATTTTCTAAAATATTAGGTCATGAAATATGAAATGTCTGATTTCAAATCAAAAGTTTAGTTGATTGTATCTCAAACAAGAAGCAGTACAGTTAATCAAAGGATGTGCCTGAACTATCAACACAGTTTTGCCATCTTGACAGTAGCTTGTTTATGCCAGCAGCAAAGAAGCCTGGAGATGGATTGGTAAGGAAATTGCAAAAGGTGTTTTCCACAGCTTGCTGAAAATTGAATATTTTTCCTTGGAAGAAGTGATCCAAAGCCTGGAAGAAGTGGTAGTCAGTTTGTGCAAGGTCTGGTAAACACGGTGGATGACAGAGAGTTTCCAAGTCCAGCTTCTGTAGTTTGAGCAGGGTTGATTTTGTGACATGTGGTCTTGCAAGAGGATTGGCCTATCTCCATTGACCAGTCTCAGCTGCTTAATTGCAAGCATCCTCATCATTTTGTCCAGTTGGTTGCAGTAGACATCCACTGTAATTGATTAACCAGCTTTCATGAAGCTGTAGTGGATAATACCAGCGCGGGACCACCAAACAGACACCATTAGCTTTTTTTGATGAATATTTGGTTTTGGACTGTGTTTCGGCACTTCATCTTTATCCAACCATTGTGCTGAACACTTGTGATTGTCAATAAGAATCCATTTTTCATCACGTGCAATAATATAGTATAGAAATGGTTCGCCTTTATGTCATGACAGCAAAGAAAGGCAAGCTTTGAGATGATTTCTCTTCTTACACTCAATTCATGCAGTAACCATCTATCCAGATTCTTTACTTTGCACATTTGTTTCAAATGGTTCAATATTGTTGGAATAGTAATGCCAAACCTTGCTGCTAATTCACAGGTAGGTTGAAATGGATTCACTTCCACTATAGCTTTCAGCTCATCATTATCCACCTTGGTCGCAGGTCACCACATGGCTCATTTTCAAGATTAAAATCACCAGAGCAGAACTTCTCAAATCATCGACATACTGTGCGTTCATTGGCCATATCCTTCCCAAACACTTCATTGATATTTCGAGTTGTCTGCACTGCATTGGTTCTACGACAGAACTCATACTCAAAAATAATATGAATTTTTGACATATCCTAGTTTCACAAAATTTGCTCTAAAAATTTTTTTTGAAAGATAATCACAAGCCAATCCATGTGTTTGAAAAAATGAGGATGTACCTTCACAAAAAACAAACAAACAAGAAGTGTCAAAGTGAAATGTCAGAGATATCAACTGTCAAACTTAGTACTTAAGGAAATCGGACATTCTATACTTAATAACCTAATATTTCTGATAGGTGAGAACTTCTGTTTTGACTAGTTGTCCATGAGAATTAAATCCTCCAGTCACAATTTCATACATATGATGATTAGAGCTTTTCAGAAAAGCTTTTGTCCTCATATATTTCAGATTTTGTTTCTCCTCTATTCCCTGGGTGCCTCTGGTGCTAGGACCTGTAAGATGCCAGGACCCCTGGCCCTGCACCTTGGGGTCATGACCCCAGTTGAGGTGGCACTGTGAAGATGAGAAATCCTCCTGGAAGCCATTGCTAGATCATGACAGGTAGCAAATGCCTTAATTATACGTGGAAATGACTATGAATTGACTATTATTAGATTTAATGAATGACTATTAACAGATTTAATAAACTTGAACCAAATAAATATATCCCCAACTTCTCTAAGACATTACAAAAAAATGGATCCTCTGTTACACCGATGCAAGTGAGGGAGGGTTAGAGCAAAAAGAGACAGTGATCTTAGTTGAGATGAGATTAAAACATCTTATTTTTGCAAATTTTATAAACACACCTGAAGACATTACTGGGGCCCCTCCTCTGGCCTTGGAAGGGTCCTGAAACTTGAGTTAGATCAGCTTCATAATTAAGCTGGCTGTGATGCCCAAAGTGTTAATGCACCAGATCTTTTAGAATTTCAGTGCCCCAGGGCTCAGACCTTAACTTTTTCGTTTGTTCAGTTCTATTTATTTCCTCCCTTGATGATCTCTACCAGCTTCTTTTTGTTTGGGCTGAGAAGCTGATATCCCAAAACATGGTGTTTTAACTTACTGAACTAAAGAAGCCTCAAGGTCTCTCTGACCTTTCTCCCTCACCTTCTCTCCCAAAAAAGTTGAAGTTCCTTTATCTGCCTACAATCCAGACCCACCAAGGAGAACAGTTGTATTTTCTTCCTCTCCCTGTAAGACCAAGAATGTAACAATACCTGAACAGACCCTTTTACTATCAAAGAGAACTATGTACAGGTTAATCGCTGTTTCTAGATCCATTCATTCTCCCTAATAATCCTTTATAATCTCTCAACAAAATTCCTCTTCTCTCCTCTCCCATAACCTGTTTTACCAGGATGGTATATAAACTTCTGAACCCCCATTGGGGTGGGCAATCTGTGATTCAGCTCATGTATACATGTAAAATAAATGTGTATACATTTTTTCCCATAAATCTGAGTTGATTCTTCAGTGAACCTTCAGAGAGTAAAGGGGAGGTTTCTCCCCCTGGCTTCCCTATACTGGTTTTAAATATATTTCAGATACATATATTCAGATAATGTCCAGATTCTTTCTCCATTCCCTGGAGCTTGAGAATTATATCTCTAAGTATTTTTTAAAAAAAATCTTTCCACTTGAAGTCTAAGAGAGCTCTCAAACTCAACATCACTACAATTGAACTCCAGATCTTTAAACCTTCTCTGTCCACAGGCTTCTCAGTTAGTAACAACTTTATCTTTTCAGCTGTTCATACCAAAAACATTAGAATCATCCTGCCTATCAGGAAATACTGTGGCTTTACTTTCAAAATATATCTAAAACTTGATCACTTTTTACCTGCACCACTGCTACCACCTTGGGCATAGCCATCCTCATCTCTGCACTGGCATTGTAGCCAAAGCCTCCCAAGAAAAGACCTGACTGCTTCTACCTTTGTTCCCCTGTGGTGGTTTTCCACACAGCAGCCTTTATAATGTAAAGCAGGTCTTGTTACTCTTCCTTTTCAAACCCTTTTCACTGCAAGAAGCCAAAGTCCTGATGATTAAACTATGATCACTCAACATTAAAAAAAAAAAAAAAAAAAGAAGCCAAAGTCCATAACAGGGCATAGAAGGCTCTAGTGACTTGGCCTCACATTGCCTGTCCAATGTCTCTTCATACCCTCTCCCTCCAGAGCTGCAGCCACACTGGCTTCTATTTAACTGGCTTGTTAAATATACCAGGTGAGCAACTCAGGGCCTTTCTCCCAGTATTTACTGTGGTTACTCCTGTTCATTCTTCAACTATTTCCTCAAATCTTCTCAATGAGGAGGTCCTGGACACCTACTTAATACTCCACTATGCCGCACGCCCACCCAGCAGTTCTTGTTACTTTTCTCCTTCTTGACTTTTTCTGCATTCCCATAGCACTAGTCACTTGCTGATATACTATGTTTACTAATAATCATTTGATTGTTTACTGTTTTATCCCCCTACTAGAATGTAAACAACACAAGGACAAGGATCTTTGTGTTTTCCAATGGTATATCCCATGAGCCTAGAAATTAATCTAATTCTAAAACACAAAACAAGATAAAACAAAAAACATGAACTAAAGAAAAGTATCTCCAGAAGGTCACAAAGGTAGCAGAGGTGGAACTTAAACCCGGATAGCCCTCAGAGCCTGCACCCTCAACCAATGTGCAATATAGCCTCCTTGTTTATGGAGTAGAAAGGTAGCCAACGGAGTGGGGAATCATATGGCCCTGGAGACTGATTGCCACCTTCACCTGCAAGTTGGCTTTAGGTTGCTAACCTTTGAGTTAAGCCCTAATCTCACAGATAAATGTTCCAATATTAAATCTTTCTAAAAAAAAAAGACATATATGGAACATAGCTATACTTTATAATTGTTTTCCCAAGGAAACGATTCTTTCCCTTTGTTGTGTACAGTAGTTGCTCCTTATCCTGGTTTTGCTTTCCAGGGTTTCAGTTACCCAGAGTCAACTACTGTTCAAAAGTATTAAGTGGAAAATTCCAGAAATAAACACTTAATAAGTTTTAAATTGTGTGCCATTCTGAGGAACATGATGGAATCTCTCATACTGTTCTGCTCCATCTTGAAAAAGACGTGAATCATCCCTTTGTCCAGCAAGTCGACGCTGTATATGCTACCCGCTCATTACAGTGTAGAAAAAAACCAGCATGTATAGGGCTCAGTACTATATGCAGTTGCGGGCCTCTGTGGGGGTCTTGGAACATATCCTCTGAGGATGAGGGGGGACTACTGTATTCTATTTGGCCCCTTTAACCTTCACCAGAATAAATATGATACACTGGGCTATCAATTTATGCTCATGAGAGATGTGAAAATCACAATATTCCCAAATACATTATTATAATAACATTGTTTGGGTGGTCAAGGTTATTTGCATAATGTGAGAATCACCTGAACTTAGGTGGAAAAACTACTGCTCAGGGAAGTCAGTGTAAGTACAGAGAGATTTTATACAATCTGGGCATTCGAAGCTGTTTGCATATGTGGCTGTCATGTTTATTTGAGGAGTAAATTAAAATCTATAAAGATTATAACAATTCTCCATCATGACTTCATCGTTTTTGAGCTTAGAGGCAGGCAAGTATATATTAATGGGAAAGACTTTTGTAGATGTTTAGTAGGGCTGAGATGAGCCATATTTGAGCCTATCATTTTGACAACCCACCCACTACTACACATGTACGTGCAAGTACACACATACACAGTATATTTCTGGACTCTTGCTGAAACTTTATATCTAGTCTTCCTGCCTCCAGCTTTCCTTCACCCAGTTACTCTACCACACTACCCCTAACATTACCTTTTGCCAGGCACAGTGGCACATGCCTGTAATCCCAGCACTTTGAGTGGCTAAGGTGAGAGGATTATTTTGAACCCAGGAGTTTGAGACCAGCCCGGGCAACATAGCAAGACCTCGTCTCTACAAAAAAAAAAACAAAACTAGGCTTGTGTGCTGGCGTGCACCTGTAGTTCCTGCTACTCGGGAGGCTGAGGTGGGAGGATCACTTGAGCCCAGTAGTTTGAGGCTGCAGTGAACTATGATCACGCCACTGCACTCCAGCCTGGGTGATGGAGCGACACCCTGTCTCTAAAAAAATAAATGAAATGAAAATTTAAAACAACTAAAATAAAATTATCTTTCAAGAACCTGGACTGGTGCATTGCACTTCTATACTTAAAATCTGTCCGTGGCACCCCTTTACCTACCATAGAAAGGTCATCTTTTTCCATGTGGCAACCAAAGTCATTTAATCTGTGTACTCACTCTTTGCTCCATCCCTCTGTCACATTCTATTCCCTAATTACAGTGCAGTCCCCTGAACATTCCATGCCTTGTCACACCTTTATGCTTTTGCAACCTGCTGAAACTACCTTTCTTCTCCGGATCTATGTAGGTAAATTACACTCAACTTTTGAGAACCAACTTAAGTGTCAACATTTTGGGGAAGCCTTCTTGGCCAAATCTCAACCCCCACCCACTCCTGCAAACAATGAAACACACATACATCCTGTAGAAATAATAGTGGGTTTTTTTGTTCCCTGTACTTTCACAGGGCTTTGTTCACAGGTGTTAAAATATTTATCACACATTAACAGTCAGAGGCTGGGCATGGTGGCTCATACCTGTAACCCTAGCATTTTGGGAGGCGAAGGCAGGAGGATGGCTTGAGGCCAGGAGTTTAAGACCAGCCTGGGCAGCATAATGAGACCCTGTCTCTACAAAAAAAAAAAAAACCTGGGTATGGTAGTGCACACCTGTAGTGATAGGTAATCAGGAGTCTGAGGTGGGAGGATCACTTTAGCCCAGAAGTTCAAGGTTGTAGTGAGCTATGATATTAAGCCACTGCATTGTGATTGTAGCCTGGGTAACAGAGCGAGACCCTGTCCCTAAAAAATTAAAAAAAAAAACCGAGAGTATCTCTCCCTACGAAATGCTAAAATATTTGAGTAAAGACATTAGACATTCATTCTTGCGTCAGTCACAGCAGCCACTCCCCTGACACGGAGAAGCCTTCCAATTCATTTTGATTTACTGAATTGGATCAAATGGAATTGGGTCAGTGTGATGTGCTTGCCTTGCCACTGTGGCATGAACTGCTCAGGTTAAAGGAGGGACAAGCACTCAGTCTATACTGACCTGATGGCATTTTAAACCCTGAATTCAGACCTATATATCACCACTTTCCAAGGGACATTAAGAAGATATAAGTAGGCTAAAAAAGTTTCAAAATCCTAGGAACAAAAAGACATCACCCTGGAAAAGAGAAGGCACCGCAGATGGTTTGAAGGAGTTGGGTAGATAGGGGATATTTATTACAGATGCACATAATATAGAAAAATAATTAAATTGTGTGCATTTCTAGAGGTTTGTGGAAGCACCATGAGAAAGCAATATCCAGATAATTTTTGTCTGATTGTAAGAAATGAGTTCTTACTATAATAGTTGCCCATAAAAAGAACAGCATCTCTTGCAAAATTCTGACTGCCCCATTTCCTCATGTCTTCAAGTTGAACCTGAAAAAAACACCTGTCATGAATGTTGTGGAAGAGGTTCTCATGCAAGGTGAATTGGATGACAATAAAAGTCCTCAAATAGAAGATAGTAATATGTAAAAAAGAAAAACATGTGAGAGTAGGGATTTTTAATACCTTTAAAGTTGTCTTGTTTCTTTTTGTTTTGTTGCTTGCAGAGTACAGCAGAAAATCCACAGAGTTCTGGAGTTCAGAGAACTCTACATCAGGGAATGTGGTCCTGCTTGTATTTTGATGGTTATCTATGTTCTCCCATGATTTGGAGTCTCCAGAAGTCTCCAAGACATGGAAAAATCCCCTTTGGTGCTTGTGGCGGTGAGTTAGCATGTTTGTGTGTGTCTAGACTGCACATAATACAGATAGTAATCTGAAGGTTGACTTGGAGCAGCACAGACCTGGTGGCAGAAAATGTGAGTGGAAAGTTCTCTAAAGTTCATCTGTAAACTCACTCACTTAGTTGGTTCTAGAAACATTCATGGAGCTGAGTTTCTGCCAAGCACTGGCAAGGCATTGAGGCTACCAGGGTACACACTGCAAACCCTGACACCTTCCCTCCTGAGCCTCATGCCCATGGAGCAATTGTGCTACAGTGAAGTGTTTGCTAATCCTAGCCATGCTGGGGTTGTACCATTAGTTCTTAAGCTATAAGAAGAAAGCGTTTGTGTTTTATTCACTTTTTTATGTCCTACATTGCCTTTAATCAATTATCATTAGAATGATAAAGGCATTTTTTGCACATGGTGGTATTCAATAAACAGCTGAAGAAAGGAAGGAGAGAGGGAGAAATCAAGGTCTCTTGGTTATTACCTAATGCTCTGATCTGAATTGTAGGAAAAGAAACCCACTATCTTCTTCACATGCAGGATGTTACTGCAAACTCTGGGAATGCTGGCATCAAAACCAGTAGTAAGAAAAAAGAAAAGTAAGTAAACACCCAAAAAAATAAACTAAAATCCCTGGCAAACAGCCTAAACATGATTAGACCATTAGAAAGAACATTCCCTAATGGTGTAACCCCTCAACACGTCTCTTTTTAGAAAACACTGTCTCTTGGGGTTTGCATGCCTAGGAGGCTTTGGGAACTAGATAGAATGAAGCAGAATACATTTAACAGGATCACAATGATCTCTCTTTCCTTTTTTTTTTTCCCCCATTCCTGGGAGGCTCTGGAAATGTCATTGTCCTTATTTAATGCAATGCAGTGAGTGTGGGGTAAAGTCCCACTTGTGCCATGAAAATCCCTCAGCAGCTTGCAGCATTGAAGTATGGAGGATGGAAAGGAAGACTAAGGAGTCTGTGGTGTTGGTTGAGATAACACTTGCAACAACAAAACCTGTGAGACTCTCCCCACAAGCGCAGGAGAACCGGCAATGTGGGACGCATTGAGAAGGATTAGAGGAAGGCAGGATACCTGGTGCTTTGCTTTTCTCATGACAAACCGAATCACCAGGCACTTGGCAGAGCAAGCTCACCCCTCACACGCACGCATCCACTGCAGAGGAGAAACTAGCATTTCCCTTACCCTTGTGTTTCTTTATCTGTCACTTAAGAATAGGGGGAAAAGATGATTATTGAGATTAGGGAAATTTTTTTCTCACATATTTATTATCCTTTTCCATCCCAATCATCTCGATATTCAAAAAGTAAACTTAGAGGAAGGCTAGCATAAAGAAAAGAACAGCCAAGCTGCTGAGGGCTGTGGAATTTTTAATCCCCTAACATTTTGCTCCCCCTTCTCTGTTTATTGTGTATTTTCAAAGCCCTGAAGTAAAGGAATTGTCTAAACTCCATTCATTGGCAGCCTTTCAAAAAGCTTCATCTTGTAGCATGACTAGGAGAAAACCAGGAGTGAGTTTTTGGAAAATTTTTTTGGGAGTCAGTAATGATAACAGAAACTAAATGTTTAGCATTGAGGTGAGACATTCAGGTATTATAATTAAAATGATGGGTCAGTGATTAGAGCATGAAGAGTTCTCTGTTCATAAATCCCGGGCTCCTTATTCCTGTGGTCCTGTCCCAGCCCCCATGGCAGGAGATGGCTAGTGACCTGAGCTTGGGACATGTACCTATGCTCCTCCAGGGTAGCAGGTTTTTGAAACCTGTCTCCTTCCCCCAGCCCCAGTGCGTCTTCACCTGTGCCCTAATTTGACAGGTGTTGCTGCTATTCCTTGAATTACTTAAGGCTTTTGTTTTCTGTAGAGGAGAAGGGTCTAGGAGGGCTCTGTGCCTTGCCCACAGTGCCTGCTCCTCTTCTGTGACTGCTCCACCATGACACCTCTCAGTCACTGCCCCCAGTCTTTCTCCTGAGCCCCCAAAGGTACTTGGGGAAGCCTGCAAGTAAGTAGGTGCAAATTGTTCTCGTGTCTGCTGCCGGGGTTTTATATTCTCACACTAGCCCACACTCAGTCTTCAGCAATTTGATTAAAATCGTAACTTATTTCTCCTTACCAGGGTGTACAGTGTCCAGCAATATCTACTCCAGGTAAGCATGTGTTTGCATTGTACCTCTCCTTGAAGAATCCTGTCTCTTCTTACATTTTGGGTTAGTTCTTTGCTCTGCAACCTCAGTTGCCTGACGGAATCAAGACGATTGGCAATTTGCAGGTCGTCTGGTGTTTTGTTTCATTTTGTTTTGTTGTTGTTAGATGGGGTCATTGATCTTTTTAGCTTGCTACATCCTAGGTGGAAGGCAGAAGTCAACTGATGTGTTTATTGAACTTCATTTCAAGAGTTATATTTTAAAGCAATGATTTCAAGTTGCAGTTCATCCAGAGAAGGGAAATTAGGGTTGTCCTGGAATCCATGGTAAAGTAACTAGAAACAACTAAACTGAAGACGAAAAATCTAAGATCTCTTCAAATATTCTCAGGGTAGCAATTTGGGAAAAAGATTACACTTGGTTTATAATGAGTGGAGATCACAGGGAAACAGATTTCTCCTCAAGGTAAGGGAAAAACTTCCTACTAAAGAGAACTACTAAGGCTGGGTAGAGGGTTTTTTTTTTTTTTTTTTTTTTGAGGTCATGATCTCCTCCTCTAACACTGTTCATGGCAGAGTTGAGCTTGCATGAAAGTTTTTCTGGATATTTTAAAGATGGTTTTAGCATTCAGGTAGGAGTTTGTAACAGATGACCTTTGACATACTTGCAACCCATAATTATAAGGAATAGAATCTTTCTTTCCAGCCTCTCTTTTAAGTTCACTCTCAACTATAGGGTAAGAACCCACTGATTTTCAGGTTCTATTTATGTGATTTTATGTGATTAAATGAAGTGTGACTATTAAGACAATGAATGTACAGTATAGTTTTGAGCATTTAGCTATTAAATAGGATTTGCTATGGTTTGAATATGTGCTCCAAAATTCATGTGTGGGAAGCCTAATCCCCCATATAACAGTGTTGAGAGGTAAGACCTTTAAGAGGTGATTGTGTCATGAAAACTCTGCCTTCATAAATGGATTAATGTCATTATTGCAGAAGTGAATGAGTTATCGTGAGACTAGGTTCCTGATAAAAGGATGAGTTTGGCCACTTTCCCTTCTCTCTCTCTCTCTCTCTCTCTCTGGCACTCTCTGGCACTCTCTTGCCCTTCTGCTTTCCTCCATGGGATGACACAGCAAGAAGGCCCTCATCAGAGCAACCTCTTGTGATCTTGGACTTCTCAGTCCCCAAAACCATGAGCTAAATAAATTTCTGTTTATTACAAATTACGCAGTCTGTGGTATCCTGTTATAGCAACACAAAACAGACTAAGACAGGGTTCTTTTTTGACCTGCTCAAAAATGAGCATCACAAATTATGAATAGTTGATGTTAGGGACATTTTCTGGTTGGACTGGAATCTTTATCAAAATGCACAGAAGTAAACATTAAAACTAAAGACAAAGTAATAATGAGCTATCCAGAAAAAGCAACATAGACATGTGCAAGAGTAACACTGGTGATTTTTTTTTTAGCCCAAATTAAGGGATCCCAAAAGGATAAAATCATTTTATCATTCTGAAGAAAGGAAATCATATGCATTAGCTGAATTGAGTCATGTGTGAATGCACACATGATGGTTTATGTATATATGTGAATGCATGCATAATGTGGCATGAAATATGGCCAGGGCACATAGTTATTCAAAAAAGAAGGGAAACATGCTTTATTCTGCAATGCCACAGTAAATCAATGGCTCCCACATAACCAATCAGAATCTAGAAAACCCAGTTGCGGAAAAGGAGGCTATTGGCATACAGGCCTCCAGGGAAAGAGCTCCAGGTGGTGGCAGAGCAGGAGTGAGGAGCACATCTTTGGTTTTCTCAGTGCCTGTGTTGTGTACCGACTCCTTCCCTACAAAGAATGAAGCTGATTTGCTGACATCTCTGGGTCTTCTATAGGGAGACAATGGAACAAGAAGCATAAATAGCTTCTGAGACACTACATCTAGTTTTTGCCTCAGAAGTATTCTATTCCACAAGATGAAATAATAAGATACCCTTTCTTTAAAATGTCATAAAGAGAATGCTTTGAGCAGATCAATATACATGTAAAGGGATCTGTGGCACTGGGGTGAAGTAAGCAATGCTTAGCTCCAGCCCTCTCATTGTCCACTGATGCACCTTCTCTCCTTGGAGGCACGTTCTCCCCCTGCTCACCTCTCCACTATCACCCTCCTCTTCTGCGGAAACAGCCAATCCTGAGTTCTTATGTGCCTTCTGGAAGTTCAGTGTTTACCATTTGGGAATAATGTTGGGCTTAAGAACAAATATTGATTGGCAGATATATTGGAGCTAAGAGAAGGGTAAGTGACAGATCTTCCAGTGCAAAAGATTGGACCTTTTCTAAGAATAAGATTGATTCTTCTTAAAACCATGCACTTTAAAATCTCTTGTGCTACATTTTGTTTCAAGGCATAAAAATCAGCATGTGGTTAGGTAATGTGCACATTTTCCAGGACTCTTGCTTCTCATGCTTTTGTTTCCTACATTTTGAGTATTTCTCTGCTCTTCACAGTTATCCTAGAAGGATTGATGCCCAGAGGGTCCCCAGAAATGAAGCTGGGGAAAGAAAATAGAAATTGATTAGTTTGCTAATTTTAGTTCCTCTGGATAGAGTTTTGATAGGAAAAGAATTTGAAACTACCAATCAAAATCAAGTTACTACAGTATAAGTAGCTTATCAATAGATTATGTTTCTTATTTCCAAAACTTTTTTGAAAATGAGAGTTGATCCTTATGCCTATGTTTTTAAAAAAGGATAATATTTCTAAATTACTTTAAATCAACCTAGCTTTGGATATTATTTTTTGTCATTAATTCATTTAACAAACATTTTTAAGTTACCTACTATACGCCAGGTACTGCATTAAGTTCTGGGACACATAGAAAAAGAGTAAAGCTCAATCTATGCCCTCATTTAGGCTTCATTGTGCTGGGTACTTTGGAGATATAGGGATAGCTTAAGATATGATTCCTGCCTTCAAGAGGATATACAGACTAGGAGAAGAAAGAGCATATATTAAGGAACCATAAAGGAACATTGGCCAGGTACTGGCAACTATATAACGTCTTAGAAATCCAGGAGATTGAGAAGGACACTCAGTTAAACCTTACAGGATAAAAAGAATATAGACAAGAGGAGAGGAGGGGTGAAGGTTATTCCAGTGCAGTTGATGGGGCAGTGGATATGACAACATATTTCTATTAGATGCTGTGAACACACACAAATGGAGGAAAATAAACTCTTATTGAGTGCCTGTTATGTGATCAACACAAATTCAAAAGATACAGGGCATACATACATGAGTGGTACAAGATATAGTCATTATCAAAGACCACTTTGTTGGGGCTCCAAGAATAATATATATGAAATAATTAGAAAATAATTACATAATTGCAAGTGATTACCTGGTAAATAGTGTGGCTAATTCTAACGTGCTATATGAATTACTCAGAGAGGAAGGCCAAGGAGGCAGGAGAAATCATGGATGCCTTCATAGAAGAGGTGAGACCTGAGCAAGCACAGAAGCTTTGGAAAGGGACGGGGAAGGCATGGAGAAACGGCATTTTGTGTAAAGCCAAGAGCGTCAAAGATCTGCCAGTGAAGAGCAGTGTAAAATGACTGTGGGCCATTAGGCTGAGGATAGCCTATGGGTGGTTTTGCATGCCAGAAAAAGGTCTGATGACACCAGAAGGATAGAACCTTTGAAAAGTATTTATTGGTGTGATTAATAGCCTGGAAGGGAAAATTTATTATTTTATTGATTTATTTATTTGACATCATAAAGAAAATAACCTCAAGGAAGGGAAATTTTAGAATAACTCCCTGCCATCAGTAGGACCACTAGAGAACCAGGCAGACGCAAGGGGTTGAGCCATCAAGACCACTGAGTTACAGGGACTACAGGGTAGAATGACAGGCAGAAGAGAACTATGCGTGGTCTAAAAAGGAGAGCAGTTGAAGTTCTGTGGTGTCATGACGATCATCTTAATCAGTGCCATTTTCATCACTAACCATGTGAGTGAGTCATTGCATGAATGCACTAAGATCAATTCACTTCTTTTCTTTTGCAAATTCCAGTTAATAGACTGCTTTGCTAACTAGGTTCCATGTAGTTTCAGCCAATGCAAGACACAGGTAGGGAACTGGCAGGAGGGAGGAGGAGCTGGGGAAGGGTGTATCTCCTTCTCAGCTCTACATCAGAGGAAAGGAACTGGTCTTTTTTACCAGTATCACCGTCTTGTTTGGGCTCCCAGCCCATAGGGAAGCCACACTATGGTTCTACATCCCTCTAGATGGCTCTGGCTTCTTCTGGGTTCTGGAAACACTACTTTCTCCCTGTATCACTCCAGCTTTTTGGGTGATAGCAGCCTCTTTTGTGGCTAATACCTGGGTTAATCAATCATTCCCTGTTTGGCTTCTCAGGGTTTTTTTTTTCTTTTTCTTTTTTTCTTTTTTACCTACCCTATGATCGGTTGATAGCTTCTTAGCTTTTTTTATCACCAGTGTAATCAAGTCCATGCATGAAATTCCTGATGTTTAAAATGCATAGAAATATTTCTGTTTTCTGGATTCTGATACAGTATGTAACCATGGGCAAATAATTTAAAAATATTTCTGATTCAGGTTTCATATCTTTAAAACTGAAGATATGAACTAAATAGTTGATTTGTAATGCTTTTACAAATAACAAACTCAGAATATAAGATATGTCAAAGACTATATTCTATGAGTTTATCATTTTGTAATTTATTGTAAAGCCTTCCCATATGGTATGTGACACTCTTTTGAACGTTTGCTAAATGCATGTTTTAAAAGAATTATTCACTGCTTATAGAAGTTAAACGGTGGGGATTGACCCAAGCTGAGTCAGCCTCTTTAAGGATCAAGACTGATAATCTGCTTGGAGATGCATGGAGAGTAAAGGAAGGGGTAGAAGGATGATTTCTCATGGGAAAATTTAAAAGAGATGACAAGAAATGGAAATGCATTTAGCCCCAGAGACTGAACATTTGGAGCAAAAAGGTCAACAAGCACAGAAAAAGAGAGGCGTCCTTTTGCTTAGCATTTGCTAACACCCACAGTGTCACATCCTTCATTTGAATTTCCATCTCTTTAGTGACCAAGACCACCCTGTTGCCTTATAAGTATCTACTTCAATCCAAGACAGGCAATTTAAAATTTTTGTAATTATCTAAGGATTAGCAGTGGAGTAGGCCTTTGTTCATTCCCAATTGAATGCTCAATTTTAGAGCCATAATTGGAAAGATTTCCAGTAATTTGTGGTAGTTGTATTTAATAAAAGGAATGGAGGTGATTTTTGTTACTTTATTCTTTTGTTGGATCTTTATAACCCACATTTGGCAGGAGTATGAGATAATCTCTGGCTGTATGCATCTTGGACAAGATTTTGTGTGTGTGTGTGTGTGTGTGTGTGATGCAGCTGCACAGGAGGTTGAAAGTATCCTATCCTGCTCCAGCTCCTTATTTGTCCCCTCGGGGAATTTTCGGTCTTGTCACTACTCTTCATACTATAAGACAGAACCATTTTCCTGTTAATGATAAATCAGTGAAAGTTAAGGTTTACCCAAAATTAAGCAGTCCGTACTTTTTTCTGGGTCTGTGATTGAGTTATGAAGTAGTTGACGACTGAATCAGCTAAATCATCAGAAAGATGTGTCTTAATGATTAATCGTGTAAAATGTTGTGGTATGTATAATTGCAAAGGCACAGCTTTTGCTTTCCTTGGATCAGAGACAGACATTTTGACTGCCGCATATAAAACAAAATGGGATAGAATCCTCAAAATCTACTGGCTATTAAAACAAAGCATTGATATTCAAACACATCTGAATGTGTATCTATCTGCATAGACATGTATTATACAAATGGCCATCAATCTAGGTCAATTCAATGAAAAATTAATCTAGTTTAACACATAGACCTACTCTGATGTGACCAATATATCACATTGGCTTATCTGGAGATGCAAAGAAAAAAAAGTAACATATTTCTTCTGCTTTCACTAAGTTTGCAGGCCACTTGTAGATAGAATAATAACAGAAGTGAAGACTTTTAAAAAATTTACAGTAGTTTTAGAAGTAAACCATTGAATTTTGAACAGAATAAATAACAGGCACCATCTAGTAATTGCTCATAGAACACTGGCTTTGTAAGTTAAATGGCAGTAGAAGCATGAGGTCTGAATTTTAGTCTTGGCTCTGCTACTATGTGATAATATTAACGTGCCTTTTGTTTGTATATTTATAAAATGTAGGAGTTGGATTAGGATGGTGAATCTCCTGGCATTTCAGTTTACTAAAATCTTTCAGAAGTGTGCTAAATTTTGATGAGTAGGTGCATTTTCTTTTAATACAAATGATAGAAATTTGAGCTGGACAAGGCATGTGACACAGCACAAAGCAGAACACAACGTATTGTAAGTTAAAGGCGTGGTACAATGTGAAGTCCAAGATAGAATTTGTCTTTACTGGAACATGTGACTTCTTTGCCTCTTCAATATTTCAAATTGCATACTTAGGGTGGTAAACAGCTTGATATAAATAACTAACCAGTGATAAAGAGTGACCAGTAAATAGTACAACAACTGTTGGAGATCTATTTCATTTTATTACCTTTTTCCAAACTTGATTTTTAAAATTCTTGTTCACTTCCCAATCCTAAGCATGTTCTCACAAATTCTAGAATTCCACCAGCATAAAATACCTGATAGCCATTGTCATAGAAGATTTTTAAGATCTTTTAGTTTTTAAATTTGATGACACTATATATATTAAATGCAGATAAAAAAATTCTACTTCTGCTGAGGATGCAAAAAAGCACATGACAGTATTGCTCCCATCTTAACAATGAGAAGAAAAGCTAGATGATCTACAAAACCATAACTTTTTTAAAAAAAACCCATCAGATTATTGAGGTTGCAAAGCATAAATTCCAAAGTGTAACAAGCCCCATAAGGATAGATGGGATAAAAGACCTATTTCA
The DNA here is from genome assembly GCA_023783475.1 of Daubentonia madagascariensis. Classification (NCBI taxonomy): domain Eukaryota; kingdom Metazoa; phylum Chordata; class Mammalia; order Primates; family Daubentoniidae; genus Daubentonia; species Daubentonia madagascariensis. The sequence goes on from JAKFHU010000901.1 coordinate 12,625,288, forward strand.
CCCTTGGCAGAGCAAGTGAAGAAGAGATGGTTTCTATAAAAGCATTTAAGAAGGAATTAACTAAAATTTTAATGAACCTTAAATGCTGAGTCTAGGCTAGTGTATCAGTTTAAAATAACTGTGAATCTCAGATACAAGGAAAATTTGAGCTCATTTGCAAAATCTTATCCAGGGTGTCCACCAGGTGCTCATGAGACAGATTTGGAGCAGATAGGAGCCTGGAGATAAGGTCCAGGTGGCACAGATGTGCAGCAGGTGATTGAGTAAACCTGGGGAACAGACACAAAACACCTCCTGAATCCCTAAACACTTCTCTCATAGGAACAAAAAGTCTTTGCCAATAAGGGAGGATGATTAGACCCTACAGCTCTGGACTCAGGCAAAGATCTACAGTTTCTGGATAAAGGGTGGAGGCAAAAGCTTCTGGGAGAAGAACAGGAAAATCTCTTAAGGCCAGGTCCTGCACTCTTACCAAATAGAGGCCTCTACACAGGGAGAGGGGTAGGAAATACTCTTCAGCCCAAGAGATTCCAGAGATACCAAGAGATACTGAGCAAAGCTTGGCTGCCATTGGTGGGGGGGGGGGGTCAAGAAATAGTTACACTGTGAAGTTTCTGCTCCCTGAGGCCCAGACACAGAAGCCTTGCCTAACTTGAGCTTGACCATGAGAACTCCTCCTGTGCCCACAATGAACCTAGGACTGAGTAGCTCTTAACAGAAGCATAAAACTAAGGGGAGGGGCAAGAGCATGGAGAGAGACCTCTTTTAATAACACATGTTTTCAGGGACTGCTGAAAGCTGAGGGTGGAGTAGGAATGCTTAGGTAAAATCCTTACCCAAGACCTCCCATTAAGAACAAATCCTCTGCAGGAGGAATTTGAAAACTGCAGTGATCTGAAAGTAAGGATAGTAACAGCAAAACCTAAATTTAGCTCAACTACTGATTTGATCAACTTAACCACCCTAAACTAACTGCCAGACCAAAGATGAGCTGTGCTTATTTTCAGGAAGAGTAATATTTACCTTAATTTTCACTGCTCTTCTGCACATAATGTCAAGCATTCAATCAAGATTATAGCATACGTATAAAACCAAGAAAAAAGGGAGTTGTTAACAAAAGATGAGGCAATATATAGTGCCAGACTCAGAGATGACCCAGATATTAGAACTATCAGAGAGACATTAAAATTGCTATGATTAATATGTGAAAGAATGTAGTGGGAAAACTAGATGATATGCGTGAACAAATAAGAAATATCAGAATATAAATGGAAACTAAAAGAGTAAAATGGAAATGCTAGAATAAAATACTTGATATTGAACATAAGAATTTTTTTGACAGACTTATTAGACAGAATAGAGCACAAAAATAGAATTTGAATATTCGAATAAATAAATTATTCAAAATGTAACAAAGAAAAAAGACAAAAAATTAAAGCAAGAACAAAGCATCTGAGAGCTGTGGGACAATATCAACTAATCTAACATACATGTAATTGGAGTCTGAAAAGGAGAAGGGAGTGTCAAAGGAGCAGAAGAAATATTTGAAGATATAATCGCTGAGAATCTTCCAAAATTAATGAAAGATAAACCACCATTCCAAGAAACACACAGAGTCCCATACTTATTATATTCAAATGGATGAAAACCAAACTTAAAGATCTTGAAGGTGGCCAGAGAAAAAAGAAACATTAAATAAATAGGAACAATATAGGAATTGTAGCAGACTTCTCATTAAAAACTATGCTAGCCTGAAGTCAATGGAGTGAAATATTTAAAAAGCTAAAAAAAATAATCTGTCTACCTAGAATTCTACAAACGCTGAAAAGTGTTTACTCAAGGGAAATGAAGTTATATTCACACAAAGCCTATATATCTGTAGCAGTTTTACCTATAATTGCCAAAACTGCAAGCAACTCAATGTTCATCAATTGTGAATGGATAAAGAAATTGTACAGCAGCCATACAATGGATTACTGCTCAGCAATTAAAAAGGACTGAACTACTTATACTTTCAACCTCGTGGATTAATCTTAAAAGTAGTATGCTGAGTAAAGAAGCCAGAAACAAAAGGCATCTATTGTAGAACTCCATTGATATGATAGCCTTAAAAAGACAAATTCATGAGGACAGACCCCTGGTTGCCAAGGATAAGATGACACATCCTACGTCTTGATTTGGGTGGAGGTTTCAAGACCATCTACACTTCTGAAAACTCTATTTTATACCAAAAATGGGTGGATTTTATTGTATTAAATAATTTCTCAATAAATCTAACTTTAAAAATATATCATGAACAATTGTTATAAAAATGGTCATCAAAGGTAAAATATTGCTACAATTAAAGTATACATAAATAATTCCATGTCTAGTCTGGGTAAGATTCAATAAAAATCTATTGAATTGAATTTGAAAAACTGGGGAAAAAGAATAGAATTCTGGAGGTTCTGTCCAGTTGCATTTTTAATGACGAAGATAGCCTTAGTAATTTTTTTGAAGATTAAATGATTGAAATCTGAAGAAGTTTTTCTGAGGGCTTGTGATTAAGGTGGTAAAATGAACATATGTGCTTACCTTTGTTTTTTCTCTCAAAACCCTACTTTTAAATGACAGTGGATATTGTTTTATATTTTATAAATTTAAAATATATTTATATCTTAATATGTAAAATATATATAACATATAAAATATATTTTAAAGTATAAAAAAATTTATATTTTGTTTAAAACATTAAAAGGGAGAAACTCACCAAGACCCAGACAATTATCATGGGCAGTAACAACATACTGGAAAGCAAATGACAAATCATAACAGAGATCAGACATAAGGGAGTAGAAACCTAAGAGAATGGGGCAGAAAGCTTAGAAGATGAATCCAGGAAGGTTCAGGTGGCAGGAATATCTCTGGCAGTGGTAATCAAGATGAAATAAAACCAGGAGGATTGGTGGAAAGTCTGTATGAGAAGTAGTTTAGCTTTTAAATCTTCCCTCTGGTTCCTCACAGAGGGGCAAGTCATTTTCTCCAACACAGCAGAAGATTGGACATTTATTCCTTAGACAGATTGAACTGGAAGATTACAGACTATTAGGCAGGGATAACATCCTGAAAATAGTGCATACATACTCAGCTTCCAGAATGCAAGCAACTAGGGCCATACCCTTTAGAGATGGGCAATGCTCACTTTGCTCAACAGCAGTAGTGGTTTTGGGTTTGGACATTCACAAGATGTAATAGGCTACCCACAACTTTAAGAAAGTATACAGAAAAGGGCAACAATATAGAACAATAGCAACAGCCTAGTAATGGCTTCATGACTCTTAGGCATGGCTTCAAAATTTCCCAGCCACTGCCGTCTTGGGAAATGCATGGTCACCCAAAGACAAACTTGGGTAAGAGCAGAACATCTCATCCCAGAAGAACCATCAGTTCTTGGGCCTCTTCAGCTGTTATATCTTACTGAGCAGCAGCTCTTTCAGGGCTACACGGGTAGTGCTCAGTCTCTGGTTCAGCTGTATCTCTCATGGTTCATTACCAGTTACTCATTACAGTCCCAACAATGAAGTACTTGTGTTTGGTTTGACACATAGTTACCTCAGCTGAATTCTCCCTTATCTTGGGTACGGTATATTGATAAATCCCTTGAGTTAGTTTGACAAAGTGGTCAAATCCTCAGTCATCCCTGAGGCTAGGTCCTCAGGTTACAAGCCAACCCTGGGAGACAATTTTCCAAGGGTCTCTTAAGCTTTTACATGTCTTGTCAGCAGAAGCACTGACTGCTCTTTGGTCCAGATTATTTTTTCAAGGATTTTTAATGAAAATCATTTGGAGATAGAGGTAGTGCCCCCCTTTTAAGCAAAAGGTAGGCATTCTTATTATCCAGTATAGTGAAGATAATGTCTGCCTCCAGAGCAAAAGTTAGGCATGCTTACTACTCATTATAAAAGATTTTGGATTCCCTAGGCTCAGGGCCCCTCTCCTGTAACTCCACCCATAGTATGTATAAGCATCTATTTGAAATGACCTCATATTGACCAATATTTAAAACCTCATTCATTTTAGTGCCAGAACCTCAGAAACCATGTACCGTGATCCTTTTGTATAATAACTATCCAGTGGTAATAGTGCAAGATCATAAAGCCAAATAAATATTCATTCTCCTACTATTCTGTAATATTCATTCTGCTGCTTTTCTCCTCTGATTTTTTTATGCCACTCCTGGCATCTTTCCTTTGAACTTCTGGGATCCACGTTCAATTTTAAACAGATTTCCCCACTCTTCAAATTCGTCTTAACATACGTAGCTTTTCCCCAAAAACCCTACTTCCCCTTCAGTATTCTGCACAGGCAACACTTCATATTCTTATATCATACATACCTTGAGATCTGGGGATGGTCTTAGAACTTTGTAGCTACTTCCAGATCATAATTTTTCTATAGCTATGCAATAATTCTTCCTTCTCTGTGATGTATGCCACCCAGCTATAGCATTGATTATCTGACATATCCCTGGTTATTTTAAAGCCCCCTTGTTTACGCCGTCGAGAGCTTTGTTTGGGTCCAGTTTTTCCTTTCATCCTATCCTTGCTAGCATCTATGGCAACCTTAATGCTGATATTGCTCATGTGAACCCATCTAATAACCTGACCTTAGCCATTTGAGGACCTCCCCTTCCATGGTCCCATCTTCCATCACCCCTGGAAAATTAATATACCAATGTCAATGACAAAATTCTCCAGGTTTTTCATCTTTTATTTCTACTGCAATATTCACACTTTTCCTATCCTTTATTTTTTTTCACTTCTATTCTATCATGGCTTTACTTTTTTTATTCTTCCAGTATATCCTCATGGTGCTTCAGATCATTCTTTGGACAGTATCTTCAGTGTCCTCTGGGCTACCATACAGGAGAGACTCTTTCTTCCTTTTGCCCTATGACATGCTACTGTTATAGCTATGGTAGCATGTCACAACTTTTATGTGTTCCCTTGTCTCTTCTGTAGGAATGAAAGCACCACAGGACTTAGGGTTCTGTCCAGTTTGGTTTTTTGGCACATATTCCCAGCACCTGGAATAGTTAAGGGACAATATTCATGACTCAAGGAATACTTAGCAAACAAATCAAGAAAGCAGACTATAGAATGAAAGACCTTGGTTTATCCCAACAATTACTAGTCTGTAGCCAGAGGTGCCAGAATGAGGTCAATATGACTCAAAGATCTTTTCCTTTGGGAAGTGGGTGATCCTCAGAGAGAATTATAAAGAGAAAGTGATCAGCTCTGGATTCAATATATCAATCACAAGTATGTGATCATGTCTCCTTGGCTTGCTCCTTGAGAAAATTGAAGGTAAGTGATATGATGAATTTCACCTATCTGCCAGCTAGAGTACAGATTAGGAACTTTAGTTGTGAATTTATTGCCTAGAGCCTTTAGCTATACCACCGATCCTGAAAATGAAAATGTTTTTTCTTCCCAATGCTACTGTATTCCTAACTTGGAAAAAGTAAACAAAAAAACCAAAGCACTTTTTTTTTCTTCAAATAGCATGTAAATCCTCAAATTTTTGACCCCAAATACATATTCTTTATCAGTAGAACAAGGATTAGAGAGGTAGGAGAAGGAGAACCAGACTTGAAATCAGAAGCCCTAACTCTTTCACTTTGTGTTGCTTTGGGCAAGTCTTTTAGCTCTCTCAACATTAGTTGCCTAAATTGTAAATAAAGATACAACTTTAATATGGATTATAAATACCAAAAGTTGTACCACATGAGGAAAGATTTGTAAACTGAAAACGAGTTATGCAAATATGAATTCTTTTTGTACATTTAGCATTCAGTTAGCATTTCATAAGAGGGAAAAGCAATGTATCATTGCAACATACTTGAATTACTTTGACATTACGGGAGAATAAGAAATGTTGACCTCTGCTATCACAATTTTTCTGTGTATAGATATGTATGAGAATTCAGGTGTGGATTCCAAAAGATATATCCAAGGAAATAAAAGTGTTTCTCACCTGGGATTTATAAATTTTCTTCCATTTCACGCTCTTCAAAATTTGCTGTTATTATCTGTTTGTGCCAAACATGTCTATCTACTCTCTTTCTAATTTTGTTCCAATGAATGTATAAGTATTTTTCTGAAATACAAACATTGTGACAAAAGTACAAACATATTGTTAACACTTTCTTACTACTTTTCCCTGTATGTATTTGACTAAAACTTTAAAAATTTAAAGACAGTTTAAACATTTTAAGCCTACAGGTGATGAGATATGATCAATTTTAAAGACAGCGTTCAGAAGAAGGAATTACAATTTGAGGATGATGGGCCAGCAAGTGATGGGTGCAGGAGCCAGCTGTGATGCACGCACTGAGTATTAGAACTGGGTCTCAGTTTTTTGTAAAAGTTGGGCCGGATGATTGCTTCTTTTCAACTTTAAAATGTCTATGACGATATTATCTGGGAGAAAAGAGAGAAGGGGGGATATTCCTTTGGGTGAAACAACAAAAGAAAAAAATATTAAAAATGGGGTGCTGGGATTATACTTTCCATATTGGGGCAAATCTGGGTGAACTAAGGTGTTCTGTGCAGGCATTGTGTACTGTGTTTTTTGTAATGTGGTAGCTGACTGTGCTATCTTCATTCTCCCACTGTTTATTAACATTCTTCTTTTTGTTATGCTCAGAATGACCATGTGCCCAGTTAAAACACCCTTCTCCTCTGATTTTTTTGAGGCCAGAGGTGGTCAAATGTCCTGGTGTGACTAATAAAATGTGAGGGGTTGCTAGCTTAGGCTTGTCACGAAACTTTTTAAAGAGATAGAGTCAGCAGGCATACCACTTTATCATTTCCGTCTGTGTTGTTTCCCCCTTCCCCACTTTTGACAGAAACAATAAATCAGTGTCTGCAATGAGACATATCGACATCATGAGGTCAGAAACCAGCAGCAAAGATGGTGGTGCAAAACCCAGAAGGTACCTAAGTTAAAGGTACAATGCTTAACTATCTTACCAGCCCAGACTACCTATCTCCGTATGAGACAAATAAACCCCTATGTTTGAAGCCACTGTAGTAGGGCTTTCTGTTGGTTGCAACTAACCATAATACTAACTAGAACACATAGTTTATATCATTTAATGGTAGTAAAATGAAGCCTGGATTGGTGGCACATGCCTGTAATCCCAACTACTTGAGAGGCCAAGGCAGGAAGATTGCTTGAGGCCAGAAATTTGAGACCAGCCTGGGCAACATAGTGAGACCCCATCTCAAAAAAATAAAAGCGTGTAATGGTAGTAAAAGGTATATCTTAAAGAGATTTCAAATAATTAAAGTTCAGGGATGTTAAGCAGTTAATTAACATCTTAACTTACATAGCTGGTAAGATGATAGGGTGGTCCTTGAACTTTCAAGTAGGGTGCACTACCATTCATAGGATAGTAGACAGGTAAAGAAAAGCAATAAGGATACATGACTAAAAAACACAGATGAAAAGTCTCTCCCTTTTTGCCAGTGATGCTTTAGAGATTCATGGCAATAGAGAAACTGGAGAATTTAATTTTCTCCTCTGATCCCTTTCCTTGCCTAAAAAGACTGGCAGAAAAACATATCCCATTCTTTTTTATGGCTGAATAATATTCCATTGTGTATAGGGACCACAATTTCTTTATCCACTCATCCATTGATGGACACTTAGGTTGATTCTAAATCTTGGCTGTTGTGAATAGTGTTGCCATAAACATGGGAGTCCAGATATCTCTTCAATATACTGATTTCCTTTCTTTTGGGTATATACCTAGCTGTGGGATTGCTGGGTCATATAGTAGTTCTATTTTAAGATTTTCAAGGAACCTCTATAGTGTTCTCCATAGTGGCTGTATTAATTTACATTCCCACCAACAGTGTATGAGGTTTTCTCTCTTTCCACATCTTTGCCAGCATTCATTATTGCCTGTCTTTGGCTAAAAGCCATTTTAACTGGGGTGAGATGATGTCTCATTGTAGTTTTGATTTGCGTTCTCTGGTGATTAATGATGTTGAGCATTTTATATGTCTTCTTTTGAGAAGTGTCTATTCAGATCTTTTGCCCATGTTTTAATCAACTGGTAGATAGTTGAGTCATTTAAGCGAGAAGTTATTGCCATCTTTTTAGGTGGATTAGTGTTGTTGAGGAAAATGTTTAGAAATGCAAGAGTCCTTATCTGGTCAGGCTACATATTGAAATATTTATGGCAGAATGATGAAATGTCAGGGATGAGATCCAGAACAATCTGCTGTAGAGGGCCTGGCTAAAGGAGTAGTACAGTTAAAAAATAATGATTTATACATTGGTATTACTGAAGCTGGTAATTTATTCTCTTCCCTCTATTTTTTCAGATTTAAATTTTATATGATAAAATGTTGCTAGATTTAATTATCATCATATTAAAAGTTGCCACTCCTTAATTTGACGCTTCTCTTTTTCACCTACATTCTGGTCTCTGTCTAGTCACCCAAACACAAACACACACACACAGGCCAATTACATCACTGAGAAAGAACGATTGCGAGTAATGAATTTGGACACCATAAAAAAAAATTCTCCAGGAATTATAGGGTTTACTTAATTCATTTTTATTGAGCTGTTACTTATACTTGTTTAAAAAAAATAAGCTTCGAAGGTTATAGGTTTTATACAACAGTAAACAAAACCAAATTGCTAAATATAAACAAAATTATGAATTCACGAACATTAAAATTGAGTCTTAAAGTATTTTTAAGGAGGTCGACACGAACTATTTCTCAAAACATTAGTATAGGTTGACTAACTACTAAAACTCAGATTTTGATTTCAAATTGTATAGTAAACTATGTACTCACAAAATGTGTTCTTCATTCATCTATGAAACTTATTTGTTCAGGACACTGACAAATAATTTGGCCTTCATTTGTCATAAGAACATTATTTATTAAATATATGTTTCTGTTTTATTCTCCTTAGTTGGTTGTTATTAAAGTGGTTTTACCTGATACCAACCTGATGGTAAAGCCAAATGCAAATTAAAGCAGTAGAATCATATGTCAGTATTTCACATACACACACGTTGAAATGAAAACAAAAAATTAAGGAAATACGTTCATATATATTGTATGGACCTTTAAGGGCCTGCTTCACAGAAACCAGAACACACAGATCCTGAGTTGAGAATCACTGGAGTAGGACTCATAATTGAGAGTCCTAAAAACATCACTGTGGAAGTAGGAAAAGGGGGAAGAGGGAGCACAAGAACATAATTGCTATTTTAAACGTGGTCCTTTGATGCAATCTCCATAGAACATCCAAGCTTGACTTTTCCATAAAAAACAAATGTTTGGTAAATATGGACAAAATTGATGGCTGCATGAACGTGTCTCTTAGGACTTTAGGTATATGTTTGTGAGTAATGAAGGTTTACAGGCATATATGTAGAGTGATTATATATATCCATAATCCTGGTGTAATTATTAATAACTACCCCTTTTATTCTCAGTCATACTTTGGACAATAAGTATGACCACCATTTGTATAAGTGAACATACCCAAGTAACAAATTATTTGGATTCCTTTTTTCGAAGGTATATGTGGCATACACAGAGCTGTACAGCTCCGGTTCCCCTTCGAAAAAGGACGTGCTCTCCACCTCTGAGGAATGTCACTAACTGATGAACTCTAGCTGTCAGACTATTTCAGAGTCCATCTCAAGTTTTGGGAAGCCCTCAGCCAATGATTGAGCAAGGTGGTGGTAGCGGAAGCGGTAGTCTTCTCAGAGTGGTCCCTAGGTGATAACGTGGCAAGATGGTGGTAAGAGAGCCTCACCATTTTCACCCAGTGCAGGACTCCTCTGACAGAAAAACCATTGCCCAGAGTTTCTCGTTGGGCTGAATTTGTCAGATGTGCATTATGATCTGTCAAATCCTCCCTTTCTAATCCTTTCCTCATCCAGGAAATTTTTTTTTTTTTTTGGTATATCTGACTCTGTCTCAGGAACTATTTCCCAGACAACCCAAGCCCTCAATCTGCACCACTTGCTTTTAAAAGTTATATTTACATATGGGCTGGAAATTTAGCAACATCAAACTATTTTAAAGATTCCTAGTTTACACCATAGGTCTAATTATTAAATGTAGCTTTGTTTAATGTTTCAGTGTGATGTGTTCCATGGGCATTGAGCAATAGACCAGCATGAAGGCACACAGTAAAGGGAGCACCTTCTCAAAGAGAAAAGGCCAATTAGAACTTGAAAACTCTCTGCTGAGGGAAAACTGTCCTTGAAATCCATGTTGTTCCTGGGCAGACATGGACACAATCTTTTTCTATTTTCTTTCTGCTTTGCTGCAAGTGAAAAAGGAAGCAAAGCCTTGAGCAGGGAATTTATAAGGGCAAATATAACCTTTGGTTTGATGCACAGTAAGCTGACAGTTAAAGGTGTATCATGCTAGATAAATGTCAAAAGCCAAATAAAAGCCTTGATAATAAGCTGTCCGGAGGCTAAAATCCAGAACCCTCAAGCATGAAAGAAAGATTAATCTTTAAAAACAAATTTTAACCCTAACAGCAACTGTCCAAGGTGACTTAGAATATTGTGATGTACTCAAACTCAGAGTTGGAAGGGTGGTAAGTGTGGGGAAAAGAGAGGGAAGAGGAGACGAACCCAAGATATAAGAGGCACCCATTTGTATCATGATTTTTGCATTTATTTAGATCTTCTAAAAATAGTAGAGTGGAAGCAAACAAGCCTTTTTCAGACTGTGTCCCCTCCAGAATTCATATGTTAAAATCTTAATACCTACTATCTCAAAATGTGACTGTATTTGGAGATAGAATCTGTATCCAAATAGGGTCTTTAAAATGAGTTCAGTAGGGTGAGCCCTAATCTAATATAACTAGTACTAAGTTTATAGAATCATAGAATTTTAGGCTGTAGCAAGCCATGAGAATCATCACTATTCATCACTGCATTGTTCCTTATAGCAAAAACTATAAAAAACTATAGATAAAACTTAAATGTCTATCAATATAGGATTAGTTAAATAAATTATGGTAGATCCTTATGACATAAATGATAAAGCATATCTACATTTATGGACTACATACATTTATTGTGTCTACAATAAATAGGGTAAAAAGCTGTATATAGGTATATATACTAATTGCCAACTCCACGTCTGCTTTGCTAAATCTCCTTTGCCTGTCATTTAATAGATATCTTAGTAGGTTCTTGAATGGATTCCCAAATTTCCTGACCTATTTCTATTATTAAAAATCTCAATCCAGAACACGTAACTCCAATCTCATGTCTGATTCAAAGAATCCCCCTTCTTTTTCAATGGCCAGGCTTAAGGCTCTAGTGACCTGCAGTGAGAACAGAAGGGGGATGGTTCCATTATTCCTCCCTCCCTTTCTCCCTCACCTTGGAGCTGAGAGTGGCCAGGGATCTGCTCTGGGATTCTTCCCCCTTTACTCTGGTTCTCTAGCTCCTGTAGTGTTAGACATGTGACCAGGGAGGGCTCTACAGGGCAAAGTCTCGGAGAAGAAAGTCCAATGGAGACTATTTCTAGCAAGAATAAATTCTCTGCAATATTGGGGAAACTGAGGCACAAGAAGGTTAAAGGAGCATTCATGTAACAATGCCACAAGCTAAAAATGGCACTCTGTCCTGTCTCCCACCCTCAGATTTTTTCCCTGGTCACTTTTCTTAGCACTTGACTTTGAAGAGACTTGATAGGCCTTAATGCTCATGACTAAAATCTATAAAGAAAAATTCAACTGTGCATATAAATATTTCCCGCATACTAGTGAAGGATCATTTTCTCCAAATGCTTATTTTGATTTCTTCAGGGTACAGTCCTCAGCTTATTCTTTTCTTTGTTAGAATTAAATCTCTAAAGTAAAAACATTTCTCTACTTGCAAAGGCTGGTAAGGGGCTGCCAGTCAGCCTAAAAAGAATAATCTACTTATATTTCAGGGTCACAAAATTGTGCAAGAAGAAAGGCTCTGTGGGTTTTGCTCATCCTAACAGAAAAAGAAAATGTTTTCTGAGTTCACTCAGGACGTCTCTGGATTACTAATCTACCATGGGGTGCGTTTGGGTAGGTGGACTTTGAGAGGGTAGTGATTCACTCAGAGCTGACTAGAGTTTAAGAGCTCAACTCCTGTTGAATTAATCTTTCCATAATGCTGTAACTTGTTTTCATTCTATTGGGTTTGCTAGTGTGAGACTCTCTGCAGCCTACTATTCAGACTGGAGACCAACTAAATTTTTGTGTTGCCTCCTGCTGTCACCTACAGACATAACTTTGTGGACAACTCCAAAGATAAGATGATTGGATTACTAAAGGCAGTGTCTCCTGGCTTTCAACTTGTCCCAGGAGCTGTATGTTCACAGTTATCCTAACACATAAAAGGTTTGGCCTACGGTCCTATGAAGAATCCTAATGCTTCTTAAGGGCCTAGAAGAGGATGAAAGATAGCATGGGTTAGGATGCATTGGCCCACTCCCATGTGGCTTTACTGAGCTTACAGCATGACTACAGAAGAAAGAGCTTTCAGAAATCAAAGTCTCTTCTGCACCTGTGACAGGGCCCTACAGTCAAGAATAATCAGGGTTTTAGTATAATAGAGCCAAAAGCCTGGGAAGCCCCTCCAGAGAATGGCTTAGATGTCTTATATTGTAGTTTTGGAGACCTGAGATAATGGAGGGTTGCTTTCTGCAACAGGAACATTCTTCCTTTGTTTTCTTCTCTTACTACCTTCATTAGTAAGTCTGGGCAGCTCCCACCTTTCTGGTGAGCATTCTGCTTAGCCATCATTTTCCCTATTTTTCAGGTGTGAGGCTTTGAAAAATAACTTATGACCTGTACCATTATAGCCAAAGCAAGTCAACAAGTCAAATAGAGCATGTTTCCTGCTTCTCTTGATGTATGTGTTTATGTAAAGAGAAACTGGATACAGAGTGATAGTGGAGAGGACAGAAAAAGAGACTAGCTTCTTACTCCAATTATTTTATGCCCTAGCTCAGAGGGTCTGGACACTGGTTACACATTAGCATCATCTGGGGAGCTTTTCAAACACACCCATGCTCAGGTCACTCTCCCAAAAAGCCTGATTAAATGATCTACAGTGGAGTTCAAGCTTCAGTATTTTTAAAATTACTTCTGGATTATTCCTTTGTGCAACCAGAATTGGAGTGATTAGCATCTGGAACAATCGAATATAAGCATGAACATGAGTGTGCATATTTTTAAAAGCACCACATTAATTAATAATGGAACTTGGCTAAACTTAACACATGTATAGTCAGCCTACCAAAATAAAACAGTCTGTATGTAGAATTAGATGGAGTTACTCTCCTTAGTCTTCCCCAAAATGGAAGCTTGGATAACCCCTCACTGAAGAGTGAGCTCCCTGTTTTTTTAAAAATCATTCTCCATTTGAGTTATTCTTGGAAGCAGGATCTAGATCATTTAAAAGCACAGATCCTATCCTTAAACTTCTCAGAGTTAGACTCCCCCATATAATGTCTAAATATTTCAAAAGATTTCCCCTAAAGGAGGTTTCAAGCTGAGTTTTTAAAGTAGTGAGAAACACAGATGAAATTGGCAGGTTGGGGAAATTACATGTAAATGGAACATTGGAAATGGAGAGTCAGGAGGGGAGGAGGTGGGGGAAGAAAGGCAGAACGAACATGCTCCTCAGCCCTGTGGAGGGGCCTCAGGCTATGGCAGGACATACCCAAGATCTAATGGTCTTCTTAGCTTTGGAATGGATTTCAGATTGTCTCTTTTAGAGTAGTCCAAACGTCCATCCTCTTGGACATTCCTTTGATTCTACTTTACATGAAAAATGTATAATTTGTTTAAATCTAGGCTTTATTATAATTAAGCCATATCCCCACAAAATTATTTCATGAAAGAATCATGAGACTCTTGGTGTTTCTTTAAATGAAAGTATTAAAAAGATTATTTGTGTTCATTGTAATAGGAAAGCATAGAAAAGTATAAAGAAGAAATTTAGTCATCTGCAATCCTACCACCTGGAAATAACCATCATTAGTATTTCTTGTACTTTTTGCCCATTTGGGAGAGGCAGAAGTCTTCTATTTCTGTGTTTTGTTTACCATTTTCTGTTGGGTACCTGACTTTTCACATATTGAATAAATTCAGTGACATTGACCTCAATGACATCAGACCACTGACACCCATCTGTTGATTTTCATCAACATTGAGCTTTCGCTTTCTTGCATTACAGACTTTGTATGTCTTCTTTAATAGTTTGGAGCATGAGGCTTTTCTGACTTTCCTAGATCAAAGAGCAAAATGCAGAGTTGCTCAGTTTTGTTCAAGCTGAAAAAATGGCAAGAGATTTTGAATTAGACATAAGAAAGATGCTAAATCCATTGCACCAATCAGATTTGAATCTCTAGAGCAGCCAACTGTGTGTGTGTGTGTGTGTGTGTGTGTGTATGTGTATGTATGTGTGTGTGTGTATATGTGTGTATGGCATTGGAAAGAATTCCCTTTCTTCCAAAGGAAAAAGCTAATTAAGTCTACTGTTAACCATAATCTCTAAGTTTACCAACAATTATCATTAGCTTGACGTGATCAATTTTCTTCCTCTTAAAAACTTAGAATTTCTGGATTTATTTGGGAATTCAAATTTATAATGAAAATATAAACGTACTGATTGATCATTTGCCTCTGTTGCATTGATAGTTTGTCTGAAACGTAGGGCAACCATTATATAAATCTGGATGCCTTCTGTCAACTTGAATGGCCACAGGCAAAGTTGCCCCTTTTATGTCCCTCTCTGTCTATCTTAACAAATCTACAGTAATTCATGCTGCCTGTTAGCTTGTAAGGACACTCAACACATCAATGGACCCCTCTCTCCTGGGGGTGGGGGTAGAATATACTCCTCAAGTTTTGTCTTCTGTCCTTCATCTATTATTTCTGACTTAGACACTATTGGCATTTTGGTTGGATAATTCTTTGCTGTGCAGGGCTGTCCTGTGTATTGTAGGATGTTTAGCAGCATCTCTGGCCTCTACCAACTAGATACCAACAGCAATCATTAAGTTGTGACAACCAAAAATGTCATCAGACACTGCCAAAAATCCCCTAGGGGAGCAAAATTGCCCCCCTTTGAAAAAGGCTAACATGATACTAGCACACATAGGTTTTCTGTACTAACCCTCTCAGGTAATACATTTGTATTTGAAATAGTTATTTGATTTCAGGTCCTTAACACTAGGCTAGTGGTCCTTAGCATTGGAACCTTGAAACCACATTCTGCACATTGGAATTATAGACCTTCTAAAAACAATTAGAGTCCAGGCTCATCTCCAGGAATTGGGCCTGGAATTGGGCCCAAGGAATTATTTAACTCCCTAGGGGATTTAATGTGCAGAGAGAGTGAGCATTCTCCTTGAGTGTATGCGCAAAGATGGAGAGGAGCTGGTGTTGCTCATGTCCTTGCATCACATTATGAAAGTAGTCATCCCTTCTGAAAGCAGCCTTAAGTAACTTTACTGATCTGGCTAAGCCTTCTCTGGTGCTTTTATAAAGGGAAGTATTATGCCATTTAGGGGGATAAACCTTGTGTTTGTGTTTATTTATTTTTTTTCTGGCAACTAGCAGATGCCATATGGAGTATGACTGGCTCAGGTTTTACTAAAATAAAACATGTAATAAATTCTTCTAAGTAATATTATTCTTACTTGACAAGGAAAGCACTCTTCATACTTCAAACTAAAAGCTTACAAAATATAACTTAATTATTTCTTTAATAGAAGAGAGAAACATATCTTAAAATTCAAATTTTAAGATGTGTGTATTGAATATGTGTGTGTGCCTACCAAGTGCTTCATTGATAGTAGCCATCAACGATCAGCAAATTTGTATACCAAGCTACGGATTATATTTTCTACTACATAGTGCTCTTAAGGGGATTAAAATTTGAAAAAGAAGACTAAATGAGGCCAATGTATCTCTTTATCAACTAAAAGAAAACCCACGATTTTGATATACTGAGGCACCTGATTAATAGAGTATGTATCCTGGAATTTTTGTCTGCCCACATATTTTTATTTCTTTCTCCTGGAAATGAAATGCACTTTTGTTTGGAACACAAACCCTATTCCCTATTCCCTATGTTGCTATGGATTATCACAGCGCTCTATCCTCACCTCCAGTCACAGGCATGGTGTGTGACACAAACTGGGCTGATACTAATATGGAGTCAGCACAAAGAGATGTGTGATGCAAGTTAGCTAATTACAATCCTCCCATGGAATTTTCTGTGTTGGAGGTTAAAAGGTAGCTCTCAATCTATCTTGGAACTTGAGCCAAAAATATATAAGCCTATGGCTGGCTGTCAGCAACCATCCTTGCTGGTACATGGAGAATGCCCGTGTGCATTTGAGAGAATGAGGCCAGCAGATGTGGGATGTAAGTTAGTGATGGCATTTTTTTAGACGTATATCAGATGATAAACTGCCCCAAGGAATGTGATTCAATGAAGGGAAACTCCTTCTCTATAACTTTACAGATTCCATGTGCATAGCTAGTATATCTGAATTTGAACCACAAGAATTGCCTATAATCGTTTTGGTTTTGTTGTTATTACTGTCTCTATGGAAAAAAAAGTATTTCAGACCAAAGCCTCCTTAAATAAAACGAAATTTTATTTGCATTGTGAATAGGGAAGTAGGTGCTGGCAGTCTGTCTTTTTCTATGATTTTGAATATACCTTTATGGTGTGTCTATTTAAGCCAAAGGAGATCAGATGTTTTGGATGTCACACTAACAAAGAATGAGTAGAGCCCCACTTTGTCATACCAGATTTGAAATAATTATTATAGAATCATAATTCCATAGGACATTAGCACTTGAAGGAAACTTGAAGGTCATCTCGTGCTTTGAATCTCAACCACATGGGTGGTTGAGGAGGCAACACACGGGTGTGCAGAGATCAGCTAAGGTGAGTGGCATACTGAAGTTTGCAATGATTTGATTAGTTTTTTATAGACTAGAGAAGATTCAGAGTTAAAAGTTCAACATTTCCATGACTGGCTGTCAGTTGATTCCATATTCCTCACAAAGTGAGCACTTACCTGTTTACAAGTCAAATAGAAACATCTATCCCATCATAGAGACACAGAAGAAAAATAAAATTCTCTTTGTAGATAGGGGATCATAGATAGCTATAACCCAGACCAGAGTCTTCATAGCAGTACCCTTTGGAGCTTAAGACTGTTGGGTGTCATGCTTCTGGCTTGGGACACAAACCTGCTCACCTTGGGTTCTGTTTGAGCCTGCTAGCTTCAGATGATTCTTATCCACCCAGAGCACCACTGTCCCTGCCAATAAAATACCTAAAAGGAAACTTGTAGCTTTCTCTGCAACAGACCGGCTTCCTTCCCATTCCAGTATTTAGATCTTGCATAATCTCCTCAATAACAGAAATCACATGTTCTTTTGTATATGCCACATAATTCTGAATGAAACTTTTCACATAGTAAGGACTGATTATTTTGCTTATTAATTTGAAAAAAATTATATCTTAACCATGCTAGCAATTAGTAAAAAAAGACCATGGAAAAGAATTTTTAAATGTAACCAAACTTTAGCTCATTCCCCTTAAGCAATGAGGCAGAATGAAGATTTTCAGTATTCTTGTTTAAAATTGTCAGAGTTGCAACAATTAGTTGTGTGCAAATAAAATGAATGCTTCCTATGAGGAAGGAGAAAATTTACAGTGGGCAGTCAAGCTTGTCAAAACTCATGGAAATGTGGTAAAAAATGGTAAAGTGGGGCTTATAAGTGTAAGGTTTTTGTGTTAATAGTCATTTCAAATATCACTGAAACAAGTGATTTGTGTATGATAACACTCTCTCATAAGCAGGCACATCATTAAGACCAGCATGACACCTTCTTAGCTGAGGTAAAAGCCATTTTACCACCTATTTCATAGGTTCATTCAAATGATTTTCAACCTTTCAGGAAAATTGTTTTGCATCAGAAAAAGAAAAGCCTGAAAACGTTTCAGTGAATCATTAGCAATAGCATGTTCTGTTCAAAATATATATCAGACACATCATCTATAAATAAAATATGTCCATGGCCAATTTATATATATATGTGTGTGTGTATATATATACATATATAGGTATATATAAAGTTTTAATTCACTTTAAGGTAAAATAAAACAATTTTATCTCATGAATTTTATTTTATATAGTAGTATCCTTGAATCATTGTTTTAGTTAAACAGAATTAGATATCTTCTTCAGGGTTCAAAGAGCATGCTATCCAAATTGGATAATCCTCTCTTCTCCAACAAAAATGAACTGTATGGTAGAAATTTCATTCACATTAGGTCCCTCTTTGTCTTCTTTTCTTAAGTCAGTGGGATAGGCAATCCAAAACTTAACTGAATGCTTTGTGGGTTTCCGTGTAGGAAAAGAGTACAAAATCATTGCATCAGACCTCTTCCATATACATAGGTACTCTCATGGTATAGTAATGTGGTATAAAGACCAGAAGAGAGACCAATCACTAAAATGAAACAGGCAAAAATGGGGAGGAAATTGCTCTGGAAACAATTATTCTCTTGCACAAGGGTGTTGCTTCTTTGGAGCTCAGTGAACTTAAGATCAAGACCTTTTCTTTCTCTCTCTATGTAGCTGGGTATACTGTGGGGCCCCTCCAAAGTCTGAAAAAGAGAACTGATAAATCAATACTAGTATGCCAACATTTGACTTTCAGATCTTGGCACACAAATCCCCATTAGTCATCCACTTTGGACACTATGATCACTATTGGTTCATTTCTTTTGTGTAAAAGGTATCTGGATGTCCTGCCACACTAGGAAAACACATAGGTGAAATCCCAAATGATTTAATCAAATATCAAGATTTTGCTTTGCTTTGTTTTATTTAATAAAAGCTAGAGGCTTACAAAGGAAGGAATGCCAGGTGCACATTGCATGTCTTGACCCCCTAGGCAGAGTCCATGGGTCTGCCCTTTAGATTCCAGGGCATGAGCTCCAGAGACCTCCTGCGGGGGTCTACCCCTTGGCTCTGCCATGCCCTGGCACAGGAGTTGACATCTGTAAGCTACAGTTTTCTCCTCTATAAAATAAGGAGTATTGGTAACTACCTCAGGGATGGAACAAACATTAAAGGAAATGATGTATATAAATGCTAAGCATTGTTCCTGGTATATATTGAGCACTCCAAAAATAGTTTTTCTGGACATTATTACTTCACATACCTTTGGGCACCTTTGCTACCCATATTGCTGTTTACTTCCTGACAGTTCTCTGCATCCATCCCTGTTCACCTTGAGGTCTATTAAAACTGGCATTTCATTCACTATTTGTAAAGGAAACTAAAAGACAGCAGGCTTTAGGGGCAGTATTAAAATGCCTGAAAACATATAATCGTTAGTCTATTAATTAAGTTCTTGATTCTCTACTTTTCTCCCAGAAAATTAATTCTGTAGCTACAACATCTATACTTATAATTAAGTAATAGTTCATGTGTTGAATTACTGATGATGTAATATTTTGGCTTGTAATTTGAACTGAATGCTTGAGACAGCCATATACCTGACATAGTGTGACTAGAAATTATTAATAATATGACTGGGACTGAACTTGGACATCTAACACGATTATCTTCCCTAGCACGATTGGGTTGGAAGTGTGGCAGAGACCACCTAACTGCCGCCAAAAACTCATATCCCCTCCCTCCATATTGCAGAGTTGTTGCTGGAAACTGCTACATTTATTTTCCAGACGCCATTCGCTTCTAAGTGAAGCAAACAAATTCCCACAAATGGAGCGTGAGTGCAAGGAATGTGTATCCATTTCAGGATGAGGCTGAGAAGAAGCAAGTGTGTTGTTTCTTCCTTCTCTTCCCCTGTCAACTGGATACAGAGGACTCTGAGGCTCAAAGGATACCAGAGCTACACAATGGAAGAAGTTGTATCCTGAATCAACACGTGGGAAGCTACCTACTGATCAGGAATGCCTGAAATAGTGTGTTTTGTAGCAATTAATAAACCTCTATTGTGTCAAGCCACTGAGATTTTGGAGTTTTGTTACATCAGTTTATGCTTTCATAACTAATATAAAAAGTAATACAGTTATCCCAATGATTCACTGTTGTTTCAAATATTTTGAAACTTTTCTGGATTTCCTATTTGGGCAAATTTTCATCATTTTAACTTAGAGTTAATTTTTTTAGACATGGCCAAAAGCCATTCAAAGTCTAAGTGTAGAAAGTTTAGGTATAGAAGTTCTCAATGTATTATTAGAAATCAGTCTCATTATGAAAGCACATAGATAATCCCGGAAAATGAACCCCTTAATAGAAAGTGACTTTGTAATATAACAACAGCACTTCTACCGAGCCCCATGTAAAATGGCTTCTTTGTATCATGCTTGAAAGTCTTATCATATTGAACAACAGTACTACTCAGAAGACCTAGTTTCTGATTCCAGCTCTGCTTAACCTCTCTAAGCTTTGATACCCTCATCATGAAATGAAGATAAAAATGTCTGCATTGATTATTCCCCAGAGTTGTTACAAGGTTTATATGAGGTAATGCATGTACAGTACGTGCAAATTGATAAAGGCTATGCAACGTAGCATAGCATTTAAGAGTCTCTGTAGTTAGACAGCATTGGGTCAATATCCAGAGGACGTTGTGGATGGAACTTTTGGGAAAATAGCTTAAGGTACTAGTGATTTAGTCCTGTGTCTGGTACATAGTCACAGCTCATTGAACAGTAGCTGCTATGACTGCCATTTTGGCCTCAGGGACAAGGTATCAACACCTGTTACTGATTCAGATTATAGACAATGATCTAGACAGAAAATTAGCAAGAAAAATCTTAGCCTTGACCATACTGTAACTGCAGAAGGGAGCTGTGTGTACAAACACATACAGAATTGATAAATTCTCCAGTAAGTTTATACAGTGTAGACCTGAAATAATGAAAGTTATACCTAATTTGTTTCTAAAATTAATAAGAAAGTGCCATTGTGAGCTTGGATTTTTATTCCTGAATTTATACAAAAGATATTAACCATGAATCTTGAATTTCCTTTATGTTCCTTTATGAAAACTAATGAAATAATTTATGAGTTGGTTATGTATAAACTAGATAAAATGGCATTGCCATTGTAAATTAGCCAGTTAATTTGAACATTGTAAACCACCAAGAAGAATAATTTTGGTGTAGCAACAATTGTTTCTGGCAAATGTAAATATGTTCCTTGCACATAGTGCAAATTTATTAATTGGCTGATTATTTGGGGTCACTGTCTTCAATGATCAAATTACAAGTACTTGATTTCTTTCTTCAGAGCAAGAAACAGAACATTTGGGGAGAGAATCTGCAAAGGCTAGATCAGGAAGACATGTAAGAGGAACGAGTCAGTGGTTCTCCAAGTGTGGTCCCCAGACCTGCAGCAGTGGCGTCACCTGGAAACTTATTAGAAATGCAAAATTTGAGATGTCACCCCAGACCTACTAAATAAGAAATGCTATGGGTGGGTTTCAGGAATATGTGCTGAACTCGGCTTTCAGGGGATTCTGATGCAAACTAAAGAATTGCAGGTGTGTGAAAGAAGATGTATATCTGGAGAAGTTAGAGCCAGGAGAGTGGTACAGGATGAGGCTGAAGGGATAAATAAAGACCTGGTGGTGTGGGTCCTGAAGCTATTTAAAGCCAAATCTTCATCCTAAAAGCAAAGGGAAAACAAAATTGATTTAAGCATGATGAAATTTGAAGGTGACAGGATGAAATTTGCATTTTAAAAAGATCATTCTGGTTATGGGATAAAGAGTGGATTAAAGAGGCCAAGATGAATATTATAATTTCACTTAGGAGTGTAATAGGGTTGCACATTTACTTATACGACAACTTGGAAGCACAAAGAAACTATAGCTCCTTTATTTTATTTGAAACTGATCTGGTCTTCCTTGTGAAAATATACTTACTTTGTAGCGGGAAAACTGGAAAGTCTGAACCAGTAAGGTTAATTAGTGATCATTTAACTACATTCTAACAATCTGAGTTCTCAGTTTACATTCTAATTGCTTCCAATTACTAAATATTAGAATGTTTTGGAATTCACATCTTTACAATGGGAAAAATATCTATTTTTCTTCCTCACTGAAGTGTTTTAATGATCTTACTACACAATAGGTATTAGCATGTTTTAGATATTTAAAATGCAAAAGTTATTATATTATTTTATAAAAAATTCAAACTATTATTATTACTTCTTCTAATGTTCCTACAGCAGTAAATGCATTTTGTTATGGTCACATTAATACTCTTCTCTATTTTAGGGTAAAAATATGAGTTTTGATCTTAATTTCACTTACTTTTTAACTAAAGTGTCGTTTTTATTTCCAAAAAGCAAAAAAATGACAAATTGTGGGTGTAGTATAGAAATATTTTTATAAAAGTCTTGAAATTTTTAAAATAAATTCTAGTCTACACTGAATGGTAAGTAAAATATCCATATGGCAATGTTAGCAAACATCCCTTCTTGCTGCAATGCATGATGGTATAATTTCCTAGATATATTCAAATTGTTCTTTGTAAAAATAGCTATATTTAAAATTCTGAAACCACCTTTCAGTGAGCTACCTCACATAATCAGATGAATAATATTGGAATGTGGAATTGTATAATATTTATTTCATCCTACATGTTATCAGCAAGCCAAAAACAGCTGGAAGGCAAACATTTAAAGGATTCTCGATATGGCTGAATTGGTCTCTGGAGCAGGACAAGTTTTCTGTAAAATTGTAAAGAGGGAAAAGTTTATATGTGGCTCTTCCCTTCAAATTTCTGTTTTGCTGCTCCCTTCCCTATGACTCTCCTCAGAACTGCCCCTTGAGGATGTGGGGACCCGTGTAAACATCATCACAAGGCTCCTATCCATATTAACAATTTGACTTAAAAATGTAAACACATTCAAGACAACTTGGAGCATCTTGTAGTGCCAGCAAGTGTAGTTATTCTTTTTGTAGGGTCTTTAAGGTTTTCCAAATCCACAGAAGATCATGTCTTCTGCAAACAGAGATGATTTAACTTCTTTCTTTCTTATTGGATGCATTTTTTCCTTGCCTACTGGCTCTAGCTAGGATTTTCAATACTATGTTGAGTAGAAGTACCAAGAGTGGACATCTTTGTTCTTATTACTGATATTAAAGGAAAAGCTTTTAGCTTTTCACTGTTTAATATGTTAGTTGTGAGTTTGTCATATATGGCCTTTATTATGTTGAGGTATATATTTTATTGAGAGTTTATGTCATGAAAGCATGTTGAATTTTATCAAATTCTTTTTCTGGATTTATTGAGATCATATAATTTATATCCTTTATTATGTTAACTTTGTATATCATAGTTATTGATTTGCATCCCAGGAATAAATCCCACTTGATCATGGTGCATGTCCTTCTAATGTGCTATTAAATTTGTTTTGCTAGTATTTTCTTAAGGATTTTTACATCTATGTGTATCAGGTATATTGCCCCATAATTTTCTTTCCTTGTAGTGTCCTTGTTTGGCTTTGGTATCAGGGTAATGCTAGCCTCATAAAATGAGTTTGAAAGTATTACCTCCTCTTCAAATATTTGGAAAAGTTTGAGAAAGATTGGCATTAACTTTTAAAAAGTGTTGGTAGAAATCACCTGGGAAGCCATCTGGTCCTGGGCTTTCCTTTGTTGTGTGATTTTTGAATATCGATTTGATCCCCTTGCTAGTTATAGGCCTGTTAGATTTTTTATTTCCTTGTGATTCAGTCTGGTAGTTTGTATGATTCTAGTAATTTATCCATTTCTTCTAGGTTATCCAATGTGTTGGCATGTAATGTATAGTAGTCCCTTATGACTTTTTGTATTTCTATGATAATACATTATAGTTGTAATGTGTCCTCTTTCATTTCTGATTTTATTTATTTGGGTCTTGTGATGGTTAATTTTATGTGTCAACTTGACTAGGTTAAAGGATACCCAGATAGCTGTTAAAAGATTATTTCTGTGTGTGTGTGTGTGTGTGTGTGGAAGAGATTAGCATTTGAATCACTAGACGGAGTAAAAAGAAGTCCACCCTCAACAGTGTGGGCAGGCATCATCCAATCTATTGAAGGCCTAAATAGGACAAAAAGCGGAGGACGGGCATATTTGCTTTCTCTTCTGGAGCTGGGATGTTTCTCATCTCCTGGCCTTGGACATTAGAGCTCCTGGTTTTCAAGCCTTTGGACTCTAGGACTTATACCAGAGGACTGCCTGTCCCGGTTCTCTGGCTTTTGCACTCAAACAGAGAGTTACACCTTTGGCTTCTCTAGTTCTCAAGCCTTCATACTCAGACTAAATTACACCATTGGCTTTCCTGGTTCTCCAGCTTGCAGATGGCATATCATGGAACTTTCTTAAGTTCTATAATCACCTGAGCCAATTACCACAATAAAGCCCCTCATATGTATCAGTTCTGTTTCTCTGAGAATCCTGACTAATACAAGTGTTCCCTCTTTTTTTTCTTAGTCTAGCTAAAAGATTTGGCAATTTTCTTAATCTTTTCAGAAAATCCAATTCTTAGTTTTATTGATCTTTGCTATTATTTTTCTAGTCCCTATTATTTCTGCTCTGATGTTTGTGTTAATAATTCTCTTCCTTCTGATAATTTGGGCATGATTTGTTCTTTTTCTTGTTCCTTTAGATGTAAAGTTAGGTTGTTTATTTGTTATCTCTCTTTTTTCTTAATGTAGATGTTTATCACTGTAAACTTCTCTCTTAGAACTCCTTTTGCTGCATCTCATAAATTTTGGTGAGTTGTGTTTCTGTTTTTGTTTGTCTAAAGATTTTGTTTTTGTTTCTTTGAACTATTGGTTATTGCTTATTGGTTTTAGTTCTTTGAACTATTGGAGTATACTGCTTAATTTCCACATATTTGTGAATTTTCCAATTTTCTTCCTGTTACTGATTTCTAGTTTCATATCATTGTGTTCAAGATACTTGATATGATTCCAATCCTCTTTGATTTCTTAAGACTTGTTTTGTGGCCTAAAATATGATCTATCCTGGAGAATGTTCTGTGTGCACTTTAGAAGAATATGTGTTTTGGCAGGTGTTAGATGAAATGTTCTGTGTATGTCTTTAGGTACATTTAATCTAAAGTGAAGTTTACATCCAATTTTTTTCTGGCAGTTTTTTCTTTCAGCACTTTGAATATTCATCCTATTCTCTCCTGGACTGTAAGGGTTATGCTGAGGAATTCACTGATAGTTACTTGAGGACTCCCTTATATGTGATGAGTTTCTTTCCTCTTATTGCTTTCAAAATTTTCTCTTTGTCTTTAATTTTTGATAGTTTGATTATAATGTGTCTTGGTGAAATCTTACTTGAGTTGAACCTGTTTGGAAACCTTTAAGCTTCATGTACCTGGATGTTCATCTCTCTCTCTAGATTTGGGAAGTCTTCAGCTATTATTTCTTTAAATAAGCTGTCTACCACTCCTCCCTCCCTCCCTCCCCCTTTCCCTCACCCTTTCCCTCCCCCTCTTCTATAGCTTTCATAATCCTTACTTCTCTTTGTAGTGTCCCATTAATCCCATAGCCTTTATTCATTTGTTTTCATTATTTTTATTCTCTGACTAGAAAATTTCAGAAAACAGTCTTTGTGTTTGTAGATTTTTTTTTCTGTTTGATCAAGTCTGCTGTCATTGTTGTCTATTTCATTTTTCATTTCATTGATTGTATTCTTCAGCTCCAGAATTTATGTTTGATTCTTTTTTTATGATTTCTATCTCTTTCTTGAACTTCTGATTTTGTTCATATATTATTTTCCTGATTTCATTCATTTGTATCTCTGTATTCTCTTGTAGCTTGCTGAGTTTCCTTAAAACTCTGATTTTTGAGTTCTTTGTCAGACAATTTGTAGACCTCTGTTTCTTTGGGGTTGGTTACTAGAAAATTGTTTTATTTCTTTGGTGGGGTCATGTTTCTTTGGTTTTTTTTTTCCATATTCCTTGCAGTATTGTGTTGCCATCTTCACATATGAAGAAGCAGTCATCTCCTCCAGTCTTTACTGACTAATTTTGAGAGAGAAACACCTCTATCAGTCAGCCTGGCTAGGGGTCTGAAGCTCTCTCTGATCTTTTATATGGATACACCCACTCCACACTTCTTGTTCCCTTTTGGGTAGAATTCTTGAGATTATATGCCTTCTCTCAATCCTGCGGAACAAGCCAGGTTCTGAGAGCCTCCTGTTTGTTTTCCCTAGGGCAATACCCTGGAATGCTCAAGTTTGTGTACCTTCTTCCACTTCCAGAGTCAGGCTGGCTCTCTGCACATGCTTGCAAGTCTCCTATAGAGGCTTACACTTGAAATCCACAGAGGCTTATGTGAGAAGCTGGCTATGGTGCAGGGGTAGGGTGGATGTGGTGAGGTTCATGGCACAGTAAGTGTGTCTGTGGGATGATTGGGAAGTACACAGACAAAGTATCTCAAGTGGCTCAGGAGCAGGCTTCCTAATTAAGCCTATGAAGAAGTTAGTAGGAATTGTGCCCTTCACTGAGTTCTGAGCCCTGGTTCCTATGAGTCCCTGACTATCTTCCCTGCTCCCAGCCTCTCCCAACCACTGAGCCCTGGTGATCAATTCAGTGTTCTGAGTGCAGCAAGAAAGAAAAGGGTGCCTTGGGCAATGTCCCACATTGCTGGGGAAGCTGGGCACCCACTCAATGTGCTCTCACTTTCCTTCATAGGAGAAATCACCAGCCAAGAGGGTCTCTTTTGACACTGAGCTGTGTTAAGAGAGGAGGGGAAGGCAAGGGTAAAGTGCAGCTGTCCTTTTCACACTCTGCCATGTATCTGTTCTCAGACTTTTTGCTTAAATTATATTATCAAACTTCTCCACTAGACCACAGTACTCCCTTTCTTTGCTTGTTGTCAAAATCTATGATCTATAGAGAGATGATAGTGCTCCTATTCCACCTTCTTGTTCATCATTATCAAATGCATCATTCCTGGTTAATTTCAAATCATTCACTATGAGACAAAGTTAGCAATGCTATTACTATTCACAATGCCATAGCTCCTTAGAACATGTTTTACTGAAATGATATAGATGTTCTTGTTTTGCAGTTCCCTACTACTATTCATTCATGATGCCACATTGTCCATTGAGCCACACATGAATACTCGCTTCCAATGACTCTCTCAGAGATTGTTACTTGTGTTGTTGATGATGACCTCAAATGAAAGTCTTACCCAAAGTATGCAGAAAAATGTGAACAATGATTAATTTTATGGATATACTTATTTTACTGTTCAGAATTTTTTAGTGTCAAGTTTGAACAACACATCTTCCAATCATATCTTCCTTTGAATTCTTTAGGCTAATTTAGGTTAGTGTCAATGCATCTCTAGATATAATCTTTCAATGTTGACTGCACCCCTGCCTTCCACACACTCCCACCAGTGGGGAGGAGAGACAATATCCCTTTGTGCAGAGTGAGGAAAGCATTTCCATTTGCACAAGGAATTT
Source organism: Daubentonia madagascariensis (assembly GCA_023783475.1). Classification (NCBI taxonomy): domain Eukaryota; kingdom Metazoa; phylum Chordata; class Mammalia; order Primates; family Daubentoniidae; genus Daubentonia; species Daubentonia madagascariensis. The sequence continues at coordinate 12,652,876 of JAKFHU010000901.1, forward strand.
ACATCCCTCAACCAGCAGGGTATACCTTCCTGAATTTTATAGGACTTAGGAAAGCACAATGTCACCACATTGAGAAAGGATATGGATTAAAAGGGCCAGTTGGTGCTGAGAAGCCCTCAGAGAACACAAGCATGACCATTTTATGAAGTCTTCCTCGATCGCGGCACAGTGCCTCTGGAGGACGCAGGAAGACTTCCCTGGTCATTTAAAGTTGCCAGTAGCAGAGATAGTGCTGGCATCGTAAGGAGACCTTGCACCATGCCCATCTGTTCCTACTTTCACTACCTTCAAGTGCTAAGATCAGAGGCAGTTCTATGGTTGAAATACCGAGGACCAAGAGCAGGAACACTGGCCCACACATATGGCTTGAACTCAAAGCTCTGTGGTAGATGGTAGCCCAGAGTTTCTAACTTGTCCCAGGTCCAAAGTGAGTGAGTCACTCCAAATCAGTGTGTTAGCATTATTCTGGCAGCTCAATATCACACAATCACCCAAAAGAAACACTACATGAGCCAGATGGAATGATCTGCTTACTCTCCTAGAACTGGGGTCACCCACAGGGCCCTGGGATGACCCATAAGCACAAATCTTTGGGCATCAGGTTGACCCAGGGCACAACAAGTTTAAAGGGTCAGGAAGATTCTGAATGAGGAAAAGGGGGACTGGGCACCCTGGCCCAGTGGCACTACTAGCTCCAGCTGGTCCCATCCCCCCAGAGGGAGTGAGACAATTTTGACAAAGACTCTCTAAAACATAGGTCCTCCTGAGGTGGGAAGAGACTTCTGCTTGTTTGGTCTCCGAATGGCACTGCCTCTCTTCAACCCCACTTCACAATTCAAGGGAAAGGCAATGCCCTTATGCAGACCCTAGATTTCAGTTTCCCTCTAGAGCTTTGCCCAGAATCATGCAAAAGCATATTGCAAACTTTCATTGAATCTCATTTTTTCTCCACTGCCATAGGCACTGGGGGATACAGAGATGAAAAAAATTTCCAGAATTTTTTAAAAAGTATATATATTCCTGCATCCTGTTTCTTCAGGCCCCTGCTGTCTAATAACTAATTGGCAGAACTAACTCAAACTAAATGTTAATCCTGATAATATCTTAATTCCAGATAATGCAATTTTATTTAACAAGATCTTTTTTAATGCCTTAACACAAAGTTGTAACCTCCTCTGTCTATGCTTGTTAAAACATGTAGATTCACAATTAACTGGCCACAGAGCATTGCTAATCTCCAGCTACTTTTTGGGGATTATCATTTCAAGTTTACCCTGATGAATACATTTAAAAACTCAACTAAGACAAGTTATATTTATTTAGGGTTTTTTTTGGGGGGGTAGTATATACAGTATATCTGGTCTTCTAGACATGAATTATACCACAATTAAGAAGTCATATACTTGAGCTAAATGTTTCTCCACCCTGCCCTTCTCAATCTCCAAAATCCTCTGTTATGAATTGCCTTTATTGACTTGTGTTTTAATGGCACATCATAAATCTAACTTTAGGAAAAAGGAGCATGATTAAAGTTGGTACCATGTTATCTTGAAAGGGCATTGTTAAGGATGTTGTTCATCAAAATACACACTTGTATGAGAACTTAAAGCAGGAAAATAAATCAGTCTTAGTGTAGAGTAGAGCTCTAATTTTTCTGAATAACTGGTTGCCTTTTTAAAACAGAGTGTGAAGATCTATATGCATATGTTTTCTTATTTACTGCTAGAAAACTCACAGCCGTTTTGTTTCTTTTTTTGAGACAGGGTCTTGTTCTGTTGCCCTGGGTGGAGTGCAGGGGTGTCATCGTAGCTCACTGTAATCTCAAACTCCTAGGCTCAAGCAATCTTCTTGCCTCAGCCTTCCAAGTAGCTGGGACTACAGGCACACACCACCACGCCTGGCTATTTTTTTTTTTTCTATTTCTGGTAGAGAGGGGGTCTCACTCGTGTTCAGGCTGGTCTCAAACTCCTGATATCAAGCAATCCTCCTTCCCTGGCTTCCCAGAGTGCTTGGATCACAGGCATGAGCTATTGCTCCTGGCCTCCCAGCCAATTTAGAACTCATCTCAAAAGAGACTTAATGGCACTCTGGTGTGCCCTAAACTGACTTCAGAGTCTATCTCATTTTTCCATAATTTTCCTTTTATTTAAATTTTCTTTAATCTTCCTGTAATGTTTGTATATTTGTCAGTTACCTTATATTTTTCTTAGAAGGAGGCTGGTTACAATTAAGAAGTCATAACCAATGTGCTTTAAAGAGACTTCATGTTGTGGAAAGAGTGTGGGCTTTGGGATTAAACAGGTCTGGATCAACTATTAGATCTCTTTCTCACAAGCTCTGTGACCTTTGGCATATTTAACATGATATGGCATGTTCCAGAGGTGTCATAACTGCTAATTTATCCCCTTCCCTTTGCTCCTAATGCTATCTTCCCTGTAGCCTTTCTATGCATGCAATGTTTTCTAACATGTATCTTTCTATTCTTGCGAAGTGAGACAAGACAGTCGTGGATAATTTTCACTTGCAGATGAATATCAACATGAGAAAAGATCAGGAGATTGTATGAGAGCTATATTCTCCAAGAAAACTAGAAATAAGCTTTAAAATCTCTCATTTATATTGTGTAAAGCTTTAATTCCCTATTCCACACCAGAATTCATAACCTGTTCAGCTACTTAATTTATACCACTGATTTCACTGGTTTCAATCAGAAACATAAAACACTTCATATTTTGGCTGTTATCAATATTTTCCCACATTAATACAAACAGGAGCACTTCTTATCAATATACTATACATCAAAAAGATAGCATCTATTCTTGCAAATGAACAAAAAATATATATCTGCTATATTATTAAATAGTCTTTTCTATATAATGAATGAATTTACAGTTTCAAAGAGTAGTAAACCTGTCAGAGGGAATTAAATGATATGTTGCACCAGGAATAACGTCTGTGTTTGGCATTTGTGTTAGGTTGTTAGTAAGAGGAAAATAGAACATGTGGACCTTGATAATAAACCTGTCTTTGATATTATGGTTAAGCTTGACTCTTCTGGAGATTAAAGTGGCAGGTAGTAAAATGCATCACGCAAACGTAAATGTGATATTTTTGTTCTATTTTAAGTTTCTCATGGAAAATGGTTTTGTGATTCGTCTTTGAACAGCACTTTATTTATAATCCTATTTGCAACTTGGAGAGATTTCACCTCAGAAGGCGAGTGAGCACACTGCTCCGGCTTTTGTGATTCTGAAAATGTCACTGCTGTGATTTGTCAAATCTGCCTGAAATCTGCCTCTTCAATAAGTGACATCTCCCACTCCTTTTGGGTGAAATTTTCACTTCTTTTTTTTTCTTCCAGAAGGAAAATTCTAAATAAAAAGCAGATATTTGAATTCTGATTTTACAACAGGAATGAGAAATTAATCCCTTATATACTAGAACTACTAAATAGCAATTATTGTAGTGCAACACAGTTAGATAGCACTGGAATTCTTTCTTTTTTTTTTAATTTTACCTTTGGATGGATTGCTGGTTTATCGCATTCATAAAATGGATTAAGTTTCTTTAAATTTGGCAAAAAATCTCATGGAGCAAGAGTTGTCTTCTCGATGCACACAGATTTTTACCCACCCCTCCATGGTTGATTCCCTCCTTTTCTTTTCATAATCCTCAGGAAAGGTTTCCCCTTTCTTTCTGCTTAGTTGCTATAAAAGCCACATGATTACACTTTCTTCCCTGGGGCTGGGGATTTGCAAATCCTGAAGTCATGTTTTCAGGTTTACAATTGACTGACCTGTCTGTCCTTCGGCCACTGTTTTCAGGTTACATCATCTGTGAGCTGTAGACAGCATCTCCTCACATGATGAGGGATGTTGTGAGGATTAATTAATGTTTGCAGTACACATTGAAGCCCAAGGCTGCAAGATGCTTTATAAATTCAAAACACCATTATGTTAATAGCAGGCTCAGTTATGAAAAACCTGCTAAATGCAACCCTTCCACTCTCTGGAGCTCAGTGACCTTTCTATCTATCCTACTAATTCCATGGCATCTCCCAGAGGGGCATTCTCTGCTTCTCTAGCCCGGATTCGCTTCTAACTTAATAAATGCAGTAAACCTGAAAAGCATGTACAAAAAAAGAAGGGATTTATTTATTTAAGTAATGCTTGTTCACCTGGAACATAATAGCAGCTGGATTCCTGCTGAATCAAGAATCTATTTGTTCCGGCAGGTCACCCAATGTTGTTTATCAATTTTCATTCCCACTAACAGAATTAGGCTCCCAAACCATTTCAAATCAGTTTTCTCCCCTTCATTTTGGAGGCTTTCAATTGAAGAGATACATTTAGCATGGTCATAGCCCATTACTTACCAAAGGAAGGGTGGTTTCTTTGTCTATGCCAGAGCTGAACTTTCTAAGACAGCATCGCCTACCAAAATTATCAACTATATCTTGATGCAAATACCATATATTCTGTATGGACTTTTGGAAATGGTAAGTTTTAAATCAGGTGTTTTGCAGTTCCTGATATTACAGTCATATGAGGTATTTTATTCTTGTTTTTATTTTTTTTAATTTTAGGTTTTATTTTTTAAGATGTCCTTGTTATGAACTATTTTAGCCTGTTGATCAAACTTATGTTTAAGATATAAAATTTTAAGTATTACTTAAAAAGTTGCCTTTATCTCAAATGAAGCTATTTCTTTTTACATTATTTTTCTAATAATGAATATGGGTTCAACTGGACTCAAGCCAAGTCTTTTGACTTATTTTCCATGAGGCCAATGACTCAGACAACTTACAGTGTCATAACTGGGCTTGGTTAATGGTGGGGCTCTCCAAACCAGAGATGGACATCAGGAGTTTATTTAGACTTAAAGGAAAAAAGAAAAGGTAGTCAGGTTTCCAATACTGATGGACATTATATAAAGAAGCATGCAAAGGCTTGAGTAAAACTGTGGGTTCAAAGAGAAAGAGAGAGTATATGAATATTGGTAAAAATTCATGTAGAGTTCAAATCTAGAGGTGAGACAGGTATTCAACAAGATTCAGGTCTGTAGGTAATACTGAGGATACCCAGAAGCAGCTATCTGGTCCCATAATGACTACAGCTACCATCTCTCTACTCTACTATGTATGAAAAGCACTATGGTAAACACTGTTGATATGCATTATCACATATCACATGTGATCAGTACCATGTTTCTGTGTAGGTAAGTGATAATATCATCCTCATCACCCTGATGAAAAAACAAAGCAAAGGAAAGATATGGGGTGATCTCAAGATTATACATCTGGTAAGTAAATGGGATAGGCATCAAACCCAAGCAGTCCAATTCTAGAGCATAAGCTCTTGAAGAAGCATAGGGCAGGGTGATTAAGAGCACGTGCTGTGGAGTCACAGGGCTGGGATCTGTGTGACCTTGGGCAGGTTATTTAGCCTTTCTGCATCTTAGTTTTCTCATATGTAAAAGGCAGATGATAATAGCACCCACCTCATAAGATCATTGAGAGGATTAAAGAGATAATAACTATAAAACTTAAGAAGAGTTCTTGATACATAGTAAGTGAGCAATAAATATCAGTTATTGCTAAATTACAAGGGGAGCAACAATACAGAATAATCAAATACTAGTGGACCAAAATAATTGAATAGTAATATAATCCTTGAGGCATATAGAACAGGAAAAGTGGGTGGGGACACCAGGAGCTAGACTTTGTTGTTATTGTTTATTTTGCACCCACATACTGGAGTTCCTGCTGCTAGAGGTCATGTTGGGGATTTGGTGGTTTGTCGGGGTTCACAACAGAAGACAGAGTTTACACATTTGTTTTTCCTCCTGATGTCATGCTAAAATAAATTTAAATCTTTAAAAGGTACATTACATCCATAACAATAACCAGAAGAGAAAGGTGACAATCAGTGGGTTAGAGAGTTATATAATTTTTCTGGAAGAATAAAAATAGACGAAGCAGTGATAATGGATGAAATAGAGTGGTTGGAGCCACAATAAGAGATGTGCTGTCCGAAACAGTAGCCACGAGCCACAAGTACCTACTGAGCCCCTGACATGTGTCTGGTACAGATTGAGATATGTTGTAAGTATAAAATACACACCAGATTTTGATGGTTTAGTGTGAGAAAAGGATTGTAAAATATACCAATAATTTTTATACTGATTACATGTTGAAATGATTTTTTAAAATATGGGTAAGTAGAATGAATATTACTAAAATCAATTTTAACTTTTCAAACTTTTCAAATGTGACTTCTAGAAAATTTAAAATTACACAAAAGGTTCTCATCTATCTTTCTTTCTTTTTTTTTTTTTTAAATACAGAGTCTTGCTTTGTCTCCCTGGCTAGAGTGCAGTGGTGTCATCATAGCTCACTGCAGCCTCAAACTCCTGGGCTCAAGAGATCCTCCTGCCTCAGCCTCCTGAGTAGCTGGGACTACAGGTGCACCACCACCACACCCAGCTAACTTTTTAATTTTTTGTAGCAATAGGGTCTCACTGTGTTGCTCAGGTTAGTCTCAAACTCTTGGCCTCAAGTGATCCTCCTGCCTCAGCCTCCCAAGTAGGTGAGACTAAAGGCACGTGCCACCACACCCAGCTAATTTTTTCTATTTTTGGTAGAGATGGAGTTTTGCTCTTGCTCAGGCTGGTCTCAAACTACTGACCTCAAGCAAATCCTCCTGCCTCTGCCTCCCAGGGTGCTAGGATTATAGGCATGGGCCACTGCACCTGGCCAAAGGCTCTCATCTTTCAACGTGTACTGTATTTTTATTAGAAAACTCTGCTCTTATCTACATATGCAGAAGAGCTATTCAGAATCCCCAGAGAAATTCTTATATCTGAGTCACAAGATGTAAAGGAGCACAAAAATGAGGAGTTCTTAACTGGGATGTGTTTGACGTCTGTGTAAGGAAGAGTTGGCTATTTCCTTCCATTTCCCACCCATGTGATCTGGTCATTCAGAGCTAGGTGTAGATCCTGGCGTGAGTGGGGAGGCAGATATTTCTTTTCTAAAAATGATGTCAGGGTACAGAAGGGAACTTGTTTTTAAAGTTCTCTCCATCCTAGCATTTAGAGTTTTCCCAACAAACTGTTCCTTCACAGCCATTCCCCCCAGATCAAAATTGCCCATTGGCTGGCCCTGCTGATGCACACAAAGATCACCTTTTCTATGAAATTGTCTAATATATAAATGAACAATCAAAGGTCACCAGGTATTTGAGAAAATTTTCATAATGAAAGAGAACGATTTAGACAGAGCAAAGTAGCAGTAGAGGAAGCAAACACATTGGAGATCAAAAGAAGGAAAATTAAAATAAATAAAGCAATCCTAATTAGTATCTTCAGAGAGATTAAAGAAGCTGTTACAGCCATAAAGCAAGAAGTGGCTTTTGTAAAGAGGAACAATTTGATGTGCTATAGTTACGTAAAATGTAACCAACAGTAGAAACTAGGTGAAGGATGCACAGGCCCCCTCTGTACCTTTGCCACTTCCTGTGAATCTATTAATATAATAGTTTCAAAATAAACAGTTAAAAAAAGAATGAGTTTGAAAAAAAGGAATAGCACCCAGAAATTGTAAATAAGTATGTCTCAAAATAAAAATAATCATAGAAACTTTGGAAGGTAGAGTTGAGGAAATCTTTCACGTAATAAAATTGAATGAAAAAGAGGAAGTATAGATTTTACCCATGGAGGAGGAGAATATTTTGCCAGATGTTAAAATTATTTATTTAGTTTTAATAGGGGAAGCACTGTTTATTGCTTTTCAAATTTTAGACTCAACCTATTAAAAAAATCATAAATCCGAGAGTATAATTTTCAACCACAAAGAGGACAAAATCGTCACGGCCATAATTATGACTTTCTTTTCCTTCTGCACTGCCATGGTGGTAGAGAGTTTTACCAGCAGCCCCAGCTCTTGCTTGGTTCTATCATATTCTCTCTTTGTTTGCCTCTTTCCGCCTCTCCGTCTCTAGGTCTCTCCTTCCTCAGATCCTCCTTTCACCCAAGTGGCAGTGAGACCTGAAGTTTCAGTCCTCTCTGGGAAGGCTTGAAGTTGTTAGACCTGACCGACTCTATGCTGGGGTCTTGGGAGGCTGTGGGTGGCAGCACAGTAGATAGGCATGGATGTATTTATTCTGGCTGGCTTTCTGGTTTAATTCTTTTCCTTTGACTGCATTATAAATATTTGTACCAAATCATGCAGGCCAAACTTGGGCAAAGAAATTGTCCAAGGATTCTAGACCAACCCCCAATAGTTCGGCAATGACATTTGGGACCCAACTAATAATCACGACTTGCTTTGCCTTTCTATATCTTCGTTTACTATAGATTTGGTTTCCTTGTTCAAAGGAAGAGTGGCTAGGTCATGGTTAGATATGGATATTTCTTGGTCCTTGGCCCAATAAAATAATACCATCACTTCATAATAATCCAGTTTCCCTTAGCCCACTCTTATCCCTATCCCTGAGGTAACCAATGTTCATAACTACTGATTTAATGCTTCTAAACCTACTGTTGTTTATTGCCCTGCTGACCAGAAACTCTTTTATTAATACTACAAAACCCTACATGATTGGAAAATATTTTTATGCATCAATACTCATTGTTTATTCAATTGGGAAAGAGGTGGAGGTAATGCCAAGGAAATCTAGAGCTGAGATTATCTAATGGACATGAAGGTGGTTTGCATGTTCTTTCATGATATTGTCAGAAGACTCCTGTCTATCAGGTTCAGGGTTAGGGTTTTCACAGACACCACCTTCCTGAGAAGGTCTCTGCCCAGGGCTGTCTGCTCAAGTCCCAATTCTAACCTGGTGGCTCTAAAAAGCCCAAGTTCAAGAGCCTATAGTATAATAGAGAAATGCATATACCCCTTTGTTTCATGAAACATGCATGATTGTGTGTTCTAATTGCCTCCATTTTAAAGAGATTATGCATTTTACCTAGGTTTCTAAGGGCAGACTTATAACTAGAATCCCAACCAGCTTCCTCTGTACTCAATAACATATATTATTTGTTTTTTCACAATGGCAATACTTATTCAAGAAAAAAAATAACTTAAAAATTCAGGAATTCTTCAAAAATCAGAAAAAAGACTATTTTTAATTCTAAAAACTGAATTAAGAAAAACTCTAATCTGTTCTTCCTTGTGTCACCAGATTAACCTGCCCAATTTTCTTCACAATGGGAAGGGCTTTTTCACTGGCTTCTCTTCTTTCTGTAGACAAGGGATCTCTCCAGAGCCCACATTGTTTTTTCAAGCCTTATTGTCTTAAACATGAAAGTTTCCAAGAACACCCTAAAAAATTCCAATTCAGGAAGATACCCCTCAGATTTTAAAAAATTATGTATTACCAGGTGATTCTTATACAAGAATATAGAGAATACTTTAACTTTGCACTAGACTCTAAGCTCTATGAATGTCTAAATCTACTAAATCTTATTCACATGAGTACTTAGTGATAAGCACAATATTTTTCCAAGTGGAAATCAGTCGTGTGGTCAGATAGGTGATTTGACAATTGGATAGAACATTTTTTGTCTAGGATGTATATTGTCACACACGTAATAGGCTCTAAATCAAAATTTATGGATTAAAGATTAGGACTAGGCTTTATCAACCACAAAGAAGCAACTTCTTTTTCCAGTCTTTTGTCCTAGGTGAATGAAGTTTGCTTTATTGTGAGCTTTGAAATATTGCCTCACACTGATTCTGGAACTCCTGATTCTGGTTTCTTTCCATCTGTCAGGTAGGCAATCAGTTCTGAAGGTTTGTCACTTTATTGACAATTGGATTTTTCTAATCTCTGGGAGATACAGAATGGAAGATTGGATATTTTGTCTGTTTTTCTTTTTGCATACTTAAGACAGAGTTATACAGAACCCCATAAAGTGTGGAAAGGGAAGAGGCATTGGAGCTAAGAAGACTAGGATGTAAATTTTATACCTTCTATTTAGTGTGAATTTGGGAATGTCCATTTCATCTGTGAAGGTAATTTCATTTATCTTTTTAAGTTGGCATAAGATGCAGGAGATAGGCTATTTTCTGGTGATACTCAGAATGATATTTGCTCAAGAAATGTTAGTTTAATTCTCTTCTCTTCCTCCTGTTTCTCCACCATGTTGCTACCTGTCCTCCACCATCAGTCATCCTGACCTCATATAACAGATCAGACTTATCTAACAAGTGTAGAATATTTCTTCAATTATTGATTCATTGTTCATCTCTATAGTATTTGGCCTCATGGCAAGTAGGATAGTATGGCAGAAACTTCCAGCGGAACAGAAATGAATATATTTTGGAGGCCAAGCTAATACAAACAGATGTTGGGATTTGATATGGGACATACAGAAAGAGAAGAAGCAAGGATTACATGAAGATTTTTGGACTGGGCTACTAAGTAGGTATTGGAACAACTGAGTAAGATGAGAAAACGGAAGGAACAAGAGTGTTGGAAGGGAACAAAACAGAATCAAGGGCTATATCGTAGACATGCTAATTTTTAGATTCCAATTGCACAGCAAAGGAAAGATGCCATATGGTGGTTGGATGGATGCATCTTAAGTTCAAGGAGAAGGTCAGGGATAGACATATAAATTTGGCAATTGAAGACACATAAACTATATACAAAGCCATGGGACTTAACAGGGTCATGCTGGAGAGAGTGCAGATACGGAAAAAAAGAAAGCCTGGTACCCTACTAGCAAACCATGGTTATTCCAACATTTGGCAGTAGAGTAATAGAAGTGTAAGGCAGGCTGGTGAGGGAGGTCCAGAGAGGTAGGAGGAAAACAAAGAGGAATTCACAAGAATAAAGTGTTTCAAGAGGAGAACAATGCTCGAATGTATTGAGAGAATGTTGCATGTAGCAGCACAGAGAACAAGGATAACTGACAATTGTTTCAGTTGAATGGTGGAAACAAAAGACCACCTTTGGGGTAAGTTGAGGAGAAAATATGATTGTCATTGATTAGAGACTCTTTTGTATATGATGAGACATCACAGCATAAACACCAATGTGAATGGTAAGCATAGCCTTGTTGTAAGTTTAGGAGACCAAAGCCTTATCCATTAGGCAACTGGGGTTTCTGCCTTGTGGTAAGTTTAAAAATCTTTCTCAAACTTTAATTCCTGTAAAAGGTTATAAGTTTGAGTCACAGGTTACAAATGTTTATGCCTTTTCTTAAGACATGATAAAATAATTATAACCAGCTGTTTTACCTTCTGCCTGATATCCAACTGGCACAATTCCAACTTGACCTGCAGAATACAAAGACTAGACTAGCATTTCTCACATTCTGGTCAAAAGCCTTAAACTGTGATGGTCCTTCTGTTGCTGGGACAAGTCCAACCTCGCTACTGCCATTACAAAAAGAAATTGAGCAGATGTGAAAGGAAAGCCGATGCTGAACTTCAAGTTAGGAGGAAGAAGACAGCCCAATTATATTCATGCTTTCAGATCAGTCTTATTTACATTGAAAGAGAAAAGGAGATTGAATTTACACATATCAAGAAACTTGAGTGGTCAAAAAATTGTTTCCTAATCTCAGTGGCTGTCATCCCTGTTTTTACATGTCTGTGAGTCTGATGCATGATTGGATTTTGTTTTATTACCATGAAGCAAGAGATACAGAAAAGAGACGTTTGTCAGGCTGTGTGGCTGTCTATTTATGGGTTGAATTTTTCTTCTGGTGGAAATGAATAACTTATGGTTAAGACAGAATATAGAACCTCTTGTTTCTAATTCAAATGTTTAATGTATTTCATATGCACAGGACTAAAAGTAACTTACACCAAATGAGACATGGACAAAAAGCTGGTGCTTACTGTGTGTTCAGCTTTTCCTTGTTCTTGATTGGCTTGGCATTTAGGAAAATATCCTCATAACTTTAGCATCAATCACTTAGAACTAGTTTCATTGCTCCAAATGTGTTCTGTCACCCCATTTCTACACTTCTGGGTCATGTTATCACCATGGTGTAGACTTTCCTTGTCCCTGCTTTCTTTGAAATGTGTTGAGGCTTTTCTTATGGTTTTGTACATAATTTTTGTAAATAGTCCACATATACATGAAAATGGTGTATAATCTCCAGCTGTTGGGTATAGTATTGAAGATATATAAATATATAATAGGTATTATATATAATTGTATTGTTAAAATCTTCTGTATTTGTACTAATTTCATTTGTTTATCAATTCTTGAGAAAGGGTTATTAAAATCTCCCACTAAATTTTTGGTTTTGACAATTTCTCCTCATAGTTATATAAACTTTTACTATATATATTTTATTACTTTTATTAGAAATTTTAAGTTTTATATCTTCCTTAAGGAATGGAACCTGTTATCAATATCTTGTGACCTTCTTTATTGTTAATAATTTGTTTTGCCTTCAGGACAAATGTGACTGATGTTATTACACCTATATTGGACTTTTTAGGTAGTGTTTGCCTGGTACATGTATTTTCAAAATCTTTTCAAATGTCCCCTACCCTTGCTTTATAAATGATTTTAGTACTCTAACCTAACTAAAGAAATTAAACTTTGACATTGTAATTATTGATATGTCTGGATTTATTTCTGCAATCTAAAATATTTCTATTTTTCTTGTTTTTGAATATATCATTTTTTGTATTTTTTGTCCTTTCTTATTGTATTAAGGCAACACTAGTTTATGCAATAGACAAATCCCAAAGTGTCAGTAGGTTAACACAATAGAATTTTTTTTTTTTTTAAGATCTCTCACATCACACCCCAAAACAGGTGCTCCTGGTTGGTAGATTTTCTTCTAAGTGGTGATTTGGGATTCTATTTTCTTATCTTCAATTCAAGGTTATCAGAGAAGGGAAAAAAGCATGGAGAATTAGGCGTGATACTACTTCATGAATCCAGCCAGGAAGCAGTCCATCACTTCTACATTGCATTGACCGGAATTTAGTCACATGGCTGCAACTGAGTGTGAGGGAGGCTAGATAATGTAATCTGCCTGTGTGTCCAGAAGGTATAATAGAGTTTGATAAATACCTAGCCAGTCTCTACCACACATACCTTTTTAAAAAAAATTTCACTTCTCTCCTTATTCCAAACCTCCTTCTTTGCTCATTTGAAAATTATTAAATATATACCCTATTTCAACTCTTTTATTTGTTATCCTGTTTTTAATGTACATATGTAACTTCCCAACTCTTAAGGTCATTCAATATCTTTCCCCTCCTCCCAAACAATACAATAACTTTAGAAGTTTTTAATTCCAGTCACTTTCCATACCAATCACTGCCCAATCAGGAAAAAGAAACTACCTGGTAATTTGAACAGAAAACGTTTAATATGGAAAAAGTTTAATACTCAGCAGTAAGCTTGGGAAGCAAAAAAAAAAAAAAAAAAGAAAAAAGTTTAATATGAAGAATTAATAGGAGATTAGAGTAATGGGACTTAAATTGTAAATGTCAAGAAAGGCTGTAAAGGATGAAGGAATTGCAGATATAAGGAACAGCCACTATCCCCAGGACTGAATAGAGCACCCAAAGAAATGGCCTGGGCTGAAACCTTGTTGGAGGGAATGTGGTTGTAGGAAAAGTCACTGAGGTGCCTTACTTGTATGACTTGCTGGAAATCTGCCCTCTGGGGTGCTATTTGAAAGGAATTGCCATGTCTCAGAACCCACTGCAAGTCACCCAAAGGGCTGTAGAAGCAAGCTGTGCATAGGGAGGTGCTATACTTCAGAACTCACAACAAAGTCACCAAAGGGATTGCTTCCGAAGGCAATTCATAGGTTGGTGCCTGGCACTGGCATGCCACAGTGAAGTCATGAAGGTACTGGGGGAAACAGCTGGCTACTGATAATGCTAACCACCTCATGCTGCAGGAACCAGAATTTAGAGAAGCTACCCTTTGTAGGAGCCAAGTGCTGAAGAAACTGTGCTCTGTTGGTGCTGAGAACAGGGGAAAGCTACAACCTATAGAAACATGGCAAATAAGGCATACCAGAACAATATAAGTCCCTTCTTTCTTCTGTATCCCTCCTGGGCCTTCTATTGACAAGGCTTAACAGTGCACCAGCTAGCAAAGAGGAAATATTTATAAAGCTCACATTCACTATCACAGAACATGGGAGAGTCAATTTGATTCAGAGAAGCAATAAATTGATGACTGATGCAAACCCTTCCTAACTTATGTGTTATTTTGGCCCATGAGTTTAATTCTATTTTTTAAGCCTGCAAATCAGACAATTATGTTATGGTTTAATAGTCTTTTATTTATTTATTTATTTATTTTTTAGTTTTCTGCGTGTTTTGCTAGTTTCTTTTTTTTACCAGTATTTCCACCATTTCAGACTTCCTGTGATCATTTTTCTTCTTCATGAAACATGTTGTTTATGATCTGTGAGGCTCCATTTTGATAACTTTTTATTTGTCTAAAATAGTCTTTATTTCACCTGCTTCTTGAAATATTTCCTTTGTATTATCTCTCTTTTCTTTCTGAGATTCTAATTACACACATATTAGACCATTTGATACTGTCCCACAGCTCTTGGTTGTTCTGTGTGATATTTTGTTTTATACTTTTTTTTTTTTGTATTTTAATCTGAGTAATTTCTGTTGACCTATCTCCGAGTTCACTGACACTTTCCTCAGTTGTCAAGTTTATTGATGAACCTATCAAAAGCATGCTTATAATATTTCCATTTGATTCTTTTAGTTTCCATCTCTCTGCTGAAGTTACTCATCTGATTTTGTACTCACCTTTTTCACTAGATTCCTTAATATATTCATCATAATTATCTTAAACTTCCTATCTAAGAGTTCCAACATCTGTGGCATATCTGGGTCTGATTCTGTTAATTATTTTGTATCTTGGCTGTGTGTTATTTTTTCTATATTCTTTGCATGCCTTGTAACTTTTTGTTTAAGGTTTTGTTGTATAGGACAGTAGAGATTGAGGTAGATGGTGTGCATCCCTGGAAATGAGCACACCTTTTCTTCTGCTGTGTTTATACTGTGGGAGTTAAATCAATCTAGACAGGAATTAAACTAGATTTAAGTTTTGTGTTGCTATGATTAACTCAGTGAACCAAAGTCTTCTAATTCCTTGGTGTTACTTTGTGACTAAGGTGGAGAGCTATTGCCAAAAGATTTTTCTTAATATCTCCCCCACCTTTAGCTTTAGGTCTTCCTTTGTGTACCTCACCATAAGGTCTCTCTGCATCCCCCTGCCTCTCTCCCAGCAGTAGATTCCTGTTGCTTGTTACTCAACACTTGTTAACTTGACGGTGGTAAGGGGTAAGGACAGGTATACTTTGTTGTTCTGGTTCCATCTCAGCGATGGTCTCAGTATGTACCTAGGTCTGGATGAGAGGGGCCTGCTCAGTAATCTTGTCTCATAGTCAACTGTAACTGATCTCTGACGTTCTGGGACCACGGCATAATCTTTTCCATCTCACAGGGGTAGAACATTTTCTAATGGATCTTCACCTGTGCCCTAAGGCTGAAAAGGTCTGTTGCCCTTTTCCGGTATCTCAAGGCTTTTGTTCCATGGGGAAGATAGATAAGAAGGATGTGGGTGGGGTTCCATGCCTCCCCCTCCCTTCCCACCACCGCAGTTGCTACTGTTCCCCTTACACCATGAGCAAGGCCTTCTCAGGGCTCTTGTCGTGCCCCTAACCTTTCTGGTGAGCACCCAGTGTGGTCTGTGATCAGCCTAGGAATCACTGCAAATTCCTTCTTGTGTCTGTCGCATCCAGGGGTTCTGTATTCTCATGCTGGCTACAGTTGGCATTTACTGATTCATTAAAAAATTTTTAGTGGAACTCTTCTTAACAGGGTGAAAAGCATCCTGAGGCATCTAACTCAAATAAGCCAGTCCTTGTGTCCCATTTCTCCTTGGAGGTACCTGTCTTTCCTTAGATTTTTGGTTAGCTGGTTGCCCTGCAACATCTGTTCCATGATAGCTTTGAGCAAATTTGTGAATTTACCTTTGTCCTGTGAGTTTTATTGTTGTTGTAAAAATGGGAGTGACTGTTCTTTTCCAGATTTCTACACAGTAAGTGGAAGTTACAAGTCTGACCTTTGTTCTTAAAAGATAGTTAGTTCTCTTGTAACATGGAATTTTAGGCTAACAGTTATATTCTCTTAGTTATTTGAAGATAACATTCTTCAAATTAGAATAGTCTTAGAAATTACTGCTTATAGTTTCTAAGGTTATGGCTAAGAAACTAGCTGTCAGTATAACTGTTATTCTTTGATGTGATCTTTCTTTTCCTTTTGATTGGTCCCTACGGTCTGATTGTTTGTGTTCCCCAAAATTAATATGTTGAAATCCTAACTCTCAAGATGATGGTATTGGGAGATGGGGGCTTTTGGAAGGTGATTAGGTCATAAGAGTGGAGCCTTCTTGAACAAGATTAATAACCTTATAAAAGAGGCCCAAGAGGTCTCCCTTACCCTGTTCCACCATGTGAGGACACAGCAAGAAGGAGTTGGCTATGAACCAGAAGCAGGCCCTTATCAGACACCTAATCTGTTGGTATCATAATCTTAGATTTCCCAGCCTCAAGAACTGTGAAAAATGAATGTTTGTTATTTATATGCTACAAAGTTTATGGTATTTTGGTTATAGCAGCCTGAATGTGCGAAGATACCTTACAGCCTTTTATATTCTACAATTTTATTACTATATGTCTTCTTACAAATTAAATTTTATTTTTCCTGCCTGAGATATGTTGGGATTCCAGAATAGTATGTTTTTCATCAACTCTGAGAAATTCCTATCCATCATCTTTCTTTATAAATATTGTATCTTTTTTGTTGTCTTTGCCTTATATCTTTTTATGATTTTTTTTATTTTTACATATTTTGAGGGATTTTTTCATGTATTCTGGGTGATTTTATTAGATTTAACTTTTAGTTTATTTCTCTTTTTTGTTGCATCAATTATTTTGTTGTTTAACCTATCCTACTAAATTGATAGACAGACAGACAGACAGACAGATAACATACAATGGAGTTATGGATACATAGATGTAGGTACTAATATAGCCTGGGTTAAAATTTCATTCCTCCTGAATAAGTTTGCCAATCCAGTCACCTGGGGGCCCTACTAACCCAGAATTACCTTAAACTAAATTTCCAGCTTGTAGTTCTTGGAGCCATTCAGGAAATGTAAATTCCAGCCCAGAGCCTGCTTGAAGGTAGGTTGGTAGCTGGGAATTCTCACTAGAGTCCTCTCCCAGTCTCTTCTACTCTACTCAAAATCAAATCTGAAATACAAATATCCCGGTATTCCTGAGGTACATTTCTTTTTCTTGTTTATATGTTGAGTGTGTTGTTCTTTAAGAAACCTACTTTATGTAGGTTATTCTTTCTTTTTTTGTGCAATCTTGTGCCTTGCTGGGCTCCCACACTTGCATTTTCCATTACTCAAGCCCTCCCCAAACATCATGGCTCTAGGTCCTCGTTGATCAGACAATAATGTCTACTTAGCTTCACTATCTTTTGTGGATTTCTGTTTCCCTGCTTTCATGCTGTCATCGTATTCCCTTACTTTATCCTTAGTCCAGCCATATATCAAAAATATATATTTTTAAAGATTTCTTTGATGTTGAACAGAGAATGATTTCTCTAAACCTATAGGTCCATAACCCGAGTAAAAAAGCCTCCTCTTTCTTGCTTACTCAAAAAATTCCACTCTTTGTTTCAAGGCCCAGTTCACGTAGGACCTCTTGTATGAATTTCACTCTGGTACCTCTTGTCAGAATTGGTTTTTTTAATCTGCCAAATAACATATTTTTCTTAATTGTATGATTTGTAGTTTTCTGCCTTCTAGTAAAATTTGTGGTTTAACGATTGTAGCTCTGACACGGGCAGTGCATGGGCAATATATATAGCCAAAGTGTTGTACCCCCATAATATTCTGAAATTAAAAAAGAATTTGTGGTTTATATGTCAATATTCCCTTCTGATAAACTGACTTTTGAAGGCAGGAAGCTATGTTTTGTCATCTTTCTTTTGGAAAAGGGAATGGCACACAATAAGTACTAGACACATGTTGAATAAGTACATGGATTAATGAATGAGTTGATTAAAACCTCTATAGATTTGGTACTAGCAGATGAAACTCAGGCTGAGAGATGTAGTAAGCATCTCGTATATGTCATGCATGTTGTTAAGGGTTGAAGAAATTGAAATAAATAAAACAAGCTCCTTAAAAATAGAAATTATCCTTTTATTATCCAAGATAAAGTATGTGGGTGAAGAGACACAGAAGAGACATAGACACAGAAGAGGGTATATGAAAGTATGGCTGTGATTAATGAAGTGTTCATAATGGATTATAGATAAAACAAAGATTCTGGGGGCTCATCTCTTAGATCATGTGTGCCAGCCATATCCTTTCACAACACGTTATTGATATAGGACTGGATTAGATGGGCCAAAGGTCATTCTTGTCTGTGCACACATGCAGGTATGTGATTTTATAGGCCAAGAAGAATTGTTATACTCTCAGCAATCAGAAAAATATATATATGATTATGGAATAGATTATTTTTTTACTTGTAAGAGTTATATAGGAAATATCTTACTTTTATACATAATGCATTCTTAATGTGCATCAAAGTTGCTTATATAAAGGCTAAACAATAAACTTACATATTATCAGAGTAGAGGGTAGTGGGTCCAGGCATAAAGAGCTATAATGCTCAATTATATTTTTTCCTTTTATACATATTTCAATGATTTATTTTTAGAATTTCAAATATGTTCTTGTTTATTATCTTCTTATTCACCACTGAACAAACACTTGACTGGCGTAAGCCCAATGATTGTCTTGTTGATTTACCACTTTTGGCACTCAGACTGATTTCCATCTTTGTCTCAACTATATTAGGTTGTGAGATCTACATTTCTTATATCAGCATTTTCATCTTCCATTTGTTTTTATAAAATAATGAAGACAGAAGGCAATAAAATATTCAAAACATGCAAATATTGCTGTACAAATATCCTGCCAAAAGTGTACTGCTGGCTGGCAGAAACTCTATGTGTTACCTGAACATTTCAGCTTATCAGCTATGCATGAAAGGACAAATTTACCATATAAAACCTAGTTTGGAATGTTGATGTATAATGTGCAAATGAATGGATTGTGTGAAACAGAATGAACAAAATTTAAGGACAATCTCTAGCTAGAATCATGTCCCTTAAGTCTCTTCTTTGACTTGTGCATGAAGCAGAGTGAGCCTCATATTTCTGGAACTATGAATTTCTCTTCAGGAGTATACCACATTTGAAGACTTTCTGGGCATCTAGAAAGTATAGTACTCAAAATTACATGTCAAGATTGACAAAATAATAATAATGAAAATGTATCAATAATATGTGTTCATTTTATTATTTGGGGGGGGTATGCTGGAAATTTCCCATTAAGAAAAGGGTAAAGGAATTGTGGATTGCAAAATAGTAAAATTCTTCCCCTCCCTGACAAGAGAAATTTCTTCCCATCTTCTCTCTAGGATTTCTACCTGGGTTATGATATATACACACACACACACACACACACACACACACACACACTCTCACACACTCACACACTCACACACTCTCCTAAGCTTTCCTTTCCTTTGTGTGAGCCCAGGAAACATAAATGTTCCAATAAGTTTGTCTTTCCAGTTATCAGATTCTCCTTTTTTTTTTTTTTTTAATTCTTTTGGCCTTGTGCCTTTGAGCTTCCTTGTCTCCTTCCTCAATATTATGCTCTGGGGAAAGGGTGCATGATTCACCTTCAATACTTTCATTGTACCCAAGTCAGTGTGATACTTTTGCATGGTAATTTTCCAGCTTTATTTCTAGTTACCAAGTAAAAGTATTTGAGGAATTTTTGTTGTCAGTGATCAAGAGAGCAAATTTTGGGGAAACATTTCAAGTAGGTTTACTTGTGGCTGTGGGAAAACCCTTAGTCCCTTGACTTCATACCATATAAGTGGCTACTGGGTTTCAGTATCCACAGGGACAGATGACCCTGATCAGCTTTACTCTTTACCCTGCTTGCCTTGGCCTCAGACTTGACATAGTGAGGACTCTGTGACATGGTCTGTATTTAGACTCAGGGAGATTTTTTTCAACCACCACTCCATATATTATAAATAATGCTGAGGAAATATGTGGTCTCATGAAGAGACCCCTGGACTATCAATCAAAGTAATTGTGTTGTGGTTGCTGTTCTGTCATTTAACTGGTATGAGATTTGGGGCAAGTTATATTCCATCTTTGAACCTTAGTTTCCTCACCAGTAAAATTAAGTATATAGGACTAAATTGGTGGTTTTTAACCTTGGAAGCACATTAGAATCCAGATAGCTTTTTAAAAATGTGACTAGCTCTACAATTATCTCAATTAAAATTTTAACTAAGGAGGAAAAATGTGAACACCCAAGGTTTACCCCCTAAGTATTCTTATTTAATTTGAGTGTGTTGGGATTTGGTCATCAATACTTTGAAAAAAAGCTCCCTGGCTGATTCCTATGTTCAGCCACTGCTGAGAACTGCTGGACAGGATGATCCCTGAAGTGTTGTTCAGGGAAACAGTGTAAGATAAATGTTTAAGAGAACAAGCAGTGGACTTAGACTGAGCTGGGCTTGAATCCCAGCTCCCACATCCAGGTTCCATGAGCTTGGACAAGTTATACCTTCTTTAAGTCCCAGTTTCCTCATCTTTCCAATAAAGATAATACTTGACTCATTGGGTTGTTATAAAGAGTGAATATAATAATGAATATAAATAAAATAACTTAGGGTTTTGAATATAGTATGCATTCAACAAATGATGATGAAGAGGATGCTTACAATGGTGAAGCTAATACACACACACACACACACACACACACACACAAACCTGATTGTGGTATTGACCAAGATTAGAAAGTAGACTAACAGAACAAAATCAAGAACCAAAAACAGCTTCCTGCAGATCTCTAAACTTAGTATATTCCATTAGAGCTTTTTGGATCACCAGGGACTATGCAGTAAATGGCGCTAGACAAAGAAGGAAAAAGTAACGACAACAAAATTAAATTCTCATCTTGTATTGTTCACAAAAGTAGGTTCCAAGTGGGTGAAAGACCAAAATATGACAAAGAAACACTTGAAATATTTAGAAAAAAATAGGAAAATATCATTGTGGCATTAGGATAGAGAAGAGTCTTTAAATGCAAAAGGATAAGTCACAATAGAAAGGATAAAAATGCTGACCACTGTAAAATTTAACACTTCCATATTCCAACAGTACTATACAGTTAAAAGATATTTCCTTTATATATAATCAACAAATATATAATCAGAATAAGTTAAAATCTCTACAAATCAAGAAGACAAAATGAATAAGGAACCAAAAACAAAAGATGGGCAGAGTTCAGGGATTATCCACTCATAGAAGTAGAAATAAGCAAATAAAGTTATACAACTTTTCTATTTATCAGAGAATTGTAAATCAAAACAAAATGAGATGCAAATGTACATTCATCAGATTGACAGATTTAAAAAATCTAACAACTCTATAAACTTGCTGGTGGAAATGCAGATTGCTATGACACCTTAATGAGAAACCGTAGCTTTTGTCTACAAGGAGCCATGATGGAGAGTGATCCCAATAGCATTTGAATAGACAAAAAATTGGGACCAACTTCAATGTCATCAGCAGGAAAATTGATAAACGAATTGTGGGAACAAAACAAAGTAATACCATTCAAGAGTGAAAATTAAAGAGTGTGGGTGAATTTCACAAATAACATTTATTTAAAGAAAATAATATTGCAGAAAGATATACATAGTGTGTTACCAAAAATACTTTGAATAGTCCATTGATAATGTATAAATTATGGTCAAAAGAATACACACCACCTTCAGGTTAGTAGATAGCTAGGGAGACAGGGACAGAAAGGAACGTGAAGATACGCAGCAGAACTTTCAATTTCTTTTCTAATTTTCTATTTCTCTTTCTAAAGACTTGAAGGAAATATGGTAAAACAAAGATTTGCTAATCTCGGATTATAATCACGGGGCTTTAAAATAATATGTAAATATATATTAAATATAAAATATACCTGCCCTTTCATCTTGGTGTCCATATCTGCTATCCCTCTAAATGTTCGTACTGCTGTAATTATTTTAAAATTTGATTGTGAGCTCTCACTGCCCTAGAACCTGTGCCACAACCTTTGTGTGCATTTTCTCATTTAGTCATCCTGATGGGAGTTACTATCATCATCCCTTTTGACGGATGAAGAAAATGAGGCTCAGGGAGGTGAAAGTAAGAGAATTTTCCGTGATCACAGTACTGTGACTGGAGGGTTGGCAGCAGGGCTCCAGAGCTTATGTTATTAACCCACCACACTTTGAAAAACATTGAAACTATTTGAGTGTGCAATCAAAATGTTTATCATGTAAGGTCACTTTCCTTTTTCAGTGGTGAAAAAAGGTTGAAACAAACACCATGAGTGAGAGGCATGATGGGGCTCTAAGGGGAAGACTTAGACACATGTTCAAGTACAGAGGGAAAAATGGAGAGGAAAAGTCTTGAGGTTTCCAGGCAAGTCCTTGTCTTATTTTCCTGAGCTCCTTATATCCCATGAATCCCACAAATTCCCTATACTCTCATTTCCAACCCCTAATATCCTTTCTCTCCATCAGGTCTCCTTCCTACATATTGAGGGCCAGGTTTGGAGAAGGGCAAGGTAGATTAGTACTATCCAAATCGTGAAATTCTGTGCCTCATCTCAATGAGGTTGCATCATTAATGATCAAATCCATTAATCTGAGAACCATCACTTCTCCAGAAATTAAGATAAAATATAAGTAACTAAGTACAAAGAAAACTCAATTTCCATTTCTGGTATAAGAAGTGCAGTTCAAGAATAAGAGAAATATAATTAATTTTACTTTCTGTTTTCAGTGACCAAATTGTTCATTTCAGTCCCAAGTCAACCTTTTGGTTTTAGGATCACAGTAGTAATTGGCATTTTGACCTGGTAACATGGGAAATGTTCAACTGCTTTGAACAGAAGACACTTAAACCACTCAAACTGACATGTTTTGAGAAATAATCTCAATACCCTACCTAAATTATACAAGTACCAGATGTGAGATTAGAATGAAGAAAGAGAAAAGGTTAGAACTTGAGTTAGTTCTTCATTAACTAAGGCCCCGGGGACATCTTATGAGTCTTTTTCTTGGGAGCCGAAGCTTCCTCTTAGCTGCATGGTTCCCTTAGCCTCATGTTCCACAGAAGGGTCTTCCAATAGAGAAGCCCTCCTGGCTGCTCATCACACTCCCATGCACTGTTCAACTTGGGACAGGCATAAACTTATGTCAGCGATGGGTTTGGAAACAGGAACTTGGGTCAGAAAGTGCCTGATCTCAAAACATACCCAGTTCAACCCCTCCTGTTTCTCACTTTCAGAACCAGTCTGTCCAGAGAACACAAAGCCATTCAATTTAGCTGAGCATGGAGGATCTCCTTGTGTTAGGGAGGCCTGCAATTTTCCAGGGCTGTCTGTGACAACATGGCTAAGTCTACTTCAACGAGGGACTTAGCGGCTGGAAGCCGTACTCTACAACCAGCTTTATCAGTCGTAAAGGCTGACATTTTGATCTCCATTTGCCAGTTGCCTATTTTTTTTTTTAAACTTTCCAATTTGTTCTAAACTCAAGAAGAGGAGAAAGGGCATAATTTATTGAGCCCCCCCCTCCCTAAAATCTTGACACACAGTATATTGGGAAAGATAAATAAGGGGCAAAAAGAAAAAAAGGAGCAATAAAAACTCTGCAGAGCAGTTCTATTGCTCAGCTCTGGGAAAGGCTGTGGATAGGAGGGAAGCCAAAAAGGAAAAATTAAGGAAAAAAAAATCCATGTTATTTTACAATGGTTTATTGAAGGAAATAATAGTACCAGGAAAATCAATAAAGTACACAATATAGAATAAAAAGCAGTGAAGTCTGGGGTAAAGGCAAACTATTGTATTCAACAGAAGGAATCATGGGACTAATAACAATTATGTACTTTTTATTATATGAACAAATAAAACGTTTCCAACTGAAGCCACTGATCTCAATAACTTGGAGTGCTTGAGAATCATAACAGAGTCTTTTTTTTTAAAGTCAGTTCAATGCTTACCGTATATTATCAAAACCAGTAAAGTGATATTTGCTAGGAAAAGAAGTCACCCCAGAATTATAATGCTAATTATATCTTAGCATTTTGGTGTTTTCTCAGGAGTATTTCTGAAAGAATGATTTTTTAAAAATTGCTTTAGAGTTTGTTCAGGACATTAGGCAGAGCTCTTTTTCCCTGAAAAGGGAAGAACATATTTGAATTTCATCAAAAATATCAGCATGGTAGGAAAATACAAAGCAATTCTATGTGCATAAGACACACCTTATTCCCCCTACACCAGACCTGTAGTCCCCAAAGACAAGGCTCTGGGAAGGCCACTAAGAAGAAGCCTAATAATAACCAGTGCTTATTACTGGCCAATCCTGGCTACAGTTACTCATTTAAAAAAAAAATGCTCTGGGAAAACTACATTTCCTAGGAGAGAACATGGTACCCACTATACATTTTTTTTCTTCCTGTCTATCCTTTGATATCTTTTAGTTGGCCTGAATTCCCTGATTACATTGGGAATTAAGCCTCTCTTTCTCTTTGATTGTGTGGCAGCAGTTTATGTCTTTGGGTGTCTTCATTCAGATAAGACAAATCTTCAATACAAATAGGAAATTGTCCTGTTTTGGTTTTCTAGGTGGAAGGGCTGCACCTCATTGGGTCTGACCCCATAGCATAAGTGCACTGTAAGAAAAGGGTTCTAAAACCTTTGTCCTTTGTCCATGAGTAGGAATCAAGGCCCAGAGGCAGAAATTGGCCCATGGCCTGGATGCTGTCTTGTGAAGATTATGGCAAAAGACCATAGTATTGAAGGCAACAGAGGTGGTAGCATCAGAGCATCAGGAGAGAGGGGTGAGACTCCAAGAGGAGGGGGAGAGCAGTCAGAATTTTCTCTGCTTCATGTTTCCTCTGCCTGAATGATCTTTTCATTTATTCTTCCTGATGGATTTTTAACTCATCGTCCAAGGCCCAGCTTAAACGTTATCTCTTCCGTGGAGTTGTTTTGTACCACCTCTTCCTCTTCTGTTTTCCTCCCCTTTCCCCACCCCAGAAGAGGCAACGCCTTCATCCCGTGGGCTTTGGTAGTCATTTGCACACGTCCCCCTGCAGGAGGCTTGAAAGCAGAGATCACGCTTTATTCTCTTTGTATTCTCTGAGATTATTGGGAACCCAGTAGATATGTGTAGGAATGAACAAACTGATAAACGAATAAATGAATGAACAAACCAATATTTTGACTTGGGTCTTCTGGGCACACACTTCCATCGAATTAAATGATGCATCAAGTAATTCCTGCTAAATCATTTGTAGGAAACTAGCCCTGGCAACTTTCTTCTTGTCCACCAAAATGTTGGAAATCACTTTATTCCTCTCTCCCACATCCATTTCCTCCTGTTGATTTCATGCCCTAAATATCTCTCACCTCTTTCCCCTTCCCTTATTCCAGTGTTTTCCATACCCACTACTCATCCCTCCTCTTAGCATTCTACTTGGCAACATGATCGTGCCTGCCCGTAGCAGGTATCAGCCCCTTCTATCACCACCCTTCCAACAGCCATTTTACACCCAGAACAAAATGAATGGGTTTGGAGAGGTAACTTTAGAATGCACTTGCTAACTGTTAGAGACACATGATGTATGATGATAAGTTAAAGTTATCTGAGATGTTAGGGATGTTAATAAAATAAATTGGAAACAGATGTGCATGCAGGGCCTTATCGTTCATGATAACATCAGAAGCTCAAAAGCAGACTCCCCTGTGTAACTGAGGGGAATGTTTTACAAGATTAAAACGTTCCAAGCACTGTTGGCGCTGACAACGGCATTAAACAATTTTCCACAAGGGGTGGAAATAAAACCAGATCTAATAACAAGGACCCTTACGTGGCTGAATGATGAGAAGATGAGAGATGCAACTATTGCATAAAGGATGGCCCTGACGTGCAGGAGTGCCAGGCGATTCACAAAATCCTGCACGGGTGTAAGTTTCCACCTGACACTTTAATAGCACAAATACCTCGTTTTAACTGGTGTTAGCTTATTTTTTCTCCTTGGCTTTTCTGTTTCTATTTCTTACTGAAAGCAAATAATGTATTACCAACTCCTGATAATATGTGGTGGTTTTAACTTTAGCTCCTGAAGCTGAGTCATGGGAACTGGTGAATAAGACAACATTTTTCTTCCCATTCTATTATGAAAACATTCTTGGTATCTCTCTTAGTTCCTATGCCTTAGAGAGCTCACCAGGGTGCTGAATTTCAGTAGAGATACAAATGCACTTGCAAACTTGGCAATGATTAATCTTGATCTTTCCTGTAAGGGGAAAATGGAGATTGTTTTTGTTGTACAGGCTTCCCTAGAAGAGTTTGACTTCTAACACCTCTGATAGGTAGTCTAATTGGGTTTAGAAGATTATAGGGAGCTCATTTGGAAACAATGAAATGTGCACAGAGGCCTAAAGGCAACCACCATTTATTTATAACACATTTTATTTCAAAAGGATTTTAACCCAATGTAAGCTCCTGAATCTACATGAATATTTTTGACATATAAATGAAAACAATATAAATCGATAATTTTTAATACATTCTCACTAAGCTTTCTTAACAATACATCAATAAATTCAATGGTCTCATGCTTTCTTCCAAATTGAACAATCCAGTTTGGTCTCTTCTGTTTTTATGTTTGGTAATCCTCCTTGCCAATATTTTTCTTTTTCTTTTTTTTTTTAGAGACAGGGTCTCACTCTGTTGCCCAGGCTGGAATGCAGTGGTTCGATCATAGCTCACTGTAACCTCAAGTTCCTGGGCTCACGGGATCCTCTGGAGTAGCTGGGAACACAGGCATGCCCCACCACAATACAGCTAATTTTAAAATTTTTTTGTACAGAGGGGGTCTCGCTATGTTGCCCAGGCTGGTCTCAAACTCCTGGCTTCAAGCGATCCTTCTGCCTGGGCCACCCAAAGTGCTGGGGTTACAGGTGTAAGCCACCATGCCTGACCCTCCTTGCCAATTTTAATATCAATTTAAATTTTTCAAGAAATAGAGGATATCTAATAATCATGTGGAACCAAATAGTGGGTTGGATGGAAACTCTGCTGTCCACACTTCAGACAATTATACTATTGATTGGCTCCTCACAAAGAAACCCCTAAATGTCAAAGCTTAGGAGAAGGAATGAGAACTTTCTACAGTCCATCGTCTATAATAAATGAATCTGATGGAATGCATTGAGAGAACACCTGAATACACCAGTAGAAAATGAAGATTTGGAATAATGTAGAGTAGATGACAGAGAGCATCTTTCTTAATTTATTAAATTAATCAAATTTAGCATAGTATTGATAGCCCTCTACTGAGAAGCAATTAAATATAGCAAACAATTGTGGTAGTATAAAGAATTATCCTAAAAGGCGTACATATGGAAAGCCTGAGTGTGAATATACATGCATACTTGCAGAGAATGCCAAAATTTGAGTTTTCCTCTTCTTGAGGTTGTCCTATTAACAATATTCATCAAAATATTCCTTTCACTCAAAGGAATTGAGACTATGATTTCAGAAGGAAATATCTCACCTGACACATTATATACGCAACCAGGGGAAAGAAAAAAATATATTACTTCTCCCTCAGTAACAGGGCATCTCCATTTTATCCTTCCAGCTGGTGGGTACAGCTGGAGTCCAGAGGAAAATTTGCTATTTCTGAATTTTTAGTAACAGCCTAATTCTGAGCCACCTGGGGCTGGTGCCAGGGAACACAGCACCCACCTGTAGGCGTGCATGATTTGACCCTGTTCTGTATGGGTGAATTTAATCAACACTTTTCCCCTTCTCCCCAAAGATACCAACCCACTAAAACAGGCAGCAGAGGTTAGGGGGAGGGGTAAGGGGCTCTGGATATACAAAAATCATTTGAAAAGACCCAGGTTTTCTAAAACTGAAGGGAATGTTTATGATTTTCTGTCTTACCAGAAGACACTGGAGTCCACATTTGTTAACTAGTTTATATAATTGGGTGAAAAATCAAAGAGAGCACAGGAGACTTGTATTTTAAATACCTTCCAATCACTGAGCCACAGAGGGTGATACCATGATCCAAGCCAAAGAGTGAGAACTGCCTCGTGACACCCTCATCCCCAAACCAGGAGATTTGAATCTGAAAGCATTAGCCCCAGAGGCATTCTACTGGTGCCACTGTTGATAAACCCACATGGCACACCAAGAAAGATCACTTCCAAGGCTGACAACAAAGACCTCAGTGGTACTTATTTGCAGAGGTTGGCAAAAGATGCCACATGGACCAGGTGTTCACAGCCTCTCTCCTTCTCCATAAACAATGCAGGATGTTTTATGCTAGCAGCAGAGTAATGACGCTAAGAGACTGAATGATTAAATGCCAGCCTGCCAGCCAGAGTACATTTGTTTTCTGCTTGAAAAAGCCACTTTCATTTTGTATGACAGCTTTCTTAACTGCAACATAGCTCAGAAAATGACAGAGCGAATGAGAATAAGTGATTGTAAACTGGCAAACAACTATTTGCTACTATTTGAACTACCATTAAACTGTTCATTCAATTTCCAGTCAGAAGCCATCACTCAGCTGTGGGACCAGAACGTAAGCATTATTTATTTGGTGGCATTACAATGCCATCCAATCTTAGGGAAAATCTTCTAGACAAACATCAGAATATCCAAAAATTTCCTTGACATACAGTGGCAAAATACAACGCTTAACCATGGCTGCTTCTCTGTGTACTTTTCTCATTATTATTACCGAGATGTTTGAATTCCATTTTCATTCCAACATTACACCCTCAATAATATGATTTTTCCCACTAGCTGCCCATGCTTTATCTTATTTAAACCTCTTAACAATCTTAATGAGGTAGGTAGTCTGCCCCTGTTATAGACAAAGAAGTTGAGGCTTATCTAGGTTAAGTGATTTATCAAAAAGTTAGAATTTTACCTCAAGTCTGATTGACCCTAACTTCACGCTACCATGGTGCTTCTTAAAGGCAGCTGCCAGTGGTATTGCCTATTCCACCAAAAGGAAAGGAATTTAAATATTCAAAGAGAGTCACTTAGTACTTATTGTGTATGTAGGTGGGGTTTTGCTTTTGTCTTTGCTTGCTTGCTTATTTGTTGCTTGTTTTTGATGTTAGCTACTTTTTCCCAGTTCTTTATCCTGTAAAAGTAAATTTGGTGTTTGATAGCCAAATTAATCTGGAGTCCAGTTTAGTGTTAGTGAACAGATCAGGTTATTTAATGTTTTCTTTTGTGTCTAAAAAGGAATGATCATATAGTAAATGGATAGAAGGTAGTGTGCCTCATAAAATGAAATGGTTGAGTATATATAATACTGTCATAATGGTTTCCCATGGGCGTTAATTAGAAAGAAAATAAACTTTCTGGAGGATATTTTGGCCACATGTATCAATAGTTCTAAAATTTTATACATGTTTTAGCACAACAATTCCATTTCTAGGAACTTTATGCTAAAGAAATAAACAAAGATGTATGCTAAGATTTTTTTCTATAATACTCATCAATGCAATATTTAAAAAGATAAAATAGAAGAATCAATTTATCTAACATGGAGAGTTGGTCAATTAAATTATTATATAACTATATGATACAATACCATGCTTTTATTTAAAACAATATTATAGAATACATTTCAATAAATATTCACAAAATATTGATAAATTATTTTAAAAACTGTATTATAACATACTTCTTTTTGACATCAATATTTTTATATATGTATATATGTTATTCTTTACATATATGAAGAGACGTATATATACCAAAAGGAAATAATGATGTGTGTTTCCTTTCTCTCCAAATTTCCTGCAGTACATGTGTATTAATTTTGTAATAAAAATATTTATCTATTAAAAGGACTTGATTTAGTCTATAGTCATACTTTATAAGTTATACAGTAGTAGGTTAATTACTTGGTTTAAATAATGAAAATTCAACATAGCCCCATTAAAAAATAGAGGCTTCATACACTGGGAGAAAATATTTGCAAAAGACACATCTGATTAAAGACTGTTGTTCAAAATATGTAAAGAACTCTTAAAACTCAACATTAAAAAAAAATGATCAACCTGATTAAAAAATGGTCAGAAGACCTGAACAGACACCTCACCAAAGAACATATACAGATGGCAAGTAAGCATATGGAAAGATGTTCAACATCATGTGTTGTTTGGAAATCACAAATTAAAACAGTAAGATACTACTACACACTCATTAGAATGGCAAAAATCCAAAACACTGACCACACCAAATGCTGGTGAAGATATGGGGCAACAGGACTTTCGTTCATTGCTGGTGGCAATTCAAATGGTACAGCATTTGCAAGACAGTTTGGAAGCATTTGGGAGATGGTTTAGTAGTTTCATACAAAACTAAACATTGTCCTACTATTCAATACAGCAATTGCCCTCCTTGGTATTTACCCAAATAAACTGAAAATTTATGTCCACATAAACATCTGCACTTGAATGTTTATTCTGTAGCAGCTTTATTCATAATTGCCCAAACATGGAAGCTTCAGTAGGTGAATGAATAAACAAATTATGGTATATCCAGACAATGGAATATTATTCAGCATGAAAAAGAAATGAACTATCAAGCCATAAAAAGACATGGAGTCAACTCAAATGCATATAACAAAATGAAAGGAGTCAACTGAAAAGGCTACTTACTATAAGATTCCAACTTTATGCCATTCTGGAAAAGTCAAAACTTTGGAGATGGGAAAAGGATCATTGGCTGCCAGTTAGGGAGGAGAGAGGGATGAATAGGCAGAACACAGAGGAATTTTGGGACAGTATTTTTTATGCTGCTACAGTGATAGCTACATGTCATTATACATTTGTCAAAACCCATAGAATGTAGAATACCAAGAGTGAACCCTAATGTAAACTATAGAGTTTGGTTGATAATGATGGGTCAATGTAGGTTCATCAGTTATAACAATGGTACCACTGTGGTTCAGGATGTCAACAGCAGAGGCAGCTACGTGTGTGGGGACAGGAGGTATATGGGAACCCTGTGCTTTTGCTTAATTTTACTGTAAACCTAAAACTGCTCTCCAAATAAACTTTGTTAATATTTTTTTAGAAAGCCTTAAACTGTTTATTTGCAGGAACTTATAATCACAAATGTAAAGGAAATACTGCTGATACTCTGGAGAGTTAGCTGAATGGATCTCTGAAAATCTCCATATGGGCTTGAAGGTAAATCTATGAGCTTAAAGTGGAGGTTGGTGAACTTTTTATGTTAATGGCCACAGAGTGAATATTTTGTTTTTTTCTGCAATATGCTCTGTGTCATAACTATGCAATTCTGTAGCGGGAAAGCAGCCATAGACAAAATGTAAACAAAGGAGCATGGCTATGTTCCTATAGAACTTTATTTTCCAAAACAGAGGTAGTTTGCTAACCCCTGAATTAAAGCAAGAGATGGGAGTAGAGTAGGAGAAGCATGAGGTAAGTATATGCAAAGGCTCTGAAAGGGGCAAGAGGAGCTCTGCCAACTGGGAGGCTGATGGGGACCTGGAAGGAAAGAAGTGTTTCTCAGGTCTCAGAAAAGTTCTGTTGGGTTCTAGGAAATTGCAAAGAAGTATTATTTCTTCCTAATAACACCAAACAGAAGTTCTATTTGTTTTCCAGGAACTATCTGATCCCTCAAAAAAAAAAAAAAAAACGTAGGGAAATGGTAAAAGGCAACTTAAAACTATTCTTTAACTCTCTCGGGAGGCAACTTGGAATGAGAACAACAAAGAAAATACTTACCGGATCAATAATTTCCCAGAATTTGGCTACCTCAATTTCTTTCACCTAAAGAAGGCTTATAGGTAGAATCTCCTGTCTTGAGAAATCATTACCTAAATGAAAGCATTTCCTTTTACCAGGGAGTTAGAGGAGATGAGCCAGACCAGAGTCCTGCAGAAGTAGAAGAATATACTTAAAAACGAAAGTAAAATGTATTATGTGGCAGAAATATATAAGATTTGCTGTTATTGGATTGACATTGACCTAACAGATACTTTCCGGTTTATTCTTCCCCAACTCCTTATAATTCTTTGAAGGTGGTCTGATAAAAAAAAAAATCCCTTTCAGAGTATTATTACATTGGATGAGACATTAGTTTTCTTGTCAAACATCAGAAATGCACAACCAAACACCTTTGGGAAGAATTTAGTGTATGTAAGCATGTTACCCTTTGCCTGCATTTCTTTAGACATAGACATGAAAATGAAGAGCACCCTCAGTTATGTGTCTGAGGTTTATTTTTTCATTTTTATTACAAAATAAAAATGTAAACCTAAAAAGATAAACGTCAGAACTACAAAAAATGTAAAAGAAAAACTCATGTATGCTATATTGTATGTAAATAAATATCTTAAAAGTCAGATCCAATAACTAAATGTAATTCTAAATACCCAAATATATCTACTGAAGCCATAACTGGAATAATAATTAGATATAAAGATTTGTCTAAATATTCAATATATCTTCAAATATTTTTATTTTTAATTTCTCTTCAAGTTTTAGGAAATATTTAGAATGTTAAGTTATTCTGGGGGGAGCTGAAGAAACTGCAGAGGGTGGGCTTCATTTCTTGCTGGACTTTATTGCTAACTTGGTGACCTTGCCAGCAGTGGAGGACTTCTTGTCCACAGCCTTGATGACTCCAACAGCCTCTGTTTTTCTCATGTCCCACAGTGCAAAACAACCTAGAGGTGAGTACTCAGAGAAGGTCTCTATACACTTGGCCTTGCCGGGGACCATCTGCACGATGGCTGTGTCATCTGCGTCAACAGGGCCTTGGGTTTGTCCTCCAGCTTCTTGCAAGAGCATTGTCAGTCTTTTCCCTCAGTTCAGCAAAACTGCAGGAGAGGTGGGCTGTATGGCAGTCCAGCACTGGGGAGTAGTCCATGTGGATCTGCCCAGGGTGATTCAGGACAATCACCTGTGCCACAAAATTGCCAGCCTCTGTGGGAGGATCATTCTTGCTGTCTCCAGCCACATTCCTGTGCCAAATGTCCTTCACAGACACATTTTTAATATTGAATCCTATGTTATCACTTTCCAGGGCTTCCGCCAGGGCCTGGTGCATCTCCGCAGATTCAACCTCAGTGCTGATGTTGATGGGGGCAAAGGTGGTCACTATCCCAGATTTCAGAAAGCCAGTCTCCACATAGCCCACAGGCATAGTGCTAATGCCTCCTATCTTGTATACATCTTGTACGGGCAGCTTCAGGGGCTTGTTGACCTGGCAACTGGGCCGGGGGTGGAGTCCAGAGCTTCTAGCAGAGTCAACCCCGTGGTATTTCCCTCCTTTAGCTCAACCTTCCAAACCTTGAACCAGGGCATTTTGGTGCTGGGTTCCAGCATGTTGTCACAATGCCAGCCCAAGATGGGAGAAAAGGCCACAGCAGCCAGGTTGTAGCTGATCTTCTTGATGTAGTCATTCACTTCCTTGGTGATCTCCAGGAAGCATGGTGCTGTAGGTGGGCTCAGTGGAATCTATCTTGTTGACTGCCTCAATGAGCTGCTTCGTGCCCAGCATGTAGGCCAGCAGTGCATGCTCACAGGTCTGCCCATTCTTGGAGATGCCTGTCTCGAACTTGCCCATGACACTGGCTGTGATGAGCAGGGCACAGTCTGCCTGTGAGTTGCTCGTGATCATGTTCTTGATGAAGTCCCTGTGACCTGGAGCATCAGTAATGGTGTTGCAGTATTTGCTGGTCTTGGACTTCCACAGGGAGATGTTGATGGTGATCCTATGCTGTCTCTCTGCAGATACGAGCCAGTGACCAAAGGAACCATAACTGATTTAATGAGCCATTCGCAGTTTCACTGTACCAGCCGTGTGTACTTAGACATGCATGGCTTAATCTTTGAGACAAGCATATGCTATGGGGAAGATAAACCAGGAATTCAAGTATTTTTATATTGTTGTGCATGATGGCTCTCCCATGTTAATAAGAATCAGACACAGAACTCAACTATTACAGGTGAGCCTGGTCATGTGTCCCTGATCAAGAACATCTGCATATCAGGGAATGCATGGAGAAGCTTCATTTTGCTCATGTCCTGGCATAGAGTTTTCAATGAGTTTATTTTTCTTCAGGATCAGTGGGGTATAGTCATGTAGGTCTATTTTCAGAGCTTTGCCTGCCTAGCTAGCTAACTCTGATTTCTAGAATCAAGAGAGAAAAATCTGTATGTATAGGAAAAAAGTTACGCTTCTGGATTTCAAGAGCCTGACAAATATGAATGATTTAGTTAGTATTTTGAAAAGGTTGTCAACATTCTACCTTGTATTTAGTGTAGACCTGTGACCTCCCCATGGGACATTATACAACTTTCTTATTCCTCAACATTTACTGAGCATCTACTATGTGTCAGGTATTGTACTAGTAATAGATGTAATATGCTAAATAAGACATAGTTTCCATTTTAAGTTAGGCCCTAAAGACTCCCTGTGGAAACAGTAGTTCTGTCCATTAGGTATGCAGGGTCAATCTGCACAGCAAGAAGCAAGGGAGAAAATGATTACTTACTATATACATTTAATTCTGAGAATCTGAGCTGTGGCATGAATTGGCCCCATTTCTGTGAGTAGGTGGGATGCAACTGTTCAGAGAAGAATTTTAATTTCACAAAAATGTTTCAATTCTACTATCTGTTTGATAATTTAAAAATAAATTAGAATAGGGTGGAACCAAAAAGGAACCCATGATTTAAAAATAAAATGAAAAGTATAACTCCATTAATGTGCATGTATATATATGTATATATAAATAATGTATGTATATATACACATTAGTCCACATATACACATATATGAATATGGGGAGTGATTAATGCTTTATATAATAGAAAAGATTAATATATGTGTATGTAAGTAAAATGTATGTATAAACAGATTAATGAAAGAGTGGTTACCAAAATATTAATGATTGTCTCAAAATTGTGGGATTTCAGGTGACATTTTCTTTCTTATAGTTTTTCTGTGTTGTTAGAATGTTTTACTTTAAGCATGTGTTATATATATAATCAAACAAAAGTAAGGAAATTTTTATTGTGAAAAAAGACCTATGCAACAACACTAAATACTGCATTCCAGGCTCTCACCAAAATATATAAACCCAAATTGACTAGATTTTTTTTTCAGGGGCTCAGTCAAGAAAACCAACATCTAAGTATAATCATTTGAAAAACATGCAATTCATTTACTTCTGAGGTCTTGATTCTTAGCTCTGGGATCAGTCAGACCATTCCAGAGATGTATACTTGGATTATCTTGCCTTGTTTTTATCTTTCCCAGTCCCCCACCATTGGCATTTTGACATTGTATTAAATGATGCAAACAAAGAAAATCTACTGAAAAACTAACTCACCAAAGATCTGCTACATAAAGGAACCTTCTATTATGCAAAATTAGAAAAAAAAAAAGCTTTCTTTCTCTTATAATTTGGTATGCTTCATGAACTATGTGAATTTTGACACTTAGAACACTTTTTTTTTGCTTTGGCAGACAGGAATCTTGAACAGATTTTGTAATCCAACTTTAATTACTATACACCAGTATTTTTCAAATTTTTCTTTTTTTTTTTTATACCATTGTTGCATCCTTGAGGAGCCTTTTAAGGCTCCTTCATGAACTTTTAATACCACAGATATACTATATATCTATTTATGTACCATAAGTATATCTGTGCTTTATATATAGATTAATATTTTTCACCCCCAAGAATTAATGTACCATCCAGAATACATACTATATAGTAACTTATGACCTACATATCCTTAAACAAACATTGCTCTGTGTTAACTTGCCATCATATTTAATTTTCCCTTGTTTTCTATAGATATACAGAACCATACACATAGATATATAATACAATCAAATATACTTGTTGAATGCATTCTTATAAAGAACTTCAAATACAGGTAATTTGATAGATCATTAAATGTAAAATGAGGACATCAGCAAGATGGCAGAGCAGGAGATATAATATCAGCCTTCATCCACCACAAAAAGGAAGTAGACAGCTATCCATGAAGAAAATAGCCCTAGGAGGACAAAATAAGCCAACTAAGAACTTACAAAAGCACCACAAATATTCATTGGGAAAAGGACATCTTCTTCAATAAATTGTGCTGGGGAAATTAGATATGCATATGCAGAAGAATGAAACTGGACTCCTATCTTGTCATATACAAAAGTCAACTCAAGATAAAATTGAAGACTTACATGTAAGACCCAAAACTATAAAACTGCTAGAAGAAAACAGGGAAAACACTTCAAGACATTGACCTAGACAAAGATTTTATGGCTAAGACCTTAAAAGCATAGGAATAAAACAAAAATAGATAAATGGGACTATATTAAACTTAAAAACTTCTGCACAGCAAAGGAAACAATCAACAGAGTGAAGAAACAACCTGTTGAATGGGAGAACATATTTGCAAACTATTTATTCAACAAGGGATTCATATCTAAAATGTACAAGGAACTCAAACAACTCAATAATAAAAAACTCAAATAATCCCATTAAAATGTGGGCAAAGGATGTAAATAGACATTTCTCAAAAGAAGACATACAAACAGCCAACAGGTATATGTAAAAATGCTCAACATCACTAATCATCAGGGAAATACAAATCAAAACCAAAATGAGATATCATCTTACCCCTACTAGAATGGCTATTATCAAAAAGAAAAAAAATAACAGATGCTGGCAAGGATGCAGAGAAAAGGGAACTCTTATACTCTTTTTGGGAACGTCAATCAGTATAGACTCTATGGAAAAAAGTCTGGAGATTTCTCAGAAAATTAAAAATATAACTACCATATGACACAGCAATCCCACTACTGGGTATTTATCCACCAAAAAAAAAAGAGATCAGTGTATCAAAGTGATACCTGCACTTGCATGTTTGTTGCAGCACTATTCACAATAGCAAAGATAGGGAATCAACCTAAATGTATATCAATGGATGAATGGATGAAGAAAATGTGGTATATATACACATTTTCTGGAATACTATTTGGCCATAAAAAAGAATGCAATCATGTCATTTGCAGCAACATGGAATGGAACTGAAGGTCGTTATATTAAGTGAAGTAAGCCAGACACAGAAAGACAAATTTTACGTGTTCTCACTCAGATGTGGGATCTAAAAAGGTTAATCTCATGAAGGTAGAGAGTAGAATGATAGATACCAGAGGC
The DNA here is from genome assembly GCA_023783475.1 of Daubentonia madagascariensis. Lineage (NCBI taxonomy): Eukaryota > Metazoa > Chordata > Mammalia > Primates > Daubentoniidae > Daubentonia > Daubentonia madagascariensis. The sequence goes on from JAKFHU010000901.1 coordinate 12,690,314, forward strand.
TGAGAAGGGTATATAGGTTGGAGGGGTGGATGAAGAGAAGTTTCTCAATGAGTACAAACATACAGTTAGATAGAAGGTATAAGTTCTAATGTTTGATAGCAGTGTGGGGTGACTGTGGTTAGCAACAATGTATTTTATATTTGAAAGTAGCTAGAAGAGAGAACTTGAAATGTTCCCAACACATAGAAATTATAAATACTCAAGGTGATGAATACCCTAAATACACTGGCTTGATCATTACACAATTCTATGCATGTAACAAATATCATGTGTATCCCATCAATATGTAAAATATTGTGTATCAATTAATTTTTTTAAAAAAAGAACTTACAGTAACACAGTGGAGTATAAGAGAATACCACACAGAGAGAATCACTGGGGAGATTGGCATACCTGAGATGTCAGGAAATGGATAGGAACAGAAAAGAAGGGTAGGACCCTAGAACAGAAAGAAAGAAACAACCCCATAAAAAAGTGGGCAAAAGACATGAACACAATTTTTTCAAAATAAGATACACAAATGGACAACAGAAATATGAAAAAATGTTTAATATCACTAATCATCAGGGAAATGCAAATTAACCACAGTGAGATACCAACTTACCCCTGTTAGAATGGCCATTATTAAAAGTTAAAAAACTGATGCTGGCATGGATGCAGAGAAAAAGGTATACTATTGGTGAGCCTACAAATTGGTACAACCTCTATGGAAAACAGTATGGAGATTCATCAAAGAGCTAAAAGTAGACCTATCATTTGATCTAGCAATCACTACTGGGTATCTACCTAAAGGAATATAAATCATTTTATCAAAAAGACTCCTGCACTCAAATGTTTATCACAGCACAATTCATAATGGCAAAAATATGGAATCAACCTAAGTGCCCATTAATATATGAGTGGATGAAGAAAATGTGATATACACACACACACACACACACACACACACACACACACACACCACGCAGTACTGCTTAGCCATGAAAAGGAACGTAATAATGTCATTCACAGCAACTTGGAGGGAACTGGAGACCCTTATCCTAAGTGAATTATCATAGGAATGGAAAACAAACACCACGTGTTCTCACTAGTAAGTGGGAGCTAAACGATGGGTGCACATGAGCACAAAAAGACATAAAAAGACATTAGAAACTAAGAAGGGAAGATGGTATGAGGGCGTTAGGGATAAAACTTACCTGTTGGGCATGATGAACACTGTCCTGGTGCTGAGCACACTGAAAGCCCTGACTTCAGCTTTATGGAATATACCCACGTAACAAAAGCTTTTGTACCCTCTTAATATTTTGAAATAAATAAAGAAATGAAAGAGGAGACGTTACAACTGCTTCTACAGAGATACAAGAGATTGTAAGAAGCGGTTATGTACAATTATGTGCCAACAAATTGATAACCCAGAAGAAATGGATACGTTCCTAGAAACATACAACCTACCAAAACTGACTCATGAAGAACAGAAAATCTGAATATATTCATAAATAGTGGGCAGATTACATTAGTAATCAAACATCTTCCAACATAGAAAAGTCCAGGACCAGATCACTTCATGGGTGATTTATACCATACCTTTAAAGAAGAATTAATGCCAATCCTTCTCAAACTTTTCCAAAAACTTGAAGAGGAGGGAACATTTCCAAACTTATTTTACAAGGTCAGTATTATCCTGATGCCAAAAGCAGATAAGGACAGTACAAGAAATGGAAATTACAGGGCAATATCCCTAATGAACACAGATGCAAAAATCCTCAACAATATACTAGCAAAAAAAATTCAACAGTGCCTTAATAGGATCATTCACCATGACCAAGTGTGATTTATCCCTGAGGCACAAGGGTGATTTTCAACACACACAAATCAATAAGTTTTGTACATCACATTAACAGAATGAAGGATAAAAACCATATCATCTCAATAGCGGATAAAAAAGCACTCGACAAAAGTCAACATTCTTTTTTTTTAATTTTTTATCCTTAAGCTATCATGTATTTATTTTTATTTCAGAATTTTACAGGGGTACATATGTTTTGGTTACATAATTTGCATTCATACAGTTTTAGTCAAGGTTATAAGTGTGCCCTTAACTCAGATAGTGTGCATTGTACTCGTTAGGTGTGAATTTACTTATCCCATCCTCCCCCCACCCACCTACTTGGTTTCACTTGAGTTTTATTTCCATATGTGCAGTAGAAGGAATGTACCTCAACATAATAAAGGGCATATATAACCAGCCCATATAATACTTGATAGTGCAAAGGCTTTTCCTCTAAGATCAGGAAGAAGACAAGGATGCGCACTCCTGCCATTTCTATTCAACATAATTCTGGAAGTCCTAGCCAGAGTAATTAGGCAAGAAAAAGAAATAAAGGCATCCAATCAGAAAGAAAGAATTAAAAATGTCTCTGCTTGCAGATGACATGATTTTATATATAGAAAATCCTAAAGACTCTACCAAAAAAGCCCTATTAGAGCAAATAAACAAATTCAGAAAGTTTATAGGATACAAAATCAACATATAAAAATCAGTTGTATTTCTATACGTTAATAACAAACTATCTGAAAGAGAAATTAAGACACAAATCCCATTTACAGTAGCACCAAAAACAATAAAATACTTAGGAATAAATTTAACCAAGGAGGTGAAAGATCTATATGATGAAAGCTATAAGATATTGATGAAAGAAATTGAAGAAGACACAAATGAATAAAAACATATCCCATGTTCTTTGTAAGAATATCCATGCCACCCAAAGTGATCTACATATTCAATGCCATCCCAATCAAAATTTCAATGGCATTTTTCACAGAAATAGAAAAAACACTCCTAAAATTCATATGGAACCACAAAATACCCTATATATCCAGGCAATCTTGAGAAGAAGAATAAAACTTGAGGCATCACACTTCTTGATTTCAAACTGTATTACAAAGCCACAGTAATTAAAACAGGATGTACTGGCATAAAAATGGACATTAGACAAATGGAACTGAATATAGAGCCCATAAATAAGACCAAAGGTGCCAAGAATGCACAATCACAAAAGGATAGTCTCTTCAATAAATGGTGTTAGGAAAACTGGACATCAATGTGCAAAAAAAATGAAACTGGATCCCATCTTATACCACTTACAAAAATAAACCAGAGATGGATTACAGAATTAAATGCAAACTCTGATACTATAAAATTCCTAGAAGAAAATATAGGGAAAAAGCTCCTTGGCATTGGTCTTGGCAATGATCTTTTGGATATGACAGCAAAAGCACAGGCAACAAAAACAAAAATAAACAATTGGGACTACATCAAATGAAAAAGCTTCTTCCCAGCAAAGGAAACAGTCAGCAAGATGAAAGGCAACCTACAGAATGAGAGAAAACATTTGCAAATTATATATCTGATAAAGGGTTAACATGTAAAATATATAAAGAACTCATACAACTCAATAGCAAAAAAGAAAAATTAATCTGATGAAAAATCGGGCAAAGGACCTGAATAGACATTTTTCAAAGAAGATACAGAAATGACCAACAGGTACATGAAAATGCATGAGATGTCATTTCACACCTGTTAGGATGGCTATCATCAAAAAGACAAGAGATAAATGCTGGTAAGGATGTGGAGAAAAGGAAACCCTTGTATACCGTTGGTAAGAATGTAAATTGGTACAGCCATTATGGAAAACAGTATGGCGGGCCCTCAAAAAATTAAAATAGAAGTACCATTTGATCCAGCAATCCCACTTCTAGATATATATTCAAATGAAATAAAATTAGTATCTTGAAGTGGTATCTTCACCGTCATGTTCATTGCAGCATTATTCCCATTAGCCAAAATATGGCAATAACCTAAGTGTCCATCAAAACATAAATGGATAATGAAAACGTATGTGTATATATGTGTGTGCGTATATATATATATATATATAAAATTCAGGCTTTAAAAAAGGAAATCCTGCCATTTGTGAAAACATGGATGAAGCTCAAGGACATTATGCTAAATGAAATAAGCCAGAGAAAAGTAAATACGGTATTGAGTCACTTACAAGTGGTATCTTAAAAAAAAAAAAGTTAGACACATAGGAACAGAGTAGAATGGTGGTCACCAGGGGCTGGAGGATGAAGGAAATGGGAACATATTGGTCAAAGTATACAAACTTTGTTATAATATGAATGAGTTCTGAGGACGTACTCTACAGTAGCATAGTGACTATAGTTAATAATACTGTATTATTAACATATATTAATACTTGAATTTTTCTAAGAAGGTAAATCTTGTGTTCTTACCCCTCCCCCACCAAAAAAGTAACTATGAAGGGCAGTGGGTATGTTGATTAGCTTGATATGTTAATCATTTCACAATGTGTACATATATCAAATCATCACATTGTACACTTTAAATATACACAATGGTATTTGCCAATTTACCTCAATAAAGCTTTAAAAAAATGTAAAATAAGAGACTATAATCTGTGCTATTCCTTACTGTAAACAAACTACACTGGAAATACAGGGATTCTTTAGGGACTAAGTTTTGATCATGCTGATCAAGGTAAAACTCTCCTGGAATATGTTGATATTTCCTAGGGAAAGAAACATGAAGAGAGTTCATCTTGAGCATGCTTATGCACTAGGAAATATCTATCAACAATGAATGCAGGGTGAAAGAAAACATTATAAACCAGAACATTATAAGCAGGTTTTTTTGCCACAAGTGATTCTTTTTAAAATACATCTATTTCTTCTAGTATATGTTGCTATTTTAGTAAGATCTTTATACATATTTTTTTGTTCCAATTCTATTCCTCATCTCTGACAGTTTTCACTACTCTTTTTTGGACCTTTTTGATCTCATCTATCTTGAAGGGATGTAACCTAAAGTACACACCATTCCACAAAAACAAAAAAATCATGCCATATTACAAAACATATTTCCTATTTTGGTGCACCTTGACATACAGTACTAAACAGTCTTTAGGATTAATGTGCACATTCATTTCAAGGCACACGAGAACACTGACAGACTTGCTGAAATTATTTAAACCCTAAGTTTTTGGTATGGATTGCTGTTAAAGCCACATCTCCAAAGTACAAAAATAACTGGATTCCAGACACATGAGAAGGTCCAGAGGACTCTCCAAAGCAGGGACAATATTGCCTTATTCTGGTAAACAAATACATAAAATTAAAACAATGGGGCAGTAACTGTTTTAGAAAAGTCAGCTATCTTAAAATGTTTGAGACTTAAAAATGAGGAAAAATAAAATTTGTCAAGATGGACCTAATTAATTCCAAGTTATGTATGTGTACCGCTTGAGTCTGATGCAACATCATGATGCTGGAGGACGGCTGAGAAAAGTCATACTTGTGGAGTAAAGAGAAAGAAAAACAAGAGAGAATTGCACTGGAATTATTGTGGCAGTCGCTTTATTACCTAATTATTCCTATAATTATTTCTGATTAGAAAGGAAAAATTGAGCTATTCTAATTTATCGTATAGCCATGTAACTTCACAAAGTATGTAAAATGTATCTGAGAATGAGGGGAAATCGGACAGCAACATTATAGGAGCAGGAAGTAATTATACCTAATTGTAAAGATTATATTGCCACTGCATATTAGGATCATTTAGATGATTATTTAGGCTAAAAGTAAAAATATATATTTTTTGAATTAAAAATTATTTAGCTGAGCCTTTTCTAGGGGTCAAGTACTATTCTAGGCACTTGGGATACATCAGTTTCTCATACAAAGATTCCTGATGCCATAGATATTATATTCCAGTAGTGGAAAAGGCAGACGATATATAATACACAAAATAAGGTAAATTATGGAGTATGCTAGAAGAGTATAAGTACTATGGACAAAAAGGAGAGATTGAATGGGCAAGGAGCATGGGTCACACTGGTGCCGTGGGGTGGGGCCTGTTTGCTATTTTCCATAGAGTCATTGGAGTAGTCAATGGTAGTAGTGGTAGTGGGGTCAGTAGTTCTCAATGATAAGGGGAAATCTGAGCAAAGACTTTAAAGATGAGTAAAGACATTATGCAGATATTTGGGAAACTTGGATTTCAGGTGGATATTTTTACCAGTACATAATCTCCTAAGATGGAGGCACCACTGGGTGTTCAAGGGGCACCCGGGAAGGAGGTCTGGCAGCCACAGAGGGACTCAGGAAGAGAGAAGTCCAGAGGTTACCTAGGGCCAGATCATGGCAGATCCTATGAGCCAGTGGAAGGACCTTGGGCTTTTCACATGACTGTGAAGAAAGGCTATTTGGGGGCTTCAAGCAGGGAGTATTACAATTTGATCTGCCTTCTGTGTGTTGAGAATTATCATCAGGTGGCAAAGTGACTTAAGTATTAAGGAAATATATTATTTCATTGCATTTGTTTCCTTGGGCTGCTATAACAAATTACTGCAAACTGGGTGGCTTAGAAAAACATTAACTTATTCTCTCACAGTTCGAGAGGTCAGAAGTGCAAACTCACGTTGCCGCAGGTGGATCCGTGCTGGAGGCTCTGAGGGAGTATTGGTTCCTCGCTCCTCCCCTGCGTTCTTGTGGCTGCAGGCAATTCTTGGTGTTCCCTGGCTTGTGGACACATCCCTCCAATCTCAGCCTCCGTTTTCAGATGGCCTTCCCCTCTGTGTATTTCAGATCTCCTCCTTGCTCTTATAAGGACATCAGTTATTGAATTTAGGGCCCACCCTAAATCCAGGATTATCTCATCTCAAGATCCTTAACTTAATTACATCTGCAAAGACCCTATTTCCAAATAAAGTCACATTCACAGGTACCAGGGGTGAGGACTTAGACATATCTTTTTGGAGGACACAACTTAACCCGCTATGTTCACATTTCATCCAGAAGAAGGGTAACTCCAGGGTTGGCTAGTTTGGAGGCCTCCTAATTATGTCATCTAGGACTCCAGATCAATCTCTCCTTTTTCTATTCTCGTTGCCACTCTTAGTGTGCTGTTTTGTCTTCAGTCTACCTTCATAGCATCAAGATGGCTGTGACTGTTACGGGTGTCAGTCGCAGCTACACCGACATCTTTAGGAAAAGAAGACCACCCCTTCCTTTTGATTCCATTTGGGCTGGAATTTGTTTGTCTCTTTTATTCATTGCAGTCTCCCTAGCACCTAGAGCAGTTGATGGTACAATGTAGTGCTCAGCAAATATTGGTTGAATGAATTATTTGGCCAGGATTCTATTGCATGCTCATGCTTGCACCAAAGCAAGGTTCACAGGCACAGGTGTGGGGGCTTTGGACAATCAACACCCCTAAGGCCTGGGATGGTTTAGCACCAAAGGGGCAAAAACTTTGCTGTGGGGACAAAAAATGAGTCCAGTCAGAAAGGAGAGAAGGGCAGTATAAACGGTTATTGGATAAGTTATTGCAATGTTTTAAAAAAGAGTGTGTCAAATAAGTTTTGGTGTACACTGAATTGAATATTTTCAGGTCTCTGATATATAAGACTCAGTGACACTTAAAAAGAAGTAATTCCTATACACATGCTATTTCTTACAGACCTTCAATCACTCCCCACTGCCTACACTTCAGCTTGGACTCTGATCCTTTTTACAATTCTGTTTCTCATGATATTCCTGAATAAATCCTTCTCTCATGTCATTGGCTTACACAGTACCTTTACACAAAAAACATTTCCATAAGGAAATATTGTATTCATTTAATAAACTAGCAACAAACCATTAAATGATATGGAATAGACAGGCCAATTCTGTCAAAAACATGGGATCATCTTTTACAATCCCACAGTGATCTTGTTCTGAAATATTTTAGGAAAAAATAAATCCCCTCAAGTTTTTATAGGTTTTCTTCTATCAAAGATTACATAATATAGTAATATCACGAAATCAGAACATCTATTTCCCAAATTAGCACCGTGGGTCCATCCTTTTTTCTTCAATATTCATGTCAAGATCAATTAACTACAAAATAATTGCTGTGAAACAGCTCTCAGTATGTGCCTACATGCCCATATGTGAATATAATTACAACATTTATTTTATATTGTGCATTATCTGCCTAGATGGATTTATTCAGACATTTGAAGACTTAATAACAAAAACTAACCATAGTCTCCACTGTATCAAAGGGCTGAGGAGGGAGATGGAGCATAAAATAATATCTTTATGTGGTTAGCAGGTCACCCTTTCAGGATTATTGATTGTCCTACTAAGTGGGCAATTAAAATGAAAATCAAAGTGCTAAATATCCACATACAAACATACAGACGCTTATTTGAAACTTTTACAAAGCAAAGACATTAAAACACCTTTTATTCATTAGCATTCCCATGAAGGTGAAATGGGATCCTGAAAACCGCCATATTCAGCTTATCAGAATTTATGGCTGAATACTCACTACCCCGGGAGAGGGAAGCAAGGGAGGCAGGAGGAAATAAGATAAATGTGTTCAAATCCAAATTGTGGGGCCTGATGGCTTGCATCCCAGAGGTTTTAAGGGATAGACTTGTTATTTTGTTGCAACTATTCTCAGTTGAAGAACTGATGTTGAAATTGTGCTGTCTGTGACGGCTGAAAAAAAATAAGAATTTCTTAATTAAAGAATGGGTGGAGGTGGGAACTCATAAATTTAGAACACAGAACAGCGGCCATAAGAAAGATGTGTTGAAAATACCTAGAGAAGTAGTTAAGAAGGCCAAACAGAATCATCTACATTTCTTAAAAGATTGTATGTACCTGGGAGTAAACCACACAGTTTTGTAAAGAACAGATGCTTCATACTAATCTGTGACAAGCTGGGGAAAACAGCAGATTTAAAAATGAGTTTTCATCCTGTTCTGTATGACAAATCATCAGAGCCAGCCCTTTGGGGAATAAACGATACCACTGTTTGGTGGGTGTATAGCGCAGTGTCTGGACACATCCAGACAGCAATCTTCCTGACAGTGACCACGCCTGTGGAAGAAGCTGGCTAGACTGAAAAATGCCATTAGTTATATTGCTTCTGTCCCACCTGAATCACCACATCTTTTAGGATGGTGCTTTTTTCTCTCCTTACATGCACTAGTTTGATGGTTTGGATGACAGTGAGTCACCTGGTTGGAACAAGTATTTACTGAACACCTGCCATATGGAAAGCCCTGTGATAAATGTTAGTGGAGGAATAAAGGAAAAGACCAATATTTCTCAAACATTTACTGAGTTCTTCCTGTGAACGGGCTCTATACCAGATGCTGGGAGGAAGGGAATTATGAAAAAGACATGGTCTTGGGTCTTAAAGAATGTATAGCTTAGAAGTTAAAATAGTTAGCAAAGTTCTTTTCTTTAGTAAATGATTTTGAGCACCTACCACGTCCCAAGGAGCTCATAACCTGGTAATATGGTTTCTAATTATGGATTAAGAAGTGACTAGAATGTGTCAGGGAAAATATTAAGGAAGAAGGGAGCAATTCAGTGGATTATGAAAGAAGGGTAGGATTTCAACAGATGGAGATGAGTAACTATAGAATTTCAGGCCACAGGAAAGGAATGAGCAGTGACATGGAGGTGCTAATGCAGGGGACATGTTCAGGGAACCGAACAACTGACTTTGGCCAAAAACTAAGGAATATGAAGGTGAATAAAAATGAGATAATGGGAAATATAGAGATAAGACCATAAGTAATTTGAACTTAAATATGGTGGCGATAAGATATTAAAAGATTTTGGAGAGAAATAGAATGATCATAGGTAGACATTTGAAATACTAGACTGGTTTTCATGTGTAAAGTTTCTTAAAAAGGAGGACATTTTAGAAGCAAGGAGGCCACTTTTAGGTCATTGATTCACGTTGGAGCTAAGGAAAGGCCTTTGGTGATGCTTGTAGAAACGAAAACACAGATAGGTGGCGGAGACTGCGAAAGTTATACTCAACGTGAAAGGACTGGCTGCCAAATTACTTGATACTCACTTTAAGTGCAATAAAATTTCAATAATGAGTGAAATCAGTAGGACTGCTCCTATTTACTTTAAAGCCCTTTTCTCACTAACTTATATATCTTAAAGCTAGAGTTTGACAATGGAAGGTTAATTTAATGATAGTGTGCATTCTTCATTGACACAGCCCTAGTGCATTCAATTCATTCCTTACATTCAGAGTTGGTTTCTTCTCTGCACTGGTTTTCTAGATGGTTGAGATTCCCTTTGGTCTTACCAGTGTCCCATGGGGCACTTGAGGCCAGTGTCCTCAGAGTTGCCTGGCAAGAGATGAGTGAAATCCTGTCAGCTTCTTGGCATTTCTCCCATTGGCCAGCACCTAATGAGAGCACTAGGCCCTAACAATGCAAAGATCCTTTCATGTAAAGAGCAGTTAGCTGGCATATCTTGGTTACAGTTCATAAGAAGTTTCTAATCATAAGAAGACCAGGATGTCAGCTGGTGAGATCTGTGTTCATCATGTGTCCTGAAGGCCCTGGCCCACTCCCAGGCCACCTTCTTGATTGAGGCCTCTGGGACTCATGGTCTCTTACACCCCTCTCCCATGCTTCCCAGCCTCATCACTTTTCCTGCTTCTCTACCACATACTCCTGGTATCCAAAGCCCATTCTAGCACAAGAGAAAGTATCTCAGCCAGCCAGTGAAGGCCCAAATCATCAGCAATGTGAGAAATAGTTTTCCTCAACGATGGAGAAGACTCAGTTTTTAAAACCTAATAGCTTTTATTCTGTACTGGTCGTGATGGTAATTCACCCTCTGCACCAGAAGGTATTGAATGACTCTAATGCAAAACTAAAAAAGCAAAACAAATTGAGTTTTGTATTAAAACAGATTTAACCTTCTTATCCTGCTATCTTTTTTCATAAAGATTTTCACGTTGTAGAACGTTTTTTATGCATGTTATCCCCTTTGATACTTATAACAATGCTGGACATCATAATTCCCTTTTACCAAACGGGAATCATTGGGAATCTGAGGCAGTAAGGGTGACATGCTGGATGTCACATGACTGAAAGTATCAAAGTTGCCATGAGAATTTAAGGCTGATTTTCCAACTCTACCTGTTTTAATATGTTGGCTATTGACCAAAGCACTGGGAATATACATACTTTAGATACCTTTAATTTTATCATTCTATTTTCCTTGTTGACCAACAAAAGGAGCAGGTAAAATTTGGGGTGATAATCATTTGAAGGAATTGGTTCAGTGCATGATTTTCGCCCGTTTTTGATTTGACATTTAATTAAGATCCATTGATTGTGTATTTATGGTATTGCAGACACTGTTTTTGGTTCTTGGGATACAAAGATAAAAAGGTCATGATTCCTCCTCGCTGGTACTCAATATCCAGAGAGGGAAACTGGCAAGATCAATAATAAAGCATACTGCAACATAAGTAATGGCAGCCATTTAGAATAATGCTGGGTATTAAACCCCCTTTTTACATGTCTTTCTACACTCCTTTCTTACAAAACTTTGGTTCACGTGGGTGTTTTCTGTCTCTCAAGTGTACACCTCTCAATGTAGTGGTTTTTGTTATTAGACTCATCCCACTACTTTTGCAAAGTGGCTATTGCCCCGGTCTTCCTGCTTCTATACAACTACATCTGAAAGAAATAGGGGAGAATTTCCTTCCCATACCTCCAGCAGGATTGCTCTTGATGTATTAGGATCTTTTGCCTGTGATTTGGCTGCAAGAGAATTTGGGGAAGAGATAACTTCCTCTATGAGTTCCTGTAGTGAAGGAAGGCCCTGCCAACAAGGCAGAAGGAGAAGTGCTGAGGAATAAAGGCTTTTGAGTGAGTACCAGCAGAGACGGCCACAGTAAATCATAGAAGAATTATCATATTTAATTTTTGAATGTATTAATATTATTTCTCATTGATGGTGAGGTCTTGACAATATGTGATGAAAATTGGAAAGGGATACACCATTTATAATCCTCAGCTACCATGATGGTAGCTGATTATAATAAAAGAGATCACTATTCTGCAAATAAAAAGTTATTGCCTCTAATTCTAGGACCATGAACAATTCACGTTTACCATTGTCATCAGTGTGATCATCATCATTACTGTGAATCATTCTCATCAAATAGCATTCTTTTAGTTCTTGGCTTACAAAAGATGCTGTATTATCTTTCTTTGTTTTTCTTAAACATGTAGAAAATAAAGCCTTTGAAGAAATTGGGATATTGGGAGGATAAATGAATTCTTGCAGGTGTATTCCATTGTATGTGATAGAGGAGCTCCTGAAAAGTCAAGTATACATTGAATTTTTGTAAATTGAATCAATTTTAAATGGACTAGAAAACTTGATACTTAAAATAACATTGTAGTGAATCTGTGTTGCAGGGACTGCATTTGAAACACAGATACTAAGTCCCAAGTTCAGTAATTTTGTAAACCAGTATTTTTTCATGTTGGGCTGTTCTTAAATTGATTATGTGCTTTACACTTTTTCAGGGAAAAGTCATTATAAATTGAAGATGGTCTTTATTAATGTGAACCTCTAATAACCTCTAGTTATTTTCATTGTTATCTTAGTAGAGAATTATCATTATTTTCATTATGATTCATGCTTTCAGATAGATTTTACTTTGAGTTAGCCATTTTAGATGATTCAAATAATAAAATATCAAAAATGGAAAAAAGATCAGGAATCACATATCTAGTGTTTTGTAAAAATATAGCTCGACAAATTTTATTCATGCTAAACACATGCAAACGTACACATGCATGCATGTGGGCATTCATGAAACTTCAGGAAAAAAATAGTTAAAAGCAGCCCTGCTGTGGCAGAAGCAGAGATGAGGGGGTCTTGTTCTTCCAGCTTGATCTCTTCCTGGGTTCCCCCTCCCCTAGAGGGCATGCTCATGTCAGTAACTTGTGCAGGCTCTGGAATACTTGGCTCTGCCACTTACAAGGTAGGTAAACTTGGGTAACTACTTATCCTCTGTGTGTTTTAGTCTTCTTGTCAGATTGTAAATGGTAGATAATAACAGTCCCTACCTCATGATATTGTGAGGGTTGAATGAATTAGAACCTGTAAAGCACTTGGAACAGTACCTAACCTGTACTAACCTGTAGTAGCCAGCCTATAGGACCTAACCTGTAGCAACAGGCACTCAGGAAGCATTATCCTCTACAGAGGCCCCTTCATGGAATACCATGACATGGAAGCACATCTTATGAAATTTACCCGTTTAACCCCAAAGCTTCATTTTATCAATGGGAGAACAGAGGCCCTGAGGGGTGAATAGATATTCCTGACGTCAGGCATAAAGGTGGTGGCAGGGAGGATGCGTAGCTCTGGCCTCTGGAGGTCCAGTCAAGAGGATTTCCCACTGGAGGCTGATTTAACTCTAGAGGACACTGGTATTTTATTTCAGTGACCCAAAAGCAATACATGCTGAAGCTCCATTTAGAGCAGGATTTCTCAACTTCAGCATGACTGATGTTTTGAGCCAGGTTATCTGTTGCTCTCAAGGGGCAGTGATGCGCATTGGAGGATGTTTAGCAGCACTCTGGCCACTGGATGCCAGTAGTACAAAAATGTCTTCAGACATTGTGGAATGTCCCCTGGGGCACAAAATTGTGTGTATTTGAGAACCACTGCTTTAGCGCAGGAGAGCCACAAAAGATGCTACTAGGACTTTTCATGAAGGGTACAGCCCCACAAGGAGGCTGAGAGCCCACACAGTGGCCTGCGGGGACTTTGCTTGAGGTACAAACCTCACTCCTGTTGTATGCACATGGAGCAGTCTTCCTCAGAGTCTCTGAAATAAAAAGGTCATGCTGTATTTAGTGATCGAGCAGCACATTTATGAAATAATCGCTCATCAGAATAATGCAGAGCTTCTGAAAATGGGTTTGAATTTTAGGCTCAGAATATTTAAATTTGACAAAGGATTACTCATCTGAAGCCTGATGTTATAGGTGAATGAAAACCTTGGGACCTTTGGAATCAAACAAAATGCCATTTTTCCTAATGTGTGTCTGCTGGGACATTAATAACTCCAGCTCTGGGAGTTCTCTGAGGCTGTCAAAGGCCAGCTCTGTGCCTAATCTGCACCTCCCCTCTCTTTTCATCCTCTTCCTGGCCCCTCATACCCAGGATCCTCTTGGTTAAAATACATTTTGTGTATTAAAAAGAACATCTGGGGGAAGAACACAAATTCAATCTATGTAATATAACTATCCACAAAAGGTGATAGATTTTTTCTATCAAATATTCTGTTGTTTATACTCTCCCATGTGTACTACTACCTCAAATTTTTCTTAACAACACTAATTTTGTGTAGCACATTTTAACTCACAAGCCTCTTTACCTGTGTTACTGCATTTAACCCTTACAACAATATTGAAGGGAAAATAAATTCAAAGAGATTAAATAATTGTCCAAGATAACCCAATGAGTACAAACATTACTTCAATTCAGATCCTTACAAGAAAAGTTCATTTATTTTCCACAACATTATATTTTCTTTTGAAATAATCACCTTGAGGGATTTTATTTCAATTGTGGTAGCAGTTATCAGGAGTGCTTTGGAACTACCTTTAGAGACTGCCTTTAGAATTTGTGGCATGTTCTTCAAAGGCTCTTATCTATCAAACTTTTAAGACAAACCATATATGCCCCACCCCAAAAAAGTCAGGATTGTTGATTAAATTAAATATAGCTTTAAAATACTGAAATTTATTTTCTTGCAGTTTATAATTTGTCCCTGAAAGCAATGTCAAATTGTAATAATTTTTAAAAATTTAGAATAGTAGTTTTCAAAATATTTTAGTAGTAATATACTTTTTTCCTACATGAAATCTTTAATGAATACCTACTGTGAAGATAAGGAGTCCTCAGGTTTTGAGGGATATCCAAGATCAGTGAAGACTTGTGTTCTATCTCCAGATAGAGCTCCAAAGATGTGGCAGGCTCCTAGAGTGGACATGCCAATATGGCTTCAGACTCAGAAGTACCTATTCATTGATGCTATGTTGGACATTCACTTGTTTTGGTACAATTGACTGCTGTTCTGTGCTGTGTGCATGCTCTGAGCCTTGGTTAGCATTTCCAAGCCTTGGTATGGCAAAGAACCCTATGCTCTAGTAGTTTTCTAGATTGTATAAGTTTATCCAGTTGAATATCTGAAGTTTAATTGAATATGTCCATAACCAGGGATACATTTAGAAGTTCAAATTACATATACAGTGAAAGAAGCATTATTCTGAAGTATATGGGAAGATGCACAAGTTTGATAATACTAAGCTGATGTGTTGGTGAGTTTCCAGTATTAACATATGTTAACTAATATATTTTAGTGTGTGTCTTTTGCAATATTTAAACTATTTCAATTTTTTTCTATTATGTGTTTAAGAACCTCTGGAGATTCTTCACAGAACTCTTACATTCCATAGTTTAAATATTGCTGATTTAGGAAGACATAATTTAGGTGTGATGTTGCAATGTGTTTATTTAATTATTATATATTTATTTTTAGTAAGGCATCTTATTACTTTATAGTCTCATCTTGCCTCCTTTGGGATTTTTCAAAGAGAAGCTCAAGACTTCTGAGGCCTATGCCTTGAAATGCTTCAGTGAAGGTTTGATTAAGATCAGGTACCCGCAAAGCAAGGTACATGCTGACATTTCTTATTCACCTGGTAAATAGCACCTTAATTAGCCATCTGTACATACATTCTTTGCAGGGTAATAGGTGCATCTAAAATACATTAGCCAAACATTCCTTTTTGAGAGATGCCAACCTGGGATGTGCATCAAGGGAATTAGAACTATGCCTATCTCCCTGAGGCACTTACTCATCTAGTTGTGAGAGTCAGGGTTCATTTTAGGCATAGTCTGGCTTCACTGTCTCAGAAATAATTCAGGATGGATTTATCAACTTAGGTGCTTTTTGATCAACCAATAAACCAGTCCTTATTAAGCCTCCACTTAGGCTTACTTATAAAAGATCATGGATGATTACAGAATCAGAAAGAAATTAGAATTGAAATGAGCTCCAGAGATCATCTAATTCAGTGATTTCCAAACGTTGATCAGTAGCCTGTACTAGACTTCATAAAATTACTTGGGAGGTTTGTTAAAATACAGATGCCCTGATGTCATCCCATGGAGATAATGATTTAGTAGGTATGGGATAGAGACCACAAATCTGCATTTTTAAACAAATGTCCCCAGTGACTCTGATGTGCAACCCAGTTCTAGAACCACTAATGTGGTCAGCTCCCTTATTTTATAAATCATCTTGCCTAAGGTCAAAAGTGGACCAAATCCCAGATCTTGAGACTCCCTGGCCAAGTACCCTTCCTCTCCTTCAGGTCACATTTCCTTCAAGGAAATTGTTCACCAATCAGTGTGGCTTTGTAATATCTGGTTGTTTTGTGTGCTTGCAACTCTCTACCCTTGAGAATCGAAGCCAACTAGCAACAAAAACTTGAAGGTCTTGTCTGCCCCAGACGTTGGGACCAATTCTGTCCTAAAGGAGAGAAAATATGAAGAGCTCCAAGTCAGAGGCTCTGCATCCAGTCTGTTCAACTGCTGACCCCTTCAATATTTTAGATTTTTTAAGCAATTAGATCTGCTAAACCAATTTAATGGTTATCATGCTCTAATTGTGGTTTACCTCTACATCTCCTTATGTTTCAAAATTTTTAATTTTATATGTGTTGATAAAATATTAAAGGCTCCTGGCTGTAAGAAAAATTAGAAAACAGTTCAAAAGAGCACATAATGCTATGCCACATATGTGTTCTGCTATTGAAGGTATTCATGATGTAGCATCAATTTTCCCTGCCTAGACTGTAAACTCCTTGATGGCTAGCAGAAACTTGGTTCAATTCTGTGTCTTTCATACCACTTAGCATCATTTCCTATACACAGTAAAACTCAAAATATATTTTTGAATGAGCGTGCCAGTTTAGGAAGCACATCAGCTCCCATTAAGCAGATGTGTCCTGGGCTATTAGCAGTACAGACCTGCCAGCAGAGCCAGGGGTAGGGGCATCTCTTGCTCAAGGTGCTCGGCCCACAGGGGAGCTGGCAAGGCTTGACTAACATAGCTTTCTGATGAATTTCACATCTTGGAATTTCATGAACTTTTAAAATGATCATGAATATGGCCCTTGATACTGATGCTGCTTATTTCAACCATTTCCCCCATCTGGTAGGGAAATGCCAAATTGTCCTGGAAAACCCTAGCACCTGGAAAATTAGGGACTCTGTTGTTCTAACAGTGTCCTCACTAGCTCTCAACACAGTGAAATATTAAAATATAAACAACAACAAGCAAACCATAAAACCAAACAGGATGATCTTTGAGGAAAAGGATGGAGCTTTTACCATAAAATATACTATACTTCCTTTACCTTCCTTAACCTATGTGTTTGCATATGCTAATCCCTCTGCCTGGAACATTCTGCTGTTCCTGGCTCATCTGCAATCCAGCTGTCATCCCTCCATCATACCCCACTAGACATTTTTTTTTGTTCATTTTTACTCATTAATTAGGAGCCACCTAAATATTCCTTTTTTAACATAGTCTTCCCAGATCTTCTGGAGTCCAGAAAGCACATTCCTCTGTTGTGCCTCTTTGATGCACTGTACTTCCCATGTCATAGCGTGTATTGCAATGAATTGCACTTGTCTGTTTGTACATTGACTTCCCCCTCCAGAGTGTAAGATCTCTAAAGCCTGGGAGGATCATGTTTAAGTTGTTGCAACAAAATAAAAATATGTATTTGGTCTCTGCCCATGGTTCCTGGTACAGAGTTCCTAAAATCGTTATAATTCCTAATTAATAAGGGTGACAGGAAAATCTATTGTTACAATATTCAGTCTTAGTGCCTAGTTCCTGACACAAGAGCGTCTAAGACCCTGGGAATTTCCAGAATGATAACTGTGTCTTTTTGTATGCTAATGAAATGACTGGTGGCTGGGGTCCCTAGATAGCTTTATTGCATGTGATTACAAAGTTGAAACTTTCAGCCACTTTCACTACCCTCCTCGACCTCCAGGGAGGGGAGAGTGGCTGGAGATTGAGTTCAGTCATCAGGGACCAGTGATTTAATCAATCATGCCTGCATAACAGAACCTGCATAAAGGGGTTTGGAGAGTTTCTGGGTTGCTGAACTCATCCATGTGCTGGGAGGGTGGTGCAACCCAATTCCATGCACCTGCACTCGGGGCCTTTTCAGACTTTTCTGGCCCTTGCCAGAAAAGGGTACCACTTCATGTGGCTGTTCATCTGTATCCTTTATGATATCCCTTATAATAAACTGGTAAATGTAGGAAAAGTGTTTCCCTGAGTTCTGTGAGCCACTATAACAAATTATCAAACATGAGGAAGGGGTTGTGGGAAGCCCTGATTTGTAGCCAAGTTGGATAGAAATGTGGGTAACCTGGGGCCCGCTATTGGAGATTAGCATCTGAAGTGAGGGACAGTCTTGTAGGACTGAGCCCGTACCCTGTGGATTCTGTGCTGACTCTGGGTAGTTAATGTCAGAATTGAATTAAATTGTAGGACACCCAGTTGATATTCACCAGAGAACTGGAGAATTTCTTGGTATGGAAAACCCACACATTTGGTGTCCGAAGTGTTTTGAGTACAGAAACTTTTTTTTTTAGCTGATCATAATTATACCCCCAAATATTACATATGCCCTAAACTAACTAGTTTTTTTCCTAAGAAAGTTGTTACTTTTTTCTTTCACTCTGATTTTTCATATTTCTCGAGTTCTTTCGCTGACTCCTCATCTGCCCTCTCGATAGAGACTTGGGGGTGCTAGGCCTGGCTTACTGGCCTGTCTCCAGGTCCCCAAGGATCAATCCCTGGATGTGCCAGGGAGAGGAGGGCTGGTCCTGAGTTGCCTCTGGGGTGTTCTAGCAGGTTTGGTGTACCTCTCGGGTTACCTCTGACCTGCTGTCTTCACCTCTTCCCGACAGTATGTAGTGAGTTAGGTCCCCAACTTACTCTTGGTGATGGTGGGTGGTACTTGTGAGTGTGAATCAGCCGCTGCCTGTTTGCTTGAGTTGGAAGACACTATGATGAGATATATCATTGTTCTCCCTGCCATTGGTTGATGTTTGTGTGATAGAGCCAGCTGCCAAGAAGTTCTTTTGTGTCTGTGGTAGACTCTGGTCCCCCAGGTGGAGTACTTGAGTGCCCCAAGCTTTAGGAGGCACCCTGTAGCCCCCAGGGGGTTTCTTTGAGTCGGGGAGGAGCAAGGCAGTTCGTGGCTGGGTTGTGAGAGCCTGAAAGCCTCGGCAGGCTCAGAAGTTGCTTTTCCGGCCACTAGGGGGAGGCCCTGGTAGGACACGTGGGTCAGGACAAGCTCTCCAAACCCGGAGGGCTGTTCACGGGGGAGGGGGATAAACGCTTGTATGCTAAGGCCCTGGCTGGGATCTTTCCACCTTTATCCAGTAGCGCAGTTTTTCTGTAGGAGGGGTAGGTGCTGCAGCAAATGGCCACTCCTTGGACCCCCACACACACTGTAAAACTGAGTTGGTAAATGCTGTAAAGGGCATGCAAATTGACCTCCTTGTCAGTAGGTGGCACTTGCCGGAAGGAACTAGCTGCGGTATTGTTTTTGGGTCCTGTGACCGGCTGTAGTCCCTCAGGAGACACACTCAAGTGCCCCAGGTGGTGGGTGAGGCCATGGAACTTCCAGGTGAGTCCTTAATCTTTGCTGCAGCAGAGGTGGGTAGGGAAGTGTGGCTGGGCAGGGCTGGGTTGAGTGACTTTGCCCTCAAGCTCCACAAAAGCTGGCCAGGTAGCTGTTTTGGTAGGGGTCAGGGGTCTGCTCCCAGCTTCTGGACAGAGCTGCCAGGGAGAGGCTGAAGCGGCCCCACCCAACCAGAAAGTCTGTTTGTGGAGGCAGGTCCATCTGAGATTCACAAATGAAAAAAGGCTCAATGTTTCTAATCATCAGGGAAATGCAAATCAAAACCACAATGAGATATCACCTAACTCCTGTGAGAATGGCTTTTACCAAAAATTCCCAAAACAACAGATGCTGGCGTGGATGCGGAGAGATAGGGACACTTGATACACTGCTGGTGGGTCTGCAAACTAGTACAAGCTCTATGGAAAGTAGTATGGAGATACCTCAAAAACTAAAAGTAGAACTACTACTTGACCAGCAACCCCACTACTAGGTATTTACCCAAAGGAAAAAAAGACATTTTATAAAAAAGATACTTGCACTCAAATGTTTATAGCAACACAATTGCAAAGATGTGGAAATAACCCAAGTGCCCATCAATACATGAATGGATCAATAAAATGTGGTATATGTATACCATGGAGTACTACTCAGCCACAAAAAAATAGTGAACTAATACCTTTTGTAACAACCTGGATGGAACTGGAGACCATCCCTTTAAGTGAAATATAAGAATGAAAGGACAAAAACCTCACGTACTCACTACTAAGTTGAAACTTATAGATCAACACTCATGTGTACATATAGTAGTAAAATTCAACAGAAATCAAGCAGGTGGGAAGGGGGAAGAGGGAATGGATAAATTCACACCTAATGGGTACAATGCACACTATATGGGTGATGGACACACTTATAACTTTGATTCAAATTGTACAAAAGCAATTCATGTAGCCAAAACGTTTGTACCCCAGTAATATTCTGAAATTAAAAAAAAAAGAAAATTATTCCTTACTCTGTATTTGAAGATATTAAGAGGAATTTCTTCTATTACTTTTGTGTGAATAACAAATAATCCTTCAGAAAAAAATTAGATTTGATCTGATCTCAGTCAATAACAGTTTTGTATGTTTACACAGGTCACTAACATAGTTTTATTTTTTAGGTAAAAAAATAGCACGGATTTGGTAATTACTCCTGAGGATATGATCTCAAGATTGCAAGTATTTGAGGTCATTGTAAGCAAGCCCTTTAACAATCATTTTTATAAAAGTAATACTGAAAGCAGTTTTGAAGACATGAGTTCTACAGCTAGGGAAAAAATGGGGAAATGAAGTTGCCACAATTCTATGGGAATGGCCCCTTGTAGTTTGGGGTACCTGTATATAAACTCAAAACAGCTGCATCTCAACATAATAAAATGAAAAGATGCTGTGCTCTGAAAAATGTGGTACACATGACTGAGGAATGATTCCCATGAAGATATAGATGCTGATGTTAAGAATACACGTGAAGAGAATGAGTAAATTTCTAAAAGGTGAGATTATAAAATAATTTTTCTAAATTAATATATTATGCATACTTTGTATGGTTTAAAATATACATGCAAATCCAAATGAACAGATCATGTATTATAAGTAGCATTTAACTATTTTATCAGCATTCCTAAAAGTTATTTTTATATTCACATTACCCCCCAAAAAAAAAAGCATGGGGGGTTTTCTTATTATAAAAATGGAAGATGACATTATTTATGGAAACACCTTCTACTTAGGGAAAACATAGGTTGATGTTTGTTGATGCAGTGAATATTACAATGACTGATACAGGATGTGGGACTGTAACCTTTGCCCTCTGAGTTCTGTATTCAGACTGACTAGTTAACAATCTCTCAGAACTGGAAAGATTCTCCGGAAGACCCTAGCTAGCCAGAGCCATCACAATTGCCAAGGCCTGCCTCATCCCATGTGCCTCCTATCCCTGCCACCATCCCTCATGCATATGAGAAGAAAAAAAAAAGACAGCATTTTCCCACATCAGTCATGATTTTTTTGGTTTCAAGATGACCCAAGTAAAACTGAATAAACAAAAAGGGTGTGATAGCTCAAGTAACTGCAAAGGCAGAGGATATGATCACCTTCTGCCTCAAGTTCATCAGAGGCTTGGAAAATGTTACCAGGACTCTTTCCCTCTGTCTCTCAGCCATTTATTTTCTTCGCGTGGGGCCCATCCTCAGACAGCCCCTCGTCTCAACGCTAAAAGAAAGGGCAGCACTTCCAGGCCTGAAGTCTTCTCAGCTCAAGTCCAGTGAGAACACACTCGTGCCCGGTCCAAGCATTCCAGCAAAATCTCAGTGAGATCACAGGTTCCAGGGGGATCTTAGTCACATTCCTAACACATCTCCATGGCTGGAGAAACACCCAAAAAATGTCCTGAGATGAGGATGAAGAAGGCTTGGTTCCTCATAGAGAAATAGAAGTTCAACAATCTGAAGAAGGACGAATGGATGCAGGTAGTAAAAACAACAGATGCCCTCTATGTTTTCACATTTTCCTGATTGTGACAATACTCCATGTTAGTTGTATGTCATTCAGAAGAACAGGAAATAAATGTACCACTCACAGTCTTGTCTCTCAGAGGTATGTATTAGTACCATTTTGTCATGGTTCATCCTAATTACTTTTTCTATTTGTGTAATTTTTATACAACAGCAATCATTGTGTAGATATAGATCGTGTGTTTTCACTTAGATTAAATAATAAGAATTTTACCATAGTGTGAATAGTCTTTTAAAACAATATTGATAGTTGCATTAAAAATCATCATATTTTATGTAATCATTCCCATTTCTGTCTTGTGTGAGTCCTCTCACCTTTACCTAATCTCAGTGGTTGATCCCTGTCTTCCGGTCTGGTCACAACCACCTGTTGCCCAATCTTTGGTGATGAGTGATTGCCACATATTTATTTGAACTGCACTGTGACTCAGTTCAGCTGCCCAATCTCAATGCCAGGACACAGATTTGGCATGGGATGCTACACTAGGACTGTTCTTTCTGACTTGGCTTGTTGACAAGATTGCTGACACAAGGCTGAAAGGTGGCCAGGCCCCTGGACACCACATCATCAGACCTTCTCTTTCCAAAGGCCTGTGTGCAATGGCAATATAGTCATTCTTCAGAAGGTGCACTCTGAGTGCCTGGTAGGTGTCAGCTGGTATGTGATCAAGGACCTAGTTTTTCATCATGCTCACAGTCTAGCGAGAAAGACAGACATGAATCAACATTGCATGTAAAATTACCACTATGATAAGTGCAGTGATGGAGAGGCACATGGAGATATGTGTGGTTATAACAGGGGAATTTGATCTATTTACCAACGGTTTTCCCGAGGAAGTAATGAGTAAGTGGAAGTTAACAGCAACTAACAAAAGTGGTGGGGTAGAGAAAAAAAAAATTGATGAACACAAAAGAATCCTCTGATTTCCTGACTTTATTACTTAAAATTGTACTCCTTCTCTGGTACCTTCTGTAAGAAAGGAGGTCAAGAAAGGCTTATGTGAGAAAGTGATGTTTGAGCAAAGACCTAAAGAAGTTAGGGAGAAAGCTGTTCAGATTTCTGGCCAGGAATATCCCAACGAGAGGAAATGTGGGCAAAAGCCCTGTGGTGGGTGGGTGCCCTGTATGGCCAGGAACAGCAGGAGACCAGTGGCTGGAGCGGTGGACTGAGTGGGGGACACCTAGGAGTCAAATTCAGAGAGAGAAGGAGAGGGGAGGAGGAGGTTCTGTGGGTCTTTGTACTCATGACAGGGCACTAAAATGAGCTTGAGTTTTGAATGATATGAACCTGAATTGGGTGAGATGAACAAGGTGTGATGGAAAGGTTTTGAGTAGTGATTTGTTCTGACTTATGCTTAAAAAGAAATAGCCTGGTTATGTCGAGAAGAGGTTGTATAGAGTAAAAGCTGGAAACACAGTGACTCTTGGTGCATTATTTATGTTCCCATTTTACAGAGGAAGAAATGGAGGCACAGAGATTTTAACTTGACTAAAATCCTTATTACACAAAGATTTGATTTGAACTTAGGTTTAGCTGATCCCAAGCCCATGCTCTTTCTACCATGTTGGAATAGTATGCGTGGGAGTGTGTGTGTGTGTGTGTGTGTGTGCATATTAATTAGAAAAGTAGGATTTTCTAAATCCTTTTTGATATTTGGATTTCACTTTTTCACATAAAATGTCATATACTCATTTCATTACATATTTTTTTCTGTAGCATCATTTTTAAGGCCTATACTTTAGTCCATTGGATAGATGTACTGTCTTCAGATAACCCATCTCCTGTTATTTTTTATTATTATTAAAAAACTAAGAAAATATTTATATTAGGAATTTTTTTTCCATTCTTTTCAGGGAAAAGGAAAATATCCCAAGGAAAATATTTTAAACATGTTTCCTGTTGATGAGACAGTGATATACGTGAAAAAACAATTTAAACTCTATGCCTACAGTGGCCTTTTTATTTTAAATTACTTAAGACAATTTCTAAAAATAATTACATTTTCACATTTTGTAAAATAAGCATGAAAGTACCCCAAACTACTAATTAATTAGATTTGGAGATGCAATCAATATGCTCATGACAAAAGGCAATATTGTGTGCAGAAGTTAAAGTGCCAATATTTTCATATGTTAGTTAAAAAAAAATCAGTGGGCAAATGTTCTTGCCTCACCTTCTGGAACATTAGATCTTAATGATTTTATTGGTTTGATGATGATGATTTTGTAAAGGTCTCCTTTCTCTCTTCTAACAGCTTAGGAGTATAATTTCTCCTCTGTGGTCTTATCTGTTACTTTTTCTATTCAACACTGAACAGCCTTCCTTTCTAGGCTTTTCAAGTTTCCCTTGCCTCCTTACTATTGCATCTCAAAAAGATGGACTTGTCTCCTTTTTCATAAGCATCTCAGTGCTGAGGACTTGAGAGAGCTCATATTACATAAGAAAAAACATCACAAGTTTTCTCATGGATCAAGGCCAGCAGTTGGGCCTTCTGAAATGTTCACATGGTAGAACTAGAAACAAGAAATTATTCAATTAAACCTCTGTAGTTCACCACTGTAGCAACAAATAGGCTATTTCTGAAGCAGTTTTACCAGGCTCAGAAGGAGAATTCCCTCAGTACCAGGGAATAGAGTTGTGCCAAAGTACCAATTTTCAAGAGTATTCAACTGCAAAAATGACACTTTCCTACTTGCAAAGAACTTGCTTTTGCTATTTTCTGTGACAGAAGGAAAGCTCCTTTCCCATTTTGGAAATCAATAAGGCTTTTTCCTCCACTGCCATGAGTTATTATAAAAGAAATTACCCATGTTCCTGGAGATAACTTGCGGAAGATGATTATAGAGATGGAGCCAGCTCCACTCTCCCCTTGGATAGCCGTCTGGAGGCTGGGGACTGTTGGTTGAAAGGATGTGAAGAACACCCACTCAGGTTGCTAACACTCAGACCTCCAAGCCATTTCGAGAAGCTTCCAGTAGAGCATTTTGAGCCAATACCCTCTAGAGCCCAGGGTAAGTTCCATTATCATTTCTCATAGCAAGCCACTACCAGAACATTTTCAGGGCACTCTTCTTGAGTTCTTTAGCTAGGGTTTTTACAATAGTTCATGACACAAGTAAAGAACACATCCCATATCCAAGTAAGGCATTGCTAGCTTCACAGAAGAAACAGTGCCTCTCTGAGGAGCTGGTTATTATGGCAGCCACCCTTCCACGTATATAGCTGGGGCAGCCTGACCAGCAGGCAGTGCCAGGAACATAGGCATCCGGCATCTGTGGAGTAGCACCTACTCAAGTTTCAGCTCGTCTATTTATTAAGTGTGTGGTGTTGGGCTGGCAGTTTTAACTCTCTTAGTATCAGGCTTCTCATCTGCCAATGGGAAGAGAAATACTTTACAAAGTTGCGTGAAGATTAAACAAGATAATGTATTTAAAGTGCCTGGCAAACAACAAAATAAATAAGGCGCCTGGCATAGAGCCTGGTACATAATAGGCATATAAATGGTGGTAGTATGCTCCTCTTCCATTCCACCTGAGATCCAGTCTATCCTCAGAGAGGCAACTAGGCATACATTCCGCCTTTTCTGTTTCCACCAACATAACCATAAAAAGCCATTTTCTTATTTTCTCTGTCTAGGCCTACTACCTCAAAGAATTGGACATTAACAACTTGCACCTCTTTCCAAGTCATTAAATATATATTAAATATTATATTATTTACTATAATATATAATATTAGTGTAAAATTAATATATAATGTTAATTAGATAGTACATTAAATGTATGTACATTGTATAATATATAAATATATATTGCATTAAATTAAATAATTATGTATAAATATATAAAAATATATTACATATTTACTAGAACTCATACTAGTTTTAATTCTTAACTCAATGGGAGGCCCCCACATTTATAGGGTGATAAAGGAAGAAGAGATAATTTTAAAAACAAAGAGGGAGGGCATACAATTTTAGAATTAAGTATCCCTCTGAACAGGGAACTCCAGGGTACACTGTTGGGTGCCAAGCAGAGCAGTATTTACCATCTTAGCTTGAGTTCATCATCTCATCCAATGTGGTATAAAATGGCATTGGAGTTTTTAGTGGACGCATTATAGTTTTTTTCTATCAAACTTAAAGTCAGTAAAAAATGCTCATCTTTTTGCACACCCATTTAAATCAAATCTCTTCTTTCTCATCCTTTACTTGCTGAATTAGAATTTTTGAGGGTGCAGGGGTTAGGAGGAGTTACTACATCTAGTCCTTTACAAGTATTCTTGTTCACTGAATTTTTAGATTAATTTCATTGTGTCATTCTGCTGAGATCTTGAATTTTAAAGGTGTCAACAAATAGTTACTTCTTCTTGTTTTATATCACCAACTAATTTCATAAGCGTGTAGACATCTCTATTCCAAGTATCAATTTAAAAATATTTGCTATGGGGTTGAGTGGCACTGAAATCACAGGAGAACAATCTTCTAATTGGGCATTAATAGGCATTGACCAATTAATACACTACAGTAATAGTTACTAAGGATTAACCATACTGCATTATAGCTTAGGTCATATTTTAGCTTAAGTATTTACAGCAATATTATGAGTATATTATACAACACTTTGCTGAAATCCAGATATGACTTGTCTGTGATATGTTTTTGCAGTTTCAATCTGCAATAATTTATTCTAAAGTGAACCCATGCTTGTTTCCAGTGGCTTTGCATCCTTTCCTAAGTGTCTATAAATCGTGTTTTAAATAATTAATTTTTATCTCATGCCTGGGACTGATTGCAAGTTCACTTGCCTGTAGTTAGAAATAACTATAGCCTTTCCATTTTTGTTTATAAGGCAAGGAAGTTTGTCCATTTTGGTGCATAAATGCCTCTCCTATTCTTTAAAGATTAGCAAAGGTGATTCAGCCATCACTTTCACAGTAATTTTTGTATTTAGAAAATATTTGAAGCAGAAAGCTTGGGTATTTTTTGAGCATAAACACTCTAGGACCCTTTCATTGTTGAAGATTTTCTTCCTACTATGCCTGTACTCAAATTACCCTCTCCCATCAGGCTGATTCAATCTTGGGCTTCCAGAACTTTACATATACACAATCACCTCAAACTGCTTGCTAAGTTAACAGGCCCACTGGAATCTTATTATCTCTAGGAGGCCATCCTGGACTACCTCATTTATTTTTTCTTCTAAATTACTGAAGGTTTTTTTTTTTTTCCTATTATGGGCACAGAGTTTTAAATTCTAGGTCAAAAGACCTCTGCCTTCTTTGTCCAGATTGGAGGCTGTGTGAAAGCAAGAACTCTTTCTTATTCTTCACTGTAACCACCAAGTTATCTTACATATATAGTGGGCATCGAGAAAGCTTTGGTGACTAATGATAATGGCAAATCCTTTCCTTCATAATCATATCATCACACACGCACATTTAGGCATCCAAAAATAAGTTACAAAACTAGAACTTGATAAAAGCCATAAATTTTAAAGTGGGAAAATATACTTAATAAAGATTATCTTTGTTTTCAATTAGTTTAATTAGGATGTTTTATGTTGTAAAATGTATACACTCTCCTTAACCTGTATTCAATAATAAAGGAATTAATTGACCCCTGTATCTGAGAAATCCAAAGGCAGGGCCAGCTTTAGGTGAGGTGTTTTATCCTAATGACCCAAACAATGTAACAAAGAACTCAGTTTTTTTCCTTGTCTTCACTCTGATTCTACCGTTTCAACTTTATTTTCAGGTTCCTTATTCATTTTTTGTTGCTACTTTAATAGATTACTGTGAAGTTTATGGTTAAAACAAACACAGATTTATTATCTTGCAGTTCTGAAGGTCAGAAATCAGAAAATGAGTCTCATACCTCTAAAATCTAAGTTTTCACAGGGCTCTGTTCCATCTGGAGGTGCTAGGTGAGAATCCATCCTTGCCTTTTCTATCTTGTGGAGTCGGCCTACATCCCGTGGCTTATGGATCCCTTCTAGCAATGGCATCTCTATGACCTCTGCTTTAGTCACCGCACTTCCTTTTCCAACTCTGCCTCTCTGCCTCCTTCTTTCTTCTTTTAGGGATGCTTATGATTATAGTGGGTCCACCCAGATAATCTGGACTAATCTCCCCATCTCAGAATCCTTAACATTATCACATTACAAGTCCCTTTTGCCACGTAGGGTAACACATTCACAGATTCTGGGATCAGGATGTGAACATCTTTGGAGGGCCATTATTCTAGCTACTGCAGTCTTCCCTCTGGCCCTGAAAGATTCACATCCATCTCACATCAAAACTATATTTACCCTTCCCAACATCTCCAAAAATCTTAGCCCATGAACTCAGAGTCCAAAATCTCATCTACATATTATCAGTTCAAAGGTCCCAAATCTCATCATCTAAATCCTAAATCAGGTATGGATGAGACTCTGGTATGATCCGTCATGGAGAAAAATTCATCTCTATTTGTGGACCCGTGAAGCTAGAAAACAAGTTACATGGTTTCAAAACACAATGGTGTGACAGCATAGGAAACCAGCTATAGACATTCCTGTTTAAAAGGAAGAAAATAGAAGGAAAAAAGGAACCATTCGTCCGAAGCAATTTTGAAATCCTGCTGGGCAAACAACATTAGTTTTTAAGACTTGGGAACAATTCTCTGTGGTTTATGGCTTCATCCTTTTAGCTCATGGGTCTGCCCTCTGGGTTCACATCTGTGACCTTGGAATCATCCATCTTTCCTTTTTCATGAAGGGTAGCACATGTTTGCAGCTGAGTACTCTTATCAGCCTATTTCCTGCCTATAGAACTTTAGGAATCCAATAGCTTTCTTTCATTTTGTCCCCTCTCTGTGCCTTTCTGTCCAAGCTGTCAGTTTTTCTGCTGGTATAACATTCTCAGGAACCTTGTTGGTCTCCCATGTATATCTTGGGGATTCACTCCATTGACAAGAGGCTTCTCCACAGACCTTTCCTAGATGATCTCTTCTCCACTCCTGGCTTCTGTTGAGACAGCTGAGAGATTCCACGGGTCACATGCCAAATCTCCTCAAAGAGCCCTCTGTGTGGATGAATATTCTGACCTTTTGATCTTTGTAAGGCATGACCAAGAGATTGTCCAGACACACTGTGGGTTTTCTGTGCAGAGCATACTTTTCTGACCATAAATCTCCTAATTTCAGTGTCTTTTATAATCTGAATGGGCTGAGAATTTCCCAAATCATCAAGACCTGGTTCTTTGATTAAAAGTTCTTCCCTCAATCTATCTTTTTCCTCCCATATTTTACTGTAAGCAGCAAGGAGAAATCTGGCCACATCTTCAACACTTTGGAAATCTCCTCAGCAATTGTCCAAGTTCATCACTTACAAGTTCTGCCTTCCACGTAAATATAAGACACAATTGTGCTAAAATTCCTGCCACTATATAACAAAAGTCCCCTTTTCCCATTTCCTTCTGAATCCTCACTATCAATGACATTAGTGTCCATATTTCTACCAACAGTGTATTCAAGGCAATCTAAGCTTGTTTTCTATAATGCTCCTTAAAGTTCTTCCAGACTCTGTGTATTGCCCAGTTCCTATGTCACCTACATATTTTTAAGTGTTTGTTACAGCAGCAAAAGAGATTGCAGCTCTTCCTTCATACCATACTCTCTTATTCAATGGTTCTTTAAAATGTTTCGGCAGGTGGCAGGCTTGAACTCATTTTGTGCATCTAATGAAAGCTAAAGATTTCCTCCCCAGAAAAAAAGAGCATGTGCACAGAAGCCAGCCATTTTTGATGGTACCCAAATCTATACTACCTTCCTATTACTCCTCTAATGAGCTACCACAAATTTAGTGGCTTAAAACAACACAAATTTGTTATCTTATAGTTACAGAGGTCAAATATTCAAAAAAGGGTTTACAAGGCTAAAAACAAGAAAATCAAGGTGTCAGCAGGACTGTGTTCCTTGTGCAGGCTCCAGGGGAAAATCTGTTTTTTCCTTTTCCAGCTTTCAGAGGCTGCCTCCGTCCCTTGGGTTGTGATCCCTTCCAGCAATGGCGTCCCTCTGCCCTGCCCTCTGCTTTTGTCATCACATCTCCTTCTCCAACTCTGACTTTCCACCTCCCTCTTCCATTTTCTAAGGACTCTTGTGATTACATTGGGCCCATCTAGATAATCAAGGATAATCTCACTGTCTCATGATCCTTAACTTTATCATATCTACAAATCCCTTTTTTCTTGTAATATATTCAGTGATTCTAGGGATTAGGATGTAGGCATCTGGGGGTTGGGGACACATTATACTGCCACCACAGGTTCCTCATAGGGGTCTGATGGAAGCTCTAAGATTTCTTCTAAATTGCCACCTTCACTGAAGCTCATACTTTTCCAGAGTCCAGGGGGGAAAAGAGTTTCTCCTAGCAGTGCCTCCAGGAGACAAACAAAGCTTCTCATTCTTAGAAACCCCAGTAAATTTCCCCTTTGCTGTCCTATTGGCTGATGTGCTCATCTCTGAATTTATCACCATGATCGGAAAGACAAGCTACTCTGCATGACTCAAGTGACTCAGAATCTACTTCTTCAATTTTGTGGTTGAGAATGTGGAGGGGTACCCTCAGAGCAAACGATGAGACCTCTTACCAAAATAAGGAACAAGGGATTCTGAGAAAAACAAGCAAACAAACAAAAGCAAAGAAACCCACAAATGTCAACCAAAATATATCCCTTCACTTTATGGTTGCAAATTAGCCAAGGGTAATGACTGTACCATAATTATATTTGTATATTCTATACAGATAGCACAGCACGCAGAGGTGTAATATCATAATTGACTTTCTTCAATAAATGAGTAAATGGTGAATTATCACATTGTCATTTTCACATGATTTGATCTGCAGTGTAGCCGCATCCATAGCCTTGTATGCACCATTTGACTAGATGTTGTTGCTTTTGCATGTACACTTCTAAAATATGTTATAGAAAGTATTGAAAGTCAGATCAATGCACTGGGAGAACAGAAATAGATTAAGATAATTAACTTTCTGAATTAAAGTAAGTCAAGAAATACAGTTCCAGAATGGAATTCCTAAAAGGAATTACACGCTTTTAACCTGGCTCATATTTTTGGCCTAATCTCAGAAAATCAGTGTTTCTGATGCACCTCCAAACCCCCATACACATATAACTTAGGGTATACGTGCTTTGAAAAAATGAAAATATGCATTAATTCACCTTCAGAACTCAAAAGTGTGTCTGGGTAACTGTATACTTTATCACCAGATTAAACCTCAGAAGGGGTCTCTCAATACCAATGTCTTAAATACCATGTGAAGAGTATCAACTACACTAAACTATTTCCCACGGTTCTCATTTCTCTCCTCTTCCTGTCTGACCTTTTGGTTCCCTTTTTTCCTCATAAGAGGCTGGGTGGGAAGTGGGCCTGGCACCTCTGAGAGGAAGGATAAGCAGAGGCCGTGTCTCTCAAGTATAAATCTCCAAGCTGTGAATCAGAAAATATTAAAGCTGTTTCCAAGGCAAGACACCACAGTCCACCTGGAGTCATCTGTCTAAGATGAAGCAGGATGTATCGAGAAAGAGAGTACAAGCAATCTTCAGAAGCTAGCTGTGGAACCAAATGAGGATAAGAGGTAGAAAAGTTGATGATCTTTTGTAAAAGCTCATTAGTGAGTGGACTGATGGCCTGAATTACTCTGGGTTCAGGAGTCAAAGGCCATAGTAAAGAGTAACTTGATCACTAGACCTTCTGTGTGAGGCTGAGCAGGATGTCTTTAAATGGATCTGAACAACATGGACCATTTTTTTATTTCTACCCTCCCTCCTTCTCTTTGAGGACATCCTTTTACTGATATGGGAAACAGAGGGCTTTAGACTCTCTTAAAAAGAGATTGCAGCTCTTCCCTCATACCATACTCTCTTATTCAATGGTTCTTTAAAATGTTTCGGCAGGTGACAGGCTTGAACTCATTTTGTGCATCTAATGAAAGCTAAAGATTTCCTCCCCAGAAAAAAAAAGCATGTGCACAGAAGTCAACCATATTTCATAAAATTTCAGGATATTCATGAACTCCTGAAGTCTACCATCAGAGACCTCCCAGGAAGATCCCTGGATCCAGTTAAGAGTCCCTGCTGTGAATCCCAGCCCTGTGCCTCCAGAGGCTTCATACTCAGCTGATGAAAGCTTTGAGTGTTTTGAGAAATTTGGAGGTCACCAAAGAGATTCATTACATTCTGAAGAACCCATCACACTAAGCTACTTCAGAAGGTTTTGATTTAGTGTTGTCAGGTTAATTTTATTTTAACTGTTCCAGGACAGGAAGGGATAGGCATGACTAAGGATCTAAAACATAGTTGTGTCATGGGAATTTTCTTGATGATGGCTTTATCCTGTATTTTTCATGCATCCCCCCTCCTTCATTTAAAAAAGATATTCACATTCTTTTCTCTCACAACCTGGTGAACTTGGGAGAGTGACAAGAAAGGGTGGGGAAGAGAGAGAAAGAATGAAGAGATGATGTAATATGGTGAGGAATGGGGGGAACCTGCAGCTGAACATCTCAAAAGACCTTTTACCAGAACGGCATTGCTATTCATCATCCTTCCTGCCCCAAATCATTGGTTTGTAAGTTCACTTATTCAGCAAAAATGTATTGGCATTTGCAGTGTTCCAAGTCCTATGCTAGTATCTGTGAGGGGTGCAAAGGTGAAGAGCATATAACCTCTACTCTCAAAGGGGCTTCAGGTTCCTCAGTGGGGATAAGATATATACAAAGACATTCAGCTTAAAGCAGTTTCCTGAAAGGGCTTCACTGTTCACCCTTCCTAAGTTTCCTGTTGTGTGTATGTCTGTGTCTGTGTCTGTGTATCTGTGCAGTTGCTTCACTTCATGTCCCAGGGACTGGGAAGTGTCTCTCTTGTTCTCCCAAAGCACCTCCTCATTACATGCACCATGGTATTTATTATGATACTTTATAATTATCCATTTATGCTTGTCTCCCAACAGATCACAAGCCCCTTGAAGATAGAGACTGAGTCTTACTAAATCTCTTATCTTTATTTCCTGGGAGCCAACAGGGCACCTGGAACATGGTTAATGCTTTAAAAGATACTAAATAAAGCATTGAATCACGTCCACAGAAGAGAAAACACAGATGAAAAAAGATGTCCTACAAAAAGAGGACCCTAGCTATTATATCAGCAAATAGCATCTGGTATTTGCTCCTTGTGTGTTCCGGACCTCGGTTTCCCACTTATCCTAGAAGGGAGTTGGATTAGGTGATGCTTTCCAGATGAAAAATTCTGTTTTAAATAATGCTGAGAGCGGGGAAGGAAGTAAACGTCCTGGCCACCTGCCCCGGTTTAAACACCCGCCAAGGTCTTCTAGTCAAATCAAAACAATTTCCTGAAGGTTGAGTGTCAAAAATGACAGCTGCAAGACCTCCAGACGCTCGGGATGTTCGCAGGCTCCATTGACAAAAGTGACTTCCCACGCTTTGCCCACAGAGGGCATCCCTGCGCATTCATACGCCGGCCGGGCGCATGCAGCTGCTGGAAGCCTCCTCGTCCGCTCTTTTTTCCCTAAGCCTTCGTCTCTCTGCCCCCACCCCCTTCCCGTGGAATCTTTGCCTGATCCAGTTCGTTTCCCTCCGGTCTCCACATTTTCCCTTCCAGCCCTCCGCTTCTCCGGATCAATGGATAGTACGGTTCCAACTCTCAGCTCACACACCGCTGGCGGACACCCCAGTAACAAGTGAGCGCGCTCCACCCCGCAGCCCCTGCCTCTCCTCCCTCGCTCCCCTCGCCTCTCGGGAGGAAAACGAACAGCATCTCCAGCTCTCGCGCGGAATTTCCTCTTCAACTTTACCCAACCGACGACATGGAACCAGCTGCAACCTTTTAATGCACAGCCCAGCCACAGGATCGCCTTCCTTCTCCTGGTCCCTTCTGGATATTCTGTTTATTGATGGCTCACAAGCCCCGCGGAGAGCTGTCTTCCC
Organism: Daubentonia madagascariensis; assembly: GCA_023783475.1. Classification (NCBI taxonomy): domain Eukaryota; kingdom Metazoa; phylum Chordata; class Mammalia; order Primates; family Daubentoniidae; genus Daubentonia; species Daubentonia madagascariensis. The sequence goes on from JAKFHU010000901.1 coordinate 12,724,523, forward strand.
TCCTCTTGCTCCCTCCGTTTCCTTGAGTTAGTTTTCCAACGTTTTACCAGGGCTCAGGATCTCTTGGACCGAATGGAACTTTTTGCTGCTTCCTTTTGCTGCTGATTCTGTCAGTGGACAAGGAAAAAGGCTTCGAAGGCAGAAGAGGCGCAGGGGAGGTGGAGAAAGAGGTGGAGGAAGAGGACGAGGAGGAGGAGGAGGAGGAGGAAGCCGAAGGGGCTCGGCGTGTGTGTGTGCATGTGTGCATGCGTGTGTGAGTGCATGTGTGTGAGTGCCGCCGCTGCCCAGGACCTCTGGCCCCGAAGGTGTTGGCTGAAATATGGAGAATAGTCTTGGATGTGTTTGGGTACCCAAGCTGGCTTTTGTACTCTTCGGAGCTTCCCTGCTCAGCGCGCATCTTCAAGTCGCCGGTAAGTGGTTCTTTCCTTTCTTCTCGTCGCGCCCCCCTCCTTACCCCCTTTCCCTTCTCATTTCATTTGGGGAGTAGTAGAAAGAGGGGGGTGATTGCAAGATATTTGGTGCTCACGCTGCCCCCCATTTCCTCGCCGATGATAAAAGACTTTTTTTTCTTCCCTGGGGGCGGAGGATGATGGTGGTGGGGAAGAGGGGCACCGCTTCGCTCTTTTTAAAGCCGGTGTTTCTCACATCTTTGCTTTTGCAAATACTTGCATTCGTTTGGAGAGCTGGAGAGCCGGGGCTAGGTGATGAGGCTGTAGATGAAAAGGACTGGGTTGGATCCTTAAAGCCTCAGAAACCTACCGAGGGGGGAAGGTTTGGGGCAACAGGGGCAAGCGGAGGAGGACGTCGAGGGGGCTTTGAGGAAGTCCGTGCGGGATGTAGATGGTAGGGCTGAGTCGTCTGTATGTGAACGTATGCGCCTCCCGGCTTGGATTTTTGGACTTGCTGATTGAGAATCGGGAAAGGGTCGGCTAATGTGTTTTGGTACTTTGGAGGAGGTGGCTGTGGTACTGAAGGAAGCGCAGAGTTGCCAGGAGGAGAGAGGAGTGTTTCATTTTATTTTATTTTATTTTTTAACAGTGAAACGAGTTCGCAAGCTTAGTCTCCAGATATCTCCAGGACACCTCCAAACTCCAAATGATTGATATTCCGGGGAACCGGTCCCCCGGCCCTCGCACTTGGCAAGCGCAGTTTCTAATTAAAAATGGCAAAACTGTGTGGGGATTGGGTTGGGCTGGAGGAGCAGAAAGGGGGACCTGGAGGCCGTTCAGAGCTGCTGCAGTCTCGGAAGACGGGGCTGGGGGCTTCGACGGGCAAAAGAATGGAAAAGAGTAAAATGACTCAGTGTAACGTCCACTCGTTTTGCAGGACCTCACCACAAGTGTAGATGGGCACTGAGGTACAGGGAGAGGGCCTGGGGTTGGGGGGCGGAGGAAGGAGAGGCGAGCCAGCCGCTGGCTGCGCATTCAAATCCTTTAGGAAAGGACCTTTTCCCAAATCCAAAAGAGAATGAGGAGCTGGCAGGGCCGTGTGTTGAGTAGGAGCGTCCCAATTCGCACCTTGGAAATTAAGAGGGAATGGGATGTAAATCGTGGCCAAAGCCCCCAGCCTCCCCAGAGCCCGCAGCTCCAGCTTTCTTGTCCCTGCTAAGTGCTGCATGGCTAAGGGTTGCAAGCGAGGGGAGAATGCGCCTCTCCCGGTGGCGAGGGATTCAGACAGTCAAGCCCCGAGCCAGCCTGAGGCTCTCCAAAGCTCCGCGGGGCCACGCGGGCAGGAATCTGCTTGTGCGTGCCCTCGGACGGACTCCTCATCCTCCTTTGGCCAGACAGACAGCGAGCCTGAGGGGTGTGTGTGTGTGTGTGTGTGTGTGTGTACACGCGCGCGCTTCTGTCATGCGCGTACCCGCATCCGCGCGCCCAGCCACCCGCGCTCCCTCCCTCCCTCTCGGGCCGGTCCCCCCTTCCTGGGCTCCTCTCTCCCGGAGCTTTGTCCTCCACAATTACTCTCGCAGAAGGTGGGCGGGGGACTATCCCTGCAGTAATGAATAGGTGTCTTTTTTAAATTCCCTCCTTGAGACCGGCAGATGCTAGACGCTGCAGCGAGGAGGACCCTCCTTCTGTACAGAAGGTTGACTAGCGCTCTCTGGCAGTTTGGGAGACCGCCGCAAGCAGGAGAGGGGAACTTAAGAGGGGGCATCCCTGCCTGGGTAGATAGTCTGCGGAACAGAGGGACGGCTGGCCTGAGATGCGCTAGCTGAAAATATTGCATTAGGCAAGGTGTGCAGAAATGGACAATGATGTCAATTACACAATAGTATTTTAAATTCATTTCCCAAGTGACTTTTGTCTAAGGAAGGGTGGGGGTAAATGAATGGAGATGAATTTGTATATGTTTTATTAACACATTAACTGCCATGTGAGTTGTATTTAACTCATGCTAGTTTTGAGTCCTGGGCCTGGTGAAGCAAAACCTGGGCAAAACCCTGCAATTGGTTCCTGAAAATCTTACTTGTTGATGTTCTATGGTTACAATTAATATTGACAAATTAAATCTAAAAACGTGGATTAAATGAATAGAAGTCAATAAATTTTGTTTTTCATTAAATTAGAAAGGATCGTTTTGTTTTCAAAGTTTTTATTCCATTTTTGTAATAAAACACAGTGGCCCCAAGGAAAAAATTTTTTTTCTGGTGTGGCAGTCAATCTGTTAATATCTAAATTAATTAAATATTCCCTTCTCACTTACTAAGTTTCTTATCTAGAGAGTTATGGCCATATATTACTGCTTTATTTTTGTTTTCTCCTAAACAGAGAGATAGGTCTATGCTTGTATGCTTGAAAAAACAGGGGTACACACACACATGTGTATATATATATATGAATGACATACTGTTGGATAGGCATGTATATCTAAATCATTAAACTTCTCTACACTTCTAAATCCATTTCTGTCATTTGCAGATAAATTGTGATGTAGTTTACACAGGGTCTAGAAAAGTGAATGGTGCACTTTTAAGATATTGCTAATTCACATCACTCTAGTCTTCTTTGCTTATTAATCTTAGTATCACCTCTTTCTCTTAGTAGCAATTTCCCCTTTTTGGGAATATGGCAGGGAATTGATGATAAAGAAAGCATAGTTTGTTCACTCTATGAAAGGACCAGTAGGAGGTGCCCTTAATAAGGCCAAGTGTCTAGTAGTTTACTGGCAGTGGAATTCCCATTTGGCAGGGTGTTTTAAAGACTTTGTTGATTGGTAACAAAGGATTATGGAGACTAGTACAATAGCACTGGACCCTTTCCCACTTTCTAGGTAAAGTCTGAAACTGCTTGGAATTTCTATGAAATTGTTATGACCTAACAAAGGACGTCCCTGAACACTGTCAGCAGAGTGAGGACTTGATGTTGGGGGAGGAGGATGGTGGCTTTCTAATTGGCTCTTATAAGATGCCATCTTATATATTTGACATGAGCTACAGTCAGCGGTACCAAGTAGAGTCCCAGGATCTCAGGTAAGATGAAAATTTTAGATGTTAGATGTTAATGAATGAAATAGGAGGTATACACATTAATTAATTAATTCTTCATATATGTCTGGGTTATATTCTATTGAAATATAGCACAGGCTGGGCGTCCACTGCTCTGTGAGTGCTGCAGTATAAATCACCAGTGACCTGTCACAGTGTCCATTTCCCACGCAGCAGCAGTTGCCCTCTGAGTTATGAAGCATGTGAAACAGCCACCACATGTGTTATATGTGAATATATTAGACTTAGTGCCTTTGCTTTAATGCTCTTAAAAGCTGGGCTGGCTTGAGCTGCTGATAGGCATTTTTTCTGGGGTGAGATTTATAACTTCTCAGTGTGTATGACTTACATTTATTCTCTAGGAAGTTAACCTCTCAGCAAACTTATTGTTTTCATTGAAGAGGAAGAGCTTTAATCCTATCTGAATTCCTGAATGAAGCTCTGCTGAAAGTTTCTCCTGGAATACAGGGTATTTGCAGGCTGTAGTATGGTTTTATAAACCAATGGGAAGCTTGACAAGAGATTTGGGGATATGATTTTCTGGGGGAAGGGATATTTTTACTTGTTTCTAGAGAGGGAAGGGATGATACTGCATCTTCTAAGGGAATCCCAGCACCTCAGTCTCAAAAGCATCTTTAATGAGAGGAAATGTTTCTCCCTTCCTGACTTATATTTCCTGTTTCATAAATCCAATGATCTGGGATTCTTCAAAGGCATGTGATTTGCTACTGGAGTGTTTTCAGTTGCACGCAGTAAGGTCATCTAATATGATCACTATCATTTGGAAATAAGCTTTGATTTAAATATTGACTTCCAGAAAAAACATTTTTTTTTAATCCTTTCCTGGTGCTTCATGTTTTAAGGCAGCGCTGAAGTTTCTGAACAGAGTATTTCTTTCTATAGGAGGTTAATATGTAATCTGTGTCCTAAAATTAAATTTTTAAGCAAGTATTCTTACTATTTCTTTGGAGAATTTGCCATCCTAAACTTTGCATATGAGACTTATTTTTCATGATTCTATCAGTAAGGAAAATTCTATTCCAAAAGAATGCAATTCTTTTGGGACATTTAATTTTTTTATTTCAAAGTATTATGGGAGTACAAATGTTTTTGGTTACAAGGATCGCTTTTGTAATGCTTGAGTCAGGGTTGTAAGTGTGCTCGTCACCCAGATAGTGTTCATTGTACCTGTTAGGTAGGTTTTGCCCATCCCCTCCTCCCCGCTACCACCTGATTGATTTCCATTGAGTTATACTTCCCTCTATGCACATGTGTGCTCATCAGTTAGTTCCAATTTAATAGTGAGTACATGTGATGTTTGTTTTTCCATTCTTTGGATTTTTCACTTAGGATAATGGTTTCTCCAGTTCCATCTATATTGTTGCAAAAGGCATTAAGTCATCCTTCTTCATGGCTGAGTAGTATTCCATGGTATACATATTCCACAGTTTGTTAATCCACTCATGAATTGATGGGCACGTGGGTTGATTCCACATCTTTGCAATTGTGAATTGTGCTGCAATAAACATTCGAGTGCAGGTGTCTTTTTGACAAAATGACTTTTTTTCTTTTGGGTAAATACCCAGTAGTGGGATTGCTGGATCGAATGGTAGGTCTACTTTTAGTTCTTTGAGGAATCTCCATACTGTTTTCCATGGAGGTTGTACTAATTTGCAGTCCCACCAACAGTGTATAAGTGTTCCTTTCTCTCTGCATTCACACCAGCATCTATTGTTTTTGGACTTTTTAATAAAAGTCATTCTAAATGGGATAAGGTGATATCTCATTGTGGTTTTAATTTGCATTTCCTTGATGATTAGTGATGTTGAGCATTTTTTCATGTGTTTATTGGCCATTTGTCTATCTTCTTTTGAAAAGTTTCTGTTCATATCTTTTGCCCACTTTTTAATGGGGTTGTTTGATTTTTTTCTTGCTGATTTGCTTGAGTTCTTTGTAGATTCTGGATATTAGCTCTCTATTGGATGTATAACTTGCCAATATTTTCTCCCATTCTGTAGGTTGTCTATTTGCTCTGTTGATTATTTCCTTGGCTGTGCAGAAGCCTTTTAATTTAATCAAATCCCATTTATTTATTTTTGTTGTTGCTGTGAATTAAAACACACATACACACAAAGAAGAAGAAAGGATTTCCATCACTTCCTCACGGCTTCTCCTCCAAATGTGTGACTTTGGGGTGAGTTATGATAGCTCTAATAATATAAGGCCACTTGAAATTTCACTAGTGAATGCATTCTTCTTGCCTACCTACAAATCTTGCTACTTTCCATAGATACAGCCTGCATTGCTATTGGAAACTTGCACCAAATTGGGAACACGTTGCTCTGTTTTGGTATTTGTTACACAGCTACCAGTTCAAATGATAAATTTTTAGTGGATTAATCTACTACAGATGATAATCTCTTAGATGAGCTGTATACATAAATTTCCGGAAACCTTAGCTTTGCCTGAGTAAAAAGAATAATGACATAAACCCACAGAGGATTACCTGATTAATTAACTAAAGATAAAAAGTCACTTGGTTCTGGAAAAATACTGTAATCCCTAAAGTGGAATAGTAAATACTATGCACATTTACAATTCATAAAATGTAAACGTAGAGTCTTTTTTTTTCCTTTCCCTGTTTCTTCATTATGATGTTCCAGAGGAAGATTTAAGTTTCGTGAGTTGTCACAACAGTTATACCTTAATGAATTGTAGCTTGGAATCTCACTAACTCATGACTGAAACACACTGAATTAAATATCAACACCATGCCTGGTGAATTTTTCGGCAGCCTGCCGTGGGCTGCTTGCTTCTTTCTAGTCTGTTCCTAAAGAATAGTAGCTCTCATCTGTAAGCTGTATAACATCAATATTACCTCCCTTGATACAGCCCAGTAGAGCCTTTTGCAATGTGAAACCAAGGCCTTGACCCCCAGGTACTATGTTTAATATGCTGTATTAAACTTTGCAAGATCACAGGGATTTGCCTTAAAAATAAATTTTTAAATTTTCTTGCATGTTTCTTTTAGTGGAGGATTAAGCTGTACTCTAAAAACAGCTACGTAGTACTGTTACCTTAAGAGACTCTAACTTGTGGCCACTCAGCCAATATTATTGAAGTTCTAGAGCTCGTAAGCTTTAAGAAGAGACCCAAGTGAGCTCTACAGGATAAAAGGTTATGCCAACCCAGGTATGCTATTTTTTCACAAGGCTGTTACCAGGTTGGAGTAATAGACCTTTACTTTTTTTTCAAAGTTACTACTTTCTGAGATCAAAGTGCTTTTTAATGGTATCATAATATCAACAGCATGGCACTGACCCAATTAATTTAACATATTTTCCTTCAAAACAAGACCTTAAGTAAAGCAAATGTTAAACTTGTCAATAAGAAAGGATGAGCAATCCAGATGATATTCCCTGTAGGCCAATAAAAAAATGTGCAAGATAAAATTACATGTTACATATGCCAAGTGGGTAACAGCAAAAAATAAAATGCAAATTATTATGCACCTTTATAATTGCAGCACTCAGGTAAATTACAGCACAATTTAGTACCACACTTTTGCTTTCTCTCACACTGAATGTCGATTCCTTATCTTGTGTTTCTCTGGTTTAGCACCCTACTAACATGAAGAAATACAGGTTGCCTACTTGATGATAAAAATTACTATGATGCTCTAAAGTTCCTTGACAAATTTTAGCCTGATGTTTAAAAACCAAACCCCTTTAACTCAACTGTTAAATAAAATGTTTTCCTTGATAGTTTAGGAATACCTGAACCTTGTCCAATGGTATGGTTTAGAAATACATAATAATGCATATGATTGAATATGCCTTCTTTTTCTCTATTGATGGTAATTTGCCAATGGTAATACCAGTACATATTGCTTTTTATTAATAGTTCCAAATAACCATATTATTCACAGCTTTCATTTCTTGGGGAAAAGTTCAACCAAGAAACACACAAATCATTCCATATTTATTGATCAGATTTTTTTAAGCCTGTTCTTATGGTATGACTTGTGTGGGAAAGTTTCCATTTTCTGTTAATTCCAGGAGTCCAATGCCTGTAGGCTACTTCCGGTTTTTGTGTTATCCTTTAGCTTAATTTCACAAAACCAAATTCTTTGACTTGTTGCTTGTTCAGTCATTTCACAGTTTCCAGGGAGGAAGGCCCTTTAGACCATTAGCGATTATTAGGATGGAACTTAACAGGGGTGTTTATGGCAGTTTGGAGATTTCTTACTTGTTCTTTGCTCATCCTTTAAATATTGGTTCTTGCCAGAAGGCTACTCTTGAGAGCATCCAGGACAGAAATGTTCCACTGAATTAACTGAATCTTTATGATATGATCTAATGAAAATACCAACTGGTGAATGTACTATGAATTGATAAGAGGCTTATCAATACATTATTCCAGACTATCTAAAATGTTCTTAAATTCTGCTTTTACATTTTTATAAGAGAAGAAAGGAGTAAACAGTTAATATGAAAGTTTTTAATTCAAGTCATTTGTCTTTGTAAGTTTCTTGTTAAGCATCAATATTTTTAGATTTTACTAATTTTTCCATAGTCTTTAAGAAACATTTCTCCACTCACTTAGCTATCTTTTAAAAAGTATACAGAACATAGTTTAACCTGTCTTACTAGATCCAATGCATCGCTATGACTTCATTATTATATTATGTGATATTATAGGGATAATTTTTAAAGATGTTACATCATACAGAACTGTTTATTTTTTTCCATCAAATGGCCATGGACTGCTACTTTTTTTTTCTTAAGAATTTTACTCCTGATTTCTAAAATATATTTTGTCTACTTCCTTGTTTCTATATGAAACTCCTCCCTGTTGTCAGACTTTCTCAAAGCAATCCTTCTCTCTTTTAGTTTTGATTTCCTAAGAAATATAGGGGACTAAGTTTTGTTGGGATTGTGTCTAAAGTAAGAGAGGAGATTACAAATCAGGACTTGAATTCTTCAATAGAGAAAAAATATCTAAATTGTTTTAACTAATGATTTCGTAGCATTTCTCAAATCTGATATTAATCTGGATGCCATTTGTTCTTTATAACGTATTTTTCCTTGCTAAATGAGGGTGTGGACTAGATCAACTCTAGTTATATTACTAGTTTCAACATTACGTGATTTATTTATTTAAATTATGAACTATACTATGCATACAGTGTTTTATATAACTAATAATAAATAATATCATTAATGATCCTGATAACAATAATAATAATTAGACAAATACCCCTGTACCCACCAGCAGTTTTCTGAATTTTGTATTAATTAGTTGCTCGCCTTCTGTATAGTTTTGCCACGTATGTATGCAGCTTTAACATAATATTTTGCTTTCGCTGTTCTTGACTGTAATAAAATAATATATTCTTCTCTGACTCATGTTTTTGCTAAACATTAAGTGTTTGAGATTCATCTATGTGGATGCATACGGCTGTATTGCAGTCATTCTCTATGCTATATAATATCTCATGATATTAATTAACTACAGTTTATTCAATCTACTGTCGATGGATGTTGGGAACTCAGTTTTTGCTATTGCCAGTAATACTGCTAAGAGCATTGTGGTGCGTGTCCACCAGTACAAATTTTCCACCATGTCTAGGGTGCATACATGCCTAGGAGTGTAACTGCTGAGTCATAGAAAGGATATCTTTACTTTCACGAGGCAATGACATGTTGCAGCTATCAAAACCCCCACCAGGAATAAATGATAGTTCCCCTTGCTTCATGTCTCCACCAAGTGTTGGTATTTTCGTATGCTTAATTTGTCCTCATCTGGTGGATGTGAATTAACTTCTCATTGTGGGTTTAATTTTCATTTCCCTGATTGTTAATAAGGTTGACCATTTTTTTCCCTAAATTTCTTGGCCATTTGTGATTTCAGCACGATAATTCTATGATTCTGTTTCTCCAATTGTGAGCAACCATTTGCTTTTAGACATTAATATTATTGGTGGTTATTCTATTTCTTCTACTAAGCAACCTTTTGCTTTCAGGCATAGATGTTGTCAGTAGTCTAACATCTAACATTCAGGAAGTTGTTGCCTAATACTCTATCATGTTTACTCTATCCCAGGCTTTACTTAATTAAGCACCTTCCCAAAATGTATGCTGATTTTGAGCTGGAAAAGAGATCACTGGTCACTGTAAGATTATTGATTATCCAGAGCAAGTCCTTCCTTGTCAGTATCCTACCTTATCCTGTTTGTTATGTTTACGTAGAGAATCACTTACAGGGAAACAGTATGCTTGGGTGCCAGGCTTAATTTGAGGTGCATTACGAATCCCCTGAAAATGATGAACTAAAGGATGATTGAATCACAGAGTTATAATGGTAGACACCAAATCTGAGTTTAAAATCATAATCCGACCATTTGAACTTGGGTATATTTCCAACACAGTGAAATACATAGGCCTAATTCATTGGTACATTCATGGCATATATGACTATGGGTTTCAAACAAACACCTGTGCTTGCACATGTACATCCCCTCCAATTTTTGTTTGGGTTCATAATTGTCTCACCTACTCCCATGGGACAGGCTAATGAAGACCCCTGGATGAAGTAAAGCATCAGATATGCTCACAGTGGTCCCTCTGGTGTGTTGCCTTCTGTGCAGACTCATTAGAGCTGTGCGCCAAGGCTGAGACATCTAAGCAAACCCCCTGCACCCAGAGTCCTCAACCCATTGTTTCCACATCTTTTCTCAGCCTCATGGGATCCCAGAAGAATATAAATTAGAAAAATCTGCAAAGCTTTTCCTTTCATGTCTAATATCTGGGCAGAGCTGTTCCCTGCAGGACAATTTCTAGTTATTTTCTCTCTCTGATTTGAAACATCTCCAGGGATGGTTTGTTGACTGTTTCCCTTGGGAAACTTTTCTGCAGCATATCAGTTTTTGCTGTTAAAAATTTATTTTACAATTCATCTGAGATAGTTCTGTTCTAAATGTTCTTCCCATCACTCCTGTCATCTGGCTGCTGGTTCCTACTTCTCCATTTCAGTGACATTGCCTCTTCTGTGCTTAAACGTGTTAAATAATTCTAGCTATAAATCATTCTTGCCTCCCCACTTAGTCTTTACTTAACCAGACTATAAATATTTAGTTCGCTTAATCTTTCCTCATATCCCTCCAGAAGCTTACTCATGTTTATTTTTCTTACCGGAACTACCTCCAGTTTGTTTATATCTTTCTGGTAATCAAGAGCCCCAATTTTAATATGCTTTTCTAAGTAAGCTCTCCTAAGTCATACATTATAAAATATAGATCCAGCATAATTGTTAACTTATTGTATGGCCATGGGTACACATTTGGTCTCTCAAAACTTGTGTTCTCATATTTTAGGTAGAACTATCAATGACCAACAAAATCATTGAGGAATTATAAGGACCAAATAAGATCAAGTATTTGATTCAGCAGAGTAGTTACTGAGCATTTACCAAGGGTTACAAGGAGATAAATAAAAGGTTTAGATGCATTTCTGCCCTCCAGGGACTAATCCTCAAGTGAAAGTGACAGGCACACACATAGCTAAGTAGGATATAAGGCAGAACAAAGTACTCACTCAAAAAGAATGCAAACAAAGCAGGACAGACTGAAAAACATCAACTACAATGTTTACACATTATATCATTAATATATTAATATTAGCCAGATGGGCTGACAGGGCCAATTCATTCATCCCTGTATACTTAGATTGATTGGGAAAAAAAAAGAACAAGGGGGTGGAAAGAGTTGTCAATCATGTTTAAACCAAAGTGTAGGTATGGTAGGAATGGGGATATCAATGTATTTCCTGCAGATCCTGCAGCCTGTTGCTATAAACACATCCCCTGATTTCCATGACCCTTTCTTCACATATTTGTTGAGTGTGTTCCAGGCACTGTGTTAAGGTGGTGATGGAGCTTAGAGACCAGTGGGATAAATATGCCAATCAAATAAATATGTTAACAAGTCCATAATTTCAGATGAGATAAAGTTTTGAAGAAAAGAAAGTATTGCTGGAAAGGGACCCAGACAGCTGATCAAAGAAGGCTTCCCTGAGAAAGTTGTAGTTGAGTTGACACCTGAAGAATGAGTTAGCTTCGTTAAGAAGGAGATGTTTTGGGAGAGTCAGAGGAGAGAGTACCAGGTAAGAAAAATGGGTGCAAAATCCTGTGGTGGGAGGAAAGATGGTGAATTCTAAGGTCAGTATATCCAGGGTAGGAGAACCAAGCATGGTAATGGAGTAGCTAAGGCTGGAGAAGACCTTAGGATACTCTCTCACTGATAGTAGCTACTTATACTCAGTAAATATTGGTTGAATAAATTGAAACAAATTCCTATCAAGGGCCTTTTCTAATCTCAGCATGATCATTTCAAAATTTAAGCATATTATATGGGTAACCCTTTCCCTGTGTTTACTTGTTAGATATGAATTGATGAACCTATCTTATATGTTTAGAGATACCTTATGGAGTTGTGTGGATATATAATAACTAATGTAACCAATGGAGAGCACCTGTGGAAAGTGGAAAGTGTAGAAAAATGCAAATTATTATTAATAAACGTTATAATGGGCCACTTTCACTTTGAAAGCTATCACTGAGCAGAGGGGAAACAGGACTTTACCTTTTTCATAGAAATAAGATTGGCATGAGGACATTTCCACTTCCTGTGGCCTTCTTCAAAAGCTGTGCCTGATTGCTCTTGAATTAAAAAGAAAACTGAAACTAAGATTTTAAAAAAATTTTTACAGATTATTTTCTCAATATACTCCTTTTCTATACATTTTATCTCCATTACTATTTCTTAAAAATATGGATAAATATTCTCTTTGCTTTAAATTGTAGCTCATCTAGAAGTTGTTGAGCTTGCAACCTTTCCACGTCACTGAGCCCGGCACCACTTGTGCCACTTCTGTCAACCTACCATCTATTGCTGGATGTTGTTGCAAAGGAGCCAGCTACGTGGTCCTGTGGCCTTTAGTCATGATGAGAGGTGGCATAACCTAGGGGGAAAAGCCTGCCAGCTAGTGGGTTTGAGCCAGGTACTTAACCTCACTGGACCTCAACTTTCTCACCTGTAAAATGGAGACAAAATCAACCTCTGTTTCCCAACTCTAAATTAGAAATAAAAATCCATCCAATAGTTAAATATATAAAATGCCAATTCCAGTGCCTGGTACATAATAAGTATTTCATAAATCCTAGCTGTTATTAGTGTTATCTTGATATGGGCTACATTTATCTTGAGATAGTCTTTATAAATAGATTTCACAGGCACAGTCTGGCCACTCTAGAACCATCTTCAATTTCATTATTATAAATTTAAAGACTTAGAAATAAAATAAGATAGACTCCAATGGCAATTTTGAAATCAAGAACATCATGGTTTAGTCAGCCCTGGTCCATGCCTTTGCTAGATTTAGAGGCTAGTAGGTCCAGCTAAGTTAGATGTGGCACAATATGATACTGATTAAACTTGACACCCTTTAACACACCTCCTGTGGATTCTACATCCAAACCATCTTTCCTTATTAACTCTTTCCCATTTAACCATGTCCATTTCCTATAGACCCATAGACGCAACATCCACTCAGCATGAACACCTAGAAGCTAAGACTTGCTTAGCTAACATGTAGTACTAGGTATAATTTGTTCCAAGGGTCTTCTTGCTGGAGGAGTGGCTCCCATCTTGACTTTGTTTCAATGCCCAGTACCTCCTCATACCAATTAATTCAAAACCTCTGAACTAAGGCCTAGGCACAAGTATTTTTAAACTTCTGATGTGATTCCAATATGCAGATATGTTTGAGAATCAGTGTCCTAGGGTTTTGCTGTTCAGAGTGCAGTTTGTGCATCAAAAGCCTTTGCTTTAACTGTGAGCTTGTAAAAAACGCAGAAACTCAGGCCACACCCAGACTTACTCTATTAGAACCCCCAGTGACTGAGAAACACTACTCTAGGGGACTGAAAGCCCCATATAGGGAGATGACCCTTGCCCCTATTTTTCACAATTGTAAGTTGTCATCTAGTCAATGGGAAAAGGCCACAGCCACAGTAGTTTAGTCTTAGTTAGCTTGAAGCAACTCTGGGGGGCTTTGGCTTTAGGAGATGGTCTTGTAATGGCAAAGTATGCCAAATACAAAGAGTCTTTTGGTTTGTGGTTTAGTGGCTAATATAGTTAATGGAGGTCATGATACATTTCATTTTCCTTGAGATTAAAAGTTCTTGAAGATGCTCTTTGGGTGCTCCATATGCCTTTCCCTTCTTTTCTCATCAATACTCAAGATAAGAAGGCACATTTTAAAAGAGACTGCTGGTTTTCATTCTATATTTTCCCCTCCTTCCACTCTTTCCTTCTTAAAAATACTCAGACCCAGGGAAAAAGGAAGGCACTTGAAAAGGGCACTGGTGCACTGGGCCCTCCTCCTGCCTCCCTCCTTGGCCTCTCATGTCTGATGCTGAAAGCACACACACGCTCAAAGTGAGACCCTGATGGGGGTGACCCCATACCAGACCTGGCCTTTTGATTGGGAATGGTTTTCAGGGCATGAAACCGACCAAATGCTCATTTGCTTGCCTCTGTGTCAGGGAGAAGGGGAGTAATGGAGGTTTTTGAAGAAGAGTAAAGCTTTACAGGAAGAAAGCTCAGTGCAGGGTTTTGAAGTTTTTCCTCTGCACTGGCTGGCAGAGACAGCAGCTTTAACTGGCGTGCTCCAAATCAGAGTCTACACGAAGAGAATGTGCGGGCTCAGCTGCGCAGATTGGATCAATCTGAATGAAAATCACTAGTGTTCCTCTTGGTGAGAGAAGTTTCTGCTTAGCTCATGAACTGTAGGCCCTTTTCTGGTCCTGGTAGAAAATGAGTAGGGCTTTTGTGAAAGGTTATGTAAGGATGCTGGGTTTTTTTTTTTTTTCCCCTCAGAGTAAAATTCTATTTATAGAGGGGTGAACTGCTTCTCAGGGAAAAATGCATTTTATATACTATAACTTAGGAAAGATAATTTAATCAATCTTTTGGAAAGAATTAAGGGACAAGAAAGAGAACAAAATTGTAGGTAGAGAGAGTGGGACACACAGAAGAAAACAGGAGGAAGAGAAGCATTATTGCTGTGATTCCTGCAGTAGTTATAGAGTGACTAACCATACCTGTTTGCCTGTGACTGAAGGATTTCCCAGGAAGTAGGACTTTCAATGTTAACAGCCCTAGGTAAACTGGGGTGGTTGTTCACCCCCAATTAGGTACCTATGGTGGGGAGGGCGTTAGGGAGAATGCTAAAGGGCTTTCAGCAGGGCAGTGACTGTTTAGACAACAAATTGTTAGTTATATGTGAACAATTGGGGGCGGTAGCAAGGCCCATTAGGAGGGCATGTTCTAACAATCCAGAGATGAGTGCCTGATTGGAAGTTTAGAAACAACTTGTACCTTAGCCATGATGTCTGGGTCATTGAGGCTTTACTCTCTAATCCTATGGCAAAGTCAAACTTGATGCCCCAAACTGAAGGTTTTCCCCCACTACCTGACCAAATAACTGTCAGAAATGCTCATTTTCAATATCAGCATATCAGCATATCTTTTGGAGATGGTAAGATAATGTATTTATTGGATAAGTCATGTCTGATTCTTATGTCTTGTGTTCCACCTTGTCTAATACAGTGCTCAGTGCATATTAATTATTCAATAAATACTTGTTACCCAATCATTTCCTATATAATGATTATTCTCAGGTTTGCACAGAATTTGAAGTTCCTCTTGTGCGTGAGCCTTACAAAGTTCAGTTAAGGATGTGATAAGTTTCAGAGTTACTCAGCTTTTAACTACACAGAGCTTTATTCTATTTTCCTTTTCTTCCTCCCCTTCTTTTTGCTTGATTTTTCCTTTACATGTCATCATTAATAATTTTATTGACAATATTCCAGAGTGCTGGTGAGAAATTCAAAATTGAGAAAATCCTGAAAATACTAAAATGCAAATGTGTGAAGTCTATAGAATTTACTATCTCTTTAAGTCCTGTTACTAATGCATCTAGGGCATTTGTTAACTGGCATGTATGAAAATGGAACAAGGTAAGATAGGTGAATAATTATTTCCTACGTAATCATCCCAGGGATAAACTCTGTGTTGGCCTTAGAAGAACCATTTCTGAGGACTTGGGTAAGTCAAAGCAGTAAAATGTTATTTTTATAGAAGTCAATGGAAGCCAAAACAAGATGACAGAGATAAAAAGGCACCTGAAATGAAAAGGACAAAACTTCTCGCGTTTCAAAGCATCGATCAAGCAGGAAAGGACTTCAGCAGTCGTTTGATGTGACCTTCTCATTCTACTGATAAGGAAACAGGGTCCCAGAGAGGTTAAGTGAGCTAAGCGTGGGCACCATGAAGCATTACTGTGCACACCTGAGTGCAAATCTTGGCTCTGCAAAGATTTAACTGTATGACTGTCATGAGGATTCAAGGTCTTCACCCCTAAAATTGGGAAACCCATTGCTGAATAGATTATATTTTTAAAAAGAGCATTACACTGAAGGATTATCATAATCCTTGGCACATAGTGAGCACTAAGCTATTTCCATTTTTATCCATTCATTCAACAGGTGTTTATTAAGGTGATGTTTGATACATCATATTTGGTTTTTTATTGGTTGTTTTTTTGTTTTTTGAGACAGAGTCTCACTCTGTCACCCCGGCTAGAGTGCAGTGGCATCATCATAGCTCACTGCAACCTCAAACTCCTGGGCTCAAGCAGTCATCCTGTCTCAGCCTCTCAAGTAGCTGGGACTACAGGCATGTACCACCACACCTGGCTAATTTTTTCTATATTTTTGTAGAGGTGAGGTCTGGCTATGTTGCTCAGGCTGGTCTTGAACTCCTGGCCTCAAGTGACCTTCCTGCCTTGGCCTCCCAAAGTGCTAGGATTACAGGCATGAACCATCACGCCTGGCCTGATACGTCATATTTGCTAACTCCTATGGTGGATTTCAGAGGCATATAAACACACTGCCAACTGTTCTTTTAGAGTTAACAAAATGACTGAAAGAATTGGACCCATCTGGAAGGAAAAGAGGAGGAGCAGAGTCACAAGGCAATATATTATTATATTATTAAGAACCAAAGGAATGAAGGGTGCAGATAGAGGAGAGGAAAAGAACACCATCAGAAAGGCTTCCTCACTAAGCAGGGCTTGAGTCTGGAGGGCAAGGTAACTGAAAGGAAGAGGGAGTATTCCTATGTGGACACTGCTCTTTACACGTTCAGGCTCTGGAAGACAAGAAAAAAGATGGCGATACTTCACTGCCAAGAGCCGCTCAGGCCCAGCATCAGTCCCATCACCAGCAGTGGCTCCCCCGGTCACTAGCCACTTCTCAAGCAGATTTGTGATATAGCTAGCAGGAAAATGGACAGAGAAGTGACAAGGTTATCTGAGAAGTAACTTTGGCAGCATAAATAATGTAATTTTAGAATAAAGAGGCCTTGCCTGTAAGGCTCTTTTCTAATAATTTTAGGGAGGTCTCAAAAGAACAAATTGCTCAGGGAAGGACAGATGCCATCAAACACTGTGCTTCAAACTTGAAAATCTAGTAGCTGAGAATGTAAATTTAGGCCCCTGCACTGCTGGAATAAGGCTATGCTGGAGATTAATGTTTCCATCTTTTTTCTTTCAGCATCGCTTCAAAACGTATAGGAAACTTTGGTTCAGGATGTCAAAAACCTTTGTTACTAATGCATCAAAGTGTTGCTAACACTTTTAGTTCATCAAAGATTTGCTGTACATTTTACAGCCAAAGGGCAGGTAGCCCAGCTCAGAATTTGCAACTTAAAAAGTTATTTTTATGTCTTTTCTCCCAAAGTACTCAGTCATATAAGGCTATGATAATTAATAATTGACAAGTGATGATGATGATACTGTTTTTTGCTTGCCTGATACTTTATATCTTCCAATGGCTTTCAAATCTATTATCTCAATTCATCCCTTAATACCTCTTACCAAGTGGTCAGAATAGCCAATTCATCTCACATGTTTTTTAGTGAGGTTATAAAAACTGATGGTCAGTTAAGATTACACAGAAATTACCTATTCTGGCTGGAAAACCCAAATCTGGCTTTTAATCTGTGTTCTCACCATTATATATTGGACACCTTCCAAAAGCAAGAGCATTCCACTGTTTTGTGTCCTCCCCCCCAAAAAAAATGTATGTACTAAAAAAAAAAAAAATGTCTAGCACCCAGATTTTTTTTTTTCTTTTACTTGGGTACTTTGATTTTATTTTTTTTTCCTTCTCTTTCTTTTTTAAATTTCAGAATGTTACAGGGGTACAAACATTTAGATTACGTATATAGCCTTTGTACTGCCTGAGTCAGAGCTACAACGTGTCCCTCCCCCAGGCAGTGCACACCGCACCCATTAGTTAGCACCCATATCTTGATTCCTATTAATAATACCATTCTCCAATAATAGAAACCAAAGCTCCTCAGAGAAATAGCTGATTCTAGGACTTAGGCAAAAAATATATAAGATAAGCCTGGAGCATCTCATAGTCCCAGGAAGTAAGGAAGTTCTTTAAAAAAAGAAAAGAAAACCTTACGATGATAAAGTATGTCAAAGGGACAAAAAAGCTGACTGAAAGAGCTCTCAATGGCCAAAGCTGGAACAATTTGAGCAAGAAATAAATCAAGTAGTTTTGGGTTATAACCCAAAATATAAAATAAATATCCGTGAGTCCATACTGATATAAATAAATGATTGAATAAATAAATTGAAAACTAGATAAATCTAGGCAGAATTCCAAATAATTATATGGATATGCAAATGCATAAACATGACCTAAATTACTCCTTAGTGTTACTGAGACTCCCTACCCTCTAAAACAGGTATTTTCACCCTGCGATGCCTTTCTTACATGTTTCTAGGAGTCCCAGCAGGTATGCCATAAACCAGTTGTCCTCTGCTTGGCACTGTCACATGTCTCTGGCAGTCTGGTATGCCTGCCGGACTTCTTCCATGTCCTCAGACAGCCACCATCTCTTGCCAGGTATCCTGCCTCCTCTGGTAGAGTGCTACTGTGACTTTATATAAGGCCGTTAAAAACTCTAGGATCTTTCCAGTGCCTGAGCATTGCTATGTCTACCGACAGAGTGTCCCAACACTGATTCCCTCCCTGTCAAACTTTATCATGCTGCTTGTGTCCCCTGTTTTATAAAATCCCTTATGACAATACTTCATTTAACTAAGGTCTGTAACTTTTTTCTACATATAACTTAGATTCAGTAGAAGGGCTGGTCTGGGGAACAGGTGTCACATGTCCTATTCCCTGTCTTTAGCCTTTCAGTCTCTAAGTAGCCAGTGGAACTTCTTTCTTAAGTAGTATTTAAAATTCCCCTATATAAATGAGGGACTGCTAAGAAATGTTTTTGGACTCATAGTCAGTCTAATTGGGTCTGAGCTATATACAAGGTACAAAAAAAGTAGAATAATAATAATAGCTAATATTTATGAAACTGTGTGGTTTGAAGTGATATGATAGACATTGCTTATGAAATATTTATTGCCTACATATTTTCTTATTTAATACAGGATAATACCTCATTCTAAGCAGCAATGTGCTGGCTAAAAGACTCTATTTCCAGACTCCCTTGCAGCTAGCAGTGGTCATATGACAAGTTCTGGTGAATGGCATGCAATCAGGAGACTCCTTGGGATTGCGGAGAAAGTCCGCTCTCCTGACCTGAGCACCACCTCCTTCCTCTTCGTTGCTTTCTTCTTTCTCTGACAGCAGAAGTGAGGCCTGAAGTTGAAGTAGTCTTCTTGCATTACATCACCTATTAAGGGCAATGAGAAGGAAATGAGGAAGAGGTTGAGTCCATGCTGACTTCCTTGAGTAGTTATACCATCTTGGGACTGCTTCCTTCTACACTTCTTGTTACATGAGAAATTAGATCTCTGTTTGGTTTTAAACCACTATAGTGGACTTTCCATCACATGCAGCCATACTCAATCCTAACTACTTTGTATTCCCATATTAAGTTATTTACTCTTCACAGTTAAACAGGGAGGGAAACACTAATATTATGTTCTTTTACAGATGGAAAAAATAAGACACTGAAAAGTTAGCCAATTTTTCCATGGCTCCGTGCTGGTAAATTGTAGACCTATGATTTAAATCCTGCTCCATAACACATGTCCTTAAGTCCATGCAATAATTCCTAGATACACAGTAGATATTGGAATTACTATGCTATTTTTATTGTTGTATATAATTATTACACTATTCTTGTTTTATTTTTATTGTTGTTACTCACTTCTCCTCTCCAAATGGGTGATATTTTCCTATGAACTATTTATTATTTAGACTCTTCTAGATTATTGAGTATCCAAATAAAAACTCAATTTTCTGTTAATTATTTTCAAATGTCACAGTATTCACTAAGAAGTTATAAGACAGCTTCGTGCACTTTAATTTCCTCCGAAAAAGAAAGCCACTACTACCTTAGAAAAGACTAACATTCCAACTACAACTTTGGAATGCTAATGCGCCACCTTAACAAGCAGACTAAGCTCTGTAATTCACATATGTGTTGCAATTTCTCTCCCATTGTGTTGTAGGGAAATTTCACATAGCTTTGATATATTGTGTAAATTAGGCCAACAAAGTACTGTGCTATGTCTTCATTAAAATAGGAGACGGTAATAATGCAACCATGTAGCGTGGTCTTGTAGGCTTTGAGTTATGAACATTCGATAGTGTCTCCTTACTTGTGCTTAAGTTGGCATTTGTGAGCAGCATATAATCAATTAATCAATAGCCCAATTTTCTCTTAAAGAGATGGTGCATCATTTAAAAAAAAATCAGAGACTATTGTATGATTTTATGAAAAGAGCTGTTTCAGCAAGGAAACTTGTTTGAAAACATTGAAAGCCCTTTTTGAGGGAAGATGATTTTGCTTAACTAAGCCAAAAGTGAAATCGGATACAAATGTTTAGTTCCTGAACCATTTTATTATTTTGCAACTGATAGAAAGGAAAGCACCAATTTGGGATTGCTAGTAAGAATGCGTTGTTTTTACTCATGGTTAGAGATGTATAACTAGATTCATCCATGAACTGCACAGTAAAAGTAAACAAATCCTGAAACTTACAGTTTAAAACTGGTTGATTCTATCCTATTTCTTTCAAGTTTTGGAGTATACCTAGTTACCTAATTTCTCTCACATGAGGTCACAGCAGCACAAAGTGATGCTACTAGGGTGATAGAGCTGACAGCCATGTTGAGACAAAAATCTGGCCCTCTCAAAATTTAATGTATATCTGTATTCTTATATTTATTATAATTTCTGTCTCAAAAGATCTATATGCTTATTGTGAATAATCAAATACTACGGAAACGTATGAGTTAGAGAAGGAAAGTGTCCCAAAATTCCATCCCTCCAGAGTAAACCACTATTCATTGGTTTTGCTGTCTTTTTGGTCTCTTTCTCTACCTGCCCCCCAATTACTGTGAAATTTGGGGAAAGTTCATGTTTATTTTTGCATCACATTAAGACATTGAGTTGCATTTTCTTCCTAGCAAATAAGCAAATGGGTATATCTTGAAAAAGATAAAAACCTCAAGTGTTTGCTTTATCATTTAGACACAAAAGGACATGACTAAGATGAAAATGGTCTCTGCCAGGGACAGCAAAAAAAAAGTATTCAAGAGCACAAGTGCCTGCCCAGGGATTCTCTCTCAAGCCAGCTACCAAAAAGACCTGCTATAACCTTAAGATTTACCTAGTAGCTGCTGAAACAAACTGCCACAACTCTAAGATGTTTTAGCTACGGCTGACACTCACCAGTAAAAGCTTGCCAGCTCCCAAAAACTTTGCTAGTGCCAATCACTGGTATTATAAAACAATACAGAACATTTCTCTTTCCAATAAAACCCCCAGTCTCTTTGTTCTTCAGATATACCAAAGACTGCCCCAGTCTGTGTGCATACTCTGAATTGCAATTCAGTTTTTCCAAATAAAATGTGTTGTTTAAAAAATAAAAAAAGAAAATGGTCTCTGCAAAGCAGATGCCTTCCCAGGGAGACAATTGCTAGGCATGGCTGTCTTCTTTCCCTATGGAGGAAAAACGTTAGCTCCCAGGCATCCAAAACGCCCAAATGCTCTGTAGTATCTTGTTTCTCAAAGTGCAGTCTGTGGACCAGCAGCATCAGCATCACATGGGAACCACCGTTCCTTTTTGGTTCTCTGTGTTCCCATTGCTAGCTCAGTATTTAAATTGATTGGATGAGTACAAATGTTATCTGGGGCATTATAGATGCAGAAACTGTGAATAGTCATCCACTGCCTGAGAAATGTGCTTATCATTGGAACTTGGATCTCTGCTTTTCAGTCTTGAGGGTTTTTATTGTGAAATCTGTGGGAAACATCAGGTTAACAAAATGTTGCTTCTGGTTTGTTGCAGAAATATTGAGGGGGAGGAGAAATCATATCTCACCTTCTGTCATACCGTTGACTTGACCTGCAAAGATGATGAATGTTGAGGAGTAAGACTAGAAGACACTGAATTTTTTTTTTTAAATGAATCAAAGCTGAGCTTCCTATAAATAATAGATTTGGGGTTATTTTTCATGAACTTGTCCACCTTTTAAAAGTTTTAGGTCTTGAATTGCTCTAATCTTGAGATGTGCGGTTTGACTATTCTGAGGCAGCATTGCTTTCCTTCCAGGAACAATGTAATTAAACTCTTGATTGAATGAACAAACACACCATTGGCTATGTATGGCATTTTGATTTTGAAAGCCTTTTCCTAGCTGAGCTAATCTATTTGAGGATGGAAAGGTCAAGTGACATCTCAGGGGCTGGAACTGTTAGACCTAGCATTGGAGCTCCTTTCTTCATGGATGGCACCCCTATTTTTAGATACCTGGCCATTCCCATAAATGGGCAAATGATGATTGTTAGCTATGTTAGCTCTATTTAGCCAACATTTGTGCTTTCCACAGATCCAGATTTGATGGCTGTCTTCCCCACCAGGAGCTAAGAAGTCATAGACCTTGATAGACCATCAACTTCTTTCTTGAGTTTATGCCAAGATCTCATATATCTTAACACTCTACACCCTAATTCCAAGCATTGATTGGTTATCTGGTTAGAAACAAGAAGATCAGGGGTGAGTCTAGGACCTGTCCCATTGCATTAAGTAAGCTTTCCTAAATTCCTAAGGGGAGGCTAAGGAGGGTTACAAAGGACATTTGAACCCTATATGGATTTTATTTATCAGCCCATAGTTTTTTATTTTTTCTCTTAATTTCTAAAGTCTATGATTGAGGTTCTGTTTTGGGTTATTGACCCCTCCCACCAAGAACATCAGAGGAACTTAAAAGGATAATGGAACTTTGTAATGTTATCAAATATTGAAGAAGCAGAATCTCTCCTTATGGACCTTGATATGGGCAGGTGGGGAGTGGGAGCAGTATCAAACAAAACTTCTTTTTGTTCTTTTAGCCCCCTACATAAACTAAAAGAGTGTTTACTTACATGGGCTGCATTACAGACACCTTTCTAAGGATATATTTTGTTGGTTTTCAGCCTCATAGGAGACAGAGCTCATCATAAAATTTATATGCAGACCAGGTTCAGCTCAGACTAATTAATGGAATTATGTAATCGATTGGTTCTGTTTCTATTTCTAGGACTCTTATGTTTTGAAATGAGAACATGGAAGTGGCAATCAGGTTCACGAGGTCACCCTTGAAATCCTTGCATTACTGTTTTCTCTCATATCACACAGCCAGCTGATAAGGAATATAGCACAATTCCCTTCCTTGAAAGATTCACAGCAGTTGTGTCTTTCTCCACATTGCTTTCTCCAGGTCTTCTTTGACTCAGAAAGCTCTATCACTGGGGATATTTGTCAGGCAAAGATGCAGTTCTCAGGAAGTTCTAGAGCCAGGGGATGTTATAGCCCTCAAGGAAGGGCACAGGGCAAAAGCAGGAGAACTAGGTTGTACTGGTGATGGATTAGATAAATTAGTTAAATCCATTATAAGTATTCAGCCAACAGGCAGAATTATGGATGCTCAGATTGCTAAAATATTAACATATTTACTCACTAGTCAGTAAATATTTGCTCTCCAGGGCCTCCCAGTGTGCCCTGCCTCCTCCATTCTGATTGGTGTGTGACTATGCCAATCAGCTCCCAACAGTTCTGCTTCCAGACATTCAAGCATTAAACATGATCATCTCATGTTTAATGAGATATTCACAAGACCAAAGAGTGAGGAAGGTGACAAGGGGACAAGTTTAAACATACGTGATAGAGAATTAACCATGCAGATATTTTCTAACTCAATCTATTTTCAAACATATCCTCCTATTTTTTCCCCTAAAATGTACTGTGTTCTGACAAAAACATAGAATTAGTAAATATGATTTATTTCTTCTAAACTTGCTACATCTCTAGGGTTTTCTGGTTTGACATAAAAGGCATAAGCCCTCTAACATTAAGTCTCTGAAGAAAGGAGAGAGTGGGAACTGTAGGTTACAAGGATCACGTGACAAAGATGTCAACATTGGCTTCTCCCCTAGTGACATTAAAGGGCCAGATGTGCCCTCACCTGGTCCTGGGACACCCTGACACCCTATAGTCCTTCAGTTTGCCCAACATGGCTCCCCTGTGTGCTGGCTCCCAAGGCCCCTCCTGGGCTTCTCTGGCTCCCTAAGACTGTAACACCTGAGCAGGTTGATGTTCCCTGACTCACCTTCTCACAACTGTCAATGGAAACTGCAGCTCCAAAGAAAGGCGAGGTCAGTTGGAGGCTGAGTTTCCACTATATTGATGTTTAAATATGTTTAATATTTAAATATCATGCATCTTTGTTTGTCGCCCCTGTTCAGTTAGTGTCATCTAGAGATGACACTAACTGCCCTGTGACCGGAGAATTATTCATTGAATAAATTACATAACATGTAATGATTGGTTCTATGACATCTATAAAGGTTTTTAAAACTTTTATTCTTATCTACCAAAGTAATCACGTTCAATGAAGAAAGCATTAAAAAAGGTAAATATAATAGAAAAAAATAAAAATCACTAAATATTACATAATCCAGAGTGAATTATTATTAAAATTTTGATATATATATGTATATATTCATGTGTGTATTCTTAATGGTAAATGGATTATATCACATATACTTGTATAACTTTAAAAAATTTAGCAATCTATTGTGAGCGTGGTTAAAAGATCAAAGATTTGTAAGAGTTGGGAGGGAACTTAGAAGTCTACTAGTTTCACCTCTTGGCAAGGAAAAAAAATGCCTTACGGAACATTCCTTTCAAAGATCCTCCAACTTCTTCCTTGATACCAACAATGACAGGGGCCCAGAGTCCTATTAGGCTTTTTCCTTTAATTATTTTTGGATTAATTCTTCTAATACTTTCTGTGTTACTCTTCCTGCCTGTTGTTTACCCATTGATCCTGGTTTTGCCCTGCTTAGCATGCACAAAAGAGTGGAGGTGGTCCAGGCAGGGCAGGCCTAGGGGCAATGAGGAGCTGGCTGGGCAAAGGCGGTGATTGCTGTCTTTGATGAGCAACGGGACTTGGTCATGAGACTGAATGAATC
Organism: Daubentonia madagascariensis; assembly: GCA_023783475.1. Lineage (NCBI taxonomy): Eukaryota > Metazoa > Chordata > Mammalia > Primates > Daubentoniidae > Daubentonia > Daubentonia madagascariensis. Next base: position 12,749,632 of record JAKFHU010000901.1, read on the forward strand.
TCTCACGTGATCCTTGTAACCTATAGTTCCCACTCTCTACTTTCTTCAGAGACTTAATGTTAGAGGGCTTATGCCTTTTATGTCAAACCAGAAAACCCTAGAGATGTAGCAAGTTTAGAAAAAATAAATCATATTTACTAATTCCATGTTTTTGTTGGAACACAGTACATTTTAGGGGAAAAAATAGGAGGATAAGTTTGAAAATAGATTGAGTTAGAAAATATCTAGAGGTTAATTCTCTATGTTTAAACTTGTCTCCTTGTCACCTTCCTCACTCTTTGGTCTTGTGAATATTAGTGAGATGATCATGTTTAATGCTTGAGTGGCTGGAAGAAGCGTGCTAAGCAAATGTCAAATATTAGTGTTGTTCTTCACAGCAGTGGTTGACCATAAGGCAGTTCACATTATTGTATTTCATTAACTAATTCACTCATTTATCAAGTATTGAGGCAAGGGGGATGTAGTGGTGGGCAACAGACAAGAGTTCCTTGATTACTGTTTAGTGAAAAAGATGAATAAGTAACACATAATTACTTATTAAATTAATTAAAATTTAATTAAAATTGTGCTAATATCTCTGAAAGGGAAGGATGCTCTTCTTCTCTATCTTAAGATATCCAGAAATGGGGATTTTGGGAATATGAATGCTGATTGCGTGAGTGGGATTTGCGGTCAGAGGTGCCAGGGGATAGCATGGCATGGAAAGAAAGATTACTGAGCAAAGCTGAGAAGAGAGGGGCCATGCAGCAGCGTGATTCTAAATCGGGTTTCAGCTAGGTCCTCCTTCTCCACTGTAGTCAGATATTGCTCTGTGAGAAAGTGCTAATTTTTCAACATTTTAGCATTGTTGTAGATCAGGGGTCAGCAAACTTATTCTATTAAGAGCCAGATAGTTAATATTTTAGGCTTTGAGGGCCACACAGTCTCTGTAGCAACTACTGAACTCTGCTGTAGCAGCATAAAACAACCATAGACTTACATAAATGAATGAGTGTGACTTTGTCCCAATAAAGCGTTATTTACAAACATAGTCTGGATTTAGCCTGTGGGCCATAGTTTGCTGTCCCTTGTTCTAGGATGCCATCTCTGCATCACAATTCTAAGTTTGGAACTTAAGGTAACACTTTATTGGGATTGTTCTGCTCAGATATAGCTTCTTACAAACCTGTGTATTGCTTGCATTTTCTACATCATCAAACTCTTTGTAATGTCTATCATTTTTAGGTGCATGGAGCAGAAGGGAGAAATTTTATCATGTGCTTAATCTGCCATTTTGACTCTTGCTTTTCCTCCTCTAAACTTCTATGTTTAAAATATTAATAGTAATTATACAATATGGGATCTCCTCTTTGAAGGGGACCTGGGAGATGTGATCTAATCTCCTCTTCTCTGAAGACTTTCCTCACGTCCCTGTTGCCGGGTCCTCCTGTTATTTGTTGGCTTCTCTGAGCAAAGCCAATCTTCTTTTCTTGTTTCAATACTGACGATGGTGGTCGTGTCCTGGCTCAGGCTAGCTTAGCAAATCCAGTGCCTAAGTATGACTACTTCTCCCAGTTAACACAAGCCACCTCTAAGAACATTGATGGGGTACAGAGAATCTGAAGAAATCCTTTGAATTGAAACCAGTGGGAAGCTTGCACTGAGAAAAGGAGTCGAAATTGGCTGTACACAGAAAAGTCTGCAAGTGTGACAGTGTACTGTGGGAATTATAGGTATTCCTTCGGCAAGTGAGGACCTTCCATGCTGCTCGGAGTCACAGAGGTATTGATCAGACAGGCTTTGTTCCTGCTTTCTTTTTCTTTGGAGCGGTTGTTCCAGTCCAGATGGTGACATCTGTGAACTCACTAATAAGCAAACAGGCTGTGGTAGTTATATGAACTTTGCAGGCTTTAGACCTTTGCCACTCAGAAAGACCCTGCTGTTTGAGACTAGGTTAAATCTGCTCTAGTCTGGAGGCAGAGGAAAATAATTTATGATCACTTATGCAGCTATATACCCTGTAGCTAGACTTGAATATATATGTTGAAGGAGTGTTCATGAGGTGCAATCTGTTTTATTTCTAAAATTATTTTTTGATTTTTTGAGTGTCTTGAGTTATTTATCCCTGTTGTTTTGTTATTTGTGGACATGCCCTTAATGCCATAGGGTCTGTGTTTCTTTATATTTCATTTAGAATTGGTAAATAGTTGTTTTGAAGGCTGGAGGCTATTTGGGGTATGTGGATGGAGTGAAAGAAGACAAATTAATTTTTAATCTGAAAGCATGCCCTCTGTGCTCTGAATGGTTGCTCTATCCATCCTAAGAAAAAAAAAAATAACAGGTTTCCTTCTGTATCCTTAGCTCCCCGTGTGTAGTTCTGTAGAAAAAATGGTCCTGTCACATTTAAGTGCCTCACAAAGTGGGTACTGAGAAAGTACTATACTAGTAGGTCAGAGATGCTGAGACTTACAAGTGGTCCCTGACCAATGTTGATGAGTGACTTTTTTCCACTGTTTTAGATGGTGACTGGGTTGCTTAAGAATTAGACTATTTGCAAAGAGAAGTTCTTAATCTACAACTTCCACCTGTTCACTCTCTGTAAGGCAGTGTGGAAGAGTAGAAAAAAGCTCTAGTCTTGGTTCCATATCCTGGCACCTCCCCAGACCTGTTCACTGTGTTGCCCAGATATTATAACTTGCAAAATGAAGATAAGACTGTTAGTCTTGCTTATGTTAAAGGGTGGATATGAGGGTCAGTTGAGATAAAGTATGTCAAGTGCTCAGAACAGTCTATATCACATGCAGATTAAAGTCAGTTGTTGTTTTTGATCCCCGATGTGGTGGGAAGGATCCAGTTCAGACGGCAACATTTCTGAGTGTGTTTCCACCCGTTTGAGTATCATTATAGAGATTAAGATTGACAAGTCTTTCTCTTAAGATTACAAAGGTAGTTCATGCAGTTTCTTTATGTGAAAAACTGCGATAGAAATTCCTTGCCCCTCCCAGGATGAATTTTGTGGTATCAATCAAGAATCTCCATTCTCAAAAACTATGGCAATACCCTAAGGATGTATGTGAGGTGCTTCCAGATTTTGTTTAAATTCTATTTCTATAATTCTTTTTTTTTCTTTGCAAATTGGCTATTTCTCCCCATCTGAGATCATTCAATAGTTACATTTTTCTCTCAGAAACCTGACCATCAATAACCTGGGAATGGCTGAAATGAATTAAAAAAGAAGTATACATTTCTTACCATTTGTGTTGAGTGTGCACAGGTGAAAGGGCAGACAGAAAAGAGTAGGTGAGTAATTGAGGACAGCAGTCCTGGGTGTTGTTTTCATCATGTTACAACAGTAACACCAAACACTTTGCAAACAGGGGAAATCACTGGGGCCTGGACTCGAGACCTTTTCCTCTCTGCTTCTTATGTTTTCTTTTTCCTTTAATTGTCAGTGCTGAAAAAATGTGATAAAAATCCAGATCTGTATTGAAATATCAGCATGGCATTTATAACCCAAAGGTGATGCTATTTTGCTCAATCTTCATGCATGAGGCTGTGCAGAATTGGTCTGTCATGACTATATATCCCAGTGAAATTTGAATACAATTGCCAGAGTAAATATAAAGAGTTTCTGTGATATACATGTGCAGGGTAACTGTATTAGCACCAACCTGAATATGATTGGGATAATGGGGTCATAGGATTGTGGCACTAACAGAGTATGACTTCATTTTCCTCATTTTATCTAAACACATAGAGCTAATTGCGGAAAAGCAAGTACTCCCAAAATATGAAAATTCAAAATGCAATGGGTAAGATTAAAACTAGTAATTAACTCAAAAAGCAATGAGAGGAATAATAATTGAAGAAAAATCACCAAAGAGTAAGGGAAATTGATCATTTTAAAAATTGTTTTTTGATGGGAAGAAAAGCAATACGATGGCAGAGCTCTCAAGGAAACCATTGTTCGTGTTCTTTTGAGATTTCTTCACCAAACCACTATTTGAAGCAACTATATCAGACAGAGATAATGGAACACGCTTCGGTAAATACAAGGAGTATTCCAGAGTTTGGCGGGAAGCAGGAGTTCAGAAATCAATGGAACAATTTTACTCAATTGTGAACTCCATTACAAAGGGAGCTCTTTGTCAGGGCACTGGCCACTTTGCCACTGCATGGCACCTCCTTAGGGTACTGGAGAGAGTATTGGCAATGTTGAAAGGACCACCTTTTGGATGACTTATTTTTTTATCTTACTAGACTATCACCTCTAGAAACATGTATATTAACTTATTTTTATGTCTCCAGTGATTGGAGCAGTACCTAGGTGCCAAGTAATTTGTGTATGTTTGTGTATATGAATAAATAAGTGAACACAATCTGGGCAATACCAAAGTAAAAATAGTGCTTCTGCCTCTTTATCAAGGGTATTCAAAGTTCTGCTTAAATTGTACAACTTCTATTAAGTACCCCAGCAGTAATTTATATTTTGTGAAATATGTTTAATTGACAAAAAGCCCTAGATACTTAAAATATAATATTTTTTTTAATTGTGGAGTTTAATTAGTGAATGATTGCCAAGAGCTTTGAGGAAGAAAAGTGTTCTTTAGTTGCTGTTTCAATTCTGTTTGCCCTTATTCAATTTCTTAAATCACTGAAGTTACTTAGCAGCCTCAGGAAGAAGGCTTTCTAACTAGACGTCCTTCCCCTTCGCTACCCTTCTCTCTGGGTGTGCACAGACATGTATCAAGTTCATTTGTCATGGATTCATGGAAAAGTAGAATTGATCTGAAAAAGACTCTTTGCATGAATCTAACAGGTTTCTCTCTGCTTTGTAGTAGTTTCCTCATAGTTTAGACCTTATGGAGTTTCAGGACCTACGGAAGAGTGCCTTCTTAAATTTTGCACCCTAGGTGGCTCTCTTGCCTCAGCCTAGTCCTGGCCATGGGTGTGACCCAGGCAATGCTTTGATGACAAAGTAGATCAGGCTGCAGAACAAGGAGCTGCTTGCCTGGAAGGCCCTCAGTTGCATTGTCATACTCTGATCATGTGGGAATTTTTACAAATTTTACCACATTATGCGTAAAGGGATGGAAAACTTACAGAATATCTCACAAGTTCTGAGCCAATGAGTATTGGGGTGAGTGATACTTTAGTTATACCCTCTTTTTTTTTTTGCCTCCAACTACCCAAAGGGCCGGATATCTAGTAGGCCACCAGACAAATTTCTAATTGAGCCTTCTTTCTGTCCCAGAAAGGAAACCTCTGCATAATACTAGACTCTATTTAGCTGTAGTGCTGAAGAAACCCTCTGGGCATTGATTGTACAGTTGGATAGTGCCAGTTAGGGGTGGGGGAGTTCATTCCCTCTTGCACAACACAAATGCACTGTTTGAGAGTCCGGGCATTGGCTTATGACTAGGGCAGTGTTCTAGTTTGACCTGTTCCAGAAGGCTCTCCTGTACACTGGGGGTTGGGTGGGTGTCCCCTGTAGACCTTTGGAGTTGACAGCAGCCATTACTTGTGGAAAGTAAAGCTATTTTTATAGTGGTATATTATATAGTGGTGTATACTACCTGTAACATGGTGGTGAGCCTGAATATACATTTGTGTGTACATAGGTATGCACGCAACAAAACTTTTTGGCATTTATTATTAATAATATGAGTGTGAAACACAACGCATTTGTATGATTTAGTTGTGAATAAATGTGAGCACAGATAAGACTGTGTTTATTTCATCCACTCCCTCCACACTCCCCGTTCTCACCTTCTGGTTTAGACATCAAAGCAATGTGGCTGCTGTACATACACTAAATTTAATTTGTATAGCTCTGGAAGCTTTGGGATCACTTAGAAGGTGGAATAACAAAAAGCTGAGATGATAAAAGAAGAGGCAACCATTGGAAACAATTTGTTGTTTGTATGGAAAATGCAGTGCATTTTGCTAAAAACCTATACTTAGCACCATTATCTTGTTAGGGATGCAGGAGCCTCTATTCCCATACCAGGTTTGATTGTGTTGACAACACACCTGTGGCTTACAATCAATGACCCGGCTCTCCAGCAGTGAAAGTTTGCTTTTCAGAGAAAGACACAGAATTTTAAAAACATGTAAACATAGCCAGAGGAAGAGTTTAATGGGAGAAGATATATGAATTCAGTATAAGCATCAACCTGGCTTAGAAGGTGGAGTAAGGCAGCCTAGTGGCCAAGAAATTTTTTCCAAAAAAATACGTTTTTTCCCCCCAAAAATATGACCCTTAATAGATGCTCACTGCTAGAGGGAACCAACAGTTTTGTGATGGTCTACAACGAATGTGAGTATGTGTGATGCAGGCCTCAGGGTCTCTATGTTCTGTGCTGTTCTACTTTTAAGGAGGCTTTCACAGATAAACAGTGCCCACAAATCAGGAATGTTTCAGCTGCATATTATTAATAATACTGTGGCTGGAAAATACACAGATGACTATATACAACCACACATGTCAACTTCCTCGGTGGAACAATTTGGCTGTATTTTTGATATTGCATATTTCTTCTGTGATACACATGCCAACAATTGGTTTTTGCTTCATGACTCAGCTCCACAAGACTCTCCCCGTATACTGGGCAGTGGGTGGGTGTCCTCTTTTGACCTTTGGAGTTGACAAATCAGCCATTACACATGGAGATTAGAGCTCTTTTTTTAGGAAAGCAAACTAGGTTAGATTTCATCTTCTCAATAATGCCCTCAGTCAATACCCCCTTCATTCTTGGCTTTTGCAGACTAAATGATGCTAATGCCTTAGTGACTTTTTACCTTAAACCTTCTTCTCTCTCTCCCCAGACAGTGACAGCCTTTTGCAATATGGAGACAATCACCTGGGATCAATGAAGCACATGTGGTTGCATCACATTTTAAAATTTAGATTATCCTTTAGAAACTTGTAGAGTTTACCGAATAGAACCTAGAGAGAGTCAATACACTTTCTCAAATCAGTTTTTGTTTTCTACTGAGGATATCCATTATTGAGACTTGTTTCCCTCTTTACATTGCAGGCTGAAAATTGTTGGACTCTTTGCTTTAAACTCTTTTCTTTAAACCCCAGAAGCTCCTCCAGAACAGATATCATATTCAGTTCATTTTCTAACCTCTCAGTGTTTAGGAGTATTTGTAACGGGCTAGTTACTGGTGACATATTTACTTGAATTGAATAGGTATTAATATAAATGCTATATATACACACATGCACCTAAATAAAACATTTTTTGATGAAAGGGGCAAGACACAAGAGAGGGATCTAAGAATATAAACATGGCTAACATTAGAATGGCCAGGATTGGACTTTTGAAACCAAGGAAACTAAATGATTTGCCTGTAGTGTAAACCAATCAAGCAAAAAAAAAAAAAAAACCCACAAAAAACCAAAACCAAAAACAACCCAGAAAACAGACAATACTGTCACATCAGCTTTGAGCTCGGCTTAATAAATTGTCTTGATTGAGCATCCGAAGACTCCCCTGGACCTAGGAGTCTGAGTCAGATCCAATCCTTTGATGTGGTCTAGAAAGATTAATATACAAAATGTCTTGTTACCTAAAATGTTAATTTCACACACCATCTGGGGAAGTTTGTATGAGAGAAGGAAAGTTGAAAGGTAGAAACAAATGCGGTATACTCTTTTTCTCTTTCCCACATTGATTTATCAGCCACCTGGGACACTGATATTGTCTAAATGTCATGGCCATCCCTGGAATTAACAATCTGATTCAGGGCTGAAAGTTGCTGAAGGAGCACTGTGGGGCTTTGTCAGTCTTCTTGATCCCTTTTTTAGTACATGGATGCCTTTTGACAGAAGAGTGTGTTAGGAACCTGATTAAAAATAAATCCAGATTTTTAGCTCTATGTAGTCCTGAGTTCTACATAGACAAAAATTACATGTCAGTGAGTAGGATTGTGAACCTCTCTACTGTAAGAAGAACTCAGATATCAAAGCCAATCAAGAAGAGAGTAAAAGTCTGAGCAGGCTTGGAACTTAAGAAAAGTGAAACTATTAATACAACACACGTTAAAGATATGTCCAAGGTTAAAAGAATTAGCAAACCAAATCTGCTCTGTAGATTTTTTTATTATTAATATAGGGAAATAATGAAATGCTAGTACTGGTTTAGCTCTTTTGAGACACTAATCATATCATATAATTAATCTTTATCATTCATTATGAAATTTCAAATAACTTCAGAAACAAGATTGTAGGAACAAGTCTTGGCATGCTGCTAAGTGTTTAACACAAAAGTATTGTATCTCAGTGAACCAACCATGGAAGTCTTGAACCTTCATTTGGCATTCTCTTCCAGATTTGGAATGTGACTTTGAGAAGTTTGTGCAGGGAAGTCTTGTCTCACAATTTTAAATGGAATTATAGTGGTCAGAGATCTACTAACCCAGCCCTTCCAGGATAGTACAAAGCAGTACAAAGCAGAGGATCCAATGGCTAGAGCCAGCATACCTATGAGGCAATTGAGATATCCTGGGGGTTATCTTAAATGTTTCTGGGGGTACCAGGTCAGATCCTAGCCCCAACCTAGAAAAAAACTTTATGCTGTCAGGGTGGCTGTTGGGGTGCTGTCAGTGAGACAAATGGTAAAGGCTGGTAGTGCTGTAGAATTTTAAAGAAAAGTCTGGGTTTCCTAGTCCTTTGGAAGTAATTAGTGTGAAAATAGCACTGTATCTCAGTCTAGAAGACCTAGATCCTGGGGCCCACTAGGCTTTTGTCTATGACTTTGGGCAAATCTTTCCCCTGCTCAGGCTTCCTGTCCTTCATCTCTAGGATGATGGCTTGGATAAACCTGTTAACTGTCATAAGGTGCTACATACAGAATAACTCTGGATTGTAAGTGACATCTAATGCCTTTTCCTAGATTTATCTTTTATTTAGAAAGAACATTTGGATTCTTAATTCGAGGGGCACTCTGTGCAATGGCATGTCATACAAACTCCAGTTAAAATGTGCAGAAAATAGCACTCTGGTGGTAAATATTAATAAATGAAACCAGTCTGACTCATTTAACCCAGTAAGTAGGCAAATTCCTTAAAATTCTACTGGGGAAGGAGGGAGGGATTGGCTCATCTGTCTCCAGAGATTTCCATTGTGTAGTGAAGAATAGATAGGATGGACTTGAATTTCTCAAAAATAATAGTATGTTTCTGTGTGTGTGTGTGTGTGTGTGCATGCGCGGGGCACACGAATTCTCACTGACAACCTTCTTACAATAGAGAAAACTCTGCTCTGTAAAATATTTTCACTCCCTTAACATTCCTGGAAGGGCTCCCTATCTCATCTTTTACACTATTTATTTATTCATTCATGGACTTTTTCAGCAACCATTTAGTGAATATCTACTAGCGCTAACATTCCAGGCACTTTACATACATCATCTCAATTAATTATATCTCTTGCTGTCCCCTTCAGCACTTAGTACATACTTTAAATAGCTATATACTCAGTTACTATTATATTTATTGGGGTAAGTAAATGAAGTAATAGCAAAACAACATTCTAAGGTGCAAATGTGTAAACGTTCAGGAAGGGAAGGGACAAGGAGTAGTATGGTCAACATAAAGTTAATGTAAAGCCATCAAAACCATGCCTGAAGTATTCAGGTGGTCAGATCAGACCTTCCAACAGCAACTATATCTGACTCTAGCCTACCTCCTGGTTTTCTATCCACAGGTGTCATTAATAAAAGATAATCTCTGTCCTTAGGCATAAAACCCTTTTGAGAAAAGAGCTGACTATTCTTATTGCAATGCTCTATGAGTGAGCAGTTTCATTTAGGGAAATTTTATAAACAAGTGCTTAACTTTAGCTTTTTTCCCCTTCTCTAATTGGTCTAAATGTGAAATTAAATTAGCTGCTGATGAATAGTTCCTGTGCTGTTAAGATTATGATTTTTTCCAGAAGAGAGGAACCAGCATACATTACTATCCTGAGCACTTTTCATTCAAAACTTTAATGGCCACTTAGAAACATGCCCACTTTGTCTTTTCCTAATGGTGACAAGTAAAATACACATCAGCTTGTGATCAGAGGAGTTTGTTTATGAGGCTTCTACAGGTTAACATTCTCTTAAGTAATTTTGCTCATGAATCTCCAAGAATGACCATGAGCTGTCACATTGTTATTTTTTTCATTATTGATAAGCCCCTGAAAAGGCCAGAAAAAACAATGGCAATTTAACTGCAGGCATGTAGATATTGTTGTCTTTTATCTTAAGCTATGAGGACTTGACTCAAGCATCCCCTTTTCCTTCAATAATAAGGAAAATAGAATCTTTGCCACTCATGATCCCAAGAATTCTGTCTGGCATCTGGATTTTTACATAGACTGTGAAGCAAGTTTCTAGGTACCCTAATAATTTTTGTTGTTGAGACTGACTGAAATTAAACTTTTCCATTTCATTTAGCTGCAGAAAAGATTTTCTGAATCCTATAGGATGAATCTTAACCACAATTAATTTTTTGAAACAAACAGGTCTTCAGTGATTTCATTTCCTTTTTTGTGTATGTATGTTACTCTTAACCAAAATGAATATAATAACCATTTCTTAAATAACCAAAATGAAACCTGCAAATAGCTTTATGTTATTCTAGCTATTTTTTATGAAAAATTAACATGATCATTTTAAATGAATTTTGAATTTAAATTTACCAGCAGCCTTGGTACAACTTCCCAGAAGAAAACATTGGAAAAACTCTTACAGACATTGGCCTAGGCAAAGAATTCATGAAGAAGACCCCAAAAGCAATCACAGCATCAACAAAAATAAATAAATGGGACCTGATCAAATTAAAAAGCTTCTGCACAGCCAAAGAAACTATCTCCAGAGCAAATAGACAATCTACAGAATGGGCGAAAATATTTGCATGCTACACCTCTGATAAAGGGCTGATAACCAGAATCTATACAGAACTTAGGAAAATCAACAAGAAAAAATCAAACAACCCCATTAAAAAGTGGGCAAAGGACATGAACAGAAACTTTTCAAAAGAAGACAGAACAATGGCCAACAAACATAGGAAAAAATGCTCAACATCTCTAATCATCAGGGAAATGCAAATCAAAACCACAATGAGGTTTCACTTAACTCCAGTGAGAATGGCTTTTATCATAATAATTGTTTAAAAATAAATAGATTAACTAGGGACTCCAGATGACTTTAGGAGGGTAGATCTAAGCTATTCGTGCTTATTTAGGAAGGTGAATGTCTTAATTTTCATAATTATCCCAAAGGGAATAATTAGCTAAATTTGGTTAGAAATTGATAAAACCATAAAACAGGCATCTAACTTATAGAGACTACATGAAAACAAAATTCCAGAATTTCACTTTGAGAAGATTCAGAAAAGTGACTTAACGTCATGACTTAAGCATAGAGTTTAACCCAACAGGCCCTTATTGAGCACCCACTGTATATGCAGGAACTTTAAGTAACATAAGACAAATATATACAATAGACTCTACACTTAAGGAAGTTGTAATCTTATTTTTGAGGCAAGATATATAACCATGAAACAGAGAATGATTTAAAACATATATCCTATTTTAATACGATCATGTTACAGGATGATCATTCTATAAATAGGCTCTTTTCATTCTTCAAAGAGAAGAGTATTGAATTTCATTTTCTATCACCAGAGTTTTGTGTACATGCTCTTATTGTAGGAAAGGTAAAGTATATGTACAAATCAGTTTATTTGGGGTAAGAAAAATGAATAAAATTGCTTAAAGCATCTTGTATCTCATTATTGTTGCCATCAAATGTTGTGTGGGAAACCTTCCCTCTCAGGTGCCAGGGGGAATGTGATGTTTCTTTGAAATATTTCTTATTCATATACTCATTTATCTTTATTTTTGCCTTCTCTGTCTCCATTTCCTAAGTTGATTTGAGATATACTTCTTTACCGTACTCCAAAAGCACAGATTTTTTTTTCTCAATAACATGCTGAATAAATGCCCCTTGCTTTGTGAGAAATCAAAGTATAGTAGAGATAGTTGAAGCGTTGACATCCAAAAAATCTGGTTTTAAATCCTGGCTTCATTGCTTATTAGCTCTGTGGTCTTAGGATGGTTACTTAATCTGGGGACTTTTGCCCAGTGAAATTATTTCTCTTGCAGAAAACACTTATGACAAAGTATTTAATTTGTTCTGTTGTTCAACACTCTCATCTCTGCTGTGATGCTTGTTATGACTATTTTCAGCTATAATTATTATTAACAGTAATGGCCCTTTAATTCACTTTCCCAGCTGCAAAGAGTTTATTTAATATTTGTGCATCACTTAATGGCAAAAGGTCTTTCCAATAATTTTTATTATAATACCTTTCTTCCACTACTTGCAGTATAGGGAATGAGCACTTAACCAAAAGTTGAGAGTTAGTTTTTAGCCTCAGTTACTTACTAAGTCCCTGGATAACCCTGGACAGATCTAAAGGTCTAAAGCAGTCTACAAATCTGCCACTTTGTTTTTGAGTTCCACTAAAGGACCTGAATTTCTGTCTCTTGTCTCTGGGCTTGAAACCTTCTTGAGGTCTTTGAATGTTGTGATTATATAATGTCTTTGCCTTAGTCTGTTTGTTCTGCTATAACAAAATACCTGAGACTGGGTAATTTATAAAGAATATAAATTTATTTCTCATAGTTCTGGAGGCTGGGAAGTCCAAGATCAAGCTACTGGCATGTTTGGTGTCTGGTGAGGGCCTAATCCCTTTGATTCTAAGATGGTACCTTTTGCTGCATCCTCTGGAGGGGAGAATTGCTATGCAAAATGTAGAAGGGCAAAAATTCCCTCTAGCCCTTTTATAAGGTACTAATCCATTCATGAGAGAGGAGCCGTCCTGACTTAATCAATTCCCAAAAGGCCTTACCTCTTATGCCACCACAATAAGGATTGTTTCAACATAAATTTTGAAGGGGACACATTCAAACCATAGCAATCCTCTATGAATAACGTTTTTACTCTTTGAGATAAATGAGGTGTTGTCCAAAACCATCTAGCAAATTAGCAAGAGAATATATAATTAAGTCACATGTTTAGTGATTCTTAGTGTATCATCTTGCCAGTTGAACCAAGTGGCCTCTTTAAATTGTAGCTTATGGTACCCAAGCACCTAAGCAATTAACAGAGAAAAAAATTACCAAATTATCAGAACTCCCTAAAAAGACAATTTCCTCTATTTCATGTTTTCAGTTTCTAACCATCAATGGTCATTCCAGATGGGCAATTCGATTTGGTGAAAGAACACTGAGTTTTGACATATAACTATGAGTTTTACATTAGTCTCTTTGACTATCTCAGGTGAATTTAGAAACTGTGTAGACTGTCCTTGGGCCTCAGTTTCCTCGCCTGTAAAATGAGGATGTTGAGTAACATAAAACAGAAAGAACTTATAAGATCCCTTCCAGATCTTAGATTGTGTGAGTGTATGATGTACATAGCTTCGTGCACCTGATGTGTAAAATGGTTCTACCTGTTCTTTCTTACCTGGCTATATGGGGCTGGCCATTGTAGCACAGAGACTCTGCAGCAGAGGAGAAATGGAAGATTTTCCTTGAATCTCTTTCAGTTTGGAGGAAGGAAGTAATCTCAGGTCTCACCAGACTTAAGGGAGATGTTCGAAAGCCATATGCCTGCCATTAAGGAACATGCTCAGATCAATTTGAAAAAAAAAATTCACAAAGAACAACTTGGCATTGTAACCTTTCCTAGCAGCTCAAATACAAGGTATTAATTAGACAAGAGGGGGGCACTAATTATTTCTTAAGTGGAATAATTAGTGTTGCTGAATTTATAAGTTAAAGGGCTTCATTAAGGAAAAAAATCAAATCGTGTTTGAACTATAGTGATATCACTGTTAAATTATAAATTGATTTTTAAAGACTGTACTTTGATCCTATAGTAAATGAGAAATTTCTGTTTTAGACCATCTGGATTTACTTAAGGGGCAGGTGATGCATAAAGTTGGTGTAGCATTATAGAAAGAAAGGACAATTTTTCAGGATCTGAGGGTAGAATCTTGTTATGCTGAAATAAAACCTTATCCAGTAATGCACCATTTCTAAAGACAAAGTCTTTGGCCAGCAGGCTGATATATATTTCATGTGGAACAGGGTGTAAATTCAACATTAAGGTAGTTCAAATTGTAGAGCAGGAGCAGGAGCAACATTGAGGAATCTGACCAGGCTAAAGCTGGGCCTTCCATGTCTATTTTATTTACTCAGTATAATTACATCCCAGTCTTAACCTTCATGCAGTTACAGGACTGACTTCACTGTCTGTGTGCCGCCACTGAGGGGGCTTCAAACCTGGTTTGAGGTGTCAGTGTCCCAACAAGTTGGGTCAATATTGACAGATCCCCAACTTCCTTTGTTCTGGCTGCAAGGTCTGCTTTCACTGGAGCCTTTCTTGTTTCTCCTGGCTTCTCTGTCCTAGCCAGCTCATTCTTTGGACCTGCTGCTAATTATTGATATTATTCTCATGTTATAAGAGGATGTTTTTAGGACGTTTCCACATAAAATCTTAAAACTTGCCAGAATTACATCTTGGAAATTTATAATAAGAATTTGGGGTGGAGTTGAGAAATAAAATAATATTTGAAAGTTTCAGAATAAATCTGTCTTTCTGGTCCATGCTTTGGGATCAACTTTTAGGAGAAACAAATAATGCTATATTTTAGGTCCTTCTGGAGCCACATGTCTGTGGATGAGGACCTAAGATTGACTCCTTAATAGCCAAAGCATTGAAGCTGCTTGCTGTGTGCACACAGGCTTTCATCTAAAACATATTGAGTGGCATTTGGTGCTAAATATACTTTCAGATATATTCATATTCAGAGATGTAAAAATGGATAGGAAATATTTCCTGCTGTCTTAGGCTACACAGTCAGTAGATGAAACAGACAAATAAACAGAAACAATGATCTATGTGCTATAATAAAATTACTTGTAAAATACCAAGGAACTCAGAATAGAGCAGTGCCTTTCAAACTTCTTTTGACTGTGACCCACATATTAATATAATTGAAACAGAGGTTTTATAAAGCAATATTTATCCTAAATATGCAATGACTGATATTTTCTGTTCTAGTCTTTGGATTTTTTTTTATTTTTAAAATTCATGCTATGAACCAAACATTGATTTAATGGCCCTGTAATAGATCACAACATACAGTTTGAAAGACCTGAGAGCAGAGAATGATGGATTTTTGTACACTTCCTGAGAAAAGGGTTAGGGAGAATTCAGTAAAGAAATTAAGTTTCTTTTTTCCTCTTAAGTAGTAAATCTAATGAGATAAATGATTCATATTGTAGAAAATAGAGAAAAACTTATTGGCTTTCAAAGGTGAGGCTGAAGTGGTAGGTCTGGGCCAAAATATCAAAAGCAGCATTTTCTAAGCTACACATTTTAAACTTAATCTTATAGGTGACAGAGAGCCCTTAAAATGCCTTAAGCAAGAAAATGCCATAATCATGTTTCCATTTTATAGAGAACATTCTGGTAAAACTTATAGGACAGATTTTACTGAGATAAAACTGGAGTCAGAAAGACAGCTTGAGGACTATTTCAAGAGCTTAGGTTAGAAATTTTTTGGAAGTGAACCAATACTGTGCTGTTGGAATACTAACAGTGACAAATTAGATATTTTGGAGACCTCCAACAATGACCACTTTGACCTGGGAGATGGTAGAAATTAAGAAATTGAGGATGACATCAGGGTTCTGCTTTGGGTCTGTGGGTAGACTGATGGTGTCTTTAATGGAGATGGGGAACACAGGAGACAGAGTAAAGTGAGTGGGAAATAGGTACTCGATTCAGTTTTTATATAACTTGTACCTGTAATACTTAGGGGCCTGTGCAGGAGGCAAATCCAGAGGTGAAAATCAGGCACTTTAAATTCTGAGACTTTAGCCTTCATTCTTAAAATGTTTGGCACTCATTTAATTTTATTGAAATAATGTTCTCATGTTTTAAAGAAATTCTCCATAAATAAATTTTAGATTATTTTCATAATATTCCATCATATAGGCATATCATAATTTATTTAAAAATTTCTCTAATTTTTCACATTCATTCCAAGTTTTTTTCTGTCATACATGATGCTATGATGAACACCTTCCAGCCAGATCCTTTTTAAACCTGACTTCTTCCTTGGGGTAGATTCTCAAAGATAGGATCCTTAACTTAAGAGAACGAACATGTTAAAGGCTCATGATATATAGCAGTGAATGGTTCTCCAGAAATGTCATGCCAGTGTTTACCACTTACTCTAAGTTTATAGGATTGCCCATCTTACTAGATCTCATCTACTAGTAGGCATTACCTCAAACAGTCTGCTGAGAAATGTTTTAAATTGCATGTCTTTTACTAGTAGAGCGATTAGTGTTGTATATTAATTATATTCTTCAAATAGTTGTTAGCCAACTGTACTTCTGTGAGTTATCTATTATGTGCTTTGCCAATGTGTTTCCATTTGTATCTTATTATTTATCACATTGAATTTTATAGTGCTTACTGCATATTATATAGTGTTTGTTTCTATACATTAAGGATATTATTTTTGCTATATTAGTGTCAAATAGGTTTTCCACTTCTTTGGCTAGCCTTTTGTTATTTATAGCCTTTTAAAAAATTTTTGAGTTTTTATGAGGTAAAAATCTATTTCTTTATGATTTCTTTTGTTAATTTTATACTTAGAAATTATAGCTTAATTCAGATGTTGTTTCCCTAAAATCACCCTTCTTTGTTTTCCCAGTTTCTCTGTGTTTCATATGGTGGTTGTAATTTTTCATGTTTATCTCTTCAATCTGGAGCTCTTGTTGGTGTATGATATAATGTTTTCAAACCCCATCATCCAGTCTTCCCAAATCCTACTCCATCATCATCCTGTCAGTCTCCAGTCTACTATACATTCACCACAGAAATTCTCATCTCATTGAATTTTTCTCTTGGTTTTTCTTCAGCTGCAACAGCACAACTCATTCTTATATAGATATCTAAGCAACTACTGTCACCTAGAACTTCCTATAAGAACTGTTTTTCTGAGTACTTAAAGTTCTCCTACCCCTAATTACTTATTTTCTTACTTAAATATTTGTTTACATTATTTTTTTTATTTCAAAATATTAAGGGGGTAAAAATGATTACATGGATTGCATTTGTAATGCTTGAGCCAGGGTTATAAGTGTGCCCATCACCCAAAGAGTGTTCACTGTACCTGTTAGGTAGGTTTTCACCCATCCCCTCCTCCCCCCTACCCCCTGCTTGATTTCCATTGAGATTTACTTCCCTCTGTGCACATGTGTGCTCATTGGTTAGTTTCAACTTAATAGTGAGTGCATGTGGTGTTTGTTTTTCCATTCTTTATTACTTCACTTAGGATAGTGGTCTCCAGTTCAATCCAAATTGTTGCAAAAGGCATTAATTCATCCTTTTTGTGGCTTAGTAGTTCTACATAGTATACATATACCACATTTTGCTAATCCACTCGTGAACTGATGGGTACTTGGGTTGATTCCACATCTTTGCAATTGTGAATTGTGCTGCAGTAAACACTGGAGTGCAGGTGTCTTTTTATTTTTCTTTGAGTAGATACCCAGCAGTGGGATTGCTGGATCAAATGTAGGTCTACTTTTAGTTCTTTGAGGAATCTCCATACTGTTTTCCATAGAGGTTGTACTAATTTGCAGTCCCACCAACAGTGTATAAGTGTTCCTTTCTCTCTGCATCCACACCAGAATCTGTTGGTTTTGGACTTTTTAATAAAAGCTGTTCTAACTGGGGTAAGGTGATATATCACTGTGGTTTGAATTTACATTTCCCTGATTAGTGACATTGAGCATTTTTACATATGTTTATTGGTCATTTGTCTATCTTCTTTTGAGAAGCTTCTGTTCATGTCTTTTGCCCACTTTTTAATGGGATTGTTTTTTTTTTGTCTTGTTGTTTGTTTTTTTTCTTGCTGATTTGCTTGAGTTCTTTGTAGATTCTGGATATTAGCCCTTTATCGGATGTATAGCTTGCGAATATTTTCTCCATTCTGTAGGTTGTATGTTTGCTCTGTGGATTATTTCCTTAGCTGTGCAGAAACTTTTTAATTTAATCAAATGCCATGTACTTATTTATGTTTTTGCTGTAATTGTCACTGGGGTCTTAGTCATTAATTCTTTGCCTAGGCTGATATTAAGAAGAGTTTTCCCTACATTTTCTTCTAGAATTCTTATGGTTGCATGCCTTACATTTAAGTCTTTTATCCATGTTGAATTCACTTTTCTGAGTGGTGACAGATATAGATCCTGTTTCATTCTTCTGCATGTGACTATCCAATTTCCCCAGCACCATTTATTGAATAGGGCTTCTTTTCCCCAGTGTATATTGTCTTCTTTGTCAAAGATCAGTTGTTGTATGTGTATGGTTTTATATCTGGGTTCTCTATTCTGTTCCCTATGTCTCTATTTTTGTGCCAATACCATGCTGTTTTGGTTACTATAGGCTTGTAGTTTGAAGTCTGGTACTGTGATGCTTCCAGATTTGTTCTTTTTGCTTAAGATTGCTTTGGCTATTTGGTCTCTTTTCTGGTTCCAAACAAAGCATAGAATTATTTTTTCTAGATCTGTGAAATATGACATTGGTATTTTCATGGAGATTGTATTGAGTCTGTAAATCACTTTGGATGGTATTGATATTTTAACAATGTTAATTTTACTGATCCACGAGCATGATATATTTTTCCATTTGTTTGTGTCATCTGAGATTTCTTTCCTCTTTATTTTGTACTTCTCTTTGTAGAGATCTTTCACCTCCTTGGTTAAGTATATTCCTACATACGATATTTTCTTTGTGGCTGTTGTGAATGGTATTGAGTATTTGGTTTGACTCTCAGCTTGGCTGTTATCGGTGTGTAGGAATGCTACTGATTTGTGTACATTGATTTTGTAACCTGAGACTTTGCTGAATTTATTTATCAATTCCAAGAGTCTCTTAGTGGAGTCTTTGGGATTTTCTAGATACAAGATCATGTCATCAGCGAAAACCAATAGTTTGACCTCTTCTTTCCTGATTTGAATACCCTACATTTCTTTCTCTTACCTGATTGGTCTGGCTAGGAATCCCAGCACTGTGTTGAATAGAAATGGTGACAGTGGGCATTCTTGTCTTGTTCCAGTTCTTAGGGGGAATGCTTTCCAATTTTCCCCATTCGGTATGATGTTGGCCGTGGGTTTGTTATGTATGGCCTTTATAATTTTGAGATATTCCTTCAATGCCTAGTTTGTTGAGGGTTTTTATCATGAAAGGGAGCTAGATTTTGTTGAGTGTTTTTTCTGCATCTATTGAGATGATCATATGGGCTTTGCTTTTGCTTCTGCTTATGTGGTGAATTACATTTATTGATTTCCATATGTTGAACCATCCTTGCATCCCTGGCATGAAGCCCACTTGGTCATGGTGGATTATTTTTTTGAGGTGCTGTTGAATTTGGTTTGCTAGTATTTTGTTGAGGATTTTCACATCTATATTCATAAGGGATATTGGTCTATAGTTTTCTTTTTTTGTGTGTCCTTTCCTGGCTTTGGTATCAAGGTAGTGCTCGTTCTGCAGAATGAGCTGGGGAGGATTCCCTCCTTCTTGATGTCGTGGAATAATTTCTGCAGTATGGGTACCAGATCTTCTTTGTAGGTCTGGTAAAATTCGGTTGTGAATCTATCTGGCCCAGGTCTTTCTTTTTTCGGAAGATTTTTTATTACTGCTTTGATCTCACTGCTCATTATTGGTCTGTTCGGGAGTTCTATTTCTTCCTGATTGAGTCTTGGGAGGTTATGGGTTTCCAGGAATTTGTCCACTTCCTCTATGTTTTCTAGTGTATGAGTGTAAAGATTTTCATGGTATTTACAGATGATATTGCATTTCTGTGATATATCAGTTGTAATATCTCCTTTTTCATTTCTGATTGAGTTATTTGGGTCCTTTCTCTTCTTTTCCTGGTTAAGCTTGCCAGAGGTCTGTCAATTTTGTTTATCTTTTTAAAGAACCAACTTCTTGTTCCATTGCTCCTTTGTATTATTTTTTTTGTTTTCCATTTTGATTAGTTCTGCTCTGACCTTAGTTATTTCTTTTCTTCTGCTGGCTTTGTGTTTGGTTTGCTCTTCCTTTTCTAATTCCTTGAGATGCGTCATTAGATTGTTAATTTGTGATTATAATATTTTAAAATATCATTTTAATTCTATATATTTGTGATGCATCTTCTTAATTAGATGTACATTTCTTGTGACTAGAAACTGCATACTTACCTTGTTTTCAAACTTCTCAGTGGTGGCCCAATGCTTGACACATAGAGGAGCATAGGACCTACTGAACTCGTGCTGAAAGACTGATGCCATATAACTCCTATAATCATCAGAAACCTCTGTGCACTGAGGAGCAACAGTTCACAGCAAACCTCATTTGGAGATGAGGTTTGAATTCTGGCATGGCTTTGCTAAAGCTCTTTGTGTGAATCATTTTTTTCCTTTAGCCCAGTGATAATTCAAATCTGCAGCAACATCTGAAAGGACATTCGTGAGTGAATGATATCAAATGTGATGACATCATGTCACCTGTCAGTGTGTTCTGGTGGAGAACATTCTTTGCAATGTGGAGGAAGAGCCCATAGGCTCTCCCAAGGTAAAGATTATAGAAAAATCCATGACAGGAATGATGGGTCACAAAAGCTTATGTTGTCATCACTGGGGACATGGGTGAGGAGTGAGGGCCGTGGATAGCAGGGAGTTGACTTTTCAAGAAGCACTACTTATGCCTATTTTTAAAGTAACGCAATCTTTGTCCATGTTGGTATGCTTGATTGAGAAACTGACTTTGTTTCATTTGGAAATTTTGTTTGGAAACTTGTCTTGCAAAAATGCAAGACAATTATAAACAAAACTAAAAGTACATGTTTGGATAGTCTGCTCTGACAATAGAATTACTTTACTGCATTTGTATTTGACTAAGATCTTTTACAATCTCAAGGAAAAGAGTCCACTCTTTTTGGTAATATACACAAGCAATAATATTAAAGAGAGACATAAACTATTGTTTACAATAACATAAAGAATTAATTTAATTAATGAGTTCTCCAAATAATTAGTTTGTGGAAGAGCTCTCAGCTACTGGTGAAATGCTCAACTGAAATTCAGAGTTCTTGAGAAACAGAGGTTTTCAGATAAGCCTTCTAGGATGATAAATAGTGTGTAGAGCAAAGGAAAGTTAAAGGTGAACGATTCAGAACCATTGCTTAAATTTCCCTGAAAAAGCAAACATAGAGGCTAAAGGAAAATGCACTTGGCTGGGTACTCTAGGTTCTCGTCCCAGGGGAGTGGCTGTGTTGTCTGAAGCAGTTGGCAAGTCTTCGTTTTGAAATTATGTGCTTTTAGGGAAGCTAGTTCACTCCCACCTTCCAAAGAAGATTCCATTCCAGGAGAACAGTTCCATGGTTTAAAAATACCCAGAAGATGTAGTGATTCTATATAATCTATTAGTAGTAGTAGTATTTTTCAGGGATGTAAATTTCTTGAACTCAGAAAGTTGAGTATAAAGTCTTAGTTACTCTCCAAATGAGTTCATATATTAATATTTTTCTTTCAAGTAATTCCAGTCATTCATAAGGTAATATTGTTCCTTAGTGCTTGGTTTAGTTGACAGTTGTCTTCTTCTTTTCAAATTACATGTTCACACATTACATATTACTGCTGCTAGTTATAATAGCTGTCATATTAATAGAAAAGAACATTTATTTGGTGCATACTATGTGCCAGGGATCATGCTAAGCATGATATATAGATACTACAGATATGTATGCATATATATGTGTGTATATGTATATGCATATATAGATATATGTAGATTCTTATTTACACATCACCACAAACCTTTAGGTTGTTTCTAGGTGCCTGGCATATGGTCAGAACTCTGTATTGGCTAACATTAATAATATTATTTTCCCATTTCACAGATGAGAACACAGGCTGAGGTAGTTTAAGTAACTTTCCCAGGTGGAAGAATAGCGTACAAATCCAAGTCTTTCTGAACCACTATTTCAAACCACTTCCCCTTTGACAGATTATCAAACAGCAGTGACTGAGTTTTTAGGGATTTCCCATATTCAAAAGACCTGCATTCAATTACAGTTCTAAGACCTTAACAGAGACATACCTTTCATTTTTGCCCTTAAAAATGATTTTAAATTTAGATCCTGTGATGGAAAGTCATTAGGGGGTTTTGATAATCACTCATATTAGTTTTTCAATCAGTAAATGATGTTTTTTCTGGAGTAATATTTCCCTAGTCATTTATTTCCATTCCTCTTCTGTTGGTCCAATAGGCTTTTTGTAAGCATAATGAGTTTTGAAAGAAACGGAGTGATATATTAATTAACCAAGCTAATTGGCTTGAAGAGCCTTGATTTTCAAACCCCAAAGTGTATGCATTATTTCTGGAAATATGTGTTGGGAGATGCTGGTTGAGATGGTTTAGGCAGAGGGAAAGGCAGCCAAGCAATACTTAGCAGGAGATACAACGCTTGGTTTTAAAAATTAGGGAAAGAGAATGTTGGCAATGAAATTCTTGGTGTCCTGTTTTGCTTCCCATGTACAATTTCTGATACATCACACATGCACATAGTGTGTGCACACTACACAGCATGTACCACATATCAAAAGCCACCTTTCACTACAAGCTCAGTGTCCAGTCTAGTACTATCACATATACCATTTGGGGAGTAGCTCTAATTTTTGATGCCATAAATTGTAGCTAGTTAAAAGCCAGTAGTTTAACTCCAATTTGAAGAATAAAATGAAGCAGAAAAAGAAGAGTAACTAGGTGTGTGCTGTTTTATTTCATCAATAGCAAATCACATCAAATTCAGCTGAAAATATCCTTTCATATTTTCTTAATAGCCCTTTCAATTGAAATAGACATATAGAAGGAAGATTCTTAAACTGCAAGAACTATTGATTATATTCTTTGCTCCTTGTGTAATGTATTAAACAAGGATTTAGTGCTTTGCAACAGACGTGGCAGCCTGTTTTCTATGATAACACTTACTGAAGGTGTGCAAACACATCATGAACATCAGAACAAGGAATAAATGAATACTGTGGGAAGGGAGGGAGGACAGTTTGGTGAATTACAGGAGACCACAGAGGGGGTCCAGATGATGACAAAGAAGGGTGTGTCCAGTTTTCACATATGTGAAAGCTACAGTAGTTTCCTTCTGCAAGGCCTTGCTATGTGTTTGGATACAACTACCACCAACAGCAGCAGGGACACTGCCTTCCTTTAAGATACTTCCAGTGCAGAGAAGGCAAAGCTATTTTAGGGTTTTTTTTTGTTCGCTTTCTTCCTCCCTTCCTCCCTTCCTTCCTTCCAGAATTATTGATGTATGATTGAGAAATAAAAACTGTATATATTTAAGATGTACAACATGATGTTTTAATGTATATTTTATTCTGGCCTCATTCTTTGAGGTTCATTACAATACTTACCTCTCTCAAATATTTTTTACCAATAAATGGGATCCTAGCAGTTTAGATCCAAAGAACCCTTCTTCACTTTACATTTTGCTTTACATATGAAAATAGCACACATTTGTAAAAATTCAACCAATATCTAGTTTTTAAAAGTAAAAAGTAATTGCTTTCATTTGCTTCCCAACACTAATCACGCCCTACTGCCCAAGCTGATCCTTGGTAAACCTACAGAGTATTCTACAGGGGGCATTTCTGTGGTTCACCATGATGCACACACTTATGGGCATACCATGTATACTGCTGTCTATGTGAGGGTTTCCCTGTCACAGAGCAAGGTTCACCTGCTCTGCACCTCCCTGTATTGCTGGGCATAGAAACCTAGAATAATATTAGCATCTATAGACTAAGCGGGGAGCTATTTTTTTTTAGGCATTTATCATTTCTTTGTGTTAGGAATATTCCAATTGCTATCAAATATCATTCAACTAGTGATATTGAGCATTTTTTCGTACACCTGTTGGCCATTTGTATGTCTTCTTTTGAGAAATGTCTATTCAGGTCCTTTGCCCATTTCTAAATCAGATTATTTGATTTTTTCCTATTGAGTTGTTGGAGCTCCTTATGTATTCTAGTTATTAATCTAAGAGGGGGAGCTTTGGAAGCCTCTGCCTTAGTTTTGTCACAAACTTGCTTCATGACTTTGGGTGGGGCATTTGACTTCCCTATTTTTTCTGCTAATTGAGGCATCTGGAGAAGATGACTTTTCATGCGTTAGAAGAGGACACCGAGAAAAGGAATTTCTAAAGTCTTTTTTAGCTCTAAAATTATGTAGATGTGCTGTGTATCTTTCTGGCAATTGGGTGCTTTGTAGCCACAATCCATAAACCAGGGTGTTGACATACAGTTCTCAGGATTCCTTGATCTGACGAGAGAATTGATTTTTTTACTTGCTATTTAGCTTTTGCCAAATTATTGTTTTCTGATTGCAAATTAAACTACCATTACAGGAGCATTTTCCTTTATAAGTGCCACCCATTTTCTCACTGAAATCCATACTGTATTTTGCATGGCTACCTTTGGCACGTTTAGGATATGTTGAAAACAACCCCTTTGGTAAGAATATTCCAGCAAAGATTTCGTTCGGGCTGTCAAGTTTCTATCAGCCTCCTGCAGATGAACTGGAGAGACAAAGGGAGACTCTAGGCTTTTTTCCTTCAAGGACCTCCTGATATGCTTTCAGCAGCCTTCCCAAGCACACATAAAAATATGTAGAAAATGAACTTTTTGGAAATGAGTTTTCCTGGCATTTTCAACTCTGTGTCTCCTAAGCATTTGCTCCATGGGAAGTGTAAATAATAGTTTGGGATATAAACCCAAGTGCATTTTGGACATTTTTGGGCAAGAATGTCCCCACACAATGGAAGTTTCATGAAGTTAACAATTTTTAATAGTCAGAGATCATTTAGGACTGGGGATAAACATTCATCATAAACTATGTCATTTCCTGGGTGTTAATTATGTACTTTCTGCCCTGTCTATGGAAGAACATGTGGTTCATCCTGACTGGGACTTGCTAAGTTCTGATTGTGTATACACAGGATTAGCCCATCTGAACAGTCCCTCTGCCTTTCCATTTCATCTTGTTTTTGTAGTGACCTATAACCAGAGGCCAGTTTTGTACCCCACCCCCCAGCAGACATTTGGCAATATCTGCAGATATTTTTGGTTGTCACACAGGGAAGGTTCTATCTACCAGATAAAAATGTAAGGTGCCCACTTAAATTTGAATTTTCAATAAACAAAAAAAAATTAGTATAAGTATATCCGAAATATCACACGGGACATACTTATGCTAAGAAATTATTCCCTGTTTATCTAAAATTCAAATTTAACTGGATGTCTTGCATTTTTACTTGCTAAATCTGTCAACCCTGTGCTAATGACAGCTAGTTGGTGGAGGCTAAAGATGTTGCTAAACATTTTACAGAGCACAGGACAACAAAGATTTATATGCCCCAATGTGTCAATAGTGATGAGCTTGAGAAACTGTGAACTATTGTAATACCTTATATGATAACATAATAAATAACCATGCAAAACATGGTATAGATTTCAAGAGAAAATTCGTGGCATTCAAAAAAGAAAATGCTTCTGTGATAGGAGTTAAATTTGCAACCAGGAAACAGAATAATTTAACAAAACCTAAATAATAAGTTAAAAATAAATTCTTTTGTTGGATCACTGAATCTTTGAAACTGTGTGCACCTCCCTGGGTCCTCCTCCATTTGATTTATTTCACCAGGATAGGGAGCCCCTTTCCTTCATGAAGTATACAGTGTCTATCTAATTAATTTTGTTGACTGATTCAATGAATAAAAACAAACACTTCCTTTTATTGAGAAACTAAATGCTAAACTCTGTGCTAACCCTGCATACATGTTGCTTCCAAATCAAACAAGGTGATTATTATCCCAATTTTTTATATAGAGAAACTGAGACTTATATTCCAACATGCCCTAAGTCACAGAGCTAGTACAGGGCGAAGGGATTTGGGCGCAGGATATTTCTCTCCCAGAGCTTCTATCCTTCCCCCACCCCCGAAACAGAAAGCACAAACAGCAAAATATCTATAACAGGGGAAACATTCTTTTCTCTACGAGGGTCCTCTGCCAGATCTTCAAATTGCTGGCTCCCCAGCAGACATTTCTTCCATGAATTTATTTCTATTCTTTCCCTACTTTTCAGCAGTGGAACAGTGACTGGTAGGTGGTAAGTAGGTGGATCTATTTCCAAAGCTCTACCTGCTGGGAGACACCCCCTATCTTCTCACGCTGCTTCTGTCGATCCGTCTGGTGAGCACACCAGGGAGGGCACAGGAGGGACAGCTGTCACGGTCCTGGGCTCCTGTTAAGCCTGGCAGGGCTGGCTCTGTCCGCAGGCACTCAATTTAGTAGCAATCATTGGGAATTTTTTTCCCTAAAAAATTTTAAAATAAAAAAGTTTGCATAGTTTATTTTAAATTTGCGGATAAGATTTCACACTGAAATCATTTGCTTTTGCTGGTGGGGGGAATGGTTTCTATGCTTCATGCTACTGTGTGCTCTGCAGAGACCCAGGTTGGCATCTGCTCCTTATCACATGCAGTAGGAGTACAAGGGCTTCAGGAAACTCATGTCCTATTAGGATGATGGAAAGAGAAGAAAAGCAACATCCTGAGTCCTCGGCAATTGCTTAGTGGCCAAGAATTATGGCCGCTTGCCAAATTAGGAAAATATTAATTGTTCCTCCTATCCTTTTTTTCCCTGACTTACTGAAGTCAAGAATTGTCAGTTGTATTCATTATTATACTTCCCTCAGCATAGTATGTTGTCTTTCTCTTGACAAACACTCAATGTCTTAGCAGTTGGAATCTATACAGCCTATTTTGTGGAAGTTTGTCTTACCATCTTCTTGCCTTTCACATTTGTGTAAGAGTAGAACAACTTATCATAGAGCGTGCGTGTGTGTGTGTGTATATATGATATTATGTACACATTTAGGCTTCCACGTTCATATATGTGTCATTCGATTCTCAAACTAGTATTATAAAGTAATATTATTTGCATTTTGCAGAAGAGGGACCAGACGCTTGGAGATATTAATTGACACATCCCAATCTGCGATGGTTTCTGGAAGGCAAAGTCAGCTTGGAACCTGTAATCTCTTGACTTCTTTCCCAGGCATTATTCTTCTCTGCTATGCAGCCAATGGGCAATTAAAAGGGCTCTGAAGTGTTGCTTCACTATTAAGGATCCCGATCTCTAACATCAGACTGTGTTTATTTTTTTTTAAAGCCAACAAGCACACAGCTAAGAAGCAAAGACAGATCCAAATCTATTTTCCTCCAGTTTCTGGTGTTGCATCTGCTAACTGAAGTATATAGTTTGAACATATTCAAAGAAGTTGTGTGACCAGAGGCAGGTGGTTTTAGTATGAGAATAAGGGAACCAGAAGGAATGGGGAATTCCGACTTGTTTTTCCTTCTGAGATGAAGACAGGCTATCAGGGTCTTTGGCCTGCTCTGACAACTGACTGTCCATGAATGTTGTCATCTTGCCATATTCAGAGTGGCTCATGGATTCAAATACTGCTCCAGTTTGAGGGACTGGAAGGGAGCAGACTACTTGGGTTATTTGCCAAGGACACTGTTCAAACTTTAACGGGTGCCGTATTGCAACTGAGTACTATAGTGTAATCAAGCAACTTTATTCTATTTTAGCATATCTCTGAATCTATTGGGGGTAGGGTGACTGGAAATATACTTAATCTGCTTATGCCACCATACGGTCATGCTGCTTCTTCAACAAATCTTTGGAAAGTGTCTTACAGATGCATGGCTGCGGAAAGTGTCAAGGACTGCTCCACTGGGACAGCTAATGTCAGACACAAATCTGTGTATCAGCTTGAAGGTTGCCAACATGGTGCTATGTGCCAACTATTCAACTCCCCAAATTCTTGGCATAAACACCAATAAGTGAAAATCAAATCTGCTTTATGAGGCATACAGATTGCTTGCCTGTTAGAACACACATGCTCATTCAGTTACATGTGAATAAGAACACACTCAGTTTATTAATTATGCTTCAGAATCAACGTGAAGCTCTAGGTAAGCAACTGGTAGAAGATGAATAAATGGCAAACAGAGTGAAGTCTAGTAATAGTCTTGGGGTTCTTAATATGCAACTTAGTAAGCTGAAATATGGTATTGTTCAGCTTGGTAACAGAAACTTTCTATCTGTGCTGTAAGGGTGGCAGTTGCGTGAGTCACTATCATGTTCAATTAAAAAAAAAAAAGTGCAACTCAACCGATTAGGAAACTTGGATGCTACATTGCCACATGCTAATGCTGTTAATGGGATGACTGCACATAAGCTGTGATTGAAGGTTTATAGTCAAGTCTTCTAGTGACATAGTTACAGATAGTAAGAAAGGGTAGTGTTTGTGTAAACCCAATTCACATTTACTTTAGACACAATGCAAATTGATGGGAGAAGAAGAAAACTTAGTTCTGATGGATAATGGTTCCTATTTAGTGCACCATCATTCCTCACTAATATCGGGATTTGAGAATTTGTGTGTGTAAGGGAGAGGACAATTTCTTGTAATACTGCTGCTACTA
Source organism: Daubentonia madagascariensis (assembly GCA_023783475.1). NCBI lineage: Eukaryota > Metazoa > Chordata > Mammalia > Primates > Daubentoniidae > Daubentonia > Daubentonia madagascariensis. The sequence continues at coordinate 12,778,311 of JAKFHU010000901.1, forward strand.
ATGCTTCTGTGATACCGTGCTGCACTTGACGGTGGTGTTAGTTACTTTGGTATGTTCCATTTACTCAAATAACATAATGGTTTATAGAAATAGAGAAAGACCAAGAAAATAAATTGTGAGATGGAAAGATCATAAAGTTGACTTCCATCGTTCAATCTTGCATGATCAGAATCAAACTATGCAATACCAATAGCATCCTGCTTCTGGCATGAATATCTAGGAGGAAAAATATAGCAGCATCTCCCTTTAGAATCTTCATCCAATCTTATACAGTTGTTACAATTTTTGTTCGCAATGGAAGTTGTATACCTTTCATTCCAATTCTCTATGGTGAAGTCAGGGCCAGTACTAGGCAAAAACTGAGAAGTGATGATATTAGTCTTCCACCCAATGTCTTCCCCCTCTTTTTGTCCTTAGAGTGCCCATCAGTGCTTTGCTGTGAAATGGGATATGTGGCAGGCACTGACCACAGGTCTATACCCCAATATCTGTGTGATCATTGTTGAGTCATTTTCATTTGAAACCTCAATATCCTTAACTATTAAATGAAAGGATGACATGCCCATTCATACCAGAGGCTTACTGTATCAACAATTCTTAACCTGTACCACATTGAATCATGGAAAGCAGAGGGGATGATGCAGATGTAGGTTGAAAAAGCATTTCAGATGGTTTTAAAACATACTTGCCTTTAAATGACTAGTGGTTCTCAGAGTGTGGGACCACCAAAGAACTTGTTAAAATGCAAATTCTTGGATCAGAGACTCTGGAGGTGGAGCCTAGCAATCCATTTTTTAACCTCCATATTGTTTATTTTCATGCACAATAAAATCTGAGGACCACTGGCACAGATGTGGATCCAAGAGTGTGGTCCCTGACACCTGTGTCAGCATCACCAGGATCTTGTTATAAATGCAAATTGACAGCCCCAAACCAAGACCTAGTAAATCAGAATGTCTGGGGCTAAGACCCAGGGATTGATGTTTTGAAAAAGCCTGCAGGAAACTGTAAAAAATATTGATGTTTAGAACACAAATATAGTCTGGGGGGTGGGGAACTGTGACCTTGGGGCCACATGTGACCTTCTGGATCCTTGAGTATGGCCTTTTGACTGACTGTTTCTAACGTGCAGCCAGGATTAAAAATTAGTGGATTAGAGTATCTTTAAGATCTCTTTCAGATTTAGGTTCCATGATTTCCACATACTTGTGTTGTTTCCTAAATGTATATTTTAGTTTTCAATCCATAGCATACTTCTCAGTCCACACTGTATTCTTTTTATGCCACCTAGCACCCAACCTGCTGGTAAGTTCGTGGTAGACATCTAATAAATCTTCATTGGATCAATCCGGCCCCTTTACAAGACTATGAGCTGAAAACAACAGACACAGCCTGAGAAGCTCATCTCTAAGCATCTTTGTCTTTCTGTTGCTATGTTGAATGACACTAGCTCTCAGATTTCTACTTACTTGGATATTGTTTACAACAGTTTTGAGATTATTCTCCTTGCTAATTCCAAATTTTTTAAAAGACAGAGTCAGCGAGCAACAGGCTTTAGAGGCCAGACCCTTAGGAATTATTTCCTGCAGTTTCCCAGAGCCTCATCCTAATGATGAACACTTGTGCTAGGCTCAGTCAAATTGATACTGTTACCCAGTGAACTCTGGTTTTCAGGGAATCTCCAGAAGCCCCAATAATACATGTCTATAACCTAAGGTTTGGGCTGGAGCCAATGACATCAAACAGAGGGCAGTTAAAATGAACTGTTGCAAGTGAAGATTTGTCTGAAAAATAGTTCATGCAAAACTTTGAGAGCTGCAGGGATGTCTGACAGATTGGCAAATCTGAGAAAGAGACTAGTCTCCCTTCCAAGTCCCAGACACATAGCCTGCAGGTAAGTCATCAGAAATAAAATCAACAGGGAAACAGGAGAGGGAAAAACAGCACCCTGTAACATCTATCAGTAGTGTGAACCAAAGCCAGTAGTGTGGAGTTAAATAGACAACAAGGCTTTGTGTTTATTTTCTGTTCACTGAGGTTGCCAACCTGAGCTTTCAGAGGACTAATACCACAATTAAAGGCAGGCATGTTCTGGGGAACACAGTAAAATGTAGACCCAAACAGAGTATTTTGATGTTTAGATTGAAATCTGTTGGCTAGGAAAGGGAGTATGTATTGTGTCTAAAGACAATAATACCATTATCCACCCAGAAATTATGGTCACAAAGCCATTCAAACAAGCAGTGGACTGTTTCAGTTAGAGAGAAAGGACCAAGGCTTTGCTTGCGGTACTGCTGGGTGTGTAGGTTTGGTTTTGTGTGGCTCTGTGGGCTGTGGGCTTTTGTAGCTATCATCAAAGAGATGAAGAAACTTTTATGCTGCTTTGGGGCTGATAACATGAGTCCCCTCCAGGGGTGGGAAACTTGTGGCCTCAAGGCCACATGTTGCCCTCCAGATCCCCAAGTGCAGCCCTTTGACCAAATCCAAACTTCACAGAACAAATCCCTTTATTAAAAGGATTTTGTTCTGTAAAATTTGAAGTCAGTCAAAAGGTGGCACTCAAGGATCCAAAAGGCCACATGTGGCCCCAAGGCTGCAGGTTCTCCAGATCCCTTCAGGAAAACCAAAGGTACGCAGGCAAGTAATGTCATCACGGGAAGATTTACAAGTTAAAGTAACCCAGTTACAAGGGCACAAACTCTCTGTGCAATGCTAAGCAGATACCAAGTCCAATTGAGGAGTCAAACTGAGACTTCTTGGGGTTCTCTACCCAGCCATCTAGGTCCAGCCCATTTTGAGCCTAGACCTGCCTTCCCGTTATTCTGGCAAATCAGAACCAAAGTTAATCTCTCATATTTTGGGCGTCACATCTGTTATGGGTCACAGTTCCTCCTGAACGCAAAGGCCTTTCATATCCATCAGCTATACTGATTCCTACATGGATATCTACTATTCTCTTTAATACAACTTATTCTATATTCTAGAGCTCTTTGGTGTCTCATAGAATAGGTAACATTTCAAAACATTTCCACAAATTCACTTAAGTCAGAATATACTTCTAGGTGGGTAATGTTAAGCTACAGGCCACACTCCCTACTGAGTTCCAATCAATTACCGAAAATGAGGAGGGCAGCTTTCAGTGTATTCTGAGGAAGGAAAAGGGTTCTCCTCTGTGGGTCCAGGAACCAGATTGTCCCAAATGCAAGCACCAGTACTGAGGCTGATGGGTTGTATGATTGTAGGCAAACTCCACCCTGTCTTGGGTTCCCTGTGTATTCAACTTTAAAGAAGAAAAGAAATTTAATGCTGCCATAGTCGGCATCTTATTAATATTTGATTTAGCCATGTTTATCTGTTTTGGGCACTAAAGTGCTACCTACTTCGATAATAATAAAACAACCTTGAAGAAACCTTCTGCCACCCCTGAAAAGACATAAGCCCCAAGCATTTGAAGAAGCTAGGGTTTCTAGCAAATTAGAGAAAAATTCAACAATTGGAGCACCCCACCCCAATTCTCCTGACAATCAGGTTTCTCACAGAATGCTTATTCTCAGCTTTAGGATCTGCCGACTATTTCCTTCAAACCTCATTTGTGACCTTTTTACAGGGGAAACCTAGAGGTTAATTAATAAACGATTGTTAGTTCCTGAAAGTTGCCTTGTGATTTAGTCCCGAGGTAGCCTAAGCATCCCCAGCTCTTGTTAGGAAAAGGCTCTGTGGTTCAATATTAATTCTTGGAGCTTTTACAACTCTCACTGGGATTAATATTTAATCAACAGAGCCGTTGCCTTTTTATTTCATTATGGAAAAGTTTCAATAAAATAGAATGGTGCGTTATATTGCAATGAATGACAAACACTGGCGAATTTTCATTTAAAATCAATAAGTTGAACGAAGCAGTTGTTTCCTAACTGATGGGTCATCTCAATTTAATGAACAGTAACTAAAAACATATTAAACAAATGCCTGGAATAAAGAAGGGAGGCATAGCAAAACACTAATTATTGTCATACTAGGCTGTATGATCTTCGAAGAGAAGGACTGTGTTTTGTTAATTTTTTCTTAGCCAATGCCCAGAACAATATCACGCATGAAGTAGGTACTCAATAAATGCTTGCCAGATTGAATAAATTAATAAATAAATTGCTGTGCATAGAAAAAATATTTTTATATCTGATAGAACAAAAGGTTACTATTCCTTGCTAATTGTGGCTACTTCTCCATGAATGGGATGATTACAAGGCATTATGTATACATATTCTTTTCCTTTTATAAATGGTTATAATAGTGATTCTTAAACTTGAGCTTGCAACAGAATTACCTGGGAGCTTGTAAAACACAGATTTCTGGGTCCCACTTCTAGAGTTTCTGATTCAGTGTTCTGAGGTGGGGTCCCAAGAATGTGTATTTCTAAGTTCCAAAGGGATCTGATGCTGCATTCTAGATACCACACTGAGAATCTTTGTCTGATGGTACCTATCTGCATGGCCTATGCGGCAGTTTCCATTTACTCATGTACAGGTGACCTCGTCCCGAGAACAGGTCCTCACACATGGAAGCATTTGGGGAACTTTTGCTGATTACATAAATTACTCCCTGCTAGCTGAGGGAGTATTAATCCATCGCTGCTAAAAGCCTCAATGGCTTTGGTTCATGGGAACCCTTCAGCTATGAAGGGCAGCATATCAGTTTTGCTGTTGGCCTTTTCTTTTTTCCTTTTTCTTTCATGTGATAAATTGCCATTAGAATTCTACCCTAGATGTTAGTTAATTTCCTTGGGGATCTAACTTTGGCTGTTGCTGAAGCTGCAGTCGCTATAGCTGTGTGTTTGACTCTTTGGCCCCTTCACCCAGGGTGGCTGTCGTTAGGACAATAACAGGACCTATTGCTATTAGAGGCTGCCAATGATATCAACTCTGTCTCTCCATCTTTGAATTTATGTAATATTTTTGTCCCAATTAAGCCTCCCCATCTGTATTTGCTTTCAGTTAACAAACTGTTAATTCTAGATGGCTCTGGATACATCTGATTATGCTGGACATGGAAAACTTATTCATTTCCTGTAAAAATGTGGGAAAAATATTTTATTATGAAAGGAATAGCTAAAATAGCCATGTCTTTTTGATCAGGGCATTTTGTTTGTTTGTTTTGAAGTAACAGGGCTGGACTGCAAGCCCTCGTCAATAGCTCTTCATCTGGTTTCCTTTCTGAGCAGTAGCACCAATTATAGGGTAGCTCTTTAACTTTTGGGGTACACTCATTGGTAACAGAAGAGGACAGAGCTAATTGATTCAGTGTGGCAGGTGGTGGATTTCACAACTTTGGCCCCATTACCTACATTCTGCTAGCAAAATTTGTAAACTTATATTAAATGAGCCTGATATTTTCATTTAGATATCCTAGAGCTACTTACACTTACTGATCTTTTCTTCCCTTTTAAAATTTGATTCATTCTTCAAGGAAGAGTTCATTTCTCTCTCCTCTGTGTTTTTTCTCCCATCATGATTTTTTCTCCCATCTTAGGTCTTACTACCTCCATCATTCCTGTGGCACTTCATTCATTACACACTTCTTTGTGATATCCTGTGTATGTTACTTAACTTTTTATGTGTATAAATTCTGTCTCTTCAAATAGATTGCAAACTTATTCAATCATCTCTTCTTTTAGTACATAATTTTTCAGCATCTACTATGTACCAGTCACCAAAATTCATGCTGGAAGAATACAAACAAGCAGAATATATAATCTTATATTCAGACTCTTTAAGAATTTATGATCTAGTAGTAGAGCCAAGCTGTGCACATACACATACACATATCATAAAACAACAACATTTATTCACAACAGTACATCAGTTAGGAGTGATATAGATAGGATCTATATAAATCTGTTTTTCCACTGGGTTATTTATATATTGTTTTATAAACATAGGCATTGAATGCACACTTATTTTCCTTATATCTACATAAAATATGTCCTTTTCTTATTTAAATTTTTTATACAATTTTCTATTGGGAGCGTGGGAAGGGCAGCCCCATCATCGGGAAGCCCAGCATAACCTTCCCACTCCTCCTCCTGACTTTTCATCTGACCACATCCCTTGTGATCCAGTGTTGCTGATCTACCCATTGGTCCCAAAACATTTTGTTTTTTGATCGTCACGCCTGGCTCTTCCTGCCTGTTGAATCTCTGCTTCATCTTCAAAGCCCACCTCAAATGTCAAACTCCTGAGATGCCTTTCTAAACTTTTTGAAACAGAGATATTTGTTCTCACTATTCTGTATTGTCATGATCACTTTACATGATTGCATTAATTATAGTGTTTTTTTCATTACAAAGCAATTGTTCACATGTCTGTTATGCTCATTGGACTTTGAGTTCCCTGAGGGTGAGAAACCTGTCTTATTCAGATTACTATTGTTAGCATTTTCTAAGGCAGTATGTCTGGCTGATAATTGAGTGACTAACTATATATTTGTAGAATGAGTGGATGAACACCTAGCTCAAAGCAAGAAACCAGTGAATATTTATTTGACGGATAAACAAATGGGTAACAAATAAGTGCAACAGTACAGCTATACACTTTCTTTTGGTCACATTTTCATGTTGTGATGTAAATATATTTGAAAGTAACATATCCCATCAATAGCAATTCAGAGCTCAACCCAAATGTGTGAAATTAATTTCAAAGCCAAATGTGCCTGCTTTTGTTTTGGCACTTTTCAACCTGAATATAGAGCAATATGTCAATCCTGTTCCAATTCATAAGGGTAGCAAGGAACGTAAAAATATAGAACTGCATTGTGCTAGACATAGTAATCTTGAAATCAGTAGTGTTGGCAGACACCAAGAAATGTGCGTGACTTCTCTATTGCGTTAAAATTTCCTAAACAAACCCTTTATAAATAATGTTATGTTTTAAGGAATCAGTCAAAAAAATCACAACATGCCATAATTTTATTGGTGAAATTAAATAACACATATAACTCAAAAGCAGATAAATTCTGGTGGCTCTTGAAGCTCAAAAGAAAGGGTTACTATTTGGAACTGGGAAAATTCAGAAGAATGTAATCAATCATATGTCTTTCTAAAGGGCATGACTCTGACCACATGCATGTGGTAGTTGCTATCTGAATTTGCATGGTGTAGAACATGACCAAATAAAACTTCCCCATTTCTCCATCTTTGGTAAGCATTTACACCACCTAACTAGTTGCATCTTGACTTGGCACTCCTTAGTTTTACAATCCCCAGAATAAGGATGGAGCAAAATTCACATTATAACCACTTAATGACTCTGAACAAAGATCTCCTTTATCAAGTCAACTGGCAATGCAGACAAGCCATTCAAGTGCCCAAAGAAGTCCACACCAAGCTATGACTTAAAAATTTCTGGAAATTACTGACTTATTGACTCAGTCTATAGCTATCTTTAGAGCAAAGTGTCAGTAAAAATGGCCCCATACTCTGTCTTTTTTAAATCTTTTAAAGATTTTTCTCAGTTACGTTCATTCATACAGACTCAGCAATGATAATTTGGTACTCTAATTTTGAATGCTACTCTAAGTCCTACAGTAGTGAATTATGTCTGTTCTTTCAAGAGTAAGATTTACTAGGAAAAGAAAAAACTTTCTTTGATTAAGACTTCATTACATTCGATTTTAAAAAGGCTTAACAAAACTGGCCCATGCTGAAGAGTTTTCATAAGGTAATGTTTCTGACATAGCTTGTCTGTCGTAAATTCTTTTGCCTACTTAACTAATATCTACAAAAATATAAAATTATGTTTTCAATTTATTTTCCTGATTGAGTATTTTTGCATTTATAGAATGAAATACCTTTTCTGGAAGGAAATTTCAACTCATAGCATAATTATAGGATATGAAATTTTACTTAAAATGGTTGCAACTATCTTCTAGTAAGTTACTTGTCAAGGGTTGCATGTACAGCTCAGTGCACATGGACATATCTGATTGGGTTATACTTTAGAAATTTTTTTTAGAAGTTTTGTATTTTCATACTAAATGAAAGTAACCATCTGATATCAATGGTATATATGACAGAGTTAAACATTTACCTTGGCGGTAGGGTAGTGTGATAACTCACTCTGTGATCATTTTAAGTGGATTTGAAACCATGCATCTGGCCTGGTTTGTTTTGGGAGATCAGATTATGCCATTCTATGGGCGAGAATACATTTGAGTAAGTGATCTGTAGATATGGGCCTCCATGGCCCACTTTCAACTCCCTGAAGTCCACTATAACAATTCATTTTACCCGTTGTATTTGTTCTCTTCATCTTCTTTTCTATTCCCTTCATCCTTTAAGCACACCAGAGAAGTACCCATCAAGCTGCGACTTGAACGTTTCAAGGAATTATTTTACCTCCTCTTCTAAAAGTTGGCTCCAGTCCTGAATCTTCCTACTAAAAGGTTTTTTTGTTTCTTTCTGTCTTTTATAAAATAAGATGATTTTTTCCTGTTGCATTTTAAATTTTAAATTCCATAACTAATGAGACTAACTTTCCTATCTCCTTTCTTTAGCATTCCTTTGTATGCTGTATTTATGCGCTAGAGTCATCATTAATTAGTTAATGTTTGTATAGAGTTTGCAAGAAAGAATTTACTGATAATAGGAAGAGCAGAGAAAACTTGGGCTGCTGGTAGGAGGAGGAATACTAATGAATGTTAATCATGAATACTCATATGGTGTCTTTTGTCTTCACAGTGGTTGAAAGAAGCACTAATTATCATCCTATAGGATTGTGATTATTAAAACAGTATAGTCAGTGTCCAAGTGTGCCTGGAGCCAATATAAAAGTTTAGTTACTGAGTTACATATAGGCAAAGCTGATGATGTATGGGTTTCCTGTGTAGAAGGAATAACATGAAGCCATATCATCAAGTGGAAGGATTTAGTTAAGGAAACAGGCATAATTGATCATATGTGTACATTACCTTGGACATTGCTCAAAATTTTGGGTGTGGCATAAGTAAAAGGAAAAGTTGACTAATGGCCTAGAAATCAACAATTAGATTGTGGAGAATGAGACATTGAGAAAAGTTTTGAGGATGGAGAAAATCACTTGGCTATTTTCTTTTGAGAGATCCAGGCAAAGGTTTGGCTAATAGTAAAGTTTAATATATGTTTTCTAGTAACTTTTAAGCAATCTCTCTACAAATAAGCCTTCGAAAAAATGCTATTGTGTTGATATCTGCTAGGTAGGCCAAATGTGGATGGCATATCATGGATTTGTCTTTGTTTGTCCTTGCCCGCTGTGGAATTGCCTCCCTGATGGGTCCTTGATGCTTTCTACTTCTATTCTGGTGGTTCCGAGTCCTTCATTGCCCCTGTCGTTCAGAAGGCAGCCCACCCTGGAACTTCTTGAGGGTCTAGAATCATATTCAGGACTCTGGTTAGCACCCCAATTGTGTTCTTATTCATAGCTAGAGCATTCCTCAACATCTCTCCTAAAGAACCATTGATCAGAAGGGATACATTTTTGAGAGGAGACAGTATAATAGAAAAATGCTACTTCTTTTCCCTGAATCATCTTATTTTTCCCCCATATTGTTCGCTAGATGCTATGAAAGATTGCGGTAGAAAAAATGAAACAGAAAATTCCTCAGGAAAGACCAGCTAAAGAGGGAGGAAGGAAGCAATGCCTTTGTGTTATTTCTTTCAATGTTCAAAGCATAACCCTTCCCTAAATAATGCATTTGCTGCTAATTCAATAGCGTATTTCACACTTGAGAAGAGCCTCCTCAGTAGCACTTGATACCAACCCTAGTGCTCTTAAAAGCAGGACTCCTTTCATGTATATTTGATTACTGCATTGTTCACTGAGAGATGAGACATTATTTGGAATTCTTTGTGTCACTAGATGTTATGTGCAGCTGTAGTCATGGACAATCAAGCATTGACCCTCCCCGTGATTTACACTGTATTTCAGGGCTCCATATGGTCATTTTCTGGAAGAACAAAGGTATATTTCAATAGGGAAGGGCCTCTGGCTAGACAGAAGGTACTCCCTGACTTTGAGGGGTAGGAGGTGGGATCTTTGAAGACAACGGTGCAATGATACATGGACTTATCAGGAAAAAATATGGTGTTAGTTCATTATTTCCCTGAATTCTAAAGACCTCATTTATCATGTATTAAGGAGGGAAATTATTATGTTCATAATGTAGAATTTTAGTGAATTGAAAATGTACAGACATCATTGGGAAACTCATCCTTCCATAGATCAGGCTGACTGTGCTTTTATTGAGGAGAATGGCTTAGTACCATGGAGGACAGTCATTCTCCTAGGATGGTGAGATTCTGACACTCAACATGAATGATAACATATGAGTGAAATGATGTATGTTGACTATGTGCCTCCCTCCTGCCACAGACTGAACACTTCTATGACATCAAACATGTTGAGATTCTATTTGCATAACTGTGAAATTGGTAAAGGAAGTAATCTTTCCCAGAACATACACAGAAACCCTGTGTTATTCTATTACTCTCACTATAATGCAGAAATAAGAAGAAAAGAGTGACTGTTCCTTATCCATAAATTTGTAAAAAATGGATAGATTTCTACTTCACAGCCTGCAGTCAAGAGTGGAGTTGCTGGAGTATGCCCACTGAGTCTGTAATGGCATTATTGCTTACTTTGGACTATGGCTAATGGGCTTTAGATTCTTACACAGTCCAGGACTGATCTTCTACCCTATCTGTGCCCTTCTGATTGGAATAGCTATTCAAAGATGGTAAAGGTACTAGTTAGTCCTATTGCTTTTTGCTATCTCTCTTTTATAACTTGTATGTTTGTAAACTTCGTGTGGGATCTTTTTAAATTGAACCAAAACAAAATAAATGTTTTATAGTTTTGGGGTCACCCTAGAGGTTCATTCCCCAAAGTCCCTGAGACAATTAATGGTAGTGGCTTGGTGTAGAAATCCACCTAGGTAGATTCACTGTGATATAGGCGAGTCTGAACTAGTGATTATTTATTTTTCTTTTAATGAGCCCCTGTGTGAGTCTGTGTGTCTGTGTGTGGTTGCATAGCATGCCAGGTTTTCTTCTTGTTTTCAAATGGACGTCTTTGTTGGGATTCATCCCAGCCCTTGAGAAATCACCATGTTGTTTTATCTCTTGACTTCTCCTACTGGATTGCTGAGCTTGATTACTGTGGTCTTTTCCAAATATCACTTGCCACAGTCTTTTCCTTTAGGAACATTTGGTGGCATAATTGTGACTCCTACAGCTAGGTGTTTATTACTAGCATCCAATTACTTTTGTTCCATTATTATTGTCATCTGAATTCCCAGGAACTGGGGTGGACCAATTCTGAGTCCATCCTGAAGTCAGTGGTACTTATGGACAAGTGTCAAGAGAAACTTTATCCCTTGGCTTTGAAGGTGAAAAACTTTCCTGAGATAAACGTGATAGTTTTACTAAAAACAATAAAATAAAAGATGAGAGAGATGTGGAGTAATATAAGTCTGATAAGAGATAAATGTGCATCTGATATATTATCAGTTGTCTCTATCAGAAAGGAATCTTTGTCTTCAAGACCCAACTCAAAATAAATTAATAATCTGGTCGCACTCCAATAGCTTCCTTGATGTTGGTTTTCTGAGTATCTCCAAACATTCATGCCTTTATTTATAAGACCTCTTAAAATAAAATTGTTCTTTAATTGTTTTAACTTTATATGTTCTCTTCAACTAGATTGAAAAAAGAAAAAACTCTTCAGGACAGAAACTTCTTTTTTTCTTGTGTTCTCCCATCTTCTCCTGTCTGTCTATATAATACATGTTCGATATATAGCATGCTGGTTGAATCAATGAATGGATGGCTAGGTTGGAAAGCAGACATTTCAAAGTGTTCTCCAAATTCATAATAAATTTATAGAAAAGAACATTCTCTATTTCTAATCCAGCAGCTTAGTCTGTGTATAGCTCCCTCTTCAAATCCTTTGTACCAAATTCACTCATAGCTTACATTTCCGTGGAGGCCGTATTTGGAAGGCAATGAGATACAGATGAAAAATTATTTTAGCCATTTTGCTTCTTGCCTTATTTCATCCAACACTAGCCTCTTGATTTTCATACTCAATTTAATGTGGTTAAGACTTAAATCTCACTGACTCATTTAGGCACATGTATCTACTTATAAATCTTTGCTGTTTTTATGAGAAAATAAATGTTAATAAGTCTTCTATCTTACAAAAATATATTGTTCATGTAGTAAGCCTGGGAAAAGTACATAAACCACTTAGGATTAATTATAAATCATATACCCATATACACATATGATATTATAAATAATATACAAATGAATTATGAGAATAGTTTAGAAGATCTATGTGTCAAAAATTCAGAGATTTTTTTTAGATCTGAAATGAAATTTGATTTAATGCCAATTGTTTAGATAAAAAAGTAGTTAAACGATATTTTAATTTTCTTTTTTTATTTTTCATGGGGAAGAGTCTTTAAAAGAGAAATTGTTTATTAAATTTTCTTAGGGAGCATCTGTAACAACAAATGTAAAATTCAGGATGCATGAAGAATTACGAACTGAAATTATGAATTTTGAATTTCATTTTAGAGCTATATATTTATGAGCCCTTATTGGCAATGAGACTTTCTGATGTGGACCATAAAACAACTGGAGCTTGCAAATTAATTTTTATGTACTATACCCCAGGTTCTTAGATATTCAGCTCAGATTCAAAAGTTGTATCACATTGATGTGGTTTGTATGTATAGTTTGTTACTGAGTATCTCTTCTGAAGCATCAGGCATCTATAGCTCCAGAAACCTCTATATTTAGTATGTATATGGTCCTAGCAAAAATGTGATTTCATACCCTAAGCATTTTTCAGCTCAAATCATCATATTAACTATTGAATTTCCCTTCATTTCTCAAATAGTTGTGCATTTTGTAATGGATTTGTAAAATGTTCTGTAAGGAATCTTTTCATTTGAAACTTCTGAGTTCTCCTTAAAGGCAGACAAAATGATTTGTGGGAGTTTGGGGAGTGATATTTGTTTTTATTAGGTTGAATTATAAGGCTCATGTCATCCTTATGAGGTAGATCTAAAAGCAGCTCACATTTGTTCATTAAGGTCAAATGAATGTCTTGGGATATACCCCTACAGACAATCCTGAATTCTCATCAGCACAAAGCACTTCTTGTTCCAGAGAGAAATGTTGTGGTTTATTATTTCAGGAAAGGATGCCAGGGAAGAAAAGCAGCTGACTTACAGCAGCAGTTAGCACATTTCCTGGGCTGTTGGAATGTATCATGTATTCCATTTGTACTGCACCTGCCTCAGGCACAGGATATAACTACATGAGAGCAAACAAACATGTTGGCAAGTAACAATATGGTGCATGTGGTTGTAGGTGTGGATGCTGTCCATAGGCAACTGATTCTGTTGTGAATAAGAGTGCACTGTAGACAATGCTAATCAGCTACAATTTGTCATGATAACTTGTATATGGGTAAATTGTTATACATTTGCTAAGTATCACATTGAACCATATGAAATGGCTGATATTCAACTAGTTTTTCTTAACTTACAAAACTGGAATTTCATGTAGTTCAGTTTAATATTTCCACATTTATTATTCCCCTTCAAAAGGCCACCTGCCATGGTCAAAAGCACACTGGATTTAAAGCCAGTGTCCTGGGTCCATGTCCCAACAATGCCACTTGCCTTCTGGGTGACCTTTACAAATCCATTAGAAATTGAAGAGTGGCATATGGGAACAAAGAAAACTAATTCATGAGATATTGGTCAGTTTTTCAACTAATAGTTACTGGATAGAAAGCCTTCTTTAGGGTGGTGATATGAAATTGCAGTACCACCACGTATTCAAAAGGTGAACAAACAATTCAAATATGAATAATGATTAATACCATTACTGGTCATCAGTAGAACATTTCCAGGTAGGAAGGGGAGGCATCATTATCCTTATTTTGCAGTTAGAGAAACTGAAAGGTAGAGAAATTCAATAAAAGTAACTGAGGTGACTCAGTAGTTCACCAGTAGAATATAAGACTCTGGACACTATTGCTCTTTTAAGGGGCACACTCAGTGTCGGGTGAGTAGAGATACTGCTTCAGCTGATCACAGCTGCATTACCAATACATCCCTGTCAGTCAAAAGGCCTGGCTCTATAATGCCACATCCTTGTCTTGTAAAGTCATAAAGATGTGGGTTACCTGACAACTATTCCTTTCAAACTCTCTTTTTCCCTCAAAAACCGTATTAACAGTTTTTGGTGTCCCTCCCTCCCCCCATACACACACATAAAGAAAGCCACCACATTTCAATCGTGAGTGCCACCATTCAGGGTAATTGCTGTCATTCGTATTATATGGCTGAGAAGACAGGCCCAGTGAAATGTGAAGTACCTTGAAGGAGACAGACTCCTTCCAGGTCGAAAGCTCGTACTTCTATTGCTAAGATGTTATGTCCATTCACCTTGGCCCTCAAGAGGCTCACAACACTAGTTAGTTGGTTTGGGCAATCAAAATACCTACACATGAAACAAAACATTATTAGGTAGTAACATATGAAGCATATGAGTAAGATTAAACCTGAATACAGTGAGATCCAGAATATACTGTTGGATGATAAAGCAAATAGTTGGATAGAGAACATAGCAAAATTTTTATACAGACAGCTATCAGAAAAAGACTCAGCACAGTATTAATCTGACTCTCTTTAAAGCACCTGACAACTATTTACATTTTATTATTACTGTTCCTAGGTCATTTTCTACTAAGGTATAATAAGTCATAGAGAAAGCCAATTTACCTTGGAATTTATATATGACATTCCACCTTGACCCCCACCATTCTGCTTCTTACCACTTTCTTTTTTTATTCTTAGCATTAAACTTCCTGTATGAGATCTTGAAGTTATTATGGTTTGCATGCAACATTCAAGGATTTTACATGAGGGTTGCTTTAAGGGAACTCCTGCAGGTTTCTTCAGGATGACTTCCCAGTTTGTTTCAATTTCTCTTTCTCTGCATGAAGACTGTGAAAGAGCAGGGCAGCTCTGAGGAGGTCTCTGTAATGCTGCTCCTTCATCATCTCTGAGTTGTGGGTCCTAGGGGAAGACAGCTTGTTTCAGCTCTGACACAGACACAGGCTGGTGGACACTGCATGGAAAATGAAAGCAAGCTACCACGAAACTGGCATTACCTGGCACAACCAGTGCTCTCTGGACCAAAGAGTAAAGCCTTGACTAGCTTTGCTTTCCTGTTGATGAGAAATACTCCTAGGTACCTGGACGTTTTCTGTCACATAAAATTTCAGCTAGGGAAGGGTCTGTCTGCTAGACTGAGGCTACCTCTGGCTCTGAGAAGTAGCTACGGGAACTTTCCGTCTTTCCTTTATTCATCATGAATAGCAAAACACTTAAGGTTGTGGATCCAGTTTCAGACTGCCTATTTTTGAATCCAGGTTCCTCCACATATTAATCAAATAGCCTTGGGCGGGTTTCTGGGCACCAGTGTCTCCATCTGTCAAATGGGGATAATAGCCTACCTATCTGATGCAAATATCATGAGACTAAAATGATCAATAGATTAAAGATGCTTAAAATATTGGGCTTACCCGTCCAACTTCACTGTCAACCCATGAACAATTCAACACTTATTCTGTGGCCACAGCAGACCCCAAATTGTCCATGTACCTCAGCCCATGCTCAAAATCCCCAATGAGCTTGAAATTCCCTTCTGTCACCTCCACTTGTTGAAGTCTTATCCATATTTTAAGATCTGATTCAAATATCATGTCTTTCTTGAAGTACTTCCACCTTCTGCACTCCTAGCTCTTTTACTATAATGGCATTTATACTGTAATATATGATAATGCTTCTGTGCACCAAAATAAATATAAAAATGTATACAATTACACTTATAGGTACCTAAATAAGTATATATATACATGTGTGTATGTGTATGCATATGTGTGTATAGATATGAGTATGTATGTATGTACTTATAAATCTATCTATTTATATACCAATTCACTTAACAATCATTCATTACATGTCTATCATGTTCAATGAACCGTGTTATATGGAGGATACAAGATGAATAAGATATTTTCTGCCCTTGAAGATTGAGTATTATGGAAGGAAGATTTTCTAAAAAAGCAAAATACACTATGAAAATGGTGTAATAATGATTTGGATGATGTGCAAAAATATCTAACATATATGTACACAATACATATAAGTACATATTTACACAGACATGTGTTTACAAATTACACAAATGAAATTTGATGAAAAGCCAAATTTCTAAGATAATTTCCAAAATCTACTTTTATTTCAGAACCAATAACTGCTATAGGTATTAAATAATAAATTATTATCACATTTTTAAAATATTTTAACAGAACCAAACCCTGTGCTCCAAGATTTTTAATCATGCAGACTACATGGTTCTAAATCTAAATTCAGAACTTTCTCCTTCTGATGGCGTCTCTAGCTTTCTGCCTCACTCCCAAGGTTTTCACACACTTTTGGTAGACTTTGTTGACTGAAAATGCCCTGCATAACCTTTGACGTGTATTTCTGCCGCAGAATTTTTTTTTTCTTTTGCATTTAAGAGATAATAACTTCTTGTCCCTTTTTCTAGGAACAACGTGTCTGGGAGTAAAACGTGTCACAAATAATTTTAGAAGACCTCATTTATCCAGGTTTAACTATATAGAATAGGATTGATACTAGGCATTTATGCTCTGACAATTAAATTTATTAAACTTACTTTTGAATAGACTCTATAGGTAGACTCTATCTAGATTGCATTATTTGACATTTACTATCTCCATTGCCTTCAGTAGGTCTTGGCAAGAAAATTGAGTTTTTTAGAGGCTTACACTTTTTTTTCCCCCTGAAGGATCATTGCCTTTGTTTCTGTGCTTTAAAATGATATGTCCACATTACTCAGATGATTAGCAAGAAAATTGGATAGAGAACCCAGAAGTGTTGGTTCAATAGCCAACTCTAAGAAATGTGCAAACCTCATAGCTTTTAAGATGTTAAAAAAAAAGCCTGGCTCTTTATACTAAAGAGAAAAAGAAAACAGCTAATAATTATTTCTTTTCTGTAGCCATGTCTAGATGATTAATACATTAATAAAATAGCATATGTAATATGATCACGTTTTGTAAAATCACTTTGGTATCTATTTATCACCTATCTAATCTTTCTGTCTTTTTAATGTATCTATAATCTATGTATCATCTCTTTTTCTGACTATAAATATATATAGAGAGATATGTGGAATGACTTTTACCAAATGATAATAAGTAATTTCTTGGTAGTGAGATATGGGGTAATTATTTTTAACTCTCTATTAACCCTTTCTTCTGATAGCTTTGATTATTTTATATATGATAAACACATTACATACTTTTGTTATTTATTCTAACAAAATATAGTATATTTAGCTCTACTGGAAGTTTTAAATCCTCCTCAAAGAAGAAAAGAAAGAAACATATTCCATTATAACATGCTGGTATAGATTACCGACACAATTTTGGGCTTGAGGAGCATTAGTAGCATCCAGTGTTGATGAGACCTTGGGGGAAGTATTTGTGAGTTTTGGTATCTTTTCTCTTTAGAAAAGTACCCCTTTACACTATAATTATGTGCAAAGCACTGGGTATTTAGGCATACACACACACACACACACACACACGCTCACACTGTTTGGCAGGAAGATGCTCCTCAAATAGAATGATTTGTCATTAAGTACATGTGCATCTTCATGCTTAAAAATAGCCATTTGCATTTGTCACACACCTTTCATCTGTTAGATGCATGAGGATACTAACAATATCCTTGATTTTAAACCCTTTCCTCTGCCTTGAAATGGAGTCGAAATGAGACTTTAATGTGACTTCTTTCCCTTGACTCAAAGTTTTCTCTTGCTTTTAAGTCCTTCTGGTCTGCATCTCACCAACTTGCTGTTAGTGAGCATAGAATTCCATCTGCATCCCAGCCTCTCAAATGGCCAAAGTACACGGGCCAGCTTTCTCTCTCTTTTATGTGTCCAGCAGGATTCTCCTCCCATTATCTTTAGCAGGAGAACACAGTGGTGGGTTAACTGAATGGGTAGCTGTGAAAAGCAAGAAGAGACGCAGTCCCCACAACATTTCCAATGAAGCTATGAGAGTCATGCAAGATGGACAATATTTGCATGTTGTGGTCTAGGAACCTGACTGACTTATGAGCAGTTGGGGAATTCTGTATTCATTTTTATTAACTTTAATTATAGAAGCACTATAAAATTTTCTCATTCTGTGTTGCGTGAAAAATGCAGAAGTTAATTGCTCCTGACATTTAATTGGTTTATGCTTCTCTCTAACACAATCTTGTACTGCAAGAGACAGGGAAAACTAGTTGGCATGTTTCTGCAATTGCAGAGGATTATACACCAAGAAATTAGTCTTTTTGTTAGTTCTAACAGTGAATTACAAATGCAGTTTCGGAAGTGTAGGGAGAGAAATAAAATCTGCGAGTCTACATTCTACATATGCTAAAAGACTGACAAGGGCTTCCCTGAATGCTTTGTATGACTTTGCCAGAATTGCTGAGATTTTTCAATTATCATTGTACAGGTTTAGAAATAACATTTTTTATACCTGTGTGGAGATGTCAGGTTGTTTACATCCCTGTTATAAGCCATCTGGACTCTTCATAACCTTTTCATATATTTTTTCAAATATCATCTCATCTGACATAAAAAGCATAAGGTGCCTGGCTGCTACCAATTATAATGTACGATGGTTTGAGGAAGTTGAAATTCAGTGTGGCACAGCGCCCCTGATTCAGGAGTGGCGAGACACTCTGGAAAGCATCCATCTTCTGTGATGTGTTCCGAGCTCCAAGGGAGAAAATGGCAAGTGAAGTACAAAAAGCCAATGCTGATTTCCATTTGACACAATTATGAAACAATGGAGCATGTACCACAAGCAAGGCACTGTGCAAGTATTATGGGGTGTGTGCAGATGAAGGTGTCAGGCACCTTCCCTCAAAGAGTTTGTAATCTAGAAGGAGGAAGTGGCCTTAAATGGTAACTAAATGCAAGGCACACTGGAAAATGTAAAAGGCTGAGAGAGCACAGAAGGGGAGAAGAGCACTGGAGCATCCAGAGAGGTGATTGGGGAAGCTGCTGTGGTGGTGCCACATTGTAAAATAGAACTGAACTGGCAGTGTGGGAACAGCCTTTTGAAATGTAAAGCCTGGCTTGAGAAAAAGCAGCAGGACCATAAAGCAGCCCTGTCTGCATCGTCTATCATTAATTCTTCCCTTCCGGGTTTTTCAGGACCCCAGAAAATTGATTGGGGAAGATCTCAACAAAACAAAAAGTCAAATGCTGTTCTTTAGTCTATTTGTCCTAGGACCTGAAATAGGTTGCCTTTTACAACCTATTTGTTTATTTTTAAACAATTTTCAGGTCCTAGGATAAGTACACTTATCCAAACTATTTATTTTATTCATTAAAGACTCCAAGGGTTAGAAATCACAATTCTGCAAGGTTAAGGAAGAAGAGAAAAATTATAGAGTTATCTGCCATTAGTTCCTTAGTAAATCCAAGAATGCCACTGCTGTCTCCTGAGAATGTAGTTCTCCATGTTTACGAAGTGGAAATCATTGGATCTCATAAATAAAACAAATGTATAAAATAAGAAACATTGGAATGGCCACTGCCAGCAGGCATGGTAGAGTTGATTACACTAGTACAAGCAGCGTCTTTGAGGCTGGAGCAGGCATGGTGGCACTTCCTTCGAGAATTACATAGGAGCAAAAGGTTTGCAATAACCATATCAAACAGAGGAAAGTTATGGACAACTATCAGGGAGGGCATTTCCAAATGAGTCACAGATGCTGGAAGCAGGAATCAGGCTCAGGTTGTGGTCAGAGAGGTGGGACAGAAGGCTGAGTCAAAGCACCAAGGTGGGGATGTTGCATAGCTTGGGAGATGTGGCTTGGAGACAAGAGAGCCAAGAGGAACATGGCAAGGCCCAGAACTGGCACACCCTCAAAGAAACTCAATCTTTAGATACGAGGTAAGCCATGTGATGTTACTGTTACCCAATGCCCAGACTGTGCTTACCAGGTTATAGTGGCTCCTTAGAGGTGAGGTGCCAAGAAGGCCACATGATTTCTAAGCAGTTGAGGATCTGGAGGAGCATTTCTTAAAGAATGGCCCATGGTCCCCTGCATAAGAATACCATGGTGCTTCTTAAAAATGCTCATCTCTGTGTCTGACTGCACACCTTGCAATAGAATTTTGGATCACTTCCCCAGGGGTGAGTCTTAAGGGTCCTAAAGTTTGAGAATCTATTATTTAGAGCATCGGATGGAATGAACATATGAAAATCAATGACCCAGATGAGGCCAGACATACTATATGAGAAATGATGGAGCCAGATAGTAACTAGAAACTCAGGAGATACAAAGATGAATTGGAGCTGAAGAAGTTAGAGCAGGTCTTGAAAGATGTGATGAATTTTACTCAGTGAAGAGGTGAGGACATTCTTGATGGGAGAGAGGGCCTCACATGTAGACCCTTAGGGGGAAGTCAGTGTGGCATCACGCAAAAGGCCATGAGCTAAAATTACGTTTAGTGAGTACTGGGTTTAGAGGGGAGGGTGTTGGAATCTGGTATGGGCAGAATGAACGTGAGGTTGATGTTTAGAAGCAAATCAGGATTTAAACACTGATTCAGAACAGTTCATGTTCGGTGCTACAGGTTTATAAGCCCAGAAATCAGTAAATTCAGGACCTTGCTATTGTTACACTTACTAAGTCATATTTTCATCTTATTGAATAGTGACTCCCTTCAGTGCAACAGATATACCTCTAACATTAGTGCTATGATGGGAAATGAGGGGGAAAATACAAGAGTTATTGAAATTGTACTGTTTCTGTGAACTTTATGTTCTTGTGAGCTGCTGTAGCTTTTCCATTGAGATGTTGAAGTAGGTAGCCTGTAAAAGAGACAAGGGGAGAAAGCAGACATTCCTCTCAGGAACAATGTAGACGTGTAGACCAGGTGTCTGACATGCAGTCAAGATGGGAAGGGCTGATGGTGGGTGGCGATGTCAGAGCAGTAAAGGATAGGGACTGTAGGTCAGGTGACATTTTTAGTAACAGCTGTTATTGCTAACTAGAGGAGTGGCCCTTGCAGCTTCTTCCTTTAGAAGCCCTTTCTCCAGATGTGAGCACAGCAGAGGTCCAAGTGCCAAAAGTCCCTTTTTATAATCCCTGTCCCAACCTCCAGCCTCGCTGATGCTGCCCCTGTCCTGCCCCGCCCCTCTTGTGGGCTGGTGTCTTTTCAGCACAGAACACTGCATCTGCTGCATTTTCTTGGAGCCACCTTGACAGAGGATAGGAAATCAGCTGGTCTTGGCACTTGGGGCATTATTGAATTTGCTTTGTTACCAAGTAGTTCTGGCGTGAGGAACATTCTTGATTTATTCCCCACGGCATTGGTGGTCTCTTGTGTTTGCCAAGAACAGGAGAGAGAGACCAACAGAATAAAGGGTTTTTTTTTTTTTAATTTAACCATGTAGTGCTGCTTTCTTTAGTGTCTGATTGCCTCTGCCTTCCTTGTCATGCTCTTATACTAACCCCTGATTGCCTAAGGCCTCAGGTGTTCCCACGAAACCCTACCATCTCTTGTAGAGTCATGTGTTTCAGGCCTTTCTGAAATATCTTCTCCCCATCACGTTTTACTTATTTATTTATTTATAGATTTAGGCGGTACATGCACAGATTTGTTACATGGATATATTGTGTAGTGCTAAAGTCTTGGCTTTTTGTGTAACCCTCACCCAATTGGTGTATGTGGTACCTGTTAGGTAATTTCTCATTCTATGCCCCTGTGACCCTCCCAACCTCCCACCCTTCTGAGTCTCCAGTGTCTATTATTCCATGCTCTATGTCCATGTGTACTCATTATTTAGCTCCCACTTATAAGTGAGAACATATGGTATTTGATTTTCTGTTTCTGAGTAATTTCTCTTGAGATAATGGCCTCCAGTTCCATCCATGTTGCTGCAAAATACATGATTTCATTCTTTTTATGTCTGAGTAGTATTCCATGATGTATGTATCATATTTTCTTTATCCAATCATTGGTTGATGGACATATCTTTGTGATTGTGAATAGTGCTGTGATAAACATAGGAGTGCAGATGTCTCTTTGATAGAATGAATTCTTTTCCTTTGGGTTGTTATCCAATAGTGGGATTACTGGATTGAATGGAAATTCTATTTTTAGTTCTTTGACAAATCTCATTTTAACAAAGTTTTTTAACACAGAATCTTTTCCATTAAAGAAAATTAGAAAACAGAGAAAAATAAGAAATCTTCATTAACATGCATATATTTTTTTCTTCAATCTTAATTTTTTGTTGTAAGCATAAAAGGGAGCAAAGAATAAACAAAAAGAGTGAGTGAGTTAATGAGTAAATGAATAAACAGACACACATTACAAATGGATGTTTGATTTCGTCTCCTTAAGGCCCTGCTCCGCGATTGATTGGCTAATATAAGAAAACAATTCACATCCAGATGTTTATGGCTAAAAATATCCTAATGTATTTTCTCTAAAAGATACAGAAATAATTCTAAGCCTTGTGATAATATCATATGTAGAGATATTTTGCATGGTGTTGGAGCTCTTAGTCCCCTTAAAATCACATCAGAATTGTCTACTCTGTTTTAATTGGCTCAAACGTCCAGAACGTGGCCTAGAGTGGTGGCTGTAACATTTCCCCTCTGTCCTCCTCTATTATTCTTCATCTGCAAGGTGACAGTTGGAACGGTGGCAGATAGTCCCAGAGTAAGGAGGATGTACAACCTGAAATAAGCGTGCCTGGTGAGATTGCTCATTCCAGGGTGACAGAAAACAGTTCATTGCCAGGTGCACAATCCACAGACAAGTGCTTTGTAAAGATGGCGGAGGATAGCTAGGGACCAATTAGAAGAGACAAAGAGGCAATGGGCTGAGTTAGTAACTAGCCCATGGATAACCTGTAAAATGGAATACATGAAGAAGGTGTAGATGAACCCAAGAAAGGGAGCAAAGATATAAGAATAAGGAAAGTTGGTCAATGGCCAATTCTGGACTACCCTGTCTTCTAGTGCTTCTCTTAGCTACTGTTTAGGGTGTTTGTCCAGGTGGTGGCAGAAACTTAAATTTGCAGACTCATATTAGGTAGGATGGAGTTGAGGCAAAGGGACATTAATTTATTCAACAAGCTGAGTCAGAAAATCAGAAGTTCATCTGGTCCTGTGACCTTCCTTCCTGGGACACAGGGATTCATTCCTTCATTCATTTCATTAGAGAACATGTATATGGTACTTATTGTGCGCCAGGCTCTGTATGAAATCTTATGGGAAAAGCAAGAATCAATGTTACAGTCCTGCCTGCAAGTGGCTTTGATGGGACAAGCAGAAGCACACACATAACCTGTGCAGGGCACTATCAACTGTGTATACAGGAAGTGCAGCAAAACAGTGCTACTGAGCCCTTCAGAGGAAGATATGTTTCCTAACTGGGGTATCTGGAAAGTGGTCACAGAGGTGGGGTTAAGCTTGGACTCTGACAGACGGGAAGGAATGGAGAGTGGATCTTCCACTGGGTCATGAAGTATTTGGAGCACCTGTGTCCTGTCCTCATGAAGTGACTCTGTCAGCCTGAGACCTCTTGACTGCACAGACCTTTCAGCCCCAGCATATGAATACAATGGAGGGGGTGGCTGAGATGAAACCTGCAAAACCCCCAAACCCCCACCCTCCCCCCCGCTTCACATTCCCTCATGATGCTTTTTCCTGTCCGCAAAAGGAAAAAAAAAATGTTTCCATTCTGTCAGTAGACAGAGAAGGGATGAGAGAGCAAATTCTGGTCCAAAAATGACAATGGGTTTCTGTTTATACATGTGTGCGGTGGGTTGTTTTCAAATCAAACTTCTGTAATCTATCTTCGGCTGTTGTGGTTATAGCATTGATGAGTAAGAGTTTCTTTTAAAAGGAAAAATCATGATGCACAGCAGGGAAATGAAAATGAAATGTATTTTGGGACTGAAACATATTTTTTGAACATGCTTAAATTAAGACCTTTTTTAATCTTTAAAAATAAGCTAACATTTTGAAGACAGTAATATGTTATGAGTTAAAAATAACCATCTTGTAATGCTGTGAATGGTAAGATTTTCTTTTCTAAGACCCTTTCCCTTCAGTTCTAGTAAGGTGTGTAGGACCAAGAATTGTTTCTTGCTTCCTTTTCTGTAAAACCCAGGATTTGAGTGGATGGTGAGAGTTCAGTTGATTCTTTTTCTGGGCTCCTTTGCAGATGTTCAGGGGCTTTTGTGTTTATGAAAGTTTGTCTACTTGTTTTTATTAACCTTCTAATTGGATTTGAGTTGCATGGGACTCCATTCTAGACAAGTTTGCTTCAATACTAAGTATTATATTAAAGCCTACCATTTATTAAGTATTCACCATGTATTAGGTAGTGTGCTAAATATTATATTGCTTTATTTTCATAACCACCCTTTGTGCTAGGAACTATTAGTACCAGTTTCCAGATGAGGCATTTGTCTTTACCCCAAGCTAGTAACATAGAAGGAACCAGAACCAACGTCTTTCTAACTCTAAGGTTCATACTCCCAACCAATAAGCCATATTGCCTCACATTAATCCTTCCAATCCATATCCCCTTTTTCCTAAGGGAAGAAGTTTTTAGGTGAAGCACAGTGTCAGAAAGGAAAATCCATGAGTTGTTTTATATATGTTTAGTGCTTTTGTCAAAGAATGACTATGCAGTGAAGGTGGGGCGTGGTTTTTCTCCCAGTATTTCCTGAGTTAAGATATGAGTGACCTGTTTTGAGCCACATAGAGTGATGTTGGTGACAGAGCTAAATCAAACTTTGACTTCTAATCCAACACTCTAACTAGGCAACAGGATCTGCCTAGATCCTATTTAAGAAAGTATCACACTATTTCTTTGTTGTGCAAAGCCCTTAGTGAGTTACACCTGACAATTCATAATGGACGAATAGATGGGTGGGGACATTGGAAGTCCTGAAGCACATCATGGAGTTCAGGCTAGTACAGTCAGTGGAAAACTTCCTTTCTGTGCCCTGAATGTATGATTATTGCCAACATATTAATTTTTTATTTCTTTCTATTTTTTCTCATGCATCTCCTATTATCTCTTATTTCCTATTTTCCCTTCCAATCCCCATTTTTTCCCATCACTTGCTGGATAATGCTGATAAGTCTAGATACTTCCTATATTAGAAAGCTAATAGCCCCACAGTGGCTTAAGCATAATGTATCTAGACTATGTTACAAAATGATGTACTAGCAAAACTCATGTAGTTGTGATGTTACTTGTCAGTTCCCTCCTAATGAAGTATTGATGAAACACGTAGCCAGGTGTGGCTAAACTGGTGTCCCTCTTCTCTTTCTGTATCTTCTGTCATCCTCAGATAGATCCCTGAGTGCTACAGGACTCCAAGTCACACGATGATCCACACCTTCTTGCATTAGACTGATCCCTTTCCTAAACCGGAGCTAATGCTCAAATTGCAGCGTTTCAGTTGTTGTCTGAGGTGATTTAAAGTTTGTTGCTATAATGCAAAAATATTTGGCCTTAAATACACCATGTGCCATCAGTGAATTCTATGTCTCATTGCACATAGGTATAAACATGGAATATACTGGGAGTGCTTTTACTGTCCTGCATGGCCAATAGCAAGTTGATAACTTCTATTGCCGATGTCTATAAAAATGCTCGATATAACTCTAGTATGTGGGATTTTATAGGACTTTCACAGATTGAGTAAGAAAAGAAAACAAATATTTTGGGACCTGGAGGATTCTTCCTACACTTCGTTTATTAGGATCCCAGGAAGAAAAGCAGAGTCTTTGGAGGTAGACTGAGTTTGAGTTTCACTTCCACTGGATAGCAATTATGTGACTTTGGCTTGTGGTACCTTAAGTTCTCATACTTAATAGGGAAATAATACCTACCTTCCATGGTCATTGAATGAATTTAATGTGTTTATTGGTCATGCACATACAATACAGTCAATAAATGTTAATGTTCCCCATCATCTTTGTGGTTTTCTATTAATAATTCCTGATATCAAATATTATCCTAAACCTTGGGCTCAGGATCTCACACCTGTTATCTTGGTGAGGTTCTTCTCCTTAACTGTTTCATACTCACACAGAATCACCCAACAATTCCTATTTCTAAGATTCATCTTAGAGGTCATCTAGAATTAGATTTGGACTTATGGCTAAAATGTTGTAGTTTTGAAACAGCTTTCAACACGCAGTCTATGCCAGCCTGACCACAGCACTGTGCCCCATGGCTTTGGTAAAAAGCTGTGTTTTCCAGGCTGTCATGTAAACTCTACTCATGTCCCCTGCAACAAGAACACAAAGAAGGTAGCTGAGTGTGGATGGAATACTCCTTACCAAAGCCTGCTCTAGCATCAGGAATTTTTTTTACATACATATATCATTTACTCCAACTTGATAGCTTAAGCTAAAGCTGTGCTCCAGTTGACACCTTTGAGAATCTTCCTTTTCCCTTTGTAAACTTGAACATAGAGGGTCATGTCATAAGGGCCCAGTGGGCACAAGGAATATATGTAGATTGAAGTGTAGTGTGATGAACAGCAAGCGTGACCAGTTTTACTTATACTGAGAAAGAGTCTATGCTTTCCAAGA
Source organism: Daubentonia madagascariensis (assembly GCA_023783475.1). Classification (NCBI taxonomy): domain Eukaryota; kingdom Metazoa; phylum Chordata; class Mammalia; order Primates; family Daubentoniidae; genus Daubentonia; species Daubentonia madagascariensis. Next base: position 12,805,101 of record JAKFHU010000901.1, read on the forward strand.
AATAAATCCCAAAATAAGGTGGATAGTCTTCCAAACAAAGCAGTAATCACACCAGCAACCACCAACAAAAAACCTATAAGGCAAATACCTGTTGAATAGACCTGATATTGCCTACCACCCACTGATAGTTCTGAGAAGGTAATTTTTTGATCTATTTTACTTAGTCTTTTTAGAGGAACAGTGTTGCTAACATATGAGTAAATGGAGATCTACAAATAGTTTGGTCTTTGTGCTATTTTATATTACTTTTTCAAATGGCTTTTGAAATATGGCAGTATTTCTCTGTGACCAGAGAAATTGAATTTGAAGATTAGTAACTATATCTGCCATAATAATAAAAAATCCATAATGATTAAAATTAATAATAAAGGTTTATTGAACACTTACAATGTGTCAGGCACCATTCTAAATTCTTGACATACCTTAGTTCATATAATCATGACAATAATCCTATGATCTAGATATTGTTTTTATTTGCATTTTATAGAGAGAGAAACCAAGGTTCAAAAATTACATAACATGTTCAGGATCATACAGCAACTTAATAGTGAAGTCAGTACCATAATCCAGATTTAATTATAAAAATCTAAGTTCTTAGCCCTTTCACAAAGTACTTACAACTAGAAGGGGAATTAGAGATGTTCTAATATCACCTCCTCTTTGTGATGAAGAGAAAACTGAAGCCTGGAGAGTTGAGGTTATTTGTCCAAAATCACACAGGTACCTACTGACAAATCCAGGATTAGAACTCAGATCTGGGTTCTATTAAGGTCAACATATCCCTTTCTCCTACACTACATCCATGGTTATTTCTCCTTGTTCACTTTCCGAGAACACTTTTTTTTTTTTAATTTATTTTTTTAATTTCAGAATATCATGGGGGTACAACACTTTGGCCATACACATTGCCCCTGTTCTGCCCGTGTCAGAGCCACAATCGTGGTCGTCTCCCAAACTGTGCTCCCCACATCCATTCAGTGAGAGTTTTTCCCATCCCTTCCACCCCCCTCCCGCCCGCCCGCCCTCTGATGAATGTTATTGCCCTGTGTGATGTAAGTGTTCATCAGTTAGTGCCAGTTTGATGGTGAGTACCAGTGGTGCTTGTTTTTCCAATCCTGTGACACTTCACTTTGAAGAATGGAAAGAGAACACTTTTTTTAATACTTTTTTAGAGAAAGTAGGAAAGAGGGGGGGAGAGAGCAAGAAGAGAAGGATGCTGGGTGGGGAGAGGGAAAGAGAGTCAGAGAGAGAGAGAGAGAGAAAGAGAGAGAAGAAAAAATAGTTTAAATTCAGATTTGAGTCAGTTATATAAAAAAAAAAATGTTGGGGTCACATGGTGGGGAGCCTGAGTCTGAGCCCTTTGGCACAGCCTCATGACAAGGCACAGGGTGTGCATCTGCAGATATTGAAGACAAATACACTCCTGTTCTAAGAGATCTCCTGTTTTTAGGAATGATTCCTAAAGATGATTGCACTTAACAGTTATTTCCTACAAGGTCACCTGGAAGGTAATTTTCTTGCTGTTATTGTAATACATTCACTATTTTACTCAAGGTGTGCAGGATCCACAGGCCAAGTTCTCTCCATCTTCTCAAATTTCAGTGCCTTTTCTTCCTTTTAGAAATAGAGAATAAGTGAACTATATATTTTTTTAATATCTTGTAAAACACTTGAAGTATTATCTCACACAGCTGATCTGGAACTGAGAGGCAAACACTCCACCAAACTAGCTCTTGTTCAGCCAAGTCACGTCTCCAGGACTCAATCAACTTGGCTTCCTGGCTCACGTCTTTATTCCCCTTGGCCTGGCATTTTGAATGCAACTGTCCTTATCACTCTTAGTTTAAAATCTTCTTGCATGTATATTTTGTCCTCTCTTTCCATATCCCCTTCCTTCTCCCTTAGTTCTACTTCTACTAAAATTGCCTCTTTGAATATTTATCAGCGCTTTAATTTCTTTCCCTGAGAATATCTATTACTGCCCTGCTTAATGGCAGGTTGGTGAGCAGAATTGTGTTTAATTCAAGCCATATCCATAAGCCTGTTCTTTGACTTTTTTACATGAAGTTTTCAGAGAATGTCTTCTTTTTTAGTGCAAGAAAAGTAGAAAAACTTCTGCCCTTGTGCCATAATAAGATTCACTGAAAATATAACAAAGATATTTACCCTAATTAAGAGGATACAACATACATAGAAAGAATGGTCTTAGAGCTGAAGGGAAATGCATTTGACTCAGAGAAGATTTGTGTTTTAATATGGAGGATTGAAGCCCAAAATAATAAATTATACACCTGCTTTTAGAGTTTAATGAATAATTTAATCAAATGTGCTTTTAATTGAACCATTTACTGATGTAAATTATTATTGTCATCATTAGCCTTATTGTTACCAAGCTATTGCAGAGTCTAAACTTGGTACTAGGCATTTCGTGTGAGACAGAGGAGGCCGTGGTAATTAATTATAATTTTTAAAATCTTTATTTCACTGAAATGAAGCACCAGACAAACAAACTAACAGAAGGCTGTGGCTCTTCAATCGGCAGGTATGTTATTAATTCAATTTGCATTTTCTTTAACCCCTGGAAACACTTGTGGGATGTAAAGCATATAATTGAACAATGGGGAATTAACACTGTAGCTAGTAAAGCTACCCATATGTATTAATACATAGTAGAAACAATATACTGCCTTTGAAATACCTGTTGGTGGAACTGTTTATATTGCAGAGGAGAAAATTATGCAGATAGAGGAATACTTTCATCCAGTCTTTTCTTGTCATCATCACCAACTCCTCCTACCCTCTCTTTGGTACTTTAATTCTGCTATCTAAACATCCTCATGCCTTTCTAAAATTTATGCACATTTCTATAACACACAAGTGACTAATTCTCACCTGTGTCCATAACTGTATGTGAGGCCTATTTATTAAGTGCCTGTTCAGCACTAGGTACTGTGCTAAGCATTTTGTGCACATTATCTCGTTTACTCTTGTCATCAACCTGTCTGGTAGGTGTTGTTATCTTTATTTTACGTGAGTAAACTGAGGCTCAGGCAGGTTAAATAAGTTGCTTAAAAGTACACATCTGGTAGGTGACAAAGCTGAAATTCACGCTGAGGTATATGTGAATGTCTTTCTACTAATCTACCTCACTCTTGAATTTTCTAAAAAACACCTGCTGCTTTTTAGAATGCTAAAGCACTCTTTATGTTTGAGGTTAGAGTGATAAGAGCCTATGAATGAATTTTCACCATCTAAGTTTTTTTTTTAAACTTATATGGCTGTGTGAACATTTTCCATGTAATCAAATGAATTTACCGTGGGACTCTTTGGATTTATTGTTTGTGTGCCTAAAAAACGTATCAAAACAAGGCTCCTGTGATCTGTTTTGATCAACTAAGCCTAATCTAAATCACAAGATGACCATGTTCTCAAATCTCTACTTTGAGAATGCTGTCATTCCATCAGAATAACATTCATCTAATCAGAGCCCCATTATGACAAATATTTATCTAATTTCTGTCCAACTCAATGCAGCATTTCTTTATTACCAGTAACTGTTGTAAATATTATGGGAATCCCAAAGTAATTAAAACCTGGTTCCTCCTCTTAAGAAGCTTACAGAAAAGGGAAAGCAGATTTTGCTATAACAAGTCAAGGGGTGAGTATAGTATTGGGGCTATGGAGAATAATGGCATTTGAGCTGGGCATGGGAGGATCAACGGGATTTGAGAGATGGATCAGGTGCATGCATATTAAGGTAAAAAAAGGTGCAGGCTGTGCAGAGAGTAAAGCTGATCCTAGCAGAGAATAAAGTATATGTAAAATATTGGTGGAACAAAAGTTGTACCTGAAAAGGTGAGCAGAGACCAGACTCAGCCTAAAGGGCTTTTTAAGCCCCCGAGAGATACCCAGTCTTCATTGTCTTGGTAGCAGGAAGCCTAGGGAAGATTTTAGGCATAAGATTAATAAGAACATATCTCTTAGAAACATTAACACTGACAGCTGAGTGAAAGGAAAATGAAAATGGAGAGAAACTGAAGATGGGAGATTAGTCAGGAGGGTGCTGCAGTGGTTTGGGTAAATGAGGATGTATTTCTGGATCAAGGCAACACCATGGTGAGGGAGAAAAAAAGATGTGGATGCAACATACTTTAAAAGGAGAACAAAACATGCTTTGGCCAGTTGGATGTGAGATGTGGGGGGAAGGAAGAGTCAATTGTGACTCAGAGCTTCTTGCCTGAGGCAGCCAGGCAGCTGATGATTCTGTTTGCTGGGGAAGAGAAAGCTTGGGGCAATGAATGGGCTGGTAGATGATGAATGTGCTTGGATACCTTGGGTTTCTGGTAGGAATCTGTGGAAGATGATAGTAAAAATCCTCATTCATTCTCATCTCTAACATATAATGCAAATGACAAAGAGGAGCTGTGCAAACCTTTGTGAAATAAGCCAGGTTATGTTTGTAGCTTCTCAGTTATATGATTTCCAATAGGGAATTTCCTGCTGGAGTGAAACACAGTTGCTCAGGAAGAAATAAAACAATGCTTAAAGAATGTACACAATGAATTCAGCAACAGAGAAAACACTCCCAAATGAAAAGCCTGTTAACTGAGAAAATCCCAGGCTGCAGCTAAGAACATGATTGCTTCCACTGGATACTTGAAATCATTTTCTATAAAACTTCTTTGTCATCTTTTAATGCCCAACTTTTTTTTTGGCACTTACAAATTCTTTATTCTGTGTTTTGATTAGAATGAGTGGTTTAGGTTGATCCCACAAAACTGGAAGGATTAGCAAATCAAAAGATGGACATATATTGAAAGATACTTCTGCTTGCCCTTAATGTTCTAGACGGTGTTTATCAAAATGTGGTCCCTGGACCAGCAGCCCCATCATGACCAGAGAACTTGTTAAAAATGTGAATTCTAGGACCCCAACCCAAACCTACAGAATCAAAAATGCTGGTGTTGGGACCCAGAAAGTTGCATTTTTATAAGTCCTCCATGGGATTTTGATGCTGGCTAAAGTTCGTGAATCACCATTTTAGTCTCAGAAGTAAAGGTTGATGAAAAAAATAGATGAAAAGTAACCAAAAAGGAGAAAATAAGAGAACTTTAGAAAAAAATCAGTATCCACTTTCTCCCTGAACAAGTGAATGAACATTCTGTGGGGTCTAACAGTTATACTCCTATCCCTTTCAATATCCATTCAACAGATATTTTTTGAGAATCCAGTTAGTGCCAGGGACTGAGCTAGGTGTGGCACATGCAGTAGGGGAAAGACTCTGTGATTTTTCTGTGTTCTTTACAAAAGGAGAAAAAAAGCACTGCTGTCCTTAAAGGTAAATAATATGTTGCGGTTTTGGAGAATTTGATGGGCTTGACTATTTACGGTTGCAATGCCAGTTGAGATGCTCAACCAGCACCCCTGCAAGAAGTACAGTGAAGGGGTGTGGCTCCCCTAGGTCTGGCCATGTGTCCCAAAGCTGGGATTCACACTGAGGTATATGTGAGGGCCACCCATGTTCCCGGGACACTTGCCTTTTTTCACTGGGCAGAAACACTACCCATCAAGTGTCTCACTGGTAAGCTTTGTTCAATAGAAATATTAAGCCCCATTTGGTTCATCTTGCACTGCCCATTCTTTCTGAAGGGGAGATGGCTTTTGGTCCCCCATTCGTCTTGCCTGATGACCCCTTGAAGCTTAGCTCAGGAAATCATCCCTCAGACTCTGACACCTTTGAAACCCGAGCACATTTCAGCAAAGTGTCGGAAATGTCGAACTGCCTCTGCTGATTCTTCCTCCTCCTATTTTATCTCTAGCAGACCCCTTGCTGCACTGTTTGCCACTTTTATCTTCTTTTCCTGATGGCTTTTTTTTTTTTTGGTCCTGTCCAAGCTTTGAAAACATTACTGCTCCTTTTTGTCACCCATCGTCACTGGCTCCCTCGGTTTCATTGACCACCGCTTATCTCCAACATGTTGCGCGTGTCTTGTTGATTCTTTAACAAGGCACTGCTCTCGTGATCAGGAGTGGAGAGGCTCAGGTCTGGCTACCTGAGCTGGAGGTTTATCCTGCTGACTTGGGTCTCCTTTGATGTATAAGGACATTTGCAGCTTAGCAGCAGATTTTTAGCCTCTTTGATGTGCTCTTCTTATTCTGATTTGATGTACACTATGTTCCTTTTATGTTCAAAAGGAACCAAATAAAGAAATGTCCCTCCTGATTCTTACACCTAATTTTTACCTAAGCACCCTCTGATGCTATTAGTACAAGGGAGTGGTTCTTTCCACAGTGCATGATATAATTTCATCAATGAAAAATAAATAATATCAGACAGACTGAATGTAGTCATTCATAAGGTCTTAGGCAGCTCTTTATCTCTCCCCTTTGCCTCATGTTGCATTTACATAAATGATTATTTAATACAAAGAGAGTTGGCTGAAGATAAAAACCAGTCAAATTCTGAAAGAGGTTTAATATTTGATAATCACTTGTGGACATGATGATTAAATATACTATCACTCTTTTATTTTTAAGCTACATAGGCGAAACCAATTCCTATAAGTGGGTTTGTCTTGAAGCCTGCAGTGTGCAGGAGTGCTGCCTGAACTCACCTGTGGGTTATACTGGCCCAGATGTTGACTTCCTTGGAGACTTGATAGAGGAAAATTGGCAAAGGGTAATTCTGCCCTGACCTTCCATCTTTTGGTTCCCTCTGCTTTCTAACATTTGACCACTAATAGCAGTTTAGGTCTTTCATCTGGACATAGGCACATAAATAAAAACACAAAAGAATCTGAAGTGAATCATAGATTTATTTAATTTTTACTACCCTTTACTAGTAAAAAAATCAAAATGAGAGTATTCTTAATGAAATTTATGGATGATATCAGTATTTTATTCATTTTTAATATTCCTGAATTTATTTAACCAGGTATTTGAAAGATGTGTATCTACAAAATTGAATAGAAAATCTATTAATTAGGGTTACTTTCCACTCAGTAATTATTTTTTTAATTAAGCTGTCTTGTATTCATTGAAATCCTTGGGTGGAAGGGGTTTTAATTTCAAAATCATGTTTGAATATATTAATTTTTGTATGTGTACAGTACTCACATTGCTTTCGTATCCATTCATTGATTTGAATCTCATTTGGGTGAGAAGGGCAGGACAGTTATAATTAGTCCCATATTACAGATGAGGTAATGGAGGCTTAGATATCAGTATATGCTGGGATTAGAGTTTTGATCTAATTTAGTGCTCTTTATAGTACATCAGGTCCAATTTTACACCTTTTGCAGTACACAACAATTTGGTAAAAAATGAGCTATTCTTTTGATACACTAAAAATTTATTATTTATCACAACAAAAACCATAAAGGGAATGTATGAATCATGACACATTAGGAGTGTGTTTTGGTTGGAGTTGATGAAAAAGCAAAGCTATAATATAAAAACATCAAGAGATTGTTTTTAATCCATCCTTTAAATGTAACTCTGGATTTCTTTTTCTGAATCTGATTATTTCATTTCGTCATCAGTAATAATTGCTTTAACATTTATATTTGATCAGTGTTATTTTGTTCTTTTTCATAACTACAAATCAAGTAGATTTCTTGCAAATTTTAGGACATATCCTTTAATAATGGTTATACGCTGAGACTCAAGTTTTGTCTTGTTTGCATGTGGTTGCATGGCAGTCCCACAAGGTCAAGGTGGTAAAAAACATCACACATGTAGGTCTGGGGACACAAGTGAGACGAAAGCAGGAGTTCCTAATCAAATGTGTGATTTAAGGCCATTTTGATTATCCATGAGAAGAATTTCTTGCAGAATCAGAGAATCTTAGAAAATCCTTAGAGGGGATTGAATGATTATATAATCCATATTCTGATCAATACATAAAAGCCTTTATTTCTCTATAACTGTAACCCTTGGACTTAACCTATGTAGTTAGCTAGCTATAAATAGATATACTTTAGACCACCGGTTATCAAATGAGAATAATTTTTGCTCCCCTGGGGACACTTAACAATGTCTGGAGATATTTTTGATTGTCACAACTGGGGGGTGCTTCTGGCATCTAGTGGGTAGAGGCTAGGGATGCTGCTAAACATCTTCAAATGCACAAGACAGCCCCCACAACTAAAAATTATCTGGCCTCAAATGTCAAGAGTGCCCAGTTTGAGAAACTCTGATTTAGACAAAATGTTAAGTTGCTGTAATTGCCTATAAAATTCAACTCCCTACAAAACTATAATATTTTAGAATATACCTATAGAATAGTGGTGATATGATACATTAACTATTTTAGACAATTAAATTGATTCTCCATTTCACTTTATGTATATGTCTCAGTGCTAATAAACCAGCAGTTTTCAAAATTTTTCTGACCAGAAACCCTTTGAAAAGGCAATACAATTTTGGGATCTTGTAACCATTTGGTTATTTACTACTTCCTAAAATATATCACTAAAAACATCTCTTACAATAAGAGTGAGGTGATTGCCCATTTATTTGACTGTTAGCACTGTACATGGTAGATGCCTAGTGACTGACCCCCCTCCTCACACCCTTCTTTCTGGTGGCTCCCAGATTCTGCAGTTTTGATGGCACTGTCTGTATCGCCAGACCTTAGCATATATTTATTATACCAAGAAATCTATGCTATACATTACATATGTGTCCTCTAGATTGTAATCAATGTGCCTTTATTTTTAGTTCTCTTCCCAGAGAATTATAGTGCCTTGCTAGGACTAGGCGATTTGGTCATCTCATAGGTTTTCCATTCTAATCTTTGGCTGTTTCCAAACTTGAGTTTGTGTCTCCACTATCATTAGCTTCTTCTCAAGTGTATACTCGTATTCTGGCCCCATGAGGCCAGTAGTCCTGCTGGTGCCTTTTCATCCCCCTCTCTAATCTGCTCACCTCCCTGCCTGGATAACCTGTCAGGCCTTTGCCATTTGTAATATTTCTCCTTCAGCAGTTTTCCCCGCTCCCTTGCTGATTGCTTTTCTGCATCAAGAAACTCCCAGCCCAACTTGTCTCTGAGAAAATGTGTGTGTGTGTTAAATGGCTCTGTATTCTTTCAGTGGCCTCCTTTGCACCCCACTTAGCCCTTTTCTATTTTGGGGCTGTCTTTTCCATGGGTGGGGTGGACCGGAATGCTCTAGAGCTCCGCTCTGCCTGGCTGCAGAAGCTATCCCTTCTTCAGAGCCCCGGGTGGATGAGACCACACACACCCTAATGCTTTCTAATCCTTGCAGCTTTGTCACTGTTCAGAACTGCTCGATGCTCACCCAACTCTGACTTGTTTCTCATCACCCACTTGGAGAGTCAAGCTGCCTTTCTCATTTGTCACACAGCGATAGTGACAGCGATCCACCTTCCCAGCCTTTCCTCCCGGGCCATCTGCTCAGCTGCCAGCCCTTGAGATTGATACTTGCCATTTCTGCCACCAGGTTTGTTCTGGCTTTGGTGGGCATGTTTCCTAAAAGGATCATCAGTCTCACTGCCTTGTGCTGGGGCAGGAAGCTCCATTATAAACTCAGTTGATCACTCTTCTGCCTCCTCTCTGCATCAGCTTCTACCTGTGAGTGAGGGAGCACCTGACCTAGAGGGGTTCTCAGGGAATCCATCTCCAATAAAACACTCTCATTCCTGCCGGCGGGACCAGACAGGCCTTCCCAAAGCTACGGTGAGCCACAGCAACTGTCTCCCCAAAATAGTACATTGCCTCTTTTCTTCGTGTTCCTATTCAGCCCAGAGTTCTCTCTGGAAACCCTGGGATGCCCTTCACAGAGGGGTCACACTGCCCTCTCAGATCTTAGTTTTAATGCAACCTCTGATTCTCTTTTACACAATCAGAAGGGCTAGCCCCCAAAACAGAAAACGCAAGAACTGTTTTCCAAATGCCTGGACGTGAATGTCACAAAGCTCAGCTGGACTAAGGGGAGAAGAAAAGAGCAAGCAGAAACCCCCAAGTAGTATGTGTGAATATTTTTTATAGTGGCTTCTGCTCCCACGTTTATTATTTAACTCAAAGAAATGATTTTGGTAGTGTGCATTCTGAGACAGATATTAGCAGCAAACACCATCCTGGGGGACTCCTTCTGGATGCGAGTAAAGAAAAGGGCCCTTTGTGACAGGTGTTTTACACAGCACTCTCCATTCTTGCTACTCAGCATGACACCCATGGCTTGCACAGCATTGGCACCACCCAGGAGCTTGTTACAAGTACAGTCCTGGGACCTACCTCAGACCTGCTAAGTCACAATCTGCATTGTAAAAAGATTTCCAGGTGCTTCCTATGCACATTAAAGTATGGCATGTTCTACCCTCTCTCTTCCTGCATTTACTCCTCAGAACAATCTTCTAAGGGAATTTCCCCATTTTACAGATGGAGAAACTGATGCTCTGAATTTTAAAAAGATTTGCTTAGAGACACTGGAAAACCATGCATTTAAAAAAATATGTATATCACTACTGTATAGGTAGTCATGATGAAGTATGAAGTCCTCATTACTTCTTTAAAAATACAATTTTAAATATTAAGAAGGAAGTGTTCTGGTCTCTTTAAATTGGCAAATTGCCAAATGGAAAAGAAATTTCAGTGAGAGGGCTGTTAAAGACTCAGCTGAGCAGAAGCATGGAGAGATAGTACATCCTTCCTGAGGTGGAGGGTTCAGGGTAGTGCATAGCCATGTGGCAGGAAGAGCATACACTGGGTCCCTCTATAGAGTGGCAGTTCAAAGATGGTCACAGCAAGATAAATTATGTGTTAAGAAGATAATTACTGTGGACTTTCCTCTAAATAGCAGCTGGAAATAAGCTGGAACAGATGGAGCCAGAAATAGTGAAAAGGTTGTGGGGCAGCCTCAAAGGAGAGACAGGTGTCCTCAGAACACCAGTTTAACTAAGAAGAGCCCCTGGGTAGTTAAAGATGGGGACATGTATTCCGCACATCAGATTGCACGGGTCTTTTAACCTTTTCTCTAACTAGAGTTTTACAGTTATAAGAAGGAAGAAGAAAATGAATCAATGAGATTTATTTTAAAATTTTATTTTTATTGACATATCACATGGGATTGATTTATATGTTTTTCTTTATGTTTATCCCAATTGTCTCTTCTTAGGGAAAGTTAACCACTAGGTCCAGGCTATCTTAAACCAGAATGACTGCACACCTATATTCAAAGAGAGTATTAAAAGTTAGAATGTCTTCTTCCCCTTCCCTTTACAGTGGTAGCAAATTTTACAATGCCTTCAGAAATCGCTCAGTTTAGCAGGTTGTCGATCTGAATTTTTGCCTGGTCAACTTTAAATGGGTATTTAGATGCCAAATTTTAAGCTTGACTGTTCATATTCACTCTTCTTCACAAATATTAGTATTCAGCCAATGAAAAAATGAAGGTTTTCAGGCAGAATGGTAATACAGATAGATTCACTGATTAGATGCCACTGTTGTTATTGCATGCAGTTAACTGTCCCCACTTTCAAAAAATAGATCCCAGAGGCTGGAGTTTCTTCTTGATTTGGTTGCTTGTCCTCCCACCCTCACACCCGGTACACACACACACACACACACACTTTTCACTACTCCGCTGGGTTCTTGACATGCACAGAGTTGTTGATGGGTAATTGCAACTTTATGATGTGCAAACATCTTTTGAGCAGCAAGGAATTCTGCCACTCTTGATAGTCTCTTGGCTTTGATCAAGAGCGTGCTAAAGCACTATTTCTGTATGTGTTGTTTCAACAGATGTTATATTGGGTTACAAAGAGTGTTGGAAAAAAAGATAGTTTCAGTTCTAATGGCCTACCTAGAACCATGAAGGGGAAGTTTATTAATTTTTCACATTAACACAATATACTTAGCTCATAGACTATCTTCCCTTTGACAAATATGCAAGATTTAGTCACCAATTGCTTCAAACAAAAGTTTTAAAATTATGTGAATGTGGGACGTTTTGAAAGTTGCATTTTGGCACTGATATAAATGAAGAACTCTTTCAAAAACAATCCTCTATGTAGATTGAGATATAGTTAAAATACATATTCTTCACACCTAAATAGAAGGAGGCCACAATAACAAAGCAGCTGTGTACTTACCTCGCACTTCAGATTTCCAAGTGGCATCGCTATTTCATTATCATATTGCACACTCTACCTCCCAACTCAGCAGACAGTCCCCTGCTAAAATGCCTTAAAATGTGTTATGCAATGAAAGGGTTATGGGAGTGCATTTAGTTCAATTAGTTGTGGTCTTGACTGAACAGTAGAGAATCTAAAGGGACCCCTAATTCCCACCTTTCAGAAGCTAGAAAGACTGGAAAGATCTATTGAAGAGGTGTGAACAGTGGCTAAACACTTTGCCTCTTCTTTTCAGGAAAAGGAATAATGAATTTCCTCTATACTTACTGAGCTCTTGCTTTTCCTACTAAGTGTGGGAGCCAGGTGGGAGAGAAAATTTAGATTCAAAATTAATACACATTTTATTCCAGGTTTGGTTAGGGAGGTGCAACAGGGAGAAAGCACAAGTAAACATACCTCTCTTAATATTTTGGAAGAACTGTGTTTTATTTATATATATATTTTTTATTTATATATGTATGTTTAGTTTTTCTAATCACAGGACAAAATATAGGTAGTCTCTTATTACAATGATCAAATAATATAGGTGGAGAGAATGTCTCTATAAGAAAACTTAAGCTTAAAGTGAAGAAGCATATTACCCAGAATTTAGGAACACGTTAGGTGTAGATTACTTTTTGACGTGGGACTGAACCCCCTATTTTCTCGTGTTTTCATGTCTCTGGTTCAAGCATATATCAGGATGAGAAATGGCCTTATTTCAGGTGAGGTATATGGGTCCTTGCTGACCTTGCCTCTGTGCTCAAAGTCCCCCTATCACTAACTCCAGAGTTAAGATTCTGAAGCTTCCTGTAAAAATGTATGCACAGAATTGAGTTGGGGGAGAGGTTTGGGTGTTGGCATTTTAAGATAACCAGGGTTATTGAAGTTTTAACACAGATCGATTCAACTTATTAAGCAGCAAAACTTTATGGGACATGAAGTAAGACAGGGTCCTTCAACACAGAGGAAATTTTGTCACTGTCTGTCATGAGCAGACTCTAACAGAGCTTTCAATATTTATGGGATAAATATTTGTTCAGTTAATAAATTAATGAACAAATGAGTAAATGGGGAAAAGGTATAAGGAAAGAGCTGGGACATAGCTGTTTTCCCAAGAAGGAAGGAGCAGCATGTGGTTTTGATGGGACAAGTTTAGAGGTTAGGGCACGAACAAGGTTGAGGAGCTGGGGTTGGATTTAAGAAAGGAAAATGGGACAAAAGGGAGGGAAATAAGAACCACTAGAGTTTGCTGTTTTGTGTGTGGCGTGGCTAGCCCTGGGAAGAGCAGATTTCTCCGTAGACCCCAATTTGAAGCACATACCCTTTCCATCTTTGTGCCATGTATCAGGGCCAGGTACAGAGAATGGGATCTTCAAGAGAATTCCACCAGAATAATACACCTTCTCACTTTAAAAATCTCTCCTGAGAGAGCATTCTTGCTCACCTGCTTCAGAGTGCAAATCCACAAGGATAGTACTCAGAAGCTTGGCGAGACACTCTTGCATTTCATTCTTTTTATTGGCTTTTTCTTTTTGTTTTTAATAAGTGAGCTCAATATTTCTGGCGCTTCTACATCCATTCATTTCAGGCCTGTGTAAAGGGCTGTTTGCCTGCCCATTGAGTGTGAATTACACGGCTGACGTTTAATGGTGCGGCTTCTTTTGCTCAGTTCCCTCAACAGTTGTGAGATGACTTGAAAGGAAGTGTACTGCACAGTAAACAGTAAATGCCTCGCACAGTGGGAACTCACCATTCTGATTTGATTTGATTTTTTAAACGTAAGGTTTGAAAAAAAATAGCGTGAGGTCTATTGACATTATTCTAAATTGCACTGTTAGGAGAACATTAAGTTTTTCATTTCACACTTTCTGAGTCTTAAGCACCATTGCTGTATGGGGAAATCAGTCATTTTCTGAGGATTCATGTGCAGATTTGTGCCAATCAGAATTGGCCATAATTATGCCAAGGCTCTTCTTTCAAGGTAGTTCATTGAGGGCCTAGAGAAAGGAAAGCAAAAGGAGAATCATCCTCTGTAAGTGTTCTGTGTAAATTCACAAACCATAAAGCTACAAGTAATTTCATAGTACAATGGAAATCTCCTTGAATAGACTACTATTGTTATAAGCCACAGATACCGATACAGCCATCTGGGGATCACTTGATAGGGATGTAATAGTAAATCTGTGGATACATTTATCTTTTTCAACTTTGCCTTGAGGCTGTGGACATAAGAAAATTGTCAATAACATCTTTCTATGATTAATTTCCTATGAAAATCACTGAGAATTTGGAATCACTGATTTTTATCACTGGCTTCTAGAGTAGCCTGAAAGTCACAAGAGATGTTCATTTGTCTGAGACCATTTATTTTAAGAAACAGCAATCCTTACAGCATGATACTGAATCAGAAATGAGAAAAACAGAAGGCAGGAACTCCACAAAAATGGGATGAGTGGCTGAGATATTAGAGGTGAGAAGTGTTTGTATTGATTGGTTTATGTAAAACAGTCCTATGTCTGTGTTTTCTTCTCCCCTGCTTCCCAAGGTTCTCTTTCTTCGAGGTCTATGAAATGCTGTTATGGATCTGCTCTTACTTATTTTATTTTTACCCTAATTTTAGTCTAGAGTACATTGTTGTTTTAAATCCTATCATCATAAAAAATAAAATAAAACCAGGACACAATTATTTCCCTTTGAACATTCCTCTGCCTTTTCTCTCCTATTCAAAGAGCTTACTGTTGAATTTTTAAACACTAGCATTTTTATCTTCTTCAGCTCGACATAGTCATTTTGGGAAATTTGTGTCCATAGAGGTATTTTCTAGCAGGGTTTGATTTGATTACTGCCTTTCTTTAACCTTAAAGGTACAAAAGAAAGTACTTCAAGCACCTAAGGGACTTTGGAAAGTAATGGCAAACAAAAGTTCAAGATGGGTCAGGTCCCAAAAAGGAAAATTAAATGCATTATTCTCATACAACAAGATTAGCAAATCATCCATAAACCCAGTCACTATTTCTTCTTTTTATTCTAATGAGTTTAGTGTGCAATAATGATGGTACAGGCTTCATCAGAATTCTGCCAGTGAAGGGGAATTTTCAAACTCTGTTTGCAAATGAGATGTGCACCATAAACCATAGTCATCCATCATAGAGAAGTAGCTTGTGCCTGATAAAATGCTGTTTGGGCTGAGTCAATCAAATGAGCATTACTAGAGCTTGGTATTACACTGTCCTTTAGGTGATAGAGAAGGGATATAATACAGTTATGGAGTGTGATTTTTTTATGCCTCTGTCCCTTTTGGAAGGCGAAACTCTATTCTAACATGAATACCTCAGAGTGACATTCATAATCTATGTTATAAAAAGAGATCTTCTCCTATTTCTTATCTGTCAAGAGCAGTTAGAACTGTGTAGAGTTTTCATAATATAGCTAAGACCACAAAGAAATGATCCTTTAGCTAAAATTACATCTCATAGCTGTTGGTTATTAATGAAAGGTAGGCTGAGAACTTGTGTTAACTAAATGAAGACCGACAAAGAATGTAACTTTTAATGTCCCTTGGCCATGATTAAAGATCATAATCATAACAATAGGATTTTGAGCTGATGGGTCATTTAGATACCATCTGATTTAGTGGTCTTCTTACTCTTATTTAGTATTGGAGCCTGTTTTTCAACCTAATATTGTAAGGTGCCAGGTTATACAAAATTGGAGTTTTTATTTAAAGAGAGGCAAGCGCCCTTCTCAGTCTTCCTTAGCTTGCCTCACTAACTGCCCTTTTTCGGCATATCTGAGACTTTGAAACACAGATCTAGCTTATTTTTCTAATATTTACGGCTTGAGAAAATAATGGGCAAAAATATTAGTAGATTTAAATAAGGCTGCAGAACTTGCTAATTACAAAGCAAATAAAAGATCCAGAAGTCCTTACTTCTACAAAGGATGTTTTCCCCACTGTGCAGGGTTCCTCCATTACATTGCTGTACATCAGGGGTCAAAGTGCCAACACCTGCAGGGGCCAGGCAGTCATCAGGAGTAAGGCAGGTGGTGAACTGAGAGTCACACACCCTGCATAGAGAGAACAGCTGGTATATAGTTACAGGTGATGCTTCTCATGAGGAAAATAGGGCTCAGGATTCTTGACTTTCTTTTTTTTTTTTTTTTTTCTTTAGCAGAAGTTGGAAAATCAGAACTTTGGTATAAAATTATAATAATTTAATACTTTAATTGAATAATAATGATAATAATAAACTACTATATTGATGAAACAGAACACATTTGCAAGCCAAATTCAGCCAACACCACTAGTCAGTGTAAATATTGGTGTTGTGTTCCGTGTTGTGATGTTGAGTTACAAGGAACACTAAAAATTAAAACATCCTGTGATTAGATTCACAGGGTATGCCCAATAATTATACTTATGAACAGTCCCTAACAAGCCCTCAATAATTTTTTCTATATATATTGAGGATCTCCTAACCACCAAGCTCTGCTATATGAAAAGATCATATTCCCAGACCTTCAAGGTCTCATCATCTATTGAAGAGAGACAAGAATACAAGAGATATCTGCAAGAAGCAGAAAGGAGCTAAAATAGAGATGAAGCTATGGTGTTGTGGAACTTCCAACGACAGCAAAAAAGACTTGCCTAATTGCTCAGAAAAGATTTTCCTTGGGGAGTTGTGAAGAATGCGTAAGAGTTTGTCAGACTGGTGAGAAAGAGGGCATTCTAGGCAGAAAGAACAACATGCATACAAGAAAGGAGTTGAGGAAAAATCATGTCTTGATCAAGGGACCGCAAGTAATTTGGCATGGCTAGAGGGCATGGAGGGTGGAGAGAAGGAAGGAGAGAGAGATGTGGCTGGAAATATAGACAAAAGCTAGTCCATGAAATATTTCAAAATTTGTGCTAAGTCCTTAGAGCTTTATTGTGGAGCTGCTGAGATGATATTTAAAGATTGTAAATTGGGTGAAGACATCACATTTTTATTCTAGAATGATGATTCAGATGACATGTATGAGTTGGGAGAGATGAAGACAGGAGAAAGAGGGACCAGTTACTGAGATATTCCAGGTTATCAATGATGAGGGCTACAAAGGCAGTGAGATTGGAAGAATGGAGGGGATAAATTTCAGGCAGTAGAATTCACAGGATCTGACTGCTGATTGGCTAAGAGAGAAGAAGAGGAAAGTATTGAGGAGGACAGATGCCCAGGTGTGTGGCTTGGGAGCCTAGACTGACTGTGGTCCATTTAACCAAGGGTGAGTCCAGGGAGGTAGAAGATTCTGGCTTCAGCTTGGAAGGGCTGCAGAGTGTGGCTGCCTGCCCCCGGTCTGGGAGGGCCCTGAGTGCACCTCCGTGTATCCAGTCCTAGCTGAGGAATTCACCACTAAAATGAAGTGCTTCCCCAATTTCCTCCAACACATTCCAAATATAAACTAAAATATGACTTTCAAAATCTAAACATCTTTATACAAGTGAAAAAAAAAAATACTAACCTTACTAGAAATAACCCAGTCATTAGAAGACTTCAATGCAAAGATGCTTAAAATCAACTGAATTGGTTTTTTTAGCATAACACATTTTAGTGCCAAAAACAAACAATAGCAAAGCCAATAAATAAATGCCCGCCAAACATGACCAATAGTATTTCTCAGCTGGTTTAATGAGCCCTGAGCTACAAGGTCAAGACAAAAGCAAGCAAGAATCTCTCTCTTTTTTCAAGAATATAAATTTAACATGTTTGGCTTTTTATTTTGCATTTGAATATGGGTAGCTGACTCTAGTTTATAGCAGGAAGAAAAGGTTAAAAGATATTTTTTCTTCTACCCTGGCCTCATATAGTATTAAATCACATTCTCCTGTGGTCTGTTGTTTTGAAATCTAATCTTTTCCTTCTCTAAAGGGTTTTCTGAGTAATCACCTCAAAAACTCATCAAAACCCTTCAGCTAGACTGCTAGACTCACAGTGGTGGAGTGATCTGACAGCAATTGACTTCCTATATTTTCAAATTAAAACAAATCCAAACCTTAAGTGTGGTGAAGAGCAAATACAGCTGATTTGGTCAACAACTCAGCAATTACAGACACAGTGGGTCACTGTGTAATTCACAAATAATATGCCTCAGTGAGGTCAGTGGATAGGTTATAGACAAGCTACTAATTTTTTTAATTTACAAAAGCAAAGCTTTTTCTTAACACTTTAGTGGGGGTGGGACAGGCAAGGTGGAAACAAACACAGGAGCTATTGAACATCCATAATGAGGGCATTATCAGGGGAAAAAAAGAGAAGAAAAAAGCAACCTGCTAACTTGTAGTGCAGTACCTGAATAATAATTCCTTTCAAGAGAATTTATGGCTCTTGATAACTAGCAAGTTGCAGCACATTCACTCAACATAAAAATAACAACTACTAATATTAATAACAACAATTTCCAATGAATGCAGTGGTTACTGCAGCCTCCGATTTAAAATGTAGGTTTTGGAACAGCAGGAATATTACCATTGAAATTTGATTTTCCAAGAGGATTATCCACAAAGAATCCTGCAGCTGCACTTTATTTACCTCTTTCTTCATAGCATCATTATGCAGACAGGGATACTGAGAAAAACACTGTAACAAAATTTAAGAGACTGCATAATCCTTTATAAATACACCAACTTTATATATTCACATATATTGTGTGCTCTTCAAATGCAAATTTTAAATGTTGTTTATCTGTTAGTTCTCTGCTTGTGTCTCTGCATGTAGTCTCTCCTTAAGGTAATAATATATTCAGATGTTCAGTTTCTCTGACATGATTTTGAATATGTGAGTTGGGGATTTTTCAATGAAACGAAAGGACAAAAGAGCCCCAGATAAAGTGATTCTTTCCTTGGAAATTAATTAGGATTCATAGTAGCCTTCAAATATATATCCCAAATCCTTGATTTTCTAGTAACTGACCACTGGTTTGGGAATCTAGCATTGCTGGTCTGTTGGCGGAAGGTGGTGGCTAACAGATGCTAACTCTTGAATCTCCTACATTTCAAAGGATAGAGAAACCACAGCCTGCAAACTTCTCAGCCCTTTTTGTAACTTCAAAATCTCTTTCACATCTACACAACAGTCTTGGTGTTCATTTTAACCTCGATTAATAAAGAAAGATGATAATAAACTTTGTAGGATGTTTGAAACTGTATACTGCTTATCAAGGCCATGTGATCCTCCATGCTCAAATGCTGAGCAAACCAGGAAAACTGATAAAGGCATCACCATCTTCTTTTCCTGACTTCAGTAACTCCATCAACATCATCAACTGCCTCTCCAGATCCTATCAGATCCTTCATTGGCTTTGGCCTTGTATTGTATTGACCCTTCTATATAAATGCATCCGAAAGGCCACTTTTCTTGTTTTGCAGATAATCCTAAGGAAAACATTCTGTAGGGTTTCATCATGTCAGTGTGATGCTCTCTGTCTACTCTGTGTCTGGCTGATTTGCATTCAGGTGTCATTGGTAATCTTCTCTGGTATTCTCCTAGCCCCTGCCTTTTGGTATTGATGCTATTGTGACAATTTGCATATGGGTGGCACAGAGTCATCCTCGTCTTTGCATATTGCTGCCATCGAGATGATGTGGGTGCTGGAACAAACTCAGCAGACCCCCTGAGATTCCTGATCCCCTTAGTAGTTCATTTTGAGGTAAGTTGAGCAGAACCTTGTCTCCAGTTTTAAATCTTGGGGTTATATTAGATTCGGCATAATGCCCAGAGAGACATTTGAATTCAATTGATTGATTTTTGTTTTATATTCTCAGGAGCACTGTTTGCTAGTTTCCATGTTCAATCCTGTCTGAATAGTTCTAAGAGTTATGCTGCTCTACAGTAATATACTCAGAACAATTTTGAAACAATTCTCTTCTCCATATTCTTAAAAGGACCTCAAAGACTTCAATTCTCTTGTGAAAACACAATTATTTCTTACAAATGGAAGACACAGGGTGGATCTTAGTTTCAAAAGAAGAAAATATGGGACTTTCATAATAGAGATAACCCCCAATCTTAGTCCATCATATTCTCACTCTGCTAACCCATTGATATTGTTATCAAATAATATCTTCAACAAATAGCCAGTGATAAAGGTCGTGAGGGATCAGAGAGGTGTACTGTGGCATTTGCCTTCAAGAAATCTTCATCATAGTTGGGAAGACTGGGCATAAAATTTAAAAGATTTCTATAAATGCAAGGCAGTATATGTTAAAATGTCAACACTACAGTGTCAGACAATGGTTGTGCAAGTTGAGAAGCAAAGGACAGTGGCCTAAGTGGTTGGGTCAGGCTTCACAGAGGGGGTGCTACTCACTTGGACGCCCAGGGACAGGCTGGCTCTAATTCATCAGAATAGAGGGCAGTGGAGTGTGGGAAATGGTGCAATACTTTAGTCCAACCTTGAAGGCAGAATAATGCTTTGTTTGCTGGATAGAAAGTATACTGTTTTATATAGAGTAAGATGGTCATGAAAGGAAATAGTGGTAGATAAGCTTATAGAGAAGTTTTAATGGCTGGCTGAGAATTCTGAATTTTTTTCAAGGGAAATTGGGCCACTGAAAACATTTGAAGACTTGTGAGAAGAGAGGTTTCCTAAGATTTATCTGCCCAGAAGTGACTGAAATGGCTAAGTATGTGGGTGGTAGTGGATGGGGGAGAGGCAGATGTTAAGACACCTTTCATTAGGGTTCAGTGCCTTTCATTAGAGATAGTGAGATCCTGAGTGTTCAGATCAGAATGGTAGCAATAGAAAAGAACAGACATAATTCATGTGTAGTTTCTACTTAGTGGAGAACCAGGTCATTCTGAATGTTGTAACTCTCTGTGCTTTTACCTTCTTAACTGATGGCCAAACCCCTCACCCTAGTTGTTGCCTGTGGCTTGCCACATGTATTGAAAAGAATTTGGGAAATAGTTTCATGAGATGTAAAATGGAGAAATGAACACCTACTAGTTTCTTTCCTTAGAATAATAGTCTTAATTTCAATAGAGCCCTTTGAGGATTACACAAAAGCTATGGAATCTCTCCTAGAAAAAAAATATACACTTACAAACAAGATTGTGCATATAGTGTCAAAGGTTTGCAGACACCCTGAAACACAGTCATGCACACTGACTTAAGAGTCCTTAGAGCAATGTTTGGTCCTTAGTGATTTAGTGTAGGCAAATTCTGAGTTGCAGTTACGGTAAGTCTAGATAGAAGTGTTTGCTCCTTCAGAGGGAAGAAAAATAGCAATGGGATGATGATACTTGGGCTGGCAAAGCTTTAAAGGAGGAGCCGCTGGGAATGAGCTTTTTCATTCCACTCAGAGCCTTGTGACTCTGTACTCTGATAAATCCAACATATCAAAATGAATAATAAGTAAGAATTTAACTGAAGGGTTAATTCTTAGTTGGGGAAAGAAACTATTATGGAAGACAGGACGATTTCAGAAACAAACCTATCTCAAACAGATGCTTAAATATTTTAATAGAATAGAACTGCCTTCAATCCGTGTAATTTTCCTAAGTGATTTTTCAGGAATGCTGGCCAACAGCCACATCATTTCATCATTTTTGTGGTAAGATAGGCAGGAAGTAACCAAGGTTTGATTAATCTTGCTTTTACGGATGGAAGAGAGGCTGAAAATTGGTCAGGGAATAATTACCGCTTTCACTAATAATTTGGTTGGATGGTCCTCTTTATTCATACTTCCCCAACTTATTCAGTGCCTGCTTATTAAGCATCTACTATGAACCAGACATTGACCTAGTGATGAGATGGCCGTCTATCTGGTTTGCTCTGGGAAGCTCCAGCCTTATGGCTACTGACCCTGTGTAATTATTCTCAATGCCACTTTCATTCTCAAAAGTGCCCTGTTTTGAACAATAAATCATGTGGTCGTTCTAGCTTTAGACTATTTGGGGAAATGTTACCTCAGGGAAAACATATTTGGTCTGGCCAAACCTCTCCTACTGGGCTGTCCAGACTACACCGTGATTACCTGTCGTATTTTGAACATAATGGAAGCCTTGTGAAGACAGAATCTTGTCTGTTTTGGCTGTTTTCTTTCCCAGTACGTCTCCTGAGTGTAGGTTATTGTTGGAACACAGTGGGTACTTCAAAAAGTGTTATGAATGAGTGGACCATCTAAAATGCTTTTAGCATTTGAGGAAATTGCTGCCACTATAGTTATCCAAAGGATTAAGAGCAGACTTGCCCTGCAAAGTAGGTTTAATGTGAAGAATATGAATGATAAAAAAATTATTTTAATAGTTCAAGGAAATTATTTTACCTGATTTTGTATTAAATATGATTTGAATGTGCTTACTTTGCTTTTGAAATCAATTTTTAAGTAAATAAAATGTAAAGGTGTTAAAATGTTTGCCTTGGTTATTAAAACTTGGGTGGCCATCTATTGTTGAAATAACCATGCAGAACATCAGAATTTCACTGTGGGGATGTTGTGAGACAGGGATTAAATATCCATGACTAAGGGAATTGGTGAGCAGCTTCTTAGAACAGCACAAGGCCCAAAGCATGTCTTTCTTCCCTTTCTTCTTTCCATTTTTCAGGATTTTACTGTATGTAGATATAGTATTTTGAGGAGGTGACCTAGAGTATATGAGCCATGTTCTTATTTTACACAGAAATCCATCAAGCTTGGTTATCTTGTTTCCCAGCCTCCAGAAGATTCAAGGCAGAAAGTTAGAAAGAAAGCTGTTAGAGTCAAACAGATTTATGGTAATGGGAGAGATTGAAAAGCCACAAACAAAGTGGCTAGGGATTCAAAAAGCATCATTTCTGAAGCCATTGGGAAAGAGATAAAGAGCCTTGCACGCCCAGCAGCCCAGAAAGCCTCCTATGTTGTAGCAGCTCACAGCAGTTGTCAGTAATGATGGCCCCAGGCATTCAAGAAAAGGTTAAAGTAGGTTTACTGTGCTGTGTTCAATAACAGGACATAGTTTATAATCCATTTCAGTGAAGCTGGTGTTTCACTGGGCTCTTTTGGTTGCAAATAATAGGAGGACCTAAATACATCCTAATAGAAAATTTGTGTGTGTGTGTGTGTGTGTACCTAGGGACTGGAAATTGCAAGTAAAAAAGAGTAAAAGTGGTCAGAAACTGAGTCATCCCTTAGAGCTGGCTGCCATCTTTTATAGGTTGCTGGTATCATTTTTTGTGAGATATTTCTGTTTCTTCCTGAGTCCAGTCTCTTGCCATTTGGGCAAGCCATCACCTCTCTGGGCTCTACCCTCCAGGCCCTCTTTCAGTTTGAACTTCTGCTTCTGTCTTCTTCTGTCTGAATTTTTCTGATAAAATTCCAAAAGGGATAATGTGATTTTTTTCAGCTCATCTATTCATACTGGCAACGTCATGGTTTGCTGATTATCCTGTTTTGCCTGCTCTGAATCCATTGCCTGTTCCTGCTCCAGTTTGCAGGTACAGAGAGTGAGTGGATTTGTTTATCTGTTTTGATTCTGATAATCTACTAAGCAGAAAATGCAGACAAGCTGGTTTCACTAGGATTCGACTGAAGGCATTACAAATACCTAAACAAATCCAAAACTGCATAAATATTTAAAAGTTTTGAGATTTAGCACAATGAGGTTCTCAGTTACCTGGAAAATTTGCTTTAGGTAGTAACACATTCCATTAATATTCTACAAATAAAATGCTACTATACATATACTTCAGGTGAATTCAGAGTTCTAATAAAATATTAACAACTTTATTATGCATTATATGTCTTTTTACCCCATTAAATATTCTTTTTCCCCCTAAGTATTCCAAAAGAACTTCTGCATTCTTCCCATCCTGTATTACTCACACATAAGCATATTTCCAGTATCCTCTGTGATATTGGAGAGGTAAATGTGATTGACCCATGGTCCTGATCATTTAATCCTCTTTTCCTAATAGCCCACCCAGACTCAGCCAAACAGGGGTGGATGCTTTTACATCTGGAGAGGAGGGTCGCTGTTCTACAAATTGGTCAATGTGAGCTGTCAGAGTTGCCAGTCATGGGTTTTGCCGTAAGTGCTCGGAACAGTGATTCATGTCACAACACAGCACATGCAGGGAATTATACCAGTGGCCTGGTACCCTGAGGGTCAGCTCACCTGTCACCCACTCACAGCACATTGATATGATGCAGCACATGTTCAGGAATTTCTAGCTTAGAGCATCAGCAAAGCTGGGGCAGAGAAACAAAAAGTTAACTGAAAAAAAAAAGGTTTAAATTTTTTTTAGTATTTCAACTAAAACTCCAAAAGTCACCATATGGAGATGGCAGAATTTTGTTTTTGACATACCTTAGGACGTAGGGTGGGGATGGAGGGTGCCATAATCTTTTCACTCCTTATGGACATTCAGTTCTTAGTCAGCATTCACTGGGTGCTGACCATGTGCCAAGCACTGTTTTCAGCACCTCAAATATATAGTACTTGCTAATTTTGAATTTTGCAAAAAACCCTGTGGGATAGGAACCAATAACCTCATTTTACAGTTGAGGAAACACTGGCACATAGAGGTTAAATAAATTGCCCAGCATCACAGCACTACTAAGTAGAGAAGCTGGGATTCCAACCCAGCCACACTTAACTGCCCCTCTAAAGGTTCTGATTTGTGCCTGAGTCTTGCTATAACACAGGGAATTAAAGGCCACTGGCCAGGTCTGATTCAGTTAGAATCACTGAGTCCTTGTCAAGCTTTCTCATTTTATACATGCAGAAACTGTTCCTCATAGGGATGAAGATGTATGCTTCAGATCATGTAGCTGCTTAATGACAGAGTCAGATCTGGTTGGGACACAAAAGAAAGGAGAAGAATTCTGGAACATAGCAGTAAGTCCTGAGTAATGACATAAAGGCTCAGAAGTAGGATGGTTCTGTGCTACCTTTGAGTGATCAGGGAAGATGATGAGAATAAAGGGTTTGCAGTAAAGCGAGCTCAGATGAAATGTGAGAAAATAAATTCATTGAAACATAGCGATGAAGGTTTCTGTATTTGAAAACAAAATAAAAAATAAAATTAAATTAGAATTATATCTAAATCTGTGTTAGTAATCTAAGCTTTAAAAAATGAATCAAAATGAGCATAAGAATCATGGCAGCACTTAATGACTTAATAAAGGAATTTTAACTCTACTGTATATATTAAATTCATAATATATAGTTAATAGTTAATGCTACAACAAGAAGAAACTAGGATGAATAAAACATGATGAAACATACTTAGAAACAATTGCACTAATTCAAAATGAATCATTTGAATAGTCTAGTGGTATTTTTAGTTCATACAGGAATTGTATGCCATGGTGCTCTGACTAATACCAGCCACCTTGCCATTAGGATAGAAGTTGAAGACAATAAACTATGGAAATTTTTTTTTTATTCTTGGGGATTGGAAATATTATGGTAAGTAAGAGTTAGTGTTAAGGTCCTTAAAAATGTTAGAAATGAAATTAAAATGTCACCTTCAAAACTAAATGTGTGTTAATGCTTCCATTGAAAGGCATGCAGAAGAATCAATAGCATGCTCAAAAGGATAAATGTAATTACCAATAAATGCAAGTAATAACATTACAAATAAAAGTATTTTAGACAAGGTGAGGGTCAAGCTTCCTATTTTATGTTAACACAGTAAGTTGATGAACTGTATAGTGACCATAGTCATAGAAGTGGAATTAATTTAACAATGTAATTATTTCTACTAGAGGTCATACCAAAAAAAAATGTAGCTCATAGCAGAATTTGGGGAGAAAAACTTGTCTCATTGCCAATATATTCTCTGAATTAATTTTAGATACTTCATGGTGGAATATACTATACCTATACCTTTTGCTTCACTTGACAAAGTTATCCTCAGGTATTTTTGTAAGCACTAAGTCATATGTCTTCTCATTGAGTGAAAGTGGATTTTAATCTTTGCTTTCATGGGCTCCAATGTATCAAGCTATCAGGAACAAAATTTTTTGTAAAATATACTGAGGTCGTTGTAGAGCTCTTTTGCTCCAAAATACTGTACATGTGAAAAAAATCATAGCAAAAAAAAAAAATCCAAGGATTTCTTCCTTCCTGTATTTATTTTTAAACTTTAAAGCTGATGTTCTAAGAAGCCTTATTTTTCTTGCTGAAACAATCATAGCTAGAAAGGGAACTGTTACATGGACATATCATGTTTGAAGCATACTTCCTGACCCCAAAATAAAGAAGGACTTGGAATATTTGAGTATGGATGATTAGTTCATTTCTGATGTGTGATTCAGTGACATGAGAACGAAGGATTTCTAATGACCTGTTCTGTAGCTACTAATTTGCTTTCAAGATGCAACAATTATTTCATTTCTTTGAGCACCAATGCTTCTGTAGTTGACCTGTCCATATTCTGGGATTGTGTTCCTCAAGGATGGGAATAGGCTGAGGATGAACTTAGGTTAGAGGAAAGATAAGGCAGTTTATGATGACAGCCACAAAGCAAGATGTTATAGGGGGAAAAAAGTCTTATATGTTAAATTCATTGAGTGTTTGGCAACACTTTAAATCCAGTTCCTGTACTTTCTCAAAATAATAGGGGGTTAAAGGCATAGAATGAAAGTGGAATCTATTCCTGAGCCATTAAGATTTTGTGTAGTCTACAAGCTACTGGCCATTTTATTCAATTACTTTGGTCTGCAGAAATGCATGCTTAATTAATAAAGCCAGGCCATAATCATTTGTCTTGTAATGAAAACCTTTTATGGATAGCCACTAATGAAGATCAGACTTTGCCTTTCCAATTGTGCCCATCGAGTGGCACAGGAGCATGATGATTGAGGGACGAGTAGATGCTGTGTGCTACATCATTTGGAATTGTCATTAACATCCACATATCAATTATGTCACACCAAGGTTTATTAATGATGTACTTATCAAATATTCATTGTATGGCACTAACATTTAAAGAATGTGTTCTACTGAGCCTAATGGATTGGTGCTTTGACTGCCTGGGTTATTTAGTGAATTAATTCCAGAGCACAATTTGAAATACTGAAATCTGAGCTGATATGTCATGTTCTACAAGAGCTTAGCTGCTCTTTTATTTGGGGGTAGTTATATGTTTTGTTGATAGAGGGGAGATGGTGGGTGTACTGTGACAAGGAGAGGGTGGCCTTGCCCACGCACACACAGGCGCCAGTGCATGCACGTGCATGCATAGTAAGGGTCCCCAAATTAGTCATCATTGTCATTTATTTCCAAATGCTAGTTTTGTGTTTATATTTAGTCTTGCCATTAAAATTGCCTGAGTTGATTCAAATCAATCAGGGTCTCTGTGCAAGTTGTACTGATGTTCTGTAAGCTGGTCCTGCTGGGTCCTTACTCTTGAGGTGTAAAAGAGAATTGCCACTCTGTTCCTGGTTCCTTGTTGAAAACAGGTTTCTGGTTTATATTAATTTAAATATATCGTAGGTGTCCACTTATGAAAATAATATTTATCTAAGGATAAAGCTTCAAATATTTCTGGAGATTTTATCCTGAGGACTCAGGTTTCAGATTTAGGTGGATGATCTATTATATTCCAGCAGTAATGGAAAATTAATGACAAACTACATTCATTTTATAATAATACTAATTATTATTGCTGTTATCATTATCATTGTGGTTTCAAGTAATAAATAGATATTATACTGCATTTGTCATCATTTGTCACAAAAATGTACCCAGGTATATCTTAATGAATATTGCAAATTTCCTGTTGCTTTCATGTGAAATAGGTGAGCACATTGTTGTCTAGGATAGTAATGATGGAAAGTAGCCTTTTTCCCCAGCACACATTGAAGATATAGTAAAGGTTACTCAAATGCCAGATATTTTAGTGATAATTTTGTTAGTGTACCAATTTTATTATATTAATATATTAGGTAAAATGCTTATACAATACAGTTTAAATATATCTAATGATATACTGGTTGAAAAAATAAATCACACTTTCATATGTAATTTTTTAATAGGTCCAATGTATGACATGGTTTTGAACTTATCTATTGTTTGAAGATGTAGACATTTAAGCAAACAAGAGGATATTGAGGACAAATAGGTTATAGCTGATGGTGGCATTTTGAATGACATATAGAATACCTATGGATGGATTTCATATAATCATGGACCTTAACTTGACTTAGGAGCTATCTGGTCTGATCCCTTATTGTACAGGTAAGCTGCTTCAGAATGTGTAAGTGACCAGCTGCAACTGGCAAAGCTGGAAACAGAATCCCTTCTTTTCTAACACTGAGTCTGAGACCTTTCCAACATACAGCACTACTTCCCAAGTATATTTTTCCCAGAGAGAATTTATCCAGCATTTTCATTTTTCAGACTTTTTTTAAAAATAGAATTTCCATTCTGATTTGTATTGAAGTGAATAGAATCCCTATTATACCGCACTTTATGGAAATGCAACACACGAAGAGCTTTTTGTACTAGCTTTTCATTTCTGGTTCTCTTTGTCACAAAAGGCTCTTCACTTCTGTAGTTGAAATCATTTGTAATTATGAATTGTGCTTTTTAAAAATTCATCAATGAAATCTTTGATTTAAAAATGAGGTGTCAGAAGAAAGGCAGAAGAAGAAAGACTGGAATTTAATGCAATATGATAGAGAAATAGAGAAATCACAAAGGAGAGGCATCTCACCTAGGAGTGGTGTCTCATAAGGTGACAGGAAAATGAAGATAACACATTCAGTCATATTTTGGAATTTGTTATCCAGTGTAAGTTGATGTAGGAGTATACAGAAAATATCTTTATGCATATATTAAACTGTTGTATATTAACTACATCTACTATACAAAATTTGTAAATGATGGGCAGAGGTGATCACCAACACAGTGACAGAAGACACACATTTTTAAATATTCAATCTTCTTTTGTTATTTTTTATTGTTGCTGTCTTTAATTCTGACTTATTATACCAGGGATTTTACTTCATTATTGTAAATGTGCCCATATCTGTTAATAACATCTTTGCAGTATAGGTAAACAGTCAAAGAAAGAGGACTAAATTAAACATACACAAGATGGTGAGAGTGAAAAGAAAGTGAACAGATATTTTTAAGTGTGGGTTTTGGTAAATTTACTTCCTTATTCAAAATCTTCAATTAATTACAGCTCACATGACCTAGCTCACCAACTCAGAGGTAAATATGATCATGCACACTTATCCAATATTATATTATCATTCAAGTTCCTGGTAACCTGTCACTAGGAAATCCAAGCTATTGTCTCAAAGATCTTGCCGACTTCCACAGTCTCAACTGGTTAAAAACAAAAAAATAACAACAAACAAAACAGAAGTAACTCAGACCCAAGTGGATCTGTCTTGGCTCCAAAAGTTAATTTCTGCGAGTTTTAGAGTCTGATCTGTTCCCTCCTGCTGCAGCTTTGGATGTTGCCACATGATGTCACTGATCGAGACAAGTCGTGATTTGTCACACAGAAACCTATCCTTGATGTCCTTGGTTGTCCATATCCTGGCCAAGCCTTGGTACTCTCCCCAGCAAACACCAAGGTTTCATTATGCTTCACATCCCACATCAACTGAGATCCCCCATCCCAGTCACACGCTGCAGCAGCTGCTCCTGGGACACCTCCACCACTGTCCTGTCCTGACAGCAGTTTCTCCCATGACCCTCCAGCCTTTTTATTCAGACAGGCTCACCAACCTAATGTCTTTCATGTATATTATATCAGGAGACTCATTGACCTTCCCTGACTATGTGTCTTAGTTAGGGGTCCTGTGTGCACTATTGTATGTTATTAGATCTTAGACAGCAGAGATTGGATTTCCTTCTTCCCAGAACCCTTAGGATTCTTTATCCAAACAGAACCTCCTTATTCCTTGTGACCAATTTGAAATACCAGAGAAACAGAGACTGTGTATGAGATTGCCTCTTACACCCTTTTCCTTTCCCTGCTCCTCTCCTACTCCTAACAAGGGTCTCTTGATGACCAAAATTCACATAATTTAATAATAAAGCACCAGTGATTCATTCAGAATAAATAAAATATGCTTCAATGAAACATCTCGACTCTACTCCTTGATATAGAAGATTCTGGCATAAAACTTTAAATTGCCACTCAGTATTTAATCTTTGCTGTAACAGGCATTGTGTTACATACAGTTGTTCAAAATATTTGCTTTTAAGAAACTGAGAATATTTTAGATTTAGATTAGCCTAGTATGTTCTCATTCCTGAAAGTGAGAGGGAGTATTAAAAAATAAAAACATTTAATTGTCTCTTTTATAATTGGTTTTGGCTAGAATAATTGTGTTGTTTGAACCTTAAAAATGAAAAGGGAAGTTAAGACCTAACTCTTCTGCTAGGCTGGGTCATGTGATTTGCGCACTGATAAATGTGGTTTAGCTCTCAACCTTGAAGCAACGCATACATTAATCCTAATCTTTTCTTACTCCGTGGTTGCAAAAGATTCATAATATCAAAACCTTACACCAGCCTCTATCCACAGAATTCTCGATCACTCACAGATCATCAACTTACTCCTTCTACTAGATTGTTCTTAGCCATATCCAGCCTGCTGATATTTTTCTATGGTGATGAAGTTCAACTTATCCTCTTCTGATCCCACTTCCTGCTCTAGATATTGGTTCATTTTTCTGTTCCTCTGTGTTCTAAAGGTTTTTATATTGTTTCTAACTCCTCTCCTTTGCTGTATTTGTCAAATCGATGTCAGTCAGGCTTTTGCTCCATTCTTTGCGCCAAAACTGCTCTTCATAACGTCTCCAATGACCTCCGTATGGCTAAATCCAATGCTCCATTCTTGTGCTTTTAGCTGACCTCTCCACAGCATTTGATGCAGCTAATCACTCCTTTCTTTTAGCACTTTCCTCTCTTGGCTTCCAGGATTCCAAACTCTTCTGTCCTCCTCCTTCCACACTGCTGGTAACCATGGGAATATGTGTGTTCTGAGAAGTGCACCATTAGGAGATTTTGTCATCTGTGGACATCATAGAGTGTATGTACACAAACCTGGATGGTCTAGCCTACTGCACACCTATGCTACGTGGTATGGCCCACTGCCCCTAGGCTATAAACCTGTACAGCATGTGACTGTACTGTAGAGTGTAGGCAGTTGTAACACAATGGTAACTATTTGTATATCTAAACATAGAAAAAGGTATAGTAAAATATGGTATAAAAGATAAAAAATGGTATAGCTGTATAGGACATCTACCACGAATGGAGCTTACAGGACTGGAAGTTGCTCTGGGTGCGTCAGTGAGTGAATATGAAGGCCTAGGACAATACTGTATGCTACTGTAGACTTTATAAAAACTGTGCACTTAAGCTACACCAAATTTATAAAAAAAAAATTCTTTCTGCAATAATAATCTTAGCTTACAAACTTTTTTACTTTATAAACTTTTAATCTTTTTAACTTTTTGACTCTTTTGTAGTAATACTTAGCTTAAAACACAAACACATTGTACAGCTGTACAAAATATTTTCCTTCTTTATATCCTTATTCTGTAAACACTTTTTAAAAAATTATTTATTTATTTATTTTTGCTTTTTAAACTCTTTTGTTAAAAACTAAGACAAAAACTCACACATTAGCCTAGACCTGCACAGGGTCAGGATCATCAGTCAATCTTCCACCTCCACATCTTGTCCCACTGGAAGGTCTTCAGGGGCAATAACACCTATGGTGCTGTTATCTCCTGTGACGACGATGCCTTCTTTTGGAGTGCCTCCTGATGGACTGACCGTTTTACATTTAACTTTTATTTTTAATATAAGTCGAATGAGTACACTCTAAAATAACAAGAAGTATATAGTATAGTAAATACAGGAACCAGTAACGTAGTTGTTTGTTATTATTATCAAGTATTATGTGCTATACATAATTGTATGTGCTATATTTTTATACCACTGACAGTGCATTTGGTTTGTTTACACCAGCATCACCACAAACACATAAACCATGCATTGTGCTATGATCTTAGGATGGCTACAATATCACTAGGTGGTAGGAATTTTACAGTTTTATTTAGGGGACCACCAGTGTATATGCAGTGTGTGGTCGACTGAAACGTGATTATGTGGTGCATGACTGTAACTCAGGACTCAGCCTTGTACCTATTCTCTAGCCAAATTTACTCTTTTGGTAAATCTCATCCAGTATCAGGTCTTTAAGTATGTGTAAGGTGTTCCTAGTTTTATTTCCAGCTCAGATCTCTCTTCTGAACTATAGACTCTTTTTTCCAACTGTCCACTTGAATGTCTAATAGACACACCAAACTACACCTGCCCAAAATTGAACACCTGATCTTGTTTCCTCAAACCGTTCTTCCTACATTCTTCTCTGAGTTAGTGGAAACTCAATCCTCTCAGTTGCTCAGGCCAACACGTTGCTGTCATTCTTGAGTCTTCTCTTTTTTTCACAACCCATATCTAACCCATCAGCAAATCCTACTGGCTCAGTTTATACTCAGCGTACAACTACTTATCACTACTTGTCCCACCCAGTCAGTGCTACCATCATCTTATTGGATTATGGCAATAACCTCCCACCTTGTCTCTTAGCTTCTACCTTTGTCTCACTACAACACACATGACTGAGCAACCATAGTTACCTTGTTAACCTTTAAGTGAAGTCCTATCATTTGTTCAAAACCCTCCAACGGCTTCCCATCTCAATCAGAGTAAACACCAAAGCCCTTCCAATGCCCTAAAAACATCATACAGTCAGTCTATGCCCCATTTTATCTGAGTTGAAATCCTGTAATTCTCATCCTAGCTCACTCTGTTCCTGACATTCTGGCCTCATTTCAGCCCCAGGCCTTTGCGCTTACTTTCCTTTTGCCTGTAATGCACCTTCCCCTTATATTGCCACACAGTGCACTTCCTCACCTCTTTTAAGTCTTTCCTCAACTATCACTTTCTCTCCAAGGCCATCCCTGACCTCCCTATTCAAAATTACAATTCTTTCCCTACATTTCTATCCTTCTTTCCTGATTTTTCTCTGTAGAACTTACTACTGTCTAATATACCATATGTTTGTTCATTTATTATTGTTATTACTTATTGCCTATTTCCCTCTACTAAAATGTTAGCTCCATGATTATAGAGACTTGTGTTGGTTTTGGTACTTGACTCCTTCCAAGTGCCTGGAACAGTTTCTGACACAGAGTGAGCACTCTGAATTATTTATTGAATGAACGAATGAATTATAGACATGTCTTCTCTACTTCAATCTCTTCCGGCCACTTCTGACAGTCCCTAATTGTAGCCCCGCAGAAGGCCCTGGGCTTCTTTTTCTTCTCTGCTACCTGGTGGCGGATCCATAGGTTCTCAGGAAGCCTAGGTGAGGCCTGTCTACTGATAAGGCTGCCATGTTCTTTTCTGTCCATGTGCTCAGCATACAGCAATCATAAGCATAGCATACTCATCACTTTCAACTTGAGTTTGAAAGAGTAGATGGTGAGAAACCACAGGGAGACTTTCTGCATGCAGTTAGTGTTACCTGTTGTTTTTTTTTTTTTTTTTTGTCCTCCCCATGGAAATTTCACTTCTTATACTTAATTTGTATGCTCTGAAAATGACTTTTCCTGGCAAGGAGAAACTGTCTGTGCATAGGCTGGACATTTTGTGATGGTGGTAGAACTGGACTAGCTTGTATCTCTCCATTCTTAATCTCTAAAAGGTGATTATTGAATTTTACTTCAAAGAGGTTTGTCTTTAGGGTAGGATAATGAACTCAAGTTTCTTTAGGGCTAGGGCGAACAACTGTCCCAGTTTTCCTAGGACTGAGGAGTGTTCTGGGACACAGGACTGCCAGGGCTAAATGAACTAGGGAAGTGGCAGGCATATGGGAAAGAACTGGTCACGCTGTAGGTTGCTCTGCTAAGCTTTTGGTAACTTCAGCCTACTATAGGAGACTCATGCTGTATCTCAAAATTGCTAAATATTTGAATAGTCTGCCTCGAGAGGGATGTCTCTCCAAGTGTGGTGGGGTGGGGTTCCCAAAGATTGACACAGTAACTCCCAGCCAAGGAACACATATCTATTGCTGACTTTTCTCCCTGTTTCTCTTGCGTAAATTTCCCTTTCTTGTTTCAGAGCCAGAAGGACCATTTCACAGCAAGTGTGCTCAGGCTTTCCGTGGCCCTTTCTTTCCTGAGTTTCACAGTCATTACAGGCACAATAGCCACCCCATGTCGGATGCATAAAGTTTTGTGGAGCTGCCTTCAGGGACTTGGGCATCACAATATGTCCCAAAGAGGCTTCAGCCCCTTGTCCTGACAAAGGAGCGTCTGTTGAAGGCCTTTTGCCTGAAGTAATTCAATTCAGTCCTAGACCACTAGTTTGGCCCTTTTAAATCCCCAGCTCCATTGTTCAAGGCATTTCTTGAAAAGGGGAATGCACATGTTCTTTACCTTTACTTGTTTAGTTGATGCTGAAATGTCTCGCCTGGAGTCTGTCACCGTAAGACTGGTCACAATAACAACAGTAGCTTGATAACCAACCCAAATTTATATAGCTCCTATAGCTCGTTCTGGCTTTCCCTGAACTTGGCACAACAGTATTTCTTTTCATTCTTGTGCAGACTCAGGGAAAACAGCTATGATTATACATTATATCCATTTTATAAATGATAAAACGTGCTTACTTCTTCAAGTCAGGTTGAGCTGGGTTGTGATAAAAATTAGTTCAATGCTGGTTGATAAATTGCATTACCAGCATGGATTATTGAATTGTCTTTTCTTACTATTTGATATTCAGGTGGCTTCGTGGTTGAAGTCAATAAAAACAGCTTTCAAGAAGCTAGATGAGTGGCTGGTTACAAGTCTTTCAGCTCCAAGCCCTTTATAGAGCCACACTGCTTTATAGACCTTTCGTCTGGCCTAGTTCCATGCTCCTCAAATAGGGATATGCAGGAGGGGGCCATGAGGACACTGGATAATATGTGCATGATTGATCTAACATAAAAA
Organism: Daubentonia madagascariensis; assembly: GCA_023783475.1. Classification (NCBI taxonomy): domain Eukaryota; kingdom Metazoa; phylum Chordata; class Mammalia; order Primates; family Daubentoniidae; genus Daubentonia; species Daubentonia madagascariensis. The sequence continues at coordinate 12,840,235 of JAKFHU010000901.1, forward strand.
TAGTGGGATTTCCTAATAAACACATTATTTTTATGTTAAATCAACCATGCACATGTTATGGAATAAAATGAAAATTCACATAAAAGTGTAATGTAGCACAGGAAACTTCAAAGAACATTTGGCCTTATGGGGGTCTCTCTGCTTGCCCACTCTACCATCTCTGTTGTTGAGAACAGGGGGCTACATTAGGATATTTGTTGGGGGGAGATGCTTCAGGGGAACAGTTTAAGAATCAATGGTTCTAGTCCAATTCTGCCTCTTACACATGGATACCACACTCTGTACCTCTCAAAGTATTTGCTGACCTTAATTGAGCTCATAGTATTTATCTTGTCTGTGATAGCAATATTAGCTGTTCCACCAAAATAACAGAATTCAGTGATGACTTTTCTTCCTCATGGCTCAGACTGAAATGAGACTACATTTAGTCTTCTGCAAGTTTCAGATTAGAACACAATGTACAGTGAGCCTTCTGAGTCTCCACACTAAAAAGAAAATGTATCTAATATTTACTGAATGTTCACTCTATGCCAAACACTTAGCTAAGCACTTGGCATACATTTGTTACTAGTGCTGTAAATTGCCTTTGTTATTATCCTAATATTGAAGATGAGAAAACAGTCTTGGCGTTCCTCATCAGCTTGCCCAATATTACACAGGTAGTAGATAGCTGAACTGAAATTTCAAATCTAGGTAGGCTGAGTTTGAGCCTGTGCTCTATACCATTCTTTATGTGGTTCTTCCTGCTGCAGAAGTATTTTAAGAACAGTTCCTATAGAGTAGCATCTGAATGATGAACTCTATTGCTTTGATGATAATTTTACATACATAAATATTCATCATAAATCAATTAAGTAATATAGTTATGCTCATTCATTCAACAAAGATTTTTGAATCCTAACTATGTGCCAGGTTCTATGAAATGCAGATATGAGTAAGACAAGATCCCTTAGAGTAGCTCAAAGTCTAGTGTTAGAGATGGACATATAAAGAAAACATGAAACAATCAAGTAATATCAAGATGAAACAGAGATTATAGCGCAGGAATATTTTACCACATGGATTTAGAATTTATATGGGAAATTGAGATAATGTAATAACCATAAAAAATGTTTCTCAAAGAAAAAAAAAAGACTGATGATAGTGCACAACAAGGAGCAGAGACAAGGATGAAGGTGGAATAAATCTCAAGTGAATCTTTCAAACTCACTTGATAATTTTGCTGGGTTCTTTGGAAACATTTAATTGCTAATTCTTGTTAGTTTCTGAAATCAATTTCATTGGCCAACCTCATCCCATGCCTTCAAGCAAAACTTCAAGTTAATGGTAGCATTTGTTTCTTGTTAATTTCTTTGGTTTTCTTAATGGCCAATTTGAAGTCTTATTAATAGTTAATATCTTTAGCAATGTAAACATTTGCATTAATAAAACAGATGGAAAATTACTGCCCCAGCCAACCACTGTCATGTTAAAGCACTAAGAGAGATAAACAGCAGTAGAGTTGGGTTGAGCTAATCCTCAGAGGACCAGTAATGTCCTTCCAATTGTCTTATTCTCCCATGATTGCCGTCTGCCCATCTATTAGAAAACTTAAAGAAGATGTTGCAACTTTAAATTTTTGATTTTTTTTCTTAAGACACCATTTTAAAAGTAAAGTATTTTCTTGTTTAACTGTTCCTCTTCTTATTTCAGGACTAGACATGCAACCAGAACAAGTAGTCTATGACTTTCTTATGTTTAACTTTTGACAACTGACATTTTTTGTAAACTGACCACAATAAGCACCTAATAGATGCTGAATTTAGACTTTTATTCATCACTGGAAAACGTTTTTAAGCTATCTTTTAATGGTGTGCTATTAGCCAACAGTTCAGGCAATATAACCGTCTTTGCCTATAGAGAAGTGTTTACCTAGTCTGAATGTTCAGATATACTTATTTTATAAGAATGAGTGGAAAATGGAAGGCTGATAAGAAGTACAATCTCATAAACTTTGATAATTACAGAAATAATTAAGTTTGACAAATATGGTGAAATTTTGGCTTTAATTGGGTGCTCATCTAACTTAGGTTGGTGTATTAATCAGGATATGCTAATTTCTGTAACAAACAAAATCTTAATAAAGGTTTTTAATCACTCATGTTACAGTAAAATATGAGTCAATGAGAGTCTCTCTCTGTTCCATATGGTGATTCAGGGATCCAGGCATTATCCTCCTAGTGGCCCTGCATAACTAGGGCCTCACAGTCCTCCGTTGGATCCTTTGCCTCCAGCAGGCAGATGAGGTGTGAAAGAGTAGATGGAGAAAGAGAACACATGGGAGATTTGGGGGGAAAGGCCTGCAAGGGCCACACATCACATTTGCTCACACTGTTTGGACAGATTTCCATCACATGGCAGAGGTGCCTAGGAAATATAGCCTGGTCTTATGTGCAAGAGATAAAGTAAATGGGATTTGATGATTACACAGCATTGCCTGTGGCACAGCAGGTCAAATGTGTGTTTGATTGTGAAAAAACAGAAAAAGATTGAGGAACATGTATAAAATGTTGGAAATAAAATGGCAAAATTATATTGAAGAGGAAAATATAGCCAGACATTTGATGGTCTTTGGCACTTTAGGAATAGACGTGTTTCTCCTCCCACCGTTCCCCACCTCAGGTACTTGTAGGTCTGTTATGGGCTTATGCAAATATGTACACAAGTAGATTTTTAGTAGGATGGTAAATGCCTCCCCTTTTGCAGAAACTGGGTTCCAGAGAATTTAAAGAGGCAATATAAATTGTAAACATTTTTCCTACAAGATCTAGAATGTACCTAACAGCATCCAACTTTCTGTCCAATATCCTAGATTTTTCTATTAGACTTTCAAACCTCTGGGAACACTCAGGAGAGGATCTACGTCTTTTAACTTATTCCCTATACCTTGGGATCCACCAGATGGGTGGCTAGTCATGCTGGAGTAATGCACACAGAAGGGCAGGAGTGGAGTTACAGAATTATAGGATAGAAAGCATTTCACTTGAGGGGTTTCCAATGACTCAGCAAATGGAAGGCTTTCAAATATGTAAGTCAGAAACCCCAGTGATTTCCTGTACAAGTGTCCCTGTGTGTTTGCTACATCTCAACACACAAAATAAACATTCCCCAGTGGGAGACAAAATATCACATTCCCTGATGGGTTTAAAACAATACAAAGCTATTAATCATCTGTTGATCTTTTTAGCACACTTACTGTCTCTAGAATTAGATGCTGAGTCCTGGAGGGCAAGGGGCTGCAACCTTCAAATCAAATTTTGTGTCACAAACACAGTAAACATTAAAGAACTGCCCATTTACAGTAACAGACTGGCAGAATCTACCATAAGACACTTAAAAAGAAGGATCTCCACCTCGTGCTGACCTCCAAGTGCTGAGGCAATCCTCAGTCTTTTTCTGGGGCAATGGGTTATATGGGTTCTTCTCTTGTAACTATTCACACCCTGAGTATAGAATGTCACCTCCCTCAGCTAGCTGATTTCTCCTTTGATGTGTAAAAGAGAACACATACAGACCTATTTCATCAGTGTGTATCATTACTGAGGGTTATCATTTATGCTTCGGCATTCTGATTAGGCTAAACAAATCATCTATGAAAGATTACATTCTATCGACCTAGGTAAATCTAAATGAAAACAACAACAAAAATTATTCTCCTTAAGAAATTCACTTCAGCAGCACCTAACTCTGGGTTACGGTGATAACTTGAAATATATTTCTAAGCCCAAAGTCCTGCAAGAGGGACAAGAAATTATATAGAGCTAAGGGAAGTGAATCTGTAGTAAATATATATCAGGATAATGACCAAGAATGCATCCTCTTCTCACAGGTACTTCTAAGCCCTGCAATCAGATGAGCCCTAACAGAGTCTTTTTTAATCATGGAAAGGACTAATGAAAAATTGGCATTCTGAAAGGTTTTGGAATACTTTGTGTGACTTTGCTGAACCTTGAAATTTCATTATTGTTTCTCTCATATGGAAATGTTCGCAATTGTGTCTTACACGAAGGACAGAGAACTGAAGAGGAATCTGCAACAATGAAGTCAGTTTTCACTGCTGAAGAATGACCTCACTGCTTCATGAGGCTCAAGGAGGGAGGGCAGGGTCTTCTTGAAGCCCTCCAAAAGTTGTCCAGTCTGGGGCTACTAGGCCCGAGTTGGGTTACACAAAGCATCTCAAAGTCTTTATTAACTAGATGGTCATCCACACCATTTCCTGACTTTGTTCTATGCTGTCTGGATGAAATTTTGTACAAGAATGAATTTTGAGCCAGGTATGATAGTCTTTTCCAGGGACTCTTTCTGTGTGGTGAAATGAGTCAGAGGTGCCAAGAGATTCTTTTTATCCTTCATAGACAAAACCCCCTACTGTCCTCTCCCCTTCCCCTATAGCCCCTAGTCCAGGGGGACCAATGTCTCCCCCTATAGCCCAGCTTCCTCCCCTGTTCAGGCCCACCATCTGCACTCACCTGACTTCTCTAGGGGGATCATTTCTGCCACTCTCTGCCCCATCAGTAGTGATTGGTCTTAGCTCTTTTACTTTCTGTGACCTGCTTGGCTGACCAAAGTGAATTTGATGGAGGAATATGCAATGTTATTGTTAGAGTAGATTTGTCCCTTCCATTTATTTCATGAATACTTATTGCACACCTACTTTGTGCTATTTTTTATGGGATATAAAAATGAATAAGGGGTAATTTACTTCCAAAATGTACAACATCCTCTGGAACTTAATATGTGTTATGTCTCTGTAATGTATTTGTATTTTAATGGCCCTTAAGTTCCCGGGGTCTTAAGCCAAAGGAACAAATAGTATTTAGAATTTTAGGCAGAGCTAATTGAGTGACATTTTTACTTGGAGCCTGGAGAGGTAAAGTTGGTTGGGAGATTCTTAGGCCCAAAAAGAGAGGTAGTATGACTATATACACATAATAGCCCACAACTCAGGCTCCATGGGCTCAAGTTTTGATAATTCAGTCTTACTATTATGGGGGCAGTGGGTATGGGTATGGAAAACGTGATTGAAAATAATCTATATTTTCTGTCCTCATCTGCAGAAGCAGTAACCGTGTAGTATGATAAAGGGCCTCTTGGGGCAACCTGAACAGCCATGGCCTTCCCTCACACCTGATGTCTCTGGGGATTTGTGAAGTTCAGTCTTAGTGTTGCTGATTCAGTGGACTGAATTGGGAGAGGGAAGATTAGAGTTCGACTTTGAATTCTACTTTTAGCTTTCTATCCTGTTGACCTGATGCCAAATGTGTGTGCCATTTTCAAGAATCACTGTTGTTACTCTTTAAGGGAAGGGAAGTTCCTTGGGTAACTTGACATTAACTATCATGTGAATGGCCTCAATTTTCTTGGTTCAGGTTCAGGTTCGTAGCCGGTCATCACAGGTTACTATCAAGCTTTTGGTCAGGGATGGTATTTGACAAACCCTAGTTGCACATATGAATGAGGCAGCCCTGAGTTGGAGGCTACTCCACTAACAACTGTTACAAGAGAAGGAAAACAACAAGATCCTCTTGATTAGATGAGTTGTTCGCCTCAACTCTCAGCACCTACCTTCCAAAGTGAAGGGATGCCGGCTATTCCTATCCAATTATGGAAAACTCTTACAAAAGCCAAAAATTTTTGAAAATTTTCTTTTCAAAAGAGAACAAAGTTTTAGAAAAATATGAAGCTTGTTTTCAACGTTGCCTGTTGGTTGAAATCCACTCCATGGTTCAGTTATTTTTAGAAGCTCATGGTTTAGCGGAAAGGACACTGAACGAGGAGTCAGAGCAGGTGGGCTCTGGTCCCTGCTTTCAGCTGTGTGGTTGTCAAAGGTCCCCAGCCATTCATTTATGGCTCTCTGAGAGCTCACCTGTTACAAGAAAAGAAGGACAAAGTGGCCTTCTATGTTGCTTCTCTGGTTAAAACTCTATGATTCAAAGCATTTGGCTGAAGACACTGGTCTCCGAACGCAGTCCCAGATGATAGATAGATCAGCAAGTCAATTGGCATCTCCAATAATACATTGCCTTCCTCCATTTCTAACTCAAGGCCACTTATCCTCAGGGCCTTTGTTTTATTCCTCGGCAGAGGAATTGATTGTGGCCATGAACTCAATCCCTCCTATCAGTTACCCTTTCATCAGTGATTGTACAGAGTTCCACCAAAATTCCTTCCAGCTTCCTCTTCTGATGTACTTCTCTGGATCAGCAATGACCTTGAACTCAGCTTACAGGCCACATTTTATATAATCAAGTGATAGAATGCTGCTAAGAACTTTGCAGTGTCTCTAAAGACTTTTTGGATTAATCATATCGAACCTTCAGGAGGGCTGACAACTGCAGCCCAGCCTTAAACTACATGGACAAATTAAGCAGGAGAAAATCACTTCAACTTTCCATACTTAAATTATAATGGGCTTATCAGAGAGGGGAGGAGGAGGCAGTTCACACACTACTACCACACTGGTTTAAAGGTGGAGGGGAGGTGGGGGAGAAGGCGGCTGTCATTTGTGGCTAAGAGGTTAGAGGCCTTGTGAGACTCATTAAGAGAAGGATGAAAAGAAAAAATCCAGCACTTCCAATTAACCAACTTTTTATGCTTCCTCTCTGCCTCCTTCAAGCCTCATTTGTTGATTTCAAGCCTGTCAGAGGCATCAGTTGAAGGCTTCAAGCTTGAGACAGTAATGGATTTTCATGGCAGGCCACGTGGTCTTTCAACCTGGGCTGACTCTATCTGATGATGAAAGCAGAAACTTCCATCACCCACTGAACTCACTGAGGCTGCCACTTCCCCTGTCCCAGCAACTGCAGAAGACCACAGCCTCCGTGCTGAACAGTCATTCATGTGAAGCCACAGAATTTTATACGTGAGGGAATGAAGGGTCAGAGAAGCAAAGTAAATTCTCCAAGACTACAGGGCTTGCTAGAGACAGACCCAGGAAAAGAACTCAGATCTCTGCCCCTTCATCTAGTTCTCTCTACATTATGATGCTTTCCTGCCTCAGAGAGCCAAGAAGAAAGACTTTCTATTTCATGGAGGACAATGAAACGGGCCCCCCCTAACTGATTATGTTTAGACTGTTGCTTAATGGACTTCACCATTTGGTATTTAAAATTCTTCTCATTCCCTGAATTGGTATCTATCTAAAATTTAGGAAAATAAATCACTTCTCTGATACTAGTTGTTCTCTGGACTTTGAGTTTACGAGAGAACTGACCAAAACTTTAGTCATCCTGATCCCAACTGCCCACCCCCACGGGGAAGGAAAGAGCCTGACATCTTATCATTGAAATTCTGAGTGGAAACCCAGGAGATGCTTCACCTCTCTGCATTTTACTTTCTTCCTATCTGGAGATAGAGGATACTTAAACAACCTTATATGGGGATTTTTTTTATGTTCTTTCTACTAACTTCCAGATGGAAAATACAATGTGTTTTTAAAACACTCAAATTCGGTAGGCGCCATCAGGGTAAAGCTAATATGAAAATAACTGCTTGTAAGGAAATGAACATAAAGCTCCAATCGTGGCAGAAAATAATGTGTACAATGTGGATAATAAATAATACCATTAAACCCTTGTATCATTCCCGCTTTCTGTCAAGATAAAAAATGTGATATTTATTGCTAGGCCCGTAATTACTTTTATGCTTGAAACAGGGAGAAACGGGCTTGGTGATACAGGAAGGTATTAGTCAAATGCTTTTTTCCTGATGGGGGTGGGGTGAGGTTGCATTTAAAGGAGAAGAGATTCTGCTCCTCAGCATCTCCTTTCTACCAACCACCCAAAACAAAAAGGGTTTTGCCATTTTAGCCATTAGAAGACATTGATTCTCCGTCATACCTTTGTGGGATGTGTTGTTATGGAGATTATAGTAGAGGGAAAGGAGGAAGACAGGGAAAGGTATGTAGAACAAGGGATGAATTATTAATTTAAGGTAATAATTCCAAATTTCCAAAAGCAGCATATTTTTGTCTAGTTAGATTATTTGCTGTTACCACAGCAACTTAGGTCTTGATTTCAATGAGGATTTCAACCTTCACATGTTCCTATCCCAACCCTCCCCCATCTTATATTACCTTCTAGGCTTTAAAGAAAACCATTTGGAATAATTTTACCAAGATTAATTCTTTTCCAAATAGCAGCTGCATGCACTATTTTTGAAAGAACTTTGATAGCATCTTCAAACATTTGAATCCTAATACAACTGAAGCAAAGCTCCAGAGGTAGATACAGCACGTGATCTCACTAAAGTCAGCTTCTCCACCTACAGCAGGGTCTCAGTGAAAATCAAAATTTATCCCCCGTGAGTTTCAAGGCTAAAAATAAAGTGCTTGTAGCTTCAGCACCTGAGGACTTAAATCACATTTTATATTCCGTAAATGTGGCCACGTTGTCTCTTTCCCCTTGGTTCTTTCTCGTTTCTTGCAGAACCCATTTGAAGTTTTATTTCAAATCATCTGGCTGTTGGCATAACGAACCTCAGATTTAGATTTGTGATTGTTTAGGGGTGTGTGTGTCTGTGTGTGTTTGTGTGTACATTCGTGTGAGTGTTTAATTAAACTGATGTGAATGCTGTCTGAGCTGAAGGCAGTAATTTTTCTTTGACTCATTGAATGTTTTACAGATTATAGCAAGCTTTTCATTTACATAATCTGTCATGTAATACCACTGCCTTTTAGGCATGCTGGTTTAGTCAGAAACATTCATTTAGATGGGAATAAAAGTTTAATTACTCCCTTTCACCTTTACACATTTGGGACAAATTAATGTAGTGTCTCGAGGAGACTGCATTGAATGAACAGGAAGATTCCCATCTTAGTCATGGGTCTGCTTCTCATTAGCTTTGTGTGACTTTGGATAAGTCCATTTCTGCAATACTCAGGGTAGACTAAATGCTTCAAAAAAAAAACCCCCTCACAATTGGGTTTTATTTCTTATTCAAGTAAGACTTAAATTCAGATGGTAAGATCAGACACATACTACCTATAGCATGAGCATGAGAATCCTGTAGAGCATCACTTATGAATGCTTTGGAAAAATAATAGGGAGTGAGCTGAAAGTGTGGCATTATAAAGATTTGCTCCTCTGTTTTAGTTGTGTGCAACTAAAACCCAGTTTTAACTAGTTTAAGGAAAACAGGGGGCTTATGAACCAATGCTATCTCAGGCAGTCTGAGCAATACCAAGTCTTGGGAAGGACCAGTAGCATCTTGGCATCAGAAACTAGGACCATGCATTTGGGTGAATTCAGGATTTTCATGCTCTGGCTCCTCTCTCTGCAGGCTGGGTTCATCTTCTCTCACTGTGGATCAACTTATTCCACTATGTTATGTAGAGACATGGGGGCTGATGCCTCAATTTATGTATTATGAATCTTCATCTTCTGCAAAAGATCTGACTTAACTATGGGAGCTGCCATTCTGCAAATCATGTGAAGAGGTTGGATTCTGATATGGTTGAGTGTGGTACACCACAACCATCACCTGTAGCCAAGGAGCGGGGTCACCGTGTAGTTGTGTAAAGGATGTTGTAGGAGTTATGTGAGTGGAGAAGAGGGTAGCATCTTTTTCTTTTCCCCATCTGAATTACCATCTTCCTGACTGAATGCCAAAGGTACTCAGTGAGGAAGTTGTCCAAATCAAAATGGAGTCACCTGTGTCCAACCCTGTCAATATGGAGCCAGGGAAGGCCATGAAGGGAGGGCTCTCATGCCTGACTTGCCAGATAACAGGAACTATCACAAGTAATTTTTCCCAACAGCAGCTTACTTTAGGAGTCATGCAAGGACAGCTAGCAGCACAAGGACAGCTAGCTACTTATACAAGAACACTTGCCTGACACGCTGTCTCACAAACCCAGTTCAGAACTCCAAGGGCCTAACCATAACTCCAAGATTACAAGTCCTATGTAGCAATTACTGACACTCACCAATCAGAACTCACCCGCTCTTGTAACACAATGCCCATGCCAATAACTTTTCTTTCAAAACAGCTTGTGTAACCTGTTTTTCTCCCAATAAACCCTAACCATTTTGTTTGTTCTCCAGACATACTGAAGGTCACCCTGGTCTGTAGGTATGTCCCAGATTATAGTCCTATTTTTTGTATATTATTTCCAAATAAAACATTTTTACTTAGAGATTTCTCTTTTTTTATGTGGACACCAGTACCCCATAATTTTGTTCTCATCAGAAAGTATCCTATACCGTGAGCATCTTTCTTCCTCTCTTACATCAGATTTTCTTTTCTTTGTCCTAGCTCCTCAGATCCATGTTCTCTGCTGGGTTAATCTGATAAATTAATCCCTGCTGTAGTGTTTATGACTAATCATGATTTAAGGAGTTAATCTTCTCGTGGGTACATTTTCACACAAGTCTGCAATGTGTTTAACTAGGAGGAATGTTCAGTGTTCCTGGGCACTACTGCATGTAAGGCACTGTGCTAGAAAATGAGGGTAACACGAAGTTAATTGGGATATGGTTCTGCTGGTGTGGGAATGAATCTTGTCTCTGGCATAGATTGCTAAAACGTTCACCTTTGCCACCTGAAAGGTGTTATCCTTGGACAAGTTACTTTACTTTTTTTTTTACCTTGTTTACTTTATTTGAAAATAATGGGGATAATAATGACTACCTCCTAGGCTTGTTTGTTAGAATTAAATGATATGTAGAAATATGTACAGTACATATTTGTACAGTAACTGGATAATTGTAAAGGTCCAGTGCTTCTTACCTCTTAAATACTAAAGCATATATCGATTGTCTTTTTCTTAAGAGGATGAATTTAATCTATCTTTTCAAACCACATTTCTGGGGTGACCTTTTGTGTTACTGCCTTGTATTAGAAAAGTCACTTACCACCAAGGACCCATTTCACCATCTTGCAGAATACAACTTTAGCACTGTGGGATCATTTTGTTCATATACCCCTGGTATTTAATTTGCAATGTTCATCTATAGGCTGTAGTTTGTTTATGCATGGTTCTGGGAATGCCTCTGGACAAAGAAAGCTACTAGGACATCTGTGAAATCTCTACTGTGAATCAATCTCCCTGCCTCCCCCTCCTCCCTCCCTCTCTCTCTTTCTCTCTAATTTGAGTTTTATTTCAAGTGGTGCTCTCTTCCTCACACACTCATTCCAAAATTATGGTTTTTAACTAATCCATTCAAGTACAATTTGGGGACAAATGCAGACAACATTTTCTGTTAAATTTGATCTTTTCTGTACCAACATGGCTGGACTAAAAAGAAAATCAAGAAGGAAAATGAAGACCTCCCACACTAAAGCAAATCTCTGAAGACTTTTTTTTCCTTTCTTGGGTTCTGAGCTCTGTTTTAACTATACTAAAGGAAATATCTCACAGAATACTTTTGCCATCAGATCTGTGCTATCTCTTCATTGATGGCAAACCATCTCCTGACAACACACCCCACCAGTCAAAAACGAATGCTAACATTTATGGAACATCAATTCTATACTATACACTCTAGTTCTCTTCACAACACAATCAAAATTGTTATTAACCCCTAGACTCAGAATTATGAAGGAGCTTGTCCAAAGTTGCACAGCCAGTAAGAACTGAGATCTGGACCTGGGTTAGCCAAAATCTGAAGGATTTACTCTTATTGTTCTACTATCTTTGCTATTCAAGACTATATCAGCCTAATAATCCAGAAAGGAAAATGGACAAACTATTAAATAATTTATTAAATAAGGATAGGGGAGAGATAGACATACTTTGATTATCAACCTCTTTTAAGAATTTGTTGGCTTAAAATGAAGATTCTTCTCATGCTTCTGGAAGTTGTTAAAGTGAAACAAGGAATCTAGCTACGAATGACAACACACACCCCTTGAACATGCATTTACTTTGATGAAGATCTTTTTATGAGGTCAAGTTATTACATTAACAAGCAAACCTATTCCTCCACAGTGCCATGGTGGAGAGCTGGAGCACTGGAGTTGTCAACCGAAGTTGATAACTGGGTCTCTCCATGCCACATTCTATGAAACAGTGATGATATTAATAGTGCTGATCTTGTGAACTTGTGAGAAACAAATGAGTTAATATTAAATTTGTAGAGCAATTAGAAGAGTACCTTGCTTCTGATAAATACTCATAAAGTATTAATTTTCCAATTAACGGAAATACAAGAAGGGTATATCTGAGCTTTCTTGCTGGATTCGCCCTTTTGAAAGCCATAAATCTAAAGAATTTGTAGTTTTTGAAGCTGTAAATAGTTTAATTTTATTTGGATTTATGCACTGTCATTCAAATTAGCCAATTCACTATAATATTTAGAATTTGTACCTACCCAAAAAAAATTTTAAAAAAATCTAATTCAAAACTCTAGGCCTCTTTTTCATATACTTGTTTTGAGTAATCCAAATATTTAGAAAAATCTCTTTAAAATTACTAAGAGAATAATTTATTTTCCTTTCAAAAATTTCTCTCACAGTATATCATTTTAGAGATTAAATTATAAATCTATTACTTTTAACAAGGATGCTCTTGAGTTCCTCATCTACTCATTTCACATAAAATGGAGACAATTTTCATGCATAATCTCAGATACAACTAAAGAAAGCAAGCATACTTATTGAGGTTTAAATATTTTGCTTCATTTTCATGCAAATTAATTTCTTCAAATTTTCAAACTTTCTTAGAAAGGCTTCACAGGTGTTGGTTCAATCTATGGGAATGAAGTGTTGACACAAGAATGGAAATATTATAGAGTTGTGTGCCAGTCTGGTGCATGTGGCTGCAAGGCTGTATTCCTTCTCCTTTTGGGCACATACATTTGGCCACCTTCTGCCTCTCACCTACAGTCCTGTGGGTGGCACTTTCCACCTAACAACATTTGCACCTGGAGCTATTAAGTGTGGATCAGACTGAATTTTTACCTGGCCAGGGAAACTTTCATCCCCTCATTGCTATTATATATTTCCACACACCACCACTCCCAGATTTACTCTGATTCTGAGGCAAAGAGTCAACCCCAAAAAGTGCAGAGTAACAACTTTCATTTTCTGATGGAATATTTCCCGTGATTATTCTTTAAAACCAAAGTTATATGCATATATAAAGAGTCTATTAGTTAGTTCTACAGGTTTATTAAACAGTATGCCCAGCTTCTCTCCCCAATATTTTCTGAGAAATGTCGAGGTTAAGGTAGGAACCCTAACAGTGACTACTTAGCTTCCACACATGGCTCTGACACTGTCTACTGTGTGATCATATTGCCTCAATGTCCTTATCAGCAGAATGGGGATAATGGTACTTCCCCACAAGACTGTTCTGCAGAAAAAAATAAGTAAATTATCCAAAATATCTGAAATGTACTAAGTCTTATATAAGTATTATTAAAATTAGTTTTTAAATTGTATTTATTTTATTAACTATTTTATTAAATAATTATAAAAATATTGTTCTCCAGAGGTAACTCTTTACAATTATTTAGATGATTCTTTTGATATTTCCTACCAGATTTCTAACTAACATGCTTAAATTGTTTTTATTCAGTTTTCAGTTTTAGGGATTCAGTGTTGTGAAAGATGAGGATTTTGCTTATTTCCCACCTTTGCCCCACCATGCCCACCTACCCATTTACACACATATAACACCCACCCACCTGTGCACATGTACAGCCACACGCTTGCTCACACATTTGCTTCCATCCCTAATCTTCCTAATAAAGCTATGTCATCTTTTTGATTAGAACAGTATTCATCATTTACACTACTATGACCTTGTACTAATCCTTGTTTACTTTTCCATTCTAAACTTTCATTTGCTTCATTACCTAAGTACCTCAACCCAAACTATCTGCCAGTTGCCTAAATCTCCTTTTGAAACATCTATTGACACCAGGAAATAGTCTATTAATATCACGGTCTTACTTTAGGTGGCTATAACAAATTATCATATACTGGGTAACTTAAACAACAAACATTGATTTCTCAAAGTTCTGGTGACTGGGAAGTCTGAGATCAAAATGCTTGCAGATCCAGTGTCTGATGAAAACAGCTTCCTGGTTTGAAGACTTCTTTTTCTTGTATCCTCACGTGGTGGAAAGAGCAATAGAACTCTCTGAGATTTCTTTTATAAGAAAACTAATCCTATTCATGAGGTTTCTACTCTCATGACCTAATGACCTTCCAAAGACTCTATCTCCTAAGGCCATCACATTTGGGGTTAGGATTTCAATATATGGATTTTGGGGCTACACAGACATTTAATCCATAATAGTCATCTTCTTGAAGAAGCTTCTTACAGACCCAGTCTAAATTTGTTGCAGTTGTCATCTTGGGATCTCTCTTCACTTCCATCCTAATGATTCTCTTTGCTTGTTGTTACATAACTCTAACCTCTGTCTCCCTCATCACATGGCCTTCTTTCCTGTATCTCTGTCAAATCTACCTATCTTTCTCTAATAAGGACATGTGTCATTGGATTTAGGGCCCACCCTACATCCAGGATGACCTCGTCTCAAGATCCTTAACTTAATTACATATGCAAAGGTCCTTTTTCCAAATAAGGTCACAGTCACAGGTCCAGGGTGGACATATCGTTTTGGAGACCACCATTCAGCCCACTATACCCTTGTCTTCCTTTTTTATTTTACTTCTTCAGTTAGATAGAACACTTTCTCTAGTAATTGTTTGAGAAAGAGTGTGTGGAAGGTAAATTTTTTGGAACTTTGCATGTCTGAAATATCTTTATACTACCTAGAAATATTATTAACAATTTATCTTAGAATAGACTTCCAGGTTGAAAATCATGCTTCTTTAACATTTTGAAGGCATTATATTCTTGTCTGGCTTCAAGTAGTCTAAAGCCATTTTAATGTCATACTCTTTTTATGTGATTTCTTTTTCTTTCTAGATTCTTCTTTTTGCCTCAGTTGATCAGTCTTTTTATAATCATGTAAGTGCTTTTCATCTAATTGTACTCATCTTTTGCTGGGTTTTTCAATGTGGAAAATCATGCCCATCAGTTCTGGAAGATTTTCTTGAATTACTTTATTGATGATTCTTTTTCTTGTTCTAGTCTTTCTTTCTGGAGCTCCTATTGTTTAGATGCTGGGTTTTCTAGCATTGTTCTTCTACTTTTATTATCTTTTCTCATCTATTTGCTCTTCTTTGATCTTTGCGCACTACTTGTTGGGAAATCTCTTAACTTTGTCTCCTAGCTATTTCTTCTAGCATATGTTTTTAATATCCAAGAGCTTTTTTGGTTCTCTGAATGCACTCTTTTTATAGCATTATGTTCTTGTTTAATGGATGCAATTTCTTCTCTTATCTCTCTGGAAATAATAATATTTGTTTTAACTTTACTTTGTTTTGACTTCCTTCCCCACCCCAAACCTGTGTGAATGGGCTAAGAAATAGGCATCAAAAAATCAACCTTGTGACCATGAGCCTTTCGATACTGTGAATTTTAATTCTTTTTATTTAAAACTATTCTATTTCCCCTACATTGCTCGAGATAATGATTTTCAAGACCATCCAGCTCAGTCTGCTCATTCTTGGGGTTTGCTGGAGCTTCGCCCCAGTCTCATTTTAGTTTAGGCAGAGAGGCATCTGCTGCTGGTATCTAATACCTCCTCCAGCCACTATTTTCAATTTTATTATCATCAGTTTTGCCTGAGGAGAGAGGTAGAAGCGGTAATGAGCCTAAATCCCTACTCCAGCAAAAACTCTACCATTCTTATCCTTTTCCCTTTTAGCATTCCTTGGTTAGCTTCTGTTTTGTACAATTTAGTAGAAAAATCAATGGAAGGAGAGGCACATGAAAATTGGTCAAATTCTGTTACCAATAATCTTTGAGGTTGGAGGTGATTTAGCTCCTCTGGGTCTCAATTTTCCTCATCTGTAAGATGTAAGGAGTTGTACTAAACTGGATGCAAAAGCTCAGCTAGGTATCAGTGGTTCTGTGGAAGTGCCTAAGCAAATTGCTGCCAAGAGCAAAGAGAAATTGGATGGCTCTCACTCTCTTCTCTCTCCAGCCAGAGAAGGACACTTCTGTCTGTTTATTCCTAAGTTTCTAAGATTTTTGTTGTTTGATTGCTCTTTTATTGGATATCAGGTTTTCCTGTCCAAATTTTTTTTTTATTTATCTGGTCTCAGTGACGTCAACATTTCTTTGTTTCTGAAATCCTGTGATTTGATGTGATACTTTTGTTGTTCTGGTCTTTGAAACTCAGAGCATGAAGGTCCCACATGGTGACTGCCGATCTGTCACATTTATGAGCACAATAACAATCTTTTTCATAACATGACAGGTGGTTTCTTCTGTGGTTCTGGAACTGGACTGTGTATGGTGCTAGGAAGTCTTGGTAGTCAGCTTAAATTAGTAAAGAAATATGGTGACAGACAGGAGATCCCACACTGAAGGCTTCAAAAGATTATACTGGCTCCAACAGGGTAGAAATGGTTCTTAACTTTTTTAAAACTATAGAATATCTTAGCAGGAGGATGCTTATAGATTAATAACCACTTTACAGCACTGTTGGAGATCATCATTGCAGTATGGACTATGTTGTCAGAGAGAATTTTAGGAGGTTTGAATGCAGAATGCACTGCAAATGTAGTACTAAAAGAGTTATTTCTTCCATCCTATGAAATGTATTTTAGTCTAGCAGATAAATTGTATCATTAGACATTTTTATGCACTGTCGTGCTATGTATTGGCACCCATTCCCCACGCCCATTGCAAAATACAGGAGAACATTGCCAACTCTTGTTGAGTATCAGAAGACCAGGGAGTAGTAAACAATGGGCAGAATCTCTTCCTTCTGAAACATTTGTATCCAAAAAGAGAAAAGGGTGTTTTAATAGGTATTTATACCAGTAAAGAAGCATAGAATGGTAGAGAAATTAGGACAACAATCGTACAAGTATTATAAGTGCTTCGTTTGGTATATTTTATTATAGTTCAATGAAAATTCCAGAATAAATCAAGGTATAACAAATAACTAGAGTTAAAAGGGCAGAAAACATTGCTTAAATGGCAGAAAGAGATTGTGGTTAAACAAGCAAAGCAACCTCTTTCCAAACTAAAAGGATAATTCAACAGTGGAGTGTGATCTATGAAGTTAATCAAAAGTAAGATTGATAATTTTTATTTGGTAAATAACCACAGTTTAGATTACGAATGCAGTATAATTTTATGATAGGAAAAAACATACAAAAAAGAAAATGACACTAGTACTTTTCCATCCTTTCCCAGCTGGTATTTATTTTAGCCCCTTATTTTTCAAGATTGTAGATATAGTTTAGATCAGTGTTTTTCAAACATAAGCATCAGTATCACCTGGAAGGCTTGTTAGAGCACAGATGGGGGTGTTTCTGGTTCAGAACCCTGATCAGGGTTTACAATCAGGTCTAGATGGGAGTCCTGCTGTTTTTAACATGTCCCAGCTAATGCCAATGCTAATGGTCCACTGACCAGCCATTTCAGTAGCAAGGATGGAGTTAAGGAGTATAGATTTCTAAAGATAGGCAGCTGAACCTTATATCCACATTATATCCTCCAACTGATTTCACAAAATAGAAAGTAGTTGATTTATATGAACTAATCAAATAAACTCATACTACTTGCTAAAACAGATTGTGTGATAGCAAAGAAATAAACAATCACTGAAGATATGTGTTTCCCCTTTAATTGCCAAAGATGGATAATCTAGTTATGCCACTGTACAAACCAGGAAGAATTCTTACAGCCCTGGAAAATTTCTCCTTAGCTTATTTTCTTTCATTGCTGTGTTTTACTCATCGTAGAGTATGAAGCACAAATTTGTGAGTCTTATATCTGTTAATTATTGACTAAAAGAAGGCTTTATAGCAAATGGTGGGTTTCAGCTTTAATAAATAATGGGGTTGATTCTGCCCAATGACAGATGTGTGTAATTCTCATTAAAATCTGTGGCAGTTACACAAGTGAATCAAAGCAAAATGGTGTCTTTTACAGAATGTTCTGATTTGGTTGATTATTCACGATCTCTCAAACATAGGGGACATATGCTATTGTTCTCTGTAGGGAACAAGAAAAACTCCTTTAGGCAGATGTATTTTCAAATTTTAGACTTGGAATGTACAACTAAGAAAAGATATAAAATGTTTTTACCCCAGAAACCTTTAAATAAAACTGTTTTTGAAGATGCTTCCAGATACTATGCTATGGACTGAGAGGGTTGGTAGACAAATGGAGAGCTACGTGCCTATCTCAGCCTTGTCCAAATAGCAGGTTAGTCCAGCAGTCTTTGCCAAGCTGTGGCAATAATCAATAATATCACCACCAATGACTGCGAAATCAAAAGGGAACCTCATTATTGAAATTGTAGATGCAGCTAGAAAGCCTCAAATGTGTTAAGAAGTAAGCAGTGAGTTAGGAGACTGCTAAACTGAACTCTAGTCTGTTTTATCATTGAGATACTCTGTACCTAGAAGTGCTTCTGTTAAAACATTATAAAATGGAGAAAGGTCTATCTTCCCATTCTGTTAATATCTCCCTGGATGCTGTAATTAACAATAATGGAAAACTGTTGAAATAATAAAAAGCACTAAATTAATTAGAAGAATAAATATTACAGGAAGCATTCAAACACCCACTGTAGTGGCTCTTAGACAATCACATAAACCTACACTGTCTGATTACCAGGCTAGTCAGGATATGAGTCTCCTTCAAGATGTTCAGTCTTTTGGTGCCTGAGAAGATCTTTCCTATTGCCACATATTTAATCACTAAAGAATATGATGGCAAATGTTTAATTGCATTTGCATGATCAATTGTCCCAAACAATTGTTTGGGACATTTGTTGTCCCAAACAAATATTTCTTTAATTCTTGATCAGCAATGCATCTTCATAGGTTTGAGAAGAAAAAGAAAGAAAAACTTTAAAAATGAGGAAAAGAAAAACCTGTTTTGTGTTTATTCTCGTTTGGTTTGTTCCATCACCATTCTGTTTTCCCTGAATTATTCCTCATATTTGGAGACTCTTCTTTAGTTAACTACATTTCTTCAAATGCTTCAATACATTTTAATTATCTGTAGGTCCTAACAGAAATTTTAACTAGAAATTGATGATAAATACAATTTATTTTAAAAAAATAAACCTTGAACTTTAATGAAGCAATAGTACTTGAGAGGAAGGTGGAAACAAAGTTAATGTGGGTGTTTTTTCCTCCAGGATTAATGTGCTTTTGTATACTGTTAGAATACTGTCTGGTGTAGAAATGCTTAGTGGGGAAATAGAATATTCAGCAGATTGAGCACCGGCATTGGTGTTGGGCAACCTACAGGTAGAAAGGAGAGAGAGGAATGTATAAATGAAACCAGATTTGACTGCTGCTTTGCCCTTTCTCTAGAAATCTTCACGTGAACTGGCATTGAACTGACATTGACTGTGATTTAATCTATGGGACCCTCCAAGCTTATTCTGAAATGCTGTAAAAGTCTTACCCTATAGACACCAAGACTTGATTATTTAAATGCAAAGTTTCAAGCTATGATGAAACCACCTGCCACATCTTGCTTTTTCTAGGTAGGAGGCATCTATAAGACTGTTGTATTAAAGCAGGAGACTTGGAATCAAAAAAGCTTATTGTGTTCTCCACGTGCCCTAAATGTGGAAAGAATATCCGCTAAAAATTTGATGTCAGAGATCTGTTTCATTTTAGAGCAAATTTGGAAACGAGGAATTTTGCAACATAACTTCAACAAGCCACCTTCCTCTTCCTCCTCTCCTTCCTCCATGTTCTCATTGTTCTTCATCTTTTTTAGAGTTTGGACCTTGTGGTGTTATGATTAAAGTTCCCAGTCTCTGTTAACCCTTTATTACAGTGTTTCTCAAACATTAAGTGTTCGTGACTCCTTTGGCGAAAGTGTAAATTCTGATTCAGTATGTTTGGAGTAGGAAGAGGTCCTGTATTCACACAAGCTCCCAGATGCTCCCACTGCAGCAGATCCAGGGAAGACCTTATGACTTTAGGAAAAGTATAGAGTTTAAACTCTCATCAACCTTTCAGCCATATGGGCACTTCAATAAGGTTTGGATGGAAAGATTCATATTCTAAATTAATCTCTTTTCTGCAATCATTTTCACCATAGAGACTTTTTTTGCATACTGAAATATGGTTTTCATAAAAAACATAGAGGATTGAGAGATTATTGAGGGCAAAATAAAACTAAACACACAAAGGGAGGTAGAAATAAATGTTATATGCTGAGATCTCAAAAACGTGAGTAGTAAATCTTTCAGTCGGATTAGAAAGATTGATTCTCAATAGCCTGTGGCTTGGAGAGGGGAGGCGGTAATTCCTCGCTTTGATTCTACTCACTGCTGGCAGGAGACCTTTGCTTTTGTAGCTATTTATTCACAATGGATATGTTTTTAATAAGTTCCCACACTGTTTCAAATGTAAAAGAATATCTCTTCTCCCCCACCCCCAGGTTAAAGATCAGATTCACCTGTCACCCTTCTAGACAGGACTCACAGAAGACAGAAGCTTCACCTGGGAGTGAAATCTCTTTCATCTGAATTTCCTGGGTTAACAAGTCTAAGACCCAACACTGCTCATCACTCAGATGCGACCTCATCTGAGCCCATTCTCTCTACCTTTATATGCTGTTTCCACAGCAAATATGAAGCAGGAGTGTTTCTTTTTTTATAAACATTTATTGTGAGCACCATAAACATTTTGACACAGTATTCTTCTTTTATACGTTTTCTGTAAATACAATTAGAGTAGATATAAATCAAAATGATGGCAGTCCTTCTATGGTTTTTTTGAAGTTCCCAGGAGTGCTGTTGGGTTCTTTAATTGCTTACTAATGTAAAAATATCATTGTTAGTAAAGCATAAATCATGGCAATTTTGCCCCACTAGAGGCTAAAAGCAGCACAAGATGTGGTAATTAAGATATACTAATAGACCTGGCAATTTCTATAATAGGAGCTTTTAACAAGGTAGAAAAAGAATTTCATCTCTCATGCCACAGTGAGGCAACAAAGAAAATACGAAGTTTTCTTCTTGCAAAAGAGATCACCCTGCTCCGACACACAGCAGGTAAGAAGGTACTTTATTTTTTCTTTCTCGTTTTTTTTTTTTTGGTATTCCTAGTCACATGGCAGCTTATGAATACAACTTTAGGTTGAGACTGAGCTTCATAAATTGTAAAGACTAGAAGGGTCTTGAGTTTGGAACCTAATTTCTTTGTTTCCATGATTAGGAAACAGACTAAGGTAGAGAAAATAGCTGGCCTTAGCTAGTTGAGAACAGAGCTGAAACAAGAAACCAGGCACTTGCTTCCCAGTGAAGGGCTCTTTCTGTTTAGTTAGCTTCATCTTTCATCAAAGACCCTCAAAAATTTTCGAACCAGGAACGTTCTTTTTTCTATAATATTTTCTAGTCTCTCTCCCTTTTCTGTGATGTTTGGCATATCTACTTTAAAGAATTATGGGAGTTGGACGTCATTGATGATATTTGGATTGCATAGCAGGAAATGATTTGACTTTGGGTACTAGGAACAGCAAGGACCCCACCTCTTTTGAAGGATATGGAAAAGATTATATCCTCAGAGCAATACTAAAGCTTCCCCATGGCTTTAAAGTGAGAGGACAGTCTGTGTTAAAATGAGGAGTTGTGCCTTTCAGACCTGGTGATCAGGAGCTGTATGCAAGAACAATAACAAAACAATCAATTTCCCCTTTGACACATATTTAAATCCAATTAGTATTAATTAGAATTATATACACACAGTAGGGGGGCTATACTTCAGAGTCAAGCAACTTCAGTTCCACTTAACACCTCTCAGCCTTACATGTAGCCTTTCAGCAAAGGTTCTCAGGATGTTTTCAGACCATGAATGTTCCTTTCTTATTTTGCTATTTTCTCCTTTTTTTTTCTTTTTAATCTCACCTCATTTATTCATTGATCCATTAAGCTGGAACACCTGCTATATGTTATATGTCATACTCTATCTGAGGTAATAGGGATAGAAGATGATCAAGACCTGCATTTTATCTTCCCTGATGAAATCTACAGTTTGATGGAGGAGAAACACAGAAATCAAAATACAAACAAGCACATACATAATTGCAAATTGTGGTGTGATCCACAAAAAGAAAATCAGGTGCTAAGAGAGAATAGGCTTAGATATTTTATGGGGTGATAATGTGAGCTGGGAAAGAATACTTCAGATTGAAAGAAGAGCATGTGAAAAGTGGGTTGAGTGGAGGGCAAGGCCAGTGTGTTTGGGAAAATGAAGGAAGACAGTGAGGATAGAGCACAGAGAGTGAGGAGTCCAGAGGCACAACATGAGGTGACCAGGAAGGCAAGGAGCAGACCACACAGGTCGGGGCAGAGTTTGAGTTTTAGTTTAACTAAAATGGGAAGTTCTTACAGGGCTGTAATTGGAGGAAGTGTTGTGATCATTTTAACTTTAACTGGATTTCTTTCCTGCGGTGGTGGTTACATGAATCTGTGTCTATGACCAGCACTACTCATACTCATTGTCCAATGTCAATTTCCTGAGTTTGAAATTTATCACAGTTATGCAAGATGTAACCACTGGGGAAAACTGGGTGAAGGGTCCTCGGGAACCACTCTGTACTATATAATTATCCACATATTAACTCTTTTTCTTTCTCTCCGTTCCTGGCATTTCCTTGTTTCCTTCTGCTGAAAGAACTGCCTTTAGAATTTCCTTTGGTGCAAAGTTTGCTAGTGACAAATACACTCAGTTTTTGTTTGTCTGAAAATGTGTTTTGCCTTCACTTTTGAAGGAAATTTTTGCTGGGTGTAGAATTCTAGGAAGTTATTTTCTTTAATATTCATCATTTCTGTTGAGAAGTCAGCTATAAGTTTTATTATTCCTCCTTTGAGAGAGAAGTGTCTGTTTCCTCTTTTTTAATATGTTTTTTTGTTTGTTTGTTTTGGCTTTCAGTAGTTTGATTATGATATGACTGACTTTTGTGGATTGTGTGTGTGTGTGTGTTTGTGTGGTGTGGTTGTTGTTTATTCATATTTAAATTGATAAGCCCTTGTCTTCTAATTAAAATACCTGGGTCACTGTGGATCTGTTTTTCTTTTTATTTTAAAAAAACTGCATGTCAGTAATATTGTTCTGTCTCTTGTCATACCTAGCAATTTTTCATTGAATCCTAAATAGTGCATGTAAATATTTAGATTATTGAGTATCTGCTATCTTCCTGCAGAGGTTCACTCTTTTTTGTGCTAGGAAGATAGAGTGGGAGCTGATCAACTTCACCGAATACGGAACTTCGCTGAATCAAGGGTGGGTTATGTTTCTCTCGTCCACCTTTGTTCCTAGGATGTAGTCCCTGCAAGGCTTTTAACCAAGGGCCCGCTGTGACCATTTGGGCCCCTCTACTGATGGCTCTCACACTCTAATCTTTGTCTCCTGTAGCAAAGGACTGTCAGAAAACTCCATTTTGCTTCTCAGAGGGTTTATAATTAGCTTTTTATCCTCCCAAATAGCTTTCAGAATCTGATGTATGTCTTGAGGAGAAAACTGGGAGTATTTTTCTTTCCCTCTTCTCAGCAGGATCTTGACTGTTGAAGTCTCCATAGGACCACAAAAAAAATTCTACTGGTTTCTCTGTCCTCATCTATAGGTCTCCGCCTAAGCAGAGGTTGGATTCTTAATTTCTTTCCATGCACCAAGAATTGGCAAAGGCCCTCAAGGAAAAATCTCCTATAGAATATCAGCTCACTTTTAGGAAGTTCCCCTTGCTCTGAAATCTTCACCTTAGTTCTCATTGCTTCAGCAAAAATCTGAGATTTAAAATCTGCCTTTAGACAGATGTGTTTTTTGGGGAATTATTTTTTTCCCAGATTTTCTGGTTTGTCTTAGCAGAAACTATGGTTTGCCATAGGTTACTTCATCTTGGCCAAAAAAGCAGAAATTTTAAAACAATGCCATTTTGCAAAATAAATCATCCTAAGGGGGTTTTCTCTTAAATTGAGTGGGCTTGAGGAATTGTTAAGGCTTTGAATGCTAACTCTGTTTTTTAGCCATCTGGAGTTTTGTGATGCATTGTTCTGAGACAGTATTGTTAGCAGCTAAGAACAGTGACTGGCTGTGCCACTTATATATGCAACCTTGGCCAAAGTACTAGATCTTTCTAGACTTCATTTTTTTTTTTACCATCTGTAAAATGAGGAAAGAGGAACCTGCTTCCTATGTTTATAAGAATGATTAAATGATAATGTATTTGTTGATTACTTACTTTTGCTATACTTAATGCCTTATATATATTATCTCATTTTAATATGCTATGTACCATAGTACACACTAAGGATTTGAATCAGGAATAGTAGCATTATTACTCGTCTTGATTACATGCCAGCCTCTATTTTGGGTTCAGGTGAAATCACTAATCACCCCATGGCCCTAGACCTCATTCCTTACCTTTTTAATTACTGAATATATACGGTGTAAATACAGGCCAAAGATAGTTGTTTAGCTTATGACATTCATATTTTTTGTGCTGTACTTGTCAATCAAAATTGTGCAAATCAACAAGAACAACAAAAAATAAAGCTTAAATTGTTCATAACTGTGATCATCAGGACAATATAGAAATATATTTCCCTATGTATTTTCCAAAATAGCATAGCTAATTTTATATGTGGGTTGAATAACCACTATGTACTCAAAGCATCAGGATATTTATTCAGGATAAATCCTTAAAATGCCAAGTTTTACTTTTTGGTTAAAATGACATGTTGGGCTGCTGCCTGATTAATTTAAACCTAGACAGTTACACATGTGTAGTTCACAGGTTGAGGAGCCTGTAGCTTTGGGTCTTAGTAGCTTCTGGGGTGGTATTTGCACTTCATTTCTGGCCCAGTGTATCTGATTTGATGACATCTGTTAAGGAGACAGTGGTGGGAAGACATGCATATGAAATTTCAGTGAATACAGCCTGCATTCCAATGAGCTGAGGCTGCTGTTACCTTGCCATTTATTTTGTAGCCTTTGGGGTTTTGACAGGCAATGCCCAATCTGTTTCTCATCAGTTTAAATCTCAATATTTACTTTTAGATGTTTTACTTTAAAATCTTAAAACAATAGAGAATTGTACTTGTCCATGTCATGCAGAATTTGCTACTTTCACAAAATCAGAAAAAGAGATTTGGGTCTAACATATAAAGGAAAAAAGAACCACTTTACATATAATAAAAGACTATGAAAAGGAACAACAAATTTTTTTTTAAAAAACTGAATCATTAACTTAATGTAAGCTATAAATGCTCAGTTTTAACATGTTTTCCTTCTTACAGTGACTTGCAATTGCTAACACATAAACCAAAGGTTCCCATTCTGTTTTTGTTCTACCATCTACTAAGAGCTTATTTTTGAATTTTAAGATGAATCCCAAGAGAATTGCTGTTCATAGTAGGTGCTGATTACCCAATCAACAAGATCATTAAGAAAGATATTTCTCCAAGTGAAAATCTAGATCTTACATAAAATGGATCTTGAGCCTTCCAATCAAGTGGTAGTCCATATACAGTAGGAGCAGCTTCACATGGAACTTGTTAAAAATGCAAAATATCAAACCCCAACCCAAATATACTGAAGCAAATTCTGCATTGTAATACGTATGCACAATAAGGTTTGAGGAGCTTACCAGTCTAGACCAGGGGTTGACAAATTTTTCTTATAAAGGACCAGATAGAAAATATTTTAGGTTTTACAAGCCATACAGTCTGTTGCAACTACTTAATTCTGCTGTAATAGTGCAAGGCACCATAGACAATATGTAAAGGAGTAAGTGTAGCTGTGCTTCAATAAAACCTTATTTATAGACATTGAAATTTGAATTTCATGTCATTTTCACATGCCACAGGAGGTTATTCTTCTTCTGATGGTTTTCCCAATCATTGAAAAATATAAAAACCATTCTTAGCTCACAGTCCATACATGGACACGTGGTGGGCAGAACTAGTTTGCTGATTCCTGATCTAGACTATATCCTTTTCATGATCTCTCTTGGGATGCTACCTGCCCTTAGTGACTATCTTAGCCTGCTCGGGCTGCCATATAAAAGTGCCATAGATTGGGTAGCTAAAATGACAGAAATTCATTTTCTCATAGTTTTGGAGGCCAGGAAATCTCAAATTAAGGTGCCAGCATGATCTAGGTTCTGATTTGGGCTCTTTTCCTGGTTTAAGGCCATCTTCTTGCTGTGTCCTTCCTTACATGGTGGAAAGAGAGAGATCTCTCGTGTCTCTGCCTCTTATAATAAGGACACCAGGCTTACCAGATTAGGGACCCACTCTTATGACCTCATTTAACCTTAATTACTTACATTACTTATGTAAAGGCCCTGCATCTAAGTATAGTTCTATTGGGGGTTAAGGCTTTAACAGATGAAATCTGGAGGAAAGGGGATGCAATTCAGTCCATAGCCATGCCCAACATAGTTCTCTCTAACATATTCTCTGATCATGACCACCTGTAATCATCTCCCCTGTATGTGCTTTCCCATTGTCATTGTTAACTGTGTCTCATCTTTGGTATTTAAACATGTACTTATAAATTTATGATAGCATATTCTGTTATTTCAACTGAATTTCAGCCTCTCCAAGTGCAGACAGCGCTGATCAAGGATCTAGGGGTTCAAACAACAAGTTTGAATTATTGGGTTGAGCTGAGTAGTGGATGACTGCCAGCTAGCAATGACACAGCCTGAGCATTCCTGCTTTTGAGTCTCCCAGTTTGCTAGGTGATTTCAGGCTTCCCAAGCATCCTTTTAGTTTGTTTTTCTCATCACTAAAATGAAGGAGGAGGCGGATTTGAAGATATATCCATCTTCTCTATGGAGGGATTAAAAATTATTCATTAGAGGCTGTTTTGAAGAGCCAGTCCTCTGTAGTATGTGGCATCTAGAAGAGATGTAGGCTCTAGTGAAGGTCTTAACTTCACTATTTCATCTACTTTCCTGATGCAATAAGAATAAAAATCTACCTATCAAGTACAAAGGACACTATTCTGGTGTTGAGTACACTGAAAGCCCTGACTTTAGCATGATGCAATTTATCCACATAACAAAAACACTTGTACCCCCTAATTTTTTTGAAATAACAATAAAGACGACCAGCCATTCCATTTCCTGATCTCCTGTTAGAGTGTCCTTTTTCCTCTTCTCCCCATCAGGTACCTTTTGGCAGCCATCATTAACACAAGGCCCTTGCTTAACAACGGCGTTTCAGTGAATTTTATTTACCTTTAATGTTTTCACACTGTCAACAATCCATCTTACACATTAGGTCACTGTGAGTTGATTCCTTGGAGAGCCATTCTGCATTGTTCCCTGCTGTATGTTATCTAGTGTTTTGCCCAGTCCCTTTTTAATGACTCCCTATACAGAGCTCCCCTCACTTGCTTTGGAAATGTTTACATTAGTGACTCGTGGTGCAAACAGATGGGGAATTGGGTCAGGTCCCCACAAATCATTCTTAAGGGTTATCTATGTTGTAATCACAATTTAAAGCCTGAGAAGAGAGTGAATGACTTAGGGATAAACCCTGTATATTATCTCATATGCTTTCCTGGTTTTTGACTAAAATTGGCATGAATTAACACCTTTGCCTGTTTCCACTCTTTTACGCACTCACTATTTTTAGCTGGGGCCAGGGTCCCTGATTCCATGATGGCTTTAGACATGCAGTGCCATTCTAGAAACATAATTGTCACTAGATTTTTTTCCCACACCAAGGAAAAATGCAAGTGACAGGCCACCAGTGTTCTTGATGTGTTACAAAGCGGTTGCACCCTGTATTTCCTGCTCGAGGTGAGCTCTTTGTCAAATGTCTGCAAACAATGCAGCCTCAAGTCAGGGGTGCAAGGACGCATGTAAAGGATTCATGAATGGCAAATGAGGACTCTGAACAGAAGCACTTTGAGCAGGAGCTGTGTATTAGCATCCAGAAGGAGTGATCTTTCAGGGAGCAATTCACCTAAGATATTTCATTCACTCTGGATTTATCTTGTGGGGAAGCAGGCAGTCCTGTAGGATTTAATTTGGAAGAAATGAAAAAGAAACAATTAGAGCCATTGTAACACGTGCTGTGAGCAATGCCAAAGAAGCTTCCTTTGTTGTGCAATTATTTTGGCGCTAATAAGAATGTCTCTATACCCTCCAGATTGGTGTCTTGGATATTTTTCTCTCTACCTTGTCTTCCCCTGCAAAAACTTCAGGTGAATACAATTTTCTATTAAAAATTAACTTGAGTCATTTAAAATTAGCATACATTAACA
This sequence comes from Daubentonia madagascariensis, assembly GCA_023783475.1. Taxonomy (NCBI): domain Eukaryota; kingdom Metazoa; phylum Chordata; class Mammalia; order Primates; family Daubentoniidae; genus Daubentonia; species Daubentonia madagascariensis. The sequence goes on from JAKFHU010000901.1 coordinate 12,868,564, forward strand.
TTTCTTTTAATATTAGAGCTCTGAAAAGCTTTTTTGAAAATGTCTTTCTCATGGGTGTGAAATGATTTTCTTCTTAAAACCCAGCTGCAAGGAGAGAGAATAAGAACATTTCTTAGTTGCGTGACTTAGGCTTTTTGATTCTCAATTTCCTCAGCTACAAAATGGGGATAAAATATTTATTTCCCTAGGGAATTGGAAGCATTAAACAACATATACACAGCACTTGACAAAGTGATTTAAACATGCACATATTAGATGGTCAATAATTTGTGATGTACATTAAAATTATGGTAATAACCATGGGTTCTAATATGTCACAGATTCTCTCAAATAACTGTGTAAAATTGAGAAGGGAAAAATGTCATCTCTTAGTGAGAGCATCTTTATTTGAAATCTTTGCATGTTGGTAATTTTGTATTAGAGATTTTGTTTATCAGTTTCTGTTCAGCCAACTGCATGGCTTTACACGTTGTTGCTGAAATGCTAAGGAGGGGGACTCTTATTCCTAAAGACTCTCAGCATGCTTTTACTAAAGATGGAGCAGGGATCTGGCAAAGAATTGGCGTATAGTAAATCATGCAACAAATGGTATGCCAGAATCAATTTACCGCAGTCCCTCAAATACAATCGCTTTCTTTTTACCAGTTTTGAGTATAAACCTCTAAGCACACCTGATATGCATGTATCACAAGTAACTGAATGCCTTTATGTTGTCTCTCTAAACAGAAGTTTATGCCACAAAGGTAATTAAAAAAAAAGAGAGAGAAAGAATAGCTATCAAGTCGAGTTTTGATCTTTTGAATTGTTATCTGGGAGAGAGAGGGCAGAGGGAATCATAGACTATCGGTGCTTGGTCATCGCCGCTGACTTTTCACTGATGAGGAAACTGAGTCACAGAAAGTGGATGTGGCATGTTGGGGAATGCCACTTGAGAATGGAGGAGTCAGGATTTGAGCCCATATCTATCATTTCTGAGGTCTCGTTTTCTTTTTTGTATAATATATTGCTATAAAAATTTCTGAGTGGTTATTTCCCGTAATTACTTGCTTAAGGTGACAGTACATATAGTTTCTTCTCCTGGAGCATATGATGGAAAACAGACTAACGTTTATTCATCTGCTACATGCCATTTGCTTTGTATACAGTTTCTCATTATCTTTGGACAGTCCATGTTATCTTGATTACATGCATAGCACAGTTAAAAATTAGATTGATGCTGTCTCTCCAAGACCCACAGTTTGTAAGGAAGGGGCCTTAAAAGTTATCTGAGCATTTGCTGATTCTTGGCGTAAAAGTTAACGGATAGACAGAAGCAGAGCTCTGAGATCCTGACTCACAGCTCTGCATTTTCACGCATGTTTAGAAGATATAGCACCTTGGAAACTTGATTTTATACTTGATATTGTGTAAAAGTTTCCTTTCTACATGTTCCAGTGGATAACTTGGTTCTAAGCCTTTTTGTTTTGGCAAGTTAGAATTGAAGAAATTACAATCCAGAAGAGGAATATCAGAGTAAATAAAGGAGAAAATGTTCAAGTCACCTCTGTAGGAATAAGAATATTGAATAGATCTCACAGCCTGTGCGTTATAAATAAGAACTTCTTAACTATTTTTGTTTGCATGGTGTGGGTGTTCATTGCTAACACCCTTTTCTATGAACCTATGCATCCTAAAATTTCTCTGATTATAAACACCATTTTTTAAAAATTTCCAAATATATACCCTTTTAGGAAAGGGAGTGGGCTATATCCTAGCCTGTTGTTTGGGTTTCTATTTTAGATTCTCTTTTTGTTATAATATAATGATAAAATATACTGGGCCACCGCACATCTAGAATTGATCTTCCATCTATTATTGAGGAGTAAAGGACACTCGCATCATGCCTGTAGAAATAGCAGGGGTGCAAATAGCCAATTCATTGTTGGTTCCAATTTGGAAGCTGACAAATGCTTGCTTTATTGCCCTGCCACATGCGAAGTCTATCTTTCTGCCTACACAGCACAAGTCAGTAACCTACATAATTCTTCTAGGATATTCTAAAAGCCCTGAGGCGGGAGTTCATACTCTATATATTTGGCATTCAGAATCGGACGGTGAAGTGCACTCAGTGACATCTTGGGAGAATTTCCAAATATGCTGAAATAATATTTTGCATTTCCTCCCATTTGCATTCTTTAGTTCGTGCTGTCTTGCCTTTGTCTTACCTTTGTCATATTTGCCTTTGTCATACATTTGTCATACATTTGCCATTTAAAATTTTGATTCAGCAATACAAACTACTGAATTGAAGGTGCCTTGCTTCTCAAAGAGGTCTGAAGCACCAAATCAAATTGCGGAGGATCTTCTTTTAATCTCTTACTTATTTTACTGTTTTTTTAAAACCTAAACAACCATAGCAACATCTTAAAGTCATATATGTTTGATACCATGGTGAAATACTCCATTAATAAGATGATGAAAGAAATAGGAATTAGAAGTTGAATGACTGTACGATTCATTGTTTAAACTAGGACACTCTTGAGAGTGAAGGGGGGCTATTAGTCATCACATTGCACATTCTAGGCAAATTAGGACTCAGGGTCCCCCTTCTTATAGATATGTTATTCTGCTGATCTAAAAATGCATGCCCAGTTCTCAAAAAGAAGGCTAAGCAAAGCAGTGTATTTTTTGTGCCAAATCTAAACCCCTCTCTACTAAAAAATCCCAGATATACTATATATTTATACATAGATAAGTATACATTTATCCCTGTAAAATATATAATAGGAAAAATATGTGATTGTACTCAGAATCCATGTGCCTGGGTTCAGCCTATTTAATGTCCTCTGTAATACTGATGACAGAGTTCTTTTTGCATTCTGATCTGCTGAGATGACCATGGGTCCATCTGTCCTTGGCTGTTGACACTGCTCCATGCTAACATCTTTTGAGATGACACTGTGCTCCTCTGAACCTTAAGCACCCAAAGCATGCCTCTTTTGATTGCAGGGCCTTCCATCTTAATCCAGAAGACCCTCTTGGTTCACCTGTGTTGGGTGTCTCACTTCTACCACTTATGGGCACTTGAGGAAGATATTTGGATGCTTCCTGAGCCCTGTTGGGGTACTCAGTTTACTCAGGTTAGGCATATCTGCTGGAGCATCCTATGCAGGTGACTCTAATGTACCCTTCTTACTGTGGGGAAAGGGGGGAGCTTACTGTGGGGAAAGGGGGGAGCTCCTTAGCGATATGTACGCTGTAAATACTTCAAGTGGGAAGCAGAACAAAAACACCCTCTACTCTCAACTTTCTAAACCTAAATGTAGCGTCTCTACCACTAAGCCCCCACCAGCTTCCGTCTCAGAGATCCTAACCAGGGTCTGATTGACTCTTCCCTCTTTCCACCCCTCTCCAGCACCAGTTCAGAGAGGGTGGTGGGAGTGATGATGGCTGGGCAGCCTGGAACATTTATTCTTCTAATACTCTGCCCTATATCTGGATCAAGCCCCTCCACCAATAAAAGCCAAGAATTTGACAAATCTATTCTCTGGTTCTACTTTTAGCATAGTGGAGCCCTTGAATCTAGCAGTCTAAATGGGAGAGGGTCACAGTGCAGTCAGTCAATGGGGGTGGCTGGGAACACACTGGTAACCAGTGATTGGCTAGAACTTCCTCGTAGTGTCCCTCCACCCTCTGAGTTCCTAGAGCAAGCAGGAAGCAAGCCTGTCCACCTTTTCATACTCCTCCGACTCCCAGCTCATGAAAGACCGCATGGAGTAGGCTCTCCGTAAACTGATGTCAAACCTGAAGTAAAGCTCGGGGGTCTTTCCTCAGAGTCACAATGGTTTGGTTGGGATGCCTGGCCCCTGCCAGCCTGGACTGACTCAATTTTATGGGTCCAAAGTCTATGGGGAGGTATAAAGCAAAATGAATTAAACAATAGCCAGGAGGGGGATATCTCAAAACCATAGTTTATCTGCTGCAGTTGTTACCACTCTCTCTTCCCCGCTCACCTCCTTCCCGTTCTCCATCGACGCCCACCCTGGCCCCTGGGTGTAACCCACCAATCCGGTCTGCTTCTCCAGCTCTCTCTGCCTGAACCCCATTCATTTTCCACGGCAGTCTGACAATTCCAGATTTGAAAACAACAGTGATGTCTATCTTGCCATACAGTGGGCACCCTATAAGGTGAATATTTGCCATATTTGTTGTATATTTTAAAGACATTCAAAATGACCCTAGAAATGCTCAGAATAAAGCACTCCTAATTTTTTTTTTTTTTGTTCTTACGGTTGTTAAGATGCAACTGAAGACCTCAGGAGTTTACACAGAGCATCTATTTGCAGGGGAAAGAGAAGGGAGGGGAAAGGCAAGAAAATGTATCAACTTCCTATAAGTGACAAACCTGAACAGATTAAGTTTGTTGAAATGGTCAGCAAACAGCTGGTTTCTGTTTGTCCCTATCTGGGTTTCAGCAGTGTTCTATTCAGTTTCCATCTTAAAGTATCTTCATCTAATGCTCTATGATTTTCAGATAATATTCATATATAATTTTATTTTAGACAATCCATGAGTAAAGGGAAGGCAATTCTTGTTTCTGCAATTTCACTAACAAGGAAACTAAGACAGAGACAGGGTAAAAGGATTATCCAGTTCACATAGGTACAGAATAGTTAAGATTTCAACACTGTTCTTCTCCCTTGGGCTCTTATTCTTCTCCAACACATTTACTTTTTTAGGAAAAAAAAGCATGTTTAAAAGAAAGATTGAATCTCCACCAAAGGACATGCAAGTAGTTTTATATGTAGAATATCAGTAAAAATTTAGATTGTTTAATCACTTTCTAATTTCTGGAGGGACCAAAAAGAACAGTTGGCATCTTGATTAAAGAAACTTGTAAAGTTTATCCTTTATCTTATTGTAATCCATCAGAGAATTGAGTTCAAGCTGAAAAATGAAGGTGCACAAGAATTCTATTTTGTCTGTCTTGTGACATGTCAAGGGAGGGATTTACTTTTGAAAAATAAAATCATAAAAATAATGAATGGAAATTGGAAGGATGACCACCCCTCTTGGGCACATCTGATGCTGCCAAAATACCATTGTTTTTATCAAAGAAATTCTGAAACAGCTGTGATATATTTGAAATACTTGTGAATGCACATCAATTGTGCTAAAGAAGGTCATTTATAAAAATTTGCAAATTTTATTGAAATTCTTCTTTGGGTTGTGAGAAAACACATTCACACATGTCACCATATTCACAGACCTGCCTGACAGGGTTAAGAAAAGTGTGAATTTATAAATGTGATCATAGCATCATCATTTTTTTTTTCCCCATGCAATACCAAATTTCCATAGGGAAAGTATTAGAGTAGTTTTTGTCTTCCCTTTTGTTTTTCAGTTAGGTATTTTAATTTTCCATAATGATAATTCAGTGGATAATTATTTTGCATAATACTGTGCTGTGTGATATGTTTTAAGGGATAATTAACAAAGCTGAAATTTGGACATATTCAGCAATAATGGAATACCTTTTTAATGTCCACGATTCAAAATAAAAGCCTTTTTCTAACACATAGGAGGATTTATAATCTATTAGATTTTTTTTAACTATTTCAGGTTGACCCGTGGAATGTACAAACCCATATAAACATGATTTATGTTATAATAGAGTTTAGCTGGATGGAATATAGTAATAAATAAAAGGTACACAAATACCACTTAAAATGCATACCCATTAAATGGTTAGGTTGTATTATGATCATTGCCTTTGTGGTAGATTCTGGTTGTATGTTTTCAAGACAATAAAGCAATATCTATTGTCTGATATTAGAAAATTATTAAACCAAAGGTGTTTGCCTATGTTACTTCAATATTTGCTATGATTAATTGTAGGTGATTTTTTTCTTTAAAAATCTACATTTAAGTCTATAAATCCTCTCCTCTCCCCCTCTGGAAAGTAGTGTCTTCTTACCAAGGAATAGGTATGCAGCATTGCTATTAATGAAACCATAATTACTGGATATTGCTATTTTATCATCTCTACTGTCACTGCTGGTTATAGATATAATTATTTCCCCATTTCAGTAAAATTTTTGAAGAAAGATTATTAACAATAAAGTATATGGGGAATTTAAAGTGACAGTTGTTATAGGTGTGTCATTGATACTTTAGATAATTGTATTTGAAGTTCAAATTGGTGATGGATTCTATTGATTAAAGAGAGGGAGGTAGACAGAAAAAGAGCCTCTAAAAGAGAGCTTTGGTGTCAATCCAAAGGTAATATATTGCAAAATGCAAAATGGACACCAAATAGTTAAAAAGACTAATACACTGAGGCTGTTTGTTAACTTGAGATAAGATGCTAATCCTTTATAGTCTAATAGGAATCTCATATCCTTTCTTAGGAGTCTTATTCTCTGTTGGGTTTTAGTATTTGATGCCCCCTTATTATTATTATTAAAGTGAGCCAATCAGGTTGAACTAATTAATTTCTGTCAAATGAATCAAAGTCTTGTGAACAGGACTAAGATGTTATTTTTCTAATCATTTCAAGTTTCTCAGAATCAAATATATTAACACAGTGCTTGCAAGTAAATTAGTATAGAAATGACTGCACTGAAGGTTGGTGTATAAAAAGCTTTGACCATGAACAGATTAAGCATTTGCATTCTTAATATGTAAATCATAGATAAGAGATTGAATAGTATAATGGTTGAAGCTCAATCAGAGATAGTTAGTCCTATAAGAAAACTTCCAGTGAGACAGTGGTTTCTCTTGCTAAATTTGACATTTAACGTATCAGTTGCCAAACTGTAAATTTAGCTAGTGGCAAAGGAAAGTAAAATATTATATCTCCTGTGTTCCCAACAAGGGCCACAAAAGTGAAACCAGTTCAAGAAGTACATCTTTTGTCCACCAGTGTGTCCCCAGCTAGATCTTTTCTTTGCTGTCTCAAATAGGTCAAAATCTACCCTTTCTAGAGGTGATGGAATCCTCACAGGGCCATTTTGTATCAAAGCATTTTTTTTTTATCTTCCTCTGCTGTTACAAAATAAAATAATTATTTCATTCTAACATATGCAAACCAGTATTATTAAGTGGCCTTCTTAAGTTAGGGAAGCAAGATGTCTGGTTTTATGTTTTGTTCTTCTTAGGGCAATGCTTCTTCTACTACTAGTTTGTGTTAAATTTAAGGTTTCCTGGTTTTAGTGTAATTACAAATGAATTGCATGGAGTAGGGAATCACCTTTATACATTTATCATTACTACTAACACAATTAATTCCCCCCCAAAAGCTGACAGATTCTGAATTCCAGTCTGTTAAAAGAAAAAATAATCCTTCTTTACAATTCAGATTATACAGCATGATTTTATATTAAATAAATTTTGGACCACACCTGTAATATTATTTTCATATTTTATCACTGAATCAAATAAAAGATATTAAAAAGCTAGAAAAGGTCCACAGAACAGTAACTCATTTCACTGGGGATATAAAGTGGTTCCATACAGAATTTACTTTAAAAGATTGGGGATTTATATTCAGGAAATTTTAAGACTTAAAAGTTATATAATCAAAAACTTTAAAAGCATTTGTAAAGAGAAAAAAATTACATAATCCTAGAATACTAGTGCACAAAATTTCTTCTTCAAGTTTGAAAGGAGAAATTTTTGAACAAGTAAGTTCCTACTCTACACATAAACCATGAAATACTTAAACACATTGCTTAAGCAGGTTCAGTCTAGATCTGCACTGTCCGATACAACAGTCACTGGCTACCTGTGGCTATTGCACACCTGAACTGTGATTGATGTGATTGAAAAACCAATCTTCAATTTTATTTAATTTTAATTTAAATTGAATTTAAAAGCTATTATAACACTCAGTTTAGTTATTGGAAAACAGTTTTTGAGGTATGTTTGGAACAACTTGAATATGAATCTATTTTTTCAACTGTAAATTTTATAAAATCAAAATATAGATCTAGCATTTCCAATGAAAATGTTGCTTCCAAATTGAGATGTCCTACAGATGTACAATATACATTGGTATACAAAAATCTCATTAATAGTGAGAGAGTGAAATAGCCCATTAATAAATTTTTAACATTGATATAGGTGTTATACTGGTAAATATTTTGGGTATATTGAATTAAAATAAAATAGATTAGTAAAATAATTTTACTTGTTTCTTTTTACTTTATTAATGGGGCAACTCCAAAATTTAAAATTACATCTGTGGCTCATATTACCTGTCGTATTTCCATTGGGTAGCACTGATCTGACTATGAATTGATATGATGAGAACAATTAACAGTGTTTATAAACAAGCCTATATTAATTAAGTTTACTCACAAAAATGAAGGCTGCTTGGGCAGATCTCCCTAACCATTCTGAGAGTAATGTCAGCCCGTAGCCCATTGCTTTCTTCCATGTCTTCCAGAACCTCATAGCCACGTAAACAAATGTCTTACAACAGTTAGTTCACTCCAGTTTCTACTCCTATCCTCATTGAATGTGACTACTATGAGCCTGTTCACCTGAATTTACTCTTTTTTAAAATCAGATTTACTGTGATTTAGGATCTTGTGGCCTTATGTTTCTCCAAATTACCTTGAAGGCAGCAAGACCTGAGATCCTACACCCCTGCAGATGAACTGAGTTGGCCCTTCTCCTGGTTAAGTCCAGTCTTTGTGACTGGGCCCACTCCTTGTTTTTTTTTTTTTTTTTCAGCGTAGCCTGTCATGTTGCCCAGGCCTCTTTGAAGACAGAAACCCTTCTCCACATGTGGCGTGCCATCTAAAGTGTGTGCATCCTTGGCACCTGCTGGCTAGTACTCTTCCCAATGACTGGAACTTGCCTCACTTCCCTGCATTCCAGTTGTGGGTTCAGGTCCTTGTAGATGTCTGTGCCTGTATGGCAAGTGGCAGCCTGCCTCCCTTCTTTGTAGATAAGTGGCCTTGGATTCCCCACGATGCAGCTTTCTTTGACTAACCCAGCTGATGCTGATGACACTTGGGCTTGACCAATCTGGATTGCCCCTTAGACCTTGTATTGAGAGCCCTATCCTCCTGGAGAATACCTCCCTCCCACCACCCCAGTCATGTGCTGCCCTCGTTCCCACCCCTTCCTGACTCTGAGACCATCTTCCTTCTTAAGCCATGGGGAGTGAGCTGATGAAACTTCTAGTTAAGACACTTAATGCCATGGAGTGCAACGACAATATATTTTTGTGAAACATCTTTTTGTGCCCTTATCATAGGGAATATACTCTACTAGAAATGTCATCAGTCTACCCTAGAATACTATTTTTGAGCAAGAGAGGATCTTCCCAGAATTTCTGAAGGTGCCCCACAGAGATAATTTCCTATTGTATCTTTTTGTGTGGTTAAATTGTCTCTGATCTTAAATGCTCTGAGAGTATTATCAATGCAATGCACCTGTTTACCAAACTTACAAATGAAAAATGGCTAGAAGAGGGTGGAAGGCTTCACTTGGATTAGGTGGTAATTATGGGGACTGAAATGGCAGAAATAACTTCCCTTGCACAGCTATAGGTTAAACAACTAATTTGTCTCCATTTCTCAAGGTGAATACAACAGACCAAGTCTTTAACTAGATTGTCTAGAGAGAGACCTTATGGCCTGGTTTTGTAGGGGAAACAATTGTAGATAGAAGCTCTGGAAAATAATTCTAAAGAAGGGAAGAAAGTGACTCCCTAATTTGGGACATGCAACTTTTCAATGTGGGAAAAAAAATAATGTACCAAAATTGTAAAGCAATGCTTTTCAAAAGGGGGGTGCTGTGACTGTACTACCCAGGGGACATTTGGCAATGTCAACAGATATTTTTAAGATGGGACCTGGAGGTCAGAGGGATGCTACTGGTATCTAATAGACAGAAGCTAGAGTTGTTGCTAAACCTCCTGCAAGGCACAAGACAGCCTCCATGATACAGAATCATCCAGCACCAAATGTGAATAATTCCAAGGTTGGGAATTCCACGTGAGAGCTCACCTAAATTTTAATCTCACAACATTTTAATCTCACCTACAAATAGACTGGGGCACATAGATAGTAACTGATTTATTTAAAGTATTAGAACTAATCATAAATGTGTTTGTACCAGAACACAGAGAGTTTCTCTTTCAGGGCTGGCTTTCCCATACTAACATACTATTTTCTTTCCTATTGTTCACATTTTCTTCTGAACTAAGAACAGCTTCATGAAGCTATTGAAAGGGTGTGACTTTTTTTTTTTTAATTTGTTTACATGATGTGTAAAACTTCTGCTCTTCATGAAAGTGAATAACATAAAGAAAGCTCCCATTTGACAATGCCAGCCACTTAGGAGGACACGAGAAGTCTAAGCTATTTTTCTTCCCTTACCCAAAAGAAGCTGATGATCTCACTGGGGAGGCTCATGTCAGCATTATAATAACGTGTGCAATAGAGGAGGGCTTCAGACTCACTGTCCCAACTTGATCTATTTCATTATTTTGGTTTCTTCATCTTAGCTTTTTGTACTTGCATTTGCCATTCCTGTGGGCCCAGTCTTCCATCTGGACTTCCTCCTTAGCTGTTGCTTTTTACTGGGGGAATTATCTCATCTTGGTGTCATCATCAAAGTGAACGTGGTCATCACTTCCTGCCTGCCTTCCTCCTCCACGTAATCACGTGGCTACATGTTACTAGAAGAGCTGTGTTCAGTATCCTGGACACCTGCTTTTAACTTCTCACCTACTGATGTTCTTTCCTTGCTCCACTTAGCTAGTTTTTAAGCCATAATAAAATATTTTTGAATTTTAAATTTTAATTAAAATTTGACATGTATGTTCTATTAGATTTTAGTTGTTTCATGATGTCATGCATAAAAAATTCATTGTTGTATTTCTTGAACATCTACTATATGCTAGATAAAAATTGTAAGCACTAAGGATTCAGTAAGGTATCCCATAGGCAAAAACCTTGTCCTTACAGAGCTTCCATTCTAGTAAAAGATACAGAAAATAAACAAGTCAATGTATATAGTACAGCATTGGAGGCATGACAAGGGGATACAGATTGACAATTGTTACGGGTTTGAGTGCAGTGGCTGGTCCAGGATGACTTCTCTTAGACGTACTGTCTGGCAAAAGAGTGCTCAGGATGATGAACAAAAATACAAATACTCTGAAGCTAGAATATTTTTGGTTCATTTAAGAAATATCAGGAAGGCCTGTATGGCCAGAGTGGAGTAAAGAAATGAAGATAATAGGTAGAAATGGACAAAGAGCAAAGAGTAGAAAACATAGATGCTTGTGGGCCTGTGATCCTTGTGACCCCTACAAGGATTATTCTTGCTGCTCTGGGTTGAAAGACTATAGGTGGAACAAGATGGAAGCAGGAAAACCTGCTTTAAGGGGATATTGTAGTTACACAAGGAAGAAATGATGGTTGCTTGTAAAGGAGGGATAGTCATGAATGATTAGTTTTTTTGTTTTCCCTAAGAATTCTCATAATACCAACATCTTACATTTGCCTCTTGCTTTTATATTTGGCAATGCAATTTCCCAGACTGTGGGACACAACTCCCTGGGTTTCTGTCATGGATCCATCACTTGTTAGCAGTGTGATCTTAGACCTATAACTTGATCTCTCTGTGTTTCAATTTCGCCTCTGTCAAATGGAGTTCATACTTGTATCTATGTCAAAGGGCTGTATGAGTTGATATCTGTGTAAAGCTCTTAGAATGATTCCTCGTTTATACTAGGCATGATGGTATTATATAATTATTATTTATTCTTTAAACAAACCTTTGAGATAAACATTCCTTTCCTCACTAGAAGGCAGTTAGGTATGATTTAAAATGATATTTGTTGAATATTTAATAAATGTATGTTATTTATTAATGATCAAGAGCTAACAGATAAGAGAGTCAGAATGCAAACCAAGGACATCTGGCTCTAAAACTAGGGCTCTTTCCTCCATACTACATGGTGTCCAGGTTGTCAGACTCTACTCAAGATTATTGATGGGGCCCTGTGCTCCTCATTTCCCTGTTAACGTCTCAGTCAGATTCTACAAATGTCCAGCAAAAGCCTTTAGAGATTTGTTTCATTTTGCTTAACAGAGAAATGCTGCAGCAGGAGGTCAACATGGTGAGAAATAACCTAAAGGAGACCCTCCATCACACCATAATTATTATTTTCTTTGGGCAATGTTCTACCTTCATAATCTATAGGTATCACCTGTTCCTATTGCTTTCTTTCTTTTTGGTTTTCTCAGATTAATTTCTTACTTCCACAATATAGTTTAGACTTTAAAAGCATTTCTAATCTATTGAAGAAAATTTTCCTAAGAGTTGAACTCTTCTCATAACAAAACATGGTACCCATTTAATTATTCTTTGATAAAATCATCTCTCTTTACATACACCTATGTGTGCACACACACACATATATATATAAACACTGTGGGGAGGGAGATATGAAATTATATTTTGGAATTTATCAAAAGAATCAGGATTACTTGGACAGCATTTTTTAATCTCAGCATTATTGATATTAGGGACCAGATAATTCTTTCTTGTAGGTGATGTCTTGTGCATTGCAGGATATTTAATAGCATCCCTGACCTCTACCCACTAGATGCCAGTAGGACAGGCTCCTCCCTCTAGCACTTTTCTGACAACCAAAGAATCTCTCCAGACATTGTCAAATGTCCCCTCTAGGGGATAAAAATTTCCTTCAGTTGAAAACCATTGGGTTAGAGACTTGAAAATGTGATTGGTTTTATTTGTATGCATGAGACTGTTTATTTGTCTCCTTAAAATGTGAGCTGTGTACCTTTTTTAAAAAAACTCTGTTTCTCCTCATTATCAAATGGGTATGCTATCAACTGAGTATAATTTTCCATATGCCTTTCAAATTTTCCAGGCATAAGAATAGAAATACAAATGTGATTGGTTCATTATCATTCAAATGGTATGTGAGAAGATCAAAGCTATACAAAATAAGTGGTTTGATCAAAAATAAGTAGAAATAGGGCCTTATTTAGAGTCTCTAAACTTCAGTGATACTGTACCCCATCAGTAAAAATGTTTGAACATGAACCCTCAATCTATGTATATTTATTTATCATATACTAATATGTTATAAAAATATAAAACAAATACTCAATCTCTTCCAGAAAACAGAAGAGGAGAGAATCTTTCTTATCTCATCTTATGAAGCTGGTATTGCCCTGATACCAAATCCAGACAAATACAGTAAAAAATAAAAACTACACACCAATATGTCTCATGGACTTACACACAAAAATGCTCAGTCAAGAAAGATAGTGTGGTATTGACAAAGAAATAGATATATAGAAAAATGGAACAGAATAGATGACCCAGAAATATACCCACATAAATATGCTCCACTAATTTTTGACAGAAGTACAAAATTAGTTCAATGGAGGAAAGAGAAACTTTTCAACAAATAATGCTAGAGCAATTGTGGATTCATAGGCAAAAAATTTTTAAAAATAAGAAATGAACCTCAACCTAAACGTTACACCTTACACAAAAATGAACCCAAAATAGATCATATACTTACAAGTAAAATGTAAAAAAAAAAAAAAGAAAGAAAAGAAACCTTAGGATGAAATCTCTAGAATCTATGGTTAAGCTAAGAGTTCTCATACACCAACAGAATAATCCATGGAAGGAAAAATTGAGTAATTGGATAGCATCAAAATTAAAACCTTTTCCTTTGTGAAAGACCCTGTCTTCGAAGAGGTTGAAAAGACAAGCTACAGATTGTCCTTTCAACCTCTGAAAAAATATTTTCAAACCACATTTCTGAGAAAGAACTAGTATGTAGAGTATATAAGAAACTCTAAAAAATCAACAGTAAAAACAAACAAACTGGATTTCTAACAAATCCAGTTAGAAAACTGGTAAATAAAATGAAGAGGATATACATTTGGCAAACACACGAATGATTTTCAACATCATTAGTCGTTAGGTAAATACAAATTGAAACCGTAATATCATATAGCACTACAGACCTAACACAATGGCTATGATAAAAAATAGTGACAACTCCAAATGCTTGTGAGGCTACAGAGAAACCGGATCGCTCATATGTTGCTGGTGGCACGTAAAATGGTAGAGCCACTCTGGAAAACAGTTTGAAAGTTTTTTCTTTTTAAATAAACATTCAAATACCATACAAACCAGCTTGCACTCCTGGGCATCTATCCCACAGGAATGAAAACTCATGTTCACAGAAAAACATCTAAATCTCCTCTAGGTCTCAGAGTTCACAAGACAAAGCCATGGCCATGTGTTGGGAGTGATCAAGGCAGACTTCCTAAGGAGAGTGGAACCCAGAGTTGGACCTTGCAGGTTGAGATATCTTTATAAGGGAGGACACTGCCTTCATAGCAAGAGAAATATTAAAAAATGGGATGAAAATATCAACGACTTGGATTAAGCAGATTTGTGTAGGAGAAACTGTCGATTACTCCTGGTGTAGTTTGCTCATAGATTCTTCAATTTAGGGATGGGTGGCCGTAAGAATAACGCTGAAATCTTTCCGCCTTGGTGTATCTTAGAAAACAAACCAAAACAGTGCTAGTCTTAGAAAAAGTGCAGGGCAGTAGGTAGAACTAAATGTGAGTGCAGAGAGCCCTGCGTGATATACGTTTGTTTCAGATCTCACTATTTCTCACCTTCTCTTCTCTTGCTCTTGTGCATGCACGCCTGCAAACTGAACAGTCTGGCAATTACTAAAGCCATTTTTTACTTGTAACCTGAGAATGTCTGACAACAGAGCCTAGGGAGAGAAAAACCACTGGACCCTTATGGTGCATTTTTGTTTTGTTTGCTTTTAAGAAAATGTCTACATGCCCCTACCTGCTGGCTTGGGGCTCCTCCTGCCTTACTTTTCTCTCAGGCAGATGAATCTCCTGTCTAAGCATTTGAGGTACTGATTAATTTGTGACCCCAAATGAAGGCCAGAGAACTCTAACCATGTCTCCTGTTTGGAACAGTTCAGTAGGTGGATGAAAACCCATCTTGCTAATTATATATTTTGGTAACAGATGAAAATACGTAGAAAGGTTTCTTCCTCAGATGACTAGATTTTTCTGAATGACAACTTTCCTATTTATTAGTGCTCCACATGCCTTTGAAAAATGCACTTGTGTGGGAGAGCTCAAGAATACACCTGCCAGATTGGGAGACAACCTTGTATTGGTTTGTGCCTTATTGTAGCTCTGTCAGTGGCTTTCAAAGTTTTTGTTTTCTGTGCCTGGGTTTTGCTCATAAAGTAAGGTCTTGTGTGTCCCAAGAAGTGGACTTTGTTAAATGTGAACTGCAGTGCAGTGGGGACCTTTTTTATTTATATAAGTGTTTAAAAAGAAGCTGATGGGAGAGGCAAGGGCCCCCGGGAATGAATATTTATGTGCAGATTTTGCAGATATAGGGGAAGAAAAGATGCTCTATTTTAAAAAAGACGCATGCAAAAGTTCACTTGTACTACTGGGATTGAAATAGTTCATCTCCACTAGCTTTACTGCTTGGGATGTCTGAGTAAATTGCACTGAGACTTAGGGAAGGTGATGGGGTGGGGACAAGTTAGAAAGGAACAGGGAAAGCAAAGTTACAAGGAAAGGACAGAAAGAGAGAGGATTTGGTTACATGTGCCTCTTTGTTGTGAATCTTTTGGCTCTACATCAGGTTTCTCACAGGTTTATAAAGTGGAGCCCTGGTGGGATCCACCCCGGCTGTTATCATACCATGACTAAATAATGCAGAAATCAGGATGGATATAATAGGATGGCTGACATCTGGCTAATTGCCATTGAAATTGGGAGCTGCCTGGCAGTCGAGTGGAAATTGCTTGGAGATGAAGAACTTAACAATGAACTGTGGTGCTTTGTCTGAGGAAAGAGACAGTGAGAGAGGGAAAAGACAGGTCAGCAGACAGGGAGGAAAATATGGGCCATATCCTCCCCTCTCCTGGCTTTTCCTCCAATTGTATCTCAAAAGTAAAGCTTGCTTATTTAATGTCAAGATGTTTACAAAAAGAATATTACTAGAGGCAGAGGAGGGTTTGCGAGTCTGAAGCTGCATTAATTTGCCTTAATTTTGCCTTCACCCAAAGCCTACTTAAGTACCAGTCATCCAAGGGTCTCTTCCTAAACCAGTACCTCCAAGCTGCTCCATGCCCAAGCCCTCCAAAGTATGACTCCCCACTGCTGCCCTCCACAATGACAGCTCCATGATCCTCCTGTAAGCACCTAGAGTTGAGAGGTGACTTCTGAATTGTCAAGAAATTTTCTGCATCTGGTCTCTCCTAGGACAGGTGTGCTGTACCCAGTGGCATAAGTGGTTGCTACTATAGTCAATAAATTTTGTTAATTTACCTAAACGTTTCCTTTTTCATACCTGCCCATCCTGCCAACAGTTTTTCTGGTAATATGTGTATATCTTAATTGTGACTGTGTGGAAACCATTGTTGATCACTAAATGGAATGATACTAATGGTAGAGTTCTCTAGAGATTTCCAAGTTGGTGGATAATGCCACTAGAGAATAAATTTGTGGGTTGGCCACACTTTATAAAACCCCTCACATCACCCCTGATTTGGGGAGAGAGGGTAGCCTACTGACTGGCCCAGTTCTTTTTATGTGTGGCTTTGCCCCTGTGATAATTATGGTCTTTCAGGTTGTGTTTAAAATACCTTTTAATAAATACCTATACTGAACCATTGTCTTTTAGTTTTGAAATATAGACAATGATTCCTTTCGTTTAGAATTTCCTAATAATTTTAAGGGTCAGGGAATCAAATTATTATTTCCCTTTTATAATACTTTGGTTTAAAGTGCCTTACAATGAGATTAAGATCATTAAATATGAAATGTCCGATTTTGAGTCAAAAATTTAGTTTATTATATCTCAAACAAGAAGCAGTACAATTAATTAAAGTATGCACCTAAGCTATTGACACAGTTTTGCCATCTTAACAGTAGCTTGCTTATGCCAGCAGTGAAGAAGCCTGGAGAGGGAGTGGTGGGGAAATCTTGAAAGGTGTTTTCCACAGCTTGTTGAGAATTGAATATTTTTCCTTGCAAGAAGTGATCCAAAGCCTGGAAGAAGTGGTAGTCAGTTTGTGCAAGGTCTGGTCAATATGGTGGACAGTTTCCAAGTCCAGCTTCTGTAGTTAAGCGGTGTTGTTTTCTGCAACATGTGGTCTTGCAAGAGGATTGGCCTGTCTCTATTGACCAATCTTGGCTGCTTAATCACAAGCATCCTCATCATTTCTTCCAGCTGGTTGCCGTAGACATCTGCTGTAATCGATTGACCAGGTTTCATGAAGCTGTAATGGATAATACCAGTGCTGGACCAGCAAACACACACCGTTAGCCTTTTTTGATGAATATTCAGTTTTGGACTGTGCTTTGGCACTTTGTCTTCATCCAACTATTGTGCTGAACACTTGTGATTGTCAAAAAGAATCCATTTTTCGTTATGTAACAGTACGGTATAGAAATGGTTCACCTTTATGTCATGACAGCAAAGAAAGGCAAGCTTCAAGATGATTTCTCTTCTGATGCTCGTTTAATTCATGTGGTACCCATCTATCCAGCTTCTTTACCTTGCCCATTTGTTTCAAATCGTCCAATATTATTGGAATAGTAACGTCAAACCTTGCTGCTAATTCATGCATAGGTTGAGATGGATTCGCTTGCACTATAGCTTTCAGCTCATCGTTATCCACCTTGGTCTCAGGTCACCCACGTGGCTCATTTTCAAGATTAAATTCACCAGAATGGAACTTCTCAAACCATAGACATACTGTGCACTCATTAGCCACATCCTTCCCAAATATTTCATTGATATTTTGAGCCATCTGTGCTGCATTGGTTCCAGGATGGAACTCATATTCAAAAATAACACGAATTTTTGACTTATCCATGGTTTCACAAAAATTGCTCTCAAAAAATTTTTTTGAAAGATAATCACAAGCCAAAATGTGCGTTTGAAGGAATGAGGATGTACCTTCACAATTAAAAAAAAACAAAAAACAAAAAACAAAAAACAAGAAGTGTCCAAGTGAAATGTCAGCAATATCAGCTGTCAAACTTAGTACTGAAGGAAATTGGACATGCCATACTTAATAACCTAAGTGTGTGTGTGTGTGTGTGTGTTTTGATTTAGCTGTTTTTGTTTTCATGCATGAGTTGCATTTTTGGTGATCAAAACCTATGAACAAATTGTTTGGCCTTACATGCAGTTTTGGGAATTGCTATATACCTTTCTAACAAGTAATTTTAGGTTCTGTTTAATTATGAAAACTTGAGGGGACTGTTTAGGACAAATACTGTATATCTCAGGCCAAAAGTTCTATTGAGGGACTTAGTTTTGTCTAAAAGACATTCCTTATTTTCTTCATTTTGCATGTGTACACTCAGACTGTGATGCTCTATCTTTGAAAAAAATGTGCAATCAATTTATAAGTATTTTTCTTTGAGATTTTGCTAAGTTCATTTTATGCTGAGTGGAAATTAATAAAATATTTTGGAAGAAACTTAACTTCATATGTCAACCTGGGAATCAGATTCAGTTGAGGTTCACATTAAGCCTTCCAGCATGAATAATTTTAAGGCTGTCTTAGCTTGGGCTGCCATAACAAAATACCATGGATTGGGTGGTTTAAACAACAAAAATTTATTTTCTCAGTTCTGGAGGCTGGGAAGTCTCAGATCAAGGCCTGACAGGGTTCAGTTTCTGGGGATGGCTCTCTTCCTGGCTTACAGATGGCCACCTTCCTATTGTGTGCCCACAAGGTCTTTTCTCAACTAACCCCATCGTGAGTCCCTCACTCTTATGAACTCATCTAATGCTAATTGCCTCCCGAAGATTCCCTTTCCAAATATCATCACTTTGCAAGTAAGGGCTTGAACATATTTATCTGGAGGGGTGGGGAAGCACAAACATCCCGTGCTTTAAAAAGGCTTTGGGACTTATCCTGTTAATAAACTCTGTGTTTATCTTCAGTTTGGGAAAGATACACAGGAATCTGGGTTATACTATTTTGAGGACATTGTCATAATTTTAAAACTAAACTGAAAAAGGTGAATGGTTTGCCCCGTGGGTTGTTTATTAATAAATGACAGTTTTTTCTTCTGTGTTTACTGAAGGTGACATAAAGCTTCATAGTGATTAGTAGCTGCATTTCTATCTCTCATCCTAATACTGCCTCTCCAGCCAAGGCAAATTGCAGTTAAGGTGGCACTCAATAAATATTTGTTGGAAGAATTAATGAATAAATGAATAATTTAGACAAAATCTATCTATCAAGCCTAAAAAAACCCTCAGTCTTCAATCTTATTCAGTACACATTTTCTGCAAGCTTAGTTTATAAAGAATAATAGAATAGAAATTCCTAAATTTTAAAAAATGATGACTTAAAAAATTAGGAGAGAATTAATGAAATGAAATAATCATAAGGCAATATTCAAGATTAAGATGTAGTGTTATGTTATTCAGGGGTAGTTACATGGGCCAGGGATAATTATCTACAGATGCATCCATGGCAGTGTTTACATTTGTTTAGTCCTACCATTTCCATAACATCATTTTTATTTGATTCATAAATTTTCATAGGCACTTTGTTTAGATCTAGACATGCCATGGAAATGCTGGACATGCCCAACATTGAACAAAATAGCCAAGCTGAGAGATGCTTTCTCCTGTGCTCTCCCTGGTTCAGTATCTTAGTGCTGCCCAAGGGTCACACCAAATTCCCTGATGTCCACCTCCCAATGCAGGACTGACAACACCCTTCCCAAAAGCCCACTTATTTTGTTTCTCCAAGCTAAGTTTGCCAGATAAAATATAGGACACCCAGTTAAATTTGAATTTCAGAAAAACTACAAATGTTGCATATTACAATAGTTACTTATACTAAGAGTGACCTATTTTTATTTGCTAAATTGGTGACCCTACTCCAAGCCTGTCCCAAATGCCACTTTATCATTTTGTTGTAATTTTAACCACCCTTCAAAAGACAGGGTCTATTAAAAAAAAAATTACACTCGGGTATAAATGCCTGGTTGGTAGCTAGATTAATGTATAGTCATTAAAGAAAGTGTGTTTATATGTTCCAAGGAGGAATTTGTTTATCTAGAGTATTTGTCTTCTCAAGGTAAATTTTGAGCAGAGATATTTTATTACATTCCACCTCAAGAGAGAATTAATACTTTCCTCTCAATTTGAACAGTCAAGATGTGGTTAGGTGTGGTATTCATTGTGGGTCTATGAGAGAGGAAATTCTGCCACCACAGTACTGAGAACAGGACCTGACCTGTAGTAATCATGTGTTAGCTGTGGCAACTGACTAAAATTATTCTGGTGACATTGGTATGAAATGATTATTTGCTCTCACGTACAGTACATTTATCATTTTTATTTACTTACTGTTCTCTGAGACATAGACAAAGAACACTGGATTAGGAGTAAGGAAACATAGGTTTTGGTCCCAGATCTGCCATTGGTTTTTAGGTGCCTCAAGTGAACCAGGCCTGAGTTTCTCATTTGTAGACTCTACATGATTGGATATCAACTTTACAATATATAAGAAGTCACTGAAGTGTTTGGGAGCAAACATAGATTTCTGGGCTTCCCATGAGACATTTTGATTCTGGCGTGCTAGGGGTGGGCCAGGACAGAGAATATTTTTAGTAAGCACATAAGTTGCTCTGATGCAGTTGGTTCTTGGAGCACAGGTTTGTGAACTTGCACTAGATGACCATACAATCCCTTCCCATTTAGTTCTTAAGTGTAAATATTTGTGACTCAAAGTAATAAAATTGTTTATCTAGAAGTTTAAATAAGCCTTGTAATAATTCTATAAAATGCACAAAAGCTAATTCAAAAGCTGTGTTAACTCTACATTGTGAGTGCCTCTGGTTACTTGTTTATTGGGCAACTTAATCTAGAGAGGTTCTTTCATGAATTTTCATCAATTTTTCAACAAAGCCCTGTTGCAAATGGTGAATTATGCATTAACATATGTTCATGCTAATTTATACACCAGTGACATATTTTTGGCGTAGGATCAACAACTTACAATTATATTTTTAAAAGTTTGTTCATTAATACTATCAAGGATTTGGGATTATCATTTAGATAACAATGTGTCATTTGAACCCAATTTAAAAAAAGGGCAAATTCAGCAGTTTTCGTATGTTAGCATATTTGTCCAAGTAACAACAAATGAATCTGAAACTAACAAGAAAAATGTCTCCTGCTGTTTTCAATTAATAATTTTTACAGCTCTATCGGGTTATCTAATGTTGGTGTCTTGTCATCGGATGTAAATGCAGGGTGTTGTTACACCAAATTTCTCTAATATCCAGATAATTATATGTTAGCCTATTTAGATCACAATACGTAAGATAAAAATTATAATTTTGACTAGCCTTTTCTGAAAATGTAGTACAATACTTTATTTCTGCATATTATTCAAAGTTAACACAAAACTTTCCTACAAAGAAGTAAAAATAATCCTTAAGAAGCTTCAATAGTATGTTTCTATCTCTCCATTGTATTTTTATTTAAACACATTGGTTTTTAAATAAACCTTTTTTCGAGAAGCCCTGGTATACAAAACAATACTGTCATCAAACAAGTAAATTAGAGGATGATTATTTGCATGAGTGAAAGATTTTCTGCTTTAAAACCACTACTAGATATCCCTTGATGAAGCTCCTGCCTATTACACTGAAATGTGATTTGTGTTAAGTAATTTTGTGCCAACCTTTTGGAAATGCATTGTTATGCAAGTGGAAGCTCAGCATTTGTACACAAAGTATATCATCAATCACTATTATTAATTTGCAGAGCAATATTAGCTACCACATGTGATAATTACATTTCAATATTCATTTTGAAAAAAATAAAGTTGCTAAGACTAAATCAAGTGTATGCCCACTTTATGCCTCTGGTGTTGAGCAGTGGAGCTATAGAGAGCTCATGAGCTTTGATTATGCCTGCTATACATCCTTATTAACGTCTTTGCTCCTTACTGGGGTTGGGGGGAGGTAGGAAAGAAAAGAGCATATTTTTCTAATTAGCAGTTTTATATCAGGTAGCACATTCTAATGGAAGGCCAAGGCAAATTATTCCTGTGGTCACGGTAGGGGGCTGTAGGTTTTTAGATTATTTTTGGTCATAGAAGGAACATAGTTTTGCATAGCAAAGAGAGCTGATTTTAAATCCTGGTTCTCTCGGTTGTTAGTAGTGTTAAGTTATGTAACTTCTCTGAGCTTTTGCCTCTCATTTTTAAAATAAAGATTATAATGCTCTCTTTAATAGGTTATTTATAATAATAAAGAAAAAATATCTTTAAAGTGTCCTAACCAATGTCTGACATTTAGGAGGCAATTAGTCAACATTTAAATGTACATTTCCTTCCATTCTGACATAATGAAGATGTCCCTGCGGTACTGATTTGAAACCAAAGCTTTCTATCTGTCCCTTATGCCTACTTGGATGTCTAGTCTGATATGGTATCATTCTGCATCTGTTGGTAGGTTGCTTTACATTATTTGGTAAACATGTATGATCATCCATACTAGCCTGGTAGAAACTTCTGTGCCTGTCTCCTACCCTTTGCACTACCATCTTCTCCCCATTCCTACCCATCTATAGCAATCTATTGCATGGGTCCACAAGCTATAACCTGTGGGCCAAATCCAGCCACCCAGATGCTTTCGAAAAATAAAGTTTTATTTAGACATAGTCATGCCCATTCATTCACATAGAGTCTGTGGCTGCTTTTGAACTTCAATGGTAGAGATGAGTAGTGGTTATAGAAACTGTATGGCCCCATGAAGCCTAAATTATTTACTATTTGACCATTTGCAAATATAAAGCTTGTAGACCCTGGTCTATTGCCTAATACATTTTAACTAGACTTTTAAAATGTAGCTGATTAGAAATGAAATACTTGTTAACAAATAGATGCTGATTAATTGGAGAAGAGAAAAATGTGACAGTTCTTGTCCCAGAAGTATTTCTTAATTCCCTTACTAAGAATGATGACAATGAGGACAGAGAAACAATGTAATTGAAAAGAAATAGCAGAAAGATAGAAGCCAAAGAAGATGAGTTCCACCATTAACTACTATTGCACCTTACCTGAGTTATGCTGTCTTTGTTAGCCTAAGGTTTCTCATCTGCAAAAGGAAAATAATAATTTCTGCTCAACCTCATATCATATGGTCTGAATACATATTGTACAAACTTATGATATTTTTACATTATATGACCTTTATTTTGTTTATATGATGATGACCCCAATTAAAGTACTTGCTACCTGAAGACAGAGTTCATGATGCGTTCATTCCTCTTTTCTAAAAGCCAGGTGTGAGTTAAGCAAAGATGAAGATAGTATCTTTAGGCAGTGTTTGAAGGTGTAGGAAACTTTATTTGACATGGAACAGAGTTTCTAGAGAGCCCCATGGAGAGAAAGAAGGAAGAGTGAAGGTCAGAAGAGAGAAAGCAGAGCTTGGAGAGAGGAACAAAGGGGAAAGATAGATGGCCAGTGACCTTGCAGTGAGGGTACTAAGCACGGTGAATTTAACTATTCAGTGTTTCCAACAGACTCAGTGACAGCACATCCTGGTAGACAAGGTCTTCAGGTATTGAGAGCAGCTAGGATGGAAGACCTGGTAGTTGACAAACTACCATTAGAACAGTCTGATCTTTAAGAGGCTCCTTAGGTCCATGAAATGGGCACTGACCTAGTATACACAGCCCTGGATTTGAGGCCAGACTTTTATATCTTGTGTCTTCATGGGCAAGCCTCAATTTCTTCATCTGTAGATTTAGAATATCTTCCTTGTGTACTTCATAAGACTATTCAAAAAAGTTAATGAGATAATGTGTCTGAATGTGTTTTGAAAACTGTTCAATTATAAGCCAATATTATTATTTTATTGAGTATAGTATCTGAATAACCACAGAAAAACATGAGCTTTTAGCATAATTCCAGCAGAGCTGATGTATTTGGGTGTGTGCATGCACACACTTCACACGCACACACATACACACACAAGTGAAGACTTATTTCATACACCCATCTTTTTAGGTGATATGGAAGTAGGGATAGTAAACTGTCCTCTGTGTGCTAGTCTCACAGGTAATATTTTCTATTCATCAGGTTCCAAGTATCACCAGAAATCTTCAGAATACTATCTGCAGGTGGTAGTATTTAAATATTCAAAGTCACACATGAATACCTTCTTACCTAGTGAGCAGAAGAAAGCTCACTGGTAACCCTTTTTATAAAATTAGTGTACAGGTTTATCATCACTCTGATAGGTGTATAATCTAAGGCTTTTACTGGGTTCCATCTATCTGGATTAACAAAGAGCCACATTGTAAATGATTCTGTTCTCTCTGTGATGAAAGAAACAACCACTCAGAGGGATGTCATACCATAAGACTAAGAAGAGCAGGTTTAGAGACATTTATTCTTCCTCTTTCCAACTCTGCAGTAATGGTGTCCGTATATTGTATTCAGTCGACTGGGAAATGTGATTAGAAAGAAACAACCATGGTTATTTTTTAACAAAGAGATGTTATGTACTAATACACGAAACGGTGGTTCTTTTGTTACAATATAATAAATGCATAGCTGGCAATTCCCCCAATGAGCAATTGGTTGGAAATGTTTTTATTGGTCATGATTTATGGATGACAAGTTTGAGTAATTATTAAGCTTAATTGCACTTAAGTGATGGATTTTTTTCCCCAGTTGTTTATCTTCAGGGCAAAGATGAAAGCAAATGTGTTAGAAAAATGCAGAGTTCAGTGGTTGCTAAATGAGCTTATTAATGTTTACATATGTAGCAATTTAGGCCATTAATATGTATATGTTGGAATGAGCTGACCATCTCATCTCTCAGTCTGCAGAAAATCCTGCATAAACTATCACTATTTTACTTTTGGATAAACAGACAGCCATTTCATTTCAATCACAAGTTCAACTTGTCCTGAGATTAATTTTGGTCTATTTGTGGCTGGTAAAAGTACTTTCAAGAAAATGAAATTACTGTGCCTACTTGGCATGCAGTAGGGCGTCAGGTCGAGAGCATCCAGCCTCTGCCAACTCTGGGGAGGGAGGGCAACTAGTCTGATCCCCAAGGGCTATGCCTTATTTTCACGGAATGATTTCCTGGGCAGCCCATTTTACCTTTAATACAAAGGGTCAGAAAGCAAATTTGCCTGCTTTTGCAAAAGCCAGGATAAAACACTGAATTTCTATATTCTAAAATCTTGTCGTTACTCCTTATTTCACCTAAAGATGATGTAGAATCTTATTATGGACTTTATGGCTGAGGGCACAGCTGGTTTAAAATTCTCAGGTAAGAATACTTGTGTAATGGGCTGATCATGATTTAGGCTCACCTTTTGCAAAAAAAAAAAAAATCCTCTCCTCTCATCTTTCCTTTATCTCATTAGTTTTTCAGTAAACACTTATCACAGAAGTTGTAACATTCTTCTTCAAAAATAAGGCCTATATATATATATAGAGAGATTATTTTTATATATATTGGCCTTATATTTATAACTATATATGTGTATATATATATATATATATATATAGTTATTTTTCAAATACAATGTACCAGGTGCTTTTTGTTGTTAGGAACAGAAATTCACTTGGTTGATCTAAGAAAGAGAGATTTATTGTAAAGATATACATAAAAATAAGGAAGTCAGGAATTTTGATTATGTATCTGGGTTTTATACAAGGATCTAGAATGATCTGCACTACCAGGTTTCAAAGAAGAACAGGCTCAGTGGTAGTGCCAGGTTCCCAGAGATTGGAGCCTGGCTTAGGAGTGGGACCTTAGGAACTGGGCATATGGCCTTTTAAGATTCACCAGCCCTAGTGACCTGGTTGTTGCATTACGCTTCAACAGCAGGAGTCCCCTGATCCCCACTCTAAGGTGTCACCATTACAGAGACACCACAAGTCTCCACACCTCTGCTTTTCTGCTCTTACTATAATTAACTTCTATCTTGGGGCTTTGCTTACACATGGTTTCTGCTTACTCATAATTTTTAGCACTTCATGAATTCTACTTACTGCCTTAAGTCTATCAACTGGTCAACTTTGTTTTTGCACCAATTTTCTGAGATGGAAGATACGATTGGTGTAGTTAGTCACCAATATCCCAGTTCGGCCATTAGTGAGCATACAGATTTGCTGCACTTGGGTCACATGGCCAATACTCATCAATCAGCTGTTGCCAGGTTGATACAAATGATAAACTCTGCCCGCCTAGTGCCATTCCGTACACAGGAGGCTATGGGTAGTCTGAGGCTCAGCCTTTCACTACAATGCGTTTACTCAACTGACTATGACCATTAGAAGGAAACCAATATTCCAGTACTCATCTTTGTGCCTGGTTTTCTAAGAGAAGAGAAGAAATATTTTCCTAAATTTTATTGTTATCCAATAACAAATATTAAATATCTACAAAAATTAATTAGTCATCATGATTAGGACTGGTCCCCTCAGATTAAAGAAAGAGCAATCACATCCCTACCAATGCTGGCATTTAAAACACCTGTTTACAACAGCAACACATTATTTTCTCAAGTCCCTTCCAGTTTATTCAAAGTCCATTGGTATCACCTGCTCCTCAGAATTTCAGACTCTATTATACTTACTCATGCCAAGGACGTGCAGATGTAAGCATTACATATAAGTCCTGCCTAGAACAGGCATCTACCTCTAGCTTCCTTCTTATCTACCAAAGTCACCTTGTGGATACAAACATGATAGTATCTGCTCCAAACAGATTTCTTGTGCTGTAATTCAGAGAAAAGAACACATCTACCTCTCTTACCCCATTTACCTCTCTGGAAAAGTACCATGCTTAATTCTCCTCTCCAATCAAATGGAAAATTTCAGCAAAGTTCTGTAAAAAAAAAAAAAATTCTAATAGAAAGCTATAGTCAAATCAAAACCTCTCAAAACTTTGAAAGTAACTAAAAGGCTAATATATTTCAGTGAAATTAAAATATATGATACATAGTGTAGTATATATTACATAATAAAATATAAAAATACTTTGTTTTTGAGCTTTTGTAGTTTACAAATATTTTCATATGCATTCTTGCACCAACTCTTTTAAGTAGACAGGAATCATCATCTCTCTTTGAGGGATGGCATGCACACACGCACACACACACACGAGATGAGACATGTTTTGGATATAGAGCTACATGAGACCAAGAGTAGTTAAGTAATTTGTCCCAGTTCATCAAGCAAGAAAAGCAGTAAGGAAGGTGGAGTGAAAGAGTGGGCTTTTGAGTGGGTCTGACTCTAGGTTTAAGTCTTACTTCTACCACTCTCTAGTTCCATGACTTTGTGGTAAACACTAAACATTTCATGGGAAGTCTCAGTTTTGTCAGATGCAAAATGAGGATTGTTGCAGAGCTTTTACGAAAACAGAGAAGAGATGATGTATGTAAAACATATTTGGTAAATGGCACCTAGGAAGTGCTTAGTAGGCAGAACTAGCATTTTGGTCTTTCTCTTCAGGAGTCTCCCTACTCCACTGTACTTCAAGGATTAAAAATAACATTTTCTCAGAGAAAAGTAATGAAATTACCCAAAACAAGAGAAGATACACATTCATTATTTTTTAATCCCAAAGCATGTACCTAGTATCCAAAAAAATATTCGGAGCACAGTGTTAGGTAATGGAAAAGTCCTGAGACATACAGGGATAATTTGTTGCTTTACTCTGGCAGTAGATGTAAAATACTGAGGAGAGTGAGGGCAGGTGCATATGTCAGCTTCCCAGGACATCAGTCTAAATTACTTTAATGGGCTTTAGTGACCTCAAAGTAGACAGGCAGGTATTAAATATAAAAGACCTAGATAGGTGGTCCCAGATAGAAGGAAACACTGAAATTTCAACAAGAGGTTATAAAGAAATAAGGACAATTTGGTCTCTAAACATCTACTACTTACTGCACGGTTTCTATTAATCTGACTATCTTTGGGTGCCCTTCTAAGTGCTCACACGTATACTCTGAAGCAGTGTGGCTTATAAACAGCCCCCTGTCTTCTGGGCTGTTTCATGGGAGATTCCTTTTCTCCAGAGCTGCTTCTGAACTGATGAGTCAAGCAGTTACCTGGTATATTATCAATCCCTGCAAACTTACTCTGGGATGTGTGATGCGTATAAAAAGTAAAAACCTATGACTTCCCTCTATAAGGGTGCAGTATTTGCTTGGCTCTCGAAGGGAAAGAAGCCACTAGAAATCCTGAAAAGCAGACTGGAAAAGGCTGCAGTTCTGTTCCACATTTGCCAAAAATCATTCAACACCATCTTTAACTAAAAGAAATATGATAGTCAAAAGATAAACCAGCTTAAATATATTTAAAAGTAAGGCAATATATTCATTACAATATGGTTTGCATTTGGCATTTAAAAATATCAAACTTGTTTCCCTAGAGAGATGTTTACTATTTCATAGTATCTTCCTTCCTGAAAGTAGACAATTGAAATATGTTTCTCTCTCTCTCTGATCTACAGCCTGCCTGGCCCCAGTAGTTTAATGAATTTTCCTTTTTTTTTTTTTTTTTTTGTTTTTTTCCAACTTAAACTCTTCTTGGCTGGTGAAAAGTACTCAATACTGATAACTTAGAATATTTCAACCACTTCTCTTGATACCACACTCCTACCTCCCTTTTGCAGTTTCTTCTGCTTCATTGTTACCTATTGTCATCACTTTCTCTGAGGCTGAGTGTCTGTACTGATACCTCCTGAAGTGTTTTGGAATAGTCAAAAGCATAAGCTATGTTTTATTCCTGCTCTTAAAAAGAGACAGTTGAGAGAGAGAGAAATTAAATCTCCAAAACCAACCCACTGTCTTATGCAACTATCACCTTCTGTGAGCCAGTCTCGTTTCCATGAGCACCTCCACCCTTTCACTTTGCACAATGCAAAAGGTAGAGTCTTCATTGCAGTTTGTGTGACAGTGACTTCATTCCCCTCACAGCCATCGTCAAAGCCTATAGATATATCAGACTGGCTTCTGTGCTTTTGCATGTATTTGGGGGAATGTGTACATAACTTCATCTAAATTTTAATATGATGCATATCCTCTAGTTTCTTCTATTATAGGAGTAAAATATTTATACTGGCACTTAGAAAAAAGTTCAAAAAAAAGCATACTAGGTGCATTTTGCATGTGATTAGTGAGATATCAAAGCTGTATCTATTAATTTTCTTGAATTTATTTTTTTTCTTTTATTAAATCGTGGAAGTTCGATAGATCACATTTAAGTTTTACCAAAATAAGTTCAAGAACTTGATCCATTTTTGCCAGTTGTTCTGTATAATGAGTTCAAAGTACAGAATAATATTAACACTGATTTTGATTCAAATGACCTTTCTAACAAGTGATGTTTTTAAGACGTATTCTAGGAGCTGGATTTTCTGTTTAAGTGCTGCTTGATAGAGTGACAAGAGCTGAGAAATGTGCATCACCACTGATTGAAGGGTATGCATGTGGGAAGCCCTCTTTCAAATGAGTAATTCATTGAAGGTTAAGGGAAAGAGTCTCTCATCCATAGGGTGGTATGAGAGAGAAGATAGTTGTCTATAAATTCTGTCCTATCCTTTTGTCTTTTCCTAAGGTCCACCTTCCAAAACCTGGATACAAACTGTTATGGACAGCTGAGATAAAATTCACATAAAAAATGCATCCATTTAAAGCATACTATTCATTTAAAGTGGCTTTTAATATATTCACCAAGTTGTGCAACCATCACTGCTGTCTAATTGCAGAATATTTTCATCACTCTAAAGAGAAACTCCATACCCATTAGCAGTCATACCCATTCCCACCACCGTACCCTGCCCCCCTGTTTTACAAATCTACTTTGTATCTCCATGGATTTGCCTATTCTGGACAATTACTATTAAATACTACTAATTTTTTTGTACTGTTTCCTTTTTCTATTTCAGAATATTTCAGAATTTTAATATTTCAGAGTATTACGGAATATTTCAGAATATAAACGCTTTGGTCACATAAATTGCCTTTGTACCACCCAAGTCAAAGCTACATTTAATAGTATTATACAATATATGGCCTTTAAAAATATTTAGTAGACATTTTATTGAGATAATTATAGATTCAAATGCCATTGTAGAAATACTACAGGGAGCTTCTGTACATCCTTTACCCGCTGTGATACAATGTCACAATCAGGATATTGACATAGATACACTCCATCAATCTTATTCAGATTTCCCCAGTTTTACTTGTACTTATTTGTGTATGTGTGCAAACCCACATGTATTTAATTCTAAAAAAAAATGTTGTTACATGTGGAGGTTTGTGTATCCATCACTCCAGTCAAGATACAGAAGAATTTCAACATCATAAAGACCCTTGTGTTCTTGTGTGTCCATTTGATGTGCCCCTCCCCCACCATCCCTAACCTCTTACAACCACAAATCTGTTCTCCACGTCTAAAATTTTATTTTAAAAATAACTGTATAAATGGAATCAAACATTATTTAGCCTTTTGAAATTAACAATTATTTTTGCTTATCATAATTCCCTGGAGATCATACAGGTTGCTGCTTGTGTCAGTAGTTCATGCCTTTTGATTACCACGTAGTATTCC
Organism: Daubentonia madagascariensis; assembly: GCA_023783475.1. Taxonomy (NCBI): domain Eukaryota; kingdom Metazoa; phylum Chordata; class Mammalia; order Primates; family Daubentoniidae; genus Daubentonia; species Daubentonia madagascariensis. The sequence goes on from JAKFHU010000901.1 coordinate 12,899,258, forward strand.
ATGGTATATAAATACCACAGTTTGTTTAACCATTCACTCAATGAAAAACATCTGGACTCTTTCAAGTTTTTGGCTTTTATGAATAAAGCTTCTATGAATATTTTTGTATAATTTTTTGTGTGAATATGTTTTCATTTCTCTGGGATAAATGCCTAAGAATGCAATTACTGGGCCATATGGTAATTGCATGTAAGTTTCCTAAGAAATTGCCAAACTGTTTTCTAAGGTTCCTATACCATTTTACATTCACATCACAATGTATGAGTGATGCAGTTCTACTTCATCCTCACCAAAATTTGATGCTATTGCTATTTTTTATTTTAGCCATTTTGATAAGTATGTAGTGAATACGTGGACTTTGTGATTGACTTATTTCACGTTGCACATTTTCAGAGTTCTGCTATGTTGTAGCGTACATCAGTAATTCATCCCTTTATCGCCAAATAATGTTCTATTGTATGGATGTGCCACATTTTGTTTATCCATTCATGAATTAATGGAAAAATATGTTCAATAGTAAGAAAAATGCTTTCTGAATTTCTTCATGTTAAAATGCTATATATAAGTATAGCCTCTATTTTAAAAAGTACCGGCACTGTATTAGATGTTTGAGGTGTATTCTCTGACAGAAGTTTCATAACAACTCTATGATTCAAGATATGATGGGCAAATTGGAAACTCACATATTAAATCAAGCTTATGGAAAAAATAATAAATTTATCAGGAATACTTATTTAACTAGGATAAGTCAATTTTGAAAATAAAATTTTAGTACCTCCAATTCACTATAGACTCCAAGGAAGAAGGCTTCCTTGCCTTTCATTTGGTTAATTCACACACTTTGGCCTGCTCGGGCTAATGAGAAATTCGAATTTGCCAGGACTGACTTTCTGTCTGAGTCATCTTACAGATAAAGAAATTAAGATTTACTCGTTTACTGCACAAATATTTGTTGAGAGCCTAATGTGCATTAGGCCTACAGTAGGTGCTGTGATTTAGAAAGGCTAATTAACTTAGCTAAGGTCACAAATTTAGCAAAAGCAATGATTAAATACTACACATTGCATATTGAGAGTAAAAGTTTATCTGTAATACTTATTTTCTCTGGATCCTAATTAAAGCAATCCAGGGAAATATTTTAAACTTAAGATACTTCATTAGTGATCTTTAATATTTTTTTATATAAGTGAACTATTAAGCTTTATTTTGAAAACATAATTCCTACTTAGCTTGTCAAATGCATCATATTATTTAACTTTACTGGCAAAGAATCCAATAGCTAAGCTACCTGACATATTGGCTTCCCATTGTAAGTTTTGTGCAACCTCATTATGTATAGCTGGAATACAGATATTGAGCACAATATATCATTAAGTCACTAATAAACTTCAGTCACTCCTTTACCACCTTCCCCCATCCCCCACTGTCAATGAGTAATTTATCTGAAGCAGCAGTATGCATAAGTTGTCTTTGAAAAGGAGGGACATGGCATTATCAGTCACTGCATGAATGAATTATAGCCAGCTCCAACATGGAAGAGAACAGATGATTACAATCAATAATCAATCAAAGAACCAGTGACAGCAATCATATATCACTTTCCACCGTGGAATCCTCACTCAAAGCTTAATATTGCAAAATCCAATTTCTGGGTATATTGTTGCTTTGCCTTTGTCCTGAGTCTGCTCCCAGTTTGGAATAAGCCTGGAATGTGGAGCACTCCTACTAGGACCTTCACTCTTTTGGAAGGTTAGCAACAGTAGAGCCAACCTGAATGTGAGAGAAGGAAAGAACAATTGTTTCAGTTTTTGCCTGAATCATTATTACTCATCGTACCCCATTTTGTGTTACAGCAAAGGTCTATCACTGCAGCACATCTCTCGTTAAGCTTATGCATTTTGTGAAAATTGTTGGCAGATATTTTATAACTAGAAGTTGAATCATGTCCAGTAGAATATACTGTCCAATAAAAGGTATGGTCACCATAAAACCAGAATTAATTTAACAAAATTGCCTGGGGAGGTTTATTGGAAAGTTTAATGCTTTTACAAAACACTAAAACAATTCTTCAAGGGAAACAATATAAAAAAATACAAAAGCCATTCTATTTCAAATAAAAAGAATATATTCCAGGAAAATTGGTGCACAGAGATTTTCCAAACTCAGTCATTCAACACCCATTTGCTTAACATCTATGATAGACTGGATCCCTGCCCTTAAGGAACAAAATATCTGGTATAAGGAAAAAGCAGATGTCTTATCACTCAGCGCAGAGTGCTCAGTGCTGTAAGAGAGTTTGTTCTAAGTGCTTTGGGAGCACAGAGGAGGAAATATAACAGCTTAGGGAAGTCGAAGTCTTCTATGAGAAGGTAGCTTTTAAATTGGGAATGGAAGAGAAGCAGGGAAAGTTCAGTCCACATACAAAAGCAGATGGACACTGAGATAGGGTAGGAGAACAAAAGAGCAGGGCATTTGCAAGCAACAATGTGGTCTGTATGGTTGGAAAGTAGAGAAAGGAGCAGGAGGTATTGGTGGGAGGAAGAACCGTATGCGGGAGAGGGGAGGAAATGGAAACCTAAAGGTGTGTTGGAGTCAGATTTTAAAGGGCCTCCTATGCCAACCTCCCCTAGAGGGAAAGTCAGTAGACCAGCTCGGCACTTCAAGAAGCACTTGAATCTGACCACAAATGTGGAGAAAGGACAAAAATGGGAAGATGGGGGCAGATGGACTAAGCAGTAGGCTGTTGTTCCTAACTTAGGTATTTCACTCAGTAAAACTTTTTAACTTCCTCTAAGAAAGAACTTTCTAGAGATATGGCCTTCACCAGAGATGGCTTCGCTCACAGATCCAAAGGGAAATTTACCAAATCGGGAGCAAGACACTGTTTTATCAGTATAAGGATTTCCGGTAAATTTCAGGTTATCAATCATCTTTGCGCCTGAATATTTTGGGGGATGAGGTAGCCTCCATTCCAGATCACTGAACAGGGCTTCCAATCTTTAAAAAAGGCAAGGCAAAAAGTTGCTGTGCTTGATTCAATCGCATATCTAAATTACCTTCAAAAATGTGTTTGGCAAAACTGCAAATTCCATCCATCGCAGGACATGTTCCTCCTTTCTTTCAAGCTAGAATGACTTTTAATACTGATTTTGCTTCTGTTTGAAGGATCATTTCAATGTTTTATGAAAGAAGCTTAATTCTCAAGAAGGCTTCTATACATTTTTGCAGAGAAGTTTGGAGCATTTAAAATGATCTCCTTTAAAGTTCTGTATAGTCTATAATCAGGCCCTCTCTGAGAACTAAGTTTGGTTATTATTTTCTTCATGTAAGGTTTAGACTCAGTGCAGTGCCTTTCTGATTTTAATCACCCTTAAGGAGATAGAAGATGTCAGTAAGAGGGTACAAGGAGCCAATGCTGTTAAAATGTGGGGTTATTGGATTTGATTATTTTTATACTGAAGAGTTTAATCATGGGCTCTGATTTTTCTTCATCTGAGTTTCTTCCTTATCTTACCATGAGAAAACCATCCCCAGTCTAGAGGACAAACACAAACTGGAAACAATAAGCTGCTGTGCTTTTGCTTCAGGAAATAAATAAATAAATGCAGTGATAAGTAAACAAATGGATAAAGTAATATTTTTTTCTAAATCTCCTTTACGATATATTTAGACTTGGGTTGCAAAACATAAACAAGAAACTGTTGGGTAAAATTTTGAAATTATTAGCTTTCATGGGTTCTAAAATTAGGCTGGTATGGGTGGTTTTTTAGAAATTAGCTTTTGCGAAATGATGTTTTCCATTCAATGTTGGAATGTAAACACAGCGCCTGTTGAGGCTACTGCCTGGAGGCAAACATATAGCTGAAATGTTCTTCCTGGATATAAATATCTCCTGGGTCTAACTTGGAGACTTAAAATTACAGTCTAGGGGAGGCAGCTACAGTCCATAGCATGTACACATTTTTGGACCTCCTATAGTCTTCTCACCTCACCAAATATTACAGGCCTTGAAAAAAAAAAAAAGAAAGAAAGGAAATAACACAAAGGGAACAAAGATGTAGATTCCTAGAGAAAACAGCATATGGCTTTTCACTGCCTATCAATACAAAGTGTTGATTCCACCCTTGAGAGATTGTAATTATACCTCATGCTAGTTGCCTAAAGCCAGTCAATGGTCTCCCTGTATTTTATGTCCCCCCATGCCTTAAAGTCCTGCTTTACCTCTCTGATCAAGTACAGCTCTTACCATGATTACTAGGATTTTCTGTGTTCTGCCTATACCTGCAGGATTCTCCTTTCTTGCCAACAATCCAGATCTTTCATTTTTCTTTAGGCTCTAGCTGTAGCCATCTAACTGAACTTCTTATCCTGGATTCCATATGTTCATGAATGATCACTGGAAGAATCTTCCTATAGCAGACCTAAATATTTCATTTCAGCATTTAAACAACTGTTGGGTTTGACAATATGTCCTCCATCCCCAGCATGGCACCAGGCCTCCCTATCTGTATCCCTAGCCACCTCTGAAGTCTGTCAAGGGCCTCTCATGCTTACCTCCAACTATGGTCACGTGACTTAGGGCCCTGAAATTTGCTAATTTCCTGCTGCCTTCCTGCCTTCTTCACACTACTAAGTCAACCTCAACTATGTTTTTTCATGTTACATTTGTTAAATCCTATCTATTGTGATGTCCTCTTTTCTCCCCCAACACACACTGTATTTTTTTTAACTTTTATGAACCTCATAATATATCACTTTTACAAGAAGATAATACATACACACACACGTGTGTGTGCATATATATATACCTTTGCCAACATCTATGAACTCTTTTCTGATGTAACTTTTTCAAACTTTATTTCTTCCTGTTCTATTCTGGCTATATATTGTCTCTGTTAATTTACTGCATAATAAATCCTGCCTTATAGTTTGGTTGGTTTTGTCTGTCTCCTTGCACCCCTCCTTGCCCCAGACTGGAAGAAGTTCAGGATGTCAAGTGAATCTTCTTCCTCTTTGTTTCTCTAGGAGCCCTTGCACAGGGATAGGGCCCAGCTTATGGGGCAAGTTTTGCTGTACTGACATCTCTCCAGAGAGCTACTGTCCCTACTTCAGTGTCCTACTTGTCTTCATATAATTTTATCTCTAGTGGTTTCTTTTTTTTAAGGTGTTTTTTCCCCCCTTTTTAAATTTTAATAGATTTAAGAGGTACAAGTTGAATTCTGTTACAAGTATGTGTTGCATAGTGGTGGAGTCTGGGCTTTTGGTGTACCCATCACCTGAATAGTGTGCATTGTACCCTACAGGTAATTTTTCATCCCTCACCCCTTCCCACCCTCCCCACTTGTGAGTCTCCAATGTCCGTTATACTGCTCTGGATACCCTGTGTAGCCATAATTTAGCTCCCCGATAAGTGAGAACATGTGGCATGTATTTTTCTGTTCCTGAGTTACTTCACGTAGGATAATGACCTCCAGTTCCATCCAAGTTGCTGCAAACGACATTATTTGATTCTTTCTTAATGCTGAGTAGTGCTCCATGGTGTATATATACATTTTCTTTAATCGCTCATCAGTTGATGGGCACTTAGGTTGATTCCTTATCTTTGCAATGGTGAATTGTACTGCAATAAATATAGGAGTGCAGGTGTCTTTTTGATATGATTTTTTTTCCCTCTGGGTAGATACCCAGTAAGGGGATTGCTGGATTGAATGGTAGATCTACTTTTAGTTCTTTGAGAAATCTCCGTAATGATCTCCATAGAGGCTGTACTAATTTACATTCCCTCCAACGGTGTATAAGCATTCCCTTTTCACCACACTGCCCCAACATCTCTTGCTTTGTAACTTTTTAATAATGGCCATTCTAATTGGAGTAAGATGGTATCTCACTGTAGTTTTAATTTGTGTTTCTCTGACAATTAGTGACGTTGAGCACTTTTTCATATGATTTTTGACCATTTGTATATCTTCTTTTGAAAAATGCTTGTCATTTGCCCACTTTTTAAATGGGGTTATTTGTTTTTATCTTGATAAATTAAGTTCCTTATAGATTCTGGATATTAGTCCTTTGTTGGACACATAGTATACAAATATTTTCTCCCATTCTGTAGGTTGTCTATTTACTTTTTTGATTGTTTCTTTTGCTGTGCAGAAACTTTTTAGTTTAATTAAGTCCCATTTGTCTACTTTTGTTGTTGCATTTGCTTTTGGAGTCGTAGCCATAAATTCTTTGCCTAAACCAATGTCCAAAACAGTTTTTCCTAGGTTTTTTTTTTTTTTAGGATTTTTATTGTTTCAAGTCTTACATTTAAGTCTTTAATACATCATGAGTTAATTTTTGTATATGATAAGAGATAGGGCTCCAGTTTCATTCTTCTGCATATGGCTATTCAATTTTCTCAGCACAATTTATTGAATAGAGTGTCCTTTCCCCAGTGTATGTTTTTGTCTTCTTTGTCACAGATTAGTTGTTTGTAGGTATATGGTTTTATCTCTGGGTTCTCTATTCTGTTCCATCCATCTATATGTCTACTTTTATGCCAATACCATGCTGTTTTGGTTACTATAACCTTGTGGTATAATTTGAAGTCAGGTAATGTGATGCCTCCAGTTTCATTATTTTTGCTTAGGACTGCTTTTCTTATAAACATAGTTTTTCTTTTAACTATGGTTGTACATTCCTTTATAGCAGAGGTTACCTGTTCTGCTTTTCTATATTCCCACTGAGACTTACAAAGTATCAGACATGAAGTAAGTAGGTTTTTCATAAAGTATATTAAATAAATGAATAAATGAAGGAATGAGTGATGTATGGTGGGTGGCATGGCCTCAGCACTGAGCTTGGTAGCTGGTCTGAAGCTGACAGATATATGTATGAGCAAAAAATTAAAATTAGCTTCTTATTCTTTCCAGAATGAAAGCATCCTGATACTGGCGATTATATGTTAATCAGCAATTTAGGTTTGGATGTTAGAATGTGACTTGATGTTGGGATTTCTCCCAGCCTTGTCTCTGATTCAATATATATCATTCCAGAAAGGAGAAGAGGTATAAGTGAAGCTGTGTAGGTAAGAAGCAACATGGCTATGTGGAAAATTTAGAAAGAAAGCCAACCTGATTAGGAGTAGTAGGGGTTGAGAAGCAGTGAAAGGTAAGGTTCTCTGGAAGGTACACCCGCCTTTAAGTGGGGAGCCTTGAATGCCAACCTTGAATGGGTAGGCTCGATGTGACATGGACAATGATTCATCTTTCTAGGCCTCTGACCTTTAAATGTGTGTAATTAGAGGTAAATTTCTCACTTAGGTTATCCTTTAGAAATTGTCTGGGATATATTAGAGTCATTGTCCTTCATACACAATATGGTAACACTTTTTGTAAATACGAAAGCAGCCAGGATTGAGAAAGCCCGTGAGTATCTGAGGAAGAGAGTCCCAGTGCCTCTGATTTGGGGAGTGAAATAAATGGGAAGAGAAAAATAAAGATGGCGAAAAGTAGGAAGAATAGTCCTGAAGTTTGGAGAACTCTTTGAATACTTGTAGATTGTAGATACTACCAAAGATTGGAGATACATGTTTACCTTTTAGAGGAGAGGGTTTGGATCTCAGTGTTTTCTGGTTTCATTGCAGGCTCACCTCCAGCACAAATCAGGGGAAGCTGAGGATAGTGGGGGAGGGAGGAGAGGCCGTTAGACAAGGTACTGCCACCTTCTTGGTGTGAATCAATATCACACATTCTCCAATTCTCAGTTTCCTTAGGCACAAAATGAGGCTTTTCAACTAGTCGTCCTAGGACCTTGCCAGCCCTATAAATTCTACAAATTGAATTAATTTATTAGATTAAACATGTTATTCTGATTTCACCCTTTGTTTTAGATGGGTTAGTCTCATTTCCACAAAGAAATTATCATGGGCTTCGATTCAGAAAGCACGGTTTGAATTCAGAAAGCACGGTTTGAACTGAATTTGCTTCTATGCTAATGTCTCCCATGTTTTTAGACAGAACACAATTGTTATTCACAAGATGGATGGGGATGGGAAATGGGGCTCCTCCTTTCTCCTGTCAAAGTGCTAAGAAGAATGGCAGGCAAACTGAAGTTGAATTTCAGAGCTTCCAAAAAACTTGTAGCCCTAGTGTTCTTAAAGTAGAACTCAGTAATCATTTGTGGAAGATTGGAATGTTTATGTGGCCTTCCTGCTGTCGACTTCAAAATGTACAGTCTCATGAAACCTCTTTTTAACAATCCTGTATATATTTGCTATCTATTGTCAACTGTTATTTCACCCAAAATATTCTTTATTATGTTACATTTTCAGCCTATCACCTCTTCTCTCTTTGTCAAAGTATGATTGTGTGTGTGTGTATGTGTGTGTGTGTGTTTCTGTGTGTGTGTATAAAAGTATGGGCAAGAGCCAACTCAAACCCTCATGTTCTGTATATCTAAAAACATTTCCTGGCCACTATAACTTGTTTATTCACGTGGGAACTCTGCTCTGTAATTCATTATTTGCCATTTGATTGGATTTCCATTAAAGCTACACTATCACTTATGTGAAGGAAATGAAATTGTATCATATTTCTGTAATCAATTAGGATGCCTCTGTGGAGATTTTAGTCAGATTTTTTTGTTGTTCCTATAAGGGAAACTTTAGTGCTTTAATATTTTTTTTACATTGATTATCTGTCATGAGCATGGCACCAACTTGAGTTTTCCTTTTCCCTAAAAAAATTGTCTTTTCTTTTCATACTTGTGCCTTGTAAGCTGCTGGCTGGACTGTCTTCATTCCCAATGAGGGAGTGAAGTCTATTCTCCCAGGAAAAGATATTTGCTAAGGGGTGAAGTTTGTGGTGAATATCATTGAGTAGAGGTCCTAGAGAGTCAGCAAAAAATTTGGAGCTGATAGTGTTTTCTCCTAGAAAGTAACTGGGCAGCAGAAAATTGGAAGCAGTAACCTGCTGTTGATCAGTGCTTTATTGTCCTAAAAGTCTTTCCAAAGGCATGGTCTCATTTGGTCCTCATAGCCATCTAGTAGTCCAAGCAGAGCGGGTGACATTGCCTCTTCTCTACAGATGACAGTGAAGCAGCTCAGTGTCTTCCTGAGGCTTACCCAGACAACGTGGTACACAAGTGGAGAAGCCAAGAGGGGGAGCTAGAGCTTGATGTACCTAGTGCAACGTTCCTCTCCCCATTCGTGGCCACCTCACTCGTAATTTATCCTTGTTCAAGGACCTTACGGTCTCCTCCTTCTGCTCTATTGAGCAAGAGCAACTGAGCCCAGAGCTGTGAAGACAATTTTAATTATATATTGTCATTACCCTCAACACTGTTGATGATTCTCTTTAGTGCCAAAAACCAATGATAAACGTGGGTAGATTAAAATATTTAACCTTAATTTTCTATGATGGGTGGAGATAGCATTCATAATCCTGAGAATAGAAAATCTGAATTCAACCCCCAGGTCTTCTATGGTCTAACTCCATGACCTTTGGAAAGTCATTTTATTTTTGTGAAGTGCTTAATCTCAGAACTGGAGAATAAGGGCAGGACCAGATAAGCACAAGGATCTTTTCTAACCTCAATATTTTATATAGTTAGGCCTGAGTTTTGCATTGTTTGTGGGACAGAATGGAGAACACCCTTGTCCTTAATCCTTGCCAAGTAGCCAGGACTTGGACTTTCATCCCTGATGTTCCTGTTAAACGGTGTCAGTGGCTCTCAAATTCATGTGACCTGCTTCCTCTCCACATTTTTATAAATGAGCTTATGGCTTTGGTCTTGTATCAGATCTTCTGGGCAGCTTTGAGTATGATATTTAGACATAAAGTAGTTTAAAAGTCTCACTAAGTCTGTTGCTTCTAAAAAGATATATATATACACACACACATATCGTCATTATAGAGCTGTACCTTTACATTAATTGTAATATTACTTTTATACTTAAAATAAGTATATACCAAGACCTATCTTGTGCCTTCAGGTTCAAGTAGCTCCTGAAGTAAAGATGCAACAAAACGTAAAGTTTTTACCATAGAATAATCCATCTCTCATCTTGGATGCACCTCCTGAATTTGAAAAAGTTTAAAAATGTTTGATTCAACAGTATTCACTCAAAAGTGTGGAAAGAATAAATGGGTGTAAGTGGTTTAGCAAAGCCATGTTTACCATATACGATATATGACATTTTTAAGATTTGAATAGATTTTAAAAAATGAAATAAATTTAAGTACAAGTAATTTAAATTAAACCACAGAACCAAAATGTCTAACTATGAAGTTGGGGAATCACTTATGCTGTGGTACCACAAACATTGCAGAATTTCTGTTTTTAAAAAAAAGTTCAAAAATTCTAATGAATTGAGGGGGTAAGAAACTGAGTTTAGGAATTCTAGCCCAAAAGGAAAATTGAAAGTTGAAGAGCAACTAGGAAGAGGAGTTCAAATTTGTTATAGGAGGATGGACTGAAGGTGTTGTGAGTGTTGATCCTGGAGAAGAAATAGGAAGATGTGACAAATGCCCTTGAGTCTTTGAAGTTCTGCCGGAGACAGTTGGGCTTAACCTGCCCTGTGGGTCCATTAATCCAACCTAGTGGTTAAGAAGATGGAGAGAAGACAGACTTTTACCTCAATATGAGAAGTAATAGTCTATTGGTCAGATCTGTCAGGAGACAAAATGGGATCCCTGGGGAGGCCAAGTCCCTCGTCAAACAGAGGCTAGACAGAATGCCTCAGAGAAGTGCTATCAAACAGAAAATACCACATGAACAGAGCAAGGTGTGTAGTGTTAAATTTTCTCATAGCCATATTAAAGAAAGTAAAAAAAAAAAAAATGATTACAGTTGTATTACCATTCTGTTCAACCCAATATATTTAAAATGTTATCATTTCAACATAAAATCAACATACAGTTATTAATAGGAAATTTTACATTATTTTTGTCCTACAACGTCTTAAAAATCTAGGGTGTATTTTACACTTACAGCTCATCTCAATTTGGACTCGTAGTGTTTCAGATCCTCAGTAGCTACTTGTGGCTGGTTCCTGCTGTATTGAATAGTGCAGTTTTAGAGCAAGCAAGCATAAAAACCAACCTTGAATTGCTGTAACTAAGGAAAGTATTCTTATTTGAATAGCACAGGGGAAGAATGGGCACAGATTTAGACTGACAAGATAGTTTCTAAGCCCTTAGAAAACTTAGGGCTCTAGAGGAGAGGGGAAGATAAAGGATCACAGGTTACCTTTATCCTGTACACCACTCTTGTATGGATTACACAACATAGCCCCTCTGGACAAATAAAAACCAAAAACGTGCCCCTGTCCCTTATTCCACACCAGGGAAAAATCTTGAGTAGAGAGCAGAGCTAGATTTCACCTCCCTCCTTGCCCACTGAGCTGGGATATCTCCCTCCTGAGGCACTTCCTGGCACCTGTGCACCTGTCGTATGCCAGAGCCAGTTTCTGCTATGACTGAAAACAACAATATGCAGCAGTGATTCTTAAACTTTTAGAGGCCACAGGTCTATCTCAGAATTTGATAAATGCCATGAAGCTCTTGCAGAGGAAAAATTATCAAAAATTTAGTGAGTGGCAGCGGTCCACAGACTACCTCTAAAATCTTGAACTCTTTGAAATCCAGGGACCTGTGATTAACAAACCTGTCTACAGTAATAGTTGACCATATTTCTTGTTAGGGCTTTAGTTTGGCCCTCTTGTTTTGGGGGGCCGGGGGACCAGGAAAGGAGAAGAGAAAAAGATATGTTTATCTCTTCCCTACCTAAAATAGCCTTTATGGATATCAATTGAATGATATCTGTTTTCCTTGTTTATTTTTCCAAGTCATTATTATCTTTCAACTCTTTGAGGATTTTTCTTCTGCTGTCACTGGCTCTTCCCCAAAGTTCTCACCTTGTCATGCTGGGGGAAGAGCACCTGATGATAACTAAATTGAAGCTCTGAATATTTTGACACCAGACAAGGAACGAGCAGGTCATTTGGTCTATTTTTTAATGTCACCCCCATTGGCATCTCCTTCCAGTTTTTTTTCTTATGGCACCACAGGACACTCCTCCCCTGCTGCCTGTTTCCTGTTGTGATCAATGCTGATGATCATGCAGGTTACATTTTGTATCAAAAACAGTTAACGCAGCATGCTGGGGCTACAGTTCACTCCCCCAGGTGAAACCTCTTCTCTGCTCCTCTGCTCTTCCATGCATGTCAAGGTTCTTTAGAATAGTGAGAAGAAAGAAAACTTGAGGGGTTTTAGTCCTCTACGTAATAAGTTTGTAGTGTATATATATATATATCTGTGTATGTGTGTTTGTGTAATCTCTCTTTTAAAAATAACTTCACCCCCTTGGCTTGACTGAATGCCGTCTGGAAAAGTCAAGAGCTTGTCAACAGGTAAGAGGTTGCTTTTTCCACCTGAGTTATAACCATTATACTCACCCATTAAACCTAATGAAGGTTAGATTATTGAGAACGATACTGTGCTATATGATGCCTTTGCAATTGCCACTGCGGCTCAGGTTGGGGACGGAACAATTAAGAGCTGATTTAAAAATATTTAGCAGTTCCATTTAGCATTGTGTGATAAATGAAGGGGAAAAAAAAAAACATTCTAAGAAACCTACAGCACATCCAATCTGCAGGGAAGATAAGATGCTCAGTTAGATGGTAGAAGCAAGGACCTCGTTCATTCAAAGTCATTTCTATGCCTGGGGGAAGAGTAGCTTCTTGGGATTTAGTTTATCAGGGTCTGTGAGAGATTGAGTCTGACTTGGAAGCTGCTCCCCAGGGATCGTGGGGAGGTACAGACCTGAAGGACAATTCCTGAGATTGCCTTTGAATGTCTGGGGATGCCTTCTGGGGTCAGTGGACATGAGAGGCAGTGCTGAAGGGACCAGGGCTCTTTGCCACCCTGATGCTTTCCTGCAGTGCTACCCAGAAGCTGGTAGATGGATATATTCTCTTGACCACTTCTCTGTCTATAAGGCAATCATTGTGTGACTTTTTTGAAAAATGCTGACAACCTCAAGCCAGCTCAGTTCCCTTATGAGTGGTCTCCTAGTACTTTTGTTGTGGGGAAAAACCAGGTAAAAAGTTCAGTATCATCATTAGGAAAATTGGTCCATTGGATAGTGTTTAATGAACATTGATGAAAATAATTCCCTTGTATGTGGGTAATGGTTCAAAGTTGCATATATAGAGGTCTCAGGAAATTACCACAAGTAGTTATGAGGATCATCTTTGGAGAAGAGATTTTTTCTTATTTTACCCCCTATAAATAGCTCCTTAGGAAGATTATTAACATTTTGAGACTAGAGGTCATGTATTTTCTAACTTTTTATCTTAGCAGTAGACTGTATCGTGCCTTCTACAAGTGAGTGCTGAATTCAGGAATAGCATATCGGAACTGTTTGTTGTTTACCTATACATCCCTACCCATCTGGATAGTTTCTAACTTCAATGTCCACTTGTAACAAAACTTTTCCAATTTCATATTGCATTAAATGCAGTAAGGAGTAAAGAAATTAAATAAATATTTGCCTAACATCTATCAATGAACTATCAAATAAACATTGCTTATTTAGCATGTCTATATGTGGAAGACTATATTAGGTCCTATGAAGGATTTCTAAGAAAGCAATAAAAACAACAACAACGATTCCTACCCTCATGAGGCTTACATTGGATTTGAGGGGTGTCTTCCGAAATGCACGTGCATGTGGGTGCACGTAAGCAACACAAAAAATGTCACTAGAGAGCTGGAAAACTCTAAATGAACACAAAATAAGATCATGTCAACAAAGTATATAAGAGATTTATAGTTAAAACAGAAGATAGGATTGGTATCGATTGGAATGTGTGGATGGCTGGGGCTGTTTAGATCTGGAATGTGTAGAAGAGAACCCAACACTGGCAAAGAAGAGAGTTCAGAGCCATAATAGTGTGAAGCAAAAAAGTGGGAATAAACATTGTATTTATGAGGGGGCAGCACAGCTTGGGTTGTCCAGAGCTAAAGAAATAGGCCTTCCTGCCTTTCTCAGACAACACCTGAATTCCTCGACAACCCTTGGTTAGGGAAACCTATCAAAATGGCGCTCACTACCCAGCATGGTAACAGGATGAGAAGACATCAGCACTAGACGGAGCATGGAAGGCACGTGGGCCTAGTCTCTCATGTAGCAAACAGAGAAACTGAAGCCCAGAGAAGATAAATAACTTGTTCCTGTTAATTAATAAAAAAGAACTAGTAATTATACAGCAGGGATTGTGATCAGGTATCTTGAGACCTTGTCATGAGCTCTTTCTACCATGTCATTCTGCTTTTCAATTGGCACTTGGGCTGCTGCTTGGCCAATTCTCATGCTCTGTGAACCTATAAAGCAGATGGGAACTGCATGTAGCTTGGGGAAAGAAAGCCAAAGAAAAATTGTTTCTATCAAATTGCTCACAATGGATCCAATTTAGAAGTCTGTTAGAACATGGGCAGCTAATAGAGACATACTCAGAGCTTGTCAGGATCTTCCAGGCCAGTGAAGTGAAAAGGGAATGCTATCTGGAGTCAGGTGATTTGGTGTGAGAGACTAACTAGGTTTCCTTATATGAATCATTTAGTTAATCTGAAGTTTCTTATCAGTAAAATCATGAGGTAAACTTAGACTCCCTGTGAAATAATAAAATGCCATTGAATTTATGCTGATATGTCTGTAATCTTGGGGTCTTATCTAAGACATCCAATTGCAGGCACGTACTGATTTTCTCAGCCTTCTTTTAGCCAAATTGGCAAGCTGCATTATGTACTGGCTCTGGCGCTTAACCATGCAGCATTATGTTTTATTGGGGCTTTTTTTTATTATTCTTGATCTTATAAGTGAAAATGTTACTGCCCTGCTTTGTTCATGGAGCTGTTGCAAATTGGGAGAGGGAGGAGAAGAAGATGTTCGGAGACGGCTGCTAGACATGCATTAATTTTAACCAGCTATTCCACTCCGTCATTTATTTGAACGTATGCCTGCATTCAACAACTATTCGGTGAGTTCCTGTTAGTAAAGATCTGTTACGCACTTTGGGAGATACAAAGATGCATTCTGCCTGTGGGATTTAAGAATAGTTAAGGTGAACGAAGCTAGTTATGTAAATCCTACCATAGGATGAGTTGTTTGGATGTTTGAAAGACCAAGACCAAGAATACTTCCCCTTCACTGAAAGCTTTATGAGGCTCCACAGAGAAATTGGAAGTGGAAAGGCCCATCGGCCACAGTGGGATTTAGATTTGTGAAAATAAAGGGAGGGACATTGTAAGTTGAAGGAACTACATGAGCAAAGAAACAAAGGCAAGGATGTTTAAGTGGTCTGTGGGGGGGCATAAATGAGTTTTACTAGGACGATTGCTGGCAAATATTTTTGATAAAGAGCCAGGTAGTAAATGTTCTAGACTTTTCAGGTTATACCATCTCCAAAACAACTACTCAACTTTGTCATGTAGGCCAAAAGCAGCCGTAGACAATAATCTACAAATGAATGTGTGTGACTATGTTCCCATAAAACCTTATTTACAAA
Source organism: Daubentonia madagascariensis (assembly GCA_023783475.1). Classification (NCBI taxonomy): domain Eukaryota; kingdom Metazoa; phylum Chordata; class Mammalia; order Primates; family Daubentoniidae; genus Daubentonia; species Daubentonia madagascariensis. Next base: position 12,914,811 of record JAKFHU010000901.1, read on the forward strand.
AATAAGTAGTAGGCCCTTAACCTGTAGTTTGCTGATTTCTGGACTCAGGTATAGAGAGAGGGAACCGAAGAAGTAGGCTGGAAAGGAAGACTGGAGCAAACTATCTAAAGCCTTCTATCAGCTATCCTAATTTTAATATCTTGTATGTTAACATAAGCTTTTCCTCCCTTTCTGGAGTGTTTGACTCAAATTTCCAACTTGTTGCCTTTTTTAAACATAAGAATTGCTGCTTATAAAATTATGCAGGTAATGCTTTCTCACCCATCCTGAATATAGGCCAGTATTCCAAACAACTTTTGAGAGGACCTTGACCCAGGGGCTTGAACATAAATAATTAGTGTAAGTTCCCATGAAATATATTAGTAACAGAGTGACCAGCTGTCCTGGTTTCTCTAGGATGAGGGGTTTTCCAGGACAAAAAAACTTTCAATGCTGAAACAAGGACACTGCTGGGCAAACCAGAGTGGTTGGTCATCCTAACTAGTCAACATTAACATCTCTAATGGGAAGCAAGTACCCACATCAGTTTTAGGCTGGTTATATATCCATTGAGAGTAAGAAATTGCTAAGCTAGCAATTGTTTAACAGAAAAACTTCTATGAAGAGAGAGTAGATAAGCTATGTAAAGTGGTTTTCAGGACCAAAATTAAGTTAGTGGGATGCAAGACATGCCCAGTACTCATATCACTGAAATCTTTGAAACCCCGGCCTGGTCTTATCAGCCTGGGAAGGTCCTGGGAAAGCATTGTATGGTATTTCAGCAAAGACCCTTACATTTAGATGGAATATTTAGGGTTCTAAATTCTGTAGAAATTTCCTATTAATAGATAAGATATAAATGATTTGATCAACATATATCCAAAAAAGTCTCTGGTTCTATATAATTGTTTATTTCTCTGGGATGCTAAAAAAAAGTATGTTTACACATTTAGCTTCTAGAAAGTTTTGGGAAACATTCCTCACTGATTTAACTTTATTTGGATCTAGATGACCTTGCACTGCATTTTTCCTAGACATATTTTCCTTTTTCTTTTAGAGGAGATCACTATTGGGGTGCTGAGATGTGATTAGAAGAGATGAAGATATTAAGGACAATATGCAGAGGTTTCTGATGTGGGACTCTGAGTGCACTTTTTCATGGTCCTTACAAACTTGAACTTTCAGTGATGGAAATTGACCTAGTACTTGATGCTCCTAATTGGATTGTGAAGAGAATATATAGATGAAAATGAATTCATGCCATGTTATGCACTGCCAACCCCAGCATTTAGTATCTTATTCCTGATGTGACAACAACGAGAGTCACCCTGGAGATAGAGGAAATTCTGGCTTTGATGTTTGATGTATTCCATTTAATTTTTTTTTTTTAACCACTTCTAGCCAGCTCCTTCTGTCAAAAACAGATGTTTCTATCTTAACATCTCCATTTGCTCCCTTGCCTGGGCACTTATCTCTTAGGCACAGTGCATTTTTTGCTCATAAGCAACTTTATTCCTCCTACAACTTTGTCTTTGTACCTCTTTTCATGAAGACCCAGCAAAAAATGTCCCCATAACTTGTTCTCCACACATCAAACTGTGTTTTTCTGCTTATCCCTGTTGCCCTATTCCTGCCGTCTCTACTAGAGTCAATAATGGAATATTAGACTAGTAAAGTGAACAATCATACAGGGGTGGGGAACCTGAAGCCTTCTGAGTTCAAGATCGCTCTTTTTTAAGCACCAAAGGAGGCAAGAAAAGCTTCATCTTTCTCTGTTGCACCGCTTTTAATGAAAGGATTTGTTATGTAAAATTTTGGATTCAGTCAAAATGCTGGCACTTAGGCACCAGGAAGGCCAGAAGTTTCCTTAAGGCCACAGGTTCCCCACCCCTAGAAGACATTCATTGTAATGGCTAATTTCACCTTTGGGTAATAGCATCTCCTATTTTACCAAAGATTGTCATTAACACAGGGGTGTATCTTTTACTATGCTTAGCGTTACCTGATTTTTAAAATATAAGCTGTGGTTTTCATGACTGACTTTTCTTTTATACATCTTTCTATTCCAGGCATGACTCCAATCCCTTCCCAGAGATTATCTCATTTAATCTTTATAACTCTACATATTATGCAGAAGAATTTAAAATAATTTATATAGATATTCCCCTCTCTCAATAAAGTGGAACATAACTCTGCACTTCTTCGGTGCGGGCTGCCGTGGTCGTTTACTTCCGAAGAATAAAGTATGGAAAGAGCAGGGAAAGAGTAACTTTATAGTAGACAAACATGAGAACGCTCCCTCAGCTAAGTGGTCCAGGTGGATATCAACAGTGACAGGTCATGTTGGTAGTATGTACCCTTCATGTGATGGGATGAGGAGGGTGATTTACCTCTGTGCTCTTCCTCCCCAAAACCCATAACCCCAGTTTAATCATGAGAAAAATATCAGACAAACCCCACCTGAGAAACTTTCTACAAAACACTGACCAGTACTCCTTAAAACTATCAAGGCCATCATGAACCAGGAAAGTCTGAGAAATTGTCACAGGCACAAGAAGCCTAAGGAGACATGAGGAATAAATGTGATATCCTAGAGCAGAAAAGGGAAGGAATATTAAATAAAAACTAAGGATATCTGAATAAAGTATAGACTTTATTTAATTTTGTGTGTGTGTGTATATACATACATATATATATGTGTGTGTGTATATACGTACATATATATATGTGTATATATATGTATATACACACACTTTGAGTCAGGGTCTTGCTCTGTCACCCAGGCTGGAGTACAATGGCATCATCATAGCTCACTGCAACCTCAAACTCCTGGACTGAAGGAATCCTCCTGCCTCAGCCTCCCTAGCTGGGACTACAGTCATGCACCACCACGCCTGGCTAATTTTTTTATTTTTTGTAGAGATGGGGTCTCGCTTTTGTTCAGGCTGGTCTCGACCTCCTGGTCTCAAGCAATCGTCCTGCCTCAGCCCCCCAGAGTGTTAGGATTACAGGCGTGAGCCACTATGCCCAGCTGATTTAATAATCATATTAATAATTAATTAATAATTTGGTGCAGGGGGTGTTGATGATTTATCAATATTGGTTCAAATACACTATACTAATGCAAGAAGTTAATAATGAGAGAAACTAGGTGTGGGATACATGGGGACTCTCTATACTATCTTCACAACTTTTCTGTAAATTTATAACTATTCTAAAATTTTTAAAAGTTAATCTTTTAAAAAGCAAATGATAACAATAAACTGGAATAAGAGGTATGTGTACAGAAGTTAGGGACAAATACATTTGTATCTTTGTGAGTAAAATATTCCTGCTTTTTAAATTCAGGAACAATCCTGCTGTGTATAGCATAAAACAAGGTCAAAGAAAAGAGTGTTTTGAAATTATCCAACAAGGAGAGAATGTGGTCGGTGGCAAAAGTACTAGAACTGTGTGCCAGTGATGGAGGTTATGGCAGAGTGGACATAATGGGGACTTGGCAGCATGTTCTCTTAATTAAAATGTCAGCCATATTGGGTACAATCTAAGTAGGAGGGCTCAGAAAACAAAGAAAGGTGGCAAGGTGGCATCATACCTCTGAAATATTTATAATGGCAGTGAACTTCAACTTGACAATGAAATGGATAGTAATGCATTTAGCAGAGATACAGAAAATGCAAAGGAAAAAAGAAAACCTCACTGAAGCTCTACCATAGGTTGTAATAGTGATATGACTACCTTTGAAGAAGTACTTAAACTTTGGTTCTCAAAAGTTGTGTTACCACAACCATAAGAATTAACAAGATCAAAAGCACTTCTATTGATAAGACAATGATCCAGAAGTTCAAAAGGGGGAAAAGATGTTCTAACTAAATTTTTAGTAGTAAAACTACTAATTTTTATAGGCAGGCTTTGAACAATGAATGAGCTACTCAAATTCAAAAATGATAAATTAGAAGAACTTTGGGAAGGTCATGCAGTCTCCCTTCCCATTACCACCCACCCCCACTCTTTTATAGCATGAATTAATATTCCTAATAGAAGAGATATTGAAAGAGGCACTGCAGTCTATTTGGTGGCCTATCATGGAGTACAACTGTCCCAAGGGGCAGGATTGTCTATTCCAATGCTTAAACTTCCGATAAGGTTCATTTTTTTCTCTTATTGTGTCATGATATATATCTTGGAGCTTTATGAACTTTGGACTTGGTGCAGGGGGTATCGATACATGTAAGAGAAAGGTGGACATGATCTTGCCTGGACTTGTAGATATCAAGGCCCAGAAGCTTAGAGAAATAAACCATTGAAACAAAGAGTGCCAAGTGAGAAACCAGCCCATCAAATAGTAGGACACATACACATGTAGAAATTACAAATAGTGGTGGATTGATAGGTAGGTGCATGAAAGTAGATAGGTATATGTGCTGAGGTCAAAGGCAGGTAGATTCTACTTTCAGCATCAGGAAAATGGGGATTAGGAATTAGGAGAGCAAAGCAAAGTGGCCAGAGAATCATACAAGGCACACGCCACTCTAAGGACCTTGTTTCCAAGAAAGGAAATGGATATAACAGTAAACCTCTTATGTGATTTCTGCTACCATTCAAAACCACTCTTGACATACAGGCATCCCAGGGCTTAAGTTGATGATACACCTTAGAGGAACCGATATGCTGATCTGGGTAAGAGAAAAACCTGGTAGTAAAGAACAAAGATTTTTTTTTAAATGAAAAGGTTAAGCTGTTTATAAAAGTAAACATAATGGACAAGAAGTGTTTGCTTATCAAAATACAGGTCACAATTCATTTTTTAAAATTCAGAGAAAGGAAAAGCATCTAGCAAGATTCAGTGCAACTATGTAGTTTTTACCCCATTGCCTACAAATTTTTCCATATGGTACTAATGTAATGAATAATCAAAGCAGTTAATTAACTGGCTTAAGGCAAAAAAAATCATCTTCATTTATCTCACTAATTAAGATAATTCTTTGCCTTGAAATATCTAGAGAATTGTCTTAATTTTTCCGTCTGTATGTGTAGATGCAGGCTACATGTAAAGAAATAAGAAATCAGCTAGAGAGAAAAAAAATAAGAAAAAGTGTATTTCTCACACTTTTTGCCAGTGATATAATGTCTACAAGAAAAATAATATATATACCCAAAAATATTTTTAGACATAATGTTTAGTTGTATTTAAGCATTGAAGTAGAGGAAAATTGTATGCAGTTCCATAAGTTGCAGATTAAAGCATTATTGGGTTTAAAGGTATAAGAGGAAGTGATCTTTTGGAATCAGCATTAAGAAGATTTCTGGCACACTTAGTTCATTTCAAAAAGGTGGAAATGATCAGATAGTATAGGGTTAAATGATCCAAATTGAGTTGAGGTTTTGAAAATTCTCGGGTCACTTCTGATTAGAGAAAAAAAAAATCATGGAAGATATCAGCCTACTTCAAGCAGCTGATGGTGTAATACTGAAGGATGTTAGAAAACAGACCTCCCACTCCTGTCCTACCTCTGCTTCCTCCCAGGACCAAAAGATTTTTGGTTTGACCATCATAGAACAAATATCTGTAAAGACCTAAGTAGAACAGGACTAGGACTGGAGTGATGGGGGTGGAGAGTGAAGAGGTATTAAGTTTTGAAGCTGCCCTGAATGAGTTCAAGTCAGCTTGACCAGGTGACACAAAGAGAATGGATCAGGAGATCAGTGAACCACTGCCACACATGAATTACTGTTCAACAAGCATTTATTATGCATCTCCAAGAGGCAGGCACTGTTCTACATTCTGAGAATACAAAGATGAATGAGGAATCCTGCCTTTGTGGCGTGAGTACACACTCTGGGAAGGAAGCCAAAGTAGTAAACAATAACGACAGTGTAAGGAGGGCAATTATAGAAGCTCTGAGGGGGTCTAGAGGAGGGCAAGGGAGATTAACAGAAAGGATGCCGTTTGTGCTGGTTAAGGATGAATAGGAGTTTTCCATATGGACCAGAGATGAAAGCCATTTCAGAGAAAACAATATATGCAAAGTCCTATACCAGTAACACATACAAAGGCATATAACAAAGACATAATGATACATGTCATGCACTGCCACATTGCAAGTCATCATGTGGCACTGTCTATGAGAGCAGTAAAGAATACAAGGTTCCGGGGAAATAATTCAAATTCAATTTCCTGTCCACAACTTACTGTATCATCTGGGAAAGTCATTTAACTTCTAAATTTCAATTTTTTTATCTGTAAAATGGGGTTATCCATTAATAGAGACTAGGTCAAAGAGTGGTTGTATTAAGTGAAATAAGTGCTCAGTGAATGTTAGCTGTTACTGTTGTCGGGATTTATTAGATATTGTTGGATCACAAGGTAGAAATGGCCTCAAGTTAAAGGAAATATGGCAGATATAAACAGAAAGAAAGGTAAGTAGTGGGTTAGTAACTAAAGGAATGGAATCCAAGGGATTTGGATAAATGAGACATTATCCATTTTGAGAGGACACGTTTTAGTGACATGCCACCGCTTTCCTGTGTATCCTGGTTAACATTTTAATCAATCTGGATGAATGCTTATGAAATTTGTAGATGCCATGAAACTGAAGGGGCTGCAATGACTTGGAGTGACATTTTCCAGCTTCTAACTGATGTTGATTGGCTAGCTAAAACAATTGTTAAAATCTGACAAGGTGAAATTTGAATTTCAGCATGAATAATATACAGTCCTAAATTTGAGTTTACAAAAGATCAGTGACAGATCAAAGAAGACCTGTATTAGTGGAAACATATGTGAAAAAAAAATGATTGGAGATTTTAGTAGATGTTAAACTCAATTTTGGTCAATAGTAACACAGAGCTAATGTGATTTAGATGACATAAATAAAGATGAAGCAAACCTAGAATGATAGAAGCAATGGTTTCATTCTTCTGTGTTTTGTCCAGAACACATCTCCAGTGCCAAACTTTCAGAGACACTGACAGACAAATTAAACCAAATCCACAGGATCACTATTGGGATAGTAAAGGAACTTAGTCCTCTTATTTAAGAAATGTATATGAGATATGAAAAGGAAGAGACTCAGGGGACACCATTTCTGCTCTTGGACATAAAAAGTGGTCATGAAAAAGAGAAATTAAATTAATTTGAGTAGAATCTGAGGTAGAGCTAGGATGAACAGAGGCAAGATAAAAGATATAATCTAGAGTTGGCATAAATAAACACTAAGTCAGTTGAGTTGCAAAGATTGAAGGTGGAGTGGGGTGAGTTAGCTAACAATCAAGGCTTCCAAGCATGGTCTAGTTGCACCAGGTGAAGACTTCACAGAAGAAACTATTGTCAGAAGAGAGTTGGGCTTGATGGCTTTTAAAGTTTCCCCCAACCTGAAAATCTCTGTGTCTGTGATGAGTAATATGTTTTGACAAAGAAAAATGGCCAACCAGAGAGCAAAGAAACCATTTTGGATATGGACTGAAAGTCCAAGAAAGTTCAGACTAATATAAACCTGAAGGAGGATTAAAGATGTTTAAAATGATCATCCATAGTAAGAACCTTTCCAGGGTCTTGTGCTGCAGTGAATTTTAAGCAAAGGTTGAGTTTGAATTCACTTTACTATTAATGATCTGAAGAATTAATGACATGCACACCAGAGTGATCAGATCATTCCTAATTTAGTGAATACGTAAATATAAGAAGAAAGCAATGCACTTTTTTTTCTTTTATTATGCTAGTAAAGCCCTTTATGCTGAAAGAAGAACAAACTAGATGAACTATTTACTTCCCATTTACCCAATTTATATTTCTATAGTAGCAAAAAGAATATAGTGCAGACTGGGAGCATGATTATTTTGATATCAGCTATTAGTGATGTAAATAGGAAGTGGAAGGACTCAAGTTTGTTTTTTAGTAAAGATTTTGGTTTGGTAATTTGGTTCTAAGGAGACTTTGATTTTTAAAAAATATGTTTTCATTTAATTATGTCAAACTAAAGGGTAGCATCTGGTTTTGATCCATTTAACCTTAATGGAAAAGAACAAGTCATTACTTAAAAAGTGTCTTATAGCCTGTGTTATTTCTGGTATTTTTAGAAATCATTTATTCCTCTTCAAATTGATGTGATATAATTATTCATTAATAATTCTTCTTGATGTCTGTGGAGTCATTCCATTACCCACAGTCATTATGCATCGTTTTGTGAATGTTTGCTTTAATATTGAGATATCTATAGCTCATTGAGTCATTACATCCATTGGCGTATATCCTTTTAGTGAAGAATATCCAATTTATCTTGAATCAAATTTTATTGAAATATTTTCCAGGAAGTTTATAAGCTGCTCCTAAGTCTAGGGAGAAGACGACATATATACATATGTAGCTCCTAGTTATCAACTCCTATACATTCCTCATAGAAACCACTACAATGGCTGGGGAATTCAGTTCTGGTTGCTGGGGTGGTGGCCTGGAGGAGATTTGTTCATAACTTATGGGTCCCAAGTTGTAACACAAAGCAACTTTCCATAGAATCATTGCCATAACTATTTTATTCATTTAATGGTAGTTTGTATTCGATAGCTCCATTATGAATGGATTCTGTAGCCTTGAAGAGAAGGACTAGAAACCTAAAGACCACATAGAATATGATTTCCTCTGGATAATGGCATTCTGGATTTTAAACAACCACAACCCACTTGTTAAAATAGGAATACTGACACTGCATCATAAGGTGAAATATGTAGCATGGTAAGGTATTTTTTTTAAGTTAGTTTCAGTTCAAACTTTAAAATTTATTGTTATTTTATTATAGTTGAATATCTTTTCTCCAGAGGCTAAATTAATCTTATAATAAATGCTTTCTAAATATTTATAAATATTTCCCCATTTCTTGGAAAAGAACAAGTATGGACTTTTTTCAAGCAATTTCAATGTAATGAAGGCAGTTTATGAAACAGATATGTTAGTGTCTGATTGTTCATATCACAAAAGGTTTGTAGCTACAAAAGGATAGAACCCAGGGTTTCTTTAAATGTTGTGCCTCCATTATGCATTTAAAACATTACTTAGATTATCCAGCCTTCAAGAACAAATCGTTGTGTAAAGTAACATATACATGTATTACTTTGTGAACTTTGGTGAAATGAGTTATTCCAGTGGGTAATTGACACAGTCTGGCAGGAAGCCAGGAGTGTGAAAATCAGGAATTTCTGATTGTATAGCCTGTATCTATTTCCATAGGAATATTTATGATAAGTTATTTTATAATAATAATATTGATATACTACTTTAAAAATTAAGGTATAAATTTTACTTTCCCCAACTACATAGAAACTCTAGAAATATTTTTAAAGGTGGAGAGAATGTATTTGTTCATTCCACAGATATTTATTAAGTGCATATTATGTGCTTGACAGAGCTAAAACAACAACTAAAATTTTAAAAGCAAAAGAAAAATATAAAATTGGTTTGTAGTAATTATCTGTATTAACTGATACAGTTCTAAGTCCTGCATTGTGTATTATTGGGCTTTTAAAGATAATGATTATGTATTACTTTTTTAAGCAGAAAAAAATAGCAATAATAGCAACCTATTTAAAAGTTTTGAAAAATAAATATCCCCAATCCCTTACCTAAAGGCAGTCATTTTTTACTTTCTGTTGAATTCAATATCAAATATATTTATGCATTTAGTTTTACTTTTTAAATAAAAATGTGAGCATATTTTATCTAAATTTTGTGTTATTATGTTTTCCTTTAGAATATTAACTAACAAGCTTCTTATACTATGTTAATATAAACTTTTTTACAATTACCATTTTAATGATCATGCAATTCCTTCATGTAGACATAACCATTTGTTTAACTATTATTGGAAATTTAATATTATTGGAGAAATTAAATTTGTTGAAAACAAATTTTATTATTGGGAAAAGTCAGATTTTTGTTAGTATAAATGATATTATTTATTATCAATATTATTATTATAATGAATCATTTATTATAATAATAGATTTATTATTGGAAAAATAAGATTTTTGCTTGTGTAAATAATGCTATATTTGGTATTGCTTCCTAGAAGCATTGATAATTCTTCTGTACATATTGCCTAATTACTTTATGTGTGTTTTCTCTATATATATTATTTATTTATATATATTATATATACACATATATTTTATTACTTATCAGTGAAAGATTATGTAGTGTTTCTATAATTGGTAGTGAGATGAACATAGTCCTCTCCAGATTTTATATTTGCAAAATACTGTTTTCCCCTATTTTGCCCAATTCATATAGTGAATTAATATAAAACTTCTAGGACCTTGGTGAGGTAAGTAGAACAGGGCTCATCACACCATGTGACAGGGTCTCCTGTTATGCAAAGACAGGCATTAGTCAGTGGAAGTGGGGAGGAGAATGCAGGTCTCCTGGTTCCTGGTTTAATTATATATATAAGAATCTTAAATGAAAAATGAAAAACAAAGCCTATCTGTAGTTTCTAGCCAACTTCTGAGATGGAAAAGACATTTTCCAGTGATGAATAGGCTCATTATGCTCCCATAAATTAACTGGTGAGCACATAGTTAGAAATACAGGGTTTTTAGAGCTAGAAGGAATCCATAGAAGGAAATTTAGCTAACCCAATCTCCCATTTAATAGACAAGGAAACTAAGGATGGCAGGGGTGATGTGGTTTGCTTAAGGTCAGCTAGTGAATAAATGCAGAACTAGGATTAGTGGTCTTGATTTTTGTTAGTTTTTCCACTGCCCCAGACAAACTGCTGCTTTTGTTTTTCTTTAGCTCAAATGTTAATTTGCTTCATTATGAAAAGAGCTTGTTTAAAATATATCATTACATCTCCATAAATTCACCTGCCATAAAAAGAGATTCTCTGTCCTTTTTTATACCATGAAAGATTTCAACAGCCATAAGGCCTAGCATGCAATGCTGACAAAATACACAAAATAATCAAAATCAAATTCAGTGATCAAAAATTAAAACCAAGAGTCTACAATATGGAATAATGTAAATCATGCATAGCAAAACTAAATATATAGAAATACCTTGTTCCTGCCTGATCCTCTAACTAACTACCTATTCAGGTCACAAATAACTTATTCTTAGGAAAAAAAAAAAAGAGTCCCAAATCTCATTTATTTCCCCATCCAAGTAAATTTTAGAAGACTGCCAAAGCTTTCCACATAAATCTCAAATATCTTCCCAAATTGTGGAGGGAGAGAGAGAAAAAAAAAAGAGAAAAGAACTTATTATTTATGAAACTAATCAGACAGTCGTTGGAGGAGTTAGCTTTTAACTCTTTCATTAATTTTTTCCTAATAGTTAGTATGTCACCAAAATGCAAATTATAAACAATATCTTTGGAGGCATTCACAGGAATGACTTGAGAACTTTCTACGTTTTACATTAGAAGTTCTAATATAAACAGTTTTTGAATTCAAATGGCTTAACAGGAAGAATGATTCAGATAATATATTTTATTTAATAGATTTCTGTATCACTTTTTCTGTATAATTTTATGTGTTCATAATGTTAAACATCTGGATATTTGGAAACATATGGAAGGTTGAACATTTTACTTTATATCCAGATGTTTGGTGGTTTGGTATTATTCAAACCTGTGATATATAGGAAAAGGATATGCTGAGCCATGTTTATTCAAAGTTTTTATTAATTTCTTAATTGTCCATAAAAATGAAGATTTACAATCTTACAGATATTATCTAGAAATTCAGTTAAATCTATTTTGTAGGTATGAATGGGTAAATATAGTTTAGACTAAAATCTCTATTCATATTTTAGAAACAGTGTATCTGTAATTCTAGAGTCCTTATGATTTTATATATGTGTGCGTGTATGTATATATATATATATATATGTATATATATATGCCAGTTTTAGAATTGATCTCTGCCTGTTTCTTATTCATATTTTAGTTTATATATATTTTAAATGTTATGAGTGTACCTGAAAAAGCCAATGTGGAAACACTAAGTAAATGGAACTTTATTTTCTGAGCCAGTATTCACTGTAAGGATTCCAACACTTGCTTGCTCTCCTAATCAATCAGGGCTTTCTGTTCAAGAAAAGAACTTCATCCTTACAGCTATCATGAAATTATGTGGTGATATTCACTAGGTGGTAGGTTTACTTTAAATGAGAAAATGTGTATGGCCAGCACTTTGTAAATTGAAAAGTACTATACACACATCAGCTGTTATCTGTTCGACTTCACTGAAACAAGTCAATCCATTTTTCTCCATCTTATTTCAGCAGCTATTTCTAAATCAGAGGATAAGTGTTTTCATTGCTGGTTTTCCTTTTAGTAGCCCATGGATACATTCTATTTTTATTATTTTGCAATTGTTAATTGAGAATTTTTGTGAAGTAACTGCTATCCTGAGCTCTACATTACAGTGCTGTGGCAGAAGACATAGACATCAAAGTAGAGGCCTTCAAGAGACTGACATCTAGGTAGGGAAATAACACCAATGCAACAATTAAGTAACAAATTGTATGGTATTGACCAAAGGTTCACTAAGATTCAGAGGGGGGGTACTGAGTGTGGCAAAATCAGATTCGTGGGTGAGTTAGGATTTTACCCTGACCCTAAAGGAGGATAAGGGTTTTAGAAAGTGCCACCTGAATAAAAATTGTTTAAAAATTTATAATTTGGCACATTCTCCTGAAAGGGTCTCTTGTTAAGGCAACAAACATGAATTTTATATGGAGGTAAATGTATTATCACTATTCAAGTCTAAGCCAGCTTTGCCGACAGTTAACATTAGGGAAATCACTTCAGGGGTCCCAGATTCCTTACTTTATATATAAAGGGATTAGATTACTTGTATCAAACCACCATTCTTACTTACTTTACTTAGCTGCATAGTCCTTTATTTAAATACATAGAAAACAGCACATAAAAATTACCTCCTCAAGTTTTAAAGAAATGAAGAGTGGCCAGACAATCATGTTAACTTTTGGTTTCCTTTTCACATTTTTGTGAACAAAATAACAATATTTAATTTTGCATCTCCAAATGCTGATGCTATATATCATGATTTATATGTTGGCATGATCAGGAGAAAGTGAAGAGATGCATATTGTCAATTGTAAGCAAAATTAATGTGATATTTCTGTCTATGTAAGCATATTAAAGGACATTCTTTAATAAGGAGAATTTTAATCATTTTCTTGAAACAAAAGCAGGAAAATGGAGTTCTTAAGTCAGCATCTGCTTAAGAGTCCACTGGAGATTTACAAGAAACTTTAGGACAAAATTCTGTTGTCTGTTGACCTGCTCAAATATCAGTTCATAAAAATGAAACTCATCTGTCAGTGAAGCAGTGATTTTCATCACTTCCATCCTCAGTAATTGAAAAGCATCTGCATAGTGAGAAAAGGAAAGAAGGCAAAGCACAAAGGGAGTTAAGTACCAGTTCTCTAAAACTTAGTCTATTTGGATAATCAAACTACATATAAATATAGGTTTTTAATGCTGACTTCTACTTTATAATAAATATTAATTTCCCTTTAATTACAGCCATCACTACTGTCACCTCATTCAATTGCTCTTTCTTACATGAATGTAGGTATTAGAAGAAATCAAACCTTCTTCAACTCTTCATATTGTCAGAATCCATAAGTATAAAAACATGCACCCTGTCTTTAAAAATTAATTGACACTGGAGACAATTTGCCAAGTTTCTGCTTAAGCATTTCATTGAAATTTGAGGGAGGGGTGTGTCTAAATATTAGTATAATCCCTGAAGTGTTTTATATCACTGGTAGCACATTTGAAACATTCCTTCATAAGCAGGCACACATAAGGATGGGAAAGCTGACCTTTTGACATAAAGTTTTGGAATATTCCAGGAACACTGAATTTAATGTCAGTTATTTCCTGGTGAATATGCCTTGAATATGGTGACTATACCGCTCTGCATTTAGATATAACTAAAAGGGCCACTTGTCATTAAACAGGGCATCAGTGGATTCTCTATTTTGCTTTAAAAAAATATTCAGTACGATGTTTCTCTATGACTATATTCTAGAATAACCCCCATGTCCTAGTCAATTGACTTGTGTAAGCAAAGCCTTGGGAGCCCACCTGGGAGAGTAGATCAATGGTCCAATGCAACATTACTAGTAGTAAAAAAGAGCACAGAATCATGGTGCTGATCATTGCATTTCTTGCTAATTTTTATCCATTTCAGATTATGGCACTGTTCTCTGTTTTTTGTGACCTGCTTGAAATTAAAGCTGTTTGTCAACAGTATAGATTCTATAATATTTTAAAGTTTTCTTCTTGGATTTTTTGTTTTCCCCAAAGGATTCAGGGTTCTAAATATACTAGAAAAAAAAAATCACAAGAACTACGGAAGAGATTTATAAGGGAATAGATGTTCTATTTACATACACGTCCATGATATTATTTGCTTTATAGTCATTGTTCTAAGCACTTTTCATGACGATGAAATGATGTTGAATGAGGAATTATTGGGCTGAGAATCCCCAGCCTTTCTTTAAGTTCATTATATGTGTGGTCTCTTTGTTCACATTCAAAATTCTTAAATATGCATTAATAGTCATCATCTTTTTCCTCATGTTTTTAATTGTAGCAGTAAGAAGTAATTTATACCAAATCTCATTATTTTGTCCTCCAACTTTTGAAACACATTCTGACAAATTATATGTGAGTTCAAAATCTATTTCTTCAAACAGAAATTTTCAAAACAAGTAACCTCAATAACAGGAGGAGAAATCTCTCCCAAATTGACATGACTCTCCTTGATCTCTGGGCCTAGGACATGAGTTATTTTTTATTATAATATTTTGAGGTAAAATATCTCTTTCAGCATTTCATGAAACATAGAGACTCACTTAAGTAAAGTTTACATGTATACAAATAAACTTCAGGGATTTCATAGAACCCATTAGATCTATTCAAGACCCTGGAACTCACTAGGAGAAGCTCTTTGTAGTCTAGAAAGAATAAGAATCATTCTGTACAAGAGTAAGAATTTCTTAGGAGACCTTTAAATCAAGATGTGTAGCTACAGAATGTGGCTAGAGAGCGATCCTGACTGCAGTAGAGGCTAAGGTGCTGATCTCTCACACGGCTTGCAGAAGGGAAGCATATTGGTATTAAAGGAAAATGCACAGTTTATAAGGGACAAAGAAGGAGGTCTTTGCTGGGAAGACGCTGGACCTAGTTGGAAAGGTTATCCATCTAGATAGAGGAACTACAGAGAAAGACTTTTCTTTTAAACTGAGCCTAGCAGGATTCTATGTACTTTTAAACATCTCTCAGAATTTTATTTATATTTTCTCAAAACAGACAAAAAACCTAACTCTGTCCCATTTGAGGAGGGTTAGAAATGATACTGGGGCTACAGCAGCTTTTGGGGAAGGCTGGAATGGGGAAAACAAAATTAAAACTGAAGAAGGCCAAAAAGATAGCCCCAGAGTCCTAGGGGTAACAGTATAAAAAGAACTTACAGCTATGAGCTCTCTGTGCAGGGCAGCGTAAAATTGTTTATTTGGGCTCGCCATTGGTAAGCTGTAGAAATTTGGATTCAACCTAGCTTGGATATTTGTCAATTATACCATATACCATAAAAATGGATGAAGTTATACACAAGCAGTACAATAAAACTTCTAGAATTCCTAAACCCATTTAATAGCATAACAGGAGAGGGCAGGGGCTTTTCATGCATTTGAATCCAGAAGTTGCCTTTTATAACAATATTAGCTTAAGAATATTATTAACTTTTATAGAACACCTAGGACAGTAAGACGTAAGTACTAATTGTATTAAAATTATATTGTACCCTATGAAATGATGATATTCAACTATTTTACCACAAAATTATAATTTCATAAAGTTCAACTTAATATTCCCTGATAAAGCAGAGAGAGTTTCAATCACCCTTCCAAAATTTAGAAGTATATACATACAATTATTTTAGGTAGTTTTATTACAGTCATTCAAATATTTGTTAAATGAATAAGTATGAATTTTATCTATTAATAAAACAAGTCTACCAAGTAACATCTTTTAGCCATTAAAAGTGCTGCCTTGTGTGAAAATGACCAAACTGTTGGGGCAGCGTAGCATAGTGCTAAGAGAATGATCCTGGAGCCACACCGCTGGGACTGACACTTCGCTCCATCACTTGTCATCTGTCTGAACTCAGGCTTAGGCCCTACTCAACTTCTCTGTGCCTCAGGTTGCTCATGTTTAAAAGAGAGGTGAGGGAGTCCCTTTGTCAGGATGGAAAAGTTCTGTATCTTGGTTGTGGTGGTAGTTATGCAAATATATACATGTGACAAAATGTCACAGAACTTTATAGGCACACACACACGAAGAATACATTAAAAAACTGATGAAATCTGAGTAAAGTCTGTAGTTTAGTGTATCATATTGTGCAAATGTCAATTTCTTGGTTTTGATAATGACGATTCTGTAAGCTTTAGTACAAGGGCTAGGGCACTGAGTGATGGGTAGACAAGGCCTCACTATACAGTTTTTCCAAAATATCATGAGTTTACATTTCAAAATAAAAAGTTAAAAAACTACACGTATCTCATGAGCCAGCAATCCCATGCTTAGGTATTTTCCCTAGAAAAATGAACACATATGCTCACACAAAAAAACTGTACACAAGTTTCCACAGCTGTTCTAATCATAATCACCCCAGCCTGGAACCAACCAAGATGTCCGTTAAGGAATGAATGCATAAACGAACTGTGGTACATGCAGACAATGTAAAATATTCCTTAGCAATAAAAAAGAAACAAACTATTCATATAAGCAACAACAACTAAAAATCAAAAAATAAAGGTAAAAAAAATTGGTGACTCCTTACAAGGTTGTTGCAATGATTAAATGAGTTTACATATACATATAAAGTTCTTAGAGCCTAGCTCTTAGCTAGTGCTTTGTAAGTGACTGCCATTATTATTTCTTCCAAAATATATTCTATATTTCAAGCTTTTAATAAATTTCACATTTTTCTCCTAACTTGGATGAATTAGTATTTATAATTCTGCGAGTTTCATGTGTTACTCTGTGTCACTATGTGTGCGATATTACACCCCTCCCCATACCTCTCATTTAGATATAGCTGTAGATACAAAGCACAGGTGAGCTTCTAGAATTCAGCAGTGAATGTGCAAGATGTGATGTCTGCACCTATGGAGCTTCAATTCTAGATTGATGTTTTTAAAAATGCTTAAGTGTAAACTTTCAAATAAATATTTAATATTCCCATTTTATGGGGGTATAAATAAATTACACTAATTGTGGGATTGTCTTGTGCATTGCATATACTGTGTTTTGTTTTTCAATATATATGTATAACCCTGGTGTTGAGATACAGGACTAGCATTTACCAATGTGCTGACTGTGCAAAGTCAGCTTTGATGATGGAGTTGTTATATTTCAAAGAACATGCTTTGAATCATTTATAAGTCTGTGTAATAACAAGCTATATCATAAGAGAATTTACTGGACTTTTATTGCCTGCTACACAGCCATCCAGCACTTATCCATCAATCTGTACTGTGTGTGAAGTCTGGGCTGGATAAAAGAGGAACACGAGGCATTTGAGTCCAGGCTCTGGAGTAAGACACACTTGGGTCCATTTCCTGGCATTATAACTTTCCAAGTGTGTGGGTTTGCACAAATTATTCAACTTAGCTAATCCTCCATTTCTTCACCTGTAAAATGAACACAGTACTAATTTTCAACTTCATAGAGTTACACTGAGAAAAAGAACTTATCACAGGACCAGGCACATATAAAGTATTCAATAAATGCTAGTTATCATTATTGCCATATATACTCTAATTATTTGGGGGGGAACATGACCTAGAGATTTAATAAGGAAGAAAGATAAAGTGGTATGAAATTACATAGTCAATACTTCCTTATAGGAGCTGCTGTTAAAGAGGGAGTATCAAATATATTCTAGGCTATTTGCATTAAATTTCACAGGCAATATGGAGCTTCCTCTCAGGGCCTCAAGTACTTGAAGGTTTCTGATAAACATAGTGGCTACTATGATCCTGGCACCGTGCTGAAAGGAGAACAATATGAGCAAAAATGTGATCAAGAGAAGAAGATAATAGTAAGGTGGGGTGGCATTGGTGGCCCAGGGATCTCAGTAGATTGGCATTAACTATTATATTTATGTTATGGCTGCATAGTTCATGAAAAAAATGCTGGCTATGAAAAAGATAAAGGCAACATGTATTATCTACCTCTGCTATTTCTACGTCCCAATACACAGGGAGTAAATGTAATTTTTATTGTATATATGTATATATACATGTGCTCATATACGTACATACTCAAAATAGCTTAAGTTATAGGACATAATGTCTATAAGCTTAAAGTTGTAGTTGAATTCAAAGAACAAAGTAAAATGCAGAAGTTAAAATATTAGTATCCTTGTACCAGTGAACTAGTTAATCTTTTATTTAAGGTATCTAACTTCCTCATATATATGTGTATATGTTTGTATATATGTTTATATACACATGACTTTAGTATATGGCTTTAAACAGACACATGTTATCTCTTTATCAATTAAGACAGTTCTAGAAGATTTTTACTAAATTTAACTAGACAGTATACATTGGCCATTATTAATGTTATTTATCAAGCACATTTTTTAAAAGTAATTCAAACTGTAAGCTCCATGGAGCTAGCAAACCTCTAATGGCCTTGACAGATATTGTGAAGTAGCCATAATTATACATATTCTGTCTATTGGATTATCTGATGTGGCTTGCTTGATGACTTGAAAATAAACCTTAAATGGCACTGAAATCAAAATTCCCATTGGCCTTCTTAGATGGGAGCAGATGCTTCTCCCACTTTTATAGAAATATTTAGATACAAGAAGCAAAGTAGATTTATTGTTTAAAATGTCAACTTTATTTAAAATGTTTCTGTGGTTTGTTGGTTTTGCATAAAACTTTAATGTTAAACAAGCTCTAAATAGACCATTTCTTAGTATTTCAGAAGGAAAATGTACTTTAAGTATATTGATTCCTTTTAGTAAAATGGTTCCTGGGTTCATTAGCAATGATACTGCCACAACAACAATTTTTAAGGAGTACCAGAAGTTGAAACAAACCTGTTAGCATAATTTTCACGTTTGTAGAAACCATTTTGATGTCTTATGATGCTGTTTAGAATGGGATTAGAAATTTGAGCACAAGCAGTAATTTGGTCTCACAATACTAAACACACTGAGATAGGTCCCTATAGTCTGATTTAATATGTGACAGAAAGTTGATGTTTCTTAAAGATTTGGTAGACATAAGCTTGTGTTTTTTGGAAACAATCGTCATTATTTTGCTGAATTCCTTTCCTCCGCTCTGGTTCTTTCTATACTGTGTAATTCAGTAAGGTAAGCCTCAAGGAGGTTTGGTGCCATTGTTTTATTAAATTTTTTATCACAGAATAAGACTAATTGAAGTTTTCCTAGTTGGCTGTGTTATGCTGGGCAGTTGTAGCTGGTTTTAGGAGTTATAATTTGATCTATTATATAGTAGAAGAAAATCTATATAGGTGAATAATTTTGTAGCTTACATTCTTTTATACTTCTGTTGACTTTTTATTTTACTTGTTTTTATGTCATGATTAGTTGCAAGGTACCAGAAAATGTTTATCTAGCATGAGTAAAAAATGAATTTTATTCAAAGGACAGTAAGATATCTGAAGAACATAAACAAGAGCTCTGCCAGGAACATGACTCAGCTCCTCCAACTTCATTGTGCAGAGTCTCAGTTGAAAATTCAAAGTGTTCAGAGGAAGAATCTGATAGAGAAAGAGAGGGAAGGAGTGGTGAGTATTGGGAGGTGTCAGGGTAGCTGCTGTGGGCGGGGGAATCACCCTAAATATTGCGAGCAATTTCCAGAGAAAAGAGCCCACATTGCTCTGTGCTCTTTATTGTTAATGGTTACCTGCTCCTATAGACAGACAGTGTACCTGTCCTCTCTCACATTTCCTAATGTTCTTTTCCCGACCTGCTTAAGAAAATCGACTGAGCCTCTCACTCAGTCTTAGTCCTGAAAATGAGCTGTAACCACACACTGGAATTCCACTGGAGCATCACAGCCTTCCCAGTGTGCATGCCTTCGACTCTGTGGGCCTCTCGTTCCCACCAGCAGTCCCCCACCCTTCACTACCTTACGTTTGTGGTCATAGCTGCAAAAATAGGTCAAGGGTGTTGATGTAGTGAAGGTTGGTGAAGTACTGATACCAGGTCAGATCCATACCGGGGACGGTGCTTCAAGCCTGGGAAAACATTCCATGCTGGAAGCCCTAGGAACAGTGGTTCAGTTCTGGGCATTCAGTGTTTGGAAGCATTAAGGATACCAATTTGTCCATCTATTTGTCAACAGTTACAAAATACATGGCAACATGCACAGATTCCATAGGATTTTGGTGTCTAAATGATTTAGTGACATGTACTTACTGAGTCTGCTGAACAGTCAATCCAATGGCAAGATCAAAACCCACAGAGAACATGTACATTACATACAATACACTATGCCTGAAAATAATAGCAAAAAGTATTTTGGAAGGCCTTAACCTTTTCAGCAGCATAAAAAAATAAATTTTTGAGCATCAGAAGTCGGATAATGCGTGTCCTGTGGAGAAAACTCCATAGAAATAATTTGGTCTTTCCAGCTTTTACAATCTAAATAGATATCCAGGGCATACCAGCAATAAATAGAGGCATTAAACCAAAGCACAAATGGGCAGCGGATATAAATATCACCCACATCAACAGATGCAGCCTGGGAACTTGTGGGTTGTAGAACCAGAGAAAAGGAAAGAGACCAATTGCTAGTCTTAAGTTTTTCATTGCCCTGTCTCGTTTTTTAGCACTCTGCTTTTCCAACTCTGCCTGATCGACATTTTAAGGCTGTTTGGGCTTGTCTTTACCTGATTCCTGAGGTCTGAGCTGATGACAGCGAAGTGTGTTCCCTGACAGAATTCTGCCTCCTGGCAATGTAGACATGGACTCTGGGGACATACTGTGTCAGAGCATCTAGACATTCTGGAAGATCCAGGCACCTGCAGTTGAGGGCTGTGACAGTGTTGCTACCCATGGGGCTTTGCTTTAAAGGCATCTAGCAGGAGAGGGAGTCGGGCTCTGCTCAGAGTGCTGCCTCTACGCCTCCTCTCATCCTCAATTTGGGGACCCGGGGCATGGATAGACCAAGACACTTGTGTGTAGGTAGAAAGGTCAATGGGAAGAACAAATTTTCTTCCTGGGAGTGATATACGGGGCTGGGGGGTAGGACTCCTTACATTAGGAATAATTGAATGTGGAGAATAATCCCTATTCCCCCAGGGTACATTTTAATAATGCAAGTGACTGATCCACTTAATGTCTGCCTGATTTGAACTGTGCATTGCCTGGCTTTTCATTAATAATGAATCCACAGGTAAACAAATGCTTCACATTAAACGTCTCTTAAAAGTATTTAGTGTCTGCTGCCAGAAAACCTATTAAGCACCGTCATCTACGAAAGGCAAAATTGAACAGAAACTGTGTGTGATGTGATGGAAATACCTTTCTATCATCCTATAAAGGAAAGTTCACATATACCCCTACACAGCATATTAAAAAAATTCCAAATAACATCTTATTCTCTTAGTAATAAGATAATAAAAATAAATAATATAAATAATGTATTAATATAATTTATTATCAATAAGAATACATATTCAGATTTATATTTAAATATAAATTTTAAAAATAAATGCATGATCCTACATACTCCTCTATCCCATGAGTGTAATGAAATTAGAGGACAGAGAGGAGAGCTTGTATAATATCTTAGTGTCTGTCTTTAGCCTTTAAGTTGATTAAACTAAAGCATTCTTGAAGTTATTTCTTCTGAAGTAAAATGGACCATGTCGACAGGTATCACATGTTTAAAAATAAGTAGCATTTACTTAATACATGCATTTTGATTGTGTCCTCATGACCAAATTAAAATGCAACTTTCCTCACCAAATAGCCTAAAAATGTGCTAAAAATCAGAAACTTAGATTTCAGTTTTCTTGGAATTTCACTTGGCTTTGTTTTCATTTTTGTTTGCTATCTTCATTATGAATTAACCTCTGGTGAGGTCAACTGCTATTTTTTTCTATTTATTTGGTTGACTTGGCCCATTGACTCTTTACATCTCAAAGAATTTTCTAAATTTGGAAAGGGCCATAAAGATTATCTCACACACTGCTCTACCTTTTAACTGGACGAAAAAATTAAGTAACCCTATTAAGTGATTTCTAACAGATCAGGTTAGTGTCGGAAGGTTCTAGATTCTAGCTTTTCGGATTCTCAATCCCAGACCTTTCCCTCCTAGGGTGACCACCTCATGTCAGTTTCCTGGGGATTTTCCCAGTTTTAGCACTGGAAGTCCCACGTTCCAGGAAACTCCTTGGGTCCAGGCAAACCCAGACAGATGGTTGCCTTCCTGCCACACTTCTTCTCTAGGTTTCTGCATGCTCTGCCTTTTCTCCTGTCTGCTTCTGATTTCTAGGTAGCCTATGCTGGAATTTAACAACTTGCATAGCCAGAAAGTTTACTCTTATGTCCAAGATGCATCTCTATAACTGGCTCTACCTCATCTTCTTTTACTTTCTTCATACCATATCATTCATCCATTTGTTCATTCAGCAAATATTTGCATGTCTACAATGTTGTTTATCATTTTAAGTCGCTTCATTAAATTACTAAAATAAAAAAAAAGTTTTTGATTGTATGCATCCCAGTTTTTCATCCTCTGTGAAATGCTGAGCTTTTTCTTTTTTTAACCCATCATTATTTTAAGTAACCATTTATAAGGAGTATGTGAGTGTGGAAACCTGCATTTGTGAATGTGGGTGTGTATAAAATAAGTGCACTGGGGACAAAACAAAATTTGATATGAGAGAATTCATAACAGCTGTGAGAATTCTCAGGCACCATCAATATTAGCAATATTTCTTTCCAGCAACACACTTTTTCTTTAAGGCCACTGAAGCATAATATTATAACCTTCTTCATAAAGCTGTTAGGTAGAGCTATATGGAATAGTTCTTTAAAACCAAATGTAGAAAAGTCCAGAATTTAGGAAGTGAATTATAAAACTGAACTGATTTAAGTATAAGAAGAAATTGCACTCTAATAAATTCAACTGGCCAAGTGAATGCAATCATAGATTTAATGTCATTTGAAACTACAAAACTTTTATAGTTTTAAGTCATGAAAGTAAGGAATGAATTCCCCTAAACAACTTTGTTGCTTTTTCTATTTTTTTCCTTTGGTCATGGTTCAATGTTGAAGTCACTCATTTTGTCCCTTTCTGTAACATGGTATATTAATACTTTTGTTGCCTAAGGTATCAGCTAGTAACAAAGACATACTGACTATAAGGACAATGTCCAATAATTTTTCATATTGGAATAGGCATCCATAAAAATAAAGTACATTTAATGCCTGTTTAGAAATGCATACTCATAGACCCTCTGTATTTCATGTGTGAACTTGAGCAAGTCATTTAAGTTGTCTGAGGCTCAGATTTTTGGTCACCTCCATGAAGATAAGAATAGTACCTACCTCATGGGGTTATTATAAGGATTAAGGGTCATAATTAATCAGGACACATGGAATTTCACAGCCCATTCGTGTTATTACTTTTTGTTGTTATTGATGTCATTGAGGTGGGTACCTCAAGGCTTTACTGAGTCCTATCTTTCTGGACCAATTCTGTTTTCGTCCACTTATGAGAACCATCGTCTATCTATATTCATTCTGTAAAGTATCTTAGAACTTACCAGATAACTTTGGGGGTTTAAAATTAGTGAATTACTAAAACACACCTACTCTATGCTTGTACTAAAGACGCAATCCTAAGTGCTGCTGAGGGAAAATGCTAATGGATAGAGGTGCGTTGTAGTGCATTCAAAAAGGATAGATGGTATAGGATGTATACAGCTCACTGTATTCAGTGCATCCATGTGGTCAGGAAGGTTCTGGAAGTAAAATGTTCTATTTTGGGCCCAATTCCTAATGTGTTATATATCAACTGGACAGAAACTTCTCTGTAAAATAGAAATTTGGTTATGGTTTACTGTTTTGGGTATAATTTAGGAATATAAGAATTAAAGTTATGTCTGCCCTGTCTACCTGATTCAATACACCTTTTGCCCTTGGTAAGTCACCTCACTGAAGAAATGTGGTGAGGTAGTAGGAAAAATGGCAGACACAATATTTCTAGCAATAAACATATGTGAAAAATTAATAAAGTGGGCATTCATGCTTTTCATTCAGGTGGGTAAGCAAAATAAAATCACCCCTTAACCTTCCTTATGAAGGGGAGATTGTTACAGTGTCCACTGTTTACAAATTTAACAACCTGGTCTTTTGTGGTTCTTTAAGATATCGGAGGCCTAAGGTTTAAGAACCTCAGTCAGTCATCCTCATGGTAGGCAAAATGTGTGGAAAAGAAAAATATATTGGGGAAAAAAATCAGGTTCTGTTTACTGTTATAGATGTCATTACTGAAGGTTCCTACAGAGAAGAAATGGCAAGCGCTGGGGTATCCACAGTCCAATAAAGTGTGAAATCGGGGATGGCTCTGGACAAGAGGAAGCCATCTTCTGGTCTAGCAATTTCCCCAGCCCTACTGTAATTGACAGAGGAGCTGAAGGACAAATGGAGCTGCATTACTCTTCTTTTCCATTGTGATCTAGAGCATATATGTAGAAAAATTATAAAGAGGATACCTAAGGAACCCAACTAGGTCAAGAACTGGAGTGCTGCCAACTCTCCAGAACTCAGCATGTGCTCTCTCCCACATCATGTTGACTACCTCTGATTCATTCCTAAAGAAAATATTGTAGCTTTGTCCATTTTTGTAACCATGCTTTACATGTTTTTCACTCATGCATTATATTGTGCTTTTTTCACTCAGCTTTATATTAATATTTGTGAGATCTATGCACATTTAGTGTGTAGTTTTATTTCATTTTTCTTGCTGTATAATATTCCATTTTATGAATATATCACAGTTTATCAACACATTCAACATTTGGGTGTTTCCAATATGTGGCTCTTACAAGCAATGTGGCTCTGAACATTTTCTAGCATGGATCAAGGTGCACTTGGGCAGGAGAATCCTCAAGTTATATGCTTAGAAGACATACTGTTGGTGTGTAGAGTATGTGCATCTTCTTATGTATATTTCCATTAACAATGAATGACGTTTCCTATTGCTACATATCCTTGCAATCGCCTGCATTGTCAGACATTTTAATTTTGCCAATCTGATGGAAGGGTAATGGTATCTCAAGGTGATTTTTAATTTGCATTTTGCTAATCACTAATGAGCTTCATCATCATTTCATATGCTTATTAATTACAAAGATTTCTGCTTTTTATGGTGCCTTTTCAAATATTATAGCTATCTTTCCATTGGAAGGACAGCATTATTTTTTAAAAATTAAATAAAATGCCACTTGAGAGTTTCTGTGCTAACATTTGCAATAGGGAGTTCAAGCAGAATCCTGAAGTTGAATTCTTAAGTTGATGGTTCAATAGTTATTTTTAACTGTCATATAATTGAAAACCTTTATTCTCCTCAAATTTCTTTTTCTTTTCCAGATAAAGTCTTGACAGTTCTTTTTTCTTATCTTCTTATTCATCCCCCCACCCCCCTTAGATGAAGTAAAGCAAAGCTCATAATTTAGAGGCACGGTCTCTGAGGAAAAGAAAATGCAGGAAGACTGCCCTTGGCCCCAGGCTTTAGAGAATCTCGCATTTTGCATTGGAAATAGGCATATTCTTGCCAGAAATTACTTGTGTTTAAACTTCTTCTGATGCCACCTAACTGGAGTTTAGAAAAGGGAACCTTTGGGAGATGCCAGACTTAATATTAAAAACAAGTAGTTGGGCAGTGATTGAGCAAGCATAAAGAACATAATGACAGGTAAGTAGAAAGGAGGTGATTTCACCTACCAGTGCTAAAAATGGCTTTGGAATGATTTATATGCCATCAACTCATTACAGTCCTGACTATCACCAGGGATCACCAAGGCAACGAGGATGATTCTTCACACATATCCCTCAGGCTTTATCTCCATCTTCTGAAGCAATTTTGCTATTCCATCCAACCTGATTATTTACACAGGGATGGCAGTATTTAGGTGGGACAAATGGATATGCTATCACTGTGCACACATGTCCAGCTTTGACTTTAGACAGTCATACATTTCTTATGAGGGCAACAGAGACCATACCATTTTATGTTTATTGAGCACTGTTACGGCAGAAATATGGCAAGTATGATATTCCTTGGATTTAGACATGGAGCCAGAGATTCAACCTTAGCCTCAGTCCTTAGCTAAGTTGTTCTTGGTTTTTGCCCACATGTATCACTGAGAAGGAGTCATACATATCCTACCTAAGATCATTTAAGGAACAGATGATAAATTTTATGGCTCCCATAACCCCTAATAGATATATAGGGTTTTTTTTTTCTTTTGGGTTTTTATTGTTTGTGTATATGTGTATGAAAATCTTATCCTCTATAACTGCTAGTATCCACGATGCCTATCGTTACTTTTTGTTCTGTTTTGGTTTTAGCATCCTTTGTTTTTCTACTTTTTTTTTCTTTCAACTAAGTTGTTATGGTTCAGAGGTCTAATGCAGTTGTCTTATAGAACTATCCTCTGAAAATACACTGTAAAAGAAAATTACTATAAAAGCATATTGTAAAACAAAATTAGAAGAGAAATCAGGCGATTAAGCAACTGAACCTTAGGTAATTTAAGCAACTACTTACAAATTTTCAAATTATCCCATAATAAATAATAAAATAAATTCACGTATTTAAGGCCAGCACTTCCTGTGAGTCTTCACTCATATCCTTAAAATAGGAATGAATGCATTTTTTGGTAAGGTAATGTTAATTATTATTTGTTAAGCTGAAATGGAATGTTCTTATTTGCTTCCATGAGTATTTTAGGTTGATTTCCCATTAGTTGTGTTATTAATTTTGCTTGGGAGATTTCTTTATAAGGATAAAAGTATGAAAATATTATCAAGAAGGCTCTTTTGTAATTTGGAACTAGAAAGTTATAGAGTGTCAGGCTGGATTGGTCATAGAATTTACCTTCTAACTCTTGTTTCAAATATGATTTGCCCTAAATAGCATAGCATAATAAGCAACAGAGCAAAGACTAGGACAGTTCTTTATCTTCTTTCTCCTAGAATAGTAATAATAGTGATATACCTTTTATTTTGTGATTTATAATTATGTGTGTGTATTTGTAATCCTCACAACCCTGTTGGATTAAGCTGAACAGATAATAACCATATTTTATAAACAAATAAACTAAGGCTCGAGGTTAAGAGCATAGTTTGAACCTGAATATTCAATACGCATGCAGTTCTGCATTGCCTTTAAGTGTTAATCTTCTTCGAAGGAGTTTTAGTATGGACCTATCTGGGAATTGTCATGAGTTAAATGTAAATTAAAAACCACAAGCAATTGAATTAAAAAGGTAGAACTGACTTTAGAAAAGGCAAAAACAGGAGGCTGCAAATAGTTTCATATGAAGAGAGATTATAGCAAAATCACTAATTCAGTACATAGAATAATTCTGGAAAATTGTACTGAATCAAGAAAGGAGGGAAAAAGCATGGAAAATTTTAAATATATCCCAGGAAAGAAAAACGGATTGGTAACAGCATATATGCCAATGTATTGGACATATACTTTTGCCTAAAGTTGCTATTCACTGTTCTTTGGGGGGGTGCTACTATGCTTTTCTTTTGGAAAAATAATGCCCCTCACTCTTAGCCTCTATGCAGGTTGGGCTCAATTTCTACACAAAAGTGGACCATGTGACTGGCCTGGCTTCTTAATTTCCTGGCTGTAATGATTGATTCAGGGATGGCCATATGATCCAATCAGAATCAAAGACACAATGAGACATTTTTTGAGACTTCTGGGAGAGAGACTTGATGCTGATAGGAGATAGGAGACACTGCTGACATCTTTTGTCTCTGAGGAGAGGGCCAGACTGGGAATGTTGCAAGCTCAGGTGAAGAGACATGGAGAGAAAAACCTCACCATTGGGACCTGGTTTTAGCCCCTGAATTAAGCCATAGCTAAAGCCGTCTCTACTGCAGTATTTACAAATTACACAAACCAATACAGTAATTTTTTTTTGTTAAGAAAGTTCTTTTTTGTCACTTGGAAATGAAAGATTTATCATATTACATAACTTAAGAGAGACTATAGATGGTGAGAAGATATGGACCAAACTTGAGCTAGGAATCCCACAGACCAGCTAGAACAACTACAGGAGTGCTGTCATTGTCATTGTTGTCATCATCATCCTTCTAGCCAAGGTTGCCTTCCCAGTGACATATGAACTCTCTCTTTTAATTCTCTCAGCAACTCTGAAGCAGGTACCATTGCTATCCCCGTTTTTCCAATGAGGAGACTAAGCCCTGCCTCTTAACTACCATGCTATGCAATTGGAACTAGGTTCCCAAGAATGGTTATAATTAATAAATCTTTTGAATTAAATTTAGAGATTTTTTAATACTTCATTCTCCTCCTTAAAGTATGTGTTTAATTTTAAAGCTTCAGTCAATTCTACCAGTGATCTGCTCTTCTTTACCAGCTCCAGCTGAAAAGAATCTCTCTCTGTCCTCTAGGCTCATGTAGCAATACAGCCATCAGTTGTAAATTTTTTATATATATATATATATATTATATATATATATATTTATATATATATATATTTACACAGGTATAAATAAAATATTTTATTTTGTTTTAAGAGTAAGTCTTGGAACCAGAAGATATAGATTGGTACCACTCCTTCATAAAGGCTGGTTGTATGACCTTAGGCAAGCCATTTAAACTCTCTCATCAAAAATATGTCCAAAATAATACCCAAGTCACAATATTGCTGGAAATATTAGATAATCTGAGAAAGAGCTTTACAACCTGCAAAGTTCTCTGTGATGTAAGAGATTATTATATTTTTTACCCCCCATAGCACTAAAGCTCTGGGTGTAGTTGGAGCTTGATAAATATTTGTAGAATTAGATTCAATTCAGGAGTGAGAGACAGTCTAAATAAGTAAGAGAGGAGATTAAATCTATCATTGGCTTTGATGACATTCCATCTCCTCATACATGCCATGTTTTCTTCCTTTTTGCTTCTTTCTTATAACTCTTCCCCTTTCCTATTCTATGTCCCTCTTTTTTTGTTCACCCCTAAATTTTTCAGCAAACCCTATGAACCTGTCAGAGGTGTGCTGGTGACTTTCTAGATTAACAGGATGGTGTTCCCGAGTTAGAGTTTGCAAACTATTTCTTAACAATCACAATATACTCAAACTATCTTTGGAAGTTGCGCTAAAAACTTTCTGATTTGTAGGGTAGGTGGCTTTGCCCAGGGAAGGTACTCTGTAGCCAGAAACTACTCACTAGACTTAGGATGGTGAATTAACTGCTGGTGGTCATTAATGCAGTTAACATACACCAGAAAACAATATACAAACCAAGGGACCTCATCCCATTATCTTCTGCCACATGCAAATTTTTACAATTCTTTTTATAGTCCATTAGGATAATGCAATGTAAATAATCTTCTAGACAAGGCAACATCTAAAAAGCTCTATTAATTCATCATAAATACAAACATGTGATGGGGCACATAGTACAGTTATCATTTCTGAACTCTAAATATATTAAGTTTAATTGACATTCTTCAGCCCAGTTTTGCCCATGTCCATCTTTGCACAGAGTCTTCCAAAGGTAGCTAGTTAATGAAGGATGCTTCTAATATCTACCTAATGTTTACATCCATGTGTTACTAGAAAATGGCCTCCCCTGGGGTTTCCACTTTACTGGGGGGCTGGTTTTCAGTTTGGCACTCACAAGGTCTCTCATGCTGATGTGGAAAGTAGATGAATTATGAGGCTTAATGGCATTTAGAGTCTTTAATCTCCCTACTCACAGTTCTCCTGGTTATTTAGCCAGGGAAGTTCTTGTTGAAATATGCAGCATTTTGATTTATGGCAGCAAACCAATAAGCTAATGTACCTGTGTTTGCAGTGACCATGCCATGGAAGTGTTGGTCATCAGCTGTAAAGCTTCAAATCAGAGAAAAGGGCTTGTGCTTGGAATAGTGCCGGCTTTCTTTACATTTTTACTGTCTAATGCTCTATCACTTTGTGGGAGCTAGATAAAAGATGACTCGGGACAAGGCCATTACTTTCTTTGACGGCTTTCATATATCAAAACAGGGCAGGCTTTTGTGTAAAAATTCCCCAAATGGGGACACTCTTTTTTTATAGCTAACCACCAGCTATGAAATTGAGACTAGTCAGGAAGTCAGTGAAGAGGGGGAAATTTTAGGGGTGGCCCTGGAAAAAGAAGGAAAAGAAGAAAATGACAACTTTTCTTCCTGATGTCTTTTATAGTTTAATAACATCTCTTTCACGGTAGGACACATGAGCTGTATATGACATGGTTCCAGGAAACATAGTCAAGCCACATGTATGTTTCCAAACAGTGGCTTTGAAAACATAATCAACTGATGGCGATCATCGTTGTCAAGTGTCTGAGAGATGGAGAATTCAGATGGGGACCTTTTGCTATTAGCTCCCCCTAATATCCTAAAAAGATGGTCCTGAAGCCGAAGCCACCTCTTTTATAAATCAACAGTTATAATAAGATCTAATATTTTGGTTAGCGCTTGGAGGACATGGGTTTTTTAATGTTTTATTCTTTCTTGCCTCTCCAGTGCCTATAATATCTAGTATAAAATGGGTACTCTGTAAATATATGTTGATAAACTTGCAGTATGAGACCCTGGAGAGGAGAAGTAGTTCATTTCAGCACCTTCTTCTGAACCACTAAAAAGCATTTGGAGTAAAAGTCCCAGAAATAAATGTCTTCTTTCTATCAGGCATTCTTTGAGGATTTGTCACAAAACAGCAGGGATTAACTAGAAGACATTTTACCAAAATGAATGTTTATTTTTATTTTTATGTTTTTACCGATAAAATGTAAAGAACTGTACAAATTTAGAAGAATATATTTATGTCTATCTGTCCATCCATTCATTCTTTTCAAAGGAGAAATTACATTATGACCTGTTACTAAATGTTTGTCTGAATAATGAGCTTTCTTGGCAAAGTTTATTACTGTTATCAATTTGGTTTAACACGAATATTGCACCTTATACTTGGAGTGATAACTTAGGATTATAGTTATGAGTCACAAAGTTGACTGAAAAGTGGAAAGTAAACAGAATAAGAGCTAGCATTAATTCTGGTTGCTACAGATCTTCTTCTCAGGTTTAACAACATAGTATATGACTGATGTGAGGAAGAGTTTTGAAAAAAATGTTTTTAACTTGACAGGACCTCTAAATATAACTCATTTTGTGTAGCAAGGCCCCGTTTCCATAGTCTTAATTGCTCTCTTTCTTGCTTTCCTTTCCCTCCATCTTATCTCTGAATTATTCTTTCTAAAGTGTATTTTTCATCAAAGGCCTCCTACATTCTATAGTTGCTGCTTAGAAGCATATAGTGAAAGTGTCAAAATTTGTGTTTCTTGAAGTAACATTTTTCCATAGATGAGTTGTTATAACTTGAGAAATCAGAGACACCTGAAGGTTGCAATAGTCTACTAAGAGAGATCCAGATTCATTTTCCCGGGCAAAATACCAGCTGCACGATGAGGGCTAATTTTTCTCCTATGATGAGTTCTACAATGTGAAAGATACACAAGGTGAGTGGAATACCGGGAAAGGATAGGAAGGAGGAACACAGCTTGTAGCCCAGCACTTTGGTCTCATTTCTATTCAGGAGAACCGAGATTTGTCAGCACTGTAGCCCATCTTGGGAAGACTGCCCATTGGATGGGGTGTTTAGATACAAGTAAGAACATTAGATCCAGCATTATATATGAAGATATTAATTTGATCAAAAAAAAAGAAAAACAGGGCTGAACTGATTAAAGCAAAGCCAAATGACTGTTTGCAGGAACTCTTAGGAAGCTCTTTGTAATAGGTTGTATAGTACAGTGGTTTAGACTAGAGTGTAGACCAGTATGTCTACCTATCTGGACAACTTTGGTTCTCCAAGTTCAAATCCAAGTTTCTGTCTTCACTAGCGCTGTAGCTAACAATAGGAACAAGTGCATGTCAGTCATAGTGTTTTATATGATGATTAAGTGAGTTAATATATGTAAAGTGCTTAGAACTTGGCGTGCAATAAGAACTTATGAAAGATAAGCTATTATTATTGTTTTTCTACTCTGGGAGTGAGGGCTGTTCCTTGTTGGCAAAAGAAAAAAAGGAAATATTTAGAAAAGTCCACTAAAGATGAAAATCTTTAAAAGTCTTTTTAAAGATGAGCTTTAGGAAGGCAGTTTCTCCCTGTAAACTGTGAGAGCAACTACTACCCTTCCATGCAACACACCCCTTGGTGCCTTTGTTGGGGGAAGTGTCTTGGTGTGATCCAGCATGCTGATGCTAGCGGGCTGAATTTCTTGTAGACACATGATGGAGAGTCATAAATATACTAATAGTTTGGTCAATACCTGATCATCATTCATTCCATAACTCACTGGCAATTTAAACATTGTACTGGTTCTGACATCCCTGACTAGTTGGTCTTAAGTCTAACCTTGAGCTCACTTCCTCCTGCCATGCAGCTCCCTTTCCTTGCTATGCATTTCTAACAAGAAAGTGCAGATGACTCAGAACTGTCCCTATGGTTTCCTCTTTGTAGATTGAGGACTGGGACCTATATCTCCTCCCTCTCCTAGCACCCCACAGAATTGTATTCAAGAACTTTACAGTTAACATCTCAAATCCCTAAATTCTCAAGACTTTAGGGAAATTAACTTAAAATGTGCTTGAGCTATCTTCTTAGTTCATTTATGTAGAGATGACAGTATTCTTTGCAGACAAAGTATTAACTAGTGATTGGATTTTATAAAAGTAAACAGAAGACAATGGATAGCACTACTCTCTTGTGGACCATTCTCAGACCAAAAAGTGAAGTACCAATGTAGGCCACATATGAAAAATATCCTACAGGTCTGCTTTGAATTGATATACTTAGTTTATTGGCATCAAAAAATAAAGAATCTTCTGTTTTTCTAATATTCTCCATAATATTTCCATTCCACTTATTTATGATAAAGATTCAATGAGAAAACCAATGTGGACTTGTCCCTTCTCCCCACCCTAAACTATCACTATCTCTGGAGCTCCAAAACCTCTATGTATGGTCACTCTTAAGTGCTTTGTATTCACTAAAGTAGCCCCCCTTCCTCCAATCAAAGCACTACTAGTGTTGTTATTTTTTTCTTTTTGGATCGAATTATTTGAATGTATATGTTTTTTATGTTTAAATCAACAACTATATCAATTAATAACTCAATTAATGAGTAAGTATTGGTAACACTGCCTACTATTTAAAGAAAAGTATTAAGTGCCTCTCGAACAAGAAAATTACAACAAAATAAAAGCTTCTGAGAGTTTCTTGAACTATTCAAGACATAACAAATAATTCATTGATCAAGATATAAAGAGAATTTTATGTATATATACCAGTTAAATAAAATGTTGGGTTTTTAAAAAAGATAACTGAAAAAATTGCTTATATATGGAATTTTATATCAAATATGCAATCTTTTTTCATATTTAAACATATGTGTATACATGTCACATGGAGTAAAAGTCATATCAGATTTAAATTGATTTCTCTATGCTAGGGTTTCAGCTTAAATAATGTGAAATAAAGGAAAATATCGATGTGTGACAGAAAAAGATCAGAAAATGCCAGACACAGAAATGAAATTGATTAAGACATAGACAGGGGAAACTTAACCCACGGGCTCTCCCCTGAAGTGTGAGTGAGATTATAACCTCCAGGTGCTTGGTTCTAGGACATGTCTCTGTAAATGACAGTCCCAGCACACTTTTTTTTCAGACAATAGTAGTTGCCAAATACAAAGAGCAAAAGAATTTACAAAACCATTTACAAATTGTCTTAAAGTCACCTATCATTCCATGTGTATATGACATGTCCTTTAGAATATAAAGTAAATTATATAGAATGCATTTTATAGCTATTATATAGAATTATATAGAATGTATTTTTAATTTCTGTTGATGATTTATGGAGTCCTTATTATATATTAAATATTAAGCTTTAAGCTAAATACTTTGCATACAATATCTCACTTAATCCTATGAAATAGACATTATTAACCTATTTTGCACATGAAAATATTGAGATTCAGAGAGGTTAAATGACTCAAGCAATGTTATACAGCTAATTAATACAGTGCGGGAATCCAAACTGAGGTCAGCTTAATTTAAAAGTGCCTGGCTAAACCACTATTTTAGACAGGAATCTGTCTCACTTAATCACCTGGTGCTATGGCACGAACCTTGGGTATATGGCTCTAGTCACGTTCCTTTATGAATGTTCTCAGTTGCACTTAGTACCAGCCCACAATAAATATTAAACATTTAAAATCACATTGGGGAGTACATAGGTGCCTTTTCCAGAGAATGCCTTGAATAACTAATGTGTCATCAAGATGGTGTTTTTCACAAAACGCATGCTCACTGGAAAGGTGTTCACTTCATTCTCTAGTGATTAAAGCATGCATTGAAATTCAGCTTTATAGATGTGCCTTAACCATGGGCTTCTTGGAAACCAACGTAGCAAACAAACTTGCCAGGTGAGGAGTGTTTGCTTTGGATAGGCAGTTGAACCAGGAATCGAGACTGTGAAGGTGTTAAAGCACTCTTAGTCATACATGTATCCATGCCCCAAAGCCAAGTATTATCTAGCCAGACAGAAAGTATGATAATACATCTTTTCCTTCACTTTCAGATATAAATTGGCACCTAAACATTCTTTTTCAGGAAAAGAGAACTCACAAAGAATGGATTGAGGGCTGAGCTGAAATAGTCAAAAGAGGCTTCTGTCCATAGCAGTAAAAATAATTAAAAATTATAAACATTAAAAATTTTGATTTATTTATCTTTCCATTGGAATGGTTAATAATTTCTTAGTAGAAGAGAAATCTTTAGATTGGTTTCAGTAAGGGAAATGTTGACTAAAGATGGGCCCGTGATGTAAAATGTTGGACAAATGAATGGGAACACTTTGGTGTTTTTTGATGAACATTTATGTCTAAACTGAAGGCACTTCCTTCATCCTCCCTCATCCAATAATTAAATTCAATAATAGAAATGAAAGCAAAGCCTCTTCAAATAACTTCCTCAGTATTCTATTCTTCTCCAGCATTTACCAGGTTTAGGGTGGCCAAATTAGAATACCAACTTAGTCACATCTAACAGAGTCAGATACATGGTAGATGAATAAATTCTTATTGAATTGAATTGAATCTGAATAATCCAATATCAGCAGTAATGAAGAATGATCAACAAATTCCGTCATTTTCTTCCTGTTTTCACTTACATTCTCAATTGTAATGCTATACTTCTATAGAAATAACTCCCACTTTTATTATGATTTGTATTTCTATTCTTAGTAAAGCATGGCAATAAACCTAAATTTCATACAGTTGACCCTCAAACAATGCAGAGGTCAGGGGTGCCAATACCCCATGCAGTCAAAAATCCATGTATAACCTTGACTCCCCCGCAACTTAACTACCCACAGCCTGCTGATGACTGGAGCATTACTGGTAACATAAAGTGGATTAACACATATTTTGTATATTATTAATATATGCATTGTATACTGTGTTCTTACAATAAAAGCTTGAAAAAAGAAAATATTATTAAGAAAAAATCACAAGGAAGAGAAAATATATTTACTTTTCATTAAGTGGAAGTGAATCAACATAAAGGTCTTCATCTTTGTTGTCTTCATGTTGAGTAGGCTGAGGAGAGGAAGGAAGAGGAAGAGTTGGTCTTGCTGTCTCAGGGGTAGCAGAGGTAGAAGAGGTGGAGGAGGAGGAAGGGGAGGCAGGAGAGGCAGGCACACTCAGTGTAATTTTTATTGAAGAAAATCTGTGTGTAAGTGGACTTGCACAGTTCAAACCCATGTTGTTCAAGGGTCAACTGTATATGTAATTTTTGCCTTCCCTATTTTATAACAAGAATCAAACTTTAATAAGTGTGGTTTAAGTAGGCTTTTAATTCAAACCATAGTAGAGCCACCCCATTGTAACACTCTGGCTCTTATGTCTCAGTTATAGTCCTTGACCAATATGGTAATTATATATGCAAAACTGATAAATTGGATGGCTATTATTGTGAAGCTTAGGGACTTTATATCCTTTCTCTTTTACCTTAGAACTCATACAAGGGACTTTTGGTGATACTATCCTGCTTACAAGGTTCTTGCATTTTTAAGGGAAATGCCTAAAGACCTAATCTTATTCCAGAGGATAATTTTTCCATGGGATTTTAAAATGTCTGTGAAAGACTGATGAAACACTTGGCTAAGAGGACCTTTTTCTGTTGTGTTTAAAGCAAGTTATATGGGTCACACTCCACCTTGATATAGTTTCTCTTATTTGTTGCTGTTCTCAAGTTTCTGGTCATCATTATTTATTCCAGCTCTGTTTTTGATAGTTTTCATTTTAATACGAAGTCAGTTACTGGAAAATGTGTACTTCATTGTGTTTAGACAATGCTGGGTATTTTCTACTGTGTGTTACTATTGCAGCTTGGAACAAAGGTAAATGAATTTTCACTTGCTGTCTCATATCAGTTCTCCATACTATCTAATGGCAAAATGCTGATTTTATAATTTCATAATACACTCGGTCACCTTTAGGGAGTACTTTCAGCTTTTTGGAAGGAGCCTGACTGGTAGGTGTGTTGAAGGTCTATGACTTCTAGAAGGCTGTAGGCTTTATTCTGTCTTGTACTGAGCTGTCTATGTAAGGATGCTTGTAAGAGGCCACAAAGTCAATGACAGATATTTTTATTCAGTAATTCAATACATGCTATTGAGTGACTACAGGGTGGTAGACTCTGTTAGATAGTGAGCTTACACTAGTGAAGAAAAATCAAAATGCTGCCCATGTTCATGTTTCTTACAGTATAGTGAGGAAGACAAGTATTAAACAAATAATTACACTAATGAATGCATAATTATTTTAATACAAATAGGGCTAATTGCTGGAAGGAAAGGTACATATAAGGGGGTACCAAACTTTTCTGAGGATCAAAGAAATATTCTTGTTTAAGCTGAGACCTCGAGGAAAGTTTTGGGGAGGAAAGATTCCCATGAAGAAGGAGCAAAAAGGAAGAATTTGCATGTATAAAGACTTAATGGGAGCAGGCACAGGTGAAAGAAGAACAGAACACAAGGCTTAGGCCATTTCCAAAACTTAGTCTTTATCTTAAAAGCAGTAAGAAGCCATCAAAGGGCTCCATATCAGATATGCAAACAGGATCTTCTTTACTGCTTTGAGTAATCAGAGACCCAGATTTCTGAGTTATTTATTGGTTAGGTAATTCCAGGTGATATACAATACTTGGCTCATCTTTGTGGTAATTTAACCCAATAGAAAAACAATTTGTCCCCTGGGTTGATGTTGAAAAGTAGATGCCCTGGAAGGAATCTAACATGTCTCCTTCATTTTTAGTTAAAATGATCTACCTTTAAAACACTTCAAAAAACTGGGACTGATGAGTCATATCTGGTCTGAACTTTACTTTTTAGCAACTTGCAGAAAAGCTATTAGGACTTGGGGATCATATAAGACAGCTAGACAAAAGAAAACGTCTTATAAATGTACATAGAATGATACTTCAGAGTAAATATGGGTTACAGATACTTTTCATTTGATACTGATGAGAAATAAAAGAGATTCCAGACATAAAATGGTCACCAAAATTCATTTATACTGTTACAAAATGAATGTATCATAGAATTTTCTATGACACAAATAACGTAAGCAGTCCCAAGAGTGAAAATGCTCTAAGCTTTGGAAGTCATTTGTTAGAATTCTCTGAAGCCTTCCATGTGTAAAATATGTATTAATATGTGTTCTCAAGCTGCATATGCATAGTCCTCATTTATTTATTGTCAGCCTGCAAAGCAGAGAGGAATGAGCCAACCCAGTGTTTAGTTATGCCACTTCCATAGGTTTTGTACAATCTTTTTCTCTGTTCTTCCTAATAAAATGTTGCTAACATTTTACTTAATCTTAAATACAGCTCAGAAATAAAAGGACCGTGTAAGCCTTTTTCTGTTTATAGTGCCAATCAATTGGAGCCTTCAAGCAATTATTGACTAATTAATAGCTATCTTAGGGAAAACAGAGAACTTACGAGGGACTTGTATGTGGAATTAAAGCAAATTGCCTTGAGTAATTCTGTTGGGGCTAGAGCCAACATAGATAAGTTCTGAGATGTTGCTCAAAGTTTGTAAAAATTATTTGATATAAGTTCATAAGGGGAGAAGACAGATTCCTTGCTGAATTCTTTGTTGATGATCTATTGATTTAATTTCAGGTTTGCAGATATGCTTTTGGTAAAAATCCATGTTTTTAAAAAAATGTATTTTCTATAATAAAATAGCATAGTGCTCTGAGAACAATTTGAAGCCCATGCTCTATAAAAGAAACATAAAATGTAGAATTTTGATCCAGTTTCTGCTTATTTTCTGTACCTAATTATCCACTGATGTGCCTTGGTGTAAATTTTATATATATATAATTTTTTAACTTTAGATAAAAAGTGAATTTGGTTCAATTTTTTCAAGCTATATGTTAACATTATCGTACAGAATGATATCTTAGGACCACAAAAGCATTAACCTAACCAAAATCAAGGCTATGCAATGTGGATATTCACAATTCTTTTTATGATTAATAAATGACCAAACATTTTTGGCTACTGAATATATGCTCAACCAAAAGCCAGATGCAATAGGGAGTTTAAAAAGTACATAAACATTTTCCTGTCAGTCCGAATAATATTTTTTTACATGCTGCTCATAATTTTACACTTGGGGGCCTCACTGTTGGCAAAACTCTGCTTGTCTCATGAATACTAGTTTTGTCTCTGTAATCAGGATACAAGTGCTGAGAGTGCACAGAGGAAGTCTTGGGGCTGGGATTCTTGGCATATTTAAGCAGCGGTGCAGCATGGGCACTGGTCCATCAGAATGGACGTGGTCAACAACCTATGTGGTCTTACCAATGGCCTGATTCCCTGTCTCTCACTCCTCCATCCCCACCCATGGTAACACTGATTTCTGTGTTTTGCACAAAGTAACTGATAAATACCTGTGCTTAATTAAGCTCTACAAAGATATACAGATAAAACTTTATCGTCTCTGAGTGACCAAAGAGGAGTTTATAATCTGAGAGTTGGTTTTTTTTCCCCCTAGTTAAAAGACCATTTAGCTATTAGAGTAATGGATTACATATTGTCAATTACAAGTAGATAAATGTCTTCAAATAGGTTGTTCCTTTAAAAATCAATAGTGAATGCAATTCAGCCAGCATTAAAAATATTCTGCAGTTATATTATCAAAAACATCTAAGTTTTAGCCACACTACCAAAAGAAAATTTTATCTTTTTATTTATGGAAATGTCTATCATTGTTTCAAATTGGTGTGAGCCACTGTGCCCAGCCTATTTATTAATATGAATTCATGAAAATGTAATTGGTTGGTCAAAGTGCGTACACATCTTTAAGGTCTTCAGTGCACAGTGCCAAATTACTCCTTTCAAATTCATAAACATTTCATAGGCACTGGAAGAATTGGTAACAGTCCTATGTTACTTGGGGAAAAAGAAATGAAAGTAAATTTTCATCTTCTAGCAGAATTTAAAAACAAACGTGCCTTAGTCTTTTATTTTTCTATTTTTACTTTTGCCATTTTAATCTACAATGACATAAGGGAAGTATCTGAGATAAGACAAGAATTGAACTCCCAATTTTTTCAGGTACTCTTTCTAGTTCACATCTGGAATGGAAACAATAATAACTAAAAATAACCAGATCGATAGTTCTCTAGGGCACTGCAAAAGGAGCTTGTTCCAGAGGAAGATAGGGAGCCTTTTTCAAAAGTCTTCGAATTTGATTTGATATAATTATTCAGCTGTTTCTTCTTCTTTTCTTCAAGATCCTTAGTCAAAACTAGCTCAAAGAGGACAGCATTGTGTATTATCCCGGCTAGCTGTGCATTAACTTGCATGGTAGGAGTCAGACACTGTCGGTTAGGCTCCTAGTGGGATCCCTATAACAAAGGCTCAGTCTAATAACCCCTTTCTCCCAGAGAAATTGGAAAAACACTGACTTTGTCAGTGGCTTGAGCTGAATAGGCAAAGGAACTAGGTGATGGGCAGAATTTATACCTCATCATTAGGTTCCGTGGTAGAAATAAACAAATGAAATAAGGCATGGAAATGGGGAAAAGGGTCATGTCTTTGCATGTTTGACTGTTGTTTGAATTGCTTCATGAGATATTAAAGGGCAAATATTATTTCCACTGTCAAGGTTCTATCTATTCAGGGTTTAGCACCAGCTAAACAGGAAAGTTTTTAATCATATCTAGGTTTAGCCCTTCACCATAATCCTCAGGTAGTAGTTACTGGCAAATAGGTTTGTTCAATCATGGTTTCATGGCTGACTCTAAGACAAAGTTTTATATATCTACATCATGTTGTGAAAAAGATTTTTTTCCCACTCCCTGCAGTCCTGCAGTGTCTTATCCAAAATATTCTTGAAGCTGAGAAGTTGGCCTAAGCCTCTTCTCTGAAAGCCATTTTACAACTTAGTGGGTTTTTTTGGAAGCCAATGTCCGACCAGTTTTCTAAAAGGCCCAAGAACTTGAACTACACAAATGGATTGTTCACATAGTGTGGTCTGCATCCTCCCCTACCCAAAACTCCTTCAGCAGCAGGAACCCACTGGTGCCCAGAACACAGATGGTTAAACTCAAGACTTTGGGTTGAAATTTTTTATCAAGACATTCCCTTTTTAAAATGGAAATGGGAAGAAACTGTTAACAGTTAATTTATCTGTTATCTGTTAACTGCTAACATTTTTATCTTTTGGTGCTTTTTGCTTTACTTTATTATTTGAAACCATTTTAATATTTAATAAAAATATTACTTTACTGATTTTTAAACATGAATACATGTATAATCTGAGATCAGTGCATTAATCTTAACACAAACTTTTTAATCACCTATGGCAGAGTTTTTCAACCTCAGAATGGTTGGTGTTTGGGGCTGGATAATGCTTTGCCACATGTGGGAATGAGGAAGGGGTGATTCTGTACATTTTAGGACAGTTAGCAGCATTCCTGGCTCTACCCATTAAATGAGAGTAACAATGTCCTTTCCTCATTTTGACAGCCAAGCATGCATCCACACATTGTCAAATGCCCCTTTAGGGACAAAATCAAAATCATCCTTTCCGGTTGAAACCACTGACCTATAGAAGGTAAGGCACTAATTCATTCCTCCAATCTGAGTTGAGCTCCTGAGGGACATGAACACACAGAAGTTCCTACCATCATGCAGTGTATATTCCAGTGTATGTTAAAGACCTTGGAAAGTTAAAGAAGACCTTCCAGGCCGTAAATTTCAATGCGGGAAAGCAAAACAGGGAGTAGGCACCTGGCTGGGAGGGAATTCCAAAGGGCCATTCTTTCTTTTATTATTTTACCCAGGGCCTGCCCTCTTCAAAGGTAAGGTTATACTAAATCATAACTATAAGAAAACTGTTAAGAGAGAAGGCACTCTGAATGGGTATCCTTTTTGTGCCTTCTGGGTGCTTCAGATCAGGAACTGATGCACATATAACTGGCTCTTTAGGAATGGCTCAGAGTGACAATGATTCCATTAGCAGAACTAATCAGATCACCATCATAAGCTTTGATTTGCTCATTCTTTTCTGATATTTCTTTGGCTATTCTTCCCAGCCCAGGAGCCCCAAGTCGTCCTCTTAGTTTTAGCTACTGACACCTGCCCCACTCTTGTCTATGGGTGTCTTAGAGACCCGCACTGCCTTAGTGACTTTACACTGCCTGTTGGAGAGGAGGCCAGAACTTAGACCTCGTTGTTCCTTCTCTGTTACCGCTCTGATCTTACCTTGGCTTGATTGCTCCTCACCCTGCACTGCACACACAAGGCAGGATTCTAGGTCTTCTGCTGGTTTGAGACTTTCTTTTTGTTGAGACCACCTGAAGGATCAAAGGAGAGAAGGTTTTCTACTCTAAAGACTTTAGCTGTGGCATGCATCAGTTCCCTCTCTGGTTCTCATGCAGGGTCATCTTGCCAATGTCTCTTGCTTCACAAAAAGGCATAGTTCATCTCCTGGAAGGATGAGCAAATTAAAGCACAAAAACTTACAGACACATGTTCACATGTTATTGATTAACAAGTCCTTGCCAAAAGGATCGATCATCTCTTTCCAGGCCTTCTTTATTCCATCCTTAAAGAAGGCCAACACCTTCTGTTACTGAACTCCTTGGGAATGCCCTCATTCTCAGATGAACTATTTCTGAGACATCTCTGATGGTCTCTGGAGATGAATAGTCCCTTGGTCTGTGGGTGCCATAACTTTGCCTTGTCTTTAGGTGGGTAGTGCCCTGATCCTCATTATAAAAGCTTCCCTGGGATCTATGTTAAGATCATCAAACCCAATTATTTTCTCTGTTCCAAACATTAAATTTTCTTTCCCTAACTGAACTTGCTCATTATAGACACATTTGTTATCCCTGCTGCTCTAAGAAATGTGTTCCTCCTTCGGTTAAAATCACAACTCATCCTAAACATGCCACTCTCTCTGCTTAATACCCCAGAGTAACTTCTCACTTGAAGACTCAGCCTCCCCCCAGTAAAAGTCATCACATTATCCCTTCCTCATTACCCAGCAGTGTTTTCTTATAGTGTTATAACTGCCTACAATCACATTTGATTCTATCTCAATTGGTATGAGATCATTTTTTTCAATCCATACATTTGTGAAGCCGTAGATTTTGAGGTAGATCTCTGAAAACACAGAATTTTACATACATGTAAATCTGTAAGCAAGAGCAAAGGAGGACATATAGGACCCACATAGTAGATGTTGCACCAGAACTTCTGAGTTACAAAGCTCAGCTAAGAAATGTTTTCCCCTTTAATTCTTCTTTTGGATGCTTCTCTTAAAGACAACAGATTTAATACCAACATTTTGATCCATATTCAGGCACTTTATAAAGGTTACAACCTGTACAGACTACAGCTTTTATGGAATGGTGTATGTTTTATAACTGTTGGCTCCTGTTTAGATTACTCAGCACTTATATTCTTTTTGGAATAGATCTGGAAGGTACCAGTCTCTTGTTCACTTCATTTATTTATAGTGTTCACCTAGTAGTGACCTTCTTTTAGGGCAGACTTCTACCATAAGAATTTCCAAGTAATGGAACTAACATCCTGCTACTGGACTCCAAACACACTCACACAGGAAACATGTTTCAAATTATTGTGTTCACATAAACCAATCTGTATGTTCTACTTCAGATGATGATCTAAATTAGACCATTCCACTGGTGACTTCAACAATATTCTTAGGGCACACTGAATCTGCAGAAACCTTAGGGGTCATTTAGCCCAGTAATTCTCAGAGTTGTGAACCCCAACCCAGCAGCATTGCATCACTAGGACTTGCTAGAAGTGCAAATTTTAGGGCCCCACCCCACATCTGGGCCAGGTAATCTGTATTTTAACAAGTCCTTCAAATGATTCTGTTACACATTGGAAACCATTGATCTGTTTACAGTTGAGAAAATGAAACTCAGAGTAATAAAATGACCTGCCGAAAGACATAGAATAGAACTAGCTGGTGATGATATCAGAATGAGAACAATTCCTAATATTCTTATAATTCTCCTATACTGCCAATGAGGTTGCCTTCTATACATATGCAAGGTTGAAATCCTATAATATTCAATAGCTGGAGCCATATCCCTCCTACATGGCC
Source organism: Daubentonia madagascariensis (assembly GCA_023783475.1). Classification (NCBI taxonomy): domain Eukaryota; kingdom Metazoa; phylum Chordata; class Mammalia; order Primates; family Daubentoniidae; genus Daubentonia; species Daubentonia madagascariensis. The sequence goes on from JAKFHU010000901.1 coordinate 12,958,847, forward strand.
ACTTTTACAGCTCAGGTCAGTAATCTTTCCTGACTTAAATTTGAATGCCACAAGGCATTCAGAAGTCTCCATATTTGTTTCCTCCCTGAACTTCACTTTGTTTGCTTGGATATTTTGTGAGCATCTGACCGAGTACATTCAACCACTTTTTAGAAATCTCCCAGGTCTTCCTTTGCATGGGGACTTTGTGTGTTTTTTGTTTCACCACATGTTCCCTTTTTTGAATCTGAATCTCCACAAGCATCAAGAAAGACTTGGTGAAATTCTTTTTATTTTTGCCAGAAAAGTCAAGCTGAATGCAATTCCATCTCCTAAAGTCAATTTGCGGGAGGCGTCTTTGAAACAGCCTATGAAATTGTGAGCAAATGAAGTTCCATCTTGCTGTTAACGAGGTTGCCTTGCCAAACCTGTCAGCACTGGAGCTGACCCTTTTGTGTTACAGTGTCTGCTCCAGCTGGAGCTATTGGCTGTTAATCAGAAGTGTTTATACTTTTTCATTCTCACTTGATTTCCACTAGCCTGCCCAACTTGGTATTCAGAGTTGGTTCATTACGGAGAATGTTGTTGCAGCCCTGTCCTGACATTTTACTGTCAACTGCCAGTGATGGGTCAATATTGCTTCTGCTATTCTTCACAAAGTAGAAAATATGCGATCACACCAATTAGGTGGTTTAAGCAAATTTTTCTATTCAACTTTCCTTTTTGCTGCCAAAACTGGTCTAGAATTTAAGGGGAAGATATGGAGTTATTAGAGATCAAACCCTTGGTTTAGGGTGCTAAAAAGATTTAGCCTGGTGAAATACCAAAATCTTTAAGAGGGCAAAGATCAAAGTCAGGAAACACAGGAACCTGCGCACCCTCTTCTATGTGCACATTGGCCGCAAATGGAATAATTGATCCTTTGGAAACAGTTTTCAGGAAGTTTAAGCATATTATCATTAATGGTATTCAAGTGGTACATTGAACAAAATGCTCTAGAGTCTGCTTAATATCTTCTTCTCTGTTTCATGGTTGTGAGCTTATTTTCAAGATTGAGGAACAAGGAAGATATTACAGAGTTTCTGAGCTTGTTTGATTTCTAAGAGCACCAAATCAATTGGATGTCCTTCTGCTCATCAACCTAGCTCTTCCCCATTCTTTTCTGTGTTATTTTTATTTTTTCCTGAATTTTGACATCTGCACCTAAACAGCCTTGTTAGTTGTATTTTAGGCAGCATGACATTGGAAATACATACACTGCAGAGTTAGTGAAGACTGGATTCAAATTCCCAGCTCAGTCATTTTCATTAACTTGTGTGGTCCTTACACAAGATATTAAATTTCTCTGAGCCTATTTATGTCTCAGAGAATGCAAGGGTTTTTTAAAATACTTTTTTACTGTTTTTATTTTGTACAAAGCATTATGCTAAATGCTGAGGCTAAGAGGATAAATAATAGAGACCCTTAGCAAGAGGGCCAAGGGACCACAGAGCAGGGCTACATATTTCCATTTAAGAACCTCAATATGGTTTCCTGATGGAAATTAGATATTAACTGAGTCTCAAAAGGGAATGAGGTGGGTGGATAAATATGTTTGGAAAAGTATTCCCAGCAGAAGATAGCATCTAAGAATTGTGTGGAGGCACAAGAATGTATGGAGGCTCAGATGCAAGGAGTGGGTACAGAACCATAAATAGCAGAGCTATAAATATAGAACATAAAATGTGTAGTGGGACGTGAACAGTGGCCAAAAAAGAGGCCTAAAGAGCCAGCTATAGACCTCCTATGCATGTTGAGGAGCTCAGACTCTATTTTCCTGTGAAGCATATAGTCCATGTATCAATTTAAACATAGAATTTCATAGTCAAATGCAAATTTACATTTAGATAGTGTCTTAGTCTGTTTTGTGCATAGTGCTATAACAACATACCTGAAACAAGACTGGGTAATTTCTGAAGAACAGAAACTTATTTTTTCACAGTTTTGTAGGCTGGGAAGTCCAACTTCAAGGTACCAGCAACTTCGGTTGCTGGTGAGGGCTGCTCTCTTCTAAGACAGCACCTTGATGCTGCATCCTTCAGAGTGGAGGGGTGTCATGTCCTCTTACATGTGAAAGGGGCAGGAGAGAGGAACTCCCTCCATCAAGCTTTTATAAGGGCACCTAATCCCAATTATGAGGGAGGAGCCCTCATGGCCTCATCATCTCTTAAAAGACACATCACTCAATACTGTTGCATTGGGGGTATTAAGTTTCAACATGAATTTTGGAGGGGACACAAACATTCAAACCATAGGAGAGGGATCACTTGGGTAGCAGTGTGGTTTAGGATATTAGCAGAGAGAAAGACTGGAGACAAGAAACCTGGCTCACTGTGGTCGGCCTGTGAGACAGATTTTGAGGCCTCTCTTAAACAGACTTTGTTAGAACTGCAGTCACTTGCTTTAGGGATGCTGTGAATAGTATTATAAATAATAAAGCAGTACTGTTCTTTCTAAACTAGGGGTCAGTAAACTTTTTCTTCAGGGGGCCGGATAATATATATTTTGAGCTTTGTGGGCCATGTGGTCTCTGTCACAACTACCCACCTCTGCCATTGTGGTGTGAAAGCAGGCACAGACAATACAAAAAACAGTAAGTGTGGCTATGTTCCAATAATCCAGATTTGAATTTCACAAGTTCCCATGTGTTTAGCAAAAATATTCATCTTTTGATTTATTTACAAACATATAAAAACGCAAAAAAATATTCCTAGCTTGAAGACCATGTGCAAATAGGCAGCAACTGCATTTGTCTTTGTGTTGTGCGTCTGCCCCTGTTCTAAACCATTGTTCCCCTGTTTCCTATTTTCCCTGGTAATGATGCAATTCCCTTTTTGTGATTCTTAAAGCCCAGCTTTTAAATAATATCATAGGGTGATATTTCTCATTTTTAAATGATTTTTCCTTTTGTTCTGCCTTGTGTATGAAATTCTTTTACTTTCTTATAGTCATTAAACTATTTTCCTATAGTTTTTTTTTTCTTTGAAGTTTCAAAGTTTATTTTCTTCACATTCAGGCTTTCAGTCCACCTGAAATAGAGTTTTTAGTATAGTATGAAATTTGAATCAGATTTATTTCTCCCTCACCTCCCCACACTAATAACCAACCTTCTCAGCTCTATTTATTGAAATGACCATCTTTTCCCCACTGTTCCAAAATCATACTTCTGTCATATGTCAAATTTGCATGTACATGTGAACCTGGTTCTGGATGCTTTTTTCTCTTGCATTGGTCATGTACATATCCTTTTGCTAGTATTATATCATGCTTTCCCAATTATTATAGTTGTATTATAAATCTTGATAGTTGGGCAAATATATAGCCCTAACTTATTTTTTTCAAAATAATGTTTGCCTTTTTAACATTTTGTTTTTCCACATTCATATTAGAATTAGCTCAAGTTGCCACTGAAAACTCATTGGATTTTAATAGAGTTCCTTTGAATTAATAGATCGATTTGAGTACAGTGAACATCTTTACAATATTGAGTCTTTTTATAGATGATCCTTGTATGTATAACTTTATTTCTTTGAGTCTTCTTTAATTACTTTCATTAAAGCTTTGCAATCTTCTCTTTAAAGATCTCATACAGTTTGGTTATTTTTTTTAAACCGGGCTTTAACCGCTTTTTAGTTATTCTTTTCATTGAAATTTTGAAAATTACAAAATATAAGTATGTGTTCATGTTAGACTTCTGCCACTTAAATGGAAATAACATTTGTAGCTTGTAAAATATTCTTTGAGTTTCAAAACATTAAATTTCTCACCTCCAGTGAGTAAATGGAGATTTTGGGACATAACTGAAAGATATGCTGTGCCAAGGTTATGAAACAAGAGATCCCACGTTGGTGAAAATTAAGGAGGTAAAGTACTTTCAGAAAGAGGAGTTTTACATGTGGGTCATCAACTGCTTCTGAGTAGAATTTCAAAAAGGAAGCCCAAAAGTATCATAAGTGGCATAGTTATTTAAGTTGCTGTTTTTTGAGGAGATAAGTCTATCTGATTGTATTTATATAGTACCTTTTTAAAGAAACAGTCTATTACTATGTATGTTACTTGATGTTTATTTGCATACCTATGTACAATCTTGTGTGATATATGTGTTTTTCATGTAAATTTTGATCATAGCGTAGATTCAGATTTCTGATATTTATCTCTGAAATTTTGACCCAGCTTTGTAGTTTACATCTTTTCTTTTTCCTATTGAGAAGTGGTTATAGATTTCCTTGCTCACCTGCCTTTGTAAACATCTAATCTCTTGTTAGCTTGCTCTGTTAGGCAGACTCAATAATCCAAGCTTATTCGGTTTTCATCTATGTATCTTGACTTCTTCTAGTTCTGAAGCCTCTAATTACAAACTGAAGGAGTTTGGCATTTTATCTTTTTCCTTCCTCCTAATGCCAAATAAATCTGAACTTCTCTTCTTTGAACTATCAGGCACTTCTGAGGTTTTCACTTAGCATCAGCAGTTTCCCAGGATTGCAGGCATTCTTAGATACTGCCACGACCTTCTCTCCTACGTATTATTGATAGTCATTAAAAAATTTGTAGGATTATTGTGATATAAATACTTGTGTTCTTAGATATCTTTGCATGCCTGTACTGTCTCAAGTGTATATATTTTTCTGGTCCACATTTTGCTTCCATCTTATGCAAAATTAACTCTAAAACCTTTATATCCCACGACCTGATTAATACTTACGTCCTGAATACTCATTGAGCACATTTTTCTGTAACTTCCACACTCTTTCTGGCTTATCTTACAGTAAATTGACTTTATCACTTCTCCCATGCAGTAAGTACTTGCTCTTGTGTGAATTTCTCTCACTTTGGATCAATACTCATCATTGCAATTTTGCAAATAAATCAAGTAAAAGAATTCTACATCCTATATGTAAAAATCATGCACATGTGAATCTATCCAAGATATATTTTGTTCTTCAAATGAAAATATTCCCATATCTATGATCCTAAAGGGAGGTCTAACTTCTGATGGACACAAATGTGTTAACTTGAATATGTGATTATTTCCTGAATGTCTCTTTGGTTGTGAGAATGTTCTTATGGGAATTATGGATAAAATAGAAAGCCTTGACTTATTCATGGATGGGGCATTCTTGTAAATGTATATTTCTATACAAGTTATGTAGTTAACCATACAGAGTCTTCTACTTTATCCCTTGCTGCTGTTAATTTTTTCAAATGTCTGTGTCTGCTTTCCATAATAGCAAAAAATATATATATACATATGTGTGTGTATATAGATAATAGAAATAGGATTCAATTTACAAAATAATTGTTTGAAATGCTTATTTTTCTTCTTCAACATGTGCCAACAAGGAATCAGAGACAACTGATTCCATATAAACATTCTACCTGCCAAGAATAACTCATAGATTTAATAAATCATGTGCATAATACAGCCAGTTAAATACTTTCTTTAAGAATATGCCTTTATTAAAATATTGTATGTTCAAGAATAAGTTGTCTTCTCTTCATATTAATACTCAAAGGAAATACAGGGTAAATACAAAGAGACATAACTTGTTATAATTAAAAAGACTTTAGCAAACAAACTTTAATACAAGTTACTTTTTAATCCACTAATTATCATGATTTAGTTTATTTTGACGGTTACCACTTGACAAACCTTACATCTGTGGGTTTAGGATTGCTTTGCATAATTAAGAGGTGTGGCTTATTGTAAAAGTTAACCTGCAATATTAAGTGGGAAATACTGCTTCCTGACAAAATGCAAACTATAGAGGATAGACAGGTGTTGCCCTACCTATTGTTCAGTAGATACAAAAAGTCATACACTTATGTTGACAAGAAAAGAGTATCTTCTTTTTTTGATGAGTCAAACCATAGTGTTTTTCACAATGTAGCTCACAGATCACTGCTTCAAAATCACCTGAGAAGTGCTTTTAAAGTCAGTTTCCAATGACCACCTTCAGACCTGCTCAATCAGAATCTCCAGGGATGGAGATGGAGAAGTTGATATTTAAAATAAGATTACTGTGGATAAACCGATACATACTAAAATTTGAGGCAACTGTCTAACTAGAAAGAATGAGTGTGACATAGTGGTGCTAGTTCAACTCTAGCTGACAACAACTGGAACCTTGGGCCCGTCATTTATCTAGCTTTGGGCCTCTTCTTTCTCATCCACTAGATCAAGAAGTAGGAGTATGTAATCTCTAATTCCCTTCCAGCTATAAAATTCTATAGATGAAGCATTTTTAAGACAGTAAAGAAAAAGAGGATAGGAAAACTATCGAGATGGGAAAACTAGGTAGAGAGAGAATAGATTTCATAAAAGCCATAGAGAAAAAAGCAAAATAAAAGTTTAACTTAAAAAGTTGTTTTTCATGTTATTTTTTAAAAACTGTAAACACCTTTGAGAAATCCTAAAAAGATAGTGAAGTTAACACACATTTTGTTTAGTCTCTTAACTTAAACCTTAAATTGACAAAGCAAGGCATATATCACAAAACAAACTGAAGAAAAAAAAACACTACAGTTAAATACAGAGAAAAGAAAAACAGAAGGAGGCAATAACACAAACATTAGCCCTCAGGAGATAATCTTTTTAATCCAATAAAGAGAAAACCTAAAAAGATAGAAGCTAAGCTTTCCCTAGAGTGTTTTACATAAAACAATATAAACTTTTCTTTATTTAATTTACACAGATTGTTCTGTTCCTCATTTTTACTTTTTATTTTACATACTTGTTTACTAATAGATTTATAACTATGTCTTCTTCTGAATTTTGAAAGTTGACCATAATTTATATCAGGGCCTATATTTCCTTCTCAATAATTGCTGGGTTTACGGTAGTGCTCGGGAATGTGTAAAAGGTAAAATACATAAATAAATAAATAAATAAAGGTGGCATCTAAGATGATAAGTAGAAAAGTTCTCAATTAATTAGCTCAGCAATCCTTTTTACCCACCATTGCTAAATTAATTTTATTAACACGTGTTTTCTTCATGTAACTCTGCTGTTCAAGAACTAAAAGCCTTGGCATTTGAGACTTTCTGTATTCTGGCTTCATTTCATCACCCCAACCAAGTGTCTCCTTCCTCATCAACTTTATTACCTCAACTCAGTCAGTCCCATCTCAATGATCAGCTAGTCAGGAAGCTTTTCAAGGAAGAGGGAATATCTTCTAACTTTTATGTATATCAGTTACTGTTTTATTCAACTACCACAAGAAACAGGAATGGCTTAAAGAATTGGTGGTTATTTTATTCCCCTTACAGTGAGAAATCTGGAGGAATATAGTTGCTATAATTATTTAAGCAATGCCCTTTCTGTCATGTTTGAAGAGTGGCACTTCCTATTGTTTCTGAGTTCAGAGTAGAAAGAACAGAGGACGGAAGAAGGTTGTACCATCTGTGTCTGTCCTTTTTTATCAAGAAGGAAAAGGCTTTGCCAGAAGTCCCCTCCCCGGACTTCCACTGATATCTCATATAGGCCGGAATCACACATGACATGACTACTTCTAGCTGCAAGGGAAGCTTCAAAGTGAAGCGCTGGCTCTCCCACATTTACAGTGCGAAGCAAAGGACAAGGGCACAAGGGAATGGATTGAGGTAACCATTCAGTAATGTTGCCTGTCTTATGATCACTGTCATTCCTCTGCTTTATTACATTTTGTGCAGTTCTGTTATACTTGTAGTCGGCTCTACATGATCATGGGGTAAACTGTTTCTTCAATTACTTTATATACTTTTCAAGAGCAGAGGTTAGTGTTCCCAGGTTGTATACCTCAAAGAGATTAGTTCAAAGTGGCCTCTTACTAAATATAATATTTCTTGGCATCTATTTAATGCACACTCTTATCTGTTTGGGGGGTAGTATGGTTTACTATAAGGAGCAGAGGTTCCTGGAATCAAAAAACTGGAACTGGAATCATTAATCTCCTATTTAATAGCTATATTGTGGTCACTGACTTGTCATGTAACAGCTCTGAAACTCATTTTCTTTTCTTTAAAATGGAGGAAAATGATAAGACTTACTTTATTAGGTTTGTTTGAGAGATGAACATACATATGCATGTGAAAGCATATTGTAAACAATTAAGCACTAGGTTGGAAGGATTAAACACTGGTATTAATATAATATTTCTAAAATTCTGTAGGAAAAGTAGGCTAAGTGGCAGGTTTGCAAGAGGCAGTGGAAGCTATTCCTCTATTGTTATATGACATTTCTTTTAAAGTGGTATAACTAAACCAGGAAAGAGACAGCAATTACAACTAATAAGCTATTGCATTCGATTTGTTAGGCTTTCACGACTGCTTCTACAGTTGCTAAGATTAACTTGCCATTTGTTCCGATATTATTGCAGCAGCAAGCAGCATAAAAAGATGTGGCACTTTAGAATAAACGTAGAACTCCAGAAAATATAGTCTGATCAACAGTCCTGCTCAATAGGGAATATGGAACACAGAGTGTAAAAAATTTACAAGTATATGTAGACAGTGGCATTCAGCCATATATTGGTACTATGATTTAGATACTCACCAGAGACTGGACCACCCTTGTCTGATTACAGTTGGATGGTACTGCTGTCCTTAGTCTTCTACTGTGCTACACTTAAAGGATGGACTTGACTTGGGATGTCAGACAGTGAATATTACCCGAGTGAGGACATTACTGATTAAGGATAATGGAAATAGTTACATTTTAATTCAGCACTTAATCCATAGTTCCTTCCTTCTGAAATCCAGTCAATAATCTCCTGTGACCTGATATGGTTTGTGGCTGGGGCTAGGTGAATAGTGGTACTATCAATTAAAGAAATTAAATAAAGTGTCATAATGTATGTTATTCAGATCACTTATATTATAATACTACAAAGAATGCAATCTTTTACCTAAACTAATTAAAGGATTCCAGGAAATGTATCAATATTGCTTATCATGGATGTTTTCTACAAATTTTATTTGTATCACCAAATTTTCAGGAACAATCATGATTTAACCCTAAGTGGTTACATCAATTTAGCATTCTCATAAAGTTCTTTGTCAGTCTGAAAATTCACTCCTAGAAGATTCCATAAGAAAAGGGATATGTATGTGTGGGAATGGCTAGGAGAAAAAGTAACTATCAATTCATAGCCTAGAAAATGAGCTAAGTCTCTGGGATTTCAGCTCTTGTTCTATTTGTTTTAATATTTATATCAAAGGCTTAATACAACAAAACTTTATTTCTTACTCATGCAATGTCTGCTTTGGGACCATAGATCTCTCCCTGGCATCTGTCCCTCAGTGCAGCTGAAATAGCCAAAGCATTCCGCATTGCTCTGATCTTAGGACATCTCTTTTCAACATGGGCTGCCAGAATCATCATGGCAGGGGAAGAATATGTTGGAGAGTTGAGCACAGGCAATTTATGGGTGAATCTAGATTTGACCCATGGCCTAACCACATGAAAGTTATTCCTAACTTCCAGAGGGTCAGGATGTACCATCATCTGAAAAGAACTGGATGTTTGTGAAAGGTGGTTATGCCTAGAATAGAAATGTAAGTGCCTATTCTTGGTGATTTAAATATATGGCATCCTTTGATACATCCCTAATTCACTAGTGGCATTTTAAAATTTTTTTCTATAAACTCTCATTTGGGATTCATTTGTTTGCCATGGAGTGGAGATGTATTATGCCATTTGCACTTACGTCATCATTTGAAATCTGCCTAGCATTTCCAAATGATTCATGAATTATGTGATCTTGAAGAATTGAATAACAATGGAATCCCCTTTATAAGAATTTATATTAAAAGGTAAAACTAAAACCTAGTTGATAATTTAAACATGTTATAGTACATTTTTACCATGTGAAGTTGTTTTGGAGATAGGAAAATGGGGAAAAATGTTTCAAGCTTTGGAAAATTGGAATCTATATAATTAGCTAAAGTATTATGTAAATTTGTAGATAACTTGTTATTCTAAGAAGTTAAAACACTTCTTTTCATCAGAAAATCAATGCATTTTTAATGATGCCACATTTAAAATATCTGGAAGTATGTAATGAAAAGACGTTTAATGTCATACAGATCAAAACTTTAATCCTTTCTTGTAATACAGAGTATAGGCTAAATGTTATTTCAAACTCCCCCCCAAGACTAATTTTAGTGATAACACATGGAAATGTATTTCTTGATTATGTAAACTCTAATTGACAGTGGATAAGGTATGACTCTTTTTACCATGCAGTTGCTCAATGTATTACGTGTCTCTAGCCGCTGGGAGTCTCTGCCATTTCAACACAGAACTTTCAAGGTCACGCTAAGTGTCACTATCCAGTAGAATGACAAGGAAAAAGAGAAAGCAGGGTATTATGAGGGCCATTTTGATGATCCAGGCCCAGAATTAACCCACAGTAAATTTTCTAAAACTCAGTGAAATTGGCACTTCTGTCTTCAAGGAAGGCTGAAAAATGTAGTCTAGCTGTGTTCCCAAAAAGAAGAAAGTATTTTGGTGAACACAAAGCAATCACTACCACATAGCTCTACCATTTACTATCTGTGTATCATTGAGAAAGTTTCTTAAACTCACAGACCCAATTGTCTAGTCTATAAAAAAATAAAACATAATACTTGCTCTATTGGGAATTTGTGAAGTTAATAAGAGTGATACATTTAAAGACTCAGTGCAATGCCTGGAACAAAGTAGATGTTCTAAAACAATAGTATCATTTAGTATACTATGCAAAAAAAAAAAAAAATCCCAACACATACACACACACATATTCATTATTCTCAATGAGTTGACAATCTAGTTGAGGAGAATAACATTATATGACGGCAAGAAGCATGGAGGAATATTTGATGAATGCCAAAATATTTCACAGCAGGTAAAGATCACTGTGAACTAGGATTCAATTAAGGAGATATTTGTAGAAGAGTTAAGAGTTGAGTTAGGCCCTGATGGAGGGTAGGATAGAGAATTTAGACATTTAGTACAAGATATAGATTATTAAGAAGAATATCTAGTTTGTCTCTTTATATTAGAATCTTTTTTGTAACTGACCTGGGATTTGGGGGATCTATTATGGGGATAGATATATAGTTTGGTGTGGGGAACAGCAAATTAAGTATATTAGAATAACTGAGGTCAGTGGAAATGTTTGAAAAACAAAGTTATGGCCAAGCTATCAGAGCTGTAATGTTTTCTTGATTAAGCTATTGTTTGTGACTGCCTTCTTTTTCAACCCCTTTTGAAACTTCTGGGAATTCAGGTAATGAACAGAACTTTGTACGAATCTGTAATTTTTCATGCATGTTTAAACTCTATGGGTGATTTTAGCTATATTTGTCAGGATGGTCTAGGTTATACTCTAGTAGCAAATAAATACCAAACTCTCAGTAGCTTAGCATGACAAAGACAATATGTCCAATATGGATTGTCAGGAAATCTGTTCCCTGTCATCACTCAGAGATTCAAGCTAACAGAGGCTCTAGGATCTTATGATGCTACCATCTCAACACAGGAACTCCATGGCCACTGTGGCAGGGAAGGAGACAACTGCTCTGAACTGCTTTGGACTGGAAGTGGTATATATCACTTCCACTCAGGGATTATTGGTCAGAACTTCCCACTTGGCCCCTAACTGATAAGGAGGGAAGATGCCTTCTCTTGTGCCAGATTATTAGAAGAGAGCCAGGTATAGGGAGCACTCGACGTCCCTGTAACATCTGGGTACCACTTAAAGACTGGATTTCTAAGATCTAATTGGGCAAAGTAGGGAGGTAATGAGCCGTCTCAAAGTAAGCATACTGCTTACTTGTTGGATATAAAATCTTCACTGTCTACTCAACCAGTGGTCTATAGCTCAAATCTGAACCGGATAAATACTTAGGGCAAGGACATGTCCCCTTCAGAGTCTTCTCTAGAGAAAGTTGCTCACATCTTTTCACCTTACTTAGGTTTTTGGTTTATTTTGTTTTAATGAAATTACTTACATGAACCCTGTATTTTTTCTTACCATCATAGGGAATACAAAGAGAGTATAAAAACAGCCATCTCTCCTCTTAAGAAGTTTATAATATTGCAGCTTAAAACGCATTTACATTCTAAAATAATTGGATATCAATTCAATGTGAAATGATGTGCAAAAATGATGCAAAAAGCATTGAAAAAAACAAACAAAACAAGATTAGACATCTGGGTATCAGAGAAACAGGAAGGTTTTCAGGAGGAGATATAACTTAAGTCGGGCCTTGAAATTGGATGAGCAGTGGGAAAGATTGATGATATTTTGGAACGAGGCAAGCAATGTGTGCTGTGACATAAATATAGGAATGATCGTGACATGCTCCATTGAGGAGCGTATTTGGAGCCTCCAGGTTTTATTTTCACAGATATTTTTTCTTGTATTTTTGGAGGAAGCTCTTTATAGAAAAGTAACTTTTCTGATGCTCTATCACCTTTCTTTTCTTTCTTCACCCATCCACCACCCTGACCTCTCAACTTTTGGATCTATATAATACCACTTACCATTCTCTTTACTAAATCAGGAGTTATGATTTCCAATAGTCTGTTTTAAGTAGCGGGAGCTCTAGCCCACAAATATTAATAAGCATCGTGTATGTGCAAGGCAAGAAGGTTTGGAGGTAAATACACAAGAGACTTTGTTTCGAGCACCTGATAGTCAGGTTGAACCTGTATATTTAAACAATAGATTCCAATAGAAAGAAGCAGAGAGGGAGGTGAGTTTGGTTTATGAGAACTCTGAGGATTTGGCCTTCCCAATGGAAACAGAGAAGCCTCCTAGACAAGACTATTACTGAACTGATTCCTAAAGAAACAGGGAGACTAAGCCACTTGAAAAGAAGAGTAGGAGTCCTTAAGGCAAAGGGAACAGTGTGAGTAAAGACATAGAGGTGTGGGAGAGATTGCTGGAAGTTAACTTATGAGGGATTTGGCATTCCTAGTGGGTAGACAAGAATCAGGTAGAGGAAGTTAGAAACCTGCCATTGGGAGACATCAAATGCCAACTGAAGGAACTTGAATTTTATAAGGAAGAAAGATACAATTTCTGTAATTTCTAGAAAGCAGTCGCTTTTGTCCTTAAACTCTGTACTATGGACCAGCATTGGTAAGCATAAATTCTCAAATTTGCCTGTGAAAGTGGCAGTTTCTAAAACTTGCAAAGTGGGATGTAAAAACTAAATTCTGCTTTGTGTTGCCATCTGCCCTGAAATGTGTCTGCAACTCACACAATTTCATTACATCAAATTTTTCTACCATCAAGCAATTGGTCCTGTTTTTTATGAAAAATGAATTCCTGAGGGTCTACCAAGACCCACAGACTCCAGCAAGTGTTTGAAGCATGCATCACAGACCGAGAGTCAGTGCAACGTATTTCAATAAAATATGAATCCGGGCATGCACAGATTGAGACATATTACTTGCAAATGTAAATAAATATAAAGGTATGTTTTTCTATTTTTTGACAGGAAGGAATATTTGATTCATATGTTTAATATGCTTTGCCTCCTTTTCAAAAGTACCAACTCAGGGAATGCTATTCATCATGCAGAGAAATTTCAAAAACAAGTTTCTTAGAAATAGGAACTACAGATCAGAGGGTGAAAGTCAAACAAACTGAATAGGACTTACCAAAGGGCAAAATTTAGTTATATTGACAATTCTATGTGTGTTTAGGGGTTTGGAGCAATGTTAGAACTGAGATGAAGAAGCAGAGGTCTTGATCTTACTTCAATGCAGCATCTAATTTGCTGGGTAGATTAAGCAAACTATTCCCTCCCTTTATACTTATCATTTATTAAACATCCCCTGTTGGCTGCAATGCTGAATTGGGTCTGGGCCAGGCAGCTCCATTGGTTGGAGCATGGTATTAATACGGCCAAGATTCTTTGCTTGGTACCTACAAGAACCAGCTTTCACTGACAATATATCTGAGATTTTCTGGGGCATCCTGATTTTAAATATTCCTCTCTGTTGTTTCCTCCAAAACAACTTTCCTGTAGAATTTCCAATCTATTACATGCCATGGAATTCTGATTACTTCTTATATCTGGAAGAGGACCTGAAAATACAGCTGCGTGGTATAATAAAAATACAGTGATGTTTCAGTTATTCCAACCCCGATTAGAATTCTCGATCTGACACTAGCTGTGTGACTTTAAAAAAGCTAAGTAAACTCTTTAAGCCTGAATTTTCTTATCTGTAAAATAGGAATACTGATTTCTGCCTTGTACATCAATAGAACAAAGTTAAATTACATGATATGCTAAATGGTTTATAATAGGCATCCATCAGTGGTAGCCATGATTACCTTACTTCAGTGTGTTGTATGGTAGTGTGGAATATGAAGAATATGAATGATAATATATGTGATTTAGAAAATTAAAAAAAAATCTTTGGTGTTAAGTGGACAATGTGTTAAAGGAGAAAACCAATATAGGTTTTTGACATTTTAAAAAATTTTAATCACTATATGCTTTTCCATATGACATTTTAATCTTACTTGGGGCTTTCAGTCATACTTCTGACTGATGATGACTCTCCCATTTATAGGATTACCCAGACTTTCACTCCAAGCTGATATATCCTAATACTTGTTCAATTTCTCTTTGGATATCTCAAAATCAAACTTGTGAAATTTGCACTCATCTTCACTCAGAGCCCCTCCTGCTCTGGTGGCTCTAGCTCAGTCAGATGATGTCACCATGCACTCAGCTGTACAATCCAGAAGCTTAGGGATCTGTCTTGCCTTCTCCCTCTTCCTCATCTCTCCTCTCTTTACCCCCCTGACCAATGAACCTTGAAGGTCCCATCAGTTCACCTCCTAAACACATTTCTCATCTTCATTTGTGGTCATTACCCATATCCACTCTTGTCTTCTCTGTAATTCATTGATTTCAACATGGTCAGAGTAGTTTTGATTTTTTTTTAAATATGAATCAGGCCATATCACTCTCTGCCTAAAAATCCTTCACTAGAGTTTCATGGCTGTTGGGATGGAGTCTAAATTCTTCATCTGACCTACAAGTCCTCACACAACCGTGCTCCTGCTGCCTCCCTCATCAGCCTCTTCTTGTAACATCTCTTCCTTGCTTTCTTGATTCTAGGCATATGGGTCTTATTTAATTACTTCTGGCTCTAGAGCCTTAACGATTGTGTTACTTTGTATTACAAGCCCAGCACTTCCTTAAATGGCTTTGATCTTGGATGATTCCCTTTCCGTTAGAAAACACACTCCTAAGTATATGTTTGCACGTTAAATGTTTTGTCATTTTGCCTTGTGTCATCTCTTGCACAGCACCTAGCTAAGTGGTTGACCAGCCAGTGACTGACCACTTCTGTTGATACGAAATTAAGAATCATTCTGCATGTAACATAGTATATTGTTTTGAGGTGTTTCCCTTCAAATTCCTCAGTGTTTGTCATTCATTTTGTTGCTATTGCTGCATGTGCAAAGGGATGGAACAAATGGGTCCATGTCTGCCAGGCATGGTGAGTGATAAGAGGCTATATTCTTCTTCCTTCTCTAATTTGAGTCTTATAGATAGGGTGGACTTAAGTGTTGGCCATCATAGCTCTAGGCAAGCCTCCTTTGGGAAATGTCAGTAATGTTTTGTTTGCATAGTTTTTTATTGTTTTCACATAATGTGTCTGGTGGGATGATCACAACAAAACTATAATGTACATAAGGAAGGTTTTATTTTGTTTCATTTTGTGCTTAGGAAACTATTTCATTTAAAAACATGTGATCATAACAGTAAGGTATCTTCATAGAGTTGGTATCTAGTAGACACTAAACTAGGAACCAAGTAGCCTGAGAGCTGGTGTAATATTTTTCCACTTATATAATTTGAGTCCGTTATTCGTTCTTCTGTATTCCCCAAAGGAACCATGAGTTTCCTTAGTTAAATTGGTGAACTATATAGTCATACCCAGGTGGAGGAGAGTCTGAGTATTGGCTGACAGCAAACAAAAAACACACATTGGTTCCTATACTGGTGGTGGTATATCTAACACTGTGAAGGCTACTTCATCTTCATGTTGCTTCCAGAGCACATGGAAAAACTAGAATAGAATTATTAGAATAGAATTAATTAGAATTCCAATTAGAACAGAAATGTTGAGAAATGTGTTGGTGTTTGTGCCAGGAGGTTAAGGTCAGAGCAGATGGATTCCAGACCATTCCAGAATAGATTATTTAGTACCAACACTTTCCAAATTGGTTTTCCTTGCTTCTCTGCCAGACTTTTGGAATCAGACTAGAAAGTTCTAGCAATCCTTGCTCCTATCTCTGACTGCCAAAGTTCCTGTTTGTGAAATAAATTCCTATATGTTTAAAACATATCAGTTGATGCTATTGTTCAAAATAAAATTATGAATCTCAATTGCTTAGGTGGACAAAATGTGCTATAATATAAGTTACTGATCCTATAGATCTCTTTCAAAGGTGACCTAATCAATGTGTGGCCTTTAGTCAGAAATCCAGGTACCCTTCCAAAACAGATGGGTGTTATTCTCCAAAGATCTCTAAGGAAGACAATTGCGTAATGCCCACCAGCATCCTGCCTTTCTGAAAGTAAAGAAAGGGGCACCTAGTAGCCCAGTCTTTTCAGTTGCACCTAACAATAGTGAGAAGTTGCTTCTGACAGTGTTGACTGCACCAGCAATTTGTCTAAGATATGCATTTGGACATTTACATTGAGGGACAATATCTCGGCCCTACACTCCTTACAGAATGTGAAGTTGTGCCTCACTCTGTCTTTCTTTAAATATGTCAAGGAAAAAAAAAGGTGAAAAAGGAAAATTGGCAAACATTTTCCCTGTCAATAATGACAAGATCAGAAAGACAGTCCCATGGTGAATAAAAACCTTGAATATAAAGCATATTATATCTGAAAATCTCAAATTTCAACAGCATGATGACATAAGTGTCTCTATAATGTATCCTCAGCTGATAGTATCAGGGGAACATAAGACATTTGAGAAAATAGTAACATAAAAATGAACACTGAGGCATGTCATCTGTAGTGGCAACTAAGGATACTGTTTGTGAGCAAAAAGCTCTCCCTTGCTTTTGTCACTCCATCCTTAACTCAGCATGGAATTAAAATGAAACAAAGGGAAATATTTTTTTTTCTTTCAGCAGAAAATGCCATGGAAATGTCAGAGTTCTTTCTATGTGATCACATCTCTCTTAAAAGTCAATAGCTACAAATCATTGAAACACTAACTACATTGGAAACAATTAATTTCAAATAAAAGCACCATTTTTGAAATGGGGGCTGGTTCTGAAACTTTGGAAGGGTGATTCAGAATGGAGAGTAACCAGAACTACTGAATTCTATGAACAATCCTCAGGTTCTGATGAATTTATGTCAGGAACTGACAGATTTATGCAACTCTTTCTGTCCTGCCCTCAGGTCACATGCTTTGAGTGTTCTGTTCATTCCCAAGCTTCTCTGCCATTTAGACACGCTGTGATTCTCTTTTCAAGATTCAAAGTGGTGGGAATGACCCCTTTTGAAAATGACATTCACAGATATACATGGAAAGAATGGGGCACCTTGAGAAACTAAGTCTTTTTCCTGGCTTTAGGCAGACCTGATCTCATGTCATGCAAATCAATATCTACTCAAAGCTTTAAAGATCCCTGTGTCAGGGTCTTAATCTTTTTATATAACCCAGGATCCCATTATGTTAAATTTGTTATCAGACTGCTGATCCTCAGCTGCCAATTCACTTTCTCTATGTAACAGGATGGTGAACAGGACTCTTCTAACTATGAAGAAAGTTTACTTAAACACCCAAAATTGAGAAAAATTGCAGGTGAGTTCCCCTAGATTATTAAGAAGACCCCTGCCGGGAACCTGTAAACATTACTGAAAGATAGCAAAAGTGGTCAGGGCAGGGAGTTAGAGTGGGGTGGGGAGAAGCTTAGAACTAGATGTAATATCCCAGGTTTTTAATTTTAAAAAAAGAACATATATATTTATATGTCATATATTAAAAATATATATGCTTTTGCTGCAGAATAAGATACATAAAGATGAAATATATATAGTCATTCATATATATACATGATATGCATATATATACATATGAATGAATAATTTTAGATTTATGAAGAAGGTGCAAAGATAGAACAGAGGGTTTCCATATACCCCTCACACAGATTCTCATGTGGTTAGCACCTTATATTACCATGATATATATGTCAATACTAAGAAACTGAAACTGACATTGGTATATTAGTAATAACTAAACTCTGGGCTTTCTTTGGCTTTCACCAGTTTTTCCTCTTTCTGTTTCAGAATTCAAACTAGGGTGCCACCTTGCATTTGGTTCTTGGGTCTTCCAGTCTCTGCTGGTCTATGACAGTTTCTCATTCTTTTCTTGTTTTTTATGACCTTGAGGAGTACCAGCCAAGTATGAGATCTCAGTTTTGTTTAGACTGAACTATCATATTTTAATGCCTGAAAATGAATCATAGTTGCTTACCTAAATGAGATTGTTCTTATAATTAAAAGTGACCAGAAGGCCATCCATACCAGAAATGTCATCACGGAGAGATTGAGAAGCAATCCCAAGTATTATCTCAATTTTGTCATATTAGAAGGCAAAGTTTGGATAAAAATAAAGCCTTTTCCTGTGTGTAACCTCATTGAGCTTGGCCCATTTGATAAGCCAATTACATTTGCATTGGGGAGGGAAAAAGGAATGATAGCCATCCCAAGTATCCATGAACAGTATTTAGTAAACATTAATATTAAAACCAAATATTAATATTAAAATTTAATATTAATATTATTAATTAATAATATTTAAGTATTATTAAATATTATTAAATATTAATATTAATTAATTAATATAAATATTAATATTAAAATTTAATATTGATATTAAAACACCTGTAATCCTAGCACTTTGGGAGGCTGAGGCGGGAGGATTGCTTGAGGCCTGGAGTTTGAGACAAGCCTGAGCAACAGGGAGACCCTGTCTCTGCAAAAAAATTTAAAAACATTAGCCAGGCGTGGTGGCATGTGCCTGTAGTCCCAGCTACTCGGGAGGCTGAACCAGGAGGATCGCTTGAGTCCAGGAGTTTGAGGCTGCAGTGAGCTGTGATGATGCCACTGCACTCTAGCCTGGGCAACAGAGTAAAACCCTGTCTCAAAAAAGAAAAAACAGAACAAATAAACAAATACTAAAAAGCATTCAGAAATAGCCGAGAAATAGCCCATCCCTAAAGGAGTTTATAATCTAGTAAAGGATATAAAAAACATTCCCATATAATTCAAAATACAAACAGATAAATGCGAAACAATTAAGAAAGAAGTGTTATTTGCCGATGAAGGGTGAAAAGAATTTGAGAAGTTAAAGATGGTGAAAAAATACTCTAAAATGGAAGTTGGGGTAAAGGGGAGGTGTAATATGATTTTAAATATGGAATCAAGAGAACACTGGGCTTGCTTTTGGAGGTAGGGAGGGTACTGCAGAATAAGATGCATAAAGGCGATTTGCAAGAGAGAAGACCAGAAAAGTAAATTGAGCAGAGGTTGAATTCAGGGCTCTAAATACCAGGCGGGGCTAATGACTTTTTCAATTGACAGAAATTCACCTTAACAGAATGAGACTAGGTGAATAACATCAGAGTCATGTCTTAGGAAGGTGAGTCTGGTAGGAGTGTGTAGTATAAGTTAGAGAAAAAGAAAATAAGGCTGGACAGAAGACATGGGAGGACCTACGCAATGTGTACATGGATGGAAACATCACACTGTACCCCATAGGTATGTACAATTATTATGTGCAGATTAAAAACAAAATAAAACTTAAAAGAAGGACCAAAAAGTAAAGAGCAGTGAAGTTGAGGGCACTCATTCTTGATAGTCCTCATTTTCTTATTAATTGGGGAGATGGCATTATCTGTAGCAAGAGGGAATATTGAATGCTTGAATAAGATGATGATAATACATGTTCATGGCTGTGGAGAGTGGGATGAGGGCTTAGGCATCCAGAGGTTGAACATACAGACTACTGAATCACATTGAGAATCCACTTGAGATGAGGACACACGACATTTACAGAAACCTAGTCCATGTAGTTTTTTGACTCTTGCTCTTTCTTGAATTTTTAATTCCCAAGCTGATCTTTGGTTTACTTTCTCCTATAACTTGGAGATGACTTTTTGTATGTTCCTCTTTTCCTAACCCAATTTTGGGAGGGAAAAGTTAGATTAATTGTCTGTTTTTATTATCTGATCTTTGCTTTCTAACTGTTCTTTTATTTATAAAAAAAAAAAACTACTGAGAAATATGAGTGAATTTTTTTCTGAAAAGTTAAAAAAAAGCATAAATAGTGCTACAATTTGTCAGTGAAGCATGAAGGAAGGCTTATTTTGCTTACTATTTGAGGCAGATTCCAATCGTAGGACTTAATGGATTTGGTTTTAAACAGCTACCTACCAGATCAAGTAACTTTGCATTCATTTGATCAGTGTCTATATAGCCTAAGGCCTGGCTCAAAGGTATAACAAGAATCTAATATGAGAAATTTAATTTTATTACAGTAAATCCATGCAGAGGATTGGACAAGGAATTATCGGGAAATAATTTCAATAGCTGTGTTAAATTATAAGGTTGTGCAAATATTTTACATTAGAGACCACTTAGTCATTAAAGTGTTATAGCAGGCTTGCTATTACTATATATTTGCAAGCAAATATCATCATTGACCTGATTCCTGTTAGAAGGGAAAATTCCCTATCAACTCTGTCATTCTTTAGAATAGAAAAAGTTATTCACGGAATCATAGAAACGCCAACAGAAGAAACTTTACAAACCAGAGAGTAACCTCCTGGCAAATCAATAAAACTTTTTTTTTTTTTAAATCATGGTCAAAGCCCTATGATTATTCTTGAGGTGATACAGACTAAACTACCTGTTTTTAGGTAATCTCTTCTGTGGTTGAAGACAATTCTTTAGTAGCATCTTTGTTATATTAAATCAAAAAATATACTTCTCTAACTTTCAACCCATTGGTCCCAGGCTGTCTTTTGGATATATGTAGATAAATTTGATAATTACCCCCAAAGTTCTTCATCAAATAATGTAAAAGAGTTTTCATTCATTCAATGGGTCATTATTGCAAACTAAACACCATTTTTTTAAAACCATTTCTCAAATGATACGGCTTTGTTTTTCTCACTGTCCTGGTCATCTTTTATAGAACAATATTTAATCTCTCACGTTTCATGCAAGATTTCAATGCTCAAAAATGGTATAATTCTCCAGCTATATTTTAATATATCTTATACTATAGGTTGTGTTGTACCAGCTGTTGTTTTAGCTTCTTTTCAGAAACCCTCTCAGACTTGTAATTCAAACAGAGCTTGGGTTCAACAAATTTCCCTAGATAGCTTCACTTCAGCTGCTGTCAAGACAAGATTCTCTTGGTTATATTTGTCCAACTGATTTTTTTTAATTCTAAAAGTAAGTTTTTATATTTCTCTCTCCTACATTCCATCTTTTTGTCTGTTGTTTTAATCTATGAACAGGTATTCTTGACAATTTTGTTTTGTATGGATGTGTTTAAAAATGTAGTTTAGGATAAATATCCAGCATCCCTGCTAGATATGATAGATATCCATCCCAGACTTTTTTTTTCTATCTGCTAATTTGATCATGTTCTCCTTAAAACATTGAGCATGAAGACAACCAAGGACAGAGCTCTGTGCCACTCCAATAAACAACTGCTCCTGGATTGGTTTTTGGTTGTTCTTATTTTTTGCAGTGGCAACATTTGGAACTATTGGTGTTTGAAATATTTCCCCTTCAGTATGGGTGATCTTATTAAGCAATAGTCTTTGGATACAGTTGTTCAACTTATTACAAATCCAACTAAATGTGCTTGCATTTCACCAATATTAGGCTATAAAATAAGTCATTGTCAAAGACCTTTCAGAAATCAAGATTTGTGTCATATTCAGGTTTCCCTGATCTAGTTTTCTATAAATTCTTCTCCTTCTGTAAATTCTTCTATAAATTCAGACTCCTTAAGGAATCTGTGTTATGAAAGCCAGAAATGGCACATGAATCAATTTCCTCCACACAAAATCCAGACCCACTTTCCCATCCCTCTCTGATAACTTTTGTCCATTGGAAGAGGCAACTACTTCTCAGGGGAATTCTCAGTGATAGCCTCAGTTGTAAGTTAATGCCTAGGACTTAATTATTAAAACTTCCATGCACTGTGCTGGAAGGAAAGATTCCAGAAACTTGAATGCTTAGATTAAATTGCTACTTCTCACTAGAATTGTAGAAGCAACTAGAAGGGCCATGGAGGCTCCCTTATAATATATGTGAAGAAACTGGGAACCCCATTGGTTTTCAGATTTGCCAATTAGTGAAATGGCTAAAGCATGTCAAGAACTGTCTCCCAACTCCTGGTCCAGTGCTCTTTTGGAAAAGCCCTGGATTTGGAGACTGCATTCACTTCTGGTCCTTATCTAACTTAGATTTATGACTTCGGGCAAAATTTTCACCTCTCAAACACTTTCTCTCCTTGTCTGTGAAGTGAAGAGTTTGGATAGTTATGAACAAAACTTCCAGTTCCAATTTTCTATTAATTAGTGGAGGAGAGAAGGAAGCTACATTAACTGGAGTGCTTCGTGTGTTGAAATTCGTGGTTTTACTGCGGAGGATGGCTTACAATTAGGGATCTGAGACTCTGGCTCAGGAACTACCAAAGAATAATGATGTCTTGACTATGCTTAAATTAACCCATCTTCAAGGAGTTCAGTAATAAAATTGCGGCTTAGGTAAATCTTTCCATAAGCCCATTTAAAGTTGCATATAGAAGATAACTGGCGTAATTCTGTGATAAAGAGAATTTCCTTCTCAAAATTTTTGTTCCTGAGGTGGTTTGGTTTTTACTCTCATTTTAATTTTAGCTCTTTTTTTCTTTACTTGAACATTTTGAATTACTTCTTAGTTATAGTAAACGTAGCTTAAATTAGAGTCATATTAAATTTTTCGTGGTCCCTCTTTGCAATGTTTTCTGTCTGCCTTAGGTAGATGATTCAGGAAAAATACATAGCTATGGTATGTGGCCTTATTATGTACAAAATGAATTAGCCATCATTTTTTGTACTATCATAAGGAACTACACGGGAAATGTTCTAGTCAAGAAGTATACACAAGCATGGAATTTATATTGACTTCTGCATATTTATTAAAGGCTAATTACTGATTTTCAACTTCAAGTAAAAATTTTCTAACAAGGGAGACATTCCCCAGAACTGTCATTTCTCTCTCCTGACTCTTTGCGTCAGATGTTGGTCACAGGAAGGCTGGGCGAGGGGGTGGCGAAATAGCCGCTCTGGATGAAAACTGCAGAGCCAACCCTCGGGTTTGCTGTGTCTGTGGGTGAAGTTTATAGGGCATGGCGGGTGGCTGCTAAAGCCACTGTCTCACTTACAGTGTCAACATTAACTACTGCTGCTTTTCTTGTTTAACTTGGTTAATATGTTTAGACGCTGCCGGGGTCCAAATGCTCAAAATCCAGCAAACTGAATTAATTGATTTTCCTCTAACAGGATTGTCCTGTAGAGATGTATGTTGCCACACCATACTGTGAGCCGCTTAACACACACAGCTGAAATAACTGCACTGGTGATGAACTTGAGTTTGAAAAGAGGGTAAGAACTCTGTATCTAAAGGCTGCGAAAGGAGGAAGGCTGTGGCGGAGTTTGGGTCTCAGGAGAGCTCATTAGATGAAAATTAAGTAAGGAAGTCTTGCCTTCCTCCCCTCCCTCCTGCAGCCTACTCACTGTGTCTCATTCCTTTCTACCCAAAGCTTATAACCTCACTCTGATGTGCTTTCTGTGCTTCAGGGTTTGGCTAATGGCAGAACAGTTGAGCAACTGGGAAAGGGATTTCATTTTTGGAAAAAAGGAAATTACACTGACCATATAATCAGCTTGGAGGGAGAAAGGATACTAGCCATTGCACACAAACTTCTCTTTATTGGGTACTCCTTGGTAATGTATTCCCATCTGGACACAATTCAAAGTGTGAACTTGGGTGTTTACAGGTCTGTTTGCTTTTGGCCAGGGTTATCCTGGAACTGATAATTATGATACCTGAGGCTTTCTCACACCTTCCTTTTGAAGAGGCACTCATGCTTCATGTTATATATCTAGGGTTACTTGCATTGCCATGAAGGTGAAAAACAGCTCATCCAGAACAGTACACAATTCCAAACTTGCTAATTTTTGACTTAGAGTGAAATGTACCTTATTTACTTTGGATTTGGATTTACTTTTCAAATTCTGTTATTCTTGGCAAATAATAAAAAGTTATTTGCATCCCATGAGCATACTCACAGAGGAGAAAGAGACAGATTAAAAGAGGATTAGGTAGCAAAAAAGAAAAAGGTCGGAAAATAGGCACACGTGGAATGTGAAACTTGTCTTCAAATATAAATAATTTAGAGTCAGGAATACAGGTTAATACTTTTTAATTTGCACTCTACCACCATTTTAAATGATTCTTCATTTTCTCCTTCTAAAGACCAAAAATTCTCCATAGGAATATACCAGATTGTGAAAACAGTCATTGTATTTGAACATAGATCCTCAGCAGCTGAGAGGAATAGAAGATTCTCTAGAATAGTAAGAGATTCTCAAATTTGAGTGTGTATCACTAGCATCTGGAGGGCCTGTTAAAACACAGATTTCTGGGCCCCACTGCCAAATTTTTTGGTTCAGTAGGCCTGGGTGGGTCCTAAGAATTTAGGACCAACAAGATCCCTGGTGAATACTCGTGCTACTGATCTAGGGTCCAACTATGAGAACAATTATTCTAGTAATAGATTTATCATGTCTGGCATCAGCCCAGGGGCCCATTGGGAGCCTTATTTTTCTTTCCATCACTGCCCCTTAATATAAACACTTCCTTCACTACCATACCTTTGATTTTAGGTGACAAAAAAGGATCAGAGAAGGAATATTTATTCATGATTACCGTCACTTTCCTTTATCTAGTATTCTTTAGTGACAGATCTATATTATAAATTTGCAGAGGACATATAAAGAAAATAAATTCTGAATAAAACATAGGGGCCCATTTTATTTAAGATGTCTCAAATACTTGTTTCCACTTCTCTCATCTTGTAACCCAGGGGTCTGCCAACAACAGCCCCTAGGCCAGCTGTTTGCTTTTGTAAGTAAAGTTTTATTGGCACACAGCCATGCTCACGCACTCCATGTTGCCCGTGTCTGCAATGACAGAGTTTGAGAAGTTGCAACTAAAAAAGAAATGAAAGTTTTGGAGGGTGATATTGGAGTTGGGGGTGAGGAAGAAATAGTAGGGGACAGTTGAATATTTTCAACACGCATCTTCTTAGGTACAAAGAGAGGGAACTCCAGGCTAGGAGGGAATAATCATCAGAACTTGTCTTTCCCTTTAAAATTACACCATTCTTTCATCGTAATAAAAAGAGCATTAGGAACTGAATAATGAAAGCAGATGCAATCTCTCTAAAGATGTACAGCTGAAAGAGGCTGGAGTTTTGCATTTGCATTACCAGGAGATCTTTCTTCCTAACTGTTTTATTTCTGAAGGGTGGGGGGAGAGAGTCATGGATTGTAATTGTCTATTTATTGCTTTCTTTGCTTTGTTCTTCCAACAAGCAGCAGACAACCATGTTTTCCTACGTGGTTTAATCTCATTACACAGTTTTTCTGTGTGACTAAAGCCTTAAGCTAACAGTTCTTAACGGGATTACATAGATTGGTTTATTTTCCACAATTTTCTAAACAAGGTTATTCAAAGATAATTCTTTGTGTAATATTTTTTCCCTTATGTTTTATTTTCTTTTGCTATCTCCAGCTCTCCCCCTTTCAGTTTTTGCATCACCTTCTTTTCCTTTGCCTCTTTCATTTTAAGATATCTTCTGCGAGAAAAGGCAATTCATTCTCTCTCTCTCTCTCTCTCTCTCTCTCTCTCTCTCTCTCTCTCTCTCTCTCTCTCTCTCAGGACTGCTTTAAAGCTTATCAGAATGTCAGCAAGGATTTGGGCATTAATCAGCAATGCACATATGTGTATTGAATACACAGGAAAAGAGGTTTATGACAAGAAAGCCAAACAAGGTTTCTTTTGAATCTGCTGCTTCCTCTAGAAATAGTAGGTTACAAGAGAGCGTTGGTGTCATCTCCCCTACCCATGCAATGGATTCAACTTCAAGGGTACATAACAATTTCTTCTGTAATAAAAGGAACTTAACATATACCCAAACAGTGAATCACACAGATGAGACCTCTCACTAAAGCATTTTTTCAAGGGCACTCCATTAACCAAGCACATCCTCATAAATTGAAACAAAAATTAAATTAATCACAGGCTTGCATCCTGTAATTAAAATTCCATATATAAATTAATTCAAATATAAATTTCCAAATATAAATCAATTCTTCTCTTCTGTTTTTGCATTCACCTTCAAAGAGAGCGTGAGCAAAATAGTGTCTTTTTTTGTTGTTGTTATATAGTTTCATTCAGAATGGAAAAACTCATTACTTTTCAGTCCTGGTACTGAGAAATTGCTACAGCCTCAATGGTTTTATAATGAAGGTTGTGGAAGTTTAGTTATGTGAAAATAGTTTTAGTTGGGAGTTTATTTTTCTCATGAAACTTAAATGGGGTTTGTTGCTTGGTATTTTCTGAGGACCTCCTCTTTTTTGTGCTGGAACACTCTTGTGAGTAGTTTCGAGAATTAGAAGCTAGTGGTTTCAGTCATTACAATCACATCTGTTGGTTGGTGACCAAAATACATGTTTATGGATCAGTTGCCTGAGCATCATAGAATATTAGAGCTAGAAGCAATGTTAATATTATTAATGGTATTGTAGGATAGGACCTTGGAAAACTGATTAAATTAATCAATAAACATATATCTGTTGAACTTCTGCTATGTAGTGATGACTGTCCTGAGAAGCAGAGGAGTATAGGCAGCCTGTACCATCTTGTTGAGGAGGAAGATACCATAGGCTTAAAAGCATAACTAGGCAAAGAGATGCATGTGAAGTGACAATTGGCTTATGCAGATAGTAAGTCCTATTGCTTAAAGGATAGGCATACATTCTGAGCAATGTGTCCTTAGGCAATTCCCTCATTATGCAAGCATCACAGAGTATACTTACACAAACCTAGATTGTGTAGCCCGCTGCACACCTAGGCTATATGGTACAGCCTGTTGCTCCTGGCTACCAACCTGTACAGCATGTTATGGTACTGAATATTGTAGGTAACTTTAACACAATGGTAAGTATTTTCTGTATGTAAACATATCTCCACATAGAAAAGGTATGATGAAAATACAGTATTATAATCTCACATAACTCCTACTGGATATGCAGTCCATCATGGACAGAAACATTGTTATGCAGCACATGACTCTCCTATTCAGAGAAGGGAGAACTGTGAGATATGGAATCTTTTTGAATGACGTCACACTTGAGACATTCTCTAAATCATTTAGGTTGCGGGAAAGGAGTATAACGTTACAGATATATTGATTGATTCATGAGTTCATTCACTCAAGATCCATGAAGCGTCCCCTATGTCCTCCTATGTCCTTCTCAGATTCTCTGCCTTCCTTCTCTTAAGAGGGAATATGTGCTCTGCTGCTTTTGGGGTCTGTATTTCACTTGGGAGCTACAGTCCTAGACCCTCTTAGCCTTCTTCAGTGACCTCCTCCTGTCACTCCACCTCCCCCTTTCCTGTTTCACTAATTCCTCTCTCTCTCTCTCCTCCATCATTATGCCAACATGTTTTGGTGTCGTCTCTCATAAAACAAACGACCTCTTGACTCTACCTACCACCACAGACACTGCCTCAACACCTGCTCCTGTTCACAGCAAAGCGTCTTGGAAGTGCTCTCTGCACAGTTTCGTCTCTTCATTCCAGCCCTTCCAATCGGATTTTCGCCTCCTCTCCTCTGTCAAAGTCAAAGTGGCTCCTCTCGGGGTCGCCAGTGACCTCCATGTGCTACATGCCAATGTCTGGTCTCAGACCCCAGCCTGCCTCACATCCAAGCTCCTTTTTTTTTTTTTTTTAATGCAAGAAATTATATTCTTCTTGGAAAACTTTCTTCACTGCTTCCCTCCTGTTTCTCACCTCATCAGCATCAGCTGCTCCTGTTCTGTTTTTTTTTTTCCCTAGTTCCTTCCCCTACACTTAATTCATAACTCTTTGCTGTAAATGGAGCTTGCTCTGGGTCCTCTCCCTTTCTCAGTGTCCTCGTTCTGTCTAGGTGATCGTCAGTACCATGGTATTCAATGTCATTTAGAAGCTGACAGCAACCAACAGGTTTCTCTCCAGCCCTGCCCTTTTCCTTGCATTTTTGAATTTATCCAACTGCCTACTTGGCATCTTCATGTGGATGCCTAGCATCCCAACCTTTGTCTAGAGCACAGTTCTTGATTTCTCATCATAATTTGTTCTTCCTCCAGGTGTCACATAGTTAGAAAGCCAAAAACTTTTGCTTCCCCTTTGACTTCTGTCTTTCCCAAATTTAATTCACAAGCAAACCCTCCCGGCTCTACTGCCAAAATCTATCTCCAGTCTAACTAACTTTCTCCATTTTCATGCCTAACCTGGCCTTGCAGATTGGTCTCTCTGCTTCTATTTTCACCCTACTCTGGCCATTTTACAAATATCAGATATTTGTAAAATATCATATTGTCCCTCTCCTAAATATTTTCAGTCCCTTTTCACTGAAGATGACAGCTAAACTCCTTGCTAAAGCCTACACGTCCCTATAGGATCCAACACCCACCTTGCACCATTCCAAGCAAATACAGTCAGGCTTCCATATTTGTGGGTTCCACATTCATGAATTCAACCAACTGTGGATTGAAAATATTCAGAAAAAATTTCCACAAAGTTCCAAAAAGCAAAACTTGAATTTGTCACATACCAAGTACCATGTTGGATCCACAGGAATGAAGTGATGTGAAGGCACTGGATTAGGTATTATAAGTAATCTAAGGATGATTTAAAGTATACAGGAGGATGTGTACAGGTTGTATGCAAATACTATGACATTTTATAAGGAACTTGAGCATCCATGGGTTTTGGTATCTGCAGGGGGTCCTAGAGCTAATCCCCACTGGATACTAAGGGATGACTATATGAGCCATTTATTTCTCATCCCATCCCTGTCACACTGGCCTCTTCCCTATTCCTCAGACACACCAAACTGTTTTACATTTCAGAATCCTTGTCTTGTTGGGACCTCTTTTCATAGGCTTTCCTATCTTTAAGTTCCCATTTTAAATCTTTCTTCCTAAGGAAGATGTTCCATGGCTACATTACCTCAAGTACAACCCCAATTATTCCTTATCACACTACCTTTTGGGTCCCATCTCCTCCCACAAGAATTAAGGTCCACAAGGGTAAAGATCTGGTCAATTTGGGCCACTGTTATATTCTGAGCATGTAGAACAGTGCCTCAAATAAGGTAGTTGGTCAATTAATACAAGGGATGAATCAGATGCCTGTGCAGTGCTAGGGAGGTGGAGATTCATGAAACATCAGCACTGCTTTCAGGTTGCTGCCAATCAAATAAAGGATTAACTAATTCTCCTTGGGCCTCAGATTTCTTTTTTTTTTTAATTTCAGAATATTATGGGGATATACAATATTTTTGTTACATAATTTGCTTTTGTACATTTTGAGTCAAAGTTATGTGTGCCCTTCACCCAGATAATGTGCATTGTACCTGTTAGGTATGTACCTATTCCTTCCTCCCACCTCCCACCTACTTGATTTCTCTTGAGTTTTACTTCCATACATGCACATAAATGTTGATTGATTAGTTCCAATTTAGTTTTGAGTACATGTGGTGTTTGTTTTTCCATTTTTGTGATACTTCACTTAGAAGAATGGTCTCCAGTTCCATCCAGGTTGTTACAAAAGACACTAGATCACCATTGTTTAATGGCTGAGTAGTACTTCCGTGGTAAACATATACATTTTATTAATCCACTCATGTATTGATGGGCACTTGGGTTGTTTCCACATCTTTGCAATTGTGAATTGTGCTTCTATAAACATTTGAGTGCAAGTATCTTTTTTATAAAATGTCTTTTTTTTTCCTTTGGGTAAATACCTAGCAGTGGGGTTGCTGGATCAAATGGTAGGTCTACTTTTAGTTCTTTGAGGTATCTCCATACTACTTTCCATAGAGGTTGTACTAGTTTGCAGTCCCACCAACAGTGTATAAGTGTTCCTTTCTCTCCACATCCACACAGATTTCTAAAAGGTAAAATTAGCAGAGTGTGATTATAATGTGTTTCATATAAAGAGAAGAAGGAACCGAAATTACTTTGTTATATAGAGTCGGCATCATTTAGTTGAACTTCCCCATTTTAACCCTACAGAGAACAACCTCTTTCTTTCTGTAAAGGAAAAAAACCTATTCCACTTGCTGCATGCACCTTGAAGGGCAGGGAGGAAAATTAAGCCAGACAATTCTTGTTTTGCTTTGTCTTCATACATGGGGGTGGTCTTCAAACACGTTTATACTTTTCTGGCCCTTGAGCCGGAGTTTGGAAACGCACCTGATCACCCATCTGGTGTTACTATTCCACATGATCCACTTGCTCCCTCCGGTTTCATGTTGACCAGAGACATTCAAGGCTCCTGGGCCAGTCACTGCTTTTCTGTACATTTTGACAGCCCCCCTAGTCTCCTGTATATTCATGGTTCCCTCTGGTTCTCTCTTTTTCTTTCAGAAAATTTTGATGTTCTGTACAATTTGATGGCTCTGCCTTATAAAGTATTTGATGTGCTTATTATATAAGTTTCTGAGAAAAAAAGTATTTGCCTTTACCCTTTCCAATTATCATTCTCTGTTTCCACATTTGAGATTGCATCAGCTGTGGAAATGGTTCACATCTTCCCTTTTGCTGCTAATTCTTCTTAAATTAGAGCATTTCAATTAGGATGACCTTGCAGATTTTTTTTCCCCCCAAAGAACAGCATCTTCAAAATTCTTTGCCTTTTGCTTATAAAAAATTTTAACATGCTTGGAAACTTTCTTTTATTCTTCAATCCCCAAACATAAGTATGACCATTATCAGGAAAAGATTATGTAAACCAGTCCTGTACAAGAAGACTACCATCGATGCCTCTTGCACTGTAAGCAAAGTGTTCGTTTAAACATGTCATTGCTTTATTGGCCATATTCTGATATATAGTGTTTGTTTTTCAATAAACTAGGCAGCTGGCTGCAAATATGTGCCTGTTATAAACTTGCCTTCATCTGTGTGTGTAGCTATTCATGTAGTCATTTAATTCTGCAGATTTTGTTAATAACTGTAAGCTTGCAGGTCAATTATAGCTGGTGAACATGGCTTCCTTCAAAATGACACCCACTCCCCACCCTCACCTCTACCCCCAATTCACCAAAATGAAGCTTTAGAATCCTGGGAGAACAGAGGCCTACAGAGGAGGGAACTTCCTGCGCAGTTTTACAGGCAGCAACATGAGGGAGACAACCCTATTATTTAATGGAATCTGGTTGGTGTCTTTCTTTGGCAGAGCTGGCCTGAGCTATAGCCTTTGTCTCAGATTCAGTGTCACCCCATCACATTGTGGCCCTGCAGCTGCAGGTGTTACTGACATTAACCTGAGGTGGGCATCTGTACAAACTGGTTTCCAGGTGCTTTTTGTGCATTAGTGACAACACACAGGCAATATTTGATCACCCAAATACTGGGGGAGGACTCGTTCCCCTCTCGAAAGCCATTCTTTTATAGTTGTGCCATTGAACAAATATATTTAAATTGAGGCAGCCATGATGATATTACTACGAGGCAGAGGAGATATAGGAGAAAGTTTGTCTGCCCAGTTTCATAATCTGTCTTTTCAAGAACTGGAATAAATTTGAATAAATCAGGCTTTGCAAGAATCTCATGGGAGAGTAATAAATAGTCTACCAATTAGCCCATCAACATGTTATGTTTAGTATTTTCTTCTGGCTCTGTCCTTAGCATGATGACCTTCCTGTTATATAGTTCTTTATTAAAATAGGGAAAAATTCCCACTCTACCCCTCCCCCACTTCTTTTGGTTTTGCCAAACAGGTTTCTGACATTGCTGCTGGTATTTTTTTTTTTTTTATTCTTTTAAGGTAAGAAAATGATCACTAAATTCCTACAGAAATGTGAGCATTACTAAGTCTTGGTCAGTCAGAACTCTACTCAGGTATTGGGGGGTGGGGATAGGGGACTCACAAACATTGTGAGAAGAGACTGCATATGAAATATTTCTAATTTAACAAGTAAAAGAGGATTCTTTAATGAAACCTATACAAGAATAAAAACAACATACCTAGTCAGTTACAACTGAAAGATGTATAGTGTTTGGCCAGCATCCAGGAGTTAATCTTGCAAGATGCTTATACACTGAGATAGGAAAGAACTTTGAATTCTGGGGACCAGATTCCTTACAGCTTGAATAATCTAGGTATGAGGCATTATGAAGAAAAAGCTCAGTCTTCCCATTTGGATTCTGGGCTATGCAATCTTAGGCAACTGACTTTATTTTACTGAGCCTCAATTTCCTCCTTTGTCAAGGGGAATAACAATAGTGTCGATATGGAATTCTGTTAAGATAATGCTTATAAAATTATGAAACATAGTGTTTGGCATGTAGTAAGACACGTGGTAAATGACAGAGTGCCAGAAAATGAATGAAATCAAGTGCAAGGCTGCTTAGCTGAAACAAAATAAAGCTAAGTTTAGTGGCTTCTGGGCAGACCTTTAGGAAGGGGAAATTTTTGTATAAATCTCTGAGGACAGTTGCAATTTTCCCTGCTTAGTTAATTCTTATAGTATCTCTCCAAAAAAGCAATGAGAAGCTAAGACTTGGACCAGAAGATGATGATATTGCAAAAAAGTAATGTTCAGGCACTTCTCCTTTGATTCATGTGAACAGACTACCTTGCACATAGCAAGTCATCCACACACGACTTTTAAAAAGCTGCTATGTACGGAGCGTTCCAAGTGACCTTTAAGAGGAACCCTCTTGCCAATATTTTAGCAACATACATTGGAAGAAGTGCCTGAAATTTAGAAACTTTGTGTGTGTTTGGGTTCTGTGCCCTTAGGATGCTGTCTCTAGCTGTCCATTTTTAACTGACCCTAGTGCTACACTGTGGGGATGAAGGCCCTCAGAGCAAGACCTCTCTTCTCCTGACACCTCTCAGTTGTCTTAGGCTGTCAACCTTCAGCACCTATTTTGCTACCCAAGTCTTGGCCTGAGGAGAGAGAGTGAGCATTTTATTTTTTCTAATAAGATGCTTTAAAAATAAATCCATTCAGATTTGGGGCACTGTTTTCTAACTGTCATTTATTATTGCCAATGTGTAGTTGTTATTTAACTGTATGTTTACATTAGGCATTCCCCGTGCCAACATGATAGCCACAGGCGTGACTAAGAGAGAGAGAGGGGGAAAAAAAAAAAAGGAAATAAAAAGCTTAGGGGAGGATGCATAAATAAATAGAAATAAAATTGGTTATTTTAACAAGATGTCTCCAAAATGGATAGTTTCCAGAAAATGGTGTCACTTTGCGTATCCAGTGGCTCTCACTTGGCTTCTAACAAGTTTGTACTCTAGTGAGGTACTGTTCTTTTCTTCACCCAGTCTTAGTCATGTAAAGCAGGGGTCCCCAACCTATGGTGAGCTGTATAATTACTTCATTATATATTACAATGTAATAATAGTAGAAATAAAGTGCACAATAAATGTAATGTGCTTGAATCATCCTGAAACCATCTCTCCCCGCCCCCCAGTCCGTGGAAAAATTGTCTTCCATGAAAACAGTTCCTGGTACCAAAAAGGCTGGGGACCGCTGGTTTAAAGAATCTTAACTGGGGAGAAAAATGCTCATCTTATTTTGGACCTACCGCTTTTCCTAATCTCAAAATTTGGTGTCTGGTGGATTTTCTCAGAATATGAAGGCTTCCTAGGGGCTTGGTGTGCCAGGTTTGTATAAGCTGTGGCTTCCAGTCTTAGGCTGGGTTTTACTAATTTTGTCACATTAATCTGAAAAAGAGATATGTTGAGTGACTTGTTTTTCAACTCAATGCAAATTAGTTTATGCTTTGAAATTTGCCGATCTTCTCACCTCAATTGGGAAAGTGTCTGACTATATTGATTGGGCAGATGAAGGACTCGCTGAGGTCAAGTGCATTTTAGATACTTCTTAAATTGTCTTCAGTCATCTCTCTTTGGAAAGCTCAGACAAGACAGAGCAAACAAGTCTGCTTCAGCCCAGATCAAGCCCTCTCTACCTCCAAGCAGCTCTTCTCTCTAATGCAAGGCCTTTAAACATACAATTTCCCCTGGAAAAATCTCCCTCACCAACCTCCTCCAAGTAACTCCCGTTCATCTTTCCAATGTCAACTTCAGTGCCATTCTCTCAGAGAAGTTTCCCCAAATTCCTAGTCTATGCTGGTCATTATCAAACCTTATTCTAGAGCTATGTTCCTTTAAGGAAAAATTACTCAATTTCTAAGTATGCATTCATAAGGATGATATTGTCTTAATCCATTCCTGTTTCCCCGACTTCAGTGTAAGTTCCAAGAAAATAGAGACTATGTCAGTTTTCACTCATTGTTCTGTCCTCACTACTTAGCACGTTACTTGGCACATAGTAAACAATTAACAAATCTGTTGAATGAATGAATCTAAAGTTCTACAGGTACAGAGCCCACTGGATATTTTATTGAAATTTGACTTGCATGGGGGAAAATAAAGAACTGGAGAGAATGTGGTCCCCAGTGGGGTGCCAGTGAAATTTCTCTGTTTTGCAATGCAGGGAGCACCTCGACATTCACCAATTCAAAGCTGAAATTCCTGTTCCACACAGGTAGCTCTGAGTAAATTTAAAGTCAACTAAAACTGAACTCATTAGTCATTTCATTATTGGCTGTGTCCTCCTTCTGCTATCCTTCTTAATGGATAAATCCTGCCTTTTCACAGCTTAAATTTCTGCATTCTGCTCATAAGCATGCCTATGGTTTCATGCTCCTGTTTGTTCTTCTCTCCTGCTAATGATCTTTATAACTGTTTTCTGCTTATTTTTATAGATTGCCCAGTCTTTCTTACTAGGTTGTTTGTATTTCTAAAAGCATATGATTGATTGCACTTCTCCTTGCATCCCTGCAAAACTTAATGGTCTCTGTTGCCCTTTTCATTTCTAAAGTTTAACTGAGATGAATTTCAATTTCACTTTCAGGAACTCTTTCTGAACTATGGAGTTTATTTTATTTTTTATTTTTTATTTCTGACCCCAATCTTCCCCAGGGATAATTGTAATTTTTCTAACTATTGGGAATTTGTAATCTCTCTGCCAGTAAAAATAAATAAGTAAATGAAAAGCATTGTAGATGTAAGGACCTAAAATTTCATTTGGTCCTAAGTTTTGTCTGTCTGTCTTCTATCTTTCTATCTATCTTTCTGTCTTCTATCTATCTGAACCCATTTTGAGAGCTTGTCTACTTAAGGCTCATCAGGAAGATCCCTTCATTCTGTTTATCCTCAATCTGGAAGATTCTCTTCTCTAGTCCTTTGAAAGAGTAACCAGCAACAGCGGGCAAGAGGGCTAGTTGTGGCAGTAGGAGGTAGGCTGGTACTTAAGATGCCCAAGTTCTTCTTTTCATTTTTTTCTGCAGAAAAGCCAATGCCATTGTTAGCAAGACCTGGACTGGGATTAAGGAGTTGTCATCTTAACTCTGCCACTAATTAGCTGTGTAACCTTGGTTAAGTCAATCCCCCTTTATGCACTCTGATTTGCCCATCTCTAAATGATGGGGGCTAAATTAAATTAATACAAATGCCCCACAGTGCTAATGATCCTAAGAAAATTGATGAACTTGTGATCTTTTAAAAATCAAATGAATCTTGATTAGGTTGCCACAATATTCACTGGTTACACTGTCAAATTATAGTTTCTCAAGGTAAAATCTATGTTCAGAATGCTCCACCCTAGAGTTCAGCTCTTTTCCCACCTGAGTCCAGACAATAGAATAGCCCCTGACTCTCCTCCAACCATGTTGTAACAATGACAGGAATGCCAATATTTTGGAAGGTTTAACCATAAAACTATAAGTAAATGGTACCTAAATCATAAGGCACTAGGTAATATCAAACTGAGAATAGGACAGAGATAAGAAAGTGTTTTAATGCTAGTACAGTTGCTGACTCCCAAAAGGAATTGTCTGTGAATAGACTGAGTGACAAGGGGGTCCCAGAGCAGGTGGATAGCATAGTGGCCCATCGCCAGGCCCCACATCCATGGAGATGAAACTGAGGTATATAGGGGATTCCTTTGTTTGGAGGAGTCACTCTCTTCGGCATTAAACATCTCATTAAGTGTCTTCCTTAATTTCAGTGATGTCCAGAAGCTTTCAGAGATAATCTGAGCAGTCAGTGAACTGATGTGTCTGCCAGGGCATGAATAGCATGGATTGTTCAGTGTTTGCCCTGGGTCTATCAGCGGTAATAAATTTTAATCGGTTAGGCACTTTTTAAGCATGCTACTGTTTGCCAAACACTATTTTTGGCAGGCATCTGTAACAAAGCCTAATGCATTATGCATATTATTTCCACGGTATTTCATTGTATTAGCACATGTAGTATTTGAATGGAATTTTTGTAAATTCATTACCAAAGTATTATCATATTAATGATTCTGGTTAAAAAAGTATTAGGAAAAATATTAATATTCATAGAGAGCATACATCATATGATGGGGAAATGGGAATAATCTTTTATCATTTAAATTTCAGAAAAATATTAGCATGTGTATGAGAAAAATAACTTGTAAAAGTACACAGCAAATGTGAAAAAAGAACATGAATCACTTTGATGTTTCCTTGAAGGCTGAATGTTCAATATCAGAATTGTAATGACAATCATTATTACTGATTAAATTATAGTGAGGGATTACTTTTATCTAACAGCATAATTTAGTGGTGGAGACCTGGAAATTTTATTTCATTTCTCTGTGTCTTATTTATTTGGTATCCTGATCTGCCAAATTATACTTCATCACTTCTTTTCTTCCTCCTGTTTCCATCCTTCTCTGAAGTGCACAGGGTTTAGGCCTTTGAACTTTGTTTAACTTTTTTCCTCATTATACCCCTAGAGTGGGGAATGGATATACCATGGTAAGCCTGTCTATCTTGACTGGAAGCTGCTCCAGTAATTCAATTCTGCAGTGAAGTGTGGGATTTAGCTCTATAAAATGTCCCTTAGCATCACTCTTACTATTCTTATGACATGGGGCCATGGAAATTAGTAATAAATTATTTTCCCTATCCTACTGGAGATGGTATTATTTCCATTGGTTCCTAGCACCTTGATTTGTCTTGTTTCTCTAAATTTGACAAATAATGTCTAGAGCACTCTTCCCTTTAGAAACTACTTTACAACACAGTAGTTTCTCACTGCCAGGAAATGTTATAGCTGTCCTTTTTTTCACAGGTTTTGATTCAGATAACACCTCTCTCCACGAAGCTCAAAAATCTCTGCAAGTATTGTTTTCCATAGCTTCACAACAACCCTTTGATGCAGGGCAATTTGTTCTCACCACTATTAAAAAAATGAACAACCCTTACCCAACACAGCACTGTGCTAGGCAACAAGTAAGTGAAAGAGATGCTTAATTTACCTTCTAGAAATATAAATCCAAAGGCATCATATTTGGATAGACGGAAAAATAAAAGGCACTCACTCTATGACATAGTGTAAAATTATTGTATGATTTAAATTACAGGGAAAATTAATTATTTTTAAGCAGAGACTTAATAAATTTATAAGGGTAATTACTTTTAAATAAAATATGTATAATTAAGTTATCCACATTACTGTAGAATATAAGAATCAAGTCATGGGCACGGTGGCGTGAGCCTGTAGTCCCAGTTACTCAAGAAGCTGAGGCGGGAGGATCCATTGAACCCAGGAGTTCAAGTCTAGCCTGGTCAACATAATGAGACCCTGTCTACCCTTACCCAAAAAAAAATTGAGTTTTCATTCCATTCCATTCACAGCTGCATAGCCAGTGCAAATTTTTCTTCAATATTTCTACATAGATCCTCCTTCCTGACTCGTGTTCCATTCAGGCTATGAAAAAATCGATGAAACCTTGACCTTGTTGCTCTCATGTTCCATGTGCTAATTCTTAACTAGAATTAAACCCCCTCTGGGCAAAAAACATTTCTGTCTTAAGATTCTTTCCCACAAAACTCAAAGTAATATACTGAGTACAAATGTGTCACTCAGGAAATATTTCTTTCTCATATTGTTTTCAACTTTTCCTAATTTTGTTCTGAAATTTTTTTTACCTGAAAAGAAAAAAAAATCCTGAATTTTAATAAAAATCTTGAAGAAGAGCTTTCATTAAAATTTTTTCCTTTGAGGAAAAAGGAAGTCATATCATTCAACCAGAAATTGAAAGTAGCTACCTTTCCAAACCTCTCAAATTAATGTGTTTTATAAAAACTTCTGAAGGAAACTTTACTACCAAGAGAAAAAAGGAATGTTTTATAGTTGGACAGAAAGCTTCATAAAATGGGGGGGGGGGGTAAAATCAATGTTTCTAGACCATTTGACATAGTCTCACTGTTTGGTAGTAATTTAAAGAAGGGATGCCTGAGCTGAGAAGGTTCAGACTGGAAGGTTTTGTGTCTGCCAAATTTTCAAGCTGTTGACCTAGTTTCCACAGGTGCACTGGGATGCTTACTAGCTAACATTCTGAAGGAAATTTTTGTGGTTGGTTTGAGTCAGAAAATACACCACTTACATTCTTCCCATATTTTTATCCTAAAAAAGTAAGAAAAGAATGGTTGAGGAAATTATAGAATATTTGGAAAATATGGAGTTGATGGTAATTCATCATCCTAACAACACTCATCAAAACCAGCCTATGTGATTTTTGTTCTTCTAAAATTTTCCCTTTCCTCCAGTAACTACAATTTCTAAAATCCTTATCATTAGCCAGTTGGGGTTCCCAGTTCCCAATCCCCCTAAATAGGAATGCCCACAACTTAGGAGCGGATTGGTGGTTTGGAGACAGAAGAAAATAGGAGTAGAAGGCCCAGGCCATGCCATGGGCCCTGTTCCAAGCTTTTTGCTCCTTGGGAAGTTAAAACTGGATCCAAGCATTTGGTAATCATTTACCTGTTCCCTCTCCCAGTGGTGAGGTAGAAAACTGGAGAGGCCATGAGTGCCAGGAAGTGGGGGACAAAGAAGAGAAGAAACCCTCCCTGTTAGGATGCATTGTTTGCCTTTTCCACCTCTAGGAATGGCCACCATTTCCATCCTGTTTGTCTTGACAGGGTTAGAGTGTCTTCCAACTTTTGGCCCTGGCTGTGCTAAAACAGGGAAAATAATGCAGGATAGATTTATAGTGAGAAAGTATCTTAGTGTTTTTGTTTCATTTTGTTTTGTGACAATGTTTCACTCTCTGGCCCAGGCTGCAGTGCAGTGGCGTGATCACAGCTCGCTGGCCTCAAACTCCTGGCCTCAAGTGATCCTCCTGCCTCAGCCTCCCAAAGTGCAGGGATTACAGATGTGAGTCACCATTCCCAGAAGGTTTTTTATTTTTTAAGTGTATGCTTTTCTGACCATATCAGAGGAGAAGGGGAGAGGATGGAAAGAATCCATGTGAGGAAATTAGTCACAGTGACATAGCATAATGTGTGTTTCCCAGGAAGACATTTACTTAAGGTTGTATTAGGATATGTTGTGTCCTTTTGGGCTGTGCTAAGAGGGAAATGTCTGTTATACAACCGAAAGAGATGTACATCACCAGATCTCCTTGGGCTGCATCAGTATCAATTCCTGGAGTTTGTATGTACAGTTAGAGACAGTGAACTTGTTAAGTGGCCATGACCATTGAAAACTAATGTAAATGTCAGTAGAATTTGGTTGAGAAAGTTGCTTGGTGGACTGCTCTGAAGACCGTACTCATTAGCATTGACCCCATATCTAGCAGATTTGCATAGGAAGCAACTTCTCCTTTAATACCATTTTATCTTTTATTTAGGAAAGAAAGGGGGAAAGTGTTTTATTGATGCTGTTATTGTTTGTTTATCTGTTTTTGTAAGAAGATGATTTACCCATTGATTTTGCACTTACATTGCGTTTTCTTGAGACATTGTATTTGAGTTTTACTTTCTGGTGTATACAGATGAGACCTGCATTGATCAGATTTTGACTTAGATTCAAGTCAGCACTGGTGCAATGAAAAACAGAGTGCTTTAAAACTGAGTAGTTCATTGCAGCTAGTAAGACTGGAAAATGCAAATGGCCTAGATTTCTGTGAGAGAAATCACAATAACTCCCAGCCTAAAAGGAAGGGGAATGTTTTAAGGCCATTAAATTGTATACTTTCATTTATATAAAAACTGTCTAACTAGCTATTCTGCTTTCATGACAAATTTTTTTCCCCTAATGTTTGTATTATGTCCAGAAGGGTACCATAGTCTCTTAGTTATCTCTCGAAAATGGCATAAAATAACTGGACATCATTACTGATTTAAAAAAGTAAAAAACAGCAACCATACAAACAAAAGAAATTAGTACAACCTCTATGGAAAGTAATATGGAGATACCTCAAAGAATTAAAAGTAGAATTACCATTTGACCCAGCAATCCCACTACTGGGTATTTACCCAAAGGAAAAAAAAACATTTTATAATAAAGACATCTGCTCACGAATGTTCATAGCAGCACAATTCACAATTGCAAAGATGTGGAAACAACCCAGGTGCCCATCAATACACGAGTGGATTAATAAAATGTGGTGTATATATACCATGGAGTATTACTCAGCAATAAGAAACAATAGCGAATTAACACATCTGGTATTATCCTGGTTGGAGTTAGAACCCATTCTTCGAAGCGAAGTGTCACAAGAATGGAAAAACAAGCACCGCTGGTACTCACCATCAAATTGGTACTAACCGATCAACACTTACATCACACAGGGCAATAACATTCATCAGGGGGCGGGCAGGCGGGAGGGGGTGGAGGGGGTGGGAAAAACTCTCACTGAATGGATGCGGGAAGCACAGTTTGGGGGATGACCACGATTGTAGCTCTGACACGGGCAGTGCATGGGCAATATATATAGCCAAAGTGTTGTACCCCCATAATATTCTGAAATTAAAAAAAAAAAGAAAGTATTTACCTTTGGAGGCTAGGTGCTTACAGTTTCAAATTGCTTTGAGATATTTGTAAGCTACATAAGAAAAATGTTAAGTGGTATTTTTGCTTTAGTTGGCACGAAGACATAGTGGAGAGGAGGAAAGGGTTTAGATTCAGACAGTTCTGGTTTGATCTGTCAGGCACTAACTTGTCTGGCCTCGGGCAAGTTACTGACCTCTCTGAGCCTCAGTTTCCTGATTGGGCACATAGTAACCCAGCATGCATTGTTTTATCCCAAGAATGCAATCATAAATGAGCTTTGTGATCATCCTAATGTCCCTCTGAAAGTTTTTGTGAAGTTATTATCAGTTTAATTTCTACATCTTGCATGTGTGCATCTTGTAAAAACATGTTTAAAAGCAAACCTTTTTCTCTACTCACAACACAATGTGTGGGGTTTTTCCTATACCAAGCAGTTCTCCAATTCTCTGTGCACACCAACTAGGTGTCCTACAATTCAATGCAAGTTTGTCACTAACTACTCAGAGTTAGCACAGATCCCACAGGCTAAGGGTTCAGTCCCACAGGACTGCCCCCCACTTCAGATGCTAAGTCTGGGCCACCTGTGCTTCTGACCAACCAGCTATAAATCGGGGATTCCCACAACCCCCTCCTTAGGTTCAATAATTTGCTAGAACTGCTCACAATACTCAGGGAAACATATACTTATGTTTACTGGTATATTATAAAGAACATTCCGTGAGGAGGTATACATAGGGAGGGACTTGAAAGGGTCCCAAGTGCAGGAGTTTCTGTTCCTGTGGAGTTGGTGTGCCCCCACCTTCCAGTATACAAGTGCGTTCAACAACCAGATTCATCAAATGAGATTCATCAAATCTCATTATTCAAAAGATTTTATAGAGCTTAATTTCCAGCTCCCCCTCTTTCCTGGAGTCAGTGGGTGGGGCTGAAAGTTCCAACCCTCTAAACACTTGATCTTTTTGTGACTGGCCCCATCCTGAGTCTATCTAGGGGCTAAGTCACCTCATTAGCCCAAAGTCACTTCATTAGCATAAACTCTGGTGTGCTGGAAAAGGGCTCATGAATAACAAAAAAAAAAAACTCATTTCACTCAGGAAATTCTAAGGGTTTTAGGAGTTCTGTGCCAGGAACCAGAGACAAAGACCAAATATATTTCTTTTTATGGTGTTTTCTATATATAGTCAATAGTAGCAACTCCCAATACTGACCTTCTCACCTGAACTTGCTAGAGAGTAAAGGGGTTGTCATGCATGGTTAAGACCAGACACTGGTTCCAGCTTTACATCTCTGCCTCCTGGAAATGTCAGCACTGGTCCAGCTGTCCCTTTTCGCCCTTTTGCATCTAGGCTGACGTTTCATGTGTGTATTGAGTATTCCTTCTGCCAACCCAACTTGAAGCCTGATTACTTCTGTTCATTGTGCAACTACAGTACTGAGGAAGGGCATTTTCCCTCATCCCTGTGTTAATTTCCCTGCTAGGAGACTGGCTGCACGTCGGGGCCTTGTTGTTAGTCCTGTCTTGCCATCTACTGATAACTCGCGCTG
Organism: Daubentonia madagascariensis; assembly: GCA_023783475.1. NCBI lineage: Eukaryota > Metazoa > Chordata > Mammalia > Primates > Daubentoniidae > Daubentonia > Daubentonia madagascariensis. The sequence goes on from JAKFHU010000901.1 coordinate 13,001,666, forward strand.
GAGGCTCCCTGGAGTTGCTGATCTACCATTCTGTGGCAAGTCTGGGTATTGCAGGCAGGCTCAGTGCAGAAGTAGACTGCGCTGAAAGCCTTTCAGTAGGTTTGAAACCAGGTGCCAAGTGGGCCCCTTCCTTCCCGTTCTTTCATTGGCACCTGCAACAGCCACTTGGAAACACTATTGCTCTGTCCCCTTCGTTTTAAACTGTCATCTGGCACAAACAAATACTAAGGATATAAGCATGAATTAAACATTGTCTTAAAGGAGTTTACAGTTTAGGGGGGAAAATGCTTCTTGATAAGACTTTTTAATGCTTTTCGGAGTAGTTTTAGTTACTCATTTATTCAGTGAAGAGGGATCAGACTCTTGCTATGTTCAAGGGATTTTGCTGTGTTCTGGCAAAGAGACTGGACACTATGGCATGTGCTGGCAAAGGGGGGACAGGGCAAATAGAGGCTTGTAAGCAGTGAATAAATACAAGAAAAAGCAGCATAAGTGTTGAATAGAGATATGAGAAGGAGAAAATTGATTCTCATGTAAAATATCCTGGAAATGTTTATGCATGTGCTGGCCTTAGGGCTGAATCTTGAATTATGAGTAGGGATGACATGTTCAGAAAGAAGAGAAAAGACATTCCAGGCTAAGTGAAGTATGTGAGAAAAGTTTAAAAGCAAGAACATCTGTGGTGTTACTCAGATGGAGAGGGTGTTAGTGGTGTGCTGGAATCAGCTCCTTTCAGTTCACGAGACTCAACTGTGCATGTCTCTTCTGGCTTAGTATTCAGTGACATCACTTTGGTAGCTTGAAAACAGCCGGTAGAGTATTTACACCACAGAAATTGGCAAATACCACCAATCAGGGTTTCCTCCATCCCCACCACCACCACCACCAAAGAACCAGTTGTTAAACACTTAACCAGCACAGCCTTGGCTCGAGTGCCCTTTTCCTCAAAGAATCTCTTAGGTCTAAGACTGTTATTTCTGCCATTAATCAAATGGGGACACCGTGGCTCAGTTAGCTTAGATGAGTTGCCCAGTATCACACAGCTAAGCGTAGAGACCTCGAGCCCATGTAAATAACGTCCTTCTGCAGGAATTTAATGCCAAAGAGCTTTGTGATTCTGGATATATACCACTCTGTCCAGGAGCCAGAGAAAAAGGTTGTTAGTGGCTGTTCCAAAATGCGATTGTCCCAAGTATCTTGTCACATGCCTACACTTGAGCCTGGATTGTGTGCCCGGTCTCTGATATCTATTTCTGTCTTTTGCTAGAGTTAAAGGAAAGGGAATCAGAAATGTGAGAGAAGAAACTTGGAAATTAATAGCCTCAAGGGTAAAAATAAGGAAATTTTAAGGGAAAAAATTCTGTGAAGATTAACTTCAAGACTACAATAAAAGAAACACCTTGGGGTCAGGGAGACCTTTGACATGCAATTTTGCCAACCTATGTAGGTTCAATATCCTGAAAAGGAGTGGACATTCAGGTAGTTGCTCTTGAAGCATTATTCCTGTTCTGAAGCTCTCTGATTCTACATCTTTCCTAAGTGTTGCATATGCTGGACATGGCCTTTTTAATTTAAAAAAAAATGTAAAAAGGACATCTAATGCATCCAGTGTCAATTGGTTTCAATCTGTAGAAACAACTTTTTTTTTTCCTCCGGCGTCCTTCTATACTATAGAGGGAATGCGGTCATTTTATGCCACAAGGGATTCTCGTTGTACAAGTTCTGGCAGACAGAGAGGAATTCCTGGAGAACTTCCTGTTTTTCTTTTTTTTCCTTTTTTTTCATTCTTTTTGTTTTTGTTCTGTAGGATATGATGAATAAGACATTAATGACTGAGCAGAGACTTGGCAGGGGGTAGTGCGGTTGGGGAAGGGACCAAACACACTTCTCAATAATTGGAGTTACAAAAATAAACATTTTCCAATCAATAGATGTAAATGATATGGAGAAATACATTCCATTCCTGTGAAAATGTATACTTTTTAAAAAATCTGTATTGATTGTTTCTAGCAATGTTGGAATTTGGATCATAATTTAAGGAACAGTTCATTGTGGGGATGGGGGCCATGAGTTCTTAATAGCACCACCAAAGAAAGGCTCATGGTCACCAGGTTGAGGTTTGAATCCACAGTAGAAAATGCTTGCGTGGTGGTTACCCAATTCTCCTAGACACTTAGGAAAGTGTACTGACCTCCTGGGAACTATTTTGCATGCAACTTCTGGAAAATAGTATCTGGTCTAGGGTGGGTGGTTAAATCCAAATAAATATCTGGGTATACATCACAGTAGGAGAATATTGATTAATAAGGTCCCCACTGACCCTGTAAGTCTTCAGTTCCACAAATTTGACTGTGAGAATCCAATAAAGCTGATGGAGTGAGCCATCATTGAAATGTTCCTGATGATTAGAGGGAAGAAAGAAAACATGATTAAACATAACAGTCATACTGTGGCTAAGGACTGGAACTCTGGAATATCACAGACCACGGTTTGATACTCTTTCTGTTACTAACTGTATAATCTTAAGTAAAAAAGCCCTCTGAACTTTATGTACATGTACAGAATTGGGATTATAATTGATGTGAAGACTTTAAAAAAAAAGTTACCATATGTAAAGGAGCCAGCACACTTCCTGGCTTTTAGTGAACTCTTAATAAATGGTAGTAGAGTTCCAGAATTACTGTTATGTCGCTAGTACCCATCATTATCACCATGCTTTCCTTTGCTTTTCTCAGTTGTCTTTTTGCCCTTGGACTTCAGGAATCCCCCCCATACAGAAAAATGGGGTTTTCTATTTGCACAACAAATATGCACATGTTTCTAGGAGTGCATTAGTAATCTGTTTAAATATTTAATATATGGAGGGATGTTAACTAGAGATTAGTTTTATTCCAAATACTAGATTAATGAAATTATAGCTTTTAAAAGGTTGGTACATGCACAGGATGGTCAGTATAACTTTTTGTTTATTCAACAAGTATTTACTTGAGAGCTAGGACGTGGCAGATGTTAAGTGTGAAACTGAGAATTCAGTGACAAACAGAATTTCCTGCAGCTCACATTCCCAGCAGAGAAAAACAATAAACACGTGATTGATGATGCCAGGCTGAAAGTACCACTGAACAGCAAAATGACATACTAATACTTTTTCTTTGTTTCAATGAAATAGAAGAGCTCTTTTATTCATTCATGAGGTAAGAAATGTCTTTTATTTTTAATTTAAAAATATAAAAAGTATAAGGAATCACATGATAGATACCTGTAGTCTTCCTACCCTAAATTAACAAATATATTGTTTTCAGTCTTTTTTTAATGAAAAGAAAATATGGGGAAAAAGCTAAAATCTTTGTAAAAAGTCATCACCTTTTATCCCCTCCTGACCTTGGGCAACCACTCTCATTAAATTTCCATACATTTACATATATGTATTGGTTAGAAAATTATGTGTTTTTTTAAAAGTATTTTTTACATAAGGGTAAATATCATATTATTTTATTCTGCTACTTAAAATGAAAGTTATGTATTTAAAGTCTATTTAGTCCTTTTTATCTACTGTGTAATATTGCATCATATTATAATACATTTTATTTTTCCATTCCCTAAATAATGAAGAAAATATGAATAAAATAAGTACTTTTAAAATGATATTTAAAATGAATATATTCATTTAAACAGCTTTCTACAAGTGCTTATGGGACAACCATCCTTTTCCATCCCAAAGAGGAGTCGGACTCAGTAACTGACTTTAAGGATCAGAGATTACTAGATACATAACACTTGCTACCACTGTCATACCAGGCAGAAGGATGGAAAGGAGGTAGAGGAATTAGCTGATTTAGAATTGGGAGGGCAGAAATAGGATATGTAAAGGCTTTCAAAGAAGGGAGCATGGAAAATGATGCTCTAAGGCAGGGGATCCCCAACCTATGGTGAGTTGTATAATTATTTCATTATATATTACCATGTAATAATAATAGAAATAAAGTACACAATAAATGTAATGCATTGAATCATTTTGAAGCCATCCCCCCCGCCAGTCCATGGAAAAATTATCTTCCATGAAAATGGTCCCTAGTGCCAAAAAGGTTGGGGACCACTGCTCTAAGGAATTGGAGAAGGGAACAACAGCACAAGCAAAGTCGTGTTGGAAAGTGCAGTGCGGTGTAAGAAATGAGAAAGTGCCCTATTGACTCAAGGAAGGAGACTTAGGTTACTTAAAATGTGAAAGTTCAGGTGAGAAGAGAATGAGGAGGTTGACATACCACCAGGTGGAGGCTTTGACCTAATCTATCAGTCAATGTCCAAGGAATAAAAGCCATCAAAGGAAGGAAGGAGGGGGCTTCAGAAGGCATCAGCACTGGAGCGCAACAGGGCCTATCATGGGCAGCTTGGGGACGAGCTTACTGTGTGCAAGGTGAGGGCGGGTCTCTTACCCAGTCAGAGATATACCCCTCACCCCTCTGCAAGTGCAGAGAACAAAAATCTCAGCCCCTCCCCAACCCCTTTCTTGCAAGAAGAACCCAGCAAGAGCATTTTATTTCTATGGATTTTTTCAATACACTCTTTGGAGTTCCTTCAATCATTTCAAGAAGTCAAACGAGTCATGCTCTTGTTAGGACACAGTCACAGAAAGTGGAGCCAGACTCTAATAACATGGTATAATAGAATAAAGACACTCCTCTAGCTCTGCATGGCTCTTCACGTGGGCTGTTGGAACGTTCAGCCTCACTGTGCCTTAGCCTCACGGGCTGTGGCTATCTTGTTCCGCTTTTACCTATTCCAGTTAGTGAGCCACAGAGGATTGGAGTGCCTTACAACAGGACTGCAATAAATTGTGTGTGTGTGTGTGTGTGTGTGTATGCATGTGTGTATGTGTGTAGGAGGGGCAGGAGGAGTTTGATTAGATGATGGAGTAAATATCTGTGGTGGGACAAGTCTTTTCAACTTCTTTTGTGTCTTCATCAGGGGACTGGTTATGGGAACATAGGCAGTGCTTTCGTGGGGCTTGATAAATACAACCAACTATCCAGAGCTTTTGCCCTGCCAGGAACTGCCCTATGTTCTGAGGACACAGAGAATAATAAAACAGGAAAAGGGGAAAGGGTGTATCAATTACTATATTTCCTTGCTTCTAAAGGGCACTTTTCATATTTTACCATCTTTGAACGTGGCAATCATTGTTGGGCTGGTGGAAGTTTTGACATAATTTTCGTTGCCTGCGCAAATGCACAAAACCTCGCTGATTAACTTCAGAGATTTGGAAGAAAATTCCAGACACAATAAGGAAGTGCTTTTTAAAAGAAATACTGTATCACAGATGTTTTTGATGGCACAAAGGGTAAAACCGTATGGAAAAATCACAGAAATATACAATGCTGACTCAAAAAGTGACTAAAAAGTGTCAAAGTCTAAGTATAAAGAAGGTTTAGGAATGATTCACTCGTATTTTTGCTTGTATTTTCCTTTTTATGTATGACCAGAGTGATGTGTGAAAAGGGATTTATCTTTAAACACATCTAAAAGGTCTCTTTCAATAAGTATAAACTAGAAATTCTATATGACGAGAAAGAATTGTGCCATAGTTGAATTATCTTTCTCAGTAGTATAAAAAATATTAGTGCATCTTAAATCAATATTTTAAATATAATTGAATAATTACCACACAATCTGATAAATGTGATAATTGAGTTATACACAAAGGACTGTGGCACTGTAGAGCTTCTGGGAGTTCAAGAAGGTTTGTTAGAAGAAAAGACATAAGATCTATGGAGTTAAAGGTAGGAGTTTTCCAGGTAGGAAAGAACGTTCCAAACAGAGGTTGAAATTTTGCCTTTCTGAGCATTTACTTATTTAACATCCTTCCCATCTGCTAGTTGTTCCAGGTCCTTCATCTCAACTGCTGTTGGAATGTGGGTGCTGATTATTGATTTATGCCTGTCAGCCTAAGACTAAATATGTTTACCCAAGTAGCTTTGCCCCACTTTTATTGCCCACGAGACTACATGCAGCAGCTAGTTTAAAATTTCTTGCATCTTAATCCATCTCTTCTAAGGTTTAGAATTCCAGATCTTTGCATTTGTTTCACCTTGGTGATAAAATCTAAACTGCATTTTCAAAGGGATGCATTTATGGCACACTTTTCCTAGCTTACTAATACAGGGCGCCTCCTGCTGGATGAATTGTTCCTTCATTTTATCAGAAACTAAAAGAACACCCTTATTTGGAAACCTTAAAAGTAGTACTAGGTTGCACCATTAAAGACTCAAATTCCACACATATTGCCGGTAGGACAGTACATATTACTTCTTGCTACTGAAGCCCATGATAGGTGTTGTGGACTAGAGGAGCATACAGCCTGGTGATGGAGAAAATCTCTCATCACAAAAGTAACAAAAACAATACAGGTGGGAGCAAGGGGAACTACTAAAATTAGACAGGATAGTGTAAGTGCAGGGATGGGGAGGAAAGAGCCACCTTACACCTGTATTAGTCTGTTGGGGCTGCCATAACAAAATAACACAGACTGGGCGGTTTAAACAACTGACATTTATTGTTTCACAGTTCTGGAGGCTGGAAGTCCAAGATCAAGGTGTCAGCAGATTTGGTTTCTTCTGAGGCTTCTCCTTAGCATGTGGATGGCCACCTTCTCTCTGTGTCCTCACGTGGCCTTTTGTGTGTGTGTGTGTGTGTGTGTGTGTGTGTGCATATCCTTATTGTCTCTCTGTGTGTCCAAATTTTCTCTTCTTACAAGGACGTCAGTGAGATTGGATTAGGGCCCACCCTAAAGGCTTAATTTTAATTTCATCACCTCCTTAAAGACCTTATCTCCAAATAGAGTCACATTCCTAGGTGCTGGTGGTTAGGATATAACTTTAACATATGCATTTTTGTGGGAAAACATACAGTTCAGCCCTTAACATACCCCCTTTTCTCTGCAGGGTTACATATAGAAACTAAATTGTGAGAGACCTCAAGCTTTATATTTTAGGCATGATAGTCTCTGAAATAACTTGAAAATGCTTCATGTTCCTTCAAAACTAAGTACCTCTCTTCCAGCAAAGAACTCGATTCCACCTGCTTCACTCAACTGTTTTTATTGTGTATCTGCTGCTCCTATAAGTTTAAACCACTTGGCCTTAAATATTCCATAAATTACTACAAAAATAAATTTAACCCTCCTGAGCTTTGGAACTGAAGCGTCCCTAAAGGTGAATGTGCCATATTGGATGGTTGAAGCTGCACCTTCTCACATGAAACCATTAATCACCTTTACCCTTAAACAATCATCCTGCCTTCATTTATATATTCTTTTTTTTTTAAAGAGGGAAGAACATAGACCCAGAACAGTAAATTAAAATTAATTCAAGCACGGTTGATGTTGATGAAAAACACAGTTCTGCTCAGTTGAAAGGAGACACAAGGAGCTTGTTAAGCTTACTCATCATGGGTGAACACTGAGAGTCAGGCAGTCTTAAGAAGAGGTGAAACCTATCTTATTTAATGCTTTGACAAATTAATAATCGTGCTGTAGAGTTTCCTATCTTCATTGAAAATGGTGGGCCCTAAGTGGACTCTTTGAAATAAAAAAGATTAAGTCTCTTTGGAGCTAATTCTTAAGACCTTGGACAAATGGACAAATAGCTTCTGCAGCTTAATTCATTGTCTTCTCTGAGGCATGAAAGGAAATAATATTGATATTGTTTTACAGTGCCTGTTATTGAAAGACTTCAAAATAGAAAAATGCCCATTTTTATTTAATGCAGTGTTGAAAATGGCCTATAAAATCTACTTTTTATATGCAGATTAAATAAGTTATGATATTTTAAAAGACATAGACACTTGTATTACGATAAAAGCCATAAAATTTTTCTCCAGTAAGAACTTAATAAAATTATCTGCATTCTACCTTGGAGGAAAATAAAAAAAATAGTTAATCCATTAAAAACACAAACAAAACACAAATTTCTTCAAGAGCTTTCAGAGATGGATGTACTTTTACTTAGTTTCTCATATTCCAATATAGTTAGGCTGTATTCCTGAAATTCTTTGGCTAACTAGGCATTTTTTAAATGCTAAGCAGACTATCCCTCATGCCTGCCCCCTCCATTAAATATACATAGATATAGATGTACCTAGAAATATACAATATATTGATGATATGGTCTGAGTGTTTGCATCTCCCTAAAATTCATATGTTGAAATCCTAACCCCAAGTTGATGGTATTAGGAGGTGGGACCTTTGAGATGTGATTAGGTCATGGGGAAAAGCCCTCATGAATAGGATGAGTGTCCTTATAAAAGAGACCCCAGAGACCACCCTCCCTCCTTCAGCCATGTAAGGCCACAATGAAGACATAGCTGTCCGTGACCTGAGAAGTGGGCCCTCACCAGACACTGAATCTGCCAGCACGTTGACCTTGAACTTCTCAGCTTCCAGAACTGTTGGAAATGTTTTTGTTGTTTATAAGCCACTCAGTCTATGACATTTTGTTATAATAGCCCAAATGAGCTAAGTCAATTGATATATTATATGTCAGTGTTCTATAAATGCTATTTACATGTTACATATTACATACTGTATATTATGTATTATGTACAGTATTATACATGATATATGCATATAGTAAAATTTAATGTTTCTTGTTACTACTAATTAGTAACTTGCTTTCATAAGATGATAAGCTATTAATTTGATATCAAGCCACACAGTTCTTTACTGTGGACATTTGACACGGCGTATATTTCTCTACAGAGGTAGCAAGAACTGATTTCAAAAATGCCACACTTACCAGTGGGTGACCTGGATTCTTATCTTGTGTCTTAGCCTGGTGCCTGTGGGTGAATGCTTTTCTCTGTGTCTTGAAATTTCCCACGTGTAAAATAGGAGAAATACATTCTATTTGGACCGTGTCTTACAGAGATGTCTTTTGGGATTTCTGTGTAGATAGGTATGTTAGATACTCAAAAGGGAGGAGGTAGGATGAGGACATGCCCCTGTAAGCAACTTGATATATTTTATTATTCTACCAAAGCAATTTCATCTCCTAAGGGGATCCAACATGCAGCTTACACTCTGGAAAGAGGATTCTTTTAGCACATCCTTTGACTTTACCTACCCTTTTTTTTTTTTTTTGGTTTAGAAATTCCTCCTTTTCCCTCACAGTTGTTTAAATTATATTCAAAATTTAAGAAGAGACATCATCAATTTAAATTTCCTGCAGCAACATTGTTCCTACTGTTTACACACTTACTAATGAAATGCAGGTATGACCAGGCCATACCTACTGGATGAGTATAAATGATGTCATGGAAAATTTTCATTTTATTTTATTTTATCTTAATTTATTTTATACACCCGGGATATTTATATTTCTGGGAGCACACAGCTCCCTGCTGTATATTTGCAGAATCCTAACACATTGATTTCTACAGTTTCCAAAAGAGAGTTCCTAGGCCTTTGGAAAGAAGGTCCCTCATGTTCTGGTGGTAAATCCTCCTTGCGGAAGTCCTCAGGCCGTTAGAGGGAGACACCTCACCACTACCTGCCATGGTGCCTTTGAGGTGCTTTCATCACCTTGTGAAATTATAATAATAATCAGAAAATATATTGCTGCTGTTTCACTGCCATCCCACAGTCCCTCACACACCTGACCATTGAAAGTTCTTCCCCCGACCCTGCCTCATATTTTGTCCCCACAGAGAGCACTACCTCTGTCTTCAGTCTTCTGCTGTCCCTTGGCAAACAAATAAAACAGTTTCCATGCAAAGGAAAAGAGAAGCCAGAGATGGTTTCCAGTGCTGCACTCTAACTCGACCAGTGAGACTCACGACAGTGCTAGTCTCAAGGCACATGCTCCACAGATCTTTTTGTTAAGATCACAGTATAAATTGGGCCAGGGCCTTGACTTTGATATACATATGGTGTATTCTTTTTCTTTTATTTTGTCCTTGTTTTCAGTTATAAGCACTACCATTAAGCCCATGGGTTTCCCAAAAAGATTGTGTTAGAGAGTGGCAATCCAAGTACAGATCCATCCTTACTACTAGAAAAAATAAATCAAAACGCACGTCCCCATGCATGGTGGGTCAGAAATCCTCTTCCAATCTCTCGGACAGCACACTGTCCTATTGTGACTCTCTTCTGGCGAGACATATAGAAACTCTTTATTCTATGCCCATCATATTTATAGAAGGTGAAATGTGATAACATTAGAGTTTGTTATTTTCCCTTATATACTGATAGAGAAACTGCAGTGTAGAGGATTAAAGTGATTGACCCAGTATTGTACAGCAAGCTTGAGTCCGTGCTGAGAAAGAAACCAAGCTGTTCTCTAAGCTCCGCGCTTGATTCACTGCGCCACACTTTCTCTGATGTTCCCTGCAGTGTGTGCGAAGCAAGTGCCAAATGCAGTTTCTCAGTCTGCACAAATGCTCCAGTTGGCTGCATCCCTTCTTCTCCTGGCTTCTTTTGGTCGAGGCTTGGTGGTAGAAATGATACTGCTGAGCTTCACCACATGGCAGTGGCTACATTTTGCCAGTGTTAGCTGGAAGCATTTCCTGGGATTCTAAACTAGAAAGAATTTGCTGAGGGCCCCCTAGGAGAGGGTCAAGGTTTCCTAAGAGCAGGTGATCACTGTATTTTATTAATAGTCGAGATTTTATTTTAACCAGCAGGACTCCCGCAATTCTTGTGGATCCCTGCAATGTGCCTGAAGTGATGTTAAGTTTTCTTTCGCTGCAGTCTGCCTGTCTTGCTTCAAACAGATCTGATTCACTCAGAGCCAAGTTTCAGTGTGTTAAAGACAGCTGGGTTGATGTACATGCCACTGAGAAGCCAAGAGATGCGTGTCTCAATCTCATGTTGGCTGGAGAGACTGCATGGTAATTATTTGTTTATAGATCCTTTTCTGCATGGGACTTGGAAAACCTCATGGGTGAGGACAGTGTCTTCTTCCTCTTTTTCCTCAGTGCTAGCAAAAATGCTCCCGGCTCATAAATACCAAGTTTGATTAATTGAATTGTACTAGCTATCATCCCTTTCACGTTACTTAACCTCTCTAGATCTCAACTTTTACTGTATAAAGTGATAAAGATGAACCTGATTAATCACCACACTCTCAGTGTTATCATCTGATAATTCTAAAGTTCTGATTCTGGTTAAGAAGGCTCTGGTTTTAGTTCTCAGACAATTAAAAGACAAACATACACATTCCTCTCTCTTAGTTGTTTTATAAGGAGAGGCACACACTCCCTCACTATTTACTTCCTATGTTTAGAATGCGATTAGTTTGATTTGAGTTGTCCATTCCAAAGGAAGGAAAAGCTGAGATTATTTTAGAATCACAGAACAAATTTATTGGTGAAATGGGGAGTGTTAATCCATTTGAGGTACCAATTATTATTTGTCCAGCCAGCTGTACTGCCTCTTTCCTAGTTAGAAAAGGTGACTAGTTTCATCCTCAGAGTTTTCACTGAAGTTATGATTAATTCTCAAAAGGGCTCCAGATCATGAAAGTCACTGGCTTATTTTTTTAAAAGGTGATTAAATAACCACAGTCTTTTGCAAACACCTTCCATCTTTATATAACACCTTTCACCTAAATAACCCTAGGTGCGTTATGGACCCCATTCACCACCATCTTTGGTTCAGAGACAGAAATGATCACACCTAGAGACTAAATATTTCCAGTTTGTGTTAGGGACTCAGAACTTGGAAGTGACTCTCTCCTCATCTAGTTCTACACTGTCAGGATTCCAAAATGCTGATTTCTAGTTAATCTGAGAAGCACGATGAGGTTAGAAGGTCATCTCTCATCACTTCAGTTCTATACATCCCCAAGTAAGTGCTCTGCATTCCATGAGAAGAAACTGTGGCAGAGATTTGGTTTCCTGGGTTTTTGTTTGTTTGTTTGTTTGTTTGTTTTTTGCAAGTGTTACAGCTTTTTCTGTATAGTAATTAGGAATGGAAAAGGTAAAAAAAAAGTCACTTGGATCATCCATTGTAGAGAAGACTAATAACTGCTTCAGAGTATATTTCTGTTAATACTTAAACATTCATGAGAAGTTTATAGCCTTGAAAGTGACCATCATACAAATTGTTCTTACCAGATACCTTTGATCTCAATGGAGGTTAAATGAGTATTTGTTATTCAGTATAATTCATTACCTTCCCTTCAATAGTAGGTGAATGGCTGCTTATAAATTCAAAAAATACCTTCATAATAATTTAAAAACTAAAAGAAACTTATCTGAAATGATGATGTTTTAGCCTGTGGCAATCATCCACTTTTGATAAACACTACAACATTTTACCATTTGCCCAGACCAGATTTATCTATCTTTCTTTACCACCAGGACAAGAAGAGAAAGCAGGACCAGATAGAACTCAGTAAAGTGTTCAGACTACAGTTAGATACTAGATTCATCCATGAAGTAATTACCAATTAATGAATTGGTATTCAAGGTTTAAAAATAAACCCCTCACTTTGGGAGTAAATGATAATCCAAAATACCATTATTTTATACTCCAGGATCCAATATAAAACAAAGAAATAAGACCAAGGAAACTAAATATGTTATTACCTAGAGGAAGTTACTGATTCCCTTCCCTAAATCAGGCCTACAGGCCATTCCATCCAGGGACTTTAAGCTGAATCCCTTAACCCAGTGATAATGAAGCTCACTTGCATTCTCTAATGCCTTGCTTTTTATTTGTGTTTATGCAACGCTTCACTGACTTAAGCTATTTAAATTTTTAATCTAAAAAGTCATCCTGATAAGAACTCATATAGTCAGGAACCAAATGAACCAGGCCAAAACAAGTGCAACTATTGAACATGTGCAGATGCCCTGAGCTTTGAAATACATTAAATAATTTAGCTTCCCAATTATGTTTCACTTATGATTTCACTACAGCTCCACAAATGTTTTGAACCAGTGAACCCAATACATTTCCTGTTTTAGAATAAGTTTGTAAAAGTTAAATTATAGTTAAAAAAATTAAAGTGAGATGGGAGGGGATGCCCCAAGCCTTGCAACAGTGCACATTCATCCCAGCCAGCATGGGCTTGATAATGTGTGGATTATAAACATCATATGGAAAATGTATGGGGTATTTTCTAATTCATCATTCCCACTTTACAGATTAGACCACTTAAATCCAAAGATTAAGTGATTTATCTGATTCTAACCACTTCAGGTTGTATTTGAACTTGAAAATGATTCAGAAGTTTTTGTTTTCTAAGTCTTGGCTTGCCAGTCAATGGTAGAGAAAAATTGGGAACCAGTTGTCCAGAGTCCCACTTCAGTGTTCTTTCTACTACATCATGCCACACCTTTATTTGATTTGTAAACACACTAGTAGGCTTGTGTATAAGAGCAGAGGTGAAGAAAGATCTCACCAATTATTTTGCCCCATCCCTTCCCACTATTGCTGAGTTAATAATTATTTACCTGACAGAAAAAAGTTGTTCCCTAAATATATTGCTTTTGTGTGCATAGCTCCCCTCCACTCCCTCTTTTCCCTTTTTTGCAACTAAATGTGTGAAAGGAAGAATCCATAAAGAGGCTAAGCAATAATCAATTTAAGTCCAAATCACCAGGACAGGTAGCTAAAGCAGAAACACCATCTAATTGCCTGGCTCTGGAAGGCAACTGGACTGATATTGACTATCAAATCACTTGTATGACTGTATAACTCTGGTTCAAATCTACAATGCCTTGGAAAGTCAACCTAAAAGAGATAAATGAGTCTGAGGGTCACCCCTAAGGTCAAGGTGACAAAACCGTGACTGCAATCACAAATTAAAGGAGAAAAATTTCATAATTGCCTGTAATTCTTTCTTAACTGACAAATTACAGGTTTGTGTTTCTATAGCTTGTGACTCACTCAAGCTGAGAGAGCAAGGTTATCTCCTTTTATCATCAAACACAATTTTCACAGATTGCTGGCACATGTGAGAATCAAGTTGCCCTGGGCTTCCCCTTCCTCGTCACAATGAACATGCTTCTAGCTGAAAGCCAATGCCTTCTCTCCCCAGCCCATCCCCACCGTGCCAGCAGTTCTGTAATAACGATCCATCCAAACAATGTGTTCAGGATCACCCTCCAATGATGTTCCCCAGTATAGCCAGGGCTTCTGGGGAATATTATGCACTCAACGTGCAACTTTAATGCCACACCCTCAATGCCAACATGACAGAGAGAAATACAGATAGTATAACCCCCAAGGACAGCAAAAAGGGGAATGGTGAGGATAGCAGATAGCAGAAAACAACAAAATTTTGGAAGCTGAAAAGTGAATGGATAAATAGTAACTGAATTAGAAGCCTGGTGGGTGGCATATAACTACCACTTAATGCTAACAAGTCAAGGTGGGCTACAGAACCCACGAAGGCTCAGAAATTGAGGCAACAGGTCACTTTGATGGTGGAAGTGCAGAAGAAGATAGAAAACAAGTAGAATGGACGAAGGAGTATTAGACGTTAGATCTACAGCCCTTCCCTGATCCTACAGAGCTGAACAATTGAACCTCCCTCACTCCAGCAGAATAGAGGATACCCACATTCCAGAGAGATAAAGTCAGAAAGGAACAGGATTTAGGGATCCCAGAGACAGCTGGGAGTGTGGGTGAGAAATTGTACTGAAAATAGAGAAATAAGTGAAAGGCCTGCAAACTCAACAGTGAGGTCACACAGCCTTGTCATCCTTCAGGCTCTTCTCATGCTGGTAAGCAGACCGTTTCCCCAGTACCTCCACAGGAGCTGTGGGAATCCCTCTCTGACAAACTGGTCTACCCAAAGGAAAAGAAGAATAGGTACTGACTTTTAGGAGGCGTCCACCAAACAGCCACTGGGAAACCTGCAGTTCACACAGACTTTTCAGGAGCTTTTTTTTTCATTTCTTCACCTTTAAATAGACATGACCACCTAAAGCTTGCCAAATTCCTATAAAATCTTTTAAAATGGGGTAGAGAAAGCAAAACCAGAAAATAGTGAGGAATCCAAGAGAAACAAAAACTATACTGGAAGCAGATGAAATCTTAAAACAAATAGAATAAAGTATAAATTAATATTTTGACAAAGATAAAAATATATAAAGTCATCATAAAAGAAGGGCGGGCACCTATAAAATAAGAGGGAAAACTTTCAAAGAATAAGTGCTCAGAAATTAGAAATTGGTATTCCTAATAGAAGGAATGAAAAACCTAGTAGAAGGGTTGGAGGATAACACTGAGGAAATCTTTCAAGTAGATAAAAAGACAAAAAAATAATAATAAAAGGGAAAGTAGGAGAAAAAAATAGAGGATTAGTATAAAACAGCAATTCTCTAGTTTTTCTTGTTTCAGAATCACCTGGAAGGCTTGTTGAAACACAAATTGCTGGGCCCCATCCCTTGCATTTCTGATTCAGAAGGTCTATGGTTCCACCTGAGAATGCACATTTCCAACAAGTTCCCAGGTGATGCAGATGCTGCTGATCTGTGAACGAGACTTTGAGACCTACTGTTATAGGAGATTCAACATCTGAATAACAGCAGCTCCTGAAAGACCAAATCAGAAAGCAGAGAGGAAGAAATGATAGAAATAATTCAATAAGGACATGAATTTCCAGATTGAAAGGACCCAGCACATTGAGTTCCCAGCAAAATAAATGAGAAAAGAGTCATCCCAAGGGACATGATGACATTTCAGAACTTTAGGGATAAATACATCAGGGATAAACATGCCCACAAAGAAAGAAAAAAAAAAAAAATGTTCACTGTCTTAGTCTATTCTGGCTGCTATAACAAAATACCATAAACTGGGTGGCTTATACAGCAATTTATTTCTCCCAGTTCTGGAGGCTGGGAAGTTCAAGATTAAGGTACTAGCAGTTTCCATCTCTGATGTGGGCCTGCTTTCTGATTCATAGATGGCACCTACCTACTGTGTCCTCATGTGGTAGAATAAGCAAGGCAGCTATTTGAGGTTTCTTTTATAAGGGCATTAATCCACTTCATGAGGGCTCTGCCACAATGACCTAATCAATTCCCAAAGACCCAGGGGCTAGAATTTTAAAATATTAATTTTAGGGGAACACAGACATTCAGACCATACCATACAAAGAATAAGGGATCAGAGTGGAATTACACTTCTCAGTAGCAACACTGATAAAACAAAGGCAAGTATTAAGAAGAATGATTTGCAAAGTAGATTTCTATATGCAGCCAAATTTCAGACAAGTATAAGGTCTTTTTTTTAACATTAAGGTCTCAATAATTTTGTCTCCTGTGTAACCTTTCTCAGGAAGCTACCTGAGAATGGGCTTTGATTAAAATGGGAGAGAACCAATAAACAGGAAGCCTCAGGATCCAGGGAAAGTGGATCCTCTGCAGGAAAGGATCAAAATGAGTTCTCAGGATGGTGCTAGAAGGGAAGCTTCCAGATGACAGCTGAGTGGCAGGTTGCTTTTTTTGGAGTGGGATATAAAGGACTCCAGGAGAAATGTACCTTGATGTGTTCACCTGCATTGGGAAAAAGGTTGTAGTTCTGTAGGACTGTTGGGGTTATAGTTATTGCTAATTACATAGACAATTAGGCAAATAAAAAAATTAATTCTAGCTAGAACAAAAATTTATATAAGAAAAGATATTTCATCATTGCATGCTATGTGACTCAACAATGAACATAGTCATATTAATGAATTTTTTTTTTTTTTTTTTTTAGAGACAGGGTCTCACTGTTGCTCAGGCTGGTCTCGAACTCCTGAGCTCAAGTGATCCTCCTGCCTTGGCCTCCCAGAGTGCTAGGATTACAGGCATGAGCCACTGCGCCCGGCCATATTAATGAATATTTTTAATGCTACATCTATATCGGGAAAAAGTGAAAGGAGAATTATGCTTTGAATAGGGGAGACAACTACATTCTCGCTTCCCATAGTGGAAAGTCATTTAATAGTGTTTAAAGTGGAAAAATCAAGAAATAAGAATATTATTTAGAAATAAGAGAATAATCGATAAGAGTTGAGAGTGGTCATTCCTAAAACTATCATTTTTATCTGAGTAGGGCTGTGTCAGGAGACAGTTGTTTTATCAGTATGGCCTGGAAGTTTAATTTGACATTTACTGTGGACATGTAATGCTTTGCTGCTAATAAAAATTCTTAAAATAAAGAAAAAAAAGGAACTTAATCTTGGGCATGAACAAGCCAGATAAGCCTGAATTAGTTTGAGAGGAAGGAGTGGGTGGAAGGGAAATCTGTGTTCCTTCCAGAGGTGTTTTGGGCCTCAGAGTGTTAAGTCTTGAAAGGCAGTCCAGATAGCTATACCTCTGAGACCTCCATCTAAGGGAAGGGACCTATTAGCTATAATTTTTTCAAACTCAAACAAATCTGGGGAAAGGATATATTTTAAAATCATATATATGCTCTATAAATCAGTTCAATGGTCAAAAGTCTCAAAACAAAAATCCTACTGACAGCATCTTCCTGTTATATGATGTGGCCATTAATTTAACTGATCCAGGGTCATGGAATGACTAAATAGATGTAGCCCCAATTTGGGTGCTGTACAAATACCCTCCCTCCAACACTGAAGGCAGAAAAGCCTCTCAGATGCTGCTCCTCCACAATCTACTTACCGAATGAGTGCATTATCCAAAGAAGTAAGGCAGGTCAGTAGACAGTTTTATTGGCACAGTTGGGATATGACTGCAGAATCTTGGGACTCTTTATGGGCCCCTTGGTAATTATGTTTGCAAAGTTATGAGAGAGACCATCTAGTGACGGGACCTTCTTGTGCCCTTTCCAATTTCCAGCAGGCTGAAGGCAAAGCCATAAACATTTAGGTTGATGTGTGGTTTAGGCATGCAAAGCCCTCTTGTTTCTAACACACTCAAAAGCTGAGGGCTGATGGGTTGGAATGTTTGGTTTTGCTCCACAATTTATTTACTCTAACAGGGACACTTGTGGGTATGACTTGTTACTATGGGAAGAGCTGTGCTATGCTTTGGAAAAGCTATTTGTTGATGAAACACTAATTGTAAAATAGTTACCTCTGAGAACCCAAATGTAATTACATTAAGTTTAATTACATATCATTAATTATATAAAATATTTAAATTGTTATGTTGAATTGTGCCGCACAAGTTGCTGTACATTTTGCTGGTGTGTAGAGCAGATGTGCTTGAAGAGTTTGGATGTCATCCAGAAGTTAGTGAATTATAACTGTTCAGATAATCGGAGCCTGATTTATACCATCTATTGAAAAACAATAGCTACATATTTTCAGTGATGTGACAATATTGAGTATAGGGATGAAGTAGCTTATGCCTAGGTGATATTTTGGTAATTATAGTTTATTACAAACTTTAAGCTTAATCAACCAAATACAAGGAAGTCAAAGCCTAATTTCTCATGTAAATCAATGGCAGTGAACAGTATTTCTTGTTTATACTGGGGAGAACAATTTCTTTCCCTGCCTATGAAACTGACACTTTATTTAGGATGCCTGAATTATCAAAGGGATTTAGAGTTCAATCCTGTGCCTTGTTTCTCAGAAGTTCAGTTATTGAAATTAATTCACCATCAATTTAAAACTGTTTATGGACTTCACTTATATCAAATTCTCTAACATGACTGAAAGCATAGTGAAATTTCCATATAAAGAGAATAAGAAACAGTCCTACAGACTAACAATAGATTTTGCTTTTCCAGTATGAATATAAAACCTGATACATACCTAAGGGATCTGATATTAGGGAATGCAATGATTGATCTTCAGTTTGGTAAACAAACAGTAGTACTGGAATTTCTTCTCTTAAGGAATCTGCTTTCTTATTTACATCCATTAGAGTAGAGCAAAGCAGAGAAACAATCATTTAAATAGAAATACAACACAGAGAAAAAAATACTTATGACTCATGTTTCTGCCAATCAAATACATAGTACAATTTAAATTTTTATTTTATTTTTTTATTATGCAGATACTATCTACTCTTACTTAGCAGTACTTTTGCTCAGCTCAACTCATTTTCTTTTGATAAGATTTTCAAAAAATTTGGAAAGCACAGAATTAGTTTGTCTAAAGAAAATAACTTATTTAAATAAATCATGACATGCCACTTCCACTACCTTTGAAGAGGATCTCTTCTACAGAAGTTCATTTTTAGAAGGACCTATGCTTTTAATTTGAAGAGATAACATGTAAAAGAAAATACTTTTTTCCCAGAAAAACAGCCCCAAGTATTTTGATGAAAAATCATTAAAATTATATCTCACAAAATTGTGTATATATGTGTAGGTCTATGTATTTGGTTGTGTGATGGGTCATCTAATAAGAAAATAAGTGAATTCTGTATAAGTGATGTTGACTATGCCAGAAAGTACAATCTGTGTGTCAAAATTTGGGGGCAAAGAGAGGGATGACAGTCACAAGGGAGGTATGGAGTAGAACAGATATCTGTTGGGACTGCAGATGGGACCAAATGAAGAAACTTTCAGAGGGCTTGCGTTCAGGCAGATTTGAAGAAGCTCAGATTTACTCACTGGAACACAGCAGCCTTTCCAGGGCTGAAGGTAACTTTGGTGGTAGCAGGAACTAGTTTGCCTCATCTCCCGACCTGTAGTTGAGTTCCTGCTAGGTATGCCAGCAACAATGTCACCCAAGCAGCCTCAGCATAAATATTCCAGGTGATTAATAAAACAATCATTATTATTGATAGATATTGTCTTTATCTATTGTGAACTGAAACTTTCTTCCAACAACAGCACAAGTTCTATTTTATTCCCTAAAACTCCATTGTATCATAACTTTGGCCGGTTTTAAGCCTGCTCCCGGCTCAGATCTAGCAGGAGACTTTACTGCCTCTTTGTCTTCAAGAAGCAACAGGAGTGTCAGAGCTCATCTTAGAATCCCTCTTCTTTCTGATGACAGTTTCAGGAAATAAGAAAAATTTATCCATGACAGCTTTAGAAACACTATCTACTAATTTATGCACTACTTCTCCTGGGATAATTGGGATCCAGTCACACTCTGCATAACAGCCCGTGGCTTTGGGAGGGCCCAGGCTTACCAACTGCTACCCCTGGAGGAGGAAGAGCCAGAGGGTGAGCAGATTGTGCCTTCTCAAAAAAAAAAAAAAAAAAAAGGAATGAAAAAATAAAAGAAATTAGGGGTGGTAAGGAGGTTGGAAGACAAAGGAGCAAACATTTGATAGGTCATCTGTCAGTAGGCCTTGAAAAAGGCTGGTGGGAGAACAATGGAAAACCACTTCAAACTGAACAATGCCACGCTGAGTATGTGCCAGTTTAATGGAACAAAAAAGAAAGAAGACATGTCAGCTATTAAACATATTCATTAAGGGGTGTCTTTTTAACTCCTTACTTTTTCCCACTATTTTTCTTTTCTGAACGGGTGGAAAAAAAATGAGTGAATCTATCAAAGCAGGAGGGAAGTGTAAGGTTGCCAACTTTCTGGAAAGTCAGGCAGGGATATTTGCATTAATTAAATATTGATTATAATGATAGAGGTTGTATAAACGATGCAAAACAGGTAAAAATTCTTGATGGTTTCAGGTAATCTCACATGTTTGAAAATTCCAGAGAGTAGGGGCCCCTATTTGTTTTTATTTTCAGTTATATCCATTATCCAGCAGGATTAAAAACTTAATTTGAAGTTTGGGAGAGTAAGAAAATGAGATTTCAGATCTGAAGGCTCTGATTCATGGACAGGAGGTACCGAACACAAAGGGCATTTTCACATTTACTCAGGCTATGTTTTTGTGATAACTGCAAAAGAGAAAAAAGCGAAAGAAAAATTTAATTAAGTGCTGTTAGTTCACAAGACGATCTCTCATCTTGAAAGTGTCTGATGTGCTAGTCTATGCTATGAATTTAGAGATGAAAGAATAAATATCAAAATGTAATAAGAACATAATACTCTAAGAAATTCCATTTGGCTTTAGAACAATGAGCTACCCAGCCCCCAAATCTCTCTTTGACGGTGGAGAAGAGGATGGCTTTTTCTTTGTGGACCTCTCAAATCATAAAAGGTTTGGTTAAAACAAATATTTCCAAAGTCTGATCAATTTGCCAGAGGTCCCTACTGAAGGTTTATGTTTCGGTAAGTGAAGAACAGTTCATCTTCCTGCTATTTTTGGTTGGTTCGGTTCAAATAAGATATAAGAACTACAACAAATTATTTTGTGCTCAGCTCTTTTCAACTAGATATAAATGCCTTGTGGTCATAGTCCATGTCTCACCTTGTCTTTTGCTGCCCTCCAAATTGGGGAATACCTGGTACATATATTGGTTTGTTTATTTATTTATTTTTTCATGTATCTGGAAATATTTATTGAGTTCTTACCGTACTCGCCATGCTTCTTGATGTTGGACATTCAGGAGAAAACAAAATGGATAAAATCCCCACCTCTGTGGGGCTTCTAAAAAGGGACAGCAGATAATAAATAGCAACTAAATCCAGAAGAAAATGGAGTGCTTTGAAGTAAAACAAAGTACGGTACGGAAATAGAAAGTAGCAGGCATGCTTTTTAGTTCTGCTGGTCAGGGACGGTCTCTCTAAGGACATAACAATTGGAGGAACAACTGACTGAGAGGAAGGAACTACCTACCCAAATGTCTCAGGGAAAAGAGTTTCCTCAGAGGAAAGAGTAAGCACTGAGGCTCTGAGCGAATTGTACTGAGTGTATTCTTCAAACATCAAAGAGCCACCTTTTTGGAGCAAAATTACCAAGATGATACAACCCCTTAAACCCATTGTCATCTTTTAAATTTTAGAAACTGCTTTAAAGCTGACTTCAAGTGAAGAGTACTTTCAAGCAAAAGGTCTCGGCCCTTCATTCTTCCCGTTATCAATGTAACCTATTCAAAGCCAAACTATTCCAGAGCTGGGGGAAGGAAGGTATGAAGATGGAGTACCAGAACGAGGGGACCGATGTTACCACTGGAAATGGAGATGGACTTAAGTGACTAAGTCCTAAATGACATCAGGATGTGTCTAAATGAAACACTATTGCCTCTGTTATGTTCAAATTATTTAAGTATAAAGCTTAAGTAAAATCAAGATTGGAAAATCATTAGTTATCCATTGTTAGATCTATTTCCTACACAAATTCATAATATTCAAATATGACTCCAAATTTGTCTATATATAATTCTAAAAGCTAACAGTCTATACAGACTATTGCCCTCTCTGTAAACATTACACTAAAGTGCAACTATTATATTTTGACTGTCTGTGTAAAATACTGTCATTATTACTGAGAAATATTTTGTATTTCTTCCCCAGCAGGGTCTTTGACATCATATTTTTTCCCCTCATGTTGTCAATGGAAACAGTGATTACAAATCATGACAGAGCTTGTATTTATCATTAGCTTAGTGACCCCTGCTGGGGAGGCTTAAGATAATCATCCTTAAATTCAAAGTTGGGGTTCAGCAAAATAGGTGCTTGGACCCTCAAACATGAGTTCTTCATAATCCAGGACAACAGATTTTGCACGTTGCTTGCCAGTCCCATCACGGGAAGTTTCTAGGGAATCACTGTCACTCCTGGGGTGGGACTAATCCTTGTCACATGACTAAGAGTGTGTCCGATTCTAAAAGTGACATATTTGGAATTAGCATATTTCTCCTGGTTGTGTCTTCTGCTCTTTCACGTTGTTAGCTCTTTTTTATGTTATTTGCCGGGTGACACTTCTTGATCTCTTTCCAATATGCCTGTTTTTTTTTAAAAGGCAAAAGGCCCAGATGATGTTGTTTTCCATCAGAATCTCTTTTCCCCCATCACAATAGCATTATTCAGAATCATATGCCAACCTTTTTACCATCACATTTGCAGAACTAAACTCTTGAAAAGGAAGTAAATACCCCACAGAGCAGAGACTTTATAGTATTATTTTCATGAATATTTAAAGAGCCAGATGCACTTTTGTTGAAGTGTAAGCTTTTATTCATGTAGACCCTTGCAAACTTTTAGCAAGCCACCTTGTCATA
This sequence comes from Daubentonia madagascariensis, assembly GCA_023783475.1. Lineage (NCBI taxonomy): Eukaryota > Metazoa > Chordata > Mammalia > Primates > Daubentoniidae > Daubentonia > Daubentonia madagascariensis. Next base: position 13,024,656 of record JAKFHU010000901.1, read on the forward strand.
ACAAATCAGTTTAGATAAACCAATATGATTAGTGTCCACTGCCCACTGTTAACCTCTATGTGCAAAATCAGAAGGCAGCAATACTTCAATTTTGTTTCTGCTTCAGGATAACAAACGATCAGTACAGAACATGGATATGAGAAGATCTGTGATTTGTTAGAATTGACCTAAGCATATTTAATAACATTTTAAAATGAATATTCATTTTAAATGGTTCTATTAAAAGTGGTATGTATATACTTTATAATTAATTTACAGGCCACTCACCATAACAGGTTAATAGATAAACCTTAATTAACTAGAATCTTCCCACTGACTCAACAGTAAGTGGTTTTTCTCTATAGACTCCAATTTTTATGGGAAGTGCATGGAGAGGGAGATATTGAGCAAGATGATAGGAGCACAAAAGGGCATTATTTTCTCCCCTCCCTCCTTCCTTTCTTTTTTCCCTCCCTCCCTCCTCCCTTCCTTCCTTCCTTCCTTCCTTCCTTCCTTCCTTCCTTCCATCTTTATCTTTTTTCCCCTAGAGTTGATGAAGACCTTAGATTCAATAACAATTCTTCTTAATTTAGTGTATTTTGTATCCAGATACATAACAAACTCTTGCTGTTTAGGGTTGGCCATGTGCAGGGGTACACCTCTGGCTCTGAGTGGATGATGCCTTTTTTTAAAAAAATTCTTCTGTTAGTTAGAAAGAGGTAGTGACACTTGTTGTATGATAAAATTCCCTCCCATTTTTAAATTGAACTCTTGACTTTATTTGGATTTCACCAGTTTTCCAATTAATGTCCTCTTTCTGTTTCAAAATTGGATCTAGAATGCCACATTGCATTTAGTTGTTGTGTCTCCTTAGCATCCTCTGTTTAGTGCTTTTCTTGTCTTTTATAACCTTGATGGTTTGGGGGAGATAAAAGCTTTTGCCAGGTTTTGATCACATTGCTAATATTCTTTCACTGAAGACTCAAGGCATGGAAGAGGGAATATTGTCCTCTTGGAAGTGGATGCACCAAGATGGGGCAAACTCTTCTACCTTAGTGTTATTAATCTTTAGTATTCATAGTAAGTTGTGTCTCCACCAGGTGCTTGGAAGCAGTGGGTTCTGGGCTGCATGGCTAAGGACTGAGCTCAGTTGCAACAGCAATGGCTAGGCCAGCTGGTGTGCTTTACCTGTGGTCTTTTGTGTTCAAGGAGCCTAGACTGGGCTATTTCACATGGCTACTACTGCTTTCCCCAATGTTCACATCTTACTTGTGTCACACTTGCTGATGTACCATTGACCAAAGCAAATCACATGACTAAGTCCATAGTTAGTGCAGGAGACATTGTATTAATTAATCAGGGTTCTCTAAAGGAGCAGAAACTTATACTAAAGAAATTTATTATAAAGTATTTGATCATACAGTAGTGGAGGCTGAGAAGTCCCACAATCTGCCATCTGCAAGCTGGAGACTCAGGTAAGCTGATAGTATAGATTCCAGTTCAAGTCTGAAGGTCTGAGTACTAGGAGTGCCAAGGGCAGGGAGAACATTGATGTTCCAGCTCAAGTAGTCAGGCAGAGAGCAAACTGAATCTTCTTTCTGCTTTTTCTTCTATTCAGGCCCTCAACAGATTGCATGAGGCCCACCTACATCAGGGAGGACCATCTGCTTTGCTCAGTCTACCAATTCAAATGTTAATCTCTTCCAGAAACACCCCCATAGGCACACCCAGAAATAGTGTTTAGCCAGATATCTGGACATCCCATGGCACAGACAAGTTGATGGGTATAATTTATGGTCACAGACACCATATAAGGGAGTGAATACCAGGAGGCACGATTCACTAGGAAGCCCTTATGTAACAGTTTACATATTTGCACAGCAAATAACTAATTGAGTTGGGAATGAAATGCAAATAAATCCTATGTTAGCACCATCTCCACGGTAGCATGTTGGAGCAAAGAAAGATATTTTGTTCTTATACTATGTTTAATAAAGCAGGAGATCTAACTCATATACTTTAGAAATATTTTCAGCAACAAGGATTGACATAGAAAGAGCTATCTGTTTAAACTTTTAGACAATTAGCAAATTCAGTGAACCATAGTCTTTCTTGAGCATTTTACTATTGTAATGTATTGGAGAGGTCAAAGAGGACTGTGGTAGGATCAATCAGCCTGGGTACCATATCCAGCTCTTTGACTATGTGGGTGGATAACCTTTAGCAAATTATTTACCCTTTCTTGGCCTTAGTTTAATTATCTGTAAAATGAGGATGGTCAATGGCCTTTAATGATTATTTGACTCTAGAAAGTCCTGTGATAGATTCTATTCTTGATTCACATCTTTTCCTTCTTCAACTCTCATTGTATAGCAAAACAAGCTAGAAGCAAAAGTCTAGCTAGATCCAAGAATGGAACAGTTAACAGAGGTAGTGATTAACAGCAGAATGACTTCATAGTCAGAGGCAGAAATGAATTCAAATCCCAATTCTTTCATCCACAGACTTTGGAGTCTCAGGTTTAACCACTCTGAGTCTGTTTATTTGTATATAAGTGATAATAGTAATAGTTACCTCATATGGTTTTGAGAGAATTAAATAAAGTTGGATAAAGCACTCCATAAGGCGTGTTCCTATATAGTAAGTGCTTAACAATGGTGTCTGCCACTGTTTTTAGGATAATTACTGTTCACTGTAGTAGCAAATCAGATGAACAAATGCTTTATCCTGTATTTTGTTAAATTGTCTCCTCTACTAATCAATATATACATGTAAATGACTTGTACTCAAAGTGTCTGACTTGTATCTGAGAAATTTTTGCAAACAAGATGTAGCTTCTAAGAGATAAGGTTGTTTTGTCTATTTTAGAAATGACTAAACTGAGGCCAGGTCTTCCTGTGAGAGGTCCTTGTTCTCTGTGGGTGCACAAAAGCAGAGTCAAGTTGGACCCAACTATCAACCTGTCCCAAGTGCAATGTGAGATCCAATGGCAGCTTGATTTTTGGTACTTTTTTCCTTTCTTCTCTTGGGATTGCCTTCTTTTAGGAGCCAGTGGGCCTTAATTTAGACAGCTTAGGAGGTAAAGCAAGACCTGCTTTACTTACCCAATGATCTTTTCTTAGAGGTTGAGTTTATTCTGCCTTGAAATGAAGTTATTTTTGGGTTATAACTTTTACCTGTTTAACTAGATTACAAATGCCTCGAGGGTAGAGGCAGCATTTTTGTTATCTTTTTCTTTCCCAAGCATTTATTATAGAAATTTGAACATAATAAATCCTCTAACAGTTTTCTAATTGTAGCTCAAAGAGCTCTGAGAAATAGTGGAATTCAACAGCAAATAAATTTAGCCAACACTTTGTGATAGATGTGACATAATGCATTTAACTTATAAAGTGGGCTTTAATTCTTGTCTCTTAATGCCAGGCTTTTAAATTTCTATCTTTGAATGAAACCTTTAATCACAAATATTTCCCATCCTTTCATCCAGGTGGTATCATGAGAGCTAATTCATTAATGCTAAAACTAACTTCACCCCGTAATTATGAGAAAGTAAGTGTGCATACATTAAAAAAAAAGTCATTAAATATTAAAATACCTGTTCTTGAGTCTGTTCTGAGGCTAAAAGTACTTGGAAGAGTTTTCATAGGGCATACAAGAGTAGAAATTACAGGTTGTTATGTTTTATTATTCTGCCATCCCTGGTTCTGTAACTATTCCTTTTTTGTTTATTATTATTATTGTTACTATTATCAATATTTTGGTTCAACTCATAAATATATCTGTCCTGCTCAGTTTTCACAAACTGAACTCATCTCTTGCTGGTAAAGAAGAAAGAAATACCTTTCTTTGGAGTTGAAACCATTAGCAACTTCTCATAAGACTTGAGGCCAAGTATCTATGACACATTCTCTCTCTCTCTCTCTCTCTCTCTCTCACACACACACACACACACACATACACATTTGCTTTCTGACATAATGGAGAAGAAAAAAAATTCCTTCCTGACGAAACTGCCACACTCTATTGCTTTTGATTTTCCACATGAAAGGATTCTATTTAAGCACAGGAGGGTCTAGAAAGGCTGGCTTCTTGTTGAACAAGTATATTAATACTTTTTCTCCTACAACTTTTAGCCAGATCAACTGCAATTATTTCAATACCCAGACTACCCCACAATTCTGAAAACAAATAAATCAAATGCTTTTTAAAGTCAAGGGTAAGGATACATACAGAACAAACAGAAGGAAGACATTTACTGCACAGATTACCTTCCATTGGAAGTGTATTTAAACTACACCGGCATAAAAGGGTAACAGTAACAATGATGGAGACACCGTGTCAAGCCTTGAATGGACGGGGTATTCTTGATTATACTGATCAGCATTTGCCCTTTAGACTGACATAAAAAACTCTGCCCTCCTTCCCTGAGCCCACAACCTGCCCCAGGCTGCTGGGATCTGTGTGACAGCACCAAGACTCACGTTAAGAAACACACAAAAGGCAGAAAACAAATAGCTCTGCTGCCATCTTATTCATTGGCGTCCTCCTGGGATGATCTATAATCATTTCTTCAGCTTAAAAATCAGCCTCATGGTCTTTCGAGTAGTATCGAAGCTCCTGAACCCTGTGGGGTTTTGTCCCTTCTATTATTTATAAGAGTTCGTTTGCTTTGCCATTAATTTTCGTAGGGATGTAAGGTTTGCACTTTTTGTTATAGGTTTTAAATTTTGGAGAAAATAAAGCAGAACAATGAAAAGAAAACTCTAGCTCCTAAGATTTATTGCAAGTCAACAGTGTTAAAATTCTGCTCTACATATAAGAAGCTTAAAAAAATAAATTATTGTCCTTTCTAAAAGAAGTGCTCTAAAGCATTAGTGTAAAAAGGATGTTAGGAGAAAATCATTATCATCTCTGTGTGTTTACAAAGAACACACATGAATATATACACACATAGTCAGAAAAGTAGTTCTTTAAGAATTTCATGCCATGAAAATTTAATTAACCTTTTCACTAGGAAACCAACTCCGAGCACTGCCTTCATTATCCTTCCTTTCTGTTCCTACCCTATGGCTCTCTCATTTTACTCCTTTCCTCTTCTTTTATCCCCCCATCCTTTTGCCCGTTCTTTCATCAGTGATTCTATTGTTAAATTTGCCAGCTGGTGTGAGAGTCACTTACTCCTCTTCATTGCCAACAGCAACCACCTTACTTCCATACGTCAACTTTTGCTGTTACCTGCTTAATTGCATGCTCTATTCCTTTGAAATTTTTAATTGAAAAAGCCAAAATGACCCTGGAGTGTAAGTAGGGTCAGCTGAAACATTTGGTTGTCTATAAGGGATAAAGCTTTGAAATATTATTTTCCCCCCCACAGGGCATAAGTTACTCAGATGTGAATGTTATTTATGGAAATAAAAGCAAAGGAAATCCTCACTACAAAAATAACGTTTATTAAGTGGTGATATGAAGGAGTTTGTTATGATAATTTTCATCATAATTTTACTATTATTATGTTTTTGTTTTGAGTTTTAGATATTAAAAAAGTCTTAGGAACACAGGAAGTATGCCCCAGGTAAGCACTAGGAAGATGTTGAAATTACATGCAGGTCAGCTTTACATTGTTGGATAGTGTACTCATTCTCAGGCAAACTTTTAGAAGGTATCTTCTCTTCTTGGATGATTTGTAGCTGTTTCTCCCACTGCATTTCCTCCTATCTATTGTTAAAAGAGAATAAGGGTACATATTAATATAGCCCCATCTTTGTAATGTCTGGACATGTTGGGTGCTAAGTAACAGAATACTATGAGAGAAGCCGGGCTCATAGTATGTATCCCTGATTGAACAGAAATGCAGAAACCTCCGCAGGAGGAAAGTCCTCTGAATTTCCTTGCATTTTTGCTGAACCAAACAGAATTATTATTGCATGACAAAGGACCACTTAAGCCTTATGGAACTTCCTGGCAGTTTCAGTTTAATCATTGCTGTAAAGAATCCGTAAGTCTTACTTGGTTATTACTACAAAATTTTTTGGTGGCTTTACTTCCCTAAATCAAAACTTTGTTGTCCAGAATCCTGCCCCCTTTGAATATTTTTAGGTGATTAAAATTTATCTCACCAGTTACTTAAACTGTGCCGATAGTTTCTGTATTCTAGTAGGCTTTTTAAAAAATCTTATATTTTGTGTAAACAATACTGTATATGGAATAAAAAGTCAAATAATCAGACAAAATTGTGAAGAATTCCACCACTGTAAAAAAAAATTAAAAATCTACTCTTCAAATGCTTTAACTTTTAATTAAAATACTTGGGTTGTGTGGAAGTATCAGGCATCGTGGCAGGGTCAGAAAGGTGTAGATTCATGCATGAAACATTCCCTGGGAGCCTACTGTGTCTTGGGGACTAAGCAGTGATGTAACAGAAAATGAGACAGCATCCTGGCCTCACATGTAGAGAACGAGCTATAAACAGATAATTACATTGTGGTAAACCTTTAAGCAGAGCATAATGAGGGTGTTTAGGGGGCACAGAGGAAGAAGCAACCAACAAGACCTGGAGGAATCACGAGGCTATTAGGAGCCATATCTTAAACTCTCCCAGGAGTTTCCCAGGAAAAAAAGGCCGAGGATTTTTGCTGGCTCTCCTGGCTAACTCTCACTCATCCATCAGAGCAAAGGACTGTTCTACAGGGAAGCATTCCTGGGCTTCTTTATCCACATGGAATTCCTTTGTCATATGTTCTCTCAGCTCCTTGTTCCCTTCCATCATTAGGCTTATGTCAGTTTTTAATTGTGTATTCAAATCCTTTCATTGAGATTAATACCTTCTCCATCATTAGACTTAGCTCCATCAAGGAAGGGACATAGTGGTTATACTCATATCATCCTCATGGAACAGCACAGTGCCTTGTACATAGTGCAAACCTAGAAAGTGTGGAATGAAGGGGTGAGTGGACTTGCAAACCATGTCATTTAGGTAGCTGCCTGCCCTGCTTTCTTGGTGTGTGCGGCCAAGCTCTATCCCCTATCTCTGACATTGGTGAAAGACAAAATAAATTCTTTCCTTAGTACACTGCCCTTCCCCATCTAAACCTACCCTACATTTCCTATAGCCTTAGCCTTTTGCCATATATATTTATCATGAAGGAGAACACTTTTAGATGAATTCTTTGGATAGTTAAAATACAGAAGAAAAATACTTGTTAGTTTTTACATGGGCCCAACTATAGTGCCTGAAATGCTCTGAGAAACTGTTAATAAATTACTATTAATGGTGGGTGGCATTTACTAAATGATTACTTTATATCAGACTTTATATTATCCCCTCAACCTGTACTATCACATTTCATTTCTACCACAACCATATGATATTCTGTTAGCCCCATTTTGCAGGGTGCAGAGATCTAGACACACTCAATGGTATTTCCTAAGTTCACAGTAAGTGAGCAGCAGAACTGAATGTCAACCCCAGGACAGTTTGACCCCAAAGCCATTTTCTTTCCATTATCCCCACTCCTTTTCTAATTATCCTTTACTACTTGAATCCTTAGAATGAAGATATATATCTTCATATATGTATCTCCATATATGGAGATATCTCCATATATGTATGTATGTATGTGTGTGTGTGTGTATGTATATATATCTCACAACTATTTTCTAAATTTGCCATTTATTTTCCATGCAGATAGAAATGTTCCTAAAGAGATGATGTGTCAGTTGCAAACACAAAAAGTATTTTAAGAACACTCATTGGTTTGATTGATACTAGTGAAATTTCTTATTTTCAGTAGGGATGGCACTAGCTAAAATTCTTTAGAGGAAGCGGAAGTGTTGTTTTTATTGATTGGTAGGTAGGGGGAGAAAATCACACTTCGTTGCCTCTTTGTTGCAGGGAGCATTTCTGATAAGTCCCCTTTGTCAGCATATAGTAAATATTGAGGAGTTGCTGCTAATTCTGACTCAGTTTGGAGACTACTACAGTTGGGCGCACTGATAGAAAATGGGCCTACTAGTAATAGTTCACTAGTAGTGAATGCACTACTGGATTAAATTAGAATCAAGTCTTCTTTTCAGTTTGCTTGTTTGCTGATGTAGGTGGGGACAATGCGAGATGTGTGCCATTCACAAATGAAATCAGGGATAAGTGTACTTTAGTGTAGCTTCTAACATGAAAATGGAATTTCCCTGTTTCTAAATAGGATTCTTCCCCATCTAAGAAAATGCTGCAATTATGATAACAAAATATTTTAAGCCTAATTTTATCTCAACTAAATCTAAGAAGTTAATAAATATTTTCAATATGGTTTATTCCAGAAGCTTTCAAAATCTGGTGATTTAATTTGTCCTAAAAGCATTTAGCTTTGTGAAAACTACACCAAACTTGCCTTTACCAGCTTCACAAATACAGAGGGCAATTGCTAATGGGGTTCTATTTATGACAGTTTATAGATTGCCTAACTTCACCCACTTTACTCACTCAGGCACTTCCAAATATGAACCAGTCAATTTAAAACATTGAATGGATTTTAATTCAACAGAAGAACACATTACCTATTTGGATATAAATAAACAAGAAACTCATATCAAAGTGACATTCACTCTATAGACTAGTTACTGGTGATACAAAAGTGAGCGGAGCAACAACAAAAATTTCTGCTGGGATGAAACATACAATCTAGTGAGAGAAACAAGCATTAATTGAAGGAAGATTTGGACACAAGTGCATTCCAGGCTTAGGAACAATGGGATGAAAGGAAGCCTGGCATATTCTAGGAACTTGAAGAAGAGTAGTGGGCCTGGAGAACCAAGAGCAACTAAATACCATGAGAGATGAGGCTGCAAAGGTAAGCAGGAACTAGACCATGCAGAGAATTCACACATTCGTTTTTTTCAATAAATACCAAGCATCCGCTATGAGGTGCTATTCTGGGGATACAGGAGTGAATAAAACTGATGAAGTCCGGGGAAGACAGATAATTAACCCTAAATTGACCAATATGAAATATGTCAGCTGGGGATAAGTGTTATGTAGAAAACTAAATCAGAGTTTTAGTTTTATAAAACTAAAAGTCACAGAGAGTGACTGGGGGAAGAGTTAGTAGTATATAGAGGAGTTGGCCAGATAAGGTGGCATTTTAATGGAATTCTAAAGAAAGTGGACCATGTTAAGGGTTTTAGTCATTCTTCCTAAGAGCAAGTGCTAAGTCATTGAAGGACTTTAAATGTTGAAGGGTCGTGATCAGAATGCCATTCTGAAAAGATCCTCTTGGCTATAGGGTACAAAAGAGATGAAAATAGAAAAGAGTAGAAACAGGAGACTAATAAGGGAATTATTGAAGTTGCTTAGAGGAAGATGTGGTGGTTTGGCCCATGTAGGTAATGTGGCTGACTATGAATGGATTTCATCATTGGAACTGGTTATTTTCGTGTGGTTCTAAGTGGCAATGCTGTTTTTGAAAAGAATTCTAAACTAGGAGTAAGAAGAAATGATTGCAAGTCTTTATCTGTTTCACCTTAAGCCACTCTTCTGTTTTATGCCTTCTCTATAAAAGTAGTTAATGATTCCAGGGTTTTCTACTTCTTGAGGCTTTTGTAAAGAACAGATATATAAGAAAGAATTAAAATATGTAAAGTACAACATAATATAAGAGGTAAGCAGTTGTTATTCTACAGTGGATAGGTTGAACACTATAAATTCTGTTTTTGTGGAAGAGAAGTTATGAAACTCTTTGTTCTCCTGAGTTTACAGAGTGAACACAGAGGTCATATGAAGGAATCCACAATACAAATAATTTATTTTGCAATTGAGACAGTATGTAAATATGGTTTAATATTAATTGACATGCTGATTGAACTCAACTGGCAAAAAGTCTATCTTCCAACAATATCTAAACCAAGACCCATTACCAAATGCTAAGTTTAGGTACAGAGCTAAGTGTCAGGATCCATTTCCAGGTCTCAGGATGTGGAGTCTTTCCATAACCCTTCCAAGAGCTCCCTTCTGAGGCTGTCAATGACGCCTCAATGACAGGAAGGGGAGGAAAGTGCATCTCCAGGTGTCAAGATTCCTCTGATTTGGAATTCCAGTACCATCCATTGCAGAACCCATGGTTTGAAACATTTCTTTATTCTGAGTCAGGCACTAACAAGAGTCTTCTGTCTTATACATATTTGCTGTTAGAAAAACCACACAGCACCAAGTGAAGAAATAACCAGTGGAATTCTTATATGCAGATCGTATGGATGCATTTGAATAAAATTGAACTGTTATCTTAGATGTTAGGAATCTCTAATTTCCAACTTGATATGAAACATGTTTAGTCCTCATCTGTACCATATTATTTTGCTTCTAACAGGGGTTATACCATTGATGTGTTGATTTCAATGATGCTTTAAAAAAATAAAAACAGTTCATTTATTTGCTTTGTCAATAGTTGTTCTGACTCCCTCTGGCCATTTATTAAAATAAACATTTTGGACAGATTGGTTTATTAGTTTTGTGGTGAGGTTATATTCCTTGGATATCCGACCTTTGTTAATCATTGTGTGGCCAAATGAAATAAAGTGCACGCATTGAAGTGGTGAATAAGATTTGGGGTTAGTGAGTTTGATGGAATCACAACCAGTAATTTTAAAATGTGACTGAATTCTTCCCACAATTAAAATCTTTCATTATGCTACTTCAAAACTAATTTCTTTCTTGTTTTTCTGAATAGTTGCCTCCATTAATCTCACTCTAGGTAATGATGGTAATGATACAATTATATGTAATCATTGCCTGAATTCAATATGCAACACATCAGTCCCTTTGTGTGGTGATTGTACAGCTCTCTGCAATCCTTGGATTTGGAAAGTTTCCATCATGTTATGCCAAGATCAGATTCAAAAGTCTCTGACATTTTGCATAACATCAGTCAATTGGGTGTTCCAACTGTCCCTTATAGTGACTGGGCAAACTCATCCATCTGGCTGGTGCCAGTTGAAACTAGGGATGAAGGCATGAAGCAAGGCTTGCTATTTACATAGTTTCCAAAGCACTTAAAATATTCGGGAAAAAAATTAAAGAACAAGAACTTTGTAAAAGGCCTTCAAGTGTGCAATTGGGTAATCTGCTTAAACTACTACTGACACAAATCATAATCTTAATGAATTTATTATGTTTTTATGCAAAGTAAATATTTATTGCAAAAATTTAAATCTATTTGCTTAACATTTATAGCTAATGTTCTAGTGGTTATCATTTAGTAATCTGTTCCTCAAAGTACTAATAGGTAGATGTGTGCTTCCAATTTCTATTTTTTAATGCTGTGCAGGTACAATTTTGCTTATGTTCAAAAGACAGAATTTTGTCCCAAACTTTGTTTATTCAAATTAGTTCAATTAAGACATAACACTGTCTGTATTATATTTTGACATGATAGAATTGGACATGTCCCTATCTTCTAAGAATTAAATAATAAACCACACAGGTAGCCTTAAAATACTAGCTTATCTACAATCCCATGCTTAAATTTTTTTTCTTGTCTTTCTTTTTTTTTTTTTTTTTTTTTACCCCTTTTCCTCTCTTAGAATAAATATGAGGGCTTTCTGGGTCTCTGATATATATTTACAATTCATAATTTTATCCTGGTCTGTTAATTTGATTTATTGATCATTTCTTTTTGAAGGACAGTGTGAACACAAGAGTGTGGTGTGAGTTTCTGTGAGTGGGATGACAGTCAGACTGACCCCTGCTCTGGTTTAGATATGTTTTGTCCACACCAAAACTCACGTTGAAATTTGACTCCCAATATGGCAGTGTTGGGAGGTAGGCACGAGTGGGAGGTGCCTGGGGGTGGAACCCTCATGAAAAGATTAGTGCCCTCCCCTAGGGGTGAGTGAATTCTTGCTTTTGCAGGAATGGACTGGTTCCTGAGACCACGGGTTGTTAAAAGGAGTCTTTCTTCCTCACGTTCTCTCTCTTACCTCCTCTCTTGCCATGGGAACTACTAGAATAATAGCACTTGCTTTCTCTACTCTCTTCCTTTCTCTAGTCTTCATTTCTTAAATATGATTTGTTCAGACACTATTTCCAAATCATAATCTGGTAAAGTGGAGGGGATTCCAAAGGAAATTGGAAAAGGTTCCTGAATTCATACTCACAGACCCCCTTCTACCCCTTGGAAGAGATGTACATGGATAGCTGCTAAAAAGTAAGAAGTAACTCATTATATTAGAAAGCCACTGATGCAGGGGTAGACACAGTCCAAGCCTTTCTCCTCAAGGGCTAACAAGGAGTTCCTGTATCATCATCATTAATGGAGAAAATTCTACCTTAATCCAAAGGGATATAGGCTAGTCCATGTGACCCACACTCTGAGTGTCTTTGCTCTCAGCGCTGCCAATATTAGTCAACTGACCTATTCCTCAAATGTTAGGAATTTTATTTCTGAGCCTTCCTCTGGCACTCTATTTCACTTCCTTTAGGATATAATGTATTGGGTGCTAATCTCTTCATTCCCTTACTTCCTGATGGTCAGGCTGCACTTATTCCTGTTAGTTTGTTCATCCAGCTGGCTGCAATCTAATCATGGCTACTTGGGCTGACACTTAATAGGGGATTTTCACATAGCTCACCGGAATCTCTATTACCTACTTCTGTTCCGTTAGAACTCTACACAGCTACCTATAGCACATCAAGTCTGAGCTTTAAAAGGATTTTCCTATTTTGGGGCACTGCTCAATTCCCTTTTCTTACCCAGGAAACATAAAAGTATCTGGCAGTGTGTGGATAGTCCAAGTGTGGTTTTCTGGTTGGAGGTAATGTTACCCCTACTTTGTCAGCCTACAAGTCCAAAAACAGTATCCAAAACCCTTCCAGAAACACATCATTAAGATCCCAGAGGAGAATCTTCTTATAGTCCATAAGATCCAGAACCCCATTAGATCTGCAAATCATTACCACGGGTCAACTTTTTCTATTTCTTGCGAGCTGTCCAAGAGTTTCTCGAGTAGCACAAATCAACTGAGCGTGTTCTATGAGCTCCTTTGCTCATCATGCATCTGTGTGAGGTGGATTTCAGGGGGTTGGAGATAAATCAACTACCGTCCAGGGCTGAGGTCTTAGCACTAGTCCTCTTCCCTGAGAACCTTTCTTGATCATATTTTTGCTGATTCCCCAGTTCTCCTCTACAATTTCCCCTTGAGAGCATGAGAGTTTGAGCTAATCTATGGATTCTTACTTGATGTTATTCTTGTCACGCCCAGAACATAGATAAGCTTTCGCCACTGTGTCATTTTCTTCCCAGATCCTTTCTTACGCTGGTTCTACTCCCCAGGTTGACAGTCATGTTCTTTCACTCTTCCTGACCTTGGAGTATAATTAATCTGGCCACTGGTTGGGACCCGCATCTCCTGAGCCTCAGCCCAACAACTTTTACTCCTTAAATGAATATACTGCTCAAACCTATTCTAAAACTTGATTGTAACAAAGACTTCAGTGTAGTCGGATTTGCTCAAGCAACATAGAGACAGCTTCAATTTCTCTCTCAATATATTAACTAAATATTTTTAAAATATCTAGATGTTTTTGCAAATAAATGTAGGTAACATATATACATATAATTTAGAAATGTATCCTGAGACTATTTCTTAATACTATGGACTATTAACAAACAGAGTAAAAGCACAAAAACATGTTTTAAAACTCCAAGGCAAGTGTTGTTACAAAAGTGTTTCATAGGAATTGGCAGTGACAACTAGAATTTAAATGTCCTTACAAACCAAGAGTGTACAGGTATTGTGGATGGGACACAGTGGCCCAGTGTTGAAACATGTGACAGTTCAAGTGAAGCCTGACAATCCAGAATAACAATGGATTATTACACTCAAAGAAAGACGGGAAACAAAAAAATTCAGAGAACAATGCTTTTATTTTCATGATTCTTTAGTTGTCTTTGACTGTCCTTTCTCTCAGCTTTTCTGCTTTGTAAATGTCTTTGATTCAAGGCTGTTTCATGATCCACTGAAATCTGAGGAAACCATGGGTCTAAATTGCCCACCATTTCCTTTAGTGCACTGTTAGATGTGGCTAGCCTTGGGAACTTTGTTTGATAAAGAAGTTTTTGAAAATGTTCAGGGATTTTTTTTTTTTTTTGTATGGTATATTGGATGACTAACAATAAATTTTGCCTTGAGGTCAATATAGTTCCAATATTTCTTAAAGAAATATTTGCTTAAAAGTGTAGAGATGGTAGAGGCACACTTAGTGTGAACTAGGCCCTGGGCTTAGTGACAGGCACGTTGTAATTTTCCCAATAACTCTAAAAAGCAGATAGCAATATCTTCATTTTGTGGATGAGAAAATGGAAGCATAGAGAGATTGCAATTTACCAGATGGCAATGATAGAATTTGACTTACCCAGGTATGTGTAACTCTAAAGCCAAATTCTTTTCAAGACCTTGGTTGTTTCAGGGGTTTTGTCTAAAGAATGCTGCAAATAGGAAATATGGGAAGATGTAGGTGAGAGTACACAAAGTAGCATATATGTAGGATAAACAATTCTTGAGATCTAATGTACAACATGAAGACTATAGGTAAGAAAATTGTATTGTATATGAGATTTATGCTAAATGAGCAGATTTTAACTGTCCTTGCCACAAAAACAGAAAAAAATGGGTAACTATATGAAATGATGGCTATATTAATTTGTTTCACTATAGGAACATTTTTATTATCTATATGTATCTCATAACATCATGCAGTATACCTTAAATATACACAATAAAAAGTTATTTAAAAAATAAAAATAAAGAATGCTGAAAATAACAGCTCTTTTTGTGTGTTTATGAAAAAAATATGGAATTTAACATTCTCATTGCTAGGCTTCCACACTAAGCAACAGTAACTTATTAATCTCCCCCAATAAATCCTAAGTGTAGAAAAGATTAAGGCGCTGTGCATTTATTTTGATTAAAATAATTTATGTTAATTTTAATTCAAATTAGGCTTAGTGTTAGGCGCTTCCAATATTAATTCAGAAACTAGTCATACTAGACCAGATTCAAATGCACAGAATTTTGGCCAAGAACATTGAAGTAAATATTTTTATTAGCCATCAATTGGAAAGCATTCATTGAGTACCTTCTAAGTATTGGGGAGGAGCCTGGACCTCAAAGAAATTGCCATTTGTTGAGGCAATATGACTAAATCACATGAAACAAGTTGAGTAAGAAGCAAGATAGTTCATAATTAAGTGCTAATTTGCTGTAGAAATTCAAGGAAACAGACAGTTATCAAAAACACTGGGATTCAAGAAAAACTTCGTGGAAGACATTTCATTTTGGGTAGCCTTCTAAAAATGTGGAGAAGCTCTGTAAGTGGAGAAGCATGAAAAATTTTTAGGAAAACATGAGTACAGAGATTTGTCTTGGGAAGTGGTGAATGAAGTTGGATAAATAGATGTATCAGATTCCAGAGAATGCTTGTGAGTATATGTTACTAGTCTGTCTTCCTGCACAGACTGTCAACTGAGTAAGGCTAGGGATCTGTGCTTCTTCCTCACCTTACACTTCTCACCTTGTATCGTTGAGCATAGTGCCTAGCATGGTGTACAAGCTTGATAAATACAGGGTGGCACTTTGCTATAAGAAGAGTGTAGATGAGTGGATTTGATTTATTAGGAAATGGAAAATTTAAATTAGAAAACATTTTAAAAAGCTATCTGATTTCAGTGAGCATATACTTGCTAACTTTACCGGTATCATTTTGCTGAAGACTCTTAATTTTGGATAGAAGTTCGTTCAATCACTTATGTATATGTAATAATGGAGTAAGGGGAAAATGGGCAGTGATTGATTAATACAAGTCACTTTCATTTAGCTGCAGACTTCTTTATTGTGTGTCATCTTTTCTGAATCAAATAAATGTTAACAATTGTTTTGCATTTGCACTTCTGAGCATACTTCAACAAAAGTGAAGTCAAGTATATGTTGACTAGAAGAACAAAAGCCCTGAGTGGAAAGTACATTAAAGATAAATGTGACATATTCAGTCAGTCAGTCAGTTTGAGCTTAGAAGCAGATCCTCTAGCCTAGTCAAGCCTTCAAATGACCATAGCCCCAACTGATAGCTTGACTACAGCCTCGTGAGAGACCATGAGCCAGAAATACTAGGCTAAGCTGTGCTGAAATTCCTGTCCCTCATAAACTGTGAGAGCTTGTAAATGTTTGCTGCTCTAAGTCACTCAACACATCTGAGAACACCATGTGGAAGGCACTGAGTGTTGAGCACTGTGGAGCTACACAGAAAAGACATGGCTTCTGCCCTTGAGGAACTCTGTTGAGTGCAGAAAATAACACATATATACAAATACCTACTGTAAGAGGCAGCAGGAAGGGGACGGAGGGAGCAGTAGAGGCTTCACGGCAGAGGTGACATTTGAATTGGGTTTTGAAGGATAAGTATGCTTTGCATACATAAAGAGGTTGAAGATATCTTGCATAAACTATTCTACTTTGTGAGGATATTGACACAATTGCAGAAATGGAATAAATGATTATAACAACAATAATAATGAAGTACATTAGTTTTATGGTTTTAACAGTATTTCCGTATACAGTAATTCATTTGATCCACACAAGAACCAAGTGAAATGGGCAGAACAGTCATTACCCATTTTGTCAATAGGGAAGCTAAGACTCTGAGGGACTTAGTGACGTGTCCAAGGTCACGTAGGCAATAAGTGACCAGGATAATGTTTCTGCTTTGTGAAAACAAGTACAGAATATAAATCAATGTATAAAACAAAATGACCATGATTAATAAAAGCAGTGCTAGAAGGGATCAGAAGGAAGTGAAATAGCTTCTGTAAAAATTTTGAAAATAAAAAACGATGAATGGTGCGTTAGTCAGAAAGGCTGGGTGTTGTCTCCCAAGAGGCATCTCAGGGAGGTGAATTTACTAATGTCAGAAGTCAGGTGCTCAGCTTCATAGGCTTTCAAACCTGCCTTAGCCAGCATATAAATAGTCTATCTCTCCAGGGAATACTCGTATTAGCGAAGTGTAGACAGATTTATTAATTTGCAATGAGAAATGTTGCTGCCATGCACCCTGTAATATTCTATTCTGTTGGCACAACTAGCACACTCATTCCCTGTGGGCAGACATTCAAGGGAAGCCCCGTTATAATAAAAGAAAGCTGCTGTTGCCCAGACCTGAGAGTTGGCTAGATGGATTTTAGAGGTATTCCTTGGCTTGGAGGTGAGATGGGGAGATTGAGACACTCTTTCCTACGTTTAGAGATCACTGTGCCCGGAACATCAGTGCCCTATACAAGACTCACTTGCCCCCAACGTAAGTTTGCTTCTATGACCCTTTGCATTAGTTTCCTAGGGCTGCTGCAACAAAATACCAAAAGCTATTAAATAGATGGCTTAAAACAGCAGAAGTTTATGATCTCTCAGTTCTGGAAGTTAGAAGTCTAAAATCAAGATGTCAGCAGGGTCATACTCCCTCCGAAGTCTCCAGGGAAGAATCCTGTCTTGTCTCCCCTGGATTTGGTGATTCCAGCAATCTTTGGCATTCCTTAGTTTGTAGCTGCATCATTCCAATCTCTGGCTCAATCTCACAGAGGCTTCTTCCTTCTGCATGTGTCCTCTCCTCTCTATATAAGTACATCAGTCATTGGGTTTAGGGCCCACGCTAATCCAATATGACCTAATCTTAACTTAATTGCATCTGCAAAGACCAAATAAGGTTATATTTCCAGGTACCCGAGATTAGGATTTAAAGATACCATTTTAGGAGACACAATTTAACACGCCACTTTCTCTTTTTCCATGCTTCCACTGTTGATGAACCGAACTCCCACCCTGTCCAGGATAGATTCATTCTGCACTCAAGTGTTAATTTGACCTGAGAGCCTTTTTGCCTCTTTAAAGTGTCATTGCTTATAACTGACCTGATCTTTCACGTCATTTATTAATACTTTAGGGAGAAAGACAATAAGAGAGATTAGAACAGTCTCCCCCTAAATAACTTGTTTCTAAATTATGTTTATTTCCAAATGCCAAATCTTTTCTGCATTCCTAAGCCTACAGATTGAGAATCCCTGCAATTGCCACTCCACTCAGAATCCATGGTTAGGGATGTGAGGTTGTGGGAATGGACAGCAGTTTGAGAAGCGGTGTCAGTAGCCAAGGAGAGCTTGGGGGAATGGATTTAGCCCCTCTCTCAGTCCATCCAAACTAAAAACAGTAATGATATTCTTGGACAGGGTAATGCTGTTTTATTTCTAAATCTTATGTCAAATGGAAACGAAAGCCTCTTTGCCAAGTATTTTATTTTTTCTGTGCAATGCAAATTGCTGCGAATAAAACTTCAAGGGTAGTTCCCCAGCACCCCCTTGTAACCACACTGGCACCTCCTAAACTGCTGAGGTATAGAAGTTCTGGAACACCTTCTGTTGTTACATAACTGCATTCTGAGCTGATTTGTAGCTTCCCTTTTAAAGGTCATTTTTATTTAACACATTTCTAAATTCATGGCAGAAGGGTACCTATAGTTATACCATATACATTTTCAAGTGAGGAAATCAGATATTAGTAAACATGAAATAATACAATGATAAAATTAGAGGCTAGACATGTTAAATATGGTTAAAGAAAAAAAATCATTAGAAGGAAATGTGCCCTTTTGGAATAGCCTCTTTTGTCATGAAGTCAGGAGACTTTGCCACTTCTATTAGTTGTGACCTTGTGCAAGTAACTTGCCCTATCTCCTCAACCTGCTTTTCTGTAAAAGGAGAGTATTGATAAGTAAATTTCTGGCGGGTGGTGAGAGACTTTGGTATTGGATTAGAGTCAGAGACACTAGTATAAACTTTTGATCAATTTAATATAAGAATAGATTCAGAAATAACTATGCATGTGTGAAGACATGGGTAATTATATATACATATACATCCTAGCTCTGCCCATTGAGAGGTACTAGAAGCATTGGTGTGCCAGAGGCAATAAGAACATCCAGTGCCTCAACCTTGGTTGCTAAATACCAATAAAAGGAACCAGGGCTCCTTTAAGAAATAGCTGATTCTAAGGCTCAGGCAGGGAAAGTGAAAGTAGTCCCAGAAAGCAAAAAATTGCTCAAAAAAACAAAAAGATGTCAAAGAGATACCAGAGACAAGAGCTGTCAGAGCTGGAACAAATTTGAGCAACAAAATAAATAGTGTGGTATTGGATTACAATCCACAGTATAAAATGAACATACATGAGTACATACTGATGTAAACAAACAATTGAATACATAAATACATGTGGAAGAAAATATAAATCTTCATTATAGAAATAGTCCAAATACTATACATGTAGGCTTAGTAACTCACAAACAACAGCATGTGGAAAGGGGACAAATGGTAACTGTACAGCGAGAACACCTGGAAGCCACTAGCTTCAAATGATTAAGGTTAACATCACCAGTAATAAGTCATGGTAATAGCATGCACCCCCGATATGAGATGATGAAGAGGATGCTTCACCTCCATGGTATTCTTCACAAAAACATGTATCTCCAGTCTGATCATGAGAAAAAAAAATCAGACAAATTTAAGCTAAGGGAAATTTTACAAAATGCCTGACCAGCATTCCTCAAAACTCCAGGTGGTGAAAAGAAAGACCGAGAATCTGTCACAGACCAGTGGAGGCTAAGGAGATGTGATGGTGGAATGTGATAAGTGATCTTTCATCGGATCCTGAGTACAAGCAGGACATTAGTGTAAAAATTGGTGAGCTCCAAATAAAATCCGGAGTTTAGCTAGTAATGAAAAATTGTTTTTTTTAAAGAAAGGCATTGGACCAGATGGCTCAGTCCTTTCCAGCTATAGAATTTCTTACTGTTCCATGAGTGAGGTTAACTAAGGAATGTTGCAAAGGAAGTGTTGAACTTAAGAATTCACTGTTATTTTTTCTAATTTATTTCCTATATTTAAAATGCTTCCTTCTACATGTTTTCTTTACATTCTTGAAAAGATAGGGAGTTGCAGCAGTCTTTGCTGAAAGTCAAGGGACCCCCAGACACCAGGTGGCCAGTTATGACGAGAAAGAGAGAAGACAGAGCTAACGGGTAGTAGTCACCTGTGGCCCTCAGGGGACTCACGTTCTAGTCCTACCTGCCTATTGGCATGCGCCCTCGGGCAAGTCACATTTCAAAGACTTGATTTCTTTATCTATAAAATGAAGAATTAGATTAGAAATTATCTAAGGTTCCAATTGTAATATTATGTAATTCTACTGGTTCTCTATATGCATAAAAGGTAGAAGTCTGGAGAACAGAGGATGCAATTTCAGCGGCAGGTAAAGGATGCTCTTTTTAGTTCACCGCAGTGACACCTGCTGGGGAAATCAAGGGTTCTCTCCCTTGGTTGGGTACCTTGGAAAATCAATTTTTGTGGGAGGAAACCATTTAGACTCAGTTTGGACATCCCTGTAAACTTGAATGAAGCAGTTTGAAGGGAATGAATTTTGCAGATCCTTTTCTTGCCTCCCCTTCTTCTCTTAGGCATAACCTAGCATAGTTCTGACACTGACAAAAATTAACTATGACATCTCAAGCAACTTACTTAACCTCTATGGGCCTCAATTTCTTCAGTTTTAAAATAGAGATTAGAAATAACTACTTTGCATTGCTTTAGAGAATGAATTGAGCACATAAAATTCCCAGGCTGCAATTTGTTATATAATTCTTTATTTGAGCAGATGTTTGGACTTTTCTGGCTTCCTGATACTCATCAAGTATTAAATGACTATAGTCCCTTCATGTTGGATGGTAGAGAGGGTCAAACAGCAGAATCTTGGCTTCTTGTGTCTTTGAAAAACCTGGAATTATGTCAACAGGATAGATTTACTTTGTCCTAATATGAACTTAAAAGATTTGAGGACATAGTTTTAAATTAGTAGTTTGCTGAACATGATTTATGGTTATGCTTATAAATCAACAACATTCAAGTCATTGGGAGTTTTTCTCCTGGGGGTTCCAAAATGGCAGGGGAAAAACACAGTTGTGGCTATAGCTGGCATTTAATGGGAGCCTTAGTGGAAGACTGATAACTTGGGAATATTTTGAACATGTGCGAATTTTGTGTTAAATAGGCTTTCAAGAAAGGTTCTTCTCCAGCCAAGGCTTTATGTTGACACATGTTCATATGTTCCTATGCCCAATTCTTCCCTCTGTACAGCTGCCCTCCTCTCTGTGGCCATAGGAAGCAAGTTGCAAGGCACCGCTGAGACCCATACTTCTGGCAGAACAAGTGGTCCCAGGAAGGCTCTAGCCCCACTTATACATTTAAAATATGTACAGTACTTTCAAACCCTGTACTCAAAGTCCTTATCCTGAACATTGAGTGAATGTATGGGTGGCATCTCGAAGATAGTTTTGAATGAAAACTTCAAATGAATAAAAAATGAAAAAAATGCCATTTTATGATAAATGCACACACTAAAGTACATTCACACTGTAAATTATTCATAATTATTTTAAATAATTCTCATAATTTAATGAACATGATCTTCAAAATGTGAAACATCATTAAAGTTATACACATATATCTAATAAAGAACCATAAAGTGGAATCATGCAGGACTTTGAAGCCTTTCTGTTTCAGTAAACAAAGCAAATGCCTGGAGAATTCCTTAATAAATATGAGCTGCTCCTCTTTCTCCACTTTTACACTTTAACCAAAAACTGGGCTGTTGGAGCTCAAGCTCTACAGGATGTCTAGAAGAGAGCAGTAGACCTAAATGGAATCCATAACAGCTGTCCCCAAACTCTGAGACCAAGGCGAAACAGAAAGAGCTGTCAGTCTTGTCTCATCTTCAGAATAAAATAACTCCGGTCTGTGTGTTCTGACATTACCCATACAATTAGATTCAGTGCCCTACAAATGCTTACTGAGAACTATGTGCCTTGTATAACATGAGGGGCTGAGTTTACCTCTTCTCTCTTGAGAGGAGACACAGATAAGCAACTGGAGCTAAATAGAAGCACAAAAATGTATTCCAAGAGGGTTAAGTAGGAAGATTTAATTGCAGTGGAAAGAACTAGCCAAAACTTCATGAATGACAGGATATTTGACCTGGGTCTAATATTTTGGGAGCTAAGATTAGACACAATGATAACTTCAAGTTAGGAGGGCCTGAAAATGAATGTCACACCAGAGTAAAGCAAATGCATGGAACTGGCAGGATCCACAGATGCCAGTGCATGGGCTGGTTGCATCAGAAACCCATGGAAAATTGGTTGAAAAGTTAGACTCTTGTAACTTTCTAATTCTGTAAGTATGAAATGGGTCCAGGAATTCACTGCACAGTCAGATTGGGAGTTACCCCACAGGGATAGGATGTATGTACCTAAGGTAACATTAAAAGGGCAATTTGTACCAGCTCATGAAGAGTCTTGAAGTCCAAGGAGTTTGGATTTTATTCTATAGATAGAATAGAGGTTATTGATTACTCTATTCCATCATATTTTGAATTAGTAAAAATATTTGATAAAGAAATATTTAAAGTGTTCTTTTAAGATCCTTATCAAGAACATTTAAATGCCAATTTGTGAACTTAGAGATGAAAACTTCTGACTGAAAAGCAATGGATCTCTCTCTCTCTCTCACACACACACACACACACGCATACAAAACCAAAAAGTTTTACTACATTATCGACAATAGTTATATGACTCTTCCAATAATAATGGATTTCCATCTGGCAATGATGTGGTCACTTTGGAGGTGTGGGCTGGGGTATCTACCTCAGATTGAAGGCCCATGGAGGGCTCTTATCTCTGTCACTAAGTTGAGCAAACCAAGTATCTCTGTACCTCAGTTTCCTCTTATGTGAGAGTGTAATAATAATGCCTGGTGAGTATCAAATGACCCAGCAAGTATCCATAAAAAAGTAGGAAAAGAATTTCAAAATATTAAAATGGGGTATGTAAAACCCAATATTACAAACAGGTGTTTCCAGGGGATACTTTCTGACTCTGTGTTTCTGGGGAAGTAATCCCATTTTCAACCCCTCTGCATATATATTTTATACACACACACACACACACACACACACATTGTTAAATAGAAAAATTGTAAATGCCATATTTCTAAACATAAAATTGAATATGAAATGTAATCATTGATCCAAAAGATTCCATTGTAGAACAGCTGTTTAAGCCTTCTGGAAGACATTTTTGGAAGTATGATTGAGAATCTATTTTGGATTTAACAGGCATCTTCTTATATTTTCCTGTATTTTTCTTCATTATCATTAAAGGGTATCATCTGCTCTTGGTTTTGTGTTTTAATTTGAATTCACGCTCTTACAATAAGGTCACCTACCTTCCTTAGCTCTGCGAAATTGAATGTAATTTTGGAATGAAGGAAGAAATCAAGGTGTAGCTATCAGTCATCAAGTTGAAGAAGGCCTATGTTGAATTGGGTGTTTTGTGTTCTACCACTTCTATTACCAAGAAACAATTCCTTTAATCCAATGAAATCCTTTAGGGAGTAATAAAGAAATAGGATCAGCTGAGAAGTAGGAGGCATTCCTCAGAAACATCAAGCCAGGGATGACTTTTGAACAATCTGAAACACTCTCAGTGTTCAAAAAGACCCAGCATTTTTACTTGATCCTGAAATGTTGAGCTTCTTGGAAATTGTTTGCTGTGATTCTCTTTCCTCCTTTAACTTTAGAAAGAATATTAATGTATTTCTGCCTCATTAAAGAATATATCTGCTTCAGAGAAGACCTATTGCAAGTAACAATGCCTAATTGCTTTCAGGGAGTGGGGAGTGATGATATTTTCTCTCTCTCTTTTTTTTTTCCTTATTTATTGTGAGTCCCAACTCTCTCTGGGTACTTTATCACGTGATGGTCTATAGAGTTGGTCCTTCTTTCCAATACCACTGGCAACTCTTGTTCCCCATTGGTTTATCATGTTCCCTGTGGCTCTTGAAAATACAGAATATCAGCTATATTAAAGATGAAAGTCGTACAAAGGGGGCTTTACAGAGAATAGAAAATGTAGTGGCATAACTATCCTTAGGATGGGACCAAGTCATTTGGAGTTAGTTACATGTGCTTGAATAAATGAATAACTGAATGAACATGTGTGCTCTTGCCCAAGGATTAACTTTAAAAGGAAAATAAATTCACAGAATTACAACGTGGTGTGAGTAAAATCTTCCATCTATATAAAGGACCAGGAAATAACAGTTCCAAAACTTGGTGAGGAGGGCAGGGTGTGAGATTTATAGGCTAAGCTTACAACTGTGAGCCTCAGAGCTCTTAGAGCACAGTCTACTTGGTCCAGCCCCTGAGACCCTACCTGTCAACCAACTTGTGTGGCCATCATACTAGGGGTAGCCTCACGGTGGGGATCATGTTTGGATATCCCATGTGGCCCGTGTATATGGCTATGGCACCCAAGGGGATTTGCTCTGTAATTCTCTCTGAGATAGCCAAGGAAGACTTTATCTGGATCATGCCCTCTCCCCACCCAGGGTTTCACTGTGATGGCAGCAATGATAAGCCAGATTGTAGCACTGTAATTACCTGAGTGCCTTTAGGAGGAATAACTTTAAAGTCATTGTTACTTATCTTCAGATGTTTTGGATCATTCATGAATCTGCTAATCAGAATGTGAGTGGCTCAAGAAAAAGGACAAATGAAAGTACCCTTTTTGTTGGTGAATTGCCCAAACCCTGTGATCAAACTCAATGTCCATGGCAGGAATAATTGCATCTGGTGACGTCTGAAGGATAAAGAAGATAGGCGTGTGAGGTTTAGGGCAGTAGGAGAGTTGATATGTGTTAAGCTTCTGTTACTTTGAATCATGGTTCCATTAGGGCAGTTACGGAACTAACTAAGTTATGGAAATATTACTACGTTTTTGTTTTCTGAATTGGAAGTCAGCAGGCATGAACTCTAGTTTCATATCCTTAATTCTGTGCTCTTATTTTTCTTGGCAACAGTTTTTTTTAAAATATAATTCACTTACTATACAATTTACCCATTTAACATGTATAATTCAATGGTTTTTAGTATATTCATAGAGTTGTGTTCTTTCTGTCCATTGGTGTCTGTATCACTGCAGATAAATCTGAGTTTGAGTTTTCTCATGTGTAAATTAAGAGTGGAGCAATATATTCTTCAATCTTCCTTTTAGTGATCTGTTTATGTAAAAAAAACATACATCATCAAATATAGTGAATGTTTTAAAAGTTAGCATTTTGAAAGACGTCTTTACTCTTTCTCTCTCTGTCTCTCTCTGTCACACACACACACACACACACACACACACACACACACAGAATATTCTTCCTTCCATGATCACCAACTCAAATTTCTGCTGTCATTCTACATCTAGTTTAAGTCTCCTCTTCTTTGCTTTCTACCTGAAGTTTCCCCCCACAAGCATCTTTCATGAACATCTGCTATATTTTTTCTATCAAGTACAAAGATTGTCTTATAGATATGGGCTGTCTAACATAGTTTTTAGGTATATTTTGTCCCTAAGCAAGATTATAAACTTGCATCTTTCTACTCACACATCAATTGCCACTTGTATTCAAAAGATATTTACTGAGTCTCTTATATACAATTACCCAGAAATATATTTCCTATCTTCAAATGTAGACAAGTTCTTCCTTTGCCAACTGCCAGAGTCAGCTTATAAAGGCTCAAATATTTATCAATGAAGCACTTTAGGAAATGCCGGAACAGAGAGTAATTGTTGTGATAGCAGCTGTGTACCCTAAAGTTCAGGCATTATTGCCCAGAGCACTGCATGATATTGGTTAACTGGCATTGCAAGTACAAAATTACATATCGTTCTCCAAAGGGAGTTAATAATTAAACCTGTACAAAGCTCTGTATAACAAAAATATTGTCATGGTAAATTTCATTGGCCATGGTGGATTGTATCTATGCTAGCCTCTGATCAGTGACTAATAGTGTTTGGGAGGTTTTCTAGTTAAACAACATATGGTGACTTCTGATAAGGACTTATCTAATATAATAGATGGCGGAAATCCATTTTTCAATACAATCAGGTACATCTATATTGTATTAAAAAATCTTTTCAAATGTTTCTACCTTGACTTTGCTAATATAGTTAGAAATTTCTTTCTTTTTTATTGAACAAGGTATAGTACTTCTTATTGATATCCTAGCCTTGATACTCAAAATGTCTACCTATCCAGAAAGATAGCAATAACTTCTTGGAAAATGCTTGTGTTCTCATTAACTGAGCTAAAAGGCCATACCTTAGAGCTTCTTTCCCTGCACACTCAGTGAAACAACTATCAGCGTATGGACAATACACACATAAGCTGTGGGAATTCCTTCCTCCCTACCCACAGACAACATAATAAAAATGTAGGTGTTGCAGTAAGCTATGGTAATATCAAGTGCAATAGCAAGCACATCTTCCCTTTCACACCAGGTTTTATGTTTCCTTTCAGAAAGATGGAAGAAGAGGCTGATCCTCATGAAACATTTCTGAGACTCAGGCCTTTTTGGACCTCTCAATTTGTATGTGATCAAACAGTGCCCATCTGAATCGTTGCTGTTCGTGTTCCTATTCCACATCTACCAGGAGGCACAGAATTATTGTGTAATCTTTATTATGTTGGATTTTTATTGCTTCTTCTTGTCACCTACCTTTCCAGCCCAATGCACTATCCTTCTTTCTTTGATGTCACCGCCATGCTGTCATACGTCCGCCAACCCTACTCATTGTAGTTGTCCACCAACCTCCTTGCCCTGCTCTCAAATCCACTGAGCATTTGTAATGCAGCCCGTGCCTCTTGCCTTCATTATGAGACAACCACAGCTGGCTTCATGACCAGTTTCTTTGGTGTTTGCAAGTCTAGCAACTATCTCTTATACACCTATGAGTATGGTTCCTGCACATTCCAGTTTTCCTGGATCGATCCTATTTATGCTTGCTGTCTTGACACGATCATTAACAACACCCCCTTTTATTCACAAATGAATGTGTTATTTTGTTCTATCATATTTCTGCTGGTTGGCATTATCACTTCCAAGAAAGCACTGGACTCCCTCTATTTTTTCAAAAATTTGGTATAATTTCCTTTCCGTCTAAACTAGACCTGTTATGCCCCCATAGGCTCTCTTTTTGCCCCCATCTTAAAATACTAGCTTCTTTGGCCTTCTGGGGCATTCACATTGAAAATTGTCATCCTTCAGTCAAACCAATTTTCTGTTTTCTAGGGTCTGTATTCTGCTTTCCAGAGATATTCAGATTCACATGTTTATCTGGATTTTTGTTACTATAAATTTATGGTCTTCATCTTCCCTGGGCCTTCATAATGTTAGAACATACATTTATATGACTTTGGTCATTCATTTTCTGTTCCTATTTCCCATAACAGCTAGTATAAAATTTAAAATTAACTTTCTGCCTATTTTGTAGTGAAAATTGAGGTTCTCAGTTGCGAACTACTTCACCTACCTATCTCCTACATGGACACTTCAATACGTCCCCACCTACCTTTCCTACCTTTTCTCCAGGATCACAGGAAGAGTGTTTCTCTCTTTAATTCAAGGCTAATCACTCTCACTATGACATTACCTCTTTTCTACAATGTTCCATCAATTATTCTAATTTTTCTTAATCTTCTGAATTTCTAATATCTCGTTCTCCACAGTCTCCTTCCCCAAAGATTTTACATGTGTCACTCCCACTTAAAAACAAAACAAAAACCTCTCCTAGCCCCAGACTCTCCTTTCTTTACTGCCTCCTCTCCAATCTTTCTTCTTTCCTTCTTAGACAGAAAAGCCTAACCTTCTCCATCCCCTATATTTGGGTGCCTCCATCGTCCCTCTGAGTCTGTTCTAGAGAATATCATTAATGATCTTCCAATTGTCAAATCTGCTGTTCTCTTCACAGACCTCATCTTATGGGCTATCTTTACGACATTTGACAACCCTGTCTCGTCATTTTTATTTCCAGTATGAAAATGGCCTCATCCTTTTTTGGCCCCCCTCTTGAAACTCTATGCAAAGTTATTAAGGGAAAACCAGGTTTAAATATCAAGAAGGATAAGTAAATTATAGGAGGCTGGAGGGTGGCTGATGGGAATGGGTCTGGAAGTGTGGGTTGGATTTTATGGGTTTAAGTACCTTGATTTCACACTGTTTCCTCTAATGCCCTTTTATCATATCAGGTCATTATGTTACCTTAAAATTATTCCTAAGGCTTCTTTTTTGTAAAATGTGCTAAGCTAAACTGACTGTTGTCTTAAAACTAAAAGGAAACAAAGTCAAATGGTAAAAGCTAAACAGGTAAAAGAATGAACACGCTAAGGTATCTCTGACTGTTTCCCGTGCTTAGATTGTACTGTAGGTAGAGATGGAAAGTTACTAACAGGGTACAGGTATCTGTGACTGAATCTAGGGGATCTGGTTTCATCTCCCATTTCCCACGTCCCAGTGCAAACTTGGAATTGAGGTACTATGTAAGAAATGGTTAGATCTACGTTCTTATGCTGGCTCTAAGGCTAAGTATTTGTATATCATGAATTAACTTTCTTATAATTTAAGAGTTCCCTTATAATGCTAACATTCTATGATTCTATAAAAAGTAGGTTTAAAATAGTTTATAGGTATGAAAGATCTTTATAAATGTAATATGATATCATTTTGAATCTGTCAATGTACACATAAAACTCTCAACCCTTGTATGTGATGAAAGTCAAATCTAATAATTATTTGTCATCTAACACTGAAGGAAAATATTTTATTTTTACATGGCATGGCTTATTATCTGCTCTGTGCCCTTACAACATGGATAGCCCATTTGTTTAATTTAAAAAAAAAGACGGTGACAGCTGGTAATTCTTGTATTTACAAATTGGGGTCCTGACTTAATAAATAAATATTTGAGGCTTTCAAAAGCAATTACAGTAATTTTTCTACACATAGTAATTTTTAAAGAAAATTATATAGAGTATGTTTCCAATTATATTTAACATTTATGAGAGATGTCCTTCTCGTATCCTACAAGATCAAATTTTATTAAAGATGGTGATTGAAGGCTCTACTCAAGAGCGTGAGCTTTGTTTGAAGCATTATGGTGCTAAAACCCATGTTGCAAATGAAGTAAATGGCGTGCCCTCTTGATAAACAAACAACCACCAGCTATCAACCATCAAGTCAGAATTGCAGTTGTATTAGACAGGCTGGTCTCTGTCTTTCCTTTGTCATAAACTTCAAGTTCCCTTTTATTTTGTGAATTCAGATGGCCCCAGTGAACAAGTCTTCTTGGTTTTGCTGATGCCTTTTCAACCTTTGTATCTATTGGTGTAAGAGACTTTTGGGATTTGCTTTTAATCTTTTTCATTTAGCCTCCCTCGTGTCTTTTCTTTGAGCTAGAGGATATGCTCCAGCCTGGCCATTTATATTCTGGCCCTAATTTATGGCTAATCATGCCTCTGGTCCCCTTCATGCATCTTAATATGAAGCTTTGGGGTACTTGGTTCCCAGTTGGTAAAATTACCCTGGGCATTGTGTCAACAGCTGTGTCTCTGGCATTATCTCTGAGGCTCCCCTTAAGGAATTATGCTATGCAAAGTATGACTATAAAGTAACAAGGTTGGTTTTCATATACCATAAATAAATAGTTGTCTCACTTCTTTGTAAGCACATTTTACATCTTCCCCTCTCTTAGGGATAGTGGTGGACAATTACCATTAATTTCTCAGATGAAGATAATTATCCTAATATGAATTTTGATCCCTGAAAACTCTTGGTTTTCAGACTGGTTAATTAAGGGTGGCACCTATTCCAAAATGGGTTTCTGGGAAAATGGAGGAAGGAGGTTGGATGGCTGGAGGAGTGTTAGGAATGCTGATGCTTCTGGAATAGGGTATTTTCGGTTTGAAAGGAAGCCAACATGGGTAGAATGAAATGTTGCTGTCTGTGTGAAACTTCTCACTATTATACTTTTTTTCCATCACCGGATACAATAGACCATTTGATGTACATGCTGGTAGTCTTCACAGAGAAAGGGCAGCATTTCTGTCAAGTGTTTGCAAACAGAAAATTGGTCTGAAAGAAAAAAAATGGGGCCTGGAAGAAGCACAGTGGTTCTCTGGAGTGTGTCCAGTGGAAAGGGCAGTAGACTAGGGATCTAATGTGAGTCTTGGACTAGTTTTTATCATATTGATCTATGTGTTTGTGCACAGATCATTGAGCTGAGTGTCCTGCTTACAACACAGCCTGGCACATAGAAGGTACTCAAAAAACTTTTGTTGAATGATAAATGAATTTATAACTTATTCATCATAGATCTGTCACAGGGTTTGACATCTAGATTTTGAAGTTTAATCTTCATTTCCATATCAGACATTTTATGACCATATGTTCAAATGCATCATGATAACAAAGAGCCTAGGGCACCTGGGCAACCCATGGATAGAGAGGATGCCCCATTAGCTGACTGATAAATGATAGGATGCTGGAGCATTATAGAGACATCTTAATTAGGCCACAATGGAAATCCCTTCTGATCCCAGCAGCTGATACTCTGTGTCATTCAGAAATGTGTACAGGTTATAAAGTGAGGTTGACATCTAAATGGTGACCACAAAAACCCAAAGTGCAAATAATTCCATTTCTGTAAAAAAAAAAAAAACCAACTCATTAGAACTTTGAACTCTTGGAACAGAGGTCAGGGTCAAGTAGTCCAGCACATTCAGATGCTTCTGGGTCAGTCCCAGCAGTACTTAGATAACAGCCCTGGGTTGACAATCATCCTCTGGTTTTTCTCACAAGAGGAATCTCACAGACCAATGTTTAAAAATGATCTTTATGATGAAAACCTAGGGCATGATGGTAATATTTTAGGATTTTTGTGGAATATTTTACAAATGTAATTAGGTTTCTGTTATTTCTTGGTAGCTATTTGCAAACATTGTTTCCTTTGACATTTTAAGTTTCTAGGAGGCTATTTCTGAATCCTGTTCATTTCTCTTTTCCTATCGTCGAGTTACAGTCTAATCTTTACCTCCAAGCAGAGCATTTGTTACCAAGGACAATTCAGGATGTTGCCAGCTCATTTCAACCTTTGCCTGAAAATGCTTTGCACTTTTTTACGTGGATTTATTTGTTTACTCGTTCATTCTCTACCCACCACCGCCAAGCGTCACGCCAGGTACTATGCTATGCACCGGGGAGGGAAAGATGAAACATAATAGGCACTGCCTCTCAGAAGCTCACAGTGTGCTACTTCACATGCTGTAAATGAACACTAAAACATGGTGAGAAATGTGTACCTTTCTGAGTGTGGGGCAAGGGGAGGTGAGCAGAGAAGGTCTCAGGGAAAGGTAAGGTATAAGCCAAGGTATAAACGAGGAGAATTAACCATGAAAGAAATAATAGGGAGAGGAGGGGAGGGGGGAGCTGAAGGCAACTATGACACATGAACTGCATGTGCAAAGGCATGAAAGAGAGAGAGCCATGCTGTGACTCAGAAAGAGAACAATAAAATAAGGAGAAAAAGAAATGATAGTACAATACTTACTAATTTCTTCCCCATTTCTACTCTATTTAATGTTAAACTTATTATCTATATAATTTATTATTATTATTATTGCATATTTGCTTGGATAGGGAGACAAGAACCCTTATTTTGGTGCTATTTTTGACAATTTCTAGGTGAGTGATACTAAGTAAGATTTTTAATATCTGGGCCTCTTTTTCATTATATTTAAGTTACTTCTGAATTGGCAAAAAGTATCTCATACTCTCTCAAATGGAAAGTTTTTGTGGTTTCAACATATTTGGAAAACTCTGTACAGCCATTATGGAAAACAGTATGAAGATTCCTCATAAAACTAAAAACAGAACTACCATATGATCCAGCAATCCCACTACTAGGTATATATCTAAAGGAAATGAGATCAGGGTGTCAAAGAGACATCTGTACTGCCATGTTCACTGCAGTATTATTCACAGCAGCCAAGATATGTAATCAACCTAAGTGTCCATCAACGGATGAGTGGATAAAGAAAATGTGGTGTATACACACAGTGGAATATTATTCAGCCTTAAAAAAGAAGGAAATCTTCTCATTTGTGACAAGATGGATGAATTTGGAGGATATTATACTAAGGGAAATAAGCCATGATAGAAAGCCAAATACTGCGTGACCTCATTTATGTGTAGAATCAAAAAAAGATGAACTCAGAAGCAGAGAATAAAATGCTTACCAGGGCCTGGGCCAGGATGGTGGATTGTGGAGATATTGGTCAAAGGATACAAAATTTCAGTTAGACAGGAGGAATAAATTGAATAGATCTATTGTATAACATGATGACTATAGTTAATAACAATATATTATATATTTGAAGATTGCTAAAAGAGTAGATTTTAAATGTTCTCACCACAAAAGAAACGATATATGAGGTAATGTATATGTTATATATATACGTTAATAATCTTGATTTAGCCATTTCACAATGTATACATATATCAAAACATCATAGAGTACACCATTAATATTTGACAAATTTGACAGCTTGACAATATGACAGTTTTATTTGTTGATAAAGAAAATTAAGTATAGGGGGAAAAAATTAATGATATTTGGAAAACCCTAACCCAGAATCAGAACCCTGGTAAAAAGGATCATATCCAATAGCAGAGGCCAAAGTCTAAATACGTCAAAGCTCATTTGCATTGACACCCTGCGGGGCAGTTGGGTTATAAAACAATGAGATGCTATAACATCCTCCTATGAAATGTTCTCTCAACCATGAGTAGTTTGCCTCCCCCGAGGCCATGGTCACCGTGTCTGTGTGGTTAGCTCAGTCCTTAGATGGTCAAGAATATATTCCTTGGCTCATAGGAGACCCAACCAGCTTTTTTCTAAAAATAAAAAGCCAAGAGGAAAGAAAAGTATAAGAGAGAAATCAAATTGGTTTGGTGTCTTTGGTAAAATGCTATGTTACAACAAAATTGTGGCAAACCTACAAGGTCTTTTTTAAGCTAGATGAAAGGGATTCTGGGTTAAGTGGGCCAAGAACCATGGCCTGGGAGCCCTTTCTGGCGGAATTAAAATCTGCATAACTTAGTACCAAAAATGATCCCTGTGTCCACTGGTACTTAGACTCTTAGGAAGCCAAGTATGGAGCAAGCACACATAAGTAAGATTAATTTTGTGTTCAGTTTGTTTCTGGCAATCTGCTCTCCTCTTTCTCCGTCTCCATCCTTACTGAAAAGTACTTTGTTGTTGCTGCTGTTGTTAAACATGAAGAAGGCACCTGGGTTACAAGATATTTGTAATTATCTCCATTTTATAGGTGAGAAAACTCATCCTAAAAGAGTATAAATAACAAGTCCAAGGTCATATATCCTGGGACTATTAAAATGTGAGTAGATTGCATAGTCCTTATTTGATATTTGTTCAATTCCAAGCTCATGAACACATCGTGCTACTTGTTGTCTAAAAATGCTGACTAATTCCCAAATAGCCATCTGGTTTTTAAAAGTTTCTAAAAAGTGCTATTAAAAATTAGAATGAGTTAGGATAATAGAGAAGTATCAAGAAGAGAGCAAATGTAGAAAACAAGGACACGTGACAGGAGCACAGCTCCTAATCTGTAGAGTACAGAAGGGCCAAGAGGCCCGTGTCCGTCAGCAGTGTGATCTCCCAGTGCCAGCTGGAAGAAACCTGACTTGTGTGCGCTGGAATTGTGTGCTCCCCTTAGAATTAATTCCAGTGGTGAGGATGGCATACTATCTTTGAATCTCCCAACACCAGATGTTTTTAACAAAGTTATGCTATAGGAACTTTATTTTGAAATATTCTATCAGTCAAATATGTTTCAAAGATTAATATAGCCATTAAGTAACTGGAAGAATCCTTATCCAGAAAAATTATTATAAAGTGAATTAAAAATTAGATTTCAAATCCATTATAAAATGAGGCAAATTATGTGAATTTGACTATCCATGGGAAAAAAACTTACAAATGGATAATATGTAGAAACATTTTCAATTCAATGAATAAGCAAATTAATAAAATTTTAAATCGCAGTGAGATAGATACTTTACTGTTGAAATAACAGAATTACAAAGGAACACTGTATTTATTCTTCTGAGAATATGGTGGAATAGGCATTCTTAGACTCTGTTGATGAAATTGCCCACTAGCCAAGTTTCTGGAAATCAATTTGGCAATTTTTTAAAGGCTTTAAAAATGTTTTCTATTCTCTCCCTTGATCAAATATTTCTCCTTGGAATCTATTTTAAGAAAATATTTAGAAATATGGATAAAAATATATTTGCAAAGATGCTAAGTGCAGGTGCATAATTAACAGTGAAAAGTTTGAAATAGCCTCCATTGCTATCCATATGAAAATGGCTGGTTAAAGTACAGTATAATCATAGGGCAGGACAGAATAGTATGTGGCTATTAAAATATCATCAAAGAATTTTATTGTATGTTAGAATATACTCAAGATGTAATGTTATGTAGAGATAATG
This sequence comes from Daubentonia madagascariensis, assembly GCA_023783475.1. Taxonomy (NCBI): domain Eukaryota; kingdom Metazoa; phylum Chordata; class Mammalia; order Primates; family Daubentoniidae; genus Daubentonia; species Daubentonia madagascariensis. Next base: position 13,059,168 of record JAKFHU010000901.1, read on the forward strand.
TAGGTTGAAAAACAGAAACGTGCAGTGTGAACTCATGTGTGCCTGTGTGTGTATGTGTGTGACACTCACCAAAACATGAAGAAAACACACCAAAATGTTAATTGGAATCTTCCTGCTTAATGGGATAGTGATCTTAATTTTTAAAATTTTCTTCTTCATACTTTACTGTATTTTCCAAATTTTCTACAATGAGCAAATATTTCTTTTAGCACATGAAAAAAGGGGTGAAGAGTATTTAAAAATATAAATCCCAAAAGAAATTTTTATGAGAGAGGCTACTGTGATTTAAGTGATCTTAGAAATAACTTTATTGTATTCCCAGAAGCACCTTCTCTGTTCTGCCCCTGACATCCACATCTAGGGTAGAAGGCAGGGATCAAGGATGCTGGTTGGGAATTAAGGTTTCCAGAGGAGAGAGTTGGCCTCTAGGAGATTATGTGTGATAGGTTTGAAGATGATCTTTGGTATCCAATAGAATAACTTTATTCTGCCAGTAAGCACAGGAAAGCCAAAGACTTGATTGTATGCCAGATGGAAAACAGTAGTACCCAAAATAGATAACCCCCATCCATGTGCCAGTCATTTTATACCATGACTTTATATTGCTTTTCCTCAGCAGTTGCTATTATATTTCAACCTTATTTATCTGTTGTCCATCTTCTCTCTTCAGACTATAGGGAACATAGGGACAAAGGCCTTGTCTGTCTTTCTCACTGCTATATGCTCAGTGCATTCTCAGACTTTAAGTTGCCTACAGACTTAGCTGTTGGGAAAGGAAGTGAATGGTTCTGAAACCACAACACCTTTGATTTTAGTGCCTTTATTTACGAGAGGTTGAAGGTGCTACTGCCCCACCAGACTCTTGCTTTGTTCTTCTGACCTAGAAGATAGGCATGGGAAAAGATGTCGTCTTTGGGGTCCCTTGTGGCAATGGCATGGCATGTGACACACCTGCTGACATTTTGTTGATACCTACTTTGGTATCAATCCCTGACTGTTCTATATCTCTAACCAGTACAAACCATCCTACGTATGTAAATTGGACTGCACCAGTAAGTTCTGCACACATCTCGTTGAATTGTAAAAGCACCCAAGTCAAATAAAGTACTTTCCTGTGTAATTAATTTTAAAAATGAGCCTATTAAGTAACAATATTGATCATACTCATATATGTGTGAGATATAATATATTAATCTTGTAATATTGTTTGACTTATATTTGCTATCATTAGCTATCATTTGTGAAATACTTAATTTGATGCTGGTACGACATTAAAATCATTCATATGCATTACCTACTCAGCCCTTAACCCTATGAGGTATATGTTATTATCCCATTGTACAGATGAGAAAAGTGAATCTATATTGCAACCTAGGTGTGACTGATCTCAAAGCAGAGAGTATAATATTTTATCTATATTCCATGTAAAAATCCTAAAATACTAAGTATCCTGAGTATTCCACAATACATAGGCTGAAACAGTCCATAGAAAATAGTCAAGTCACATTAAGAAGCTTGATTTTCTGAAACATTCACATTGGCATTCTTAATTTTCATTATCCAGCATTACATTGCTACCAGTGTTGCCTTCCATCCATATGTCATTTGATATCCTAATTGGTCTGCCTTAAACCTGTAAGCAAATTGCCTGGCAAAGGCAGAGGGAGATCTGTGCAGACGGTTTTGTTTAGAGGACTCAGAGCATGAGAGGCTGCAGAACACATGACAGCTCCACGACTATGTAGCCACCTTGCCCAATACCCACTGCAACTTATTTCCATAGCTGTTCTTGAGTCGTCCTGACTCTCGCTCTTTACACTTGTCCTCTAAGGAAACAGAGCTCACTCCATTCTGTATTTTTGACTTTTGAATAAATTTTCCTAATTGGTAGAAAGAAGCCATTAGGGATATAAAACCACTTTAATGCCTAGCCAGGAAATTTCTGAAAGCTCTGTCGGTGGAGGGAGTGCTGAGGGACTTGTGGAAGTTGCTGCTGCCCAATTCTTTCAGCTTCTCCAGGTCAGTTCATTCTCTCACATAGTGTGCCTTTAATTTATCATATTCTGATGCCATTACAAACTAGGGGAAAAGGACGATGTTTAATCTCCACTTACATGGACTCACATGGCGGCTGTGCAAAACAAGGGTGGAGAGCTAATACCAAAGAATCATGGAGTTCAGGAAGCTCGGGAAAACCATGGAAACCAGTGACCTGTTCAATTCTACAACAAAGAGAGAACAAAGGAGACAGAACAAGAAAACCAGACGCAAAAAGGGCAGAGCTTTAGGAGACTACTTTAGCCACCTGCCGCCACTTGGGGATTTGGAGGCCTGATGGCATATTAATATTTTGAAGCACAGTCTGCAGCATGAGGAAGACATAAGCTACACTCTAGGGCAGCCCCCATGGACTTGATGGATCTTTTAGTTTCAGCTTCCAGCAGGGAAGTATTTAATTGTATCTGTAATTGAGATGATCATGTTTATTGTGTTCAGCCCAGAACTAGGGAGAGAAGGCCCCTCCTCAGGCAAGTTTTGAATTTCAGGTTATTTGTCATCGCTTAGCCATTATCAATGGTGCTGTTACTGTCATCATCATTATCATCAAAAGAGAAGTGTTAAGCCTGTAATTACATGTGGCACTGCGCTAAGTGCAATACACGGAGACACTTGGTTCTTGCCGGCCAGATGTGCATAATCAAAACACACTCTATGCCAGAGCAGATCAATATTACAAGTTTCATGCAGAAAGGAAGATGAAATCAGTGAGTAAGTGAGCAGGTCTTATGAGATGTGTAACAGGTCTAATTGCCTGGATTCTGTTTTAAGACTACAGACTATCATCTGGGGATTTACAGTCTTTTTAAGTACTACTTCTAAACTACTACTATGTTCCTGGCACAGTCCTAAGTACTATACGTGAATCTTAACTTAATCCCTGCAATAGCCTCACGTGATAAATGCCGTGAATATTCCCAACCTATTCACCAGATGGCAATGTTAAGGACACACTGTTAGTAAGAGGTGGAGCAAAGGTGCTAATCAATCTGTCTGACCTCAGGATCCACAGCAAGGATAGTAGCATTTAAACCTGTTCAGAAACACTGCAAAGTTTCATAGAAAATACACTTTGGGAATAGAAGTTCATTGCATGACATTATTATCTGAAAATTTCAGTGAGCATCATGTTTATAACTATATAAAACTCAGTTAAACGAACAAAGCAAGAAGAGGAGCAAGAAAGATGAAAGCAGTTGATTTAGGATAGCAGAATTTTTGAAATTAGCTCTGTAACTTTTTTTTTAATGTTTCAGTGTTCTAAAAAAATAAAAGAAAGAAAAAGCAGCATAGAAGTGAAAGGGCATTGTGTACTGAACTGAAAGGGAAGTGCTGTATTGGGGAAAAGAACAACACTATTTGGAGGGTGAGTGAGTTGAGAGGTTCTGATAATTTGGATAAGCATCTCATCCATTTGAATTCTCATTATTTATAGGCACACTCATCCCTAATCCTAATGTGGGATTACTGACTATTAGGTTCTGGTTATTCCATTAAAAGGATTCAATGATTACACGCTAATTAAGGATTATTTTCAAGTTGATACTGTGTACACTGATAATTCTATTCTCTCTCTCTCTCTCTGATACTTTACTTTTAAGTTCCATTTATGCAAAAGAGAAATGTGATGAAGATGAAATATGTCTTTGATAGTCATAATAAACTTATTGATTTGTTTACTTGGTTTTTTGTTAGTTTGCTGTAGAAGTTGGACAGTTCAAGCTTTTCTCTGAGGAGTACATATCTTATCCACATTGAATTCCTTATTCCATTTAAAATATGATCACTACATAGGAGGAAGTGAGGGGTAATGGCAGGAGAATTGGACTAGCAGTTGGGAGTCCTAGATTCTGGCCTTTCTTTGCTACATCTGTAAAAGGCACCTACAGAAAGTCATTCAATCTCCTCAGATTTCTTTCTTTCTTTCTAAAAAATCTAGTTGTGTTATAACAACAATTCCCAGCCCTCACTGTGCGTTAGAATCACTCAGAACACTTTTTATGCCTGGACAGTGCCCCCGGCTTCGCTTACTCTGGGGTGTATCCCAGGCATCTGCACTTTTAAAATGTTCCCCAGGTGACTCTAATGTGCAGCCAGAGCAGAGAACTGCATTATTACATGATTGCAAATATTTCACCAACACTTTAAAACTTTTTCCATTCCTTTGGAAGTAGTCTCTCTTGGGATTTTCATCTTCTTTCATGGTTGCTAGTGCTAATTCTGGCATGCAAATGAGTTTGAGTCACTCTCTTTAAAGATCAGATATAGAATTTAACTACTTACTACTCACAATTGTCTGTAGCGGGCAAGAATCAATTCCATGGATGCATAGCAGGAATTGGACTATTTGCTCTGGGTGACTGTGTTGGCCAAGGGATCATAATTTTGGGGGGAATAGGGAAGGGAAAGCATACCATTTAATGCCCTCACCTTCAATTTCCCTTCATTAAGAATAAGAATTATTTTTAGGGTAAAACTCTCTGATTCTGCATTTTGTTAGGGCATTAAAACATGTCAACATGTGTTATAGATCATTGTCATTGTAGGAAATACCAACTATCAGGGAATAATCCTGCATGAAAAAAATGTTTTTCTGAGGCTTACTCTTGAGGGCCACTGGGAGCCTCTGAAGTTCTTTTCCCCCAATTAGAATATCTATCCCTCCTAAACTTGCATCGTCTTACGCCAGCGTGTTGACTGTGCTTAGCTTTCTTGCCCATTCACACAGAGCTTAAGCATGTCATCTACCACCTTCTTCCAGACCCAGTCACCACTAATAGTCAGTTCTGATTCCTTCTTGAAAGAACTGCTTCTTCTGGATTAGAAGGCTATAAGTACAGGAGAAGGAGCTCTGGCTTAGAATTCAGAAAGTTTGAATTCTCCTAGCCCTGTCCCTAACCAGGCCCGTGATCTCAAATATATGACTTACCCTTCAGTGCCTCTATTTGCCCATCTATAAAAAGAAGGGGTCCTTTCTGTCTCCCTGACTCTATGTGTGATCCCTGCTTAGGCTGAGGGAGCAGAAGCTTGGGTCTTCAGCTGCTCTCAGTTCACTGTTTTCTGATTCATTCCTCTGCAGGGGCCCTTGCTGAGCCCTGGGCCCTAGCTGTCCTGCCGCTTGCCCGTAGGCTATATCTGCCTGCTGCAGAGCAGTGAGATCCCCTGGGACTCCTCTTTTCCTTCCTTTTTTGCATATGAAACAAGTGATCTGTCATGTTGGCAATCAGTGGCACCTCGTGAACCCCAGGCTACTTTGGGTACCACCATTCTGAGGCTGTCCTCTCGCTCACTTGTCAACCCATGACGGACGGTAAGGGGAAATGGAGTGCCTTTAACTTCACTGGTGGACAGAGGAGGAAGCTCTTGAAGACATAATGGGATATGACAGTGGCAGCTGCTCATTGAAACCTCTGTAGTCTCACACGTGGCCTGTGATTGAGGGTCCAAGTCTTGAGCTTGGCAAGGTCTTTCGTGGACGGATGGTGAAGATAAATAAGTATGATACCCAATTAAGAGCACCATACAATTATCCTTGTCTGCACTGATGACATGGCTGTCAAGAAATGGCTTCACCTTCAAGAAGGATGAAGGTAGGATTGGACTAACATGGAAAATATACTCATCTTCCGTGTGATTCCATGATGCTTATAAAGACTATGTCCAAGCTCCCTATAACCCTCCTTACCTATGCATGTGATTTTACTTTCCTTCAGTTCCTCTGAGCCTTCTACTATTTCAGTAATAGGTAAAACCATTTTTCAATCTTGAAACTGTTCTTAGTGTTGAAGCTTTCCAATTCTTCTTTAAAAAGGGATCTAGGTATTAAAAACAGGGCAGAGGATGGGCTCATAGATGGGAATCTAAATGGAATAACAAGTGACTGGGAACCAGAATGTTGTACTTACCCCTCCCCCCACTGCCCTAGAGTGTGATCTGCCTATTCCTCTGTGTCCAGCATAGTATGAGAAGTAGCAGGCCACATACATGAATCCTCTCACTGGGGAGAACTGCCTACAAGAGGGCTCCTGGGGACAGAAGTCAACCAAGCTTCTGCAGATTGACCAAGCATTGTATGGATGTGTAAACAAAATGAGCAAGACGCTATTCCATAACCTTTGGTGCAGGGGGTAATGTGATATTTAGTGGAAAAGGCCCGTAAAGTAAAATAAAAATGTTTTATTTTAGGTCATTAATCTGTATGTCATATAACCTTTAAAACAGCACACATTATAAATCAGAAGATCAGGTTTATTGGGTAGCTTATCATTCATTTAATAGGTGCTATTATGGCATTTGAGGTTCAGGTCATTCCTTACCTCTTTCTGGTTTAAATGAAGAGAATTTCCACATCTTATTTGTTGTTCCAGAAAGGAAAGGTCTATCCACTTATGAGCTTCGGTAACCTCCAGCCCAGCATTCAGCTGTGATGCTTCTTACTATGGAGGTGAATCTTAACATTCAGATGCTCAGAAAACACAAGCAGTGAAACATCATCCAAAGAGTGCAGGTGGTCACCAAGGGAGTAATTTGAGAGCCTCAAAACTACATTTATGTGTAATGGACACCAAATATAATGCATGTCTCCAGGGGACTTTTAACCCCTAACACCACCCATCTTGGAGTTTCACTGGTGCTGTTCTACAACAGATAAATTATCTAAAAGACATTTATTTAGCTGTCTTTTTAGTGATGATTTAAACAGATGCTAAATGGAAGAAGCCAGACACAAAAGTATATTCTTCATGACTCCATTTATATCAAATTTAAAAATAGGCAGAACTTTTGATGTCACTGAATTGTACATTTAAAAATAGTTAAAATGGCAAACGTTGTATTATGTGTATTTCACCACACAAAAAAGGACCAAAAAAAAAAAAAAACCAGCACAACCAATCTAATGAGTTATTAGTCAGGGGAGTGGTTGCCTTGAGACTTCCGGGTGCTGGTGAGTTTCTATTTTGCATGTGGGTGCCGGCTGCACAGGGAGTTCAATTCGTGAAGGTCTATTGATCTGTATGCTATGACTGGCACACTTTTTTTAGATAAGTGTTTTGCTTCAATAAAACACTTACTGGAAAGAAAGTGCTCAATAAGTCTTAGTTGATTTGATTTAATTTGACTAGGGTGTTGGTCACAAGTATGAAAATTAACTCTATTCTGCAGTTGCCATAGGGATTTGGGCAGAGATAATTGAATAAAATTATGTCACTGAATAATGTTTCTATTATTTCTTTCTTGCAAAAATTGAATTAGGTTTCCAGAAGACAGGGCAAGATTTTGTCCACATTGTGACCACAGCATTGCCACTCTCGGAAACTGCTTTATTTCTTTGAAGCTATGAAGGCACATGGTGGCCATAGTGGCACGGTGTCAGTCTGATAGTCTGCTGTGTGTTACATGGCATGTATACTGTTTCTCTTAAAACTTCTGTCTCTGCGTGGCTCTGTGGTATAGGGAGCTTCCTGTCATCTAGTAGAGGCTAGGTAATCCTCTGGAAGGGATGCTCTTCAAAGGCTACTTTTCTTGTGGGGAGGGTGAACAAAATAACCTATAATGGCCCTTTAATTCCAAGATTCTGTTTCTATCATTCTCCATGCATTTGTAAACCTACTTAGTGAATATAGGCCCTGGTTTCTGTGTCAGTTTCTTCTTCAGTAATTTTGTAAAAGGAAGGCATAGAGGTTATAGAAAAATACCATTCCTCTTAGAACACTTGGATTTGTTTGCTAAGGCTGCCATAACAAAGTACCATAAACTGAGTGGCTTGAAAGAAGAGAAATTAATTGTCTCACAGTCGTGGAGGCTAAAAGTCTGAAATCAAAACATCAGTGGGCCCATTCTCTCTCTGAAACCTCAAGGGAGAATCCTTCTCTCTCTTCCAGCTTCTGGTGTCTCCTGGCCATCCTTGACACTCCTTGGCTTGTGGCTGCATCACTCCAATCTCTACCTCTGTCTTCATGAGGCCTCTTCCCTGTGTGTCTGTGTGTCTCTCTGTGTCTTTTCTTCTTCTTATAGGTACACCAGTCATTGACTTTAGTGCCTACCCTAAACCCGGGATGATTTCATCTTGAGATCCTCAATTACATTTGCAAAGATCCTATTTCCAAATAAGGTCACAGTCTGAGGTTCCAGGAGGATATAATTTTGGGAATGACAGTATTCAACCCACTACAGACACCTTCCTGAAAAGAAAAAGGAAAAAAGTCAACATCGAAGACCCACTTGGGTCTCCAATAGATGCAAAGTGAGTAATTAAGAGAATAAAGCTTTGTGTCAGTTCTCAAGAAATGCAGGGGCTCTGAAAGGGAGATTATACACTCATGCATTTGTTCAGTGAATTATTATTGAGCTTCTGAGCTGCCCCGGGCACTCTGCTAGGCTCTGAGTATAGAGTAGTGAAATAAAAAAGGAAACCATCCTCATGGTATTCATAGTATGGTGGCAGACAGCAATATTAATCAAAAGAACAAAAAAACAAATCTATTATTGCAATTTATTGATTAAAAAACAAATAATACAGCGTATCATGAGAGAGAATCATATCGAGAGGAGGTCCAGCTTTAGATTTGGGATCTGTCAGAAAAGTTTTTTGAGGAAGTGATGTTTAAGCTGAAACCAGAGGATGAGTAAGAGTTAGCCAGATACAAATTGGAGGAGATTATTCCAGGTAGGTAGAGTGATGAGTTCAAAGGCCAGAGTGGAGGCCACTGTGGCTGGGATGTGGTGAGCAGGGCCTGGCAGGGCACAGGGTGAAGCAGGGGCCTGTGAATCATGGCACTTCACACTCAGGATTTTGGGGTGGGGGGTGTCTCTGCAACAGGAAGCAAATTCCAAACATATCCCTGCTACTGCAAGTGGCCAGGAGGGTGCCCAGTGATTTGGCTCCATAGAGATTTGTACAGTTCTATCATCCATGTAGAATCGACTTTTTAAAAAGATGAAATGAAAATAATTTTCAAGTGGGTCTTATTGAAAGTTAACAAAGGTGGTTTTACTTTGTACTCTCTGCTCATTTGCTATTAAATTTTTGAAGTTATTTTCAAGTTTAAAATATAGATCCAGAGTTTGTTGTATGCAGATGGACGCATTCTAAGATGACTCTGGTGTTAGCTAATTAGGATCCGGAAGTACAATCACGCAGGATGGGAAGGGAGCCCTAGGGAAGTGAGAGTCTCTCAGACCTAAAAACACTGGCACCTGGTGCCCCTGAACCAGCAGAGCACCTGATAGCCTCGCAGGAGGCTGTGTGGCACACTCTTTTGAAATCGCAATTGAGGCAGACTTTGACAGTAACCTTTGTTTCCCATCTGGGGAGGACCTGGATTTTAGGTGGATGAAGGAGAGATTAAGGATGAGAAGTATAAAGAAAAATGTGTTCTCACTATAAAAATAATTTGTACGACCATTCAACTTGTTACAAACCATGCAGGTACAACTGTATTTGATCTATGAGATGTGCATGGGTCCTCTCCCTCAGGATTCTTTAAAATGCTGCTGCTTGCTGCTCCCTGTGTCACTGGCGGAGAGGATTCTAGCATCTGACTGTAGCAAATGAGTTCACTTTCCTGGCAGACGACCACCTTATAGACGAACCACATGGTCCTCACCGCAGAAGTCCTCTCCTCTCGTCGGAAGGGTAACTAGTGTTACGCAGACGTGTTCCATTCCCACCTGGTCTCTCCTCACCCCCTACCACAGATGTACAGTGTGTAATCCCTACAGGTTATGTGAGAAGAACCTGGGTGGGACAGGTGGGCTGGGGCAGAGATGGTCTTGGCAGAGGGCCCCTGCACCACCGTCCCGTTTGTATAGTATTATCCACATGAGTAGGTCGCTTCATGGAAATCCACAGGACCGTATGGCAATGTCCAGATCTGAAATTATTTCAAATGGGTTCCTGTGTAGTTACAACTCTGTACTTGCAATCTTTGTGATTTCAATTTGGAAAGTTGTTCAAGTGAGTAATTTGATGTTGAGCTGTTCCTTCTGTTTTCCCTTCAAACTCAAAAAAATCTCAAAATAATGTTATTATGAGCAAACTTTGTGCTTAACAGGGTAGTGGGGGGTTACAATTCTGTTTGCTCCGAGTGTAAAAGATCAGGTCAGATTTGGCTTTATAAGCTAGGCTCTGGGTTTTATAAAGACAAGTTCTACTTACGTGAAGCCAACTTTTGACTACTAGATAGTGTCTTACCTAGAGAGGGGTAATCTGATTTATCCTCCACCGCACAACTGACTTTGTCCTAAGGCAAGGTGGGGAAGGCTTCACTAAGGAACAACATCACAGTCATTAGATGACAGCAATTCTCTTCATTCATGCCCCTTAAGCCTCGATTCCTCTCCAAGGATGATGGTCTCCTGGTTACAGAGATACCTCAAATCACTTTTTAGAAGTAGGTGAGATGCATTCTGCATTCATTTTGATGAAAGCTGTGCATGTACATGTTTTAAAGAGCTCTGGAGTTGTACAAGGCTTGTTCTAGAAACATCATTCCCTTGCCACCCTACCTGGACTCTTCTCACCCTCCCAAAAGTAACCACTTTGAATTCCAGTAACAGATTCTAATGGAATTTTCCTCCATGTCTGTAAGGTACATGCTTATATATTTCCTTTTTGGTATTTTTCCAGTTTAGGCATTATGACTGACTTCCTTTGACCCATTAGCAGTGCCCTTTTGCATCCCCTTTTCCATCCCACCCCACATACATTCCTCTTATCTTCTGACTTCAATAAAGTTGTTCTTATTGGTTAATATGTATTAGTTTTACATTTGAGAGTACACCTATGTGTTAACTTTCTGTTTCTATATGTATTATTGCCCTCAACCCCACAGCCTGGAATTAATAATTATCTTGTTTGTTTCCATGGTATTGTCTTTCTCTCCTAACCTTGACTCTCTACATCTCCCAATACAGAATTACTGCTGCTTGTTTTACTTCCTGATCCCAAGGCCTTCTGTCCTAATCTGGAAGGTTACTGTACTGTTAATTAAGTACATGTCCCCAAGGCCTCTGTTTCACATTTTGGATTTTTATTTTTCCTTTTGGTATTAATTCATTCTGAATTTTCGTCTTCTAAAATTCCTCTTGGGGAATTATATCTTTAGTAAATCTAGTAAGATCATGGGGAACATATTAAATTTTGGTATGATTTGTGCATTCAAATTTGTTTATCTACTCTACTTTATTAGTAGTTTGTGGTGATTGAATTTGAAGGAAGCATTCTCTCCAGAATTTGAGATTGCTTTGTTTTTCTAGCTTTCAGGGTTGCTTTTGAAAACTCTGATGAATTCTGATACCTGATCTTAGTAGGTTTCTGCCTCGCTCTCTCTCTCTTCCTCCCTCTCCCTTTCTCTCTTTCTCTGGAAATGTACAGGATGTTCCTTTTGTCTGCTGTGATCTGGACTCTCATGATATTGTATATATTTATCTTTTTGCTCTAATTTCTAAGCTACGTCTTTAAATGCAAATGAAATATTTCTAGTGGCAATAAATAAGAATAAAAAAATTCTAAAATGCAGCTGTGATGAATTAGACATAGAATTCAACACAAATACCATTCAGAAGTATTACCAGTGATTGTACCATTATGGGTGGCAACAAATCTGCCTGTTGTTACCATGAGTGGGATAATTGTGGTAGGTCAGTGGGTAGGCAGAACACTGAGGCATTGTGGAACCTCCGTGGTGGGCTGGAATGTAAAGGAGGAAACCCTTGAAAAGAGCAGGCATGACTTTGGCAGTCCTTCAGACCGAGTTACCATTCCCAAAGGGACATGAGGACCATATTTAAAGCACTCGTCTGAATTATGGAGGGTGAGGCTTGGCCACGGGAGGCCCCAGCAGCCAGAGTACCTGCGATCGGACAAATCACTCCTCATGGCTCAGAGCAGTCTGTCTGCCTGGGGAGTCAGGCTCATATGGACTTGTCTGGATCTTAGGGGCCCAGCCAGGTAGGCTACTATAAATGGGAGGCTTTATATATATATATATATATATATATATATATATAATTATGTAACACACATATATATGTATATTTATATAGAGTGTGTGTGTGTGTATATATATAGTGTATATATATATATAATATATAGAGAGAGTAAGAAATTGTAGCACAAATCAAGAAGGCAATATTGAAAACCCAAATCACACAGATGAGACAAACTGTAGGGGCGAGGACATGGCTGGTCTTAGCCTCACCCTCAGGCACCCTACCTGCTTGATTGAAGGTGACATGATTAATTCCAAACTCCACCAGCTTGCGAGCCTAAGCCTACTAATAAACAAGCTGACTTTCAGCATTGCCTCAAAACTGGCAAGGGTTGATTCCACGAGCTGAAAATTTTCAAAGCCGCAGCTGAGTATCCTGAGAAGATGCAGAGAAGGATGCTAGTGAGCATTTCAGACCTCTGCGACTACCACCACTTTCTCCACCAAGTGTCAGCTTCACTTTCCCTTCACCTGATCCCGCTTCTTGCTTTCACAGGTCTTCCTCTCATACCCTATTTTTATTCTCATCTCAACAGCCAGTTTTAGCTCACCTGCACTCCATGTATTTTCTCTGATTCCACAAATGTTGCCTGATTTCCTGTGGTAGCCCAGAGCTCTACAGCTCTCCTCAACTTGAAATTGTACCTTGAAGTCGATCCTAAAATCTTCCCAAGATTTGCCAAGAGAACAGCATGATCAGTACATCCTGTTTACTCCCTGTCCTTTGGCAATCATATGTATGCTTATTAAAACTTGTCTCCCTTTTTGCCATAGCAGCCTAAAGTCTTCTTGAAGCAAGTGTTATCTTCTCTTCATCATGTCACTCGAACACCCAGAACACACAGCTTCAGCACAGGTAAATCAGAAAGTGAGCAAACCTGACTCCATCTGACGCTTTCTACAAACTTTCCCCCCTTAGGTGGAGTCTCAGCCTTCTTTCAATATTACCTACTATAAAAATCTAATCTTGGGAAAGGGCCGGAGTGCGAACCTAAGCAACACTGTTACTTCTTCCAGGGATGTTTCCATTTGAAACCTCATCTTGGTGGCCATATGGAAGCCTTTCACACCAAATAAAGGGAGAGCTAATTTTGAGGGGTATTTTTGTTGCCAGGGATCCTCTCTGATCTCTTTTCAAAGCATTTTCCATAGGGAGCTGCCCATCAGGCTACAGCAACCACAGTCCCTTGTGTAGCCTGTGACTGATTAATCAAGAAATACCTGCCCACAGATAGCCCTAGTTCCTCTGACACCGAGGCTCGTTTTGCAGGAGGGAAGGAACACTAGACTCAGGGAAAGGGCTCCTGACCAAGAAGTGCTGAGAAAGGCAGTGTGTGCCAGGGCACTGAGAGCTGCAAAGATCAGTACACATTTCATTCCCGCTGTACACATCGCTGCCCCTTGAAGTCTCTGTTCTGTCTTTGGACTGCTAGAATGTAAAAGATAAGAGAGCAAAAAGGTTTCTCAAAAGCTGCAACCTCTTGACACAATGTCAGTTAGGTTAGACAGCAATACAACACAATAATTTTCTCATGGCAAATCCTTACAGAACGATGATCATAAATAGTCTCTCCTAGTGCCACATGGTTTGCCACACAGAAAGAAGGCAGCAGTGTGTGACAGGCCATGGGGGAAGATGAAGGTGTTACCAGGTGATGAGAAAGATGGTGTAAAATCCATGTCTGGGTTTGAGGCTGGGGGTTGAGTGTTAAGGAGCATGTGTGGCTCATGGGAGAGGATGGTTTTATCTTACTAGGCCTAAGAACTTAATGTGTTAAAGTAGTGGTTTTTACTGAGATGGCAAATCCATATTACAGAGATAAAAGAGAGACTGGGTAAGGCAATAAAGATAGGAAATGAAATATGTGTCAGTATAGACTAGTCCATGCACAGGTCACACATCAGTGTTAATGGGTTAGTCTGGCACTCGAAGGTTTGATCCAGTACCCCACCTCTATACACTCTTGTATTAACATTTTATACTTTTCAATATCTTTTTATACAATTGTCTCATTTATACAGATGGAACTGGATGAATTTCTAATGTCATTCCTGTTTCAAAAATACGGGAATGGAAGGACAGAGAGATAAAGGAATTGCTCAAGGTCACACTGACAAAAAGTGATCAAATTTGGGCCAATGTCGATCATGATAAATGACCAGTATTGAATACTTACTACAGACAATATGTTAAACACTTTACAAAAAATAATTCCCAACAGCCCTAACATTATTAGTGGCATTATTCCTGCTTTATAGAATAGAAAACAGAGGATAAGTAACTTACTAAGGTCACACAGCTGGTAAGTGGCAGGGACTGAATTTAAATCTAGATATACTTGCCTCCAGAGCCTATGATCTTAACCATTATTCATAACTTTGTCTCTGTAATCCAGCAATTCTTCTCCTCCTGGTGTCTAGTGATTCTTGCATAGTAATTGTCATATTTCTATTAAACCCCATCTCTCTCCACCACAGTTCCTTCATTTTAATTGATTTCACTATTCGTAGCATGATCTTATATCTTTTCTGTTAGTCTACATACATCCCTTTTTTATTATAAAAATATCTTCCATATACTTCACTGTCCTGGCCACACAATGCACTGGATTGTTGTTTTATTTGGAAACATTTTAAAGCAGAAACAGTTCTTTTAAAAATTTTATATTATGTTTGATTTTTTTTTGCACTGGCATCTAGGTTTCCCAACTCCAAATCCTTTGATCAAAAGCATAATCTCTAGAGTCAGGAAGGTTCAAGTTTATGTCTTGATTCTGCCACATATTGGCTGGATGAAAATGGTCAAGTTATGTGGCCTCTCTGAGCCAAAGTTTACTCATCTATAACTTGGAGATAAGGGAGGTAGCCAAATCATAGGTCACAGGTGAGGAACATTCTAGATATGTATAATAGATATTTAACATAGTAGCAGATTAAAAAATGATTCAACAATAGAAGCTGCTATAAATGTTATCATAATTATTAATCATAAGTATAAAAAGAAAGCTGTCAGCATTGGGAAAATCCTAATTCTTGAAGTTTCTCTTGCTTAGGAAATCTTAGAAAATGGGTATTTTCTAAGAGTCTAATAAACAGGTATTGCTCCCGTAT
Organism: Daubentonia madagascariensis; assembly: GCA_023783475.1. Taxonomy (NCBI): domain Eukaryota; kingdom Metazoa; phylum Chordata; class Mammalia; order Primates; family Daubentoniidae; genus Daubentonia; species Daubentonia madagascariensis. The sequence goes on from JAKFHU010000901.1 coordinate 13,074,329, forward strand.
AACTCAAGATGATTTGGTAAAAGCCATCCCTTGGAGTTGATGTTGGAGCCAGTGGGTGTGTTGTTACAGCAATAATAGATGTCACAGTCAAGAGAAAACAGTAAGAAATGGAAATCCAAAGTGATTGGTTATGGAAATTAAAAATTTATTTTCCCTACGTTGTGAGCAGGTAATATCTTTCAGCCTTTTGCTGTCATTGGATGATGAAAATAGTGCTATTCTTTTGAAAATAACTGACTGACTGACATTTTTAAAAATATGGTCAACAGGAACATCTCTTATTTTTCTGAGACTGTTCTGGGCTAGTAAATTAGCAAGTTTCCGAGGGTTGGGTAAGGACTTAGAATTGTGACAACTGGTTTCAACATGAAGCTGACAGTGTAATGATTAACAGAGTTTCAGGATCCTGCAACTTTGATTGCTTTTGCTCCTCTTATTTGCTTTGTTCACCTCAGAGAAGAAAATGATCCACATTTGTAATATCACCTAATCCTGCAGTTGGACATTAAACATTTATTTTAAACATTAAAACTGCTGAGCTTGCAAGTTTATGACCCACAGATACTTTTATTTGTTTATTTTTAAATTTTAATTTCTTTATGTTGAAATTGCCAAATCCTCTGAATTGAAAGAAAATGAGATCTGGAAGCTATGACTTTTCATGAAGTATAACCAAATCCAGCTGGTCGGGAGGGCATCGTGAGGGGATTTTGCCGGTGGCACTGGCTGGAATGGAAAGGCTGAAAAGTACACATTTGTTATTGAATGTTTTATGGTTTAGTTATGCTTGGATTATGGTTTTTAAAATATCTTTGGGTTTTGAAAGACCCAGAACAATGTATTCATAAGCCATGGCCCATCAGCTTTATTGTGGCTTTCATTTTATAGAGAAAGAGTGGTTTTGCATTTGCAATGAATTAGCTGTTTATTTTCCCAACTCTACCATTTCATTATAATGATGCAATTTACTCACCTAACGGTAAACATTTTTTTTTTTTCTCCAATTCCTGGTCAGTGCTTGGCTCAAACTAGAAGGGTTTTATTTTCAAGGTGGTATTGTGTAGCAATAAAACGATATAGCTTTTGTATTGAGGAGGGTATGATTACTGGGATTTGAAGTGCCTTTTCTGTCTAGTTATGACTGTGGGCACTGTCTCTCTCTCTCTCCCCCTTTCTTAATGAATAAAATAGAGAACTATTGTGAAGAGATAATAAGCTACTAAAAATGCATTTGGTAGTCATTACTGATATAAATTATTTGGTACCTGTGCCCTTAGAAATAAAGTTCTTTTTCTTATCAGAGGCAGCTAAAGGACAGTGGTGCTCAACAGAAATCTCACCAAGTGGGCAGACTAAAGATTTTGCCCTGTCCTGTTATTGCTTGTATGCTCCATCTCTTAGGGAAAGGTAGTTTGCCTTTCTTCTCCCAAGATTGTTGTACAGGAAAATGTAAGGATCATTGTACTTTGATGCATCTTCCAGGAATGCTAAGAGGTGATAAAAAAAGACAAGTGCAACCTATATGAATGATGATTTCCTCAACTCTTTGTTAAGATAGATGCATTGTAAATAGGAACACACTGTGGTGTATTGGCAGGCAGGCCATTCGAGTCTCTGGATGTAGAGAATTATAATGTTATGCCTCTGTCATGTCATTTTATTTTGTACTCACATGAGCAATTGCAGGAATGCACAGGCTAACATATCAGTTATGAAAGGGCCCAAATGAGGGCCTACGGATGGATGAGTCTCCATAAGCAATAGCTGACAGTGCTTAGAGTCCTGAAGGATGATTTTGTTGACTTGTTGCCTCTTTCATGCAAACAAGGATTCGACAGCTGTCAAAAGGGCAGATCGGTCTCTAGAATCTCCAGGGGACTATGTGAATAGTGTGTATTTGGAGAAGTGATTACAAATATTAATGGGCTCTGAGAACCACAAATCAGAAAGCATGTGCTTCTAAGACCTGACTCACCATAGGGTCAAATTCAGGAAAATTGGATTTTTAACAATTGAATTTATTTAGCTCTTTTTTCCTTTAAGCATAATCTCTACTTTGAATAAAACTGTTATAATGGGAAAAAGGAAGCTTTACCACAATAGGCAGTAGATAGAGCTGAATTTAGTAGTCTGTTTTGTTGTTGTTTGTTATTTGCTTGCTCTGTAATCATGCCCAAATCTCTAAGGAAGCCCAGACTAAGTATCACTCCCTTGATGTTTTTGTCTCCTCTTTAAATGCACAGAAAAAGTAACTGCCCCTACCTTTGCTAGGTTACATATTCAAATTTTAGTGTTTACAATTGTTCTTTCTTGTGGGATTAAAGTTTTAGGTGATGCTAAAGTCAGTAAGAGAAATATTTACTGCTCCCAGGGCAGGAAGGGTTGAATAAAGCACTGTGGCTTACACGGGATTGGATATTTGGGAGGCCTGTGGATGTTCCTGGCTACAGAGCTAATCCATATGAGTCAAATCTCCTATTGGTAGAACCACAAAATGTTAGACCTAGAAGGGACTTAGAAATCACCTTGTCCAAGCTCTTTACTTTACACAGGAAAAAAGTGATATATAAAAAAAGAGAGAATTGCTCAAGGTCACGTAGTGAGGATGAAATCAGCAGGAGTAGAATTCAGATTTCTTGGCTTTCAAGGTTTTTATATGTCTTGAAGTATTGACTTAAAAGCTGAGTAAAATCCACTTATGTCAAAGAATATTTAACAATAAAATGTGTATATAACCAAATAATTTTTTGCAGTTTCCTTTAATGATTTTTTTAAATGAACATTATATATCATTCTTGTATGAAGGGGTATAGGGCAGTGGATCTCAGCTGGGGGTAATTTTAACTCTCCCCCACCAGAGGACCTTGGTAATATCCAGAGACATTTTTGATTGTCACGACTGGAGAGGGAGAGGGAAAAGGGACTTGCATCTAGTGAGTAGATACCAGATGCTGCAAACTTCCTACAATGCACAGGTCAGCTTTCTGCAACAATGAATTATCCAGTGCTCAGTGTCAATAGTACCAACCTTGAGAAACCATGGTCTAGAGGCGTGACCATTGAGGACTACGATGACATCCTTTGTTCTTCTCTTTTCTTTCTTTATTATCGATCTATCTTGGTCCTAAGAACAAGTCCCACAAGAAATGGGCTTTTACAGACCCAAATACCCATATGTCAACATGGTTGATATTTGCAAAAAAATCTTACAAAGTATGTGAAATATTACAGACATTTGTAAGTCCTAGGTTTCAAACACAATAACCTTGTGTACCCATTTTACATAATGAGCAACTGGCACGGTTCAGCCACACTCAATCAGAACTGATGTTGGCTGTAAGTACAGCATGGCCATGCAGGCTGACACTGGCCAAATTCAGACTTTCTAAAGCAGATGAACTTTTATATGGGGGGAGAAATCAGAAAGACAAACTGGAATCTAGAAGGGTTAGGAGACTTTACCTAGGCCTCACAAAGCGTCTGTGTGTGAGCCCTTGGAAGTCACCTTCTCTGGTTCCAAAGAATGCTCACAGTTACTTGAGGGAAATCAGATAATACAATAACACTACACCCCAGGAATAAGGCATTTTCAGACATCATTGGCTTTCTAGAGCAGTCTGCTTAATCTTTATCCCCTGTTGCAAACAAACCACTAGACTGACAATACTACCCAATAAAAGAATAAAATTTGTCCATCTATCATTAAGATAATTGTTATTGATTAGTCTCCTTATAATTTTCTGCTTTTTGTTTTCAGATGTTGGTTATAAATCACACCCACAACAGGCACCGAGCCTGTGTTTGTGTCTATTATGTGGTCCTGATAAGGCCGGGCAGCGTTTTTCACCTTCCTGATGCGAGTTATTGAGATTGATTGAAGCGCTTTACTTGTCCTATCCTAGATACTGTAATTAATGTTTCATTATGTTAATACATGCAAATGTGAGAGTATGTGTTTGATTGGGAGGTGAGAGAACAAAAAGGATTAAAGAGTTCACTCCAAAGTACAAATTAATTTATTGCATTGCTAACTGGCCTCTGAGGAATGAGGGAGTAGGCTTCAAAATGAAAGGAAGAAATGCACAAAAGGAAAGTACTGTCACATGGCTGTATTTAGAGGTGGTATAGTTAACAGTTACAAAAAGGATATTCAGTCATATGCCAGAGACCTTGTCCACACAGTGGTTTTCGCAGTTCACATGTCTCCCTCTATAGTGGAAGGGTTTAGGACAGGGAAGCCAGCAACTATTTTCTCTTTACATATAGAAGCTTTTATGCATAGACATAGTACATTAGAACCATATAGGAATATTAATGCAGTGTAGTGTTCTTTCATGTGCAATCAATGGTTGACGTCATGACATTATTTGAGGTGTAGCAGGAAGGAAATTTTACCCTCACACAAATCCACTGATCTACCACAATTATTTGCTTATTTTGCATGTTTCTTTCTGGTCTTTACAGTGCTAATTTTGATTATCTCCTAATATATCAATATATTTATGCTCTGTGATTTACTTATCTATTTCCCTAATATCAGGCAATCAATATGCTCCTGTTTATCTGGATTTGCTATGATACCAAATATTTTAATGAGCTTTTTTTGGTATATGCAGCAATTTTTATTCCATTGATTTATTTTCTTGAGATAGCATCTTAGGAGTGGAATTACTAAAGCCTAACTCCTTTCATGGCTTTAGATGTACACGGCTATTTCAGAAACATTCCTACTCCCAATATCTAGCATGAGACTCAATAAATGGGTGCTGAATCTAGCCTTTACCAGACTGTCATAACTCTTGAGGTTGCCCTATTAAGTTGTTTTAGCTAATCATAACTTAACATGGGTAAAGGTTAGTGATTACACACACACACACACACACACACACACACGCATGTGCTCTAGATGATGCTGTTTTGAATAGGTTTTAAAAATGGGAAGCAGAAGAAACAAGTGTTTAAGATGTAAGATTCAGCCAGGAAGGGCAGGCCTGGATGGAAGAAAGAACCCTAATAACAGTAGGAAGTCACCAGATAACCAGAAAGAAGGGCTTTGGGAAAAAAAAAAAGTAGAGGATGCCAGAATAAACATGAATTGTCTTTTATACAGAATTTATTCACTGGAGGTATTGCAGGGGAATCAGTATAAGATATTCACAACTATTAGTAATGTTATGTCAGTTTATTTGTTTATTTGCTTTCATTTCTGATGATTATTTTGGAGCAGGAGGTGGGTAGGATTTTGGTCAAGTGGTTTCTTTCTTTTCATATTGTCTATGGCTGCTTTTCTGCTACAACAGCAGAGTTGAGTAGTATATCCACTAAACTAAAAATAGTTACTATCTGTCCCTTTACAAAAAAAATTTTTCAGACCTCTGATATAGGGAAATAAATCTGGCAGTCAGAAATAGAATTTGGAATCAAGATATTTCATATTTAAACTCATCCATTGGGCAAATTATAATGTGTCATAAACTTCAGCCTGGGTTTCCTCCTCTCTAAAATCAACATAATAATAATTTCATCGGGTAGTTGATAATAAAATCATGTGATAGGTTGAAGTATTAGTTCACTTGTTCTTCCCACCTATACATGAAAAAGTTCAAAAATGCAATTAGTGTTTATCTAGTAGTACTTTCATGCTGTCGTGATGTGTTCAATTGAATAGCCATTATACTATGTAAATTTTTTAAGAGTATTGTGTGTGAATTAGTTAATTGATTTAACCAAAAATGCCAAATCAATCTTCTGTAAGTTTCCCCTGCTTGTAGCTTCGGCCATGCTAAACTGTTGCTTGCTGATGTCAGCATTGACTGGGAAGGTTGTCTGAACACATTTATCTGTGTCAAAGCATTGAACACACCACTATAAAGCAAAAGAGCGTAGACTTGTGAGTCACTAAATGTGATAAGGCAGGGTTCTCCCCTAGGAACCCAACTTCCATGCCTCATTCTGCCATTATCCCTCATGGTCAAGGCCGGTGGAGTTAATAGCATCTAAGTGGCTGCATTCTTTTCTACCATGATTCATGTATCATTTTTTGCAGTCACTTTGCAGATTGACAGGGAGGTCAATACTTTTGGTCTACAGTCCCCTCCACTCAGACACGTTACATTTTTGGTTATTTTGTTTCAGTTCATTTCCTGGTAGATACATGCCAGTGTGACCAGCCTGCGGGTATCCCTTTCCAGTCACTGCCAGGAGGTATTCAATAAACACTGGCCATTTATCTGCATCCAAAGATGTTTCCATTAACGAATCACCAACATTTAGATAAGAATGAGGTGTAATTTTCTCTAATTCAAGTTTAACCAAAAATCCAGATGTATGAGAGCATATGATACATTTCAGAAATAGAAATGTATATACCATATTTCAGTATCACTAATTCTGAATGTTTCTAGTGCCTGACAAGATTTCTCACTATCAGATAAAAATAAACGGATTTTTAAAAAAATGTATTTATGAGCCTCTATATCATCTTTAAAATAGTGATAGGTAAGAGAACATACCTCCCAGGTTGCCTAGAACAATTCCAGTTTATACATATTGTCCTGGCTTAATTATAAATTGAATCCCCTTTCAGTCTCAAAAGTGTCTGATTTGTATGGTAAATTATGTGATTATCCTAGTGATCACTCTAGTGATTAGCTTGAAATGAGTCAAAAGCAAAATGCACAGTGTCATAATTAGCCTGTCCTCATATCATATACATTTGTGGTTGAATTTCATGTTATCTTACATTATTGGCAAAAAATGAATGACATGCTAATGTTCAACAGCAATCTCATCAAAAAGCTGCTTTTAAAACTTTGGCCAGCTGTGTGACTGACTTTATATCTTGGAGATGGTGTCATCTTGTATCAGGTGGGCATTCATGAATGCCTGTAATCTGCAGAGTCTGGTTATGAGCTTCTCTGGTCCTGCATGTCCATGAGTAAAGGATTACAGCTTGAAGCCTGCAACTAGTGAACCAGACTTTGTACCCAGTGAAAAGTAGTTATTAAAGGAGGCTTAAAATGTTCATTCCCTTTTGTTTCTCCCTCTTTGCTCCATTGACTATGTTAAGGATGGCAAGATAGTCTCCTTTCCTGAGACTAACATCACTCAATACTTTATTATTATTATTTATTATGTGTTCATCACTGCTAACTGCAAACAGGGAAATGGATTTAAACAAAATTTTAAGGATAGTTCTTAACTTTGAGAGTAGTAAATAGAGTGTAAATATATGTGGTAGATCAATACACATTTTCTGGGCCACATCAAAATTTGGGAGGTCTGATACCTGTAAATTCTGATGATCAAATGCCTTGTTTCTTCACAGATTCCATTACATGGGATAAATCCAAGATTTTTTGATTCAGGCATAGCCCTCAGGGAACAATGAATTTGAATAAAGGTTGTGGACTACTCCTCCAGCATTCTGAAGACCTTTCTCTCCACCATCCCTGTGGTGGACAAACTCAAAGTCTTCTGATTTGTTGCTGGAAGCACAAAGCGAATGTCTTCTGGGACTCTCTGTTCAAACATTCCCCTTACCCTCTTCTGCCAGTACCCTCTGTGTTAACCTTAGGCTTATCCTTCCAGGGCTAACTGGTTGCCAAGATTAGTAGTCTGATAAGTCATTTTATCCCAAGTTATTTTGGCTATCATAGATAGAATCATTGACTTTGCCGGCTTCCCATATTTACATGACAAAGAGGTTTCAGTGCCCAAACGCTGCTTGGTGGATTTTACAGAATCACAGTAGCTAAGGGAGAGTCTGTATCAAATGTTTCGATTAATATTGTGTGTCTCTGTTTATTCCATGTCTGTGCTGGTTTGCCCTACTTCTTTGCTTATGTAGCCTATTTTTTAAACAGCGTGAGAAGGACATGAATAAGCAGAAAGATGATAAAGAATGAATTCTAGACTAGAATTCAGACAAATCTGGATTTTATTACTAGATACCTTTCTGAGCTGTGTGACCTTGGTGAGGACAGTTAACGTCTCTGAGCCTTTTTCCCTACCTGCAAAATCAAGTTAACAATCTTTCCCTGACCCATGGGATCAAAAGAGGCTGCCATGTAAACTCTGAATTACCCTAAGGTACTATAAATATAAATGAACAGAGAAAGACCACACAGTGTTTGTAAGCTACAACACAAACCTCCATCAAATCTTCGTGTAACCCTGAGCGATGATTTAAGATGGTGGGTAGCTCCCATCCTCACCCTCAGACCACCCTTTGCACAGGAGAGTGGATCTTCCTGTATGTAACTGAGTTGGATCGTTATCAGTTCTTTTCATGTCTATATGATTCGTGCCCCTGGCTATGCAAGAGTAAGGGCATATTTTTCATGCTGTTTTTCTAACTGAAGAGAAAAAGAGATGGGAAAGAGAGAGAAAGTTTTATTCCTCTAATTACGTTAAAAGATGGTAACAGGTTTGGCTAATATTATTTAAATCGTACATTAATTATGGTTTTTAAAATCACAATCCTGGTACATGTTATACAAATCCAAATGTTATATAAGAAAAAGTGACCCACCCTCTTTTAGGTTCTTATGATACCTGTTAAGACCCTGGCTTCTCTGATGTTGAGGTAATGGGAGGTTAAAAGAGCCACAAGTATTAGGAGAGAACCCATAAGTGGGGCAGAACAAGAGAGGAAGCAGGTGTATTTGTTTGGGGTCACAGGTAACAGGGGAAAAAGTCTCCAGTTGATGAATTATGGGGAGCTGACATTTGAGAGGGAGACCTATATATTATACTCAATAAACTCAGCACATTTCCTGTTCTTGGTTTTGCTTTTCATCTGTAAAGTGTGTATAAATTTAGTTCTGAGTGTTTTATGATAACAGTTGGACCCCTCAACGGAATTACTGTTTCTATCATTCAAGGGGACCTGCTGTTTATTATTTAGATAAATTTTAGGCTTTTACTATTCCTAAGAGGTAGCTCGTGAGATAGTATCTTTGCTTTGAGTCTTACTGATTTTTTTTTTAATTAGAGAACGATGTGAAAGGAATTTGTTGAAAATCAAATAAGATAAATTCATGAAAAGCAACTGGATAGACGCTTGTCCAGGAATGGTAAAAAGTAGTTAAACAACTTCACTATCCACAAGGTACCATCCGTGATGTGAGAACAATTCCTTGGCTCTCTAGGACAACGAGTTACCCAAAACTCTATTGTGCCATGGCAGAGTGGGCTAGACTGTGCTGCCTTGATTTCAATAAGAAAACAAAAGAAATAGCTCTCTCCTGTATTTGGTGTATTTTTTCACGTAAGATAGAGAACACAGTTAATAAGACCATTTTCCCATTCTTTGGGGCTTTTTAGGAAATGATGCTATGAAAATAGCATGTGTTTGCTATATCATTAGAAACTAGAATACGTTTTTCACAGAATTCCTGGACCACCCTGGCTGTGAAGCCTCTGGAATAAGTAGAGCAGACAGTAGGGACATTGGGCAGGGTGGGCAGATCCAGAGGGGGCAAGGAGAGGGACAAGGAGGAGGAGATGGAGTAAAGGATCCGTGGCCTGGACTGGAGGACTGTTGGAGGGAATGAGGAAGGTGGGGCACTAATAGGCGTTTAATAGGTGTTTTGGAATATGTGTGAATGATTGAATAAATATAATGAAGAACTTCACCTATATGCACAACCTATAGAGCAAATATTTCTGATAAAGCTCTTGTAAATGGTAAATCCATTACCAAAAGGAATGAAGCGTTGAGGAGAGCTTAACATAAGACGGCAGGTCCAAGCTTTGATTCCCCTCTTCGTGAATCAGCAGGAACATTTCTTTAGAACAGAGGCCGACAGACTGCAGCCCAAGGGAGGGCCCTCTGCCTGTTTTTGTAATACTGGCTTACACATTTTTAAATGGCTATCTTTTAAATGGTTATATAAGTATCTATATATTATTCTCCATTTTGCCTCTTGGTCCACAAAGCCAAAATAAATTTACTATCTGGCCCTTTATAGAAAATGTTTCTAGAAACTTTCCAAAGACAGTCTCAGAATATGCATGGAAATGTTATCAATATAGATACTGATAATCTTTGTTCTTATTGACAGCAATGCAGCATGTGTTGCTTAATGATGGGGACACGTTCTGAGAAATGTGTCATTAGGCAAATAGGCAAATTTGTCATTATGTGAACATCGTAGAGTGCACTTACACAGACCTAGATGGTACAGCCTACTACACACCTAGGCTGTATGGTATAGCCTATTACTCCTAGGCTACAAACCTGTATAGCATGTTACTGTACTGAGTACTTAGGCAATTGTAATACAATGGTAAATATTTCTATATCTAAATGTAGAAAAGGTACAATAAAAATATAGTATCCAAATAAAAAATGGTACATCTGTATAGGGCACTTACCATGAATGGAACTTACAGGACTGGAAGTTGCTCTAGGTGAGTTCGTCAGTGAGTGGTGAGTGAATGTGACAGCCTAGGACATTACTGTACACTACTGTAGACTTTCTAAAAACTGTATACTTAGGCTATACTAAATTTACAAAATTTTTTTTTCTTTCTTCAATAATAAATTGAACTTAGCTTACTGTAACTTTGTTACTTTATAAACTTTTAAAGTTTTTAAACTTTTTTACTCTTTTGCAATTATATAGATTAAAACACATTGTACAGCTGTACAAAAATATTTTCTTTATGCCCTTATTCTATAAGCCTTTTTCTATTTAAAAAATTTTATTTTGTACTTTTTAAAATTTTTGGTTAAAAACTAAGACATAAGCACACACATTAGCCTAGGCCTCCACAGGGTCAGGATCATCAATGTCACTGTCTTCCATATCTACATCTTGTCCCACTGGAAGGTCTTCAGGGACAACAACACACACGGAGCTGTCATCTCCTATGATAACAATGCCTTTTTCTGGAATCCCTCCTGAAGGACCTGCCTGAGACTGTTTGTTTTACAGTTATTTTTTTTCTTATAAGTAAAACAATTATACTCTAAAATAACTATAAAAAGTATAGTTTACTAAATCCATAAACCAGTAACATAGTTGTTTATTATCGTTATCAAGTATTATGTACTGTACATAATTGTATGTGCTATACTTGGTTATATGACTGGCAGCACAGTAGGTTTGTTTACAACAGCATCACCATAAGCACATGACTAATGTGTTATGCTACATCATTATGATGACTATGATGTCATTAGGCAATAAAAATGTTTCACGTCCAATCTTATGGGATCAGCATGATATATATACCTTCTGTCATTGACTGAAATGTCATTGTGTGGTGCATGACTGTATTGATTAATCTCAGTCATTTGTAGCCAACCTAGGAGAATTAGGTCCAATTTTCTTTTACCTATGTTATGATTTTCTTTCACCAATTTAAGTATATATCCCAAATTATTCATGTTTTTGTCTATATATGTTTGCTTATTCAACAGGTATTCATTAAATAATTCTGAGATATGTAAGTGCTACTAAGGGCTGTGTGTGATAGACAACTATGATTCATTTCTGTTCCCTTGAAGTTTGCAGTATAATAAGGAAGAAATTCTCAAAAATAAGATATGTTATAGGAGGATCAGAGCCACAAGAGAGGAACAATAAAAGACTATCACTTCCAAGAGCTGAGTCTCTGTCACTGATATTCGGTGAAGACTTTCTATCTCTACATAGGCCTGTGTCTAACTTTTTCATTTTGTAAAATGAGAACCTGATGAGAATGCATGTTCATTAGTTGGCTTAAACTTTATAACTAACTCTAAGATATTCATGGAAGTCACACCATTTCAAAAGTCAAGTAAATACCTTGGCACTGGCCACCACCTGCTAATATGGTGGGTCAAAAGTGCTAACCACCAGATTCTAGGAAAGGCTCTAATTAGAACATTTTACAAAAACTAAATTCTGCATGCAATAAGCCCTTTTAAGTAAGAAACATGCATGTTTCTTTATCTTTTAGTTTCCTTCAGGTGAAAACACACAAATAGGTCCTTCATCCTTGAAGTTCACATAGATCATGCATACATGTGGCACATATACACTCAAGGAGTTCCCTCAGGAGACTTCATTATTGCTCCCCAAGTCATCTCCCACTGAACCTACATCACCATCTAATAAAACAAATTATTTGACAGGGTCTTTTAATAAACGCTGAGCTCCTGAGAACTTCAAAGCTCATTGGCTCTCCGTTCCAAAGCTGATGTTCCTTTAATCATTGCGGGTTTTCCTTCTTGATGACATTCATGGACTAAGCAGAAAAATATCACCTTTCTGTTGAGACAAGATACAGTAAATATCATGACAATATGAATGACAGCATGTTAATGAAAACCACTGTTTGGCCTTCATTTTGAGAAAATTGGACTCGTTATAACACACATGTTTTATCAATATATCAATGTCTCCACATCAGACATTTATGCCACAATGTCAACCATGAGATTTGCTGAAGTTTTAAGGTTTTCCCTCGACCTGTCAGACGTTTATGGAATTAATCCTTCATATTTGTAATAGGAGTTTCCATAAGATGAATACTTCATTTCTCATAAATCATAATAAAGCAGCCCACGTTTGTCAGCAGAGTGACCTCTGCAGTCCTTTATCTTCAAGAGAAAAGATTAGACTCTCTATTTTATAGATAATGAGGTAGTTTGTTGGTCTCTTGGCACTTTCGGTAACTACATCCTTTGTAGTCTCCTTTGTGAGTAATTTTTTTGGTAAGTAGCAAAGTTAATAGGTGTGAACTCATAGAATTTTACAATCTTAGAGCTGAAGATACCTAGAAGTTATCTGGTCTAACCTCCTTGTTTTATTAATGACTGAATTGATTCCCAGTGGTGTAGTCCACGCTCAAAATGCTAGTGAGAGACAGATCAGACAAAGAACTCAGGTCTACTACCTGTTGTGCTGGGAGCTTTCTTTTGCAATTGACAATGCCTTCTTTATTTCATACAAATCACACAAATTGCTCTGTTAATGTTGCTGCAGTCACCTGGGGCTTTTTTTTTTTTTTTCTTTTTTGAACAACCCGCATTTAATTCCTCAAAAACCCTATTGACTCTACCTTTAAAATGGGTCCTGAATGTGACCATTTCTCACCACCTCCACTGCAACACTCTGGGCCAAATCTCGGCACTATTGATGTTTTGGGCTGGATAATTTGTTCTTGTGAGGGTCCATCCTGTGCACTGTAGGGTGTGTTGCAATATCCTTGGCCTCTACCCCATGGATGCTGGTAGCACTCCTCCCAGCTGTGAAAACCAAAAATGTCTCCAGACTTCACCAAATGTCCCCTGGGGGCAAAATCACTCCCCTGTTGAAAACTACTTGAAAACATAAGTTGGACCTTTTCACTCTCTTGATCAAAACTCTCCACTAGGTTTCCATCTTTGTCAGAGTAAAAGCAAAGTACTTTTGCTTGCCTATAAGAGCCTACACAGCCTCACTGTGACCTCTCAGACCTTGCTTCCTGGAACTCTCTCTTTATTGATCAGTCTGACCCAGTCATAGGCTTCCCTGCTATTTCTGGGACAGACTAGCTCTGGGCCTTAGCACCCTCTGCCTGCAGAGTTCTTTTCCTGAATATCTGCTCCATATCTATTATGGACTGAATGTTTGTGTGTGTCCCCCCAGAATCTATATGTTGCAGCCCTAACTCCTAACGTGATGGTATTATTATAGAAGGTAGGACCTTTGGGACATAATTAGGTTTAGAGGAGGTCATAAGGGTAGAGCCCCCTATGATGGGATTAGTGTTCTTATAAGAAAAAAGAGACCCCAGAGTGTGCTCTCTCTCTTTCCCCACAAGCAAAGAAGAGTTCATGTGAGCCCACAGGTAGATAGTGGCCACGTACCAGCCAAGAAAGGAGGCCTCACAATGAAATCAATTTTGTTGACACCTTGATCCTAGACCTATCAGCTTCTAGAATTATGAGAAATAAATCTACGTTTTAAACCACCCAGTCTACAGTATTTCTTTATGGCAGCCCAAACAGACAAAGACAACCTCCTTCCTCACGATTTTCAGATCTTTGCTCAAAGTCTTACCGTTCTCCATGAAGCCTTCTCCAATATCTCACAACTCTATTCCCTTTCCTTCTTTATTTTCCTTTATAGCACATAGTCTCTTCTGACATTGTACATATTTGCTCAGTTAGTTCTTTATTGTCTATCTCCTACCAAAATATAAGACCTAGAAGGATAGGAATTACTGGATTATTTGTTTTTTACCAAATTTTTCCCTAGGTTTGAGCAATGCCTGAGTCAGTAGGTGCTCAGTAAATATTAGATGGATGAGTGAATGGAATGGGGATATTTTTAAGATCTTTAAAACATTAAGATTGTTTTATATTACAATGTTAAACATTGCAGTAAAAACAAATAGCATGAAAAAGTACATTATTTCAATTGCATCTTGTCAACAAATTTTTTTTCCCTTTGGCCTTTACCTAAAGCAAAATTTCAGATTTAACAGGCTTACTGACAAAATGCTACAATAAATGTGCCTTTATGTGCTTACTAAAAAGCAAGCAATTTTCCAAGTGGGAGTGAAAAGTATGGCATGTAGCACAAATCAGTTGCCCTTTAAGAAAACCTAGTAGAAAATAATCCAATTAAGAATGGGTATAGAAGGTTCCTTACAATAACAAGATTCAAATTTGGATGTAAAATATGATCACTACCATGTGGATAATAAAGCAAATCATTATAAATAAATGAATCATTTCTTGGAAGGAAATGCACACAAACTTTAACAGTGGTTATCATTAGGTGAGCAGGGATGTAGGCAATTATTATCATATTGTTTTATGTCTATATTTTCTTACTTGTGTGTAGTAAATATGGGTAACTAGATTAATAATAAGGTACTAAAAGCTGATGGGTTGCTCCATAATGAATGGCATCTCCAATGCTTGACTGCCTTCCAGATGGAGCTCTGCCCATGCACTGGGCACCCACTAAATCATACTTTTTCCAAATTCTCTCAAGAACTCTTCTTGGTGTTGACAGTTCTGCGTTCATAAAATACCATCCCTTTCCCTACTTTGAGAAAGACTGATAAAAAACCAAAGGGAAGAGAAAGCTAGTTTACATTTTACCAAATGGAAAGGGGAAAAGATTCAAACCCAGGGCAGATTAAGCAACACATCAAAGTTTCTCTTTTAAGTGATAATTTTGCATGAGGCCTGGGGAATGATAACCTAGATGTCAGAATGTGTTACCTGTTGAGCTGAAAAAAAATTCCGTTACAGTTTGCCCAGTATCACACAGACAGATCAAGCTGTGGTTTAGAGATTTAGCTCTTGGAGCAGCAAAGGGATGAGGAAGTTACTCCCCCCAGTCCGGCTAGGTCTTTATCAGTGTTCTTTACCATTGCATTTAGCCAGAGGACACTTAGACAGTTGCCTGGGGCACACACTTCTTGCCCTTTAAAAACCTCAGATCTCCACAAAGCTTTCTCTGCTTTGTGGAAGATGCCATGTGCTCAGAATGTCTTATGTGGAGACTTTGTGTGGGCTCACTAAGAGATTTCAGTGGGAGCAGTTGCTTCTTGAACTCCAGATCTTGCATTTATATTTCCGAATTTTGTTCCCTGTCTTGTAAAGGGAAGAGAAAAAGAAGAATCACAGTGTCAAGAGAAAATCAAGTTCAGCACCCTTTGTGTGTAGATATTTGGTGGTGTTGCACTAGGTCAGCAAGTGTCCTGACACTAAAATCACTTTTCCTGATTCAATCACGGTAGCTTTCCAAGAGTTCACTTTTCTCTGTAGATATGTGACAATTGAGCAAGGTAGTATGAACTCATTTGCTATTTGCTTACTCTTGCCATGGTATGAAGAAGGAATTTCAGGGGAGATAGACTTGCCAGATAAAATACAGGATGCTCAGTTTAATTTGAATTTGGGGTAAATAACAACATTTAGTATAAATAGGTCATATGAAATATTTATTTGATATAAATATTTAGGACATGCTTATACTAAAACATTAATTGTTTTTTATATGAAGTTCAAATATAACTTGTGCCCTTAATTTTTATTTGCTCAATCTGGCAACTCTAACGATGGAGAAACTTTGACTGTTCCCTTTAAATTTTTAATTTGCATTTTCATCCATAGCTTCCCTACATTTTAATGATCCTTAATAAATTACCATAGTAAAATGTACCTATTTTCATTCCTGGTCAGTCTTCCTTCACATTATTTAAATTCAGGAATAAATTCCACAAAACCTAATTCATTCCTGATTTGCATTTTTTAGTAATAAAAATTTATCTTAAAGTTAAACAGCTTCAAAATATGTTAGTCTCTAGCAGTGGCTGGAATGAACATAATCTTTAAAGATATGATCATATTTTCTGACAATTATTTTTACTATGTTTTATCAAAGTAAAAAATTAAGGCAGCAATACTTCACAGAAAACCCAGTGGTCATTGGTGCTGGTCCTTTGATGAGTATATACTTTCTCATTCTGGTCTTGCTGAAGTTAAAGTCTTGCATTATCATGAAGTACACAAAGCACCCTCAGAATACAGCAGAGTAAATGGCTATTGTGGTTTTGCCCATCTACAGACTAAACTGGACCTAAGGGGCAGGTCAGCCAGGTAAGTGTCTAGAGTTCCACTATTTTTTAAGGCTACAATTAAACTGTGGGGCTAAAATGTAATAAAAGAAAGGGAACATCTTGAAGAATATTATATTAACCAAAACTTCCTTGGGGAAAGGGATGTAGCTATTATAGCTGTTCAAAAGAAATCTTCTTATAGTTCCTTGTGTGAAGAACTAAGAATATTCTAAGGAACATTCTAACCATCCAATTGACCATGGGATTTGTATTTTGCTTCGTGGAATAAGACCACACTGGAGGCCTAAACAGAGTTCTGGGTCCCATAGAGGAAAGACTAGATATTGTAAGCAATAGCTGTCTTTCTTGGCCTTTTCCCTACTTTTCTTCAGCCTTTCAAAGGGAATGTATAATATTAATAAATAATAATAAAATATGTGTTGAGAGCAGTGTTGGATTATTTGCCTTTCTAGATAATTTCCGTAACTTTCTCTCCTTACTTAGAAAGATAATAGACCCAAATTTCACAAATTCCCCAAATATGGAAAAATGATGACAAGATAGTCCAGGAAACACAGGAACCCCCTTTGCTGTAATCCGGGCTACCAGATGTTGTGAAGCAGAGTTCTCAAGCTTTAGTTAACACGAGACTCCCCTAGCAGACTTCTCAAAGCACAGATTATTGAGCTCTTCTCCCATAGTTGCTGATTGAGTAGGTATGGGGTGGGGCCTGAGATTGTGCATTTCTTTCTTTAAATTATTTTCTACTTTTAATTGACACATAATGTACACATTTTGGGGGCAAAGGGTGATGTTTCTGTACATGTGCACAATGTGTAATCATCAAATTAGCATATCCATCACCTCAAATATTTATTATTTCTTTGTGTTGGGAACATTCAAAATCCTTTTTAATAGCTATTTGAAAAGATACAATACATTATTGTTAACTGTAGTCACTATACAGTGCTATCGAGCACTAGATCTTATTCCTCCTATCTAGCCATAATTTTGTAACCCTTCTCCAACCTCTCCCTATCTCCCTTCTGCCCTGTGCTTCCCGTCTAGTAACCACTATTGCACTTAAGATTGTGCATTTCTAACAGGTTCCCAGGAAGTATTGCTGTTGCTAGCCTGAGAACTGTACTTTGAGAACCACTGTTTCAGAATTTGTATTCTGAGATCCTAAATCCAGTGAAGTTCACATTCGGTTAGGGATTCTGTTAATTCATGTTTGTTTGTTTTTGTTTTTTAAATCTCCTGCTCCATTGCATAGCCTCACAAGTATTAAAAGATTTTTCCAGAGCTGAAGACCAGAGTTACAATTGCACATGTAATTGATGTTTGAAGAATTGAAAGTAGATTATATTGCATCATCCATAGAATGCTTTTAAGTTCCTTCAATGGAGATCTCTTTGTCTTAACACAAAAAGAAGCAGATGTGGTAACATATTTCTAAGAAGAGATGATTGAGACATGGTTTTGTGGGTTGATTAGGAGGATTCAGGGATCACCAGATACTCCCAGCAGCCCAAAGTAAAAATTTGTATAATTTGAAAGAGAGAAAGTTATGCACAGCAAGTTCTATGGGGACTTGTATGACATTTTCTAATCTCGAAATCTTTCAGGAGCTTCTTTTTTACTTCCATGCTACTTTTCATAAATTTCATCTTGAGCATCTATTGCCTTAACCAGAAGCTTTTACATTTTGGACTTGGAAAGAGATTTCTGACTCCAAGGGGAATTATTTTTCACACTTAACAATGTTTGATATTGTAGATAAAATGTCATACCTTAAAAACCCTATTTTAAGTTAGTCTGGCTCTGTGACTGAATGGTCTTTGAAATTAACAAGAATATGACAAGGAGAGGAAGCACAAGAGGACTTAAGTTTACAGAAACATTTTTACTATTTGATCATTTGGGTGTGTTTCTAAAATATATTGAGGATCTATTTTTAGATACTCAATTGATATAAACTTGAAATGTCCTTGACAGTATTATTGTGGATGCTTATTTGTCTGATACAACTAAAATAAATGATAAAATTTCTCCAACCCCTCAAGAGTAGTCCTTCCATTATAGCCTCATTAGGAAACATGGAAGGTTTTGTTATGTTGGTATCTGCTTACAAACTATGATTTTACAGAAGAAAAAGCAGAAGTAGGAAGAGGAGGAGGAGGAGGAGGAGAAAATTGAGATCCTCCAATGTCGATCTGACAATTACTTTTCTCAGACCAACACAGATGAGAAAAGCTAGCCATTAAGTAAATGCATATATGGCTTTAAGCCTACATTTTAGCTGAACATTTAGAAATCTTTCCAAGCCAAAATTTGGAGGCAGAGAGAGGACTGGAGACTCGCTCATTCTTATCATGAACTCTGGTATCAGATTCAGTTGTTTAAGTTTCTTAATGGATGGGATTTGGGCACTTACAAACCTACTTCTCCAAAATATAATTGCCTTAAGTAGTTTTATATCAGGGCCAAAAGGATTGCTTCCTTTGTGAAGCAAGGGTGGAAAATGGAACTGTTTGAGGGTTCAAGAGAATGACCATGGGCATCTTAAGAATGAAAACAAACAAAGCAAACTTCATTAGGCTTTCTTCTGGATGAAATGCCCACCATTGTTACTCTAATATAAAATCCTACGCAGCATTGTTAAGTAGGCAGTATAGCTTTGACTCTTACATACATTGTTCTGTAGTTTCGCCACGACCTCTTTCACACAGTTCCCAGGAGATGTGTAGTGTTTACGGAACTCTCGAGTACCCAAATTCCAGACCACATCTTTTTGAACCACAGGCTCCAAAGTTATTTCTACTTCTTTCTTGTCTTCCATCTTTCTCTCCTCATGCATTGAATCAATGTAGTTGATTGATTCTTGGATGAAACAACTTTATAAAATTATTTTGTATTAAGGTAGGTTGTACCAGTGGGCAAAATCCCTCCAAGAAGAACTAGTACTCTAAGAGAAAGGGAGAGGGGACCCAAATAGAAGCCAATGTAATGCATAATGGGACATTTCTTAGGCCTGTGTGAAATACCTCACAAGGTAGTCAGAGGCAGCCTATGTCTAACATGGGCTGAAACTTTGAAAAGGGGCCCACTGGAGACATATCTATTATGTCTCAAGGGATTCCATTTGCTTGGTCCATCTTTTCTAAAAACTAAGTGTCTAATGCAAGTTACTCAAAGCAGTGAAGTGCCTTTATTCCAGAGCCATATATTCAAAATTTAATTGTTATAAAGAATACAAAAAGCTCATGGCCGGGTGCTGTGGCTCATGCCTGTAATCCTAGCATTCTGGGAGACCGAGGCAGGAGGAGCACTTGAGCTCAAGAGTTCGAGACCAGCCTGAGCTGTGATGATGCCACTGCACTCTATCCAGGGCAACAGAGCGAGACTCTGTCTCAAAAAAGAAAAAAACCCAAAAATGCTCAAATTGCCAGCGAACCTCAAGGGTAATTGTATTAAAGAAAAGTTAATCTTTATTTGACTTTCCTAAACTATGTATTCACAGCACTGAAAACTGTCATAACCTCCCTGTTTCAGAATAAGTGGATTATTTATTTGTGATAATGGGCACATATGCTCATTAACATAGTGTCATAAACAGCTGTGTTAAATGTATCATGTGTTCTGTGACATAAATAAGGTGCTCAACATGAGGTTGTGTTTAAAATATAGGCCCAGGGAAGAACAAAAAAGCAATAAATGTTTTTTAATATAGTTGCCTGGTCTTGTATTCTAAATTTATTTCTACCTTATTAATGCTACTTGTATGAAAATTGTAGATATTACTCTAGTGAAATATCTTGACATTCAAGGACATTAGAACTTCTTTCTGCTTTCTTATCCTTAGTGTTTTTCAAGCCAGGAGTTGCTAGTGTGGGTTTCTTTTCTGGTAAAGGAAGAGATGATGTAGACATGGGGGAGGCATTTACAGTAAAATCAGTCTGCCTCTCAGTAAGCTTAGAGCAGAGTTCGTTTGATGGATGCCCTGAACCTATTTTAGTTCTAAGAGTTTTCAAACTGGTTGTTGAATTCAAAGATCATCTAATTCAACTTCCTCATTTTGCAGATGATGGAACTGAGGTTCTGAAGACTTAAAAGATCTGTTTGAAACACAGATCTTTGAGTAATAAAGCCAGGACCTAGGGCTATATATCCAAACTCCCAATTCAATGTACTTCCCACTAGAAGAACAGGCCATACTATAAGTAGGTTGGGAGAAGGAGCTTATTTGACAATGAGGGTACCAGGCTGGTGTCATTTGGGATCTTTATCAGTATCATTTAGAGTAGACTTAAATGCCCACTCTTATTTTACAATGTACATTAATTCAAGCAAAGTTCCAGATGTTTTTTGGGGGGTGCGTGGCCAAGGTGGATGGAATGAGTGTATGACCATGAGTGACACAGTTCACTGAGCAAAGCAACAAACTTCAAACATGAGGTTTAGAAAAATTGGGTATACAGGAACAAGGCAAATAAAACCAGAGAGAAACAATGAAGTAAGAAGCTATTCTGCTTTATCTTCACTGGAAAATGCAAAACTAGAAATAGTTCTGTCCACTGGGGCTTGTATGGGTCAATCCCTTATGAGACTATTGATTATATGCAATTTAGGTGCCTGTCTTTTAAATGATAGAAAACTGGAAAGTTTTTACAAAGTACAACTGAAAGTGTTCCTATTACCAAAAAAAATTAAGAAAGCCAGTGAAGTTAAGGTTGCTATCCTGAGAAAAATGAAGGTTATACATAATTTAGGGGATATTTTTTAAGAAATGAAATGCTCCTACAAGAGAATAAAGGCTCTTACCAGAAAATGTTCATCTCACATGCATTTTCACTCAAAGTGGTTCAGGAGAAAATGGGATTAAACAGCAAGAAAATTCAGTTAGACTCTTAAAATGATTAAATATTGAAAACAAGATACCAAGGGACATTGTAGAATCTCTAGCCCTAGAGGTTATTCAAAATGAAATTGGAAGTAATTTGATTTGAATGATTTAGGTATACACCTGTCTGAGCAAAGGGTGGGCCAAATGACCCACCCCAAGACCTCTTCAAGTTCTTTAATTTAACAGCCAAGGGCTCTATCAAATACTACTGCCAGACTCCCAAAGAATATACTTTACTTATAATATATTTGCTTCATCCCTTCAAGATTCTTAAATGACTTTCTATTCCTCCTGTTGATATTTTATGTTCATTTATGTTTATGGAAAAAAAATCCAACTTAGATTTCCAGGCTCGTGAGAAACATTTGGATGGAAATTAAGACACTTCAGGGATTTGTGGTTTTAGGTAGCAGTTTTATTGACTTGCTTCTGCAAGTGGGATTTACCTATTTTAAAACCCACCTGAGTTTTATTCTAAATAACTTTGCCAACACTGTTCAGAGTTGATTTTTATTTTTATAAAATGTTATTCTGAGTATATTTTTTAAAAATGTCAATGGATGCTATAATTTGAATAAAGGGATAGAAATAGTCCCCTAAATTGTAGATACCACACTACTAATTACTGCTACTTTAAAATATCTGGTTTTATTTGGAAAATATTAGTTTTTTTCTGTCTAAATTTTCAAGTACTGACTGATATGTAGTAATAGCCATGCCTAAATTTATATAAATTCTTAATTTCTCATAATATTACTTTTGGAGGCAACTGTTTCATTACTTTTGGCTACCTCAGCTGGGTACATTTTCACTTGTTTAACACCGTATCTGTGATTTTAAGTTTCTTTTATGCTTGGACATTGTTCAAAGCTCCTAGCTTTTTTGAAAAAACTTTGTAAAGAAAAAGCAGGGGATTTAAGCTTGAGATTTATTTGAATATATGAACATGTTTCCCTGTGCTCTCTTGTTCCAGGTTTCCAAATTAAAGCTTTCACAGCACTGCGCTTCCTCTCAGAACCTTCTGATGCCATCACAATGCGGGGAGGAAACGTCCTCCTAGACTGCTCTGCAGAGTCTGACCGAGGAGTTCCAGTTATCAAGTGGAAGAAAGATGGCATCCATCTAGCCTTGGGAATGGATGAAAGAAAGCAGCAACTTTCAAATGGGTCTCTGTTGATACAAAACATATTTCATTCCAGACACCATAAGCCAGACGAAGGACTTTACCAATGTGAGGCGTCTTTAGGAGATTCCGGATCAATTATCAGTCGAACAGCAAAAGTTGCCGTAGCAGGTAAGTGGATTCTCCCTTCTCTTCCTCCTCCTTCTCTATCTCTTCTTCATATTCCTTTTTTTGTGGGGGGGGATAAGAAAATAATCTTTGAAAACCAACGTACATTTTTATTTTTTTATTTTTAATTGACAAATAATAATTGTATGTTTTTATGGGGTACAATGTCATGTTTTGATATATGTATACATTGTGGAATGATTCTATCAAGCTAATCAACATATTCATTACCTCACATATTTGTCATTTTTTTGTGATGAGAGCATTTAAAATGCATTCTCTTAGCAATTTTGAAATATACATTACATTATTATTAACTATGGTCATCATGCTGTGAAGTAGATCTCAAAAATGTATTTCTCCTTTCTAACTGAACCTTTGTACCCTCTGACCAACACCTCCCCATTGCCCCCACCCTCACTCTCCCAAGCCTCTGGTAGCCACCGTTCTACTCTCCACTTCTATGAGTTTGACGTTTTTAGATTCCACATATAGGTGAGATCATGTAGTATTTTTCTGTCAGTGCCTGGCTTATTTCACTTAGTCTTATAGCCTCCAGGTTCATCTATGTTGTCACAAATAACAGGATTTCCTTCTTTTTATCATGGCTGAAGAATATTCCATTATATACATACAACATTTTCTTTATCCATTTATCCATTGATGGACACTTAGGTTGATTCCATATCTTGGCTATTGTCAATAATGCTGTAGTGAACATGGGAGTATAGATCTCTCTTCCACATACTAATTTCAATTCCTTTGGATACATACCCAGAAGTGGTATTGTTGCATCATATGGTAATTCTACTTTTAGTCTTGTGAGGAACCTCCATACTGTTTTCCATAATGGCTGTACTAATGTACATTCCTACCAACAATGTATATTTTTAAGAAAAGAGGAAAGATGTGAAGAGATTCATGTTTATTCCCTCATGGTCTTGACTGTCTTTTCTCCTTAAAGTAGCTTAGAAAACAGTAGAAGGAACTCAACCATTAGCATAGCATTATAAGATTTTAAAAAACAAGGCTGTTCAAGCTGATTTATGCTTATGTCTAAG
This sequence comes from Daubentonia madagascariensis, assembly GCA_023783475.1. Classification (NCBI taxonomy): domain Eukaryota; kingdom Metazoa; phylum Chordata; class Mammalia; order Primates; family Daubentoniidae; genus Daubentonia; species Daubentonia madagascariensis. The sequence goes on from JAKFHU010000901.1 coordinate 13,098,144, forward strand.
GGAGGACTTTTCATCAATAGAAAAGTATTAGAAAAATAATTTCCCAATTAATTTCATTTTACAACTTCATTAATGCTAAACTTTTGCAGAGTCAATTTATTTTGCCTTCAGTTGATTTTAATTATAATGACATGACCTACAACATACAGATCTCAAGTGAGAAATAAAAATTTCCACTAGTGCTTCCAAATGTCTTGATGCTTGGTAACATGTTGGCTCAACAACTGAGTGGTTAGATGAACAGTTTTTCTTTTTATCTGGATACATGGAAGTCATGTAGACCCTGACAAAACAGAATTGAATATTCTGGAATCCATGATATTGCTAGTTCTTCTGCACTATTCTGGTTAGAAGGCAGCTCTAATTATTTCTTTTGGTCCCTGCAATATTAGAACTGCAGGGAGAAGAGCCAAATTTTTACTTGTTTCTATAATGATTTAACTAAAAGTTGGGCTGTGATTTTTTTTTTTAATTTTTGTATGGACCATAAAGCAAGGCAAATGGATCCAACCTAAAATAAATTTAAGCTATCAAATAAGTACAGATTTGAAGGGCTACTTTCAACTTAATCTTTAGTTCTCAAAAAGACAACAAAAAAGCAATAGGCTATTATTCAGTTATTTTTTTCCAGGTCCCATTTAGTCTAGTGTCATCCTGGAAAACTTATCAAAATGAGAACTCTTTTTCAGCAGTAACAGCAACTAGGACAATCGGGCAGGACTACCACTGCCCCCTCGCCCCCCGGAATCTGAAAGAGGTGATTTTTGTCAGATGGTACTATAAAGAATTCGATCTCATAGATACGCAGTCAGTCCCCAAATCCAGCTTCAAATCACTCTTTGTGGCTTCTTTTCCTCACTAAGGGTTCTTTTGTCCCCCCAATATTTGTATATTGAAATCCTAAGCCCCAGTGGGATGGTATTAGGATGTGGGACCTTTGGGAGGTGATTAGGTCATGAAAGTTGAGCCCTTATGAATGTGATTAGTCCCCTTATAAAAGGGACCTCAAAAAGCTCTCTTGCTCTTTCCACCACGCGAGGATAGAACATGAAGTCGGTAGTCCAAAACCCAGAACAGGGTCCTCACCAGAAACCACTCATGCTGGCACTCCAATTGCAGGTTTCCAGCCTCCAGAACTGTGGGAAATAAATGTCTGTTGTTTATAGGCCACCCTATAGCACCCCAACTGCTTTGTTATAGCAGCCCAAACTGACCAAGGCAGATTCTTTTATATTCAGTTACACTAGATTTCACCTGAGCAAAGATGGACTGGTGGGTAGGGTCCTCAGCTAGAGGCAGAGTGGCCAACAATTCTGGCTTACCCTGGACTGACCTGCTTTTAGCACTTGAAAGTCTTATGTTCTGGAAAGCCCCTTGGTGCCAGGTAAAAACTAGGATGGTTGATCCTGATCATGAAAACCAAGGCTATAAACTACCTGAGACCTTAGAGTGATAGGTATCTGAAATTTGATTGATGAGTATAGAGCATAGAGAGGACTATGGAGTATCCATAGAGAGGACTGAAAGTTAATGTGAATTATGATTGATTAAGAGGAACTGGTGGAATATGTGCTGTGGATTAGGCAAAGTTGCTTTCCCAGAATGCTCCAAATGAAGCAGAAAGGGTGCAACTTGACCTTCTGTCATTTGAAAATTTCTGGCCTTGCAGATCCCACCCATCAGTTGTCCACAATACCAAAGTAGTCCTGCAGATGGGAGTGAATCAGGCTGGCATTTTGATGCCTTACTACAAAAGGCAACTGCATGTGTACTGTTAATGAAAATGGCCTAATATGTTGCAGTTTCAGTTTTCCTGCAATCTAGATTCACTTTTACACGTTCTATCTTTCAATGGTGAAATGAAGAACGATGCCTTCCCTGTGAGATATTAAAATAAAGTGGCTTGGACTTTAGTATTCTGTACAGGGATAGGCTCAACAGATTCAGTCACTGAGTTACAATCTAATATTAGATTGTATCATTTCAAGGCAATAAGGCTGTTCACAGCATTTTAAACACTTACCATGCTGTTTGGCAACACAGAATACATCAATGTTATGTCTGCTGAGGTTAAGATTGCCAAACCACTAGAATTCACAAGGGGCATATATCTTCCTTGTAATAAAGACCATGGACCTGATTTAATCTCATTTTTAAAGCATTAGCAGTCAATAAACCAGTCACCACTAAAAGTTAACAGTCAGCTTTGCTTGGCTGAAAAAAAACATCTATTCTGTACCCTCAGGTGCAATGTAGAGCCTATTTAATATAATGCCCCTCTTCCATTTTTGCTTTTTCAAAGCGTCTTTTGATAAAAAGAAGTGTGACAAATGAAATCTGTCTTTAATCAGTCCGCACATTTTATGCAATGATCTTGCCATACACCGTTCATCCTGTTTTCTAGGAACTTCTCAAGCACTCTTTAAACCCTGACTGCACACTTGGCTGGAGAGGGAAGGAGGTAGGAAAGATAAACGAAGGGCTACCATCCCATCCAACATCTTCTTAAAAGTTGCAATGTAAAAAGCTACTGACTGTCAGTGTTTCTGGTTATTTTAAGTTCCATCAGTAAAGAATGCTTGGGCTATTAAGTCTCCATTTGAAAGCAACTTGATTTGACCATACTGGCTAAAACTTGGGAATTTTGTTTTTACCCAATTAGCTCTAATCTAAAATGCTGCACTTTTTCTCTGTTGTGTATACCTCTGTTTAGCCCTCTAGACTGAGAACAGCTTGAGGAGAGAAACAGAGCTGGATGTTATTTGCCTACAAACTTCTCCGATCACCTCCTGCACTGTGTATCTAGCAAAGCATCCATCATGTCATATTTAGTACCAGACGTTCGTCTTACCCATGAAGGTCTCCATGCTATACGTGGAGAGCTTTCAGCTGCTGTCATCCTCCTCTACCTCTTGCCTTTGTCTCTTCCCCCTCTCTTCTTCCATCTCCTCCTTCTTCTTTATTGGACTTGACCAGATTAGTTAAACTGACCTACGTATGTACATATATAAACATATTCTTGATGGACTGAGTTATAATACTTTGTTTTATGTCACAATAGTCTACAAATTAATTAACTATTGAAGACTTTGGGGTTAGAAAATGGGCTGTGCTGGAATATTCATATGACACCTAAAAAGAAAAGGCATGTGCTATTTCCTCATTCCTTTCCTAACCCTTAACATCAAGATGAACATGCATCTGGCCAAGCACATCTCTGCTACTCCAGATGTTGCCAGCGATCTGAGCCTCTGGATTTTCTTCTGTTCAACAGATGTAGTAATAACCTATCTCCTAAGACTTTGGGGACTTTTAAGTAACATCTAGGATGTAAAGCTCTAGTGCAGAGTAGATTCTTATTCAAGGACAGCAGTCATATCAATAGACCTAACAATGGTCATTATTGTGTTATTACAATTATTATTATTAGGAACTGACAATTTTCAGTATTCCCGTGTGATAATGCAAAACATTTTTTGAGTGGGGGGGGATGAAATATAGGCAACAAATGCTGAGCCTTACATATTCTAATCTTGGATCATATATCTGTCTTTGCAATCTGTGTATATAAACTGGCATGCCTGAATTGAGTCTTCAAAAAGTTTAATCCATGCAGTATTTTGGCAAGCAGTGCCAAAATCTGTCTGACTAAAAGAAATATTTTTGAACACTGTTGATCTACCATTACGTCAATGCAGCCAATTCAGTTTGTACTGACCAGACCAGGAGTTCTAGATCGGGCAACTACTGCGATCATTTCAGGAACAGATGCTAGGCATGCTTCTCTACCTCCTTAATGTCCTTTCAACTGAAAAAGAGTCACTGAAGCTGGTTCATGAGCGTTAGCTGGTCTAAACTGGGGGTTTGACATAACCACCCTTCTCCTGCTGGAGAAAAATTAATTCCAGTATATAAGAAGACCAGATAACAACAGAGCTTCTATGAATGATCACAAAAGTGCCATCTTATTTTATTTTTTCCTGATAAAAGTATGAGCACCTGTCTACCCATCCACACACCTACCCACCCACTCAGCTATTTGCTACTCACTTGCCCTGCAGGCTCTGAGCAGCACAGTTGGAAGCTAAATGGTACCTTTGCTTTTATTTACATTCGTGGGGTTGGAGTGGGACAGATACCTCCTCAGGTGAACCAACACTGACTGCAGTAGACCAGCAGCATTTCTGTCCAGGTATATTTGGTTTTTGTTAATTTTGAGCATTTACATTTTAATATTGAAACCACTGACTTGCTTTTTTAGAGCCCTTTGCTCTTAGGAAATTATATCTGTATGCATTATCTTATAATGCTCAAAAACGCCCTGTGATATACATACCCAGATTAACAGAGAACAGACTGAAATAAGTAAAGTGACCATCTATATGCAAAGACTGGAACTCACACTGTTTAAGTCTAGTGCACACTTATTCCTTGTTACTTTGCTTCTCAGTCTAAGGACTAGATTTGAGGACACTGTAAAAAATTTCCCATTCAGTCAGTCATTTATTTTGAATCAATGAAATTCTCCAAAGTATAAACTAAGTGAAAAGAATAATAATAATTGACTATATTTATCCATTTAGTCTCTTGAAAATATCAACTCCTGTGGAAAAACACTATAATTTGGATGTTTTCTTCTAAAATGAAAAGATTTTGCTATCATAGGTATACATTCAATAATGACACACGGTAAATCACTCCTAAAGAACAGAGAGCATATAATTTGAAAAATAAGCTCATGAATAGTCCTTCTAGGAATACAATTTTTTAAAATCTTGGTAAGTGGTTCTACAATTCAGGCCAAGTTTGCAATTTTTTTTCCCCTTGCTTCTTGAAATTCAAGAAAATAAAAGGCCAACTGAATTGCATTTACTTGAGTCTATTTCATTCAGGGGCATATTTTTTTTCTTCCTTATTACAATAGATGTTTCAAGATGCAAATTGTCACACTCTGCTTTTAAATAACACAGGCATTATAATTAAAATTCCCCTGTGTTTAAAAAAATAATTAGTTACTTGAAGAGTTCTTTTAGCGAATTCTCTTCCAAAATGCCTCCCATTTAAATGAGTTATGAAATAATTAGTGAAAGCATATTATGGTGAGAGAGGCTGGAATGAAGCATTTTGTGAAATGATAACCTGACCTTTATGTTCTTACTTAAAAGAAAGCAGGAAAAAAAGAGCTTGTATGAAGAGAAGGGAGAATAAACCACATTGCCTCAGGTCATTCCAATTTTATATGAAGGAAACAGCAAGAAAAATGTTCATATTCCTTCTCTCTACAGGAGCAAATATAAGAATTTTGCCTAGAAGGTCAAGTTCATCCAGAGAAGCAGCTTGTAAAATGTATCCCAGGGCCCTTGATTACTTTCAAAATTCTATTTGGGAAGGTTCAGTTACAGAGCAAAGCTTTTCATTTTACACTGATAGGAATGTTGTTTATTTTCAAATGAGCAGGAGAATAAATTGTTCTCATTCCGTATTTCTTAATGATCTTAATTATCTTCATTTAGTTAAATGTTCCTATTGTTTTGTGGTTAACACATGAGAGAGAAAGAAAACATAAGCAAGAAACGTAGTGTTTTAAGTAAGTGTTGTATGTGTGCTAATCTTATTTTCCTTTAATTTTATTGCCAAATATAACTGGAATACAATAATCACCAATATTGTCCCAATGCCTACTCCCCTACAAACCCCCTACATACAAGCTCAACTTAAATAATTTCATTTTAAAGTGTAGGATTTTAGTTGCCTCCTTCCTAAGGTAATTAACTCTGCAATAAAATTAAAATAGAAATAAATTCCTAAAAAATATGCAGAGTGGAAAGACATCTTCTACATTATAAAAATTACAATAGAGAACTTGACAGGGCTTTTTATAGTAGAAACATCAACAAAATAACTTTAAAAAAAATCTTCCAACCTTTCACTTCTTTTCTTTGTTATGAATTCTAATTCACGTGACAATGGAAATAGCTAATTATTCATTCCAAATTTAATCAGTATCTTAAGAGCACTGTGCTTTTATTCAACTCTTAAACTATCCAGAGTGTGATTTTGCTGGTACTGTAATGAAAATGAAGGAGTAATGTCTAAAATAACTCAGTGATAGTAACCAAAAATTCTTTTCAATTTTAGAATGCCTCTTTGGAATACAAAAACTTAATTTTCTTGATAAATGTCAGGCTAACAAAGATTTATATCATAGTAATGTAGGGAAGAAAAAGTAATATCTTTTCCTCACCCATCAGAAGGTTATGGCTGACACCTCTACGCCAAAAGACAGATTAACAAGAGAAGAGCATAACAAATTTATTTAACCAAAATTATACATGGCAAGGAGCCTTCAGAAATGAAGACCCAAAGATTCAGGAGAAACTGTATTCTTACACTAAGTCTGATGAAAGTGGATAGTTATGGAGAAACATGACTGAATAAAGAGAGGTATGATCTAATGGTAATAACTTGGGGGCAACTCAGCAAGGCCTGTTTGTTCAGATTCTTTTCTGTGTCCCTGTATAATTTTCCTCCCCTCTAGGTGTGAGGCAGGACACCTGTCATCCGAGGATCTTATGACTACTTTTAGGGGAGGTAGATCAGAGAATTCTTTTATGGACAGCTTTCATACAGAAAGCCTGGAGAAGGTGAGAGAGTGACCTCTGAGGTACCATATTTTGAGGTAGCATGTCCTAACCCCATCATTGACTAGATAGATTAGGTAGCATAATTGTAAATTTCTGATTAAATAATGACTGATAATAACTTTAATAAAGCATTTTTACCTTTATGAATCTATCTCTAGTACTGATTTTTTCTTATTATGTTATGTCCATGGTGTCAGGTAGAGGGAGAAAAGAATAGAGAAAAAGACAGGTTTTAATGATGAAAACTGAGAAGTTCCCCCGCCTGAAATGGACAGAGACCTCTGCTCTTACAGGCTAAGGGGTTTTAAGGGCTTTTGGTCGGGACTCTCAAGGGAGCGGAGCTGAATTCTCGGCCTAGGGAGGTGTTTAGTCAGCGTCAAAGATCAGGGCGGAAAGGGGGATTTTCATTAAGGAGGAAGGCTCAATGGGGGTTACATTCTTGACAAAGGGAGGGGTAGTTCTTCCTGGAACAGCCGCCAGTCTCTGCCAGCTCCATCCTCGCCTTTGTGGTTTGGAGTTATCTTTACAACCTCAGGAGAGGGGGCCCTTATCTGACTTCTTCATCTACCCCATTCTGTTCCATACATTTTTCGAATTCCCACCCTGAGTAAGCCCAACACATGGTAAAATTTACTATTTAAATTCAGTATTATATAAAGATTATTGAATTAAGATATTTATATTATATACAGAGTTTTTCTGCAAAGTAAAGATACATTCAAACCTAGAGAGTATTCTGGAACCAAATAAATTAGTAAGAGGAAATCATTGAAAATTTCAGTGCATATAGTACCTAAATCATCTTAAACTTTTTCTGTCATGATCAGCAGTATATATAGATAAAAGTACTGAATACAATTAGTGAACATAATTACTCATCTCCCTTTAAGAAGTTATTGTTAATAGTCTAAATTTGCATTTATAATCTATATAACAAGCAGTCTAATCCAATGGTCATTTCTCCTATAATTGTTAAATATGTCTATTATTTGGTAGAGGTAAGAGTTAGAATAAATCAGAAAGAAACATTGGGATCCATGAAGGAGCCACATAATCTTGATGTAGCAAATAATTTGTGTTGCTCCTTAATTCATGAGTTTAGCAAAAAACAATAATAAAATAACAATGACAAATATTTTTGATAGCAGTTAAATAACCAGAGTAGGTCACATATTTATCTCTTCCTTTCATGATATACTGGAAATGAACATACACACACTCACACACACACACACTCATACACACATACAAACAGCTGTGACTCCCATGCTATAGCCCAGAGTTCTTTGGAAACTTCCTATTAAAAGACAAAGCTTGAGCCCCAAAGGCTGGAATATTTTCCACTGAAAATCCTGGTTTGAAAAACTCCTGCAGCATCTAAAGAGTAGTTCTTTTGTACACATAATTCATCACAGGTTCTTAACTGGGGCTTATCTCCAAATGTAACTCAGGTATCTCTAATTGGACCATATGGAGCTTTGGAGTTCTAATTTCTGGAGGGCAGTTAAGCCCCAAGTTTTGATTTCTCAGAGTAGCATTCCCGACTCAGAATCTCAATGGCCATAGGTCAGAGAGTAATTGCATTTAAATAGTTTTATAGATATCAATATACGTGGGATATGGGAGCGTGTGAGTGGATCTGTATTCTATTTTCTGCGTATTTCCCATCACGATCTCTAAATGATTGGGCTTATGCTATTTACATCTTAAATAGGTTACCCAGAGATATTTAGAAATAAATACAGAACACAGACACACACTCACTCACACAATTTTTTTTATTTAGATGGCTCTCCCTATCTAACTCTCTATGACTTAAACCTATTGATAAAGACCACAATCATAAAATCTGCTTTTTGATTTATAACCCCTGTGCTATTGTTCTATTATACACATTGTTAAAAATTGCTTTTTACAAAAAAAAAATTAGTTTCATTGTAACCCTGAGGCTTTACCACCCTTAAGAAGGGCTGTTCATCAGATTCAGTCACTGAGATTTCACCTGGAACATTTCACCAACTCGAAGTGTATTAAAGGAAGTGTGTTAAAGGTTAATCAAGCCTATATAGCTTCAACATTAAATTTCAGTGCTGGTTGATTTTATTGGATTGGATTTTTGTGGCCCCCTTGCAAGGGAATTCATCTGCAAAGGCTGGAACATGACATAAAAAAATTAGTATTTCTTTTATACAGGCACTAGTTCCAGGGGCATCCTTTGGGTCCCACAATACATGGGGCACTCCCTGAGCTAACACTGTGGCTCTTTCTCTAAGGTTATTTCCATTTAGGTCCCAGACCAGGAGGTGCCTAGGTTTGGAGGATGGAATTGCAGGTAAAATAAATGTTCCTGTAGCCCAACCCTTTCGCAACATGCACTTTGCATGTATATGGGATTTGTTTGTTTGCTTATTTGTTTTTATTGAGAAATAGTTCATATACCATAACATTCACCCTTTAAAAGTATGTAATTCAGTTGTTATTAGAATATGCGTAAAGTCGTGCAACCATGGCCACTATCTGATTCCAGAACATTTTCGTCACTCCTCTCATGCCCTGGAAACACTAATCTAATTTCTGTCTTTATTGTTTGTTATTAACATAAATGAGATTATTTAATTATCTTGTAAATATTATTCCATGGCTTGTTTTTTCCACTTAATGATGTATCTTACACATCTTTCTATATTTGTTCTTACAAATGAGTCTCATACTTTTGAATTCCTGCATAGCATTTCATGGTTTACCATTCATATATTGACAGCTATTTTATTTGCTTCTAATTTTTTACTTTTGCTAATAACGTGTTAATGAATATTCTTGTGTGTAGTGGATACTCTTTTGTGCATATCTTTGACAAGTTCTCTAAGATAAATGCCTAGTAATATAATTGCTTAGTCAAAGGATATGATCATTTTAATAGATATTGGTAGATTCAGGAGCATTTTGTTAGCCTGTACCTAAATATCAGAAGCCCGGATTTGTTTTACTGCCATTGACTGAGCAAATAGAGCTGGTGTTTCCTTAACTTAAAAATATCACTGAAGTCTATTGCTTACTCCAGAAAGAATAGTGTGAAAAGAAAATCAAAGTCTCAGGGCCACCCCCCAACTCCTTATGCAAAAGAGGAGGGAAAAGCCTCAGGCACCTGTGAAGAGCTGGCCCCACAGATCATTCATTACAGAAATTCCTTGCTAACCTCTCATAAGCAAGGACATGTAAACTGTACCTATGTCTAGTACCTAAAACTAAAGCTTATTCCATTCCATACTAGTAATGAATTACAAGTTTATCTTTACAGGTAACACAACTGACAAGACAGAATCAGACCTTCTTACCCAGGGGCATCTGCATAACTGATGCTTCCTTCACTTCATTTTTCTCTTCTAACATTCCCCTTATTTCATGTAAAATGTAGATTTCCTGGGTCTCACAAGAATGTAACTGCTTTACCTCATCATTGCCCTGCCCCTCCCTTTTCCCTTCTCTCTTTATGCCTTTAAATGCTGAAGGTTATGACTTCCCCTTCAGAAAAACAGCCACAGCTTGTCTGTGGTTTGTGTTTTTCCTAGACGTGTCCTCAAAATCTTGGCTTAATAAAGCTCCATTGATTGAGATTTTTGCCTCTGTCATTTACTTGGGTCGACGGTAGTGATAAATTGACACTGTTAACGAACAGGAACAGCCAGAAGCATTTGCGAGAGAGAATCTTATACACAGCAACCTAAAGGAATGTTTCTCATTGGCGTCCTAGAGTTCTCCTGCACTGATATGTGTCTCTCCTGCTTTCTGTGAAAGGAAGCTTCTGGTAGGTATCACTCCATGAATTAACTCTGGGCTGAGGTTACCCTTAGGTGCAAACTAGAATTTCCCATGCTCTGTATATACTATCAAAATGGCATTGAGTCCTATTAGCACACCATAGGAGAATGGGAACTCCTTCTGGTGGCCTAAACACCCTTCAACATCTGACCCCTGCTTTCACCTCTAGCCTCATTTATAACCAGATCCATACTCATCCCTTCAGTTTTTACATCAGTTTGCTAAACAAGTGTATTCTGGTGTCCATGGCTTTGCACACTTTAGTCTGTGTGTCTTACTTTCTCATCCATCATGCTAACTCTTGCCTTTTTTTAAGACTCAGTTCTTGAAGCCCACCTTCAGGAATCTTTCACCACACCCCTAGGCTAGGACAGGCTCCATCCTCTTTGTGCTCACAGTAATCTGTGCTCCCCCATCTCATAGCATGGAGCATACTATACGCTTGTCATACTCCTAGAGACACACAACTCCTCTGCTGGTCAATGACTTCATGAAGACACAGACCATGTTACATCTGTCTTAGCTTCCCTAGGCGGGCAAGCAGATTCTTTAGAACCTGGTTAGTTGTATGGTGTAACATAGTACTTAGGAGCATGGGCTTCAGAGCCTGTTAGCCAGGACTTTGCAGCCTATCTCTAGCCGTTCGCTAGTTCAGTCAAGTTGGGCCATCTATGGAAATGTTCTGGGCCTAGTTTTTCATATAAATAAGGCTGGGGATAGTGTCAACCTTATAAGGTTACTGTGAATATTACCAAGAAATGCTTAGCAGGGGACCTGGAACATAGTAAGAGCTCAATAAATGAAGCTTTATAAAAAACAGAAAATGAGGGTAATATTAAAGATTCCTGAAGTACCTTGCAGCAAATGGGGAGAGAGAAGCCCCATGAAGAAGCCCTTCTTTTCTATATGTGGACTCTTGTCCTATGCCCTGCTGCTCTGTGAGTATCTGGCCTATTTCCCATGCAGAGGCTTGTCCTTCCCTGTCCAGATGGGCCCTGTGCAAACATGTGAGGTTATACGTGCCTCCTTAAAGCTCTTAGCAAGAGTCCTGTGGGATCAATATTTCTGTCTGAAGTAATCAAGATTAATAAAATAATAACTGTATTAGAAAGTACTTGGATAATATTCAGGGTTCTGGTTTTATTCTTTGATGATATTGAAAAACATCATTTAAATCTCATTTAGCAAAAATCAGAAGTAAAGTTTGTCATGGCTTTGAAGAGCTTTTTCTGTACCAGCAAACCTTGGGACTCTTTCCTTTCATTCTAGGAAATCATGTGAACTGCAAATTGGCTGGTTACCCCAGCTGGCCTTTAACATATCATGAAAGTAAATGGTCATTAAAATGTTATTTAATACTAGGGTTAAGAGACTCATGCTAATGATGGCTTAGATTAACAGCTACATTTTCATATAAATTTTGGTTATTTATAACTGGCTTTAGAAAATTATCCCCCATTTTATGCTAGTTGGCTACTTATGTTCAAAAATGCAAGCAGTTAGCCTAGAGGGTCTAAATTTGTTTCTTCTAACATTAAGCTATCTTTTCTAAGTCTTATTTTTCCTTAAAATTTGTGTAAATATCTATAGTACAAGTGCTTCTCTTCAAAAAAGGCTTTTTAAAAGGCTTTTCCTAGAAAATATTTTAATAATCAGCATTATTTATGTTGCCTGTGTAGTTATGTAAATAATTTCAGCCTTTTCTCCACCAGTACTCTTATAACTTACCATGCCTTCAGAAAATGTGAATATGATTACAAGATAATGCTGCCCCAATAAGCATTTTAGTGCTCTGGAATGAAAATGTGAGTATAGAGTTGAGGATGTACATGAGGCCCAGTGACAGTAACAAGGATGTTTATAAATGAAACAGCACTACAAATGGCACCACAGTTTGGAGGAGAAAAGCAATTTGGTGAAGTGAAAGATGTTAAATGTTTTAATTTTCTTCTATGCCAGTAAAATCTTGTAAAACAAGGTGACATATTAAATTTTCTATACTACAGTGGCTCCAAGAGCCTGTCAACATTTTTATTATAAACCCTATTTTCAGAGCTTTATAACTCAGCTTTAAGAATTCACTCTGGCTTGACATTTGGAGTGCAAGGTCTTACCTGGGGAACATGTGTTTCACATGTTTTAAAAATTACAAGTTTATCCATTTCTCAGTTTGTAATGAGTAGCCTTTCATACATTTTCACCAGGCTGCTATGCCTCAGAATTTGGAGGCAGAGATCTGACACGGAGTAGGTCGCCAGTAGGGGAAAAATCTACAGATATGGTTAACACAGGTCAGGGCTGCCGATTTTTATTACTGAAACGCATGATCATACTAATCACTCAGCCGATCATATAGAAAGAGAAGAGCTCGACTACAGTGCCCTCAGTGTTTTAGACTAGACTTTGTGCTACCCAAGGAATATAGTGTGCCAAATCTCTACAGACAAGATCCTGATTAATTGCAGAATTCTTAGTCCCCAGTGTTTATTTCAACATTTGTATTATTTTGCAGATGGCATAACACCTTCCCCTAAAGATGCACAACTTTGGCTCTAACCTTGCTGGTTTGTTGTTGAGTCTTTGTGTGTGTGTGTGTGTGTATGTGTGCATGGGCATGGTTATTTTCCCCCTTTCTATCATTATTTAGCACACAGTAGGTTTTCAGTCAGTATTATTCAACAATGTAGCCATCCTCTTAATACTTTGAAATATCTGCAGTTAAATCTACGAAAGAATTAGTTTTGGGAAAGTGATTAGAAAAGAGTGAGGGAGAAATAAATAAGGAAGCAATAAAAGAGAAAAACACCTGTTGCCATTTGGTATCAGGTTTTGAAATATCTTAAAGACTACCTAGTACGGCTTCCCAAAGGGATCTAATGTGGGCTGTCTAGAAAAAAAAAATGGAGTTCCCTCAATAAAAGGTTTGGTACTAAGTCTTCAGTTCTAGCTTGTTTCAGTAGAATTCTAGAAAATTCCTGGTGTGCATTCAGCATTATTCCACTCCCACCTAATTGTGTTATATTTTTATATGGCTGTCAAATTCATGTTAAAATGTGAGAAACACCCAGTGTATAATCCCAACACTTGTTTCTACTGTGTGAGGACCAACATTGTAGCAGTTACCTAAAATATTTTGTTTATATTCCTCACAACCATCCTGCACACAGTGTTCCTCAGAAGGAAACTGAAGTTTAAATAATTTGCTCTGTAGCTAACTCCCAAGGCAAGTATGGAACCACGTCTTTCAGACTCCATAGACTTTTCTCTAATCCATCATGCTTTTCTTTAAGTATACAAAGACATTTGCTTCTATTTGTATTTTTTTTTTAAATCAAGATCATGCTCTGCCTAACCCTGTATGTGCATACATTTTCCAGTGGAAAATGTTAGGATATGAAGACCTCCAATTAACAAAAAAAAATTATGAAAGCACTTGAAGTCTTGAAGTACTCTAAATTTAAACCAAGAAACTTAGAAAAAAAAGAAATTGATTTCCTTTCAATTTCTTTCTCACTCCAGTGCCGTCTCTTGTCCTCTCTTCCTGTTAGTCCTGTTGCAGTGAATGACACCATATCCACCCACTCACCCAGGCCAGAAAATTGGGCAATGAAATGTCTATCTCTCTCTCTCACCTACCACATTGTGATCAAGTAATAAACCATTTCCAGTCTCTCTACAAAACACTTCTTTTCTTTCAAATAGTTTCTATTTTTTAAGAGCAGTTTTAGGTTCCTGGCAAAATTGAGCAGAAGGTACAGGTTGTTTCCATTTCTCTCCTGCCCCCCCCCACAGCACCCCCACTCCCCTAGTTCCCCACCCGGTGCACCACTATTAACCTCCCTCACCAGAGTGGGGCATTTGTTACAATTGATGAGCTTACAACTGACAGATCATTATCACCCAAGTCCAAAGTTTACCTTCCAGTTCACTCTTGGTGTAGTACATATTATGGGTTTTGACAAACGGATAATGACAAATATACGATGAAATGTACAACCCCTGGCAACTGCAGATCTTTTTACTGTATCCATAGTTTTGCCTTCTCCAGAAATTGTGTAGATGGAATATTATAGTATGTAGCCTTTTCAGATCAGGTTCTTTCACTTAGTAATATGCATCTAATGGTCCTCCATGTCTTTTCATGGCTTAATAATTTGTTTCGTTTTAGTGCTGAATAATATTCCAGTGTCTGGATGTATCATATTACTCATTCTACTACAGGACATCTTGGTTGCTTCCAAGCTTTGGCAATTATGAATAAAGCTACTATAAATATCCATGTGCAAGTTTTTGTGTAGACATAAGTTTTTAGTTCATTTCAGTAAATACCAAAGAGCACAATTGCTGGATAATATGGTAAGAGTATGTTTAGTTTTGTAAGAAACTGCCAAACTATCTTCTAAAGTGACTGTACCATTTTGCATTCCCCCTAGCAATTAATGAGAGTTCCTGTTGCTCTACACCCTTTCCAGCATTTGATGATGTCAGAGTTCTAGCTTTTGGCCATGCTAATGGATGAGTAGCAGTATTTCATTGTTATTTTAATTTGCAATTTCCTAAAAGCATATGATATGGAGCATCTTTTCATATGCTTATTTGCCACCTGTGTATCTTCTATGGTCAGGTGTCTGTTCAGGTCCTTTGTCTATTTTTTAAATTAAATGATTCATCTTCCTATTATTAAGTTTTAGGAATTTTTTTTGTATATTTTGTCTGATAGTTCTTTATCAGATATGTCTTTTGTAAATATTTTCTCCTATTCTGTAGCTTGTGTTCTCATTCTCTTGACAGTGTCTTTCACAGAGCAGAAGTTTTTAATTTTATTTAAGTTCAGTCTATTAAGTATTTCTTTCATGGATCATGCTTTACATGTTGTTGTATCTAAAAAGTCATCTAAAAGTCATCTCTATACCCAAGGTCATTTAGATTTTCTCTTGTATTTCCTTATAGGAGTTTTATATTAATATTATAGTTTCACATTTTACACTTAGTTCTGTGATCCATTTTGAGTTAATTTTTGTGAGATATGTAAGGTCTGTGTCAAAATTCACTTTTTTTTTTGGCATGTAGGTGCCCAGTTGTTGTAGTGCCATCTGTTGAAAAGTCTGCCTTTCTCCATAATATTTCCTTTGCTTCCTTGTGAAAGATCCAGTGACTATATCTATGAAACGTTTTAGTGTGTTTATTTTCTTCCATGTCTATTGATACCATCCAAACAGTAGCTGCCATCCCTTCTTGCCGGCTTCTCCTCCAGTGGTCTATTAATTATCTTTTAATTTATTTCATACACAGAGGCTGAGTTGTCTTTTAAAAACATTTGAAGTTGTTGAATGATTTCCCACTGTTTTTAGGACCAGATATAAACTTTGGTGTACCATGAGAGTCCTGTGTAATCTGACTTCCTCCTGTCCTCCCTTCTCCTTCTTTCCCTCTTTTTCCTCCATAGCTAATTTCCTTTCTGCCAATTTGTTCATGATGCTGCAGCCATAGTGACTTTTTTTTTTTTTTAACTTCTTTGAGCATGCCTCACTTCCTTCCTCATCAAGTCTTGGAACATGGAGTAATCTCCTAGAGACCCTTTGCCCAGTTGCCCTTGGTTAACTCCTTTCTCTGTTCATTCTTCAGAGCTCTGTTTAGATGTCACTTTCTCTGGGATATCTGCTGATTTTAGCTCTCATTGCTAACCACTACCAGACACCACATCCTCAGTTTCCTTCATAAAACCATTACCAATTATAATTTTATTATTATTTGTTTAACACCTGTCTTTCCCACTAGACTAAATGCCTTGAGTGCAGGAGGAACCATGTCTTCACTGTTGTATTCACAGGGGGCAAAATATTACAATGTCTAAGTGTCCTACCAGGGTCATGTGCAGTGACTGAACTTGAATCATCAGTAAAGGGTGGGGGCAGAACAGCAGAGCAGGGGAGCTGAGGGTTAAGTTCCTGATCATGGGAGTCCAGGACTTCTCTATTATCTGGAAGTGAAGTAATCAAATCATGAGTCAAAAGACTTTGGTTACCTGTGTATAGGGACAACCTAGAGGGTAGGGATTGGGAGAGTCACAGAATCTTGAATTTAAAAAAGATGAAAGTCTGCATATAGTAGTTAGGGCTTTAATAATGATCTTAAGCTGAAATATTAAAGGCTTCAAGGTTCATCTTCCTTCCCCTGTCCTTCAAGGTCCCATGGTCCAGAGACCTTTTTTTTCCTCTATAGATGGTTCCCAACATGCTGAGGAAGACAGGGCAGGCAATGTTCTTGGCCTCTCCTTCCCAGCAGGACTCCACAGAGGTAAATCGGTGGCTTTTATTTTTTTCCATGTTTAAGGAATAATCTGCTTTCCCTTTCAAAAAGCAGCTTTCACATGCTCCCAAGTTTACTTCAAAACCCTTCTATAATATCAAAATCCTTCTATAATATGGAACTGTTTTTTGCTTATTTGTTCCCCCTTCTCTGGTCACCTTGCTCATATTTTAATTGACTTCTAAATTCAGTGCTTTTCCAACTTGGTGTGTATCAGAATCTTTTGTAGGAACTTGTTAAAAATACAAGGCCCAGGCTTTGTCCTACCTCAATGAAACTGTTTTTTTATTAGCTCCCCAGGCAATTCTGACATATACCAAAGTTTAATATGTCTATGGTTTCAAGTTTATACAAAATAAAACCATGCTTTGTTACTCTACTATAACCTCCTTTTTTAATATATAGTGTAGCTATTTACTTCATGGTACCTTCTTTTTACTTACTCTAGATAAATCCTTTTTAATTACTGCAAGCTATTAACTATCAGATCCTCTTTATTAGAAGATATCGTAATGACAAACACTTAGGTAAATGGTAATTTTGTCAATTCATTCTGAACACTTCTGGGTTTGGGAACTTCATGTTAACTGTTATTCTTTCAAGAATATTCCACTGTACCATAATTAAAAACAGTCAGTAAACCATGAATATCAAGAGAATAATAGCGAGAGGTTTATAAGTGTGCATTGTGGGGCACCAGCAATTTATTTTTCAAAGAGCCTGATTAAATGCATCTCTGTGGATTGCTATGGTTTATGGCAAAAGTGATGTGATGATTTGTGTTAGAGTTTTAATAAGTTTAGAGTTGAAAATTTATTCTGCTTTCAGTTCCTTCCCTTTGGCTGATAGTTAATGTCCAAGGTACTTAATCAGAGAAACTACTGTGGGAAATCTAATGAGAATTCTATAAAACAAAGGGTAAAAGCATATCTCTAGCTAGGATCAGTTTCAGAGCTGCCTGTATTTTCTGCTTAAAGAGATAATAGGTCAGATCAGATAAAGCCCTGCCTTCAAGGAGGTTTCAGTCCAGAAGAGCATAAGATCGTAGTGCTTTTGTTTTTCTTGGTTTGGGGTGGTGTTTTTGTTGTTTGTTTTTTTGTTGTTGTTTTTCTCTTTCATGATAAAAACTCAGTGGAAGCTGAAACTTTCCAAGGAATATTTTAGCATCTTATCTCTAACCTCTTGCCTCTAAAGTTTAAGTCATAGCAGTACAGTACACATCTTTCTTCTTCTCTTATTGTGGACATTTCTTGCTTAAATACATATGCAAGTGTTTGCAAATATTTTTAATTTCCAAGAATATAAACTGCAAATTGATCAGTTTCTTGATATTCAGAGTGGCATGGACATAGATCATTTAAGGTGGGTTGACTGTATGGCTGTAGATAGAATGTCATGATACCTCAAATGCTTTCTGATTTTAGTGGGACGAGTACCCCAACACATGCTCTAGGGGCTGCTGGAATGAATAACAGCAACTGGGAAGAACTTTGCAAAAGGAATTTATACTTTGAGTGGAAGAACCTGGATTTAAGTTTATTAGATCCCAGAAAATTATAACCTATGTGTTAAATTTTATGCTTTCAGTTTGTTAGATATCTGAAACTAGGATTCTGGACTTTCAGCTCTTAATGTTGAAGATTTTTCATCTTACCTGATGAACACATTACATCAATTTTGTGATCTAAATGTCAGTTAAGTTGGTAGCCAAAGGGAAATAGTCATCCTCGTATTTTATATCATTATGGTTTCCATTTCAAGATGATTTATTCACCAAATGTTTGTTTTTCCAAAAACACTTGATGGAAAACATTGATAGAAAAAGTTTATAAGAATTGAAAACATAAAACCCCAAAATATATATTTTTTTAAATGTGGGAGTGCATATAGACAAAAGATTACAACAATCTGTAGAAAACAGAAGTCAGATGCAGGGGGACATAGAAGAATCAAGGCTAGTGAAGCTGCAGTCAAACAAATTTCCCTGATGATGATCTCAAGAGGTGGTTGTTAAATGTACCCATTTGTAGTTACCAAATTGCTGTGGGACCTTGGAAACCAATGTGGAACAAGGGCCCCAGATGTTTGTGATACTCAAGCTGGTTAGGTAAACTGAAGCCTGGAGCCATGCTTCTCAAATAGTGTGGTCCCTGATCAGCTGCAGCAGCATCACCTGGAAATTTGTTAAAAATGCAAATTATTGGGCCCTACCCCAGACCTACTGAATCAGAGACTCTGGGGGTAGAGCTCAGGAATCTGTGTTTTAATAAATCCTCCAAGTGATTCTGATGTACACTCAAGTTCAAGAACCACTGGCCTAGACCGTGCCCAGATGGATTGCAGCTAAGGGTGGTGTTAATCTGTCTGGCCGAATCTTGAAGAAGCTTGAGTACCAAGAAAAATCCTGAGGTAGGAGGGAGAGAGAGGGACAGGAACAAGGAGGGGAAGATAATAATGAAGTTTACAATTGACTGTCTCTACAACTATCTTTTTCCCTACTTATTCTGTGCAGAATACCCAACAAATAGTCATTATTCCCAAGATCAAAAAGGAAGTATCTTTTCAAAAAACATGAGTAGAATTTGCACCAGGAAAAAAAAATGAGTACACTGTCTGTTTGGGGAGATCTAGAACAGCAAAGAACTCTGCATTCTGGCATTGAGATGCTCGCAGCACAATAGGGAGGTCCTTGCTCATATACACTAAAGCAGAGTTTGAGACTGACATTCTCCCCAACCTAGAGAGAGACACAGGTGAATATTTCTATTGGCTCACACAAATATAAATTTGTAGCAATGGATTACCAGACATTTTAAGAATTATTGCAACATGACAAAGAAAGGCAAAGGTGAACAGCAGAAAATAAAATAATCCAAATATAATTCAAGGAAACAAAGAGAATTTTTAAATAAATACTAACTAGCACTCTTAGAGAAACTTGAGAAAATATTGTACATATTTATACACCAATAATAGGAACTCCAAAAAAGAAATAATTGGAGAACAAAAACAAGCCCTTAAAATTTTTAGATGTATCAGATTTATAATTTGTAATTTTTAAATTTATCAATTTATTAGATTTACTAGTTTTTTAATTTATTTGTTAAAGATATTAGTAGAATTTTTTTTTAAAAAAATAGAAGAGTTAGAAGATAGACGAAGTCTGTAAGATTTGCCTAATTAAAAAAAGAGCTAGAAGGGAAGAAAAAATAAGAGGATCAGATCAAGAGTTCTAGTATCTTGCTAGCAGGAATACTAGAAAAGATTAAAGATGCAATGGAGGGGAGGACATTTAAAAAATATGTATATATATAAAAAAATGTATATGTATCTGTGTGTGTATAAATATATAAAATATATGTGTGTGTGTATATATAAAAATTGTATATATACAAAATTTCCCTGATAGGTCTTCTAGCTGAAAGGGCCCACCAAGTCCTGAGCCAGATTTAGGGGGAAAATAAAAAGGCTTTCAATGAATCTATTACAAAATTTAAGAAAATGAGGGATAAATAAAAGTTTCAGAGAGAAAGATACATGTACACACACAAAACATGCTCCAGCAAGTCGCCACATGACTCCTCAACAAATTAGATGCAAAAAGACTATAAAGCAATGCTGTTTATTTCTTTGGGAAATTTTTTTTCCAAACTAGAATTATTTAAGCATCCAAACCTGTTGATCACGTGTAAGTATAAAATAAAGACATTGTCAGATACACAAGGGCTCAGAAATTGCATCTCTCAAACTTTTTCTAGAAAGTTACTTGTAACCAAGGAGGCAAGAAAAGAAAGTAATGGACTAGCAACACAGCCAGAACCAGTGTGAGGCCTGAGGTATGGATTTGGAGCCTTCTCTTTTTTTGACATTTTTTTCATCATAGGATTTTTTTACATTCATTTTGGGTTTTTTTAAACATTGCATTATAAAATAATATTTTTCTTGAAATTGAGTTTTTTGGTGCTCCATTAACTTTTGTTCCCATATACTTGCCTCAGTAGCCTCATCTTGGTCCTGGCCTTGACTAGTGTATGAGTTTCCAGTGGCTGCTGTAACAAATTGGGTGGCTTAAAACAACCAAAGTCTATTCTCTTACTGTTCTGGAGGCCAGAAGTCCAAAATCAAGGTGTTGTCAGGGTCAGAGTCCCTCAGGAGGCTCTAGGGGAAAATCCATTCTTTGCCTCCTGTTGGCTCCAGGAGTTACTTGGCTTGTGGCTGCATCACTGCAATCTCTGTCTCTGTAGTCACGTTGCCTTCCCCTCATCTGGGTGTCTTCTCCTTTGTATGTCTGTCTCAAAGTTCCCTCTAACTCTCTCTTATAAGGACATCTGTCATTGGATTTAGAGCCCACCTAGATAATCCAGAATGATCTTCTCATCTCAGGATCCTTAATTATATCTACAGAGATTTTTTTTTTTTTTAAATATAAGGTTTTGGGTATTAGTATGTGGATTTTTTTTTTTTTTGGTGGAGGGTGAACAACATTCAGCACACTACAAGCAGCAAACAGTAGATGCAAAATAAGGGGAAACAATGAGAGAACATCCCAAAAGGACACCTGTGCAGGTTACCTAAAGAGCAACCAGTCCAGACTGGATAAGAGGAAGATCTAGGAGGCATATTTCCAGGAAAAGGAGACTTAGTAAATTCAGTGGCATGTTTGAGGGAGCAAAAGAGGAGATTATAAAGAGAATTTTTTAAAAAAGGAGGAAGAAATGTGAATTCCTAGAAAAATTAAAAGCTAGAGCAAAAAGTAAAAATAATTATTGTACACTCCTTGACATATTAGCAAGCAATACTTACAGAAGTCTGAAAATGTAAGCAATATTTATTAATTCTGACCTTTCTGAATCAAACTATAAACAACGCACAAGACATTGCTGACTCTATCCTGAAAAGGTAACAGCATGTGTGGCAGAAGGTAGATGGTAAAAAAGAAAAGAAAGCTAAAAAGCAAAGGATCAGGACAGTAATGGTCTGTTCTTACTAAGTATGAAATTAAGAAATATCATCTATTGATAAAAGAAAAAATAAAGAGCTACAAGAATTGTATCACTTAAAAGTTTCAGTGGTAACCAATAGTGATCCAAAGGAGTAGAGGCATAAATGAGCTAAATTCTCAACTGTCATAGTAAGAAGTCAATAAATAATATCTAAATGTGATCAATGAGGAAATCAATCCACTATTTAGAGATGTGAAAGAAGCCACAAGAAGAGTTTTTAAAGGCTTCCTAAATGTCCTTTTTGTGTGTGTGTGTGTGTGTTAAACATGTGCATTAATACGTCCCCCCTAAATGAATAAATAGAAGAACCTGTAATAATTTCTTCCATTCTGTGGTTGGGGAATATCTTTTAATGAATCTTGTGGTGTTTTTTAATGAATAGAATTTTTAAAATTTTTTATTTTTGTTAATCTTGCATGGCCTATTCACTACTTATTAAACTCTGGGGACTATTAAATTTTTTTCCAAGTATGGACTGATACATTAGTAAAATGAAATTAATTTATATAAACATAAAGACATTCTAAATACAAACACAATTTTAAAATTAGACTCACTTGACATAAAATTTCCCCATCAAATTGTTATGAAATTTCTAAAGGCTTCCTCTCAACGTGTGCACTTGCCATATTGCATACTAATAACACAAAGCTTGCAGATTTTGATGATTTTTGAGAGGCACAATTTGAGCAATTGCCTAGTTTTATCTTTTCCTTTCTTTTCTTTAAAAAAAAAAAACTTTAGTATTTAATGCTATTGTTTGTTGCTGTCTTACTTATGAATTCCTTTCCTACCCCAAGGTTCTCAAGACATTCTGTTTTATCATTTTGTCATTTTATTTTCCACACTTAGGCATCAAATGCACATGACTGTTATATGTGGGGGGAGGTAGGGTTTCAATTTCATTTTTTCTCTTACTGGTATCCACTTGTCCCCTGCCCATCAATTTACAGGACCACCCTTTTCCCACTGCTTTTCAGTACCGTACAAACATGTATCATACACCAAGGGTCCATTAATGTATGGTGTATTTCAGAACTCAACATTCTGCATCCGTGTTCCATCTGTCTATCCTTGCATTAATCACATGCCAATTGGACTACTATAGCACTAAGGTAAGTTAATGTTTTAGAAAATATATCTTCCTACCTGTTCTCTCTTCAAGTGTCCATCGGCTTGTGCTGGCCCTTTGCATTTCTGTAAAATTTTAATTGACTTTGATGATTTCCCCAAGAAACATATTGAGATTGTGATTGGAATTGCATTCAATTATACATTTTTGGGAGAGAAATTGACATTTCTGAGCTTTCTAATCTATGAATATGATTTATTTTTTCATTCATTTTGGTCTTTAAACCTCTCTATTTTTAAGTGTTATTAATTAATCATAGGTCTTTCATATCTTTCTGTAGATTTACTTCTAGTGTATTATATTTATTATTGCCTGATATTTTAAATAGTATTTTAAATTTTATTTTACCTTTTCTCTTTTATATAGGAATCAATAGATAGATATTTAGGTAGATAGATAAATATTAATAGATAGACCCCAGTAACCTAGTCAATTCTTTTTAATTCTAATAATTTAGCTTAACATTCTTTTGGACTTTATAATTTTCAAATTACTAAAATTCATGGTCATTTAGAAAAGTATTATTAATCCAGGTTCTTTGTTAGACATCTTTTAAAATATATGGTCTTTAGAGGTATAGGGAAGAAAAAGTAATATCTTTTCCTCATCCATAGCAAGGTTCATGGCTGAAACCTCTATAACAAATGACAGATTAGCAAGAGAAAAGCATCCAAATTTATTTAATCTAAGTTTTACATAACACAAGAACCTTTGGAAATAAAGACCCAAAGAAACAGAGAGAGAAAATTGCATATATTTAAGCTTAGGTTTGACAAAGAATGAATAGTCACACAGAAGTATGATTGGAGAACAAAAGGCTATGACATATGGTAATAAACTGGGGGCGGAGAATAACAAGACCTGTTTGTTTAGATTATTCTTGGTGTCCCTGTGTGATATATTCCTTCCATCCAAGTGTAGGGCAGGACACCTGTCACGTGAAGGTCTTCAGGGGAGAAGGGAGGGAGAAAGTCAGAGAAATCTTTCTGCTTTTACTGTTTTCTCAATTCCAAGCTGCCATATTTTGGAGTAGCATTTCTTGTACCCCGTAAGAGGGAAATATAAGAAGTACTAGGTGATGGACAAGTTGGCATTGTAGGAGTGGAAAGGTCTGATTTCTTTCTTTACCCATCTTAAGGGTCGCACATGACACTCCTATAACAAAAGACAGGATAATAAGAGAAAAGCATACCACATTTATTTAATCCAAGTTTTACATGACACAGGAGACTTCAGAAATGAAGACCCAAAGACACAAGGAAAACTGTCTATTTTTATGCTTAGGTTGATGAAGAATGGACACCTGTACAGAAATGCAATTGAACAAAAGGGTATAATCTAATGGAAATAGACTCAGGGAGGAAACCCAGCAAGACCTATCTGTTCAGATTCTTCTTGGCCTTTTTGTGTTGCATTTTCTTTCTCTTGGTCTGGGGTAATACCCCTCTGAATGAGGGTCTTATGACCTCTCTCATGCAGAATAGTGAAGGAAGGTCAGAGTGATCCTCTTGCTTCTGAGGCCCTTCCAATCTTTCTCAATTCAAAGTACTCTGGGCTAGTGTTTCCTGAGCCCAACAGGATCCACCAAACTATGCTATCTTATCTTGATGAATATATGTGATCACAGAGAGATGAATTTTATAGTCAATATCTATTGAATACCTGTTCTATACAAGTGTCATGGAAACCACTGTGAGGGGATTCCTCACTTTGAGGAGCTAACAGTAAAGCAGGATGGATAGAAGGAATGTCTCTAACACTGTATTTACTCAGAAGCTACCAATTTCACAGTCTGCCATCTACTTTGTCTTCCAGGCTATAGTGGTTCTTTTTCTCCATTATTGATCATTTTTTTCAAAATGACATGAGAATTTTATTTTATTTAACTCCTAGGAAGCTTACTAAACAGCTACAGAGGTCTTTGAGAAGAGGACTTTGTCTGTACTTGAAGTGCAGTATTCTATTTTAGCCTTTGAGGCATTTAATTTTATAATTTTTTTTTTTTACAAAGTCCTCATCAATCTGAAACTGATGTTGTGCCCATCTATTTGTATGTGAAAAGAGTGAAGAAGGCTTACCTTATTTTGTTTTTTTTAAATACTACCAGGGCATATCTTAAAGTCTGAATGTTTAAACAGAGTTGGTTAGTTGAAGAAAATGACTTTCTTCATCACTGACTGAATAGATAAAAAATTTCAGCAATAAGGAACAATGTATTTTTTTTTTTAGAGAAAATAATTTCTGAATTATGAAAAGAACCATTTTCCCATAAAGACAGTCAGGGTAAAATACAATTGAATAGAAAGAACTAGAAAGGAAACAACCTCTTCAGTTAATGCATTTCCAGAGCTAAGCACAAAGACGCTTCCTAAACAAAAGGATCCTTACAAATGAGGGTGCACTTTAGAGAGAGTCTTTTTAAAGGACCCCATTAAGTTCCTTTAAATACAATGCATTTGAAAGCTTTGGAAAGTAATGATATTCTCTCTAGCCTGCCAGGGAGGAGGATGTTTAGTTTTATTGTGATGGCTTTGGTAACACAGGTTGGTTTGTAGCTTCTGTTTTGAACTAGCCTTTCATGATACTGAGAGAGATGCTGACAGTTATTTAGAAGTCAGGAAAGGAAATCTGAGCTTCTATTTCTTGTTTTTCCCCCACCTCTTATCACCTAATATCAGCCCTACTTCTGACCTTACACACTCTAGAGCCCCAGGTGTATTCCTAAACTCTCTGCTTCTATCCTAACTTTTTGAACCATTCCCTCGCCCTCTTTTCATCAAGAACTTCCATTTAATGCCAAATACACAGACCCCTGGATTCTCAGCCTTTCTCCATGTGCATCTTCTGTGTGCATCCTCCTTCCTCCATGTATGTTCTGTGCTGTAGTTTACTGCTTGCTGAGCTCCCATGTTTGTGACTGACTGGACCTAGACAAATTGCTCCCTCCTACTCAGCTTTATTTGAGCCTCCCTTGCTCCCCTAAGCAAGCCTCCCTAAGTTAATGCACAAGAGAAATAAACATCTGCAAAGTTTTCATTTTATCCCCAATACTCTGTTAACAGAGATGTAAATTTCAGAGCAGTTTAGGAGAATTTATTCCCCATTATGTTCCTCTTATAAACATTTTAATTTTAAAACCTGACATTGTACCTAGAAGAATTGGTTGGCAGATTTGCCTAGGAAGGTAAATCATCACTCTTTTATTATACCATGTAACACTTTGAAAGGCCTAAATGTCTTTGGACAGATGGTGCCCCGTTAGATTCAAGAAAGCGAAAAGCAAGCGACCAGACTGATTCCCAGTGCATCAGATGTTTCCAAAAATGTGTTGTATGTCATAATGAAAAACAGACCTGCACTACCAATACTTCCAGAGAGAAAGCAGAGTTTTAGACACCATTTAACATTTATGTGAAGAAGCGAATAAGTATACAAGAAATTCAATTTATATAGGCTGTCAAGTTGAATGAGTTGGACATTCCTACTTCTTCTTACAATTGCTGTAGAAAGTGGTTTTACATCTCTTTAAACTCTTTGAGTACCATAAGCATATGTTTATCCAGAACCCAAAATAATTTATTTTTACTCTTCTTCTACTTTTACAACACAAAGAAAAATCGAAGTACATAATAATGCTATTACTTCCCATAGGGTAGCATAGTTTTTGTCTTGGTCTTTGAAGACCTGTTATGTGACTTGAGGCCTGATAACCTCCTATAATTCTTTCTGAATCCTTATAAAAATTAAGTTATGTGCATTGTAATGTTGAGAGTCTTTTATTGTATTTTCTGTAAAAGACACTGTGGTGTTTAAAAGGTGTCCCTGACACAGTGTTTGCTCTAGGGCATGCAGTAAACAGTCTGACTTAACCAGGGTCCTCATGCCCAACCCCTCTAAATACAGGACCTTGCTGAGATTCCTTAAAGGTTATACTTCACTTTGCCTTATAGGGCAATGGAATTATGTATTTATTGATACATAATAGTTGTATGTATTTATTGATACATAATAGTTGTACATATTTATGGGGTACATGTGATATTTTTACATATGCATAAAATATGTAATAATTAAATCAGGATATTTAGGATATGCATCATCTCAAACATGTATTATTTCTTTATGTTGGGAACATTTCAACTCTTCTCTTCTAGCTATTTTGAAATATACAATAAATTATTGTTAACTATAATCACCCTACTTTACTACCGAACACTAGAACTTAATTCCTTCTAACTAAATGTTTGTACCCATTGACCAGCCTCTTTTCATCCCCGCCCCCACCCTTCCCAGCATTTGGTAACCATCATTGTATATCACACCTCATGAGATCAACAGTTTTAGCTCCCACATATGATTGAGAACATGCAATATCTGGTTTTTGTTTTTGTGCCTGGCTTATTTCATTTGACGTAATGACCTATAGTTCCATTCATGTTGCTGCAGATGACAGGATTTTATTCTTTTTTATGGCTGAATGGTATTCCATTGTATACATATACCATATTTTCTTCCTTCAAGGGCACTTAGATTGATTCCATATCTTGGCTATTGTGAATAGTGCTGCAGTAAGCATGAGGGTGCAGGTATCGCTTTGACATACTAATTTCCTTTCCTTTGGATAAGTACCCAGTAGTGGGATTGCTGGATGGTATTTTAGTCCTATTTTTAGTTTTTTGAGAAACCTCCTTACTGTTTTCCATAATGGCTATACTAATTTACATTCCCACCAACAGTGTATCAGAGTTCCCTTTTCTCTGTATCCTAGCTGACAATTGTTATTAGCTAACTTTTTGATTCTAGTCATCCTTTTGGGTGTGAGGTAGTATCTCATCATGGTTATAATTTGCATTTCCCTGGTGACTAGTGATATTGAGCATTTTTTCATATACCTTTTGGCCATTTGGATGTCTTCTGTTAGGAAATATCTATTCAGATCTTTTACCCACTTTAATGGCATTTTTATGATTATTATTTTCGTTTTGCTGTTGAGTTGTTTGAGTTCCTCATATATTCTGGATATTAGTCCCTAGTGAGATGAATAATTTGCAAATATTTTCTCCCATTCTAAAGAATGTCTCTTCACCCTGTTGATTATTTCCTTTGCTATGCAGAAGATTTTTAGTTTAATATAGTCCCATTTGTCTATTTTTGTTTTTGTGCTTATGCTTTTAGAGTCTTTCCCATAAAATTTTTGTCCAGACTAATGTCCCAAAACAATCCTCCTATGATTTCTTCTAGTAGTTTTATATTTTTGAGTCTTATGTTTAAGTCTTGAATCCATTTTGAGTTGATTTCTGTATATGAGTTGATTTGTGTATTTATTTCTGGGTTCTCTATTCTGTTCCATTGGTCTATGTGTCTGTTTTAATTCTAGTACCAGGCTTTTTTGATTACTATAGCTTTGTAGTATATTTTGAAGTCAGGTAGTGTAATGCCTCCAGATTTGTTCTTTTTGCTGAGGATTGCTTTGGCTATTCAAGGTCTTTTGTGATTCCACACAAATTTTAGGATTTTTTTTTTATTTCTGTGAAGAATATCATTGGTATTTTGATAGGGATATCATTGGTATTTTGATAGGGATTTCATTGAATCTGTAGATTGCTTTGGGTAGTATGGTCATTTTAACAATATTAATTCTTCCAATTCATGAGAATGGGATGTCTTTCCGCTGGTTTGTGTCCGCTCCGATTTCTTTCATCATTGTTTTGTAGTTTTGTTGTAGAGGTCTTTCACCTCCTAGGTTATATTTATTCACAGGTTTTGGGGGTTTTTTGGTATTTTTTTTGTTTGTTTTTGTAAATGAGATTGCTTTCATGATTCCTTTTTCAACTATTTTGTTATTGGTATGTGGAAATACTACTAATTTTTTGTGCATTGATAGTTGTATCCTACAACTTTACTGAATTTATTTATTAGTTCTAAGGGTTTCTTAGTGGACTCTTTAGGTTTTTCTATATATAAGATCATATCATCTGCAAAGAAAGACAATTTGACTTCCTCTCTTCCAATTTGTGTGCCTTTTATTTATTTCTCTTGCTTGATTGCTCTGGCTAGGACTTTCAGTACTATATTGAATAGGAGTGGTGAAAGTGGGTATCCTTTTCCTGTTCCAGTTCTTGAAAGAAAGGCTTTGAGCTTTTCCCCATTCAATATAATTTTAGCTACAGGTTTGTCATATATGACCTTTATTATTTTGAAGTATGGTATTCAATGCCTAATTTGTTGAGAGTTTTTATCATGAAGGCATTTTGAATTTTATCAAATGCTTTTTCTGTGTCTATTGAGAAGGTCATGTGGTTTTTGTCTTTCATTCTATTGATGTGATTTATCACATTTATTGATTTACGTATGTTGACTCATCCTTGCATCCCTCAGATAAATCCCACTTAATTATGGTGTATTATCTTTTTAATGCGTTGTCAGATTAGGTTTGCTAACACTTTGTTGAGGATTTTTACATCTATGTTCATCAGAGTTAATGGCCTATAGTTTTCTTTTTTTGTTGTGTCTTTGTCTGGTTTGGGCATCAGGGTAATGCTGGCCTTGTAAAATGAATTAGGAAGAATTCCCTCCTCTTAAATTTTTTGGAATAGTTTGAGAAGAATCTTTGTTAGTTATTATTTATAAGTTTGATAGAATTGAGTAGTAAAGCCATCTGGTCCTGGGCTTTTCTTTTTTGAGAGACGTTTGATTACTGCTTCTATCTTATTACTCATTATTGGTCTGTTCAGGTTTCCTGTTTTTCCCTCATTCAGTCTTGGTAGGTTGTTTGTGTCCAGGAATTTATCCATTTCCTTAGGCTTTCCAATTTGTCAGTGTATAGTTGTTCATAATAGTCTTTAATGATCCTTTGTATTTCTGTGGTCAGTTGTAATGTCTCCTTTTTCATTTCTGATTTTACTTATTTGGGTCTTCTCTCATTTTTTCTTGGTCAGTCTAACTAGCAATTTATCAATTTTGTCTATCTTCTCAAGAAACCAACTTTTTGTTTTATTGATCCTTTGCATTTTTTTAGCCTTTATTTCATTTATTTTTTCCTCTGATCTTTATTATTCCTTTCCTTCTACCATTTTTGGATTTCATTTATTCTTCTCTAGTTCCTTGAGGTGCATTGTTATCTTGTTTATTTGAAATCTGTCTACTTTTATGATGTAGGCATTTATTGCTATAAACTTTCCTTTCTTCAGTGCTTTTGCTATATCCCATAGGTTTTGCTATGCTGTGTCTCCATTTTCATTTGTCCAAAAATTTTTTTGATTTTCATCTTAATTTCTTCATTGACCCAGTGATCATTCAGGAGCACATTGTTTAATTTCTATGTATTTGTACAGTTTCCAGGGTTTCTCTTGTTATTGATTTCTAGTTTTATTCCATTGTGGTCTGATAAGATACTTGATATGATTTCAATCTAAAAAAAATTGTTGAGACTCTCATATGCTCTATCCTGGAGAATGTTCCATGTACTGATGAGAAGAATGTGTATTCTGCAGCTTTTGGATGAAATGTTCTATAAATGTCTGTTAAGTCCACTGGGTCTAAAGTGCAATTTAAATCCAATGTTTGTTTTGTTGATTTTTCTGTCTAGATCTCTCCAGTATTGAGTAGGTTGTTGAAGTCCCCAACTATTACTGTATTGGAGTCTATCTCTCCCTTTAGATCTAATAATATTTATTTATTATGTCTGGGTGCTCTGGTATTAGCTGTATATAAATATACCATACATCCCCTTGTTGAATTGATTTCTTTATCATTATCTAATGACCTTCTTTGTCTTTTTTTACAATTTTTGTTTTTATCTAATATAAGTATAGTTATTCATACTTTCTTTTGGTTTCTATTTTTGTGGAATATCTTTTTTCATCCCTTCACTTTTCATCTATATGTGTGTTTATAGGTCAAGCTAGTTTCTTGTAGGCAGCATATCGTTGTGTCATATTTTTTAATCCATTTAGCTATTCTGTCTTTTAAGTAGGGAATTGAATCTGTTTACATTCGAGGTTATTATTGATAGTTGAGGACTTCTGTCATTTTTTAAATTGTTTTCTGGAGGTTTTGTATATCCTTTGTTTTCCTCTTCCTCTCTTACTATTTGTCATTGCAGTTTGGTGATTTTCTGCAGTGGTAACTGTTGACTCCTTTATCTTTTGCATTTGTGTATCTGCTGTATGAGTCAGTTTTATACTTTTATGTGTTTTCATGATAACTGATATTGTTCTTATGCTTCCAGATGTAGGGCTCCCTTAAGCATTTCTTATAAGACCTGTCTAGTGGTAATGAATTTCCTCAGGTTTTGCTTGTCTGGAAAAGACTATTTCTCCTTCATTTTTGAAGGATACCTTTTCTTATTGTAGTACTCTTGGCTGACAGGTTTTTTTTTCCTTAGCATTTTGAATATATTATCTCATTTTCTCCTGCCCTGTATGGTTTCTGCAGAGAAATCCACTGTTAGTCTAATAGAGATTCCCTTATATATTACTTGATGCTTTTCTCTTGCTGTTTTTAGAATTCTCTTTGTCTTTGACTTTTGACCATTTGAATAATGTTCCTTTGAAAAGATGTTTTTGGGTTGAATCTATCTGGGGATCTTTGAGCTTCCTGTATCTGGATGTCTATATCTCTTGCAAGATTTGGAAAGTTTTCAGGTATTATTTTTTCTATGGCTTTTCTCATCTCTTCTGGAAATTTCAGGATTCAAATTTGGTCACTTTATGGTGTCCAATATATCACAAAGGAGTTCTTCATTCTTTTTTATTCTCTTATCTTTTCTAACTTTTTGGATGACTGGGTTATTTCCAATTTTTTTTTCTTCTTTTTCATCTAGTCTATAGTTGATGGTCTTGATTATATTTTTATTTCATTTATTGAATTCTTCAGTTCCAGTATTTCTATTTTTTTTTATGATATCTATCTCTTTGTTGAATTTCTCATCCAGAGCATGGATCATTTTCCTGATTTCTTTGTATTGTTTATCTGTGTTCTTTTATATCTCACTGAGTTTCTTTAGTATAATTATTTTGAGTTATTTTTCAGGCATTTTATAATTTTTTTCCTTTGGCATCTGTTAGTGGAGAATTACTGTATTTCTTTTGGAGGTGTAATGTTTCCTTTTTCATGTTTCTTGTGCCCTTACATTGATATCTGCACATCTAGTGTAATAGTCACTTCTTCCAATATTATGATAGGCCTTTGTAGGGAAAGACTTTTTTTTTTTATAAATGTATTTGTAGCATTGGCTGGGTAAGGTGCTTTGGCTTTGATTATGAGTGGACACAATAGTGTCCATATGATTATTTCCAGTTGTAATCAGCATCAGTGATGTCTATGAGTTCCTCAGTGGCTTAGACTGTGGTCATTAGTAGAAGCTGTGGTCAGGCTTTGCTGTCAATGGGGGTGCCAGATAAGCCAGTCCTTGGGCACCAATGTTGTGATAGCAGGAAGGATGGACCTGTCCTCAGGCTTCTGGGTGGTATGCATAGCTGCCAGCAATGGCAGATGGGGTAGATTGATCCGCTGTTCTCTGTACAATGTGTGTGGGTGCTGGCAGTAATGCTGATGGGTGGGATAGGCTTGTCTTCAGGATCCCCCAGTGGTGTGTGCAGGAACTAGCTGTGGTGGGCAGGGCCACACCCAGACAGTGCATTTGAGTACAGGTGGCAGTGGCGGTGGGGGTGGTGGTGGCTATGCTGGCTTGTTCTCAGGCTCCTTATGACCATACAGGCAATGGCAGTGGCAGTGGTGGGTGGGGCAGGCCTGTCCTCAGGCCCCTGGATGGTGCACAAGGGTGCCAAAAGCAGCAGGCACATTGGGTCAATCCCCAGGCCCCCAAATGACATGTGTGGGTACCAGCAGCAGGTAGGGAAGACCTGTCCTCAGACCTCAGATGACTTGCATAAGTGTGAGGAAGGGTAGGTTTCTCCTCAGGCCCCTTGATGGTGCATGTGGGCACCAGCAGTGGCAGGAGGTGTGGGTGGGTCAATTCCCAGGCCCCCAAACATGTGCAAGTGCCAATGGTGACAGGTGCAGCAGCCTTTCAATACATAATTTTTAAAGCAACTTAATATCAGCCTATGTCTTAAGAGTAATATCAGAGCACAAAAAAAGATTTGGCAAACATTTCTATACTGGCTGGTGGAAGTAGCAGACTAGGTTTTGGCTGACCCAGGGAGACTGCAGAGGAAGTAGAGTTAGAGGTATTGTTCTTTGCAAAAAATCCAAATCCCCTCTCAGTTGGAAGGAAGCTATTCTAATTGTTCAAGGATTTTTTGTGTCTGTGTCCTTGAGTCTATTTAAGCCAGGGAAAACCTGAAGAAGGTGAGTGAGTAGGAACAATGGTAAAGGAAAGGAGGCAGCAATGAGGGAGAAGAGCTATATTTAGAGCCTAACACTACTGATGTGAAATTTTGTTTTTTTTTTTAAATGTTTGAAATAAAACAGGAATTGCTATTACAAACTCACATGAAATGTCCTTGTGTTGTGAAGCTTAATAAATATAGACATATTTCTAAAGCTCTCCTTCTGAAATCAGAAACCAGTTGTCCCATGGCTACTTGGTAATTTCATTAATTTGTAAACATTCAGCAGAGTAAACTCATTTTATAAAAAGAAAACCAGAAACTTGGTCAAAGGTAAAATAGTATTTTTGCTTTGTGGCACGGTGCATTGTTGCTCATAAGTGCACATATAACAGGGAAGCATGAAGATGAGAAGGTGAAAGAAAAAGGTAGGTTAAGTGACTTGCTTAATATTGCACAGGTACTAACTGGCCAAAATCAACATTTGGACTCAGGTCAGTCTCATATCAAGGCACATGCTCATAATCATGATAGGCTATATCCAGTGATTTCAGCCATTTTACCCAAATACCTAAAGTTAACCTCCCTATCAAAATACTCATATGGGACCTGCCTGGCACCCACAGATCAAGATTTGAGAGGCTGCTTCAGTTGACCTGGTGTCCAAGTGCTAGGATGGTTATTGCAAAGAGCACAGCATAGTATTCATTGTCAGGAAACAAACTCCAAGTTATTGATACAACTTGATACTTCGTACTTTGTTTTGTCTCTATTAATAATTAGCAATATAATAAAGAATGCCTATTATAATTGAATTGATTAAAGAATCAATTTTTACCTAGTTTAGCTAGTTTATTGTTGTGCATGGGTATTTTGAATTCTACTTGTTCTTCAGACAAATCATTTTCTTTTTTCACTTGACTGGGAACTCTTTAAGGGGTGAGATGGTGTACTTCACTTTAAATCATTAATAGCTATCAAAGTTTTAAGACATAGTAATAGTCAATAAACATTTGAATTAGCCTGAATTTTCCAAGATTGTACTTGTATTATGATAAATGCTAATAGTATTCACTTTCTTATGGTGGGCAGTGAATTAATAGAACTACTTGTTGCAGAGTTCCTAATGAGAAAAGACATCCATGGGTTCTACTCAATATGTACTTTCAGATAAATTTGTTATAAAAATCTAAGTGTTCCCTAGCTAATACTATGATCCAAATACCTGCAGAATCAAATGCAATATGGTATACAATTTTTAAAATATGAGTCATTAAACAAAAATGTATTCCAATATTTTGATTTTTTTGTGAAGTCTTTATGGACAATGATGGAGTAGAAAAATAATGTTCTTTTTAATGAGACATACTAGGAGATGCTCTACAAAATGACATTTCCAGTGAGATTTGAGAAGCATCTTATCTTTGCAATGTGTGCTTTATTCATTGACTTGCAGTATCATTCCTAGGGTGTGTAGGTGAATATGACAATGATAATATATTTGGTAGTACATAGATTGCTGTCCTCAGTTGAAAATGGTGCTTATGGTGTGATTAGATGCAGATCTAAATATGTTTGAAAAAATCTTTGTGTGATAGCATTTTCAATTCAAACAGATGTTGCATCCTTTTTCTATGGATCAGTGACTGCTCATAAATAGCAAAACATACATTATGTTAACATATCACATTGTATTCATACATACAATTTGTTCTGAGAGACTGCAAGCAGAGTAGACTAGAGTAAAAGCATGAGAGATTTTATTCCTAATATAACAGAGCTGTTGCTGCATAGCAAACCATCTTAGAACTCTGTGGCTTAAAGCAACTGTGTATTTAATTCATGATTCATTGGATCAACTAGGTGGTTCTTCTGGTGTGGACCAGCTGGGCTTGTCTCACTAGTGCACCTACTATCAGCAGGGGTGGCTCACTTACAATGGCATTGGCTGGAAAGGTGGGGCCATCTCTCCTGGTAGTCTCATCCCCCAGCAGGCTAGCTTGGGATTGTTTATATGGAGGTCTCATGGAGACTGCAGGGTTCCAAGAGTGATAGTCCAAGTGTATAAGGTCTGTCTCTTGAGCCCTAATGCTGGAATGCACAACATAGCTTCTGCTACATTCTGCTGGTCAAAACCCATGACAGTCAGCCAAGACTCAAGGAGTAGAAAAATACAGTCCTACCTTTGAGAGGGGAAGAGGCTTTTCCACAGATAATTTTCACAGATATATTGTAATTCTCAAACCAGCCTCCTCCAGAAGTGTTGTCTTTTAACGATAACCATAACCATGACCATAAAATAACAATAACAGTTAGCATGTAGGGAGGACTCACTTTGTGCCAGACACTGCGTTAATGCTTTATACGGATTAGCTCAATTAACTTTCACAATAACAATGTAAGGTGGATATTATTTTTTCCCCACTTTATGGATAAGGAGATTGCCTCACAGAGGGCTTAACTACTTTACAAGGTAGTAAAAATCTTTAAAAGGAGATCACCATGGTCAAATGAGTGTGGGAAATGTGAGGTAAAACAACGATTAAGAGTGTCTGTCTGTCTGTCTGTACATCCATCCATTCTGTGAGACTTCTCAGAGTTTTAAATGTAGCAACGTACTTGTGAATCTTACAGAAGGGAAGGCAATAAGCCACATTTTGCAGACATGGAACCTGGAAACTCTTCTTTTTGTGGAATATCTACTAACATCTTACATGACAGTGGTATTCTGTGGAATCCAGTTTGGAACATGTTCTAATACTGTTTTTTGGCTTTGAACTGGGCTCCAAATCACCCTGATTTTATAGCACACGCACCTTTGACACTGAGAATATTAAGATGTGTGAAGATACCTTGTTTTTTTTCTGAGATTGCTTATCTTTACAAAAAAAATTGACCCACAGATATGTAAAAATTAAGTCAGTTATATCTCTGAATCACCTTAAAGGTTTTGAGCCAAGTTTATTTTCATTGCAATGTTCTCTTTTCCTCCTCCTCCTCCTCTTCCTTCCCTTCCTTCCTTCCTTCTTCTTCCCTCCTCTTCTTTTTATATCAGCATCCCTCTGAGCAGTGACACAGTGTTAACTGTGCTGACAGTTGGCAAATAGTACCATAGCATGGCAATAAGATACTGAGCAAAAATTATACCTGTGTCAAATTGCTTCTGAATCATTTAACTCAAGACAGTCAAATTAGAAAGAATACCCCTGAGCCATACAGATGAGGCAGTAGCTTGGGGAAAGTTATCTCTAGCTCTTTAGTAGTTAGTATCTATTATTTAATGTTGCCATTGCCAAAGTAACGGCCTTGGGGGGAGTGCTTCTGGAATCAAGATTAGGCTATATATGGGAATTTAAATATCCAGGTGGAGGAAGTAAGATCTTACCATGCAAAGCTACATTTTAAACAGTGTGTATATTTGTGTGTGTGTGTATACATACATATATACACATACATACAGTTGACCCTTGAACAATGCCGGGTTTGGGGTACCAACCCCTGCCCAGTTAAAAATCCACATGTAACCTTTGACTCCCCCAAAACTTAACTACTAATAGCCTACTGTTGACTGGAAGCCTTACTGATAACATACATAAACAGTCAATTAATGCTTATTTTATATGTTATATGTATTGCATACTGTATTCTTATAGTCAAGTAAGCCAGAGAAAAGAAAATGATTAAGAAAACCGTAAGGAAGAGAAAATATATTTATATTACTGTACAAGTATTTATCAATATATAAGTTTACTTCGTCTGTTTATAAGATGAATCATCTGCCTGAAATGGTGGTTGCAGAACTCATTCCATGGTACATATCAGGCAATTCAGCTTTTTTTTATAACGTCATGACTTCTCTGCTTCCTCGGGGCACTTCCAGCTTCACTAGTGGCACTTTGTATAGGTCCCATGGGGTTATTCAAGGTTTATGGTATTGCACTAAATACTATGAAAAATACATGAGAATCACAAGAGATCACTTTTTACTGTGATACCCAGTTTACTGAAGAGACAAACTACTCACGTGGAAATGATCAGCATCACATGGTGCTTTAAGCAGATACTCGCAATACTTGAGCTCACTGCAACAACAGGAGGTAGCTATGAAATTATCATAATAATACAGTTTGAACTATAGTTAATTTTATGCAGTTATGATTTAATACTGCATCTTTGTTTACATTTCTCTCGACTGTGAATGGCACCATGTACAGTCTGAAAGTATGTGCGAAAGCTTTGATAAATTTTAATTTTTTATAATGGATTTGTGTGTATTGTGGTAGTAAATGATAAAATAGACTAATATCTACGTACTTTGTGCATTCAGGATATAACTTTTTCTTAATTTTTTGATATTTCTAGGCCACACAGTTTGTCTGCAAGTTTTTTCAAATAGTCAACAAATCTCCA
This sequence comes from Daubentonia madagascariensis, assembly GCA_023783475.1. NCBI lineage: Eukaryota > Metazoa > Chordata > Mammalia > Primates > Daubentoniidae > Daubentonia > Daubentonia madagascariensis. The sequence goes on from JAKFHU010000901.1 coordinate 13,135,756, forward strand.
AACATTTCTCTAATATATTTAATAGAATAAGAAAAAAATGCATATATAAGTAGATCCTCACAGTTCAAATCCATGTTACTCAAGGGTCAACTGTATATATAATTTGCCTTAGAGACACAGCACACTCATTCAATCCACGTACTCACGTCCCCAGGAGTTTGTAAAAGAAAAGGTAATGACTTAATATTAACTGAGTAAATGTCGCTATTTTATTTAATCCTCAAAACGACACAATGAATAGATATTTTAATCCTCATTTTTATAAATAAGGACTAGGACATTGAAAAAGGCAAAATAAATTGATCATAGTTACACAGGAAGTAAGTGGGAGATAGGATGTGAACCTGAATCTGTCTACCTAGAAGACCTAGAACCCAAGGGGAAGATAGAACAATAGTGCTGAGCTATGTAAGTATGCATGTCTGTGAGGGAGTGGCCAGGGTCCTGGGTTGGCAGGAGCTGAACTGTGACCATAGGTGTCTCTCTTTATCTTCAAGCACATTTGCACACAGTGCTTTCCTGGGTGAGGAGCCTTTTGGTGGGAGGGATGCCAGATGAGTGAATGGCACAGGTTATGTTGTTGAGAACAATGGAGGGCGGAGTTCTTGCACTTGAACCTGTCCTGACCACGCTATCCAAAGATTTTAAAAAGCTGGTCATCTGACCAGAAGAAGCTCCCACAAAACTCTGAAAGCTGAGAAATCTGCTGGGAGACAACCCAAGCTGAGCCTAACTCTAAGAGGAAAAGTTTGAACTTTTTATTTCACAGGAAAACATTGATCTCTTGGTATTTCAGCCTGGTGGTGAGATGGAATTAGAAATTCAGATTTTGAATAAAATTTGAGCCCATCAGCAGGGATGGCTGGGTGCATCCCAGGTCAGCTAGAGGCCTATGGCCAGCCCAGGTAGATTCTTGTGACCCCATAACTAATTAGAAGCAGCTTGAGGGCACGTTGCACCTGGTTCCCGATGTTATCATGAGTGGGGACCACTCACAATTGTGCCCATGTTTAGCTTACCTTGCTGTTAAATACTGATATACACACATACATATATGTGTCTGTATCATTTCTCTTTTTTATGTTACTATTAAACCTACCATTGTGATTATTATTTTTAACTTTCCATCTATTCTATTTAAACTCAAGAGACATGTACCAAATTCATCGCACTGTTCCTGTTTAGCATATAGTTGACATTCAATACTTGTTCATGAATGTATGAATGAATAAAATAGACACAATTGTATTTTTATTTATTTATATATATAAGCAGCCACTGACAAACGATGTATATGAGGACAATTTCTAAGCAGTTGCTTATAAAATTAGATTTTTAAAGACAAGTTTTTCTTTACTTCAGACTCAGATTATCCCTTAATATAGCAAGGATAGAAAATTCTGTTTCTCGAGATGGTGGAGTCTTATCAGAATATAACGTAAGGACAGCACCAACTCCACCCCACGTCAGCAGCTTTTCTTACAGACTTGGGAGGAAGTATTCCTTTTTGGTTATTTCAAGGGAGGAAGATAAACACGAGAACCTGACAATCTGATGAGCCTAATGAAGGAGTGCTGAGTTTGCTTCCTGAAGAGCCAGAGTTTATTAATTTAGACTGATATACTCCCCAGAAGTATAATGACAAACATCCTCTTAAATTCTTCCTTATTTCCAAAATGTTCATCTTTCACATGCAGATCTAGAGCTTATAGTTCTGCTTTTTAAACATTGGCAAAATGAGGAAAGAAACACGTTCCTTCATTTAAATTTATTCTGCATTCCTATAAACAATTCTGAAGTCTTAGATCATTGAATAGAACACCAGAATGTGGCCCCGTTAAAGGCAGGTAACAAGTGCCGTAATAACATCTATCTAGGGGGTCATTGTGGTTCCTCAAGAAGTATAGACAAGAGAAACTAAGTGATCAGCCGAGGGATAAGCCAAATAATTAGGTCTCAGCTCTACAAAGCAACATGTTAGGAGATAGGAGCTAATCTTTAGGGAAACCATGAATGATACCACTAAAATAATTTATATTTGAATACGTTTAAAGCTAATCAAAGTAGGGATAACACCTGCTTCCCTTCCCACATAATAGAAGAAGAGACCCAGTTTCACTTCCTAAGAGGGTGAATATTGGCGAGAACTCCTCCCAACCCGAGCAGGGTAGCTAATTGATTTGGTAAGAGCCCAAGTTCCACTGGACCACCTGTTTACTAGGTAGTAGGACCATAACAACCAAAGACCAGGAGGATGATTTTGTCACTTTCTGTTTTGCCGGCACCTGGGTTTATGGGACAGGTAAAATGGCTAGTTTTAAGTGCACCTGAAATCATTCTAAACCAAGTTTTCCTTGGGAGGTGGGAGGGTTACACGGTCTAGGATTGGGAAAGGCATGAGCACAGCCATTGAGCTCTCAGCAACCCTTTACCATTTGCATTTGGTGTTTTTATTAATGATTTGAAAGGACCCTGGTGAATACAGCACCACCATATTGCACAGCTCCAGGCAGCACAATTCATAGCCGAGACTATACAAATAACATGTGAGCATACCCTGCATGGTCATACATGGTAGCCTTGGTTGAGGAGGGTTGACAGTTTTTACCCCCAATACTTCTAAAATGGACCTACTAGCAACAAAAGCCATCATTCAATTTATTCAAGTCTCACCAAATGTCAGATTCTGTTAAACACTTTATATCCCTTATCTCATTTAGTACATACAACTTTAGAGGTTAGGACACATTATTTCTGTTTATTATGTGGAGAAACTGAGGCTTAGGTTCATATATTGGCCAAGGTCACACCATTTATAAGTGACAGAGGACCCATGATTTAAACCCAGGCCACCCATGGCCAAAATCAGTGTTCTTCTTCATTAAATTAAACTGTCTCCCACTTACAAAATACTTACATAGAAATTATCTCATCTAACCCTTACAACAGCTCAGCTGTATCAAAAGGATCAGTGGTTTATAGACAAGGAAAGGTGAAAATCGGATATTTCGTAATTAGCCCCAACGTCACACAGCTACAAATTTTTTAGTCAGAATCTAAAACCTTTTTTTAAAAGGTAAAGTCTGAAGTTTCTTCTAATTGTTTATATTTTCTTCCTGATGACAATAGGTGGATAAGCAAACTTTATTTTTTATCAGCACAAAACGTTTCAAATCCAGCCTCTGCTACTAAATGAATGTGTAATTTTAAGCAAATTTCTTAACCTCTCTGAGCCTTGGCTTGTTCATTTCTAAAATAAGGATATCAACACTAGCTGCCTCATAAAGCTATTGCAAAGTTTACGTTAACATGCACATAAATATGACTAGCCAAGTGGCCAGCATCTTGGAGGGACTCAATGTATAATCTCTTGCTTTCCTTCTACTCATCCCTTTCAATGCAAATGGGGTAGTTTCAGGACAAATACAATAATATTCAGCTTATATAACCAAATAAAAGATGTACTATCTTAACAACTGGTACCAGAATTCATCTTAGGAAGGGAGCTTTATTTGTCAAAATATCTTCATAAGCCATTGTGGAAGATGTAACTCTGAGAGCATAGGTGTCAGCAGGCTACCCAGCTATAAAAAGAGAAGGTTATATTGTCTGGACAAGAAAATTACAGGAATTTATGTTTTGCTCCCAAAAAGGAAGGAGAGAAGAGAAGGATGGAGAAGGTGGGGAGGAGAGAGAAGACCCAGAGAGGTAGGGGTGAGATGAGGACACATGAGCTGAACAGCCAGGCAAAATTCTTCCATAGAAGCTTATAAAAGGATGTTTTCAAAATGGGAAACCTATTGTTCAATTTAAAACTGTTTACATTTAATTTGATTTAAACTCTAACGAAAAAAATCAAATTTCAGTGAAGTCTACCACACTTATGAATACTGAATATACATGTTTTATGTCCTGTATGGATTAGCATGAGGAAAAAATAAATATGTAATTGGAAGTAGAAGAGACCTCAAGAATGTGAACTACCCTAACATTTTCAGAAATCTTGGCATCTTGAGGATCCAAGAAAATTTTGGGGGGATCTCAAGAGATAGGCAGTCCCAGCTGACATGTGGATTATGTATTTAGCTGAAAGTCCACTTAAATTCAGTGGACCAAGAGTGGTTCCAATTTCCATGTGATTTAGATACATTTGAAGGGGACAAACTGAAGACATTGAGATCCTGAAGGATTAAGGTGATTTAAGAGTTTAGGCATATCTGAAATGTACCCCTTAACTGTTGACATTGGCACAGAAGGAGGTAAGAAGTCCCCTCCATTAGATGATATTGACTTTAAACAAGGAACTTGCTGTGGTAGCTCATTTTTGAATCTTATTTATTTTTAACAGACTTTATTTTTTAGAACAGATTTAGGTTCACAGCAAAATTGAGCCATAGTAAGAGACTTCCCATATACCCGTAGTCCCCATACATGCAAACCTCCCCTACTATCAACATCCCATACACAAGTGGTAATTTTTTGTTGTGGTGGTTATAATAGATGAACTTAAATTGACATACCATCACCCAAATTCTGTAGTTTACATTAGGATTCACTCTTGGTGAATCTTCTTTGTTTTTAATCTACAAACTTCTATCACATTACTAGGTCTACTGAGCCACCTGCCCCTGTAGCACGGTGAGATGCCCCATCTGCTCATATATCTGTAGCTAGTTGACATATATCTATGGGTCATTGACAACCAAGTATAAAACACAGCCATTTCCCAGACAGGTGACCTGACTCTCTGTGATATTAATATACTCATTCATATTACACATTTTGTCAAAGACAAAGCTATATATATAAATTCAAGCATACATACTTGATTATTTTAAAATAATGACAGCAATATAGAAAGCACAGCTATTCGTTTAGTAACGGATCATAGAAAGAGGATGCTGGGGGCTTTCAAGGAAGAAGAAACATTATTACAACTTTGTCCTCAGGATCTAGCTTTTCATTAAATATCAGTCTGAAATAAATATCAGTCTGAAATAAATCAATTCCATCACATTTTTCTCTTTTGCCCCTGGACTGGGTTTTACAAGATCCATAATAATCTCATAACACTTGGTATTTTTACCAGCTCTACTTGCAAACAGGTGTTCATACTCCTTGCAAAATTCTGCTTTAACATAGGTGCAGATTTAAGAGTTTAATGTGATTTTATGTTTTCCTGTTATGAGTGAAGGATCATCCAATTACACACGCCCTCTCTCAATCCTCCCTCTGTACATACGGGGAATTTTCATTCACTGGTAGTTTGGTCCAGGCAACTCAGACCCATCCCCTTTCATGTGTTAATTCTGACTGATATTACATTAAATGGCTCAGGGGCCCTGGTTGCTATGACCACTAATGCTTTGTGTTGATAAAACCCACATTTAACTTCAATTCTGATGTCTTCACCTTACAGTTATTCCCTAGCAAGCTTCCCTTTATGTATGGGATTTTAGAAGCTTAGGTGCCTGATAAGAACTGGTAGAAGCACATGCCCACACATACATATATAAAAGTTAGGAGGGTCAGTGTTTAGGCATTATCCACCTGAATGTATTGCTGTGTCTCAAAGGTCTTATTCTGGATTTCTGAATCAGAATTATTATTTTGATGTTGAGTTTCTTTCTTCATAGTGTACTTTTGCCAAATGATGTGGTTTGACATCTAATCCATTCAGTGACATTCTAGTGGACAGCATGCAATTCTGAGAGACGCAAGAAGATTCGGCATTTTTTGCTTTACACCCCACCCCTTCCCAAAGTCTCCAAAGCCTAGATTGAACTATGTTTGTCATGAATAACAAAATACAAAATAGGAAACAATTTCGAAATGTAAAATATATCACCATTTTTTAAAAAAGAACAATTGACATGGCCAGGGAAAGGCATAAATGGAAGCTTCCTGTTTTGCAAGGGGCAAGGATGGAGAACAGGATTCCAAAATACAGCACACAAATCCAAAGGAGTGTCTACTGCCACCTGCTGGTGACATGCAGAAGTCGCCCTCTTGTATGGACACTTGGCTTTAATTGTACTGTGAAAATTCTTAGAAGTCTGCTGGTTAAATGAGAGTGTACTTAAATTTGCCCCTGCTTTTTGCACTTACCTCTCTTTTCTTTTGGTTGTCAGTTTCCTTTATTCTTCCTGTATTCCTCTCAGTTTCTGAATCTTTTTCTGGCTGGTCTGGACCCATGAGATTTTAGAGCTTCCCAATTGACTTGCGGACCAACTAGAGCTCTTTTTTAAGCTGTACGTCTTTGGCATGATGATCTTGACTAAAAATGTTTCCACTTCTTTTTACTCTAGGTTTCTGTCTTTAAAAGCTTATCCTTGGGTAATCCTGGTTTCTAGAGGATGCCACATGCTAAGCAGTCAGTGATTGTATTTCTATTGGTATCTTTGACTAATGGCCCCATATCTTATAGGTTTGGGTGCAGCAGGATCCAGAAGGAGCTGCCAAAAATGAGAGCTAGGAATTTGAGGGCATCCTTGGAACCTTCAAAGTTTGGCATTTTAGTAAAAATACTATTATTGTTGTTATTGTTGCCAGTTTTAAATTTTGCCAAGTAAAGACCCTAAAATATAGTTAAACAAACAAATTTAATTAGGGATACCACATATTATCATCATTTCATAACAGAAAAGGATTTTTAACAACCAAAAAAGTAAAAAATATATTCTCAAAAAAAAAATTTATTTTAATTAAAATATAACACATTGGAAGTATTTGGTTTATAAAAATTCACCAAATTTTAAATTTTTTTGAAGACACCAGCAGCTAGGGAAAACATCACCCTTGACCCACAAAAGGAGAAGGAACAGATGTTTGGGATGCAGATAGAGAGGTCTAAGGCAGGGAGGGGATCCAAACCAGCACACAGATAGGAAACTGCCCATGAATGGGTGCTGAGTCAGAGGGATGGTAGATAGTACATAGGGAGGCCCAACTGAAATGGAGGGTGGATGGGCAACTGTAAAGATAAAACAGCAGGAGTGGGGAGCACTGTAGTTGGTACAGAGGAGGCAATACACAAATAGTTGATAAATTTAAACAATGTGGAAAATCACAGGACTTAGAATATGTATTTCACAATATAATTTGGACAAAAAAGGTATTATGTTGCTTAAAAAACAAACAAATATGTTGAGGCCAGGCACAGTTGGCTTATGCCTATAATTCCAGCACTTTGGGAGGCCAAGGTGGGAGAATTGCTTGAGGCCAGGAAGTCAAGACCAGGCTGGGCAACACAGCAAGACGCTGTCTCTTAAAAAAAACTGTTGAGCCCCTTTTGAAAAGGATCAGCTTATACCATACTGAGGTACATGCAAACTGACCATTTGTCATCATCCATAGTCTTTTTCAGGTTTTATGAATAAAAGTGGTGACCTATGAATATTTTATATGATACATTTTTTTCTTTCCATATCACTTTTGATTGTATTGGTATGTGATGAAAATACCAAATCAGGTATTATTATGGGTGACCTTCATGAGTGCTTTGGATTAACTATATGGATGAGCTAATTAATTTCAAAGAATGCTGTCAGGAAGTGATTCAAGAGAAAATGCGCATGCTCAATAGTATTCTTGGACACAAGGAATAAAATTGGGCAAATTACTTTTCTTATATAAATTAATGTTGGAAAATGAAACCACTCTATATTGAGGAGGGTCTCACAACTTCCTAAAAAATCACTAAAGAAAACTGATTTGAGAAGAAAAATAATATGGTTATCATAGTAGAAAGCTTGCTGAGTTAGTAGAAAAATCATTCAATATTTTAGAAATTGATTGAAAATGATTGAACTTAATTTAGAGCATTTTTCTTTTTAATATGTAGGATTATAAAAGGGAGGATTTATAATTCACCTCAGCTACCTTTCCTGATATTATTTTTATTATATATTTTATGTGTTTCACTTAAATTTTTCATAAGATCTTTCTTTTATTAGAAAATTGTTTTCCTTTCCCATAATCAGTGTATACGTAATACTTTCAAAAATATAAACTTATTTCTATAAATTGAGATTGACAATTTAATTGTTATTTCAGGCAGGAGGGGAGACTATCTCCAGTACAACCAATAATTCACTTTATTAATGTTTGTCTTCAAGGAGAGCACAAGGAATGCATCAGAAAAGCAGAACCACAAATTGTTCTCACTAAAGGTCTTAAGGCCCTGAGAAGAGAAAACTTGGCAGGAAAGTTGTCATCCAAGTTCAATTCTTTCACCTTAAAAAATGATGATTTCAATGGCTGGCCAAAACCTTGGTAGAACCGCAGATCAATCATGTTTATTTTCAAAGCCTAAAGGCATACGTTTCCAGAAAACTCAGTGGTTTTAAATAGTGCTTAAAAGTTTACATTTAATTAAACTGGATCCAGGTAATCAGGGTCTGGACTTGAGCTGTCTCAAACTAAGGGCTTGCTGCTTATCATGCCTGGAGGCAAAGTGCCATTAAAATTCAACACATCTTTACAACCACTGAACACTGTTGGGCTGAGAGTTTGATAGCACATCAGGCTGGGAACGTAAGCTTCTGGGTAAAGACAGGCCAGAGTTCTGTGGGTGTTAGCAATGGTCACCAGGAATCAGCATGGAGGGTCTTCCCTGATCTCCTCCACTTGGTATTTATAGGGAATAGAAACATATACCTTATGAAACTTCAATGAAGACAGTACATGGGCTTAAGATATGTATGTTTTAAAGAAAATAAAATAATGTAAGCTTTCCTTGATTCTCTGCAAGGAAGTTGAACTTTGTAATCTCTAATAATCTTTTCATATAAAACATCACATCATTCCAGGAAAGTCTTACTTCTTAACCTTAAGATTTTCTGGTACAGGTAGGCACTCATCTCTAATCTTGGTGGTTCCTGGCCTTCAGTAGAAATGGTGTTGCCTACTCTTAAAGAACATTTAATGCCATGTAAATATGAATGCCCATTTCTGGAAGGAATGTGCTAGCATTTGCAGATGTTGTTGGTATGTTTACTGCTTTCTCAACAGCAAAAATTATCTAGTCCAGAAAGATCATTTGATGAAAATGTATCAGGAAAGAAGAGTGTTCAGAAATGCCTCTGGACAAAGGATGTGTTTTAAATAAAATAAGATATAGGATATTATCTGCAAATATTATACCTCATAACTGTGGTAGAGACTTCCTTTGAGGGGTTGAAATATAAAAGCAATTAGTCCCTACTTCAAGCACTTCCTTTATGTAATTAAATAAGAAGTAGTGCTATAAGTTAATGAGTTAGTAAAAAAGAATGATCAATAGTAATAGTATAGTTGTACTTGATTGCAGAGAATATCATTTGCATTTCATAGTGGAGGAAACTGAGCTTGAAAAGTTTGGACAAAGTTGAACTTCCGAAGTTAAATATCTGGTAGGCAATGTTGATAATATGCAGAGAAGATTTTTCCAGTATGTATTACGTAAAAGCAGAAGTTTTTTGTGACCAGCATAATCTGGATGCTATTCAATATCTACTACCACACCAAAGGGACATCAGGGAGATCCCATTTGAGACCTGGACCCAAAAAGATTCATGGCAGAAGAAGAAGAAAGATTTACCATGAATACCGAGTCAAAGACAGGAATAGATATTTGGCATAAAGTATCTTACTAATACTGTGAGAATGTTTGTTGTATATTTAAGAAACAAATTAGCACTGTTTTAAAGACATATAAATCATGGAATAATTGTTAAAAAAAATTCCAAAAAGAAGTACCTGGTCAATAACAGGTGTGGAATCATCAGTAGGAGTGTAAATGTATTAGGGTAAATGAAGGGCAAAAAGATGATGGTGATCAGGGAAGGGAGTGATGTAGAATGTAGACTGGCACATGAAATGCCTCTCCCTTGCCATTCTGTGTGCAGAGTGGGTCCCATCTGGGTCACCAACTGTCATGAACCAGGGATCAGGGCAGATTCCATAGCATCACGTGGCATGGATTAGGAATACTCTTTACAGGGGACAGAGAAAACTTAGAAGTCAGGTGTTAGTAAGAGGAAAAGAAGGCATGGTGTAATGGTTAATTGTATGTGTCAACTTGACTGGTCCATGGGGTGCCCAAATATTGGGCCAAAGATCATTCTGGATATGTTTGGGAGGATGTTTCTGGATGAGATTAACATTTGAATCAGTAAACTAAGTAAAGCAGATTGCCCTCCCTAGTGTGGCTGGGCCTCATCCTATCAGTGGAAGGCCTGAATAGAGCAAAACACCTGAGTAAGGGGAAACTCTGCCTGCTTGACTGCTTGAACTAGACATTGGTCTTTTCTGGCCTTTGGACTCAGACTGAAACAGTGGCTCATCTTGAGTCTCAAGGATGATGACTTTCAGACCAGAACTTACACTGTTATCTCTCCTGGTATTCAGGCCTTGGACTGGAACTATCCATTGGCTCCCCTGGGTCTCCAGCTTGCTGACTGCAGATTATGGGACTTCTTGGCTTCCATAATTGCATGAGTGAATTCTTTTTTTTTTTTTTCCTTTTATTTCAGAATATTATGGGAGTGCAACACTTTGGTTACATATATTGCCCATGCACTGCCCGTGTCAGAGCTACAATCGTGGACATCCCCAAACTGTGCGCCCCGCACCCATTCAGTGAGAGTTTTCCCATCCCCTCCACCCCCCTCCCACCTGCCTGCCCCCTGATGAATATTATTGCCCTGTGTGACATAAGTATTGATCAGTTAGTACCAATTTGATGGTGAGTACCAGTGGTGCTTGTTTTTCCATTCTTGTGACACTTCGCTTTGAAGAATGGGCTCTAGTTCCAACCAGGATAATACCAGATGTGTTAATTCACCATTGTTTTTTATTGCTGAGTAATACTCCATGGTATACATATACCACAGTTTATTAATCCACTCGTGTATTGGATCCAGTAATCCCACTACTGGGTATTTAACCAAAGAGTGAATTCTTTATGAGAATAAATCCTATTGGTTCTGTTTCCCTGGAGAACCCTAACTAATAATACGTGGGTTCCCTATTCTTTCATTCTTCAGGAGGATTGCCACAGTCAAGGCATCATGGGTTTGTATTCCGTGTCGGAATCCTGCCTGCCAGACCTCTCCTAGCCCTGTGAGGCAAGCGTGAGGACAACTTTCTCAATGAAGGAACAAATAAAGTGACTGGGAGCCAGAGAGTCTGTATTGGCATAGGACCAGTACATGGAATTTTCTGAGATGCCAGCAGCCCAGTTCCTGGAGACCTTGTGGCCCATGGGAAGTTTCTATGCTCTCTGCTCTAGGGAGGAGGCTGCAAGCAGCTGAGCATGGGTGCAGCCTCTCCTCTGGGAGAAAGGGGCCTCTAGTCCCAGCCACCTTATTTTCCAGGCAACACAGAGCATCAGGGTCCCTTTCGTACCACCTTAATCCTTGCATCACATATTGCTGGACTAGACTTGATGGTCTTCTGTGAATAACACCATGAAAAATGTAGTCTTACTTGGAGGTGCTGCATACAAGAAAAGATCAATATAGAAACTAAAGATTAGTAAGTAATAAGTTAAAAACACATTGAGTATTTCCTCCAGATGTGTAATACCATTCCCCCAAATTTTATCGTTTATAGAAGATATGTGTTGAAAGTAGTTGAAAATAAATCTAATTAGAATTCAAAGGCTTTAGAATACATTTAGGAGACATTCTTAAACTCTGTATGATGGGAAATACATAGACTTTTCACCAAGTAATAAAATGGAGATAGGGTTATATTAGAAAGGGCAATTGACTATGCATGATTCTCTGGGGAGAAGAAAGCATAGGCAAGATTAGTTGGGATGCCGTTACAGTGATCCATCAAGCGATTAGGGCCCTGGAGTGAGGTGGTAACAGGGTTAATAAAAATGAAAGGATATTTCTGAAAGTTGCTTCAAAGAATGGGTCAATAAAATGTGGTGACTCATTGTGAATGGATGAAGAGAGAGAGAGGTCAAAGATAACTTCAAAATTACAAAACTGGGCAACTGGAAAATATATGGTTTCAGTGAGGGACATCTAATAGGGGTATCTATTGTGGGCCAAAAATGATGAGTGACTTTATGGTGGGAGATGACCTTCAAATAAAACTAAATGCAAGGGCTTAATGACTATAGTGAAACATGGGACTGGTTACCATTTGGCTAAGACTGAGTGGAAAGTCAGGTAATTCCTATGGGTTAAATTGTGTCTCCTCAAAATTCATATGTTGAAGTCTTAACCCCCAATGTGACTGTATTTGGAAATAGTACCTATAAGGAGGTAAAAGATTAAATGAGGTCATAAGGGTAGGATCCTAATCCAACAGGCCTGTTGCTCTTATAAGAGAAAGTGACAACAGAGCTTACTCTTTCACTTCCTCTGGCCCATTTGAGGACACTGTCAGAAGGCAGCCATCTGCAAACCAGGAAGAGAGCCCTGACTAGTAACCAAATCAGCTGACACCTTGATCTTTGACTTTCAGCTTCCAGAACTGTGAGAAATTAATTTCTGTTGTTTAAGCCACCCAGTCTGTGATATTTTCTTGTGGCAGCCAGAGATGACTACCACAGTAATTTTAATGTTTACAAAATAAAGTAATGTTTTACTCTGCCCAATTAATTATTGTACTTAAGGCACAAAACAAGAAGATAAAATGTCAATAAATCAAAAGTAATAATAATTAGTCATTGTTAGACAACCTTGCTCTATCCCCAATAATGTATGAGGACACATGATATAAATATCTTATAAAAGACATTGACAATGTCAGCTGGATTTGCTTTAGAAATTTTTAGCTTTAGGGCCAGGCAGAGTGGCTCAAACCTGTAATCCTCCCACTTTGGGAGGCCAGGAATTGTTTGAAGCCATGAGGTTTGAGGCCAGCCTGGACAACATAGCAAGACCCTGTCTCTACAAAAAATTTAAAAAAATAGCAGGGTGTAGTAGCATATGCACCTGTAGTCCCAGCTACTTGGCAGGCAGGAGGATGTCTTGAGCCCGTGAGTTTGAGGTTGCAGTGAGCTATGATGATGCCACTGTACTCTAGCCCAAGCAACAGAGTGACACCTGTCTCAAAAAAATTAAAAAAAAAAAAACAAACAGAAATTTGTAGCTTTAGAATTACATAAAGTGATAGAACATGTCCAGAGGCCGCCAATGTTTGCACATTTACAACAGAGAACGACTTTATGAGAATACAAATAGTGACCTAATGTAGCAAGAAGAGGAGGTTAAAACACCCAATTAGTGAATAATAATAATGAATTATAATGAATGATAATTTCTGAGCACTTGCATTGTGTCATACATTTTCTAAGCACCTCACATGTATTCATGTAGTAGTCTTTGTACAACCCTGTTAGGGAGATACTATTATTAATCCCATTTTTGAGATGAAAGAACTAACAGTGAGAATCAGTAACTTGTTCACAATCACACAGCTGTAAAGGAAATGAGTAGTCATGGAAGAGAAAGAACAGTGGCAATTCATAAATCCCCAAAGTAGTCATTCTCGTAGGGGAAAAACTTGCTAAATTTTTATGAACATGTGTTGAAAAGTTGCACTGAACCGAAAGAGAAAAAAGCAACTTGAGGCACAACATAGTCTGACACTCCAGGCAATGAAAAAGTACCTCTCACAGCTGCTCTGGTGGGTCCTCCAAGCTCATAATGAATATTCCCAGCAAGAGAGTCCTTCTTGCTTTCCAAAGAAGCCCTTCCAAGGTGGTGGAGTGCCCAGTATTACAGAATTCCTCAGTATATTGAGCACAGATGCTATCTATAACGTGTGTACTTTTGTTTGTTTTCCTATTTTAAAGCTAACATTTATTGAGCACTTGCTTTTTTCCCCTCTGTATAACTGAGCATTTACAGAATTTTCTTATCAATCACACCAGTGAGTATTATCATTCTCATTTTACAAATGGGGAATGTGAGGCTGAGAAAGTTTAGGCAGCATAACCAAGGCAGTTTATAACTCAAAGTATATGGATTAGTGACACTCAGTAGGGATATTCAACAGCCAGTGCAGCTACCCTTAGGCTCCTACTTCAACTCATAACCCTGGCACAGCAGAAAGAAGCATCTTCCTACTTTCAAATGAAAAAAGCCCTAAAAGATTGTATTTATTTAATTTCTTTTAAAAAATGAAAGATTGTATTTATTTTAAAAATCTATTTCTATTATCTTAAAACTTGTGCTTCTCAAAGCCAGATATTTTGGTTCCCTCAGTTACTTTTTGCAAGGCACAGTTTTCAGATCCCATTTCATCCTAAGTGTCCTTTCCTTCATTCTCTAGTAAAGCTACCCTATTAGCTAAAATTGGAAATAACATTCCAGATGTTATATTACATTGGACCATTACCCCCCTTGATCCAAATACTTTATTTTTGATAATTACTACTTAAGATGATTGTCAAAAATAAACTTTGTGTATTAGAAAAGCAAGATGTGCTTATTATGTAATATTGTTAGAATGCAAAAAGGAATAATATAAATTATATATTCCGTTGATGAGTCATTTTTTGTATTAATATCTCTTGATTTATTTTCTATGAATATTCATTTTTATAATATCTGCATTTGTATTACATTGATTTTTGTGAGTCCTGCTTTTCTTCCTTACCTTGATAGCATCAATATTTCATAGATATTCATGATTTTAATGACTATATGATGTTGCATTAATTGTTACCTTCACTTTACCAGTCCTTTAGTATTCATCTTTGTAGAGCAATCCTAAGTGAATTATAAGTGATTCGGTAATTAGTATCTTTGTAAATATTTTATTATCTTTTTCCTCATATTTTAAATTACTTTTTAAGTAAAAATGTTCAGAAGTGAGATTTCTGGCTTGAAAAGTATACAGCCTTAAAGTCAATGTCTCTGTCTCTCTATGTTCCTCAAATCTACCACGTTATTATCATTACTCTATGCCTTGTTCAAATTATTCCATCTGCTTGAAAATGGTGGTATCTTTGGGGAAAAAAAAACCTTATTATTCAAAACTTTTCAAACAGCACTACTTCCATGAAGCCTTCTTTCATATAACCAGGTAGAACTTGTCAGTTTTTGGTTTCTGTCCTCCTTGTTTAAACTACCATTGCAGACTTCCTCATGATGTATTATTGCTATTTATGTTGTGTCTAGACTAGGGGCTCTTTAAGGACAGGAATCACAAATACTCATGTTTTAATTGTAAATACCTAAGCCATTCTAAACCAAAGTATTATGATACATAATAGATGCTTAATACAAGTGTGTTGAATGAATGATTAAAATCTTCATTTCCTAGAAGCCAACTGTTCAGAAACTAGTTCTGACCACTAGAGGCTATCATGAAAATATTGACAGGGGCTCCAGGGGCTCAATAGATCTGATAGAATAACTCAGCCTTCCTAAATTACCATCATAGTTCTCACCTTGAATGTTTCAGTGTCTTGAATCCAAAATAGGGCTGAGCGGAGAATAGCGTACTCAAGGAGAGGAATAAGAAAAGCGTCAGGTTAAAGCCAATTTGTAGAATGCTTTGCACACCATGCTAAGTGGGTTGTTATGCCATTGATGGTTTTTAAATGTCACAAACAAGTACGAAATGCTACATGCCATTGTTTTGAAGAGGTAGCGATGATACTTTCCTGATTCAGTCCAATTTCATGTTGCTATAGGACACAGGATAATTAGAGTTTTTATTTATACTAACAGATAGAGGGGAAAAAGGAGGGGAAAAAGTATATGTATCAAATAGGCAGCATTTTGACAGTTAGAACCATGTGTAAAAGGGATAAAAAACTGTGAATGCCATTCGTAATTTTATGGTTTATGGATGGGAATGGCTACTCTGAGATACAAAAGATATAAAACTGAATAACATAAGAAACCCGGAATAGGTAGAGCAGAAAGATCATTGGATCAATTACCTACCCAGTGTTTTATGCAACCTCTAAGATTCTATTGTTTTGCCATCTTAACTTATCTACACATTCCCATACGTGCATGTACTAGCCTTGTGCCTGGCTGTCAGAATATTCAGGGCACAACATGCCAGGCAATGCATAACACAGCTTCTTTTAATGTCCTTTACCCAGTGGGCATCGAAGCCAGATGGTATGATAAAGGATGGTCACCTTTATAACAGCAGCTGTTTTGAGAATAGATACAAAAAATGAGTAGAGATTTCAATCATTCTGTCATTTACATCTAGGATTTGCATCAGCATTCTTCATAGTATTCCACGATGAATCATGGAGAGAATTAGAGGCTTGTGACTTACATGATCAAGTTAGGAAAATAAGCATTTAAGTCTATGTTATAACATGGAGGGGGTTACAAAAGAGATAAGAGATATGATCCTTACCCCCAGAGAAGTTTATGATCTTTATACAGAAATATCTTACATGTAGGTAACCCCTAATTAATACAGTACAATCAAGTGCTGTGTTATGTAGTTTAAATTTATGGAAGGGTCAGTGTGAACTGTAGTATCAAAATAGAAGTGAAGAAACCAACAAGATGAGAAAAGAGCTAATAACTCTATTTCTCACAAATTAATTTTCCTCTTAGGTTCTAAAATATACTTCTGGTAAAATTCAGCAATGCTATTTTCCAAGTTTGCAGGGGAAAAATGAATTAATTGATATCATTTTCCCAATTTTAAAATCTGTGCCTAAAGTTTGCTCTTAAAGTTTTGGTATCTGCAACTTCTTGTCTAAATAAGAATGCGAGATATTATATGAGTTAGCCCAAAATTAAATATCAGGTACTTTTAAGTTTATTATATTTGTATCTCATGATATCTGCAAAGAGCATAATGACTCGTGTGGTCTTATACCTAAAGAAGCTTAAATTTGACCACATTGTGTGGTGCAGTTAACCTAAGAAAACTGTGTGCATTTTTATCTTTGAAAAAGATAAAAGACCTATTTGCTACTCTCTTATAATCCAGCTGGCAGTTGTTAGTGAGGTATATTGTCTCATCCAGTATGTTTTTAAGTAAACCTGATTTTCCTTTTTTTAGAGGAAAATTAACTTATGAACTTTGATATTATGTTTTCAATGTGGGACTGAGCATGATTATTGGGTTAAGAATTTCCTGTGGACACATTTGGTTCCATTCACCCCACTTGACTTTCCACTGTGAAAGGAGACTTAGATACAGCACTTCCTCCCATGCACTTGATAGTTGGGAAAGTCAACAAGCAGACTAAGAGACGAAGTAATTGTGGTGATTGTAGTTCTTCAAGTCCGAGTATGTATAAGCCAGAAGCACCTTAATGCAGATGCAGCATTAATGACGATGATGACAATGATAATGTTTTTCCATGGAAAGAAAAAAGGATTAAAATGTCTCTGCCTAATGGGTATGTAAATACCTGCATAAATAAAAACACCTATACATACTTTCCTAATACTGCATTTTTTGAAAATTTAAACATGGATTTTTTTCTTTAAATAGTTAAGACACTAAATCTAAATTATAAAGTGTTTTTAATATTAATATTTTTATAAGCAAGCCACACATTCATATGTTTTCACAAAAATTCTTAAGCCCCCAGGTCCTTCCAAAGTTATACTGAATTCTACAGTATAATTTAGCCCATTCAGATACCCTGCGAAGTTGAATAGGAGAAATGAGGCAGCAATGTGATCCTCCCAAGAAGGGGCTGGCCAGAGATTCTGATCTCTAGGTGCAGCATTAAGTTCAGCTTGGATGAGTAGCCACATCAGAAGAGTCAGTAAGTGTAGAAGAAGAGAGGTGATACATCCCAGAAGTCCATTGTGAACATCTTAGCTAAGGCACACAGTAATCAACAACTGCCATTGTTCAAATCTAGCACCAGAGATACTAGCAATTAGAAGTTAGGAATTCAGTTAGAAAACTGGAAAACTAAGATTCTGGAACCTCCCTGGCAAAAATCTCTTTGTAAGTGAATAGCCTATTCTCTACCTTCTCTGTCTTGGCATCTGAATAGCTGAACTTACCTGGAGAAAAATCATAGCACCTGGGACCTGTATCTCAGGGCATCCCTAAGAGAAGTGAGCCTACTCTGTTTCCCTGGGAAATTTACTCTCATTGGTGAGAAGATTATTTCATAGCTTCTCTTGTCTTCTCTAAACCCTAATATTCTTTCTCTTTTCCTCTTTCTTATCTAGTGTATTCACTTCCTAATGGTCAAGAAAAGGGAAGCCATGAGGAAAGAATGCTCTCTTTTTCTCAACACAAACCTACCAACCTATCTGCCTCTATGCCAATGGCCCCCACTTCCCTCTTATTACCTGGGTGGCGCCTCCTTGCTTCTATCTGACCAACCTCTGTGCATATGCTCTACCACCCCACCACCAACCTACGTGCGTTCCTCTCTCTCCCTCTTGTATCATTTCTTTTACTCATCATTTTCATCAGACCTTATAATAGCTTCCATTAAAAAAAAAATCTCTTGGCAGCATGTCCCCTCCAGTAATCGTCCCATACCTGTACTTCTCTTTATAGAAAAGTATTTTGAAACAGTGACCTATAGTATTGTCTTCTTTCCATCATTGTTTCTCTTCTTCATTTACTCTGCTATTAATCCCCTTCAGTGAGGCTTTTCTCTCATCCCTCTGTTAAGACAAATCTCATGGAAGTTGTCAATGACTGCATCTTGCCAAATCCAAAGGTCTGTCTCAGTTTTTATTTCATTTAACTTCTCAGAAACCTTTGACCTGGTTGATTACTTCCTCTTTATTGGAATTCTCTAAATATGTGTTTCTTTATGCATTTGTTTGCTTGTTTATTGCCTTTCTTCATCACTAGAATATAAAATCAAGCCCTATATTGGATAATCCTTGGTCTTCTTGTATCATATCTTATATTGTATCCTCAATGTCTAGAATAGTACCTGGCATATACTAGGTGCTCAAAAGTCATTTACTGAATTAATAAAGCAGGCACATATTTGAGTAACAGGTGAATGATGTTATAAACACTAACAGAGTTTATAAATAACACGAAGATTTTGGGAGTCAAAGCCTTCTTACCTCTACTCTGCCCAGAGCCCGAACAGTCTCAGGGTAAATTGATAATTGAGCTTCGGAACCTCTTCATTTTCATTTGAAATGAACCCATCCAGTATGTCCCCTGAACTACATAGCTTACAGTGAACTGTGTGCAGTTGACTCAGGATTAGTGAGCATATTCACAGAAGCCATTAATCTGAGTCAGTGTCCCACAAAAGCACAAAACTAAATCTAACTGCTTCTGTAAAATTATGACTGAAAAAAAGGGTAAGCCCTATATTCTCAGGCTCTCCCAACAGGCAGCACCTCTGAGACTCAGCGGCCCTCTCTATGCTGAGGTCAGTGCTGAGATGTGGTGATATGTGTGAGATGCCACTTGCTATCCGCCCCCCGCCCCCGCCGCCACCCCCAGCTCATTCCAAAAGTCTCCATCCAGCTATTGACCTAAATAATCTACCCTGGTTTAGGCTGCAGCCAAGAAGTTTATTTATAGCTCAGACTAAACTAATAGCTGAGCTGGGAGGCCTTTTTCTTATTTGTAGTTCTTTTCCCCCCTCCAGAATGTAAGTAAACCAACACCCCAGAAATACAGGAAAATAATAAGCCTCTCCAATCCCAAAATTATAACTGCTTCTTTCCCTTGAACAAAAAGGAAACAAAATATTGAGAGAATCTCAAGCTGCTGCTGATCGCATTCAGATGAAATGCTTTATTCAAAGACCATCAGTGAGTCCCCTTGGGTAGAGGCTGTGGCATACCTGGGATCCACAGTTTTAATGAAAACATTTGGCAGTTCAACCACATTCACTTCTTTTTCTGCAGATAAAAAATTCTGACCTTTAGTATTAAGGCCTTGGAATCGGTGGTAGTGGTCTTGGTTTTTTTCTTAAGTTGTTTTGTTCAAAGAATTCATCCATAAGGAGGTTAACTAAGATATATGTTTATAGACGTTTGACTAAGTATAGGATTTTCTCTAGCATTAATGAACCACGTATGCCATTACAGGAAGACTATTACAATGCTTTAGAAGTGGTGGGTTTTTTCAAGAAAATAAGTCAAAACAAGAAAAAGCAAACTTAAATAACTAGAACATATAATCGTTAATTTTTGTCTGGTTCTTCTCTACTTTTGTTTTCAATTAAAACATTTATAGAAAACCTCCAGACTCTACTGAACTCTGGGTAAATTTATAAGTGAATACAATAGCCCTTGCTCTTGAGGGTGTTTTACTTCATGTATTGAAAAGATATAATAGGAATATATATTTAAGCAATGTATTTATAGCATAACCTATGATCAAAGGTATTTGGTCCAATTTCCTTCACTTTCTGAGCAGTTGTCTTTGAAAACTAAAGATTTTCTAGAATTGAAGAATCCTTGAATGTTAAAGAAATATTGTCTTGAGACTACCTTCTGTTTTACTTACTAAGGTGGAGATGTAGTGAACACATGCATTTCAGAAGGATTTATTTTTTGACAAGGGTAAAATAAAAATAAGCTTTATTAATTGTGTTAATGATAAAAATTCAAGGATCAGACTCATAGTTTTGATTATACTTCATGACTGCAAGATTTTCATACATGGTATCTGTGTTTACTGAGAATGGATCCGTAGGAGAGGACTCTGTTAGTGCCTTCAGGAGGTGTCTTGTGCAGGGATGAATAGTGAGGCTCCTGAGTGAGAGGGATAGAGCAACATAAAATGTTTCTGTCCAAGGAGTGAAACATGTGACAAAGCAAAGGGAATCTGGGCCTATAGAAGGTATAATGCCTGCAGATTGTTCATGCAAATTGTACCACCTGGCAGTGAGTGACAGGCTCTTGCTAAAGCTGAGAATGGAAGTAAGAAAAAGTAGTTTGAGATTATTCTCTCCGAAAGGATAAATCACAATTGTGTGGCCAGTTGGGATCTTTCCATTTAAAAGGATCTCTCTGGCTGACTTGATTTATTCTCAAGCTGATTTTGACACTCTGAAAAGCGGCTCACTTCCTCATCTTGATGAAAAATGTACCAGTTTTCAATAAAGGGGAAAGTGACAAAGTCCTTTCTCAACTTTAGTTCTGGTAGACTCTGCAAGAAAAAAAACAACAAAAAAAAAACTAGGAAGTTATTGTGTTTCTTTTACTCTCATCATGTCTTGTGAGTGATGGCAGATTGGTTTCAAAATTGTGAGAAAAAATAAACAGAGGTTGAAAAACATGAAGTGGTCTGTTTATTCTGCCTGTTCATGAGAAATGTTCAGGAAAGACGATCTAAACTGTGGACTCCAGCTGTACATCACAGGATGCCAGCAGGATTCATCCTGCTGAAAGTTATGGAAAATGTTTTGATTGCTTTAAAGCTGTATTCATAGCTAGTCTCTTGTGTGAGATTGTACTTCAAAATCATTAGTCTTGAAGAAAAAAACATTATTTTTCTAATGCTTGAGCATTGAAAGGGGAAAGAAGACAAACTAGAAGCCTAGTCTTTTAGAGCTGCTACAGTTTTAGAGATGACAAAACCCTTCATCTCAGCAATGAACAATGGAAAATTAAAAATATTAGACTTGTCCATGGCACCCTGCTAGTTAGTGGCTGAGCCATTCCTCAGCCTCTTGACTTTAAGACCAGTGATCTCTCCCTTCTTTTATACTGAAGGTCTATCTGTTGAATAGTCAACATTGAACATGAACAAAGTAGAGAATTAAGAGAAAACCAGCACGAAGTTCTCCTTCTCCATTTACCCTTTAGATGGGTATTTATTTAAAATAAAGTATTTTGAATAAGCAACTCATTTTGGTAAATATAGTAAATTCTATCAAATGCTTCTAAGAATTACACTCTTTGCAAAGGGAGCATGGTACAACAAGACAATGAGAATGGATTCAAACCATCCTAGGATCACACTTTAACTGTCCCAGCTAGTGATATCGGTCAACTTACCTTCTTTATCTCTTGGTTTCCTCATTGTTAAATTGGACATTATTCTACCTAATTAATGAAGTTCTTATAAAGACTAAATTAGAATATGCATGTAATAGCTCAGTTCCTGCAAAAGAAAAGCTGCTATATTAATATTCTTATTAATAATAAAATTAAGCAATTTGTATGCCTCCTAAATTTATATTTTGTATAAACCTGTATATGACATGTGGAAATTGAGAGAAATAGCTTCAGGCTCGTTTACCCTTTTTGTCATGCTATTAATTTTTATTAAAGTTAAAATGTATAATGGAAATTACCTATTTTTTTCCCTAAGTTAGTGACAATTAGATGCAAAAAGTACAATACTCCAAAGAGGTATCTCTGCCTTTGCAATTTCTGGTAAAGTTTCAACAACTAAATTTCAGGCTCATGGAAAATATGACCATAATTATTTTGGTTTGCTTTTAAAAACCAACTTGTGTTTAAAGATCATTGTGAACAAGCTCCAAACTGTTCTGCTGCTCTACGCACCTACAAGTGCAAAATCAATGTTTCTTTCAAGAATTTCCATACATATCGCAGATAAAAGTTGCACTGTGCTCACGTTCTTCTAATGTGACATATGGATGGTTTCAAATGCGAGCCCAGAAGCCAAAATATTGAGAAAACTGTGAAAAGTTATGGTTTAGAAGGTTTTCCCCCGAAAAAAATAGCAGATAATATTGTTACAGAAAATCCATAAGCCAAAAAGAAGTTTCAGACAACTCTTTCTCCCAAGTCTTTCGCAAGCTGTTCTTAAATTTTTAAAGAGCACTTGAATAATAAAATATGTTGGTTATAGCCCTGTTTTTTCCTTGTGACTACCCTCAAAACATTTACTAAAGATACTATTTTAAGCTACCCTTTCAAAAATTGTACTACCAGTTTGTAGATGATTTGTATTCAGTGTACAACACAATAGCAAACAATATTTTCCCCATTCATTCTGGCATAGATCATCTATTTTTCTGCCAAAAGGACTGAAATACCATTTATCATGTGACAATCGTGTTCGGAAGGCGTTACAAGAACTGTCAGGGCAAAGAGATAGGATTAGGTATCCCTGTGCCTACACTGAGAAAAGTAAGTTCCACTTTTCTCCCAAGGAGAAAATCTAGCTTTACTCTGCTGCTAGGCAACTCTTATACCTGGAACAACGTCCTGCTCCCATCGAATAACACCCTGTACTCTTCACATATAAAGCATTCTCTAATTCAAACTCAGCCCAGCATCTTTCCCAGGTGATTTTAGTTGAGAGTCTGGTTTTCCTACTTTAGATATCAATGTTAGCTGTGTCCTTCCCCATATTTCTAATATATAGACTAACAAAAGTAAGAAAAGTAGAAAAACAAGCTGCGAAACAACATTAGCATGCTATATACCAGAATTTTAAGTCAAGAAGTGGCAGCGTTGGAAAGTGCCATTCATTGTGGAAGGCAAAGCGTTGTACTTTAGTGACTAGCCAGCCATAGCTTAAAACATTTTGTAGTTTTACTTTTGGTGATGAGGAGGGAACATTCCAAATTTGTGCCATATTCCTCTAATATTTTTATGGGGGTGAGTCTTTTCCCTTTGAAGGAATCTTAAAAAATAGTCTGTTATATATATGTATGTGTGTGTGTATGTGTGTGTATATATATATAAAAATGATCTTCTTTAGCAATATATTTTTTCACTTTTAAAATATGAAAATATTCTATAATATCATGAATCTGATCTTCTTTTGTGGTTCATCATTTATTTGAATGACAACATAACTGAGTTAATCTTTCCAAGGTGATGGTTTTCGAAAAAGCCAGAATTAGTTTGGATGTATGAGATGTAGCATGAGGATATATATAAATACACACACACACACCCCGTCAGCCTTCCATGTTTGTGGATTCTGTATCCATGGCTTTAACCCACGCAGATGGAAAATATTCGGGAAAAAAATTGCATCTGTACCAAACATGTACAGACTTTTTTCTTGTCATTCTTTCCTAAACAGTATAGTATATTAACTATTTACATAGTATTTACATTGTATTAGGCATTGTGAGTAATCTAGAGAAGATTTAGAGTATACAGGAGAATGTGCATAGGTTATATGCAAATACTAGGCCATTTTATATCAGGGACTTGAGATCTGTGGATTTTGGTATCCGTGGGAGGTCCTGGAAACAATCACTTGTGGATACTGAGGGACTACTGTATACATCAGTGGTCAGTCTAGCACACACCCAGCCAGGGCTTGGAGGGAGGAGCTACTGTGCCTCAGGCTGAGAAGGCCAATTGAGTTTAGGTAGGTCCTTTAGTTCATTTAACTCAAATAGTCTTTTGGCATTTAAATTCCTTCTAGATCAGAGGTTCCTAACTGTAATTGATAACCAGAATTCCTAGTTAGAGCCTTTAATAGCTATACATTTCTGAGCTCCACCTCTGGGGAGAGGGGCAGGAAACACCATTTCAAAGTGCCTCAGATGATTTTGATGTAGCAAGGCAAGCATTAATTTGTGAATTGGTATTAATTCCTAAGCAACTTCTCTAGAACCTTGTCTAGCTGGTACCACAAAGTATGTTTGAGTACCTCTAGTGACTGCAAAACCATTACTTCCCTGGGCAGCCCATATGCTTTTGAATAGGCTTGACTGTATCAAAGAAATCAATATTAAATGAAAATTTACCCATTGGTATTAAGTCTATTACTTGGGGCTATGGAGGAATAAATCTAATTCCTAATTCACACAGTACCTCTTCAACTACTGTTTGTAGGCAATAGCAGGAACTCCCATTGCAGTCATTTTTCCTCTGGAAAATATTCTGAGTTCCTTCAGTCTTTCTTTGGGTGACTTGGCTTAAATATGTGTGCATTCTCCTTGTTCTTCTCTGAATTTACCCCTGAAATTTCTCAAGGGGAAGCACTTAGACTCAACGCAAGTCCCGGTAGGGCTGAGTTCATGGGTGCACAGGTGTGTGACCTGTGCAATCTCACAACACCGTCCCACCCGCAACTTAGAAGGGCTCCAGGCTTGGCTTAATGCTGTACTGTCATCAACTTTAAATTTGTAATAGTTTTTGTACATTTCCACTTTGTATGGGGTTGCACAAATTAGGTAGCAAACCCTGTGTCCTAGCTCTGGTATGATCTAGTTGTATAAATATTTCATTTCCCATGTCCTCTGCGCTAATGTAGCATGAATATATGTTATCTGTTTTGACAGCCACATCACTGTTCAGTTCATATTCTATATTCTACCAAAGGCAACTCTGAGATCTTTTTCTATTATACACCCATGTCTTCTTCGTGCTGGATTTTTGAGATTATTGTTGGAAAGAAATACAAGATGTTATATTGATTCCAGTTAGGCATAATCTTTAAAGATTTGGTCCATGGTTCCAAACTGTTGAGATCTTATTAGGTTCTGATTGTATCATCCATCATGTTTGTTGTCCCTCTTAGCTGCATGCCACCAAAGACACTTATAACCCAATCTTACAAAGTGATGAAAAATATCACAGTAGGAAGCACTGAAAGAAACATGAGGAATAATGGTTGCAGTAAACGTGATCTAATTGCTATGGTTGTTTTAAAGATACCTAATGTTTCCAATTTCAGTAGTAAGGGCATGATCTTGCTTCTTGTTGCCTAAAAATATTTTGATAGTCCTTGTTATTGTAAATAGGGATTTGAGACTACTGCAGTTATAATAGGGACTTCTGCTGAAAGAAGACCTGTTCCTGAAACTATATGGCATTAAAAATTCATCTCAGAGGACTTGTAATTGTTTAATGCAAATATTGAAAATCTATTGTTTCTGTCTACCTTGGCAATGAAGTCCATTTGGCTTGGATGTTCCTGGTATCCAGTCCCTTTTGCTAGTGCTTTGGTGCTGTGTGAAAGAAGATATCCTTAGTGAGGAAGGTACATGAGATGTATAAATGTATAACCACTTATAATAAGTAATCTCTGAATTAATTATTTGCTTTTATACCAAGTTCATCATGGCAAGTTTAAAGAAAAGTAAAATCATCCAAGTAGGATGATGACTGTTTTGATCTGAGACATATTTATGGTCAGGTGATGAAATATGAATTAGTTTACTTATAAAATGATTACAATAGTTAAGTTGAATTAAATATTAGCCTGATTAGTAGTTGTGCTATTAATTAGTTTTTTAAAATATTTGGATACTTTAACCATTTCCCTATTTTATCTGAGTAATCATTTACTCAGAAACACAGGAATGAACTCCTCACAAGCCAATAAACATTAACATTACATTTGGAAACTTTTCTTTTCCCACATAAAGCTGTATGCATTAGAGATGTCTGTTACTCAGTATGTTTTCTGAGATTTCTCATTGTGCAGTAACAGATTCAAGGGTGAGCTTACAGTAAAATCAGTGCACTGGTAGGGAGACCTTAGTTTTAGTTGCAGTGCTGGACTAACTTGTTAATTGGCTTTAGATCTATTGTTTACCCATCATCTCTAAAGTGAAGGAGATATCATGGCACATCACTGAGGTCTCTTTAATCTCCAACATTGTATACATCGGTAAATTTGTGAAATGCCTCCAGAGAGATGGGACAGTATAAATGATTTATATTATTGATTCACTTGGCAAGTGGAAGGGCTGAGCTCAGAAATAAAAAGGCAATTCTATTACAGTTCCATAGTCTGACAGAACCACGCTACTCAGACCTCAAGAAGTGCTTTGTAGCAGCTAAAATTACACTTTAAAAAGCACATATGAGAATTGTGTTTACATGTACACATTCAATCATTCATTCACCAAAAATTATTCAGCATGTACTTTTTGCCAGATACTGTTCTAGATGCTGGAAATACAGTAGAGAACACATCAAAGACTCTACATTTACGTGCTTACAATATGGGGTAAAATACACTGGGTGTTGAATAAGATGATGAGGTAAAGATATTTTATTAAAATTAGAGTGAAAATTACGCAGCAAATCAATGTGAGGGATCTACAAAAGGGAATTTCACTTTAAATATTGTGGTCAGGGAAGTACCCACTGAGAAGATGACATTTGGGTGAAGATCTGCAGGAAGTACAGTGCAAGCCATAAAGATTTCTGGAGGGAGGATACCCTAGGAAGAGACAACAGCAAGTGCAAAGTCCCCGAGGTGGGAGCTTGCTTGCTGTGCTTGAGAAAGAACAAATAGACCAGCATGGAGGGAGCTGAGTAAGCAAGGAAAACAGGAAGATGAGGTAAAGCTAAAATGGGGATCCAAATTGTGTAAAGTCTTGTTGACCATTTTAACGTCTTTTGTACTCTGAGTAAGGAACCTTGGGTGACTTACTATTTGATAGGTTCCCTCTGGCTGCTGAGGTGAGAATAGTCTGGGTGCAATAGCAGAAGCATCAGACCTGTTAGGAGGCTATTGGATGAATGCCACAGTCAGACTTATCCCTTCTAATGGACTAGTACCTATTGCTATGCTATCGGTAGCCTGGTCTTCTACTTGAATTATTCATTCATTTACAACTATAACAGAGTTGTTGACAGGTACAAAATGCTGTAGTTGTTCTAGATTGAAGTTATATAATTTTAACTGTTAAAGTACATACTTCTGTTGGGATCCAAATACATGCTATTTCTTCTACCTTTACAGCCCAGGACAATCCAATTCAATTAAACAAAGGTTTATTGAGCCTTTGTGTCAGGCACTGTTCCAGTTATTTGTGATACATCAATAAGAAAAAGAGACTAACATCTCTGGCCTCGTGGAGTTACATTTTAGAAGGTAGAGAAAAGACAAAAATAATGCAAAAATAATGCCTGCAATAAATAATTGATAGAGTTTATTACAGGATTATGAGTGTAATGAAAAAAAGAAAATATAGACCAAATTAAGGGGATAGGACAAGTCTTAGTAGGAATAGGATGTTCTGATTAGGCTTTATTAGGAAAATGAGATTAAAGCAAAGATCCAAAAGTTATCCATGGAGATTTCTGAGAGAAGAATATTCTAGGCAGAGGAAACAGGCAGTGGCAAGGAACAGTACAAAAGCTCCAAGGCAGAAGCCTGAGTGTCATATTCAAAGCGTAGCAAGGTGGTCAGTATGTCTTGAGCAGTATGAGCCGTGGGGAATTAGTAGGGCCTGAGCTATGAGTGCAAGTGAGAACCAGATCATGTGGCTGCTTGTAGGCTATTGTAAGGACTTTGGACTTTGCTTTGTATGGATTGAAAAGGCAAAGGAGGAGAAACATGATCTGACTTAAGCATATCATTCTGGCTGCTTTGTTGTACTGGATTATGCGATGGCAGGCATGAATGCAGGGAAGCCAGTAAAGGAGCTGTTCCAACAATGCAGATTAGAGAAGATGAGGCTCAGGTGGGGTGGTGGCAGCAGAGGTGGGGAGAAGTGTTTGCACTCTGGTTATATTTTGAAGCTAGATCTAACAGGATTTGCTGATAGATTGGATGTGGAGTCTGAGACAAAGAGAGAACTATTATGACAAAATTTTAGGGCATGAGAAACTACAGGAATGGAACTGCTGTCGTCCAAGATGGGGAAGATTATAGCAGAAGAAGATTTATTGAGATATCAGTAGTTTTGCTTTGGGCAGGACAAATTTGGACGTCTAAGTGGGGATGTGCCCTAGGCAGCTCATATACAAGTCTGGAATTAGGAAGTAGGATTTGGACTGAATATATAAATTAGGGAGTCATTCTAATGTGGTAGGATTATGGCCCTGTATACTCCCAAATGGAGTGATTTGAAAAGAAAAGAAAAAAAAAAAACCAACTCAAATATCTCCAAATCGTACTTGGTAAATTCTCCTGCTATGTCAGTAAAGATCTGTCATTGAAATAGTTTAAACTCATTTCAGATTGGTGTGTTCTTTACCCTCATAGCATGATCCTTTTGGGATGTATTCAAAGCATAGACTTCCCCCCTGCCCCCCCCAAAGGAATAGGTTTCTCTTTACATGACAACTGCAGTCACTTGTTAGTGACTGGGATGCTACACCGCTGTGGCAGATGTGGAGGCTGGACATGGCTTTTACAGGGGAAGGAGCCCCTTGATGGTTTCTGAGACCTTCCACAGGAGCAGAATGGGCATGGGGTGCTGTCATAGGTTTGCTTATCTCCGTCTGTATAAATCTCACAAATGAAAGCTCTATTTGGGGGGCTGTTGCTTTAGGGGGAGTGTCAAACTCTCCTGTAAGAATTATACAGGATTACAAAGATTACCCACCAAAAAAATGTGTATGCATCTGTATACCCCAAAATTTATGTATACAATTTAAGTCAGACTTCTAGGAATCATCCATAGACTTGTTTAGGAATCCCTGCTCTACTAACTAAAAAACAGTCTTAATTAACTTAACAAATTTTTTTTCAAAACTTTGTCAGCTTCAATATTAATTTTAAGTTTGGTATACTCTGTCTACTATTTAGCATGAGTAGCAAATAAACAAGAGATAGTTATTCTACTTTGATCATTGTTATAATCACTTCATGGAGAAACTTGCCAGGAATAATTAGAAGTAATTTGCAACTTCATTGTCCTTTTATTGGCCATTGACTTTGCAAACAGAAACTAGCGATGGGCCAAGTGGCACATGTTTCATATAGTTTGCCGGTTTGAGATACACTTATAAAAACTTTTCATGCTAATTGAATTGGTCCCCTGAAATACAATTGTTATCACAATTCCAAATATTACTAAATTTTTTTCCTAAAATTTTCAATGTTTATATTAATGGTGTAAAACTACTCTTAGATTAGCTATATGCATAACCCTCTGCCATAGCCAAATGAGAATAAATAGCCTCTTGTTTAATAATAATATGATTTTGTCATCAAAAACGAGGAGAGGTTTGGATAGATAGAGCATTCTGGTATCTAAGTACTGCCAGAAAGTGTTCCTCAGCTTTCATGACACTAAAACGAAACTCATTGTCATATGTCTTTTACATGCACCTAGTCTACATTAATTACCTCCATACAGCAAGTCCTCCTGTCTGGGTATTGGGACACATTTTCAAAACAAGTTCTTCCTGGTTATTGCACTGATAAGCTATAGTCCTCAAACCCAAAGATCCACTGGAAGGGTAATGAGGCTCTTTTAAAGCCTGGGAGGTTGATTTGTAGCCAGCTGTTTTGAAAATTCTAAACTCAAAACATTTCTGCCATACTTTATAGAGGGATGCTAAACTCAAATGACTCTTAGGGTGAGGCAATTACAAGACCTGTGATAAATAGTGAGCACATGCCCTGCCCGGGGACATTAAAGGTATTTGTACCTCCTGGCAGAACAAGCAGGTCAGGTCTGCCAACTTCCAGCATAGAACTCTCAGGGCCCTCATGCTTGAATGGATACAAGGCAGCTTCTAGAGAAAACCAATCTCTCACCTGGAGCTTACCACTGTGGAGGAGGGTGAGACTCCAGCACAGATGGGAACACATCAGGCTTTGCAATTTTTATAACTGGATATTAGCCCTCATGCCTTCTTCTCTTGATAGCATCTTTAATCAGCATTACAGAACACAAACTCTCTAGCCCTACTCAGAAAGTGAAGTTTTTAAACAGTTTGAAATCCAATTCATCTCATACCCCAACAGAAAAATATGATAAAAAAATGATATTTAATAAAGATGATAGTGGTGGTTCTCAAAGTGTAGCCCAGAACAGAAACATTAGCTTTGTCCGGGAACTTGCCAGAAGTTCCCATTCCATATTTACTGAAGCATAAATTCTAGGGTGGGATTGGCAATCTGTGTTTTCACAAGTGCTCTGGGTGAGCTTAATACTCACGGAAGTTTGAGAACCACCAACCTCAGGCAATGTTCCTCAACTTTTAGTGTGCCTAAGAATTGCATAGTTAGCTTGTCTGAGGTGTGACTGGACATCTTAATTCATAACACTTGTAACAGGCATCCAAGCTGATGTGTCCCTCCTACACCAAAATGTTT
Organism: Daubentonia madagascariensis; assembly: GCA_023783475.1. Classification (NCBI taxonomy): domain Eukaryota; kingdom Metazoa; phylum Chordata; class Mammalia; order Primates; family Daubentoniidae; genus Daubentonia; species Daubentonia madagascariensis. Next base: position 13,166,608 of record JAKFHU010000901.1, read on the forward strand.
GTGAAAAATAGGTTTGGTATAATATTTATATGACTTTATTTTACAAAACAATTTAATACTTTGAATCAAACCTCCTCAAAGTTGTTATTTGGGAAATTAAAAAAGAAATATGTTCTCTAAGTGACACCACTTTGTCTTTTATTCTATATGGTCTTCTCTGTGCTTAGATAAGATAGTCATTTATAATTGTCCAATGCATTGTCCAATGAATATAGACTTTAGAAAGAAAAAAGAATAAAAGTTTATTGTTGGAAAAAATTGGTTTATACAATTGAGTACTATATGTGTGTGCATATACTACTATGTGTATGCATGTGTATATACATGTATGTATATATGTATATAGTACATATTGTGTGTGTGTATGTATATATATATATTTGATGTTCCTCTCATGTTACTTCCCAGTATTACAACATTTTTCCCTTTGTAGAATTCTATGAAGCTGAACAATTTGCATTAACTGTTTCTTAAATTTCTTATTTTAAATTTTTTCATGGGCAAATAGCTCTGTAAACACATTTTGATTGACAATTGACTTATTGACATAGATGACTGAATTTAGTTTAACATCCTATGAATGTTTTATAATTAATAAAGTAGTGGGTTATTTAATACAATACTATGTATGGCCAGGGAAGACTGGCTGTTTCCATAAATCCTGAAAGAAATTTCTGAGAGAAACACAATTTATATTACAGTCCTCTCTGTTTTCAAAACAGAAGAATAACTCAATTTTAAAACACCACTGAGAATGCCATGCCATTTCAAAGTGATTTACCTTCTAGTTTTTTCCCTGACTTTCAAACTTATTTTTTTTTAAATTTCAGAATGTAGATTTTAAATAGGGAAAATCTTTCCAATAAACATTTCTTTCACTCAGAGGTTAAATTAAACTACTGCTGATTTGACTGCATAGGGGGTGTATAAGGTAATATCTTATGACTGAATATTTTTAGAAGGCAGATTTTGTTTTTATTTTTGTTATGATATCATAAGATCCTGTTTCAGGTCTATAATTTTGACCCTGAAACTGAAATTACAGCTTCAAAGAGAATATTCACTTTAACAAATTGAAATGGTTTCAGAGTAAATTCATTAAAAAATTAACACACACACACACTGATTTTAACGAATATATATATTCAAAACTGAGTTTTTAATGGATATGCTTCAAAAGTCACATTTATTGACTCAAATTAAACTTCTCTATTATATAAATTTTATTGTTAAAAAAATATCTTTTTACCTTGGTGTAACATTTAAGAGTTTTTCAAAGAGGTTTCAGGTAGATACCATGAGAAAAAAAATAAAATAAAATTTGTATTTCTTTGTTTCTTCAATTGTTTGTCAATAATTTTGGATGAGCACTCTCTATTTGTCCTTATCTTTAAGTTACATAGAATTTTCATTGACTTGAAATTTTAAGGGATGTTATATTTTGATATTGTTTTCTTGGTTCACCAATAATATTTTACTTTGACATTTATTATTGAAGAAATAATTTTAAAATATAGTTTTACTTTCTTGCCTTAGAAAATGAGATATAATAAACATTTTTGAAACCCTTTTGGTGACTAATGGATTTGTAGAGTTGTTCGAGATAATACTTGCATGTATTGGTAAGAAAAATAAAGTTCTATAATTGTATACAACGTCAGTGATTGTAATGGCTGTGTCTTTGCCCCAGAAGATTTAGGAGAAAAAAAAAGGAACTATTAATTTTTATGGTAAGAAATGGATTATTATTATTATACCAACTATTTGTTTTAAACCTGCAAATTCAATAATTTAAGAAGTATTCAATTCTTACCGTGAACCAGATCTTACTTGGAGCATAGGAACGAAGCATCAAACATGGTCCCTAACCTAAAGGATCTTAATTACAGAGTTGATCATGTAAAAACAGTATATAGTAATTCAAATTATTTTTGTTTTATATAATATTATTTTGTTTCATAAATGACAGATGAATCTGGAAATTAGTAAATTACATAGGAATTCAGAAAATGGAAACATGAACTAAAATAGTTCACCAACACTTTGGGAGAAAGTGGGACTTGAGTTGAAATTTGAAGAGAATCTTAGAAGATATCTTGTATTTGGGGAAATGGGGAGAATGAGATAAAAAGGTTCTGGGAAGAGAAAACAGCTTGAATAAAGATGGAAATGAGGTTTATTTATTTAACAAAAGCCAAGATTACCTTGGCTGGATCAGGGGGCATGTGGAGGAATCACAGGAAAAAATATATATATATTGGCTACGTGGAGTTAGGATACATTGTAGAGCTGAAAGGCAAAAAATCTTGAAAATCCCCTTAACTGTATTACAGTTCCTATAAAAACCTTTTATTTAGTAGGAAAACATATACATGTGAATCTGCCTATCCAATAATATTTGAAAATGAAATGCCTTTGTTATTAATTGATACAAAACTTCTCTATTAAATGAGGTGATGAGGTTTGTGCACGTGTATGTGTGTGTGTTCAAGCATGTTTGTTTGCATGTAAGTGATGGAGTCATCATTTATCACAATAAAAGTTTGCAGCTACCCACCTAATTAGGCATGAGGCTCGCAATGACTGGATAAGGTGAGCTTCGTCTCACTTTGCTCCTGGGACATCTTTGTCGCCTGTACTAATCAGCAGTGACGCGTCAAGTCATCGTGAGTGACAATTACAGATCTTTCATTAGAGGAAATGATTGCAAAGCCAGGCAGATTGATGAGTGGATTGGTATTTCCCCAGAAACTGAGCTCCTCCCCACTAGCTCTCTTCTGACAACATTGCTGAATATTATCAAATATGTATTTAAGGCAATTCAGGTAAAGCTTCTTCACGTGGAAAAACAGGTTATGATTGTTTAGACATTTATGCTGAGAGCAAAATTTAACATATCTCTCTGAATTGTATCATTATTCTGAGATTACAGTGTCTTTTTAGAGTACTTTGCCACCTTAGGTTTATGCAACAGGACCTGTGATGTTGAGGATCAGGTGTTGTATTTTGTTTACACATGGAAAACTGTTTTAAAATAGGTGGACAAAGTATTTGTTGAAGACTGCCTGGTTAATGAAAACCTGAATGTCAGACTCTGACTTCATTCCACACCTTGCTCTTGCAATTGCAGGTACCTTTAAACAAGGTATAGGTCACCCCTTCCCGCCACAGGCCAGCGGATTGGCTCTAGCCCTGGAATAGGGGTTCTCAAACTTGATTGAGCATCAGAATCACCTACAGGCTTGTTAAAACACAGAGCACTGGGTCTTACACTCAGGGTTTCTCATTCAAGGGCTCTCAAGTGGGTACTGATTATAACCATTTCTAGAAAGTTCCTAGATGGTGTAGATGTTGATGCTGAAGCTTCTGGGCTGGAAACCAAGACCTACTGAATACTGTCTAAAGGAGTAACTTTTTATTGGCTACATTTTGTTGCCCAGATATTCATCCTCTGGATGTGCCCCAGCAGCTTTTCTGGTCTCACTCCTACACAATTCTGAACTCTTTCTGCAAACAATTTGCTCTTGTATATGAATAAATGTTTTATCTGCTGTTTTGCTTTGACTTTTTAGCCGTGGCCTCAGGGTCTATCTTCATGAGGCAGACAGGAATTTCTTCAACTGGGGAAATGCTACCAATAGTGTTTTCTTACATTGATTTTCTGATTTGCTAGTATCCAGGCACTGATATAATCACCTTATGCCTAAATTCTCAGTGGTACCAATATTTGTAGAACTGTTCTAACTGTAACTTTGGTCAAACTAATCAGCTGGTTCTTTTTGATGGATGGGCCAGCTGTCAAAATACAGATGTGTTCATTTTTCTAATGCAACTATCCTAGATATAAAATATGCTGATTACTTGGACTAAAGTCATCATCAGATTGGTTCTTGCGATCTTTTAATCCAAACTGACCATGCATGGCCTAAAAGAAAATAACTAAAAAACTGGTCTGTAGCCAGTAGAGCAATTGAAGGCTGAAAAGTAAAATATTACCCTCATTCAAACTATGTACATTATTCCTATATTTATTCAAAAGTATTTATTCAACATATACTATGTGCCAAACACTCTTCTATGTGCTAGAGACACAGCACTGAACTGGAAAATGAAGTCTACATTCGTGGAACTCATGTTCTCATAGAGAGAGGCATGATGAACTGAGAAGCAGGTACATGAACCTGATAACTTTTGAAAGGTTAGGTGCTACGAAGGAAATAAAGCAGAAAAACATGATACAGGGACTGGGGGTGTGGAAGTTGTCTCAGGTAGAATTCTCTGGGCAGGTCTCTTCAAAGAAGTGGCATTTAGGCTGAGACCTGAGTGATGACAAGCAGTCAACCATCCATATCTCACGGTGGGAAAGGTAATGGTAAGGTTAGGTGTGAGGGTAGAAGAAGAGCTTTTAGGAAGAGGAAATGGGAAATTGCAAATCCCTTGAGCCAGAAAAATCTGGGAACTTGTTGATCATGGAAGGGAGTTTTATTTTATTCTAAGTACACTGGAGAGTCATGAAATGGTAACGTGATCTGTTTTATACGTTAAAGAAATCACTCTGATGGATGCATGGAGAATGCCTTGTAGGAGAGTAAGACTAGCCCAATTAAGAGGCTATTTTATCAGGCCATTGTTTTAGACATTGACCTTGACTTTGCAGCTGAAACTTCTTTAACTAAAATGTAGCTAAGTTATTTCCACTTGCAGATCCTAAATTGAATACCAGGAATTTGGCTCCTGTCCTAGATAAGACACTATAAAAGGCATTCTGTCCAAGGAAGGAATTGCCATCTGCTGAGAGTGACAATGAACTGGGGTGGTGGCAGTAGATATACTGAGAATTGGTGAGATTCAGGACCTATTCCGGAAATATATTTGAAAAGGCTTGCTGAAAAAAAATGAGTTCATCAGGTATAGTGGGTGCTGTTGCGTCCTGTCCAGATTCACTTTGCTGGCTGGAGAGTCATCCTCTAGTTGTTGGGAGTGTTGGCTGCCCAGAACTTACTGCTGCCTCTCTGTCAATCACTCAGTTTTATGTGAACAACATTTTTCTATTCCCTGCCCACATTTCATCCATCTTCCCTCATTCTCGTTCTCCATAGAGCAGTGTTTCTCTAAGTGTGGTCCTGGAAAGAGCATCATCAACATCACCCAGGAACATGTTGGTAATATAACTTCTCACAGTCCACCCCAGACTTACTGTATTTGTCAGGGTTCTGCAGACAAACAGAACCAATAGGAGATACAAGAGTGTGTGTGTGTGTGTGTGTGTGTGTGTCTGTATATGTGGGTACAGATAGATAGATAGAGATATATAGTGAGAGAGAGAGAGACAGAGATTTATTATAAGGTATCTGTTCACATGATTATGGAGGCTGAGAAGTCCCACGATCTGCCGTCTGCAAGCTGGAAACCCAAGAAAGCTTTTGGTATAGTATAAAGGCCTTGAGAGGTAGAGAGCTGATGGCATAGGAGAACCAGGACTGCTGAGGTTGGAGTGATGGACCAGCTCAACAGTCAGGTAGAGAGAAGATTCTACCTTCCTCCTCCTTTTTGTTCTAATCAGGCCCTCAATGGATTGAATGATGTCAACACACATTGGGGAGGCTCATCTGCTTTGCTCAGCCCACCAATTCAAATGCTAATCTCTTCTGGAAACACACTCACAGACACACCCAGAACTGGTCTTTAATCAGATGTCTGGACATCACATGGCCCAGTCAAGTTGACACAAAATTAACTATCACACCTATTTAAGGAGACATTCTGAAGATGGGGTCCAGGACTTTGTGTTTTAACAAGCCCTGCAGGAGATTCTGATGCATGCTAAAGTTGAAAACCACTGCAATAGAGCAGTTCCTAATAAATTACTTGAACAAAAATCTCATTTCATGCTCTCCTGCAAGGGACATACAACCTAAAACAGGGAATGAAGGGAAAAAAATTGAGGGTAATTCCTTTGTTTTTGGCTTGAGCATCTAGCTAACTTACAGTTCTCTTAGCTACAATGGGAAAAACTTGAGAAGGAGCATGTTTGGAGTAATCAAGCATTCTATTTTGGACTTGGTTAAGATTGAGGTCTTTTTAGATGTTCGAGTGGGAATGTCAAGTAGGTAATCAGATATATAAGTCTGAAATTCATGTGTAAATTCAGAACTGGAGTGATAAATTGTAGAGTCTTCACTGTATCAATAATAAAACTTAAGAAATCCTAGAAAGATAAGAGAAGAAGGTGTAGCAAGGACCTCTATTTTTTGCATGTATTCAAAACTATAAAATAGTAGGCCTATGTGACTTCTTTCTCTAAGGTTACATAAAGTAATCCTATTGCTTCCAAAAAATCATTTACAGAATAGAACAAATAATGGCTAAATGTATTAAAATGATGACTATTTGTACTGTGTCTATGCAAAGGGTTAAAAAGATTTTGCTAATTACTAAAGAACTCAAGGATGACTTAGCTTTAAGGATGTTTGAAGAAATTCAAACTGAATTCTTCAAAGTTCACCTTTTTTACCTGCTAGGTAGAGAGGGATTCTTATGGAAGATGACATTTTTATATACCTATATTTGGATGCCAGATGAGTAGAACTTGTTGAAATCTCAGGAAGGCAGGTCTGATTCATACATCCAAGCAGAGAAATAAAGAATGAAGTTTGAACATATCCTGGAAATGACGATTTTTGCACAAACATATATAAAAATTAAACAATTTTAATGATTATTTTAAAAGTACTGAATTATAAAGAGGAATTTTTATAATTTTTATACAGCCAAATTATTGAGACTTATAATTAAATGTGTACAGTAACTGTGAATTCTGTAAATGCCATTGCTTCCTTTCAAATATCATTTCTTATTGCTCCTTTAGTCATGAGTTTAGTAAGGGGAAGTAAACCTCATATGATTTTCTTAAAACATACATCATATTCAGCATCTTTTCATCACTCAAAGCCTACTAAAACACCACTAACATTGAACACATGCTGGCCTCAATTGTGTCAACTGATTATGATGCCAAATTTAACCCAGTTGTCAGAAGCAGATTGCTAGAACAGATCTTAAGTACTTTTTTCCACTATTTAAGGACTAGCACCCGGAAAGAACAGGAAATCTATAGGGAAGAGGGGACCCACTGGGGACTGACTCATCTTTCAGGTGAGATTTTTCTCTGTAGACAATTTAAATCCTCTTTAGAGCAACATTAGCATGACACAGTATGGTACTTATGAACATGGGTTTTGAAGTCAAATGTAATGACTTAGGTCTATTCGTACCAATGACTGACACTGAGCAAGGGAATTAATCTCCCTTTGTCTACTTTCCTTGTCAATAAAGTGAGCACCCCATAGAGTTATTGTGAAAATTAAGCAGTATAATAGATATAAAGCACATAGAATATTGCTTGGAATTTAGGGCATGTCCAATAATACCCTCACCTTCAGACCCTCTGTCCCTAGTCTCTGAGCTTCGGGAATGCCCAGTTAGGCAAATGTATCATTAGATGAATTAGTGTCTGTCTGTTAAGAAAGACAAACTTCTGTTAAGGCTTGCTGTGTTGTTAAGTGATGTGGAACAATATAGTATCTTTTTTTCCTTAATTAAATGGAATCTCGCCATATTCGTTCTGTTTCTAACAAGCACCTTAGCTATGTATACCTTCTTTTATTTTTTCATACTTAGAATAATTTAATTTCTACCTTCACTGGAATGGTAGAGAAGAAAGTCAGTCAAGAATCTACATTCTTCCTAATCAGGTAAAGAGTAGGACTGGAAGTCATTTATCCAAGATTCATTATTTGATTCTGTTTTATAACATTTCATGCCAAAGCATAAAATGGTGAACTAGCTTCATAGAGAGCCAGTGTGGAATGAACTGTGGACCTGGAATTGGGAAATACATATTCCGTGTCATCTAATATTCATCCATCTATTTATTCAACAATTATTTATATAGTACCCTGATATATGCTAACTCCTCTTCTAGATGATGCAGTAGTAAGCAAAACAAAATTCCTTATCTCATATTCTAGTGGCAGTATACAGAAAATTAACAAATTTACAAAAAAATATATTAATATAATATGTTATTTAATGATGAGTGCTTAGAAAAATGCAAGTTGGGTAAGAGAATAAGAATGCTGGGAAAGTATTGTGTTTGTGTGCTTGTTTTTAATGAAGAATAAATTATATTAGATCTTTAGATGTATCATTCAGCCTTCCTGGGTTTTAGTTTCCCTATCTGTCAAATATGTGTTGGGGGGAGGGAAGAAGTGAGTATGAGATTTAGGAGACCTACAGGTTTTTTAGTTGTTAGCTGGGACTAACTCAGGGCCCTGTGTAATTGCTCTTCACAAGGGTCATCCTCCATTAAAGAGATGTCATCTCTACCTTGCTCTGGTTCATACATGGTCCCCTTGTGTATTTTGCACATGCACATAATTATTTGCCTTATAACTCTAGCATTATTGTGTGGTACATTCTAAAGTAATTTGCAACCATTTCCTTATTTATCGCATAAGTATTGAGGTCATACTATATGCTAACAGCCATGCTGGAAGATTTAGATTAGTATTGTTATCCCTGTGTTGCAAAAAAAAAAAAAAAAACAGAGAAGTGGAGCAATTAAATATGAACTAGTCCAAAGACAAAGAACAGAACTATGTGGAGTCAAAACTAAAATTTATTCTCCTGTAAAGACAGCCTACCTTGTGTCTTTTATCCGTGAGCAGTCCTTATGAACTCAGAGAAAGGTAGGGCTTCCTGTTGATGTTTGTCACCCAGTGATGTCAATGAGAAAAGATCTGATATTGGCCATTGAAAGTTTTGGAACAAGAAGTATTGAATGAACGGCTCTGGATTTGTGCTTTATTGTTAGTATATTCCATGAGGTAACTATAGAAAATATTCTTTGGTCAAGGAAAGAGAAGAATTTGCCATTAAAGGCAGGCAGTTTTCTGCCTAACACAATGCAGAGACCTGTCCAAGAGGTATTCATCTGTGCTAACATCTGACCTCCTTCTTGACAAGATGCCAGTGAAAAATGAACTCACTGAGATGTGTTCCAGATCCCTTGGGGAAGGAAGACATAGAGAGGACAGAGCATAACGCTTAAAAGCAGCCACTAGGAGGGGTCTGAGAACAGTTTCCAAGAATATTTCCCATGTGTTACCAGGAAAAGGCAACACATCAGGACTGAGCTGCCCAGTCGGCTTACTTTACTCCATTGAACCCCTTCCTGAGACCTGTAGATACTCTCAAAGAAAGTATTATATTGACACAGTTTTAAATGTGAAAGATAGTGTAATTATCACAATGGATGATGTCAGCAATTCTTGACCAAATAGAAAAAGCCATCGTGATGCAATGTAGCAATGGCCCCACTGAGATGATATTGTGATTCCAACAGCAACCCACTCCTGATCCCTAGGAAAAAGACTGCGGAAAAACTCTGGAGTAAACAATTAGAGTCTTCTCTGCATCCGATGAGGTACACCTGCATCCGATGAGGTACAACCTCCTGAAAGCACAGGGAGGCCTGAGGTATCATGTTCAACTTCCTTGTAAAATGTTGCTCCTCCATTTTAGGGCATAGAATAGAACCACCAGAATAAACTCTTAAGTGTTGGAAGAAAAACTTTAGGCAAATTAAATTTAACAGAGTTTATTTGAGCAAAGAACAATTCATGAATCAGGCCACACTCAGAACCAAAAGAAGTTCAGAGAACTCTGCTTTAGCAGCTTAAGCAGAGGGCTTGTACAGGCTGAAAGCAGAAGCAAAGTAAAGAAATTACTTGGTTGACTACAGCTAGGCATTTGCCTTATCTAGGTATAATCTGGTGGAAAGTCCCTAGTTAGAGGGTTGTTTGTTATTTCTGACTGGTTAAGCTTAAGTTTCATTTTACTATTTATACTGAGCTTCAGTGTGCTTATGTAGGGACCCAAGACACTGGTGCTATCTCAGCCTAATGGCCTCCAAACTAATTTTTTTTAACGGAAGTAATGACAAATGGCAAGGTAACAACATTAATTTCAATTGTCCTTTACGTGGATTTGATTGATTTCCAGCAGTTAATAAATTCCTCCACATCACTCACTTCTCTTGCAGGAAGGATGCCCTGAAGAAAGGTATCACTAAATTTCTCCTTATAGCTTACAGTGCTATCAAAGGGAAAGCCCCTCTTAATAAAGAGGCTTTGAGCTTCCAAGAATTAAGCTTTAACTGCTTCCTCCTCTCCCCCCTCCTTCCGCCAGCCCTAACACACACACACACACACACACACACACACATACATACACACACGTTGGGGGATGCTTCTCTTGGTCTGTCATTCAGAGGGTGGGAGCTTTCAAGTGGTATGTCAGGTCTGCCCCTATTCTTTTAATGTGTAAGTCTAGAAGTAGGAGAATGCTGATGACTAAACTTCACCTGGAAAAAGTAGTGATGGAGGGGACCTCCAACAGGAACTCGGTAATCATTGAGATTGAAAGTGTGAATAATGGGTATTCACCAGAAACCTAAGCAAAAAATGGATGGCTGAGGACGAGGGTGGGCACATAGATGTGTCAGAGGGTGCAAATGTACGGAGTATTGCACAGATTCTGACCAACCATTCAGGAAGAAGTCAGCCTTCCTACCTCTCTGGCGCGTAAGTGCTATGTTGTGGAGTCCTGACCTTATAGGTAAAATGAATCCATTTTTATACGGAGCACTTTGCACGGAGATGGGCTTTCAGTTCGGAACCCATTGTTGCTGTGACTGTTATTTTTCTTTCCATCTATCCCTTACATAAAATCCCTTCCTGAAACATACACCTAGAATTATGTTTTATGTTCTTAATTTAGACTTGGTTTGAAAGTTTTGCTACCTAACCATTCCCTTCCTGTGTTGATCTCTGATTTATCTTTGCATTTATATACCCAGAAGTTATGGTCAAAATGTTGGACAATCTATAAGGCGTGAGCACTGACCCATCATAATCGATGTCAGCCATCATGCTGGAGCAGAATCTGGAAACCCCTTGCTCAAAGGCATTGACCCACTGGTTGCTGGATCTTCAGGTGTCCCATGGAGGAACCAGGGTGCTTGGATAGCACAACACTTGGGGGCTCAGAATAGTAGCTATGTGATTATCTGAACAGAAATATTTCAATATTTTAACAAACAGTATAATCATAATGGTGAATTAAATTAAGTTATTCAGTCAGAAATTATAAAGCCACCAAATGTGGCATCATTGTACTAGCCAAATGACAATTCTATGAATATATGAAGACCCTACCATCAGGTCATCTCTGTGACCACACTCCCTCCCCCGCAATACACATACATACTGCCAATTGGGCAAATTCTCCAATCAAGATTAAAAATACACCATTACAAAAAGAAAAGGCTTGATACATGCTGTTATTAATTATTATTAGTTCCCTGGTTAGACCACCGTGTCAAGGCTTATTACTCCAACTACAGAACAGCTCCCTCTGCTTGTTAGTGTGAGGCAATCTGAAACAGCAGAAATGCCCCAGTTGAATGATGTAAGGTAAGTATTAATTAACCTTGTGACTTTCAGCAGGTCACTTGCTACTTTTTCTCATCTATAAAACATGAGTAGGATACAGTAATCTCTATGGTTCCTCCAGTTTTGATATTTTGAATCTAGTTGTGTGACCTAGCTGGTACCTACTGATTATTTTGTTTCATAAATTGCCTGGACACAGTAAAGCAGAGGAAAGTAGCTTTTGTTTTGTACTTGGGAGGAGAAACAGGAAAAGGTTTATTGATTTGATTTTCTAATGTTTTTGATTTTTTCCTCTTCATTACCAAAACAATTTACATCAGTAAGTAGTTATTTTTGGGAGAAGGGACACATATCTTGGTAGTTTAAAATAATGCATTTTGGAATCACAGAAACCTTTTGTATTTTTCACCATAGAATTATTTTACATTTGTACTTAATTTAATATATAAATTTTCTTTAATGGCTTTAGAGTTTTGAATATTTATTTATGATTGTCTTTATACCTTTTATCCATTGGAATTTATCTTGTTTCATTGGTTGTGGTCAGGCTCTGACTTTATTAATATTTTTTCCAGAGGCTATCCAGTTGTCCCAACACCACTTATGGAATTATCCATCTTTCCCTAATCGTTTGAGATTAGACATATTTTTCCATATATTTTAAATTGTTTTTGGACTTTTCATTCTGTTCCATTCATCTTTCTGTATATTCATGTTCAAATACCTTCTGTGATAATTTACAGTGTAATCTCAGGCACATTCGGAAACTTCTTTATGATTCAATTTTCTTATTTTTCAAAAGGCAGCAATGATAGTATTTACCTCAGAGATGTTGCAAACATGGATTGGAATAATGCTTCAAAGAATTTAGCATAATATCGGGTCCAATCTAAACTCTCAGAAAACATTAGATCTTATTTATTACTGAATCACAAACCTTATTGTATTTTCTTCCTGCTGCTGAATTTCATTTATATTTTGCAGTCAGTTCCAATGTACTCTGTGTGTATATGTTTGTATATGTGTGCTCTAGGAGGATTTTAGATAAATTCAGTAAGTTTAAATTCATATAGTTTTGGAGAAAGCATTCTTAGTCCCTCCTAATGCCCAGAATTAGTGCGACCCAGCAGGAATCATCATTCTAGACAGTATGTTTTCTACTGGACTGCTACTGTCATCTGCCCTAGGTCATGCCTGACCCAGTTAATTATGGATTGCTGTTTCCCCTTGAAAATAAGGTAGAATCTTTCCTGTTTAAAACAAAAGCTGATTCCCTGCCAGTCCCACTTTCATGACCCCGGCCAACAGTGGATGGATTGACCAGTTTTGTCTTTTCTTCTCTAACTCTACAGGGAAAACTTTACATGTAATCAAGGATGGGAATTGTACCCTTAGCTGAGCAGCTGTGATTTAATCCAGCAACTGTGAACCTGGTATAGGGCAAGAAGAGGGTTGGAAAGATCAAAACACAAAAATTCACCCGCAACGTAGCATCTTTTGTACCTGTTCCCAAAGCAGAAGCTCAACTTTTTTTTTTTTAATAAAGTATCATTGGCAACAGAATATGCCCCGAGCAGCAAAGCTCATAAAAAGTAGCTTTTATAACTTGATTATTTATTAGAATTTTTTTTCATTTTTTTAGGGCAGAAAATCTAGCATAGAATTTTATAATAGAAGAAGGAGCCAAAGGGATATAGATTTCTAATGTACCAGCCAGTGAACTGAACTTTTGATTTCAATGTTCACATTTAGGAGGCTTAGCAGAGAGAGCACATGGGCTTTTTAAATTTATTTGATTTGGGAGGTAAAAAAGAAAAATATCCAAGCCTAGAAATAAAGTCTTATAAAACACCACAACAATGCCCCAGGTCATGAGAGAATACTATTGCTTTGGGGTAAAATAGAATTGGAAGCAAATAGAAGTAGAGTTTATAGTACCTCGATAATTGTTGGAGTTTGTTTGTTTTTGAGTCTTCAAATAAATTTTGGATGGCCAGAAAGAATTATATTTCACCATTCTGAAGTAAGGAGATCTTTAGGACAGAGATTATTTCTCCATTTCTACTTATACTCTATGAAACTATCTCTAACATCATTGCTCAAGGGCAGAGCTTGAAGGAGTATTTTCCATGGAAGTGGAGTAATCAGACAGTCAAAATTTGGAATCACTCCCAGTTCTTTGGAAGTAAAGTTAATTAATCTGGAAGCACATCATTTGTATATAAGAAATTCAAGAGAAGCGTAATTAGTTCAGCAATTAGCTTTAACTTTTCAGAAACATTTCTCAAATATAGGCGTTAAAATCTTCTCCCCTCCTTTTTCGAACCGTATTTCTAACTGGTTTATTACAGCTGGTTATTAAACATGCTGTCCCATTGGTTGATCTTGTCATAGAGGAAAAAATCTATTATTGGGTCTTCCTGTACACTAAAGTTCTGCTTCATCTACATTCTCATTTGTGACTTACAGTTTGCTCTTAATGAGCCTATGACTGGGATGTGTAGTGAACATTGTCTAGCATCCTCAATAGACAAAAATTAATAATGCTTCCTTGAGAGATTTTTGTTCCATTTATTCCTTATAAAAAACCTCTATTTGTCCTATAGCTGGAGCTTCACCTTCATCCACATGCATTTTGTTATAATTTTGACAAAAGAGCGTGCATACAAGTAGCCTCAGAAAATAGGACTTAAGTAATGTTATATACAAATTTTGAATCCTATTGTTTTTCCTAAGTTAGAAAATGTGAAATAATTTCTAAGATCAGATATTATTTTATGTTGTTGAATGTATTCTAAATCCAGATGGCTTTTTAACCAGATTTGATCAGATAAATTAATGACTGCCACAATTATCTTTAATTTGTCTTTTTATTTATTTATTTATTTTTAAACAGGATCTCTCTCTGTTGTCCAGGCTACAGTGCAGTGGCATTAGCATACCTCATTGCAACCTCAAACTCCTGGGTACAAGTGATCCTCCTGCCTCAGCCTCCCTGGTAGCTGGGACTACAGGTGTGCACCACCATGCCCGGCTAATTTTTTTTATTTTTTGTAGAGATGGGGACTCACTATTGCCCAGGCTGGTCTCAAACTCCTGGTCGCAAGCAATCCTCCCACCTCGGCCTCCCAAAGTGCTGGGATTATAGGCGTGAGCCAGTGCACCTGGCCTTTTTATCTTTCCTACGTTAACAAAATCATGGTGTTTTATAGCTATAATATTACCTCTTTTTTTATTTCTCATGCTTCTATTAACAAATGAACAATTGATTAAGTAGGATTGGTATACATTCTTATTATTTCAAAATTATTAAGAAGAAAAAGTCTATAAGTAGATGATTATAATTAATGATACATTTATAGTCTGCCAGTATCTTAAAGTCTATACTTGTCTTTTCATTCAAAATGAGGTGTCTCCCCCAAAAATGTATAACACAGTAGGTTAAGAAAAGAATTTGAAACTTATTACAACATATTCAGCCCTTTTAAGATTATGTTGTTCTGCTTTATTGTATTTTTATGTATCTTATTCATAGATCATTCTTGATGTTTGTGCAATTTTGGTCAAATTTATTAAATATTGTATACAATTCCTTAGAAGTGTTTAAGACTCAGTCCAGAAAATATCATGTTTGTCATAAAGTGGGAGAATTTCTAAGGCAATAGAATTCCCAAACAGCCCACTGACTTCTGTTTGTCAGTGACCTGATGGATGACATGAACACCCCAAAAAGCCACAATCTCCCTCACTCCCTTTTCTTTTATACTGAGTTTGTAATCCCTGGCCTATAGAAAGATATTTGGTTAAAAATATAGTTGTAAAGTTTTTATTATTGTTTCACTTTGGGTCACCATTCCAATTCACCATTTTCCACAAGCCCAAATTCCCTTGGCCCTCCTAACCTGCTTTTTTTTTTTTTCCAAATGAGTAGTAAATTGAGTTAAAGAGGAACCTGAAATGAGCCATGTTAAGTCTAATGCTGAAGGTCAGTTGAATCTAAATGGACGTGCTAGAAGAACAGCATCCATTTGACATATACTTAATTGGGTACCTGCTCTATGCTAGACCTTATTCCAGCTGCTGGATATTGAAAGTAATGCATATTAAAAAATGATGGACAATGATAAAGGAACTGCTGTTTAAATGACCCACTTTATTGCAATTATAATCTTACCTATAGGTTTTAACCAGACTTAAAAGATGATCGTCTTATAAATTGAGATACGTCATACTTTATTGACTTACTATGGATAGCTTTATATATATAAAACATACATACCACACAAACATACATCCTTCTTTAGCCATTATACTCAAAATAACTGATTTTATTTTTTCATATTTCAATAGCAATTATGGTATCATTGTAATATAACTTTAACTGAAAATTGGCATTTTTATCCAAAGGAAAAAAAGAGGCTAAATTATAAAAATGAATGTCAAAACTCTTCAATCTATCTTACCAAGCTTAAAGGCATATCAAGAGAAGAAATCAAAATTATTGCATTTTTGTATCTAGGATTGGTACTATTATTGACATAAGGATATTACATCAATATACTCTCTAGCAATAACCTTTTATATTATTTTTAAAGGTCTATTTTAAAAAGTTGAGATGATTGTTATTTATCCTTTATCTATGTGGTATTTTAAAAACTGCATTTGCTCAATGAGTCAAAAGTAACAAGATTTTCAAAACTTAAAAACAAAACAAAACAAAATCTCTGAGCACCTAGTGTTCTTTGTGTAGGACGGTTTTCTAATGTTCCATGAAAGTAGGCAAATCAATAAAGGTAAACATTTTTTTATTTCTTGGGATATTGATTATATATAAAACTCAATTGGTCCTTGAATGTTCAATAGACACTTTATATATGTATAAATTTATTTAAACAAATAATTCAAGAGATGTCAAATTGTTATTTTTTTACGTAGTTACAGTGCTTAGATGGGCATTTCTTTAACACTATGGAAACTTCTGTCCTTTTTCTGAAAGTCACAGAAATAACAGTCATATGGACATTTAGATAATAGTTATTATGGATAATAGTTATTATTGAAAAATCAACATTTATTAAATTCTTACTATGGAAATTGTATGTTTATTATCTCATTCGATCCACACAGCCATGCTATGAGGCAGGTACTGTTATTGTCTCCAGCTAATAAGTAAGTGATAATAGAAATGAGTTGAGGTTATGGTGATGATTTTTCTATAGTTAAAAATTCTACCTCTTGAATACTCCATTTGTTTCTATACTTGTTCTTTACTTCATTTGTTTCTTCTCCATTATTTCTGGCTTTGCATTCCTTATCTTATGATATCCTTTAGTTGAGTTTATCAATTTTTCAATTCCTCTCCTAAGATCAAATGTCAGGGCTGGGACAGTGAGACACAGTGACAGGGAGTTTGGGCATAGAGGGAAAACCAAAGAGAAAAGCTACAGGAGGGGAGAATCCAGAGTATTGGGTACATTGGGTAATCTCACGTTTCTTTCACCGGCCAGGAAGCAGATGGTTAGGTTCAGAAGTTTTATGCCTAGCAGAGAGCTGGGCACAGGATAGACCTTCTGTAAACAGTTTCAAATGAAGAAGCGAATGACTGAGCAAAAGAAAGCCACCTAAGACCATCAAAATAGTTGGAAAGAAGGCTGAAGGAGACAGCATTTGTTTTTAACTATTTAGTACATGCCAAACAGTGTATTGAGGAACTTTTCATACTACATTAAATTCCACAACCATTTTATGAAACAGTACCCCTTCCATGTGTGTAACTAGCAAAGAAACCAGATGTCTTGATTTCAGCAGGAAAGCCAAATAGACAGACTTAATCCATGGTATAGGTGAGGTTGGGAGGTCTCAGGTGATGCCCTCACTATTCCTCAGTGTTCTATTTACCTCTAGGAACTTGGACAATTGACAACAGGAAGCAACAGTAAGTTGCAGGAGTCCCAGAGCCAGGAAGCAGAGTGTCTAATGTCTCATTACATCAGGGTCTCACTGTTCCCAGGGAATGGATTAAGACCACAGGTCTTGTGAGCAGACAGGGTTGGGATGGTCCAACATGCAAAAATGATCATATTACAGCTTATGAGCAAGTCAGAGGCACACAGTTGAAGCCTGCCTGCCTAACGCAGTCCCAGACTTTAGGGTTTTGCGTAAATGAGGACAGGCAGAAGTTACAGTCAAAACTCAAAGCACCAGCAGCAAGGAATTTGGATTTTTGTTCCCACTACACAGATCATTAGCCATCCAGTTTGGCAAATAGCCTTCCTTGACCTCAGTTTACGGCCTTCCTCATCTGTAAAGTAGGAATGCTGAATATTAAGATACATGACAGAAGGAATGTCATTAGAATTCACAAGTGGAGGTGAGGCTGTTTTATCTGCTCAAAGCCTCTAATGCCACATCCCAGCCCAGTGAAAAGCACAGTTAACACTCCAAATAAACAGGCTGATTTGACTTCTTATGATCCTGTTTTGCTTCATGAAGGTAAATTATAACCTCTCATTTATTCAATGCCCATACATTTTTATCCAGTGATTGGGTGAACTGAGACAGTTCCTGAAATATGTTTCTAATGCTTGGAGTGATTGATATGAAGGTTTGGGTGAGTGTGACTCTGGGGTGGGGTGGAGAAGATGGAGACAGAGGAATTAACATTTCTCAGGTTTATTAAAAATTTTAAATTAAGACTAAACCCAATTTAATCCACCAGGAGGATTATATGGAATTCCCTCTCTCCATCCTCTTAGAGAAAAAAATATTTTGAAAGTAAGTAGGATTAGAGTCAGGTCATATCACTTAATCATTAACTGGACATCCTACATCTAAAACAGTTGATTTACTTGCTAGGCTCACGTGCATCCTAGATGTGTGGCAGGCAGCTATTAATTCTTTTCTGTTTTTAAGTATCAGCTAGAGAAAACAGAATCACCTTCTAAGAGCTTGCTTTTACAGAAGTTGTTTATTAGTTATCCATTGCATGAAGCCCACCAGCAGGGTTTGGGGCTGTGTGTAATTCTAGAAAAGAAATCTTTGGTGTCTTCATATCCAAAGGTATTTCCACTGACCCATTAATGTTGGGCATGACTTCTGAGAGGTCTCCCAAGGACTGAAGTGTGTTTGTGTTTGTCAGAGCAGAGATAATTAGCCCTCACAGGAATGAAAGCCATGACCTGGGCTCCTAAGTGAAACTGTCAGAAATTGCTTCCAGGGTCAGACCTACAGTTTAGAAAGTCTCTAAACCAGGTTGCTGAGAGTGGAATCAAGAGGTGTTTTGCGTCAGGCTATGATCCACCTCCTTGAAATCAGGCTAACAACATGGTGTCATGCTCTGGGTGTCGTCAGTTTTTCTTAACACTCTGTATGGAACTCTCCTTTGTGAAATAACCAAATATCCCCATCTGCTCTCGGCTCTCCTGTCTCCTGGTCTCCAGTATGCCCCAGCCTCCTGGTCTTGGTCCCTCCACCGTTTCCAGTTTCTATTTATCTTTTCTCCTTATCCCAAGTTTTCACCTCTACTTAGAGCATCCTTGACAAAGTATGGCAGTTCCAATAATTGGATCTGAATGAGAGAAACTTGGAGAGACTAAAAGATTAGATTATTTTGTTATCATTTCTTTTCTCCTTGTAATTTCTACTTTCACAGATACAATAGTAAACAAAATAATATCTCATGTTTGGGTATGGCTTTATAAAGTTTCAAAATGCTATTTTAATTGATGGCATACTAATAACTTATTTTGGCAGAAAGAACATAACCATGATGTGCTACAAAGACTGCACCTAGGGGTAGTAACTCACAGTTTTTATTGTGTTTAGAGAAAATGTACATAAGCCCTAAGGAATGTGTTATTGTTAAAGAGATATATATGTAATCTTGCCAAATGGTCCTGATGATGGTGACTAAAAATGGCATTAGAATATAAGTTTTTTATGGAGGTTTGCTTTAACAATGAATAAAGGTGATCAGATTATTCAACTAAAAACAACAAAAGTCTTTGTTTAAAAAATTTAAGCCAATGTCTGTTAGAAAATCAGTGCATGCCTTAAATAAGTAGTTAATTTAAATATATATGTGTGTATAGGTGTGTGTATGTGTACATATATATAAAAATAATTTGATTCCTTCTATTTATGATGACATCTTTTTAAGATTTTTATGGAACTTAAGATGATAGGATGGTTCTTTTAATAATTCCTCATTATAAAAAGAAAAATGGCACTGTACATTGTTATGAATTTAGTAAAAGTTTTAATTAGAATTTTGTTTTGTTAGCCATAACAGAATCTTCATATTCTTGAAAAATAACTCTAAATGTATGTACTTTGAAAGGCATGTTAATAGCTTGAGACAAGGATCAGTATGAATATTGATTTAAAAACTTTTTTCTGTAACTCTTAAACATGCACCACACTATGCCAGATTTCCTTAGCCACAGATTAGAAATAACTGCTATACAACTAATTTCGTATAAATAATATGAAAGTTTAGTGTTAACCACCAATTTTTCCTATCCAGGATATTGGTGTGGGTCTTAGCTTTAAGTCAATGGGTTAAATTCTACATGTATAAGCTGATCCATATCGTCTTCTTTTAATTTTTCTGCCTCATAAGTATTTTGCTATTTTTTAATAACTGATCCATCACCATTACATGTGGTTTACTTTTTCATTGTGGAAAAAATGGTAAAAAATAATATCATGTATATTCCTTCTTAAATAGATTGAATACTCTGGTGAAAACAAACACTAAGTAAATGCCTAATGGGGTGAATCTGAGAGGAAAGTGCTTTTAGTAAATTCAGCCTGTAGACATGTTTGAGTAACATTTTGCTATCTTTGCTAACATGCTAATGGATGGGCTAGAGGAACATTAATGAGCTCACTCCATTACATTAGTTCTTTTTTCTTGTTAAATATCCAAAAGAGAAAGATGGTCCACTTAACTAGGGGAAAAAAGTTTTCATTTTAGTGCACTAGAAGCATGATGCATATTTTCTTTCTAATTTAATTTCTAACCATTAAGACTCAATTCTATAAATGACCCACTGAAGCACTTGGAGAGATTAGAAAACTATAAACTGAATGTCGTTTGAATTTGGCTGGCTAGACACCATGATGTTATATAGCGTAATTCAAATTTAACATCATATTTTTATGAGGCCACCAAGATAAGCCCAGTGACTTCCGTGAACATTTACTAAGGAGGCCCTCAAATGGAATGTGAGAATTGATCTCTTCTCTGGTCACTGTTTTCATTAAATGTCATATTAGCCAACCTTTCCAGCCACTGTGATTTGAACTTTTGTCTAAATTATCAGTTTTGCTCTCAGAATCATAGAATAGAAGCTTTCAGTCTGTGGGCTAAGGGAAAAGGATTACAGCTCTAATGAGCCAAATCTGTGCAATTGAGAAAATAATAATCTCCTCATAATTAGAACTCCCTTTTTAGACTAAATGTTGGTCATGAGTTTTTCAAAAGAAGAAAAATCATATCATTATTTGGTTAAAAGAATATATGTAAATTAATGCCAAAGAGCTTACTGGAAAGGGGGAATTAAAATGACTTTGGCTTGTTTACACAAATATGTACATTGTTGCAACCTTATCCTGATTTTTCTAGTCAAAACAATTGTTCTTTTCTATGTAGTTTAGATAGCAGGAACCAGTATGTTGTCTATGTAAGTAGTAGCTGATGTTTACTGCATAAAAGTGTCACTTTCAGTCTTTCTGGAGTTTGCCCTCTAGGAAGCAGGGCTAGCTTGCCCATTTTACAGATGGAGAAATGGAATGTATACAGCTTGCTCAAAGAAATTCCTGAATTGAATTAGAAGTCAGGAACATCAGTTCCCATGTACAATACGTAGATCATTCTAAGCAGCAGCAGCCATTACAACAGTGGTGGTGGAACACAGTGAGAGGAGAAAGAATTTCAACAACTTTGGCAGTACTAAGTTTATGAGTAGATTTTACTTGGAACTCAAAACACATAGAAGCATGTGTACACATGGTTGTGGGTGGATGCTCAGGACTGCCTAGAATATGATGACATATTACTTAATAGAAGCATAAAATTCCCAGGCTTTCTGGGGTCTTTTTTCTGGTTTCTCCTGGCTCTTTAAGGTCTGCTGGGCTCCCTGTGTCTCTGAAACCTGATCTTTCTGAGGCTTAAGGCCAAGACTGTTTAGGAGCCAAGTTGGAGGTGAATAGCCATTTGGAAAACTCTGTTGGAAAGAACAGTTCCAGAAGGGAGTTCAAGCTGAAAGGAAAGACAGTGAAGGTAGAGGATGTGAGCCCTCTTGTGTCGTTCCTGTGGAAGGTCACCTCACAGCAGAGGAGGGCTCCAGCTAAATATGGGGTCACTTGTGGGCACGCCCCTGGAATGTTGCAGCAATGTTTGCTCACTTTGGGGGGGTTTTGGGGAAGCCAAAGTTCCAAGGCCAGGGAGAGCATCACTATGCATTTTCTCAATTAATCACCATGATAAACTAGTAAGATAGTTGGGGCTCATACAGTCTTACTTTCCACACTTTAGAGATCTTAAGAAATGGCCCATAGTGGTGATGTGGCTGTCTCCAAGATCACAAAACTGGTTTGTGTGAGAGCTTGACTTGCTATTCCTGTTGCTCAAGCCCTTGCTGAGGGTGAATGGATTGATCTGATGTCCAACCGTTTCATAAAAGGAACAGGAGAACCATCCCTGTCTTTGTTGTTTTACATGGTCTATGATAGGCATTACTGATAAAGTCGAACATGTCCAGGAAGTGTAATAAAGTGAGAAACTTCAAGGCAAAGACTTTGGTCATGCTGACAGTTGTTTCTGAGGCTAATACAACAATATTAATGCGCTGATATGGTGATTATATTTCATTATAAATAGAGGTTGGTAGCCCTGAAGAGAGGGCTATGATCGGTTGCAAAAGCTCAGTGATTATAGTGCATTAAAAAAAAATCTTCACCACTTTTTATTAGTTATTTGGCCTCCTCTGGTCACTTCAAATCAGAAAGACAAATTGTAAAAAAGAAATGAACTATTGTATTTTTATAGATGAATTAATAAAAGAAGACCTGTGGAAAATCTTTAAATTATCCCAGATAAACTGTGTTAATCCTACCAACAGCCTATTTGTAATATATTAATAATATTGTGAAGTTCAAATCTTACAATTTAGAATCAATAGCATGCTGATATTTAAATGCCTACAAAAATATCTACATCTTCCTATAAGTCCCACCCAAAGCTACCTCCAAATAAGCTATAAGACAGGTCTTTAGGATTTATGGGTCACATTTCCCTCCACGACTTCATTCTTCAACATGTGGTAAATTTGTCATGCTTTCCATGTCCCAGTAGTGTGCAAGGGTGAGACAAAAGCATTTCATTCTTTCAACATAGAGCTAGTGCACCCCAGCTATATGTTTAGTGGTTATTCCAGCCTTGGAAATAGAGCCAAGATGTACAAAATACAGAAACATCAGTCAGCAGACATATAGACCAGCTTGCCATGAAGGATTTGAAAATGGAATGTTTTAAGTTATTCCTTCCCTCCCCACATTCAACCTGGATTAAAGCTTTAGCATTTAAAACCTTCCAGCCCTCCCAACAATACAGCCCTGAGTAGGTGAATAGACCTCAAGAGGCTACCATTTGTCAAAAGTTTTATCAAAATTAAGATATATCATGTCTACAGAAGCCATTTGATTCACCAAAGGGGGAAACAGACCAGTCAATATAGCGAATAGGGCTAATTTGGCATTGCTTGTTCTTTCCAAACAACACTGCTGTCTTATGAGTGTATGACAATCAAAGTTAATAACACAGTAGGTGGCATAAATAGATTACTACTTGCCAAATGGATGGTGTTGATGTGAGCAATATGAGTTTGGACGAGGGAAGGAAGGGAAAGTTTTCCATGAGTAGAATATGAATATCTGCTAATAAGTAATTGTGCCTCAGTTCAAAATCCAATGAAAGCAAGTTAGTGAGATGAAGGATTTTTCTATCTAGGGTGTTTTAAAAAGTAAAGTATAAGGATTTGATCTAAAATTACTTTCTTTTTGTTATCTCTTACCCAGGCTTCGTTCTACTTTCTCTTTGTTCCCATGATCAAAAATCAATGAGTATAGTACTTGTATTAATATTTTCTTCTTTTGTCAAACAAAAACTTGTATTTTGTTGGTTGAGAGATGAAGATGAGGTCCTTATAGATACCCCAGGGATTAAAACACATATCATGAACTTAATCAAACTGGCTAAAATTTTCCCAATGGATTGGGAGGGAAACGTACTCCTGTAGAATAAGACACAATATACTAGTAAGACTTAGCAATATTCAAAGAGATGAACTGAATCTTATCTTCTTATCTTATAAACCAATTACTATTAATGTCAGGCAAATAAGAACTGTCTTCATGGCTTTAAAAAATCATGAAGACCCACTTAAGTTATTTTAAGTGATTTACAGAACAGCCAAATTTAAGTTCTGCAAAATAATTAAGCTGTCATTGGGACTTCTTCATAATCAAAATTGACCATTGTCATTATTAGTTACTATATAGGTACTTAAGTACAAAAATAAAATGGTTTTGGGGTTATAATCAATTTTTGGATCACTTTTTGGTGTGCCATTCTTTATTCCCAGGTGTCATGCTTAGGAAATGACAGATATTCTTTGACCAAAAGTTTTCAGGTTTAATTTTTCATCTAGTTCCCAACCCTATCTATACTGTCTCTCCTGTATGGATCTCTGTAGTTGCTACACTTATGTTATTTAATTCTTAACAACAATAACAAAAAACATAGTTTGTTTTGGATTTTGAAACTATTTGGTATTTTTTTTTAATGATATGGTCAGTCAGTTGCAGCCACAAGAGGAGACAGAGAAGAGACTCAGGAACCAATAAGGTTTATTATATTCTGAGGTCTTAGAGACAGGAGGCACAGCACACCACGTAGGGCCACATGGGAGAGACACCAGGTTGGCCTGGAGACAGAAGACGGGAGCGGGAGGTTTAGGCCAAGGCCTTTATTGGGATATCTTTGGGAAAGGAAAGGCAGGGAAGAATACACAGTTTAGCATTGGCTAGTTTGAATAATTTTGGTGGGCTTTGGGCTATGGGGTGGTCCCTAGTTGCCTGGCACCTGGCTCTGGGATGATTAAGGCAGAGAAATATTGCCTTCTGGAAAGTGTATGAGCCTGATACCTGAGGGATAGCTCTGAATTGGTTGGTTTGAACATCAAAGAAATACTCCAAGCTGGGACCTTTGCTATCTCTAAGAATTGACTAGCTCAAGGAGGGGCAGTTTCTCCCTAGCCAGAAAGGCTTTTCAAGATGTCAAAACATTATGATATACAGAAAATTAAAACACAGTGACAATATAGAAGCTTTTTGTTCTGGAAAAATTACTTGTTCTTATTGATTGCCAGAATCAATAAAAATTCCCTCCAAAACATTTAAAAATTCTCTTCTCAAATTTATTGCTTCAACCTGGCCAATAAGCAGCACTAAATGTAACTTGTTTTAGTTTTTACTAAAGAAAATTTGGTAGCATTACAATCTGTCTGTCTTCCTTCAAGAGACAGAGATGTGAAATGCAAATGCAGAACATAAAGTTCTCTGTGCTTTCAAAAAACATTAAGAAATAGATGCAGCAAATTTAATCATAGGGAATCAAAGGGAACTGTGGTCTCAAGGATCATCCCCAGCTATTGATAAAAACTAAACTTGTAGTCAGGGATGCTACAGTATAAAATATTCATGTTATTGGTGCTGAAGGCGACCACTGATATATTTGCAGTTGGTAGTAAAGAATTCATAACAATGCTATGATGCTTAGCCCTTATAAGCCCTGGGAGGCTTCTGTATTTTTTAGGCTTGCAGTTCTGTTGCCATTGCTATCATATTTTTTTAAGGAGAAATGAGCTAAGCCTTGTCAGAGCTGACTGCAGTGTCTTTTGAAGCTTTTCCTTTCCAAATTGAAGCTAAAGGCAAGGAAATTAGGCTGCCACACAGAGGTTCGGTGGTTTCCAGACCTCCTGGGTAATCCTTCCTGGAGGAAGGAGCTGTCATTCCCATCAGCTTGCTCTATCAGACCCCTTCCCAGGGATGAAGAAATCATAGCTCATAATGGCTTGTTTGAAATATGTTAGACCATGTGGGTGAGAGGAAGCACAGATAAAATGAAGGGAATGTGTTTTCATCCTTCCTTATAGTTCCCTTCCACATATTCATTGTTGTGTCCTACTGATCCCAGGAATCTATTATTTTGTTGTTGTTGTTGTCACTTAGTGAAACAATTGTTATCCAGGGCAACTCTGAGGATATAGGAATCCACCAAGTCTGTATTAGCCAACAAATAAACAATAGAGGGCAACTAATCCAATCATTCAGTATAAATACCAATGTCACTAATCCAAGGTTTATGGCCGTATTTCACTTTTTATATCAGAGTCTGAAGAATCTATTGTTTATTAATCTGATACTCTTGGTAGCTTTTCCAAGATTCCACTTTGGCACTGGTCTACATGCCTTTTCTCAGTACTAAATGCCATTTAGAAGTACATTACGAATTTATTAGGATTTAACTTTAACAACCAGTTTTACCAAATTTGCCCTATGAAACATAAGTTCTTTACTTGATCCTAAATCATTCAACTATTATATTATTAAGAAAGCCTTCTATTTATATGGGATGTCACAGTTTATAAAAACATTTAGATCTATTTCCTCAAGCTGTAGAACTGTGTTTCATAGGGAAAATTTCTATATTATGGCCCTATAGTCTTTAGGGTTAATTCTGCGTTTTAATGGCTAACAGAAGGAATGGTCTGGATCAGTGCTTCTAAATTTAAATGTGCTTATGAATCCCCTGGAGATCTTTGTAAATGCAAGTTCTAATTGAGTAGTCTAGGATGAGGTCTGAGAATTAGTTCTTAGTAGTATCAAAAACATAAATACAGGGAGCCCAAATGCATACTTCTCAGGGTCTGCCTTAGAAATTCATACCTTCCTTGCATCCCCTTTAAAATTGGTTCTGGCTTTTGCTTTTGGGCTGCCCCTTGAAATATGCACCTGCCAGTTCATTGTCTTTGTCTCTGACCTTCCATTTCTCTGGCATAGTGTTGCCAGATTTACCAAATAGAAATAAAGGACACCAAGTTAAATTTGAAGTTCAGACAAACAATGAATGAGTTTTTAGTATAAGGTCCTGTGGAATATTTTAGACAAAATTAACTGGATGTCCTGTATCTTACATGGCATTCTTACTCTAGAAACTAGTGTTTTGGTGTGGATTGGTCTAGATCAACCTCAGCACTATTGACTTTTGGGCCAGATGATTCTCTGTTGTGGGAGACCATCCTGTGTGTAGTAGGAAGTCTAGCAGCATCCTTGGCTTCCACTCACTAAACGATGATAGCATCCCCATCTCCAGTTTTCACAACCAAAAATGTCTGGAGACATTGCCAATGTCCCTGGGGAGAAAAAACACTTCCAGTTGTGAACCACTGGTCCAGAGAAAGAGAGAGAGAGAGAGTGTGTGTGTGTGTGTGTGTGTGTGTTTAGATGTTTTGGAGACCAAAACATAAAACATTAGGAAAGTTTTGGTCATTCGTCTTTTTCAGTCAAAAATGATAAAAGAGATATAAAGGGAGTTTCTAAAGTAGGTTCAGAGATTTAAAAAAAACATACAGAAAAATTTTTGTCCTATTTTAACTACTTATGAAGGTGTTTTCTCATCCCCCACTACCCCAACACGTGCACCACTTTAGCACTTAACAGCTATATTAATCATAATGTTAATTGTATATTTTCTGAGTATTTTACTCCATTCTGAACCCATGAAATGTACATTTGTCCTATGTGTTTATGGAGCTAAATTCAAACTCTCTTCCCCAGCATTCATGGTTTTCCACTAGCTTCCCTCTCCCTCCCCAGTGCACCCCTCCTCACTTGTGGTTTTCTACCATATTTCCCAAAGTTCCTCTCCCATCTACCCATCCATTCTATCAGGCCATGCCAACCAAACTGACATAGTTCACAGGTAACTGTGTTGCCCAAGCAGTTTCTGATCATGTGCTTTGTAGTGTTGCCCTCCATCCACCCTGCCTCATAGCCATCCCATAATACATTCTCTAAAATCTAACTCTTTCAAGAAAATCTGTTTTATTTCCTGAAACTGAAAGAATCACTCTCTCTTCTGCCATTATACTATCCGTCTTTTTTATAGCACACCTCAGTTTCTCCCTTGAGTTAGAAATAGTTATTGACAAGTTATCTTCCATACTCACCTGGAAAGATTTTTAGAGTAGGTTCAGGGACTGAACAAATGCTGTTTCATCCAAAGTGCCATCTACATGCAGTCCCCCACGTGTCCCCATATTTAGGCATTTACACGTGTTTACCTCTGCTTGGAATGTTTTGCCCCGTATAATCTTTCCTGGCCGTCATATTTAAAATTGCCAAAGCTCCCAGACTCCACACACTCAGCCCCCTTTCCTGATTTATTTGTCCCATGTAGCCATCACCCTCTCTCATACATTATTTTTAACTATTTATTTGTTTATTATCTAATTTCCCTTACAAGTATATCATTTTTACTAGGACAGGTCATTTGTGTCTCTTTTATTTCCTACTCTTACGTTAGTGCCAGGACTAGTTACTGGTACCTAGTAAGTGCTCAATATACAGTTGTCAAATAAATAAATTAATGTGCTAGCACATCTGAAAGTTCTTCAAAAGAAGGTGGTCTCAAATATATTTGATCTATGGGAATGTCAGTAGACTAATTTTGAAGGGACAAAACTCTCTTAGCTATAGAACTTTTAACACACACCCAGATACAAAGTCATCACTTTCTAATCCTATCTTGAGTTTTTATTTCACACAGAAGGCTTAGGGAGAAAAAGCTGAAAAATTGCATTGATTGCAATTTGGAGGGAAGGGTGCTGAAAAAGACTCCCTTGTTTAAACTGCTCTAATACCAAGCACTGGAAATTCCACAATTGCTGATATATCAAATACTATATTACTTGTTAATAGCTGAGTAGCTCTAGAAATCAAATTGGACCTAAAGGAAAGTGGAAAAAAGCTGTTTCATAGACCGTTGCTTCCTTTTTCCCTCTTTTATTGTCTTTATAAAAGTTGTATTTGAGGAAAGCAAGTGCCCCCTGGGGCTGCCTCTACACGGAAAGTGAAGGTATTAAGCATTCATTATTGTGCAATTGACCACGCAAGTCACATATGCCAGATTGGTAGGTTATTCTCCGAACCACAGTGACCAACTGTACGTGAAATTGACTAGTCAATTTAGAATCCTTGAGTCAACATTACTATAGACAAGAGATTGGCAAACTTTTTTTCTAGAGGATCAGATAATAAATATTTCTGAATTTCTAGGCCATATGGTCTTTGGTCTCTGTCACAACTACTCAATTCTATAGTTGTAGCTCAAAAGCAACCATAGACAATAGGTAAACAAATGGGCATAACTATGTTCCAATTAAACTTTGTTTTATGATATTGAAATTTAAGTTTCATATGATTTTCATATCATGAAATATTATTATTCTTTTAAAAATCATTTTGGTCAGCTAGCCATTCTTAGCTTGTGGGCTCCACAAAAACAGGTGGTGGACCAGATTTGTCCCAGGAGCAATAGTTTGCTGTCTCCTGCCATAGACTGCTTCAGGATGATACTGTTGTCCTCCTAAGCTCTCCTAGTGCAATCTGAGCAGGAGCAGATTGAAATGGAGTAGCCATGGGAAATGTATTTGAGACCACGGGCATGCTAAATAAAACACAAAATTTCAAGTCAGACCGCAGCTCGAAGCAGGTATTGCAAATCCAATGCTGAATTTGATCTCCAATTAAGACCTTGTGGATCTCTTGTGCTTTTATCTAAATCCTGTTCTCACTCTGCAACTTTTAGGCCTAATTAATGCAGGATCAGCTATCCTTGCACTATCTTTTCTCCTAGCATTTTAGAAAAATTCATCAGTGATTTCTTTTTAAAACTATCATTAGCATATATTTGCAGAAACGGAAAGTCAAGCATGTTATTTTCTACCCTTTGTGCTGCCTAATGCTTTATATTGTGTTTTCACCACTTGTGTCATCTTAGCTGCAAAGAGATCGTTCTAGCAAAAGGTGAAGGTGTTCAGAGCTTAATACTATGCAATTAAGACTTAAAGACACTAATCTTATAAACTTTTATTTTTAGATCTTGTCCACAATGATAGAATGAAAGGTCACTTCCCTTCTCATTCATTAACAAATGTTTAAATAAATTGCTTACAGCTTATATAATCTTTCATACATTTATAATACAACACCTGTGGATACCAGAGAATATCTTTTGCAAGCCCTAAGTTTAGGTTATTGTTTATCTAAACTTCTAGATTTTTTTCTGCAAGAATTTCAAAAGGTGGAATTTCCACAGTTTCATGGTATAGCTTATCCAACTGTTAATGGTCATTATTAATATGTCATGATTTTTAAATCCAATTTGTCTCAGAATTAGACAGTTTACAGACTCTGTACCAGATCTAACCATCTGCCCTTAGATGTGTTGGTTCTATAAGCAGGAGACCTTTCTTATGCATCTCTTTGAAGATATTAGAACACTTTTATCTTGGCAGGGGGAATCTGGGTTTAGCCTTTGAAAAGAAATCTCTTAAGACACTAACAATGTATTTTCAATCAGTAAAATTAGCCTTTCTTACTTAAGAAATGAAATGAGTCTCTATCCACTTTATATCACAAAGAATTAAGATCTCTTGTCCCTCGTTTTAATTGAAGGTTTGAAAATATGTTTCCATCTAAATATATTAGCACTGAGCAACCCCCAAACCCATGCTTCCTGTCTGAAAGCCAATTACATGGTTTCATTGCTGATTGGCTGGAAGCCTATACAACTTCCTGGCTTCAGGCCATTAACACCCTGGCCAGAAGTGCTGACAAAAAGATGAAGAGATTTACACCCTCTGATTTCTGTATTAACAACAAGGACAAAACAGTGGGTGGTCTTGTCAGTGGATAATATAATTTAAAGATATGATTTCTTTTTCCACAGGTGCATTTGTCTCTGAAAATTAGCAGTTCAGCTTGGTGTGAATAATAAGCCATCTTCTCTGATGAGTTTGAATTATATTAAAAAATCTGTTATGGACAAGTTCAAGATTTATAAGACTATTACCATTTCTCTAAATGATAGAACTAAAGTTAGCTTATTTTTAGATCTAAATTCTGATTACTTTAAAAAACACTGGAAAGGAACAAGAAGTATGGAAAATGTTATGTTTTAAAAAGGAAAAATACATACATATATACTAATGATGAAAAACCTTTTGTTAATAATTTCAGTTATTTAATATAAAATTACTTTTTAACAAGTAAGAACAATGTACTGTGATATGATTGCATTTCTCCATGAATTCTCCACTGGTTTCAATAATTAACCATCTGTCTTAGCGGGACTAAATGTGAAGTAAATATGCGTGTTTGTGTACACAAACCCACATAAAATATAGAGGGACATATGTATATATTTGACTATAGTTGTGCATATATGTGTGTGTGTGTGTATATATATGTACCTCTCTCTATATATAGATGTCTATATCTACACACACATATATACACATACAAACACATGTATGAATATTAATCATGCACATAAATACACATATATACATATGTCAATATATCAGACATAGACATATACTCAGATGTAGAGAACCTCTAATATATAAGATCTGGAAGTAAAAATTGGAGATGGGGTAAAGAAAACATTAATTTTTTTATATTCAACTCATGTTCTTTCATAAAATGAAATGATTGGATATGTTTGATCTCTAAGGCCTCTTCCAGCCTTAAAGTGATGAGTCTAGGTGATGTTTATCATCATACCCCTATCATGAAATGACTGTGCAATTCTGGAAATGATGGTAGATGGTTATGGGAGTATAGAAAGATTGTGGATAAAGAACAGATGAAAGATCAGGCTTTCAATAATCAATCAGCCAGTTGCCACTGACCACATACTACTCCAAAAGCACTGTACTTGGCTGAGGAGAATTCAAAGGAACTGAAGTCTAGTTCTTGTCTGTGAGAAACTTAGAGAATGATTTTGGGGAGAGATGTAGGTATTGACATCAAAGCCATCAAGGTAAAGCAGGGATTGACAAGTGGTGTAGAAAATTCATAGTGAGGTCTCACCTTTCAGAAACAGAAGTCACATTAAAAAATGTAGACTGTACTATAAATCTTGTTTGTACAATTAATTTGCTTACAAAACCTTTTCTTGTTAGCCGTTTCAAAGAAAATCCAACTCTTTAGGGTTTAAATTATTACAAGTTTTAAATTCTATATTAAATACAATGAGTTTCTTTTCCCATAAATTAAAGCCACTACCCAAATGTTCTGCAATGAAAGAGACAAGTCATCAGAACTTTAAGATGAGGTAAATCAACTGAAGCAGAATATTTTAGAGTTTCCTTAACAGATGGTCCTTTGCCTAAACGGGCAAAACAAAAATAATCACTTCTTAATGTGATCAGAATGAAAACAAGAATGATAGTATTTGCTGTTTTTACTATGCAAGACACGGTGAATGTCCACAGAAATACAAAGCAATATATCTATCCTTGAGCAATCTAAAATTTAATTGGATAGAAGAAGGGATGCATGAAAATATGGTAATTATACCAGTGAATAGCTACTGATTGTCCAATGAGTGCCAATGAGAATAAATTCTCTGAGATAACAGAGAAGAAAAGGGAAAATATTTATCTGATTTAGATTTAGAAGGTCACATTGGATTCTAATGTTTTAGCTGTGCATTCAACAAATATTTATTGAGTGCCTACTGCATACAGTGAGGATACAATTTTGAACATATCCAACCAAGGCTGAGCCCTCCTGAGGTGGGAAAGAGCAAATTAATTGGACAGAGTGTTGGAGGGCAGAGAGGCAAAGCTGGTGAGGTTGATGGGAAAGTGCAAAGCTATGTTCAGGAGCTGAGTGAGAGGACCAGTTACAGTAGGACATATGGTTATTAATGCAGAATTTTAGGAAAAAAGAATCGAAAGTGAGTGAGCTGGTGAACCCAAGAAAAACATAGTCCGCTATGGTACATCTCAGGTAAAAAATTTGAGAAATAATGATGTGTTCTGAGATTCCTAAATTTCAGCTTAAAATTTGGTTAACCCTGTGTAAATTTACTGGTGAGAAATTACCTTAAAGATGCGCCTCACACATCACCCATAGGGGGCCTCAGCTTGAAGGACTATTGGCATCTTAGTAGATGGTTCTAGAGCTAAGACTCAGCTCAATAGCAAATTTCCCAAAAGAACAAACTAAGATTACAATAAGATGTCAATATGTATCTCAGATACCATTCTGATGTAAAAGCATCTGTAAATCACTGAAGACTGTCTCAAATCCTCAAATGCTGACGTCAAGAGAAGAGTAACATACATAAAAAAGAGTTTGCTTACAAGAAAGCAAAACTTAATTAAAAGTGAATTCAAAGAACTTGGCAAAATTTTGAATAATTCCATCTGTTTTAAACTGAAGCTCTTGATCTTCTCTTCCTTGAAAAGCTGAATGACTTTAAAATAACAATATTTAGACAACCCTTGAGAACCAGAGTTCTGTCTACAGAGCCAAAAT
The DNA here is from genome assembly GCA_023783475.1 of Daubentonia madagascariensis. Taxonomy (NCBI): domain Eukaryota; kingdom Metazoa; phylum Chordata; class Mammalia; order Primates; family Daubentoniidae; genus Daubentonia; species Daubentonia madagascariensis. The sequence continues at coordinate 13,199,802 of JAKFHU010000901.1, forward strand.
AAATCAGAGTAAGTGACTCTAAATTAATGAGAAGACTCAATAAATGACAAGATAGTTGACTTATTATTATAATCAAAGGAAATGAGTTGTTCAAATTAACTTGAGTTGGTCAGTTTTTGCAATATTGGGCTTTTTATTGACTCTTCTCTTACCATAAATCCCCAGCCTTGTTTTTAGTTTCCTCCGCTATGAGCCCTCAGGGATAAGCATTGCCTGGTGAGCTCAGCATTTTCTGCTGGACTGGCAGTTCCCTTGGGGGGAGTGATGGGGAATGTTTAATCTGCCTCTCTGTCTTCAGTGATTTACAGTGTCTGGTGTATCTATTACATTAGTCTTGTTAACTGTTGGTGGATGAATATAAGATCTGGCTGCATATTAGGTTGTTTAAATGTAGAATCCCAAAGTTATATAATTTTATAAATGGAGGGAACCTGGAGTGTCAGGTTCCCTATTCTTTTCATTTTGAGATTCAGAGATTATGACACAATAATTTACTTGATCTCTTACTCCTGTGCAACTTTTAATGCCCCATCTCTTGCTCAAGTATCTTTTTTTCTTACTGCCTTCCATACTGCCACATTTTACCTGCATAACCTCAGCAAAATTGCAACCTAAATATTTTATTTGAAAATCAGCGTTCATTTTTGACCCATCCTTCCCCCTCCTAAACCCCACTCAATCTTCAACAGGTCCTGTGGATTATACCTCAGAATATATCCAGACTTTCCTTTTCTCTATTCCCGTTACCGCTTCACTTGCCTAAGCCATAATTCCTTTCATGTTGAGTACCGTTAAGTTTCTACCTGAGATTCCAGCTTCCACTTTTGCATTCACCACCACCCCCTCAACCTATTCTCTACACGGCAGCCAGGATGTTCTCCCAAATATGTAAATCTGATCACGTCACTTCGTTGCTTAAAAGCATCTCAATGTAGTTGAAATAAAATGCAAACTTACTAACATGGTATACAGCATCTGAATTATCTACCCTGCCTGCGGCTCCAGTTTAATCTTTTGCCGTGTTCCTCTTTGCCCACTGATATTCAAAGCTCATGTTCCGTCTATTGAACCATACTTCTTTTTAATAAATACTTCTTAATACTTCTAATTTCATAGATAGTAGCATCAGGAAAGATCATAAATAAGCTTGGAAGCAATATTATTGCTGATTCTATCAAAACTGTGTAGGTACTTTGACACTGAAGCCTTAAGACTGTTCTGAAGGAATAATTTACTTCCTACCACACACACTTGCTGCTGGCTTCTGGCCCCCTTAGAAGCAGGGGAGAAATATATCTCTGACTTCCCAGGCATACCCTTTTTTCATTTTTCTCCTAGTCCAGGTATCATATGATACAACTGGACACAGGAGAATGACCTCACAACTGAAATATTTTCCTGAAGGATAATGTACTGTTCTCCAACTTACTGACATTCTTCTATAGCTAAATGATTGCTGGGGAGTAAGTACAACAAGAAATGTTTGGGATACGTGATCATTTCAGGCTCTTCTGGTAGACTTTGAGTGAGTTGGAGACACATTTCAAATTAGGAACTTTGGAGTCAGATTCTACCCCTTGCCTCTTGAATGGCTCATTATATCAGGTTGGTTTGAGTCAAGCTACCAAACATTTAGTAATTCTTAAACAAATTTTGATTTTCTCAGGGTCTCTATAGAAAAGGTTGAAATCACACAAGTTAGGCAGTTAAGCAGAACTATTTTGGTGTTTCAATTACATTGTGCAAAGGCACAGCATGTAAATGCATTTTATTAGCTCCAATTTTCCCCCAGTAGGTACTTCCAAATTAAAATTAAAATTATATAGATTTACCAGAAGTCTTTAATCTAAATTATTATTTCTGTTGGGATTTCTTGCTTCTCATTTTACAAAATGGATTTTATGGGGAGGAACAAGATGCTAAAATTATGAGAGAAAAAAATTGACTCCTTTTGATATATTTGATGTGAATCTTAGCTATTACCAAATTAACTTTAATGAATTATATAGTACTGAAATGAAGGCTTTGAGCAGACACTGCTCTCTCTGCTGCCTCCTTGTATTGAAAGCTTGTTCTGTTTAGGTTTCTCCTTTCTTTTGTCTCTGTCTACAAATTTTGAATATAGGACTCAGGCATATGTTTTTGGCAGGAAGAAAGATAATTTACATTGAGAAGAGTGTGGTCCTACCAAACAAATGTAAAGTAAAAAATATTGGCAGGTAATCTCAGCAGGGCCATTTACAGCCATGTAAAGGCAGTATCTTATATTATTATACTTTATATAGTGCCTAGTATGTACTCAATCAATGCTATTAGTAAGAAGAAAAATATGCACTTGGGTTAATAGATTGTCAGGTAGAAGATAATTTGATCATTTGGATAACATGCTCATTAAAAGTTTGAAACAATAATAACCCAAAAGATTCTTGTTTTAATGACTTTTGAAACTAATAGGGTAACTCCGTGCTAAGTTTTTCTGCTTATAGGCATCACTGTTATTGGGGCTTTGTAATGTCTCACTCAAAAAATGTACTGGATATGAATTCTATACTCCTCTCCTGGAATTCCAAAATCCAGAACAGTGAATCATTTTCTGAACAGTAATTGCATGTTAACATAATTATAACATAGTATAACTTGTTATATAACATGTTAACAAAATATAGCAGAAACATATGTGTTATCACATTGCATTGTTCTATATATTTGCCTTTCTTACTGGAGTATGAGCTCTTAGAAGAAAGAAACTAGTATTGTACATTATTGTATTCCTCAGGCAATTAGATGATGCCTGGCACATATTAGATGTCCAATAAATTTTGACTGTATTAGTCTGGGTTCTCCAGAGAAACAGAACTAACAGGAGAATATGTGTATATATATGTGTGTATCATATTATACACATATGAGAAGAATATATATAATATGTTAAATATTATATAGACTCTATCTAGAAAGAGAAACAGAGACAGAAAAAGACAGAGAGATTGATTATAAGGAATTGGCTCTTGTGGTTATGGAGGCTAAGAAGTCCCAGAATCTGCCGTTGGCAAGCTAGAGACCCAGGAGACTGAATGGTATAGTTCCAGTTAGAGTCTGAAGGCCTCAGAACCAGGAAAGCTGATGGTGTAAGTTCCAGCTTGAGTCTAAGTTCAAAGGCAGGAGAAGACTGATGCCCCAGCTCAAAGATAGCCAGGCAGAGAGAGAGAATCTTTTACTCTGCTTTTTTGTTCTATTCTCAGGCCTTCAATGGATTGGATAAGGCCCACCTACATTGGGGAAGATACTCTTCTTTACTCAGTCTACTGATTTAAATGTTAATCTCACCCAGAAACACCTTCATAGACACCCCCAAGGCAATGTTTGGCCAAATGACTAGGTGCCCCAAGGCTTAGTCAAGAAGACACATAGAATTAGCCATCACACAGACTGAATGAATGGATGGATGGATGATCTGGACATTGCCATTAGGTAATATAATCGGTGCTGGTAAGGGAACATGGCAAGAGAACCTATATAAAGTGGGGAAAGGATGGTGACAGTGGCATGATGAAAAACAGAATATCATACAAACTTCAAGGGTTTGCTTTTCTGTTGTGTGGCTCATTTGCTTGCCTTGAATTATGTACACTCTCAAGTAGGCCCAACAAATATCAGCTACATTCATAATCAACTTTTATGAGTGTTGTGACCATTCGTTAGCCATACATCGTGAGATTTAAGCTTGATGGAAAGCCTGTGCCTGAATTCTGTAAAATTATTCATTACTATTGATTATAAACCAATCTTAGGTTTTTGTAACAAGAATTTTATCTGCAGACTAGAGAATGAAAATAAACTTATTGTCAAAGCCTGTGGAGGTAAATATCTCTTCATGAAATCAATATGCTCATGAAGAGTTACTTGCAATTTGTACTGAATATAATGCACTGAATAGGTGTTAGAATCATTAGGAAAGTTTCCTTTGGTATTTTTAAAGATATGGTTGTTTTAGAAAAAATGAGAAAAATAATTTTTCCTCACTTTAAAAAACATCGTTGACATGATTTTCTATGGTTGTGTATAATGTTATGAATAGTAGATATATCTTAATTTGCTTAACCAATTACCAATTGTACAGTTGGCCTATTTTCTATTTTTCACTATTTTAAAAAATGATGAACTGAATAATTTTATATATCTAACTTTTCTTCACATATTTATGGATAGATTCCTAGAAGTAAAATTATTGGGTTAAATTGTTATGATGCACATTGCCAAATCACTTTTCAAAGGTTGTGGTATCAATTCACACTTTTTGAAGCATTGTTAATTATCATTCTAAAAGGTTTGCAACATTGATAGACTAAGGTGCTATACCATTTTTGTTTATTATCCATTTTTGATTACTAATGAACATTTTTATACATTAGAAGTTTGTCCTTTAAAGAATTCCTGTAGAGTATCTCGTAGTAAAGTAAAACAAGCAAATAAACAATTCCTAACAGATCTGCGTGATTGAGTTTGCATTTGGCTTAATGCATACTCACAGGTAAAAAACCTGTTTCAGTAATCAAAGATATGACAGCACAGCTAAGATGAAAAGTAGTTGCCACTATACCTGGTTTCCTACGTAGTTCCTTCTGTAAGGATTCCATTCTAACTTTCACATAGGATAATGGCATTGATATTCAATATATTTTGATTGGATTTTAAGAAGGATCTATACCCAGGAAGATAACACCATGTGAGTTTGAGGAAGAGGTGGTAGAGCTCTCTTCATTATTTAATCTTGTGCTGAGAGTAGATTTTTATATAATAGCTCAGATGGATGAAAGAAAGTTATTAAAATGCTAGCTAGAACAGTGCTTCCCAAAACTGCTTCTGTTGACCCTGAAGTTAATGAAAGACATGGATGGGCCAAGCCGACTCATGCATTTCTGATTGCTGATAATGAAGTCAAAAGGAGCAGGGCTGTTAGTTCATGGGTGTGGTTCCTATCTGATAACCACTTCCAGGGGAAAGCTGGGTGGGGCCTGAAATCTAGCTTCGGATTTGCTGCCTGATCCTGTGCAGTGCCTTTATAAAACTAATCTGCTCAGAGAGGGCACCCTTTCCTAAGTCCTATAATGGCAAGAGGCAGGCTAGCAGAGGTCCTGAGGGTTGTACTAGGAAGGATGATTTGGGAGAATCCTGAATTACACCATGGATTTGAAGGCCAGCTAAGAAAGAATCTAGCAAGGCTACTAGGTCTGATTATGATTGACCAGCATTCAAACCGGCTCTTGGTCATTGGGAATGTAGGAGTCCCAAAATGACCATCTGGTACTGGGTCTCATGTACAGTCAGTCTTTTGTTGTTTCAAGAATCGGGGACAGCACCAGCCCTTCAGAGTATGTTTTATTGGACAAAAAGCAAAGATGATTCTGAGAAAGACTTACTTGATGACATTTCTTCTTGTATTTTGGCCTAGGAGATGAGTTCACTGTGTGCTGCTAAATCTGCAGAGCTGGAAAAACTGTATGCTTTGCCTATACTGTTTTCCTTTCCCTTTTGCAATTCTTCTGTTACATCCTTCTGAGGTTCAGTTAACTGGCTACATGGTTGTTTCTTAAAAGATCCCATCTTGGGCGAGTGTGGCTGACAGGCACACTTACTAGTCTTGCTTTGCAGTGCCCACAATCCAGTGATTGCTGTTCAGCCAACCACCTAGGAGTTTTTCATTTTTGCCAATGAAAATGAAGCCAAAAAAAAAAAAAAAAAAAAGATTGGAACTGGGGAATAAAGAAGCAAGATGATAATGCGCAGAGGGACACGGGATATAGAGGCAGAAATCAGCTTCTGACAAATTCCATGAATATCCTTTCTTGGTTTTCTGGCTGCTTTTTGAAAAGGGCTAAATCTAGAGAACTTCTCTTTGGATTGCCTCTCTTCTCTGCCCTTCAGCTAATTTGAGAATTAGAAAGGGGCAAACAGGTCTGACTTTGAAGGGATGCAACCTTCAGGCTTTAATTTGGTGCAAACAAAGCATTTACAGCAGCTCTCCTCTGGCAGTTGCAGAGTATTACCGCATTGCTGAATATTTAAAAGCAAGGCATGTTTCCAACCCCAAGGTCTGTCCCCCAATTGATAAGTCTCTTTTTATTAAATGAACTTTAATTACTTAATAATTAGACCTTCCATAGGAGAAGATGTGGATCCTGATATTCTGCCAACAAGGCTAGGGGGCAAATCAGAAGAATGTGCTATTTTCAGATTAGAATTTAAAAGAAGGAACAGGCCCATTCTGGGGGTGTGTGGGTGGAGGAGAGGCCTCCCTAGAGGCCTCGGGTCTTGGCATAAACCTGGACTGAGAAATGCTTTATTTCCACTTTTGCTTAAAAACTAGAGTAGTTTAAAGAGAAATGAATGGGCGCACAGGTCTAACATATTCTAACTTTCAGGCTGTCTGGATCTGATGGAAAGATCTCCCTTAGTGGACGTGGTGTGTGTCTGCTTGGGCGGAATGGTTGGGAGGGACCATTGTTCTCCTTATTTTAATTCTGAGAGCCTAACACTTTTGATGTCCCTGCAGATTTAGCAGCTTTCCATTCATTACCATGGTGATTTTTTACCTCTTTTTTTTTTTAACATCACAAAGAAAAAGCCCAAATGAAAAATGTTTGCTGCTTTTGCTATTAACATTTCTACTGCCTGGTGACAGCAAATATTTTGGTTGTGCCTAGCATCTGAGGAAATACGCGTTGGCCTGAGGAGAAAGATGTGGGCGGCCATTGCCCTGAGCGTCCCAGCTGGGTCGGGCCGACCCTGACCCCTCTGATAACTTTCTTCCTGGGGACAGTGATGTAAGGGGAGGATGGAGAAATCCCATTCAAAATATCCACTGATCCACAATTTAAACTTATGGGGCTTAGATAAAATTTTCATGCGTGCGCTGGGCAGGGGTTCTCCCTGCCCCATCCCCCAATCCCTTTTCAAATGAAAGGCTATGGCGGTCGACTTGACATGTGTTTATTAACCTCAGCTCTTTTTTACTTTTCCTGAAGAAATCACTGCTTTCTCCCTCTAACTCTTCATCTCTCTCTTGTGATTTCTGTCCTTCCAAGACTTCCCAATGTTTAGGGCCTGGGATATTTGCCTAAACTGACTATCTTAACAATAATATATATGCTTTCATTCAACAAATATTTGATGGTCAAATATTTGCCATGCACCACGCTAAGTGCTTACAGTACAGAATGAAACAGACCTAGGCTCTGCTTTTTGTGGAACTTACAGGTTAGCCAGGAAGATAGCTATTAAATAAACTCCACAGGTAATTAACTCCAATGAAATAAATGCCGCAAAGGAGACTTGTTGGGACAACTGGTTCTGTCTGGGCTTGGGGAGGCTACTATGAAGAAATGAGAACTCGTATACTCAGTGGTACTATTAAATCCCAGTTATTCAAGCACTGTGTGACTGAAGAGCTATAAAGAGTAAAACCTTTACTCTTCCTTGCATGAATAGTCAGTAAATATTCTAGAAAACAATTGAGGTTATGGATATTAACAAGCCTTGAGCAACATTTAGCAAAGTAACATATATGAGTAGACACTTAATGAATCCTTTATTAGTATTAGAGAATAATTTAAGGATCCTTTACAGAAATCAAAATAAACAGGGTGAGACCCATTTCTCCACGATACTCTCATAATGGCTATATATCTCTTGCCAAAAGCACTTAATGCTTATTACATAAGTATAATTAGGGTTGTAGACATCAATACCATTTCTGATGCTAAAGCCCAGGCACTTTTACTGTGTGTTAGTCACTTATAAAATTTGAATTAAAAGTGTCTTTGTCATTTCTAAGACAGGGGAATAAGCAGAGCTCCCATATGTGTCCAACTTTTCCATAGGTAAAACGAAATGTTTTTTCCTCTTTGTAGTTCCTCACTAATAGGTTCTGGTCTTTGTTAAGGCATGGAGGTACAGGTAATTATAAATCCACGAGTTGGCTGGTGAGGGACAATTCCAAATCCAGGTATTCCTAGATTTAAAGCTGCTGTGGCCTCCTGGGCCAGGCTAGGTGTGAAGGTAGGAACTTTCGCTACAATTCATTCTTGAAAACATTTTCCCGAGACTAATAATGAAAGCCCTCCAAAAGCACCCAAAATAATTTGTGCGCTATTTTTAATAATGCAGTACTTCAGGCCAAGTTTGTCTGGAGGAATTCGATTTGGGGCAGAATGTACTTACCAAACAATCAAGTTTGCTCAGTTCTATGCTGCTACTTGGGAGTTCAGGACTGGAGAGTATCCACATAAGGCAGAAACGCCTTTTGAGACATTTTCACTTAGGTTGGGAAAATAAGGTACTTTAAGTATAATAATTCAGAACCAAACTTTTTTCCTCAAAAGAAAAAAAGTCATATTATAGTTTAAATATTTCAAAGAGTTTGCAACCAGTTTCATCTACAAAGTGGAGAAAAGAGTCATTCTTAAAGAGCTGTCATGAGGATTAAATGAGGTCATTTATAAAGGTGCTTAGAACAGTGTGCATGATGAAACCAAGGCCTTGCTCAAAGTCATCCAGCTGGTTAAATGATGAAGCAGAGAAGTGACCCCAGGCAATCCTGTACCTTGGTGTGTCGTTATTCACCATCCCAAACTGCCACAGAGTACGTTGGAAAGTGACAGAGCCAAAATTCAAACCCAATTTTCCAAATTTGGGTGTTTTTAATACTCTAAACCTTTGAAGTCTCATAGAACCTCAGCAAATAGTTGTGTATTTTTTTCTTTCAGTAAATATTTGATATACTCTGCAGAAATAAAATACAGAAAACATATACAAACATATAAACACTTCCAGGCTTTTATATATACACTCAAATATGTTATAGTGTTTGTAAGTTATGAGTGCTATAAAAATTTAAAAAGTAGAGAGATGATTTCCAGTAAGTAAGACCAGGAAAAAGGGAGATTTTTTTTGACTGAGTATGTGAAAAGCACTAGAGTTTTGATAGGTAGATGTTAGTGAAGAGAGTTCCTTTTTAGAGGAAGTACCATGAGAAATACAATTAAGAGGAAGCCATGTTGAGGGCATCTGCAAGTTCCATAGGTCCAAGAATTGTTTTGCTGAAGTTGTGAAAGATGAACCTTATAGGGGTATGGGGAAACTTGCCCTTTCCACTGAACTCTCTGAAAGATCAACTCACAATTAAGACAGATTAATAAGAGGAAGGTTTATTTACCATGCAAGTGATTACTCAGTATCCCAAGGAAGTTCAGATATTTTTGTACCTGTCCTTTGGGAGGGGTGGGGAAGATGAGGAGTACAGGTAGTTCTGCTTAAGGGTGGAAAATGGTGCTAGGGAAGACAAATGGATGGGGGAAACAGATTGACTTGTAAATTAATCTGAGAGACAGGCATTGTGTTTAAAATAATTTGGGCCAGATCTGGTTGCATTATTGATCTTCTTTCCTGCAATATATTGAGATAACAAGTAGAGTAAGGGAAGTAAATTGCCCCTTTGATCTTTGTTTTGTTTTGTATTGTTTTAATTTTTTTAAAATTTCAGAATATTATGGGGGTACAACACTTTGGTTATGTATATTGCCTATGCGCCACCCAAGTCAGAGCTACAGTCGTGGACAGCCCCCAAACTGTGTGCCCCGCACCCATTAGGTGTGAGTTTTCCCATCCCCTCCACCCCCCTCCCACCTGCCCAACCCCTGATGAATATTATTGCCATGTGTGAAATAAGTATTGATCAGTTAGTACCAATTAGATGGTAAGTACCAGTGGTGCTTGTTTTTCCATTCTTGTGATACATTGCTTTGAAGAATGGGCTCTAGCTCCGTCCAGGATAATACCAGATATGTTAATTCACCATTGTTTTGTATTGCTGAGTAATACTCCATGGTATACATATACCACATTTTATTAATCCATTCGTGTATTGATGGGCATCTGGGTTGTTTCCACATCTTTGCAATTGTGAATTGGGCTGCTATAAACATTCTAGTGCAGATGTCTTTATTATAGAATGTCTTTTTTTCCTTTGTATAAATACCTGCTAGGGGCATTTCTGGATCAAATGCTAGTTCTTCTTTTAGTTCTTTGAGGTATCTCCATATTACTTTCCATAGAGGTTATACTAACTTGCAGTCCCACCAGCAGTGTATGAGTATTCCTATCTGTCTGCATCCCCACCAACATTTGTTGTTTTGGGACTTTTTGATATAAGCCAATCTCACTGGAGTTAAGTGATATCTCATTGTGGTTTTGATTTGCATTTCTCTGATGATTGGAGAAGTTGAGCAATTTTTTATATGTTTGCTGGCCGTTATTCTGTCTTCTTTTGAAAAGTTTCTGTTCATGTCCTTTGCCCACTTTTTAATGAGGTTGTTTGATTTTTTTCTTGTTAATTTTCCTAAGTTCTGTAAAGATTCTGGTTATCAGCCCTGTATCAGGTATGTAGCATGTAAATATTTTCTCCCATTCTGTAGGTTGTCTGTTCACTCTAGTGCTAGTTTCCTTGGTTGTGCAGAAACTTTTTAATTTGATCAGTTCCCATTTATTTATTTTTGTTGCTGCTGTGATTGCTTTGGGGGTCTTCTTCATAAATTCTTTGCCTACGCCAATGTCTATTAGAGTTTTTCCAACATTTTCTTCTAGGATTCTTATAGTTTCACATCTTAGGTTTAAGTCTGTTATCCACCGTGAGTTAATTTTTGTGAGAGGTGAGAGGTGTGGATCTAGTTGATGGCTCATACCTCAAAATTATTAAAGCCACATATGATAAACCCACAGCCAATATCATACTGAATGGGGAAAAGTTGAAAGTGTTCCCCCTTAAAACTGGATCCAGACAAGGTTGCCCACTGTCTCCACTTCTATTCGACATACTGCTGGATGTCCTTGCCAGAGCAATCAGACAAAAGAGAGGAAAAAGGGGTGTCCGTATGGGGGCAGAAGAGATCAAACTTTCACTCTTTGCTGATGATATGATATTATATCTAGAAAACCCCAAAGATTCAACCAACAGACTACTGGAATTGATAAATGAATTCAGCAAAGTCTCAGGATACAAAATCAATGTACAGAAATCATTAGCCTTCATATATGCCAGTAACAGTGGAGCTGAAAAACAAATCAAAGACACAATCCCTTTCACAATAGCACCAAATAAAATTAAATGTTTATGAACATATTTAATTAAGGAAGTGAGAGACCTATACAGAAAGAACTATGAAACACTGAGAAAAGAAGTTGCAGAGGATGTAAACAGATGGAAAACCCTACCACGCTCTTGGATCGGTAAAATCAACATTGTTAAAATGTCTATACTACCTAAAGTAATTTACAGAATCAAGGCAGTCCCTATCAAAATAGCAACATCATTTTTTGCAGATCTAGAAAAAATAATTCTACACTTTGTGTGGAACCAGAGAAGACCCTGTCTAGGCAAAGCAATGTTAAGCAAAAAGAACAAATTGGGAGGCATCAATCTACCAGACTTCAAACTATACTACAAGGCTATAGTAACCAAAACAGCAAGGTACTGGCACAAAAACAGAGACATAGGCCAATGGAACGGGACTGAGAACCCATATGTAAAACCATCCTCATACAGTCATCTGATGTTTGACAAATTAGACAAAAACATACATTGGGGAAAAGAATCCCTATTCAATAAATGGCACTGGGAAAACTGGATACCCTTTGATCTTTTGATCGGGTCAGTCCAGTTTAGGCAGATAGAGGGAAAGACCCTTCCAGTGCTTTTTGATCTCTAAGGGCCTTCAATCAAAATACCAAGAAGTCATATTTTGGAGTGAAATTTTCTGAGCTCCTTCATTCCCCCTGTCTGGAACTTCCCGAGAACTTTCATACCTTAAAAGCTGTGTCAGTGGCTGTGGAGGGAGAAGTCAGGTTAGTAGTCTAGTAACTAGAGATCTGAAAAGGGAGACAAGAACATAGATTAGAATGAGAATAAATAAGTACAAAAGAACAGATCTAAGCATATTTCCCCACACCCCATTAAACCAGTCTCCCATTCTTGGAAATAGGTCTTCATTAATCTGATGAAGAATATTTATCTTGTCTTTTAAGAAGTGTAAATCACAGTCTCTACTCACCCTGAGTGGCAAGCATTTTCACCAATAATCATGCAAGTTCTTCCTTCTTGGGCTGTCAGGGCATCCAGGACCCAGTGGTTTTCAAATATAACAGAGGTTAGGCTGTTGACTTCTAACTGAAGTGCTCCCAATGCTTGCCTGGTTATATTGAACTGTTGTTCTATTATAATACCATGGAGACATTCAAAACTGCCTTTTCAATCTCATGAGTTCCAAATGCCAGGGACAGTCCTAAGCACCAAAAAGAACTTAGAATTGTGACATACAAGTAGGTTTTTTATTATATCACATCTAGTATGTTTGCTTGATACCACTTTATGAACGAAAGAGCCTAAGTTTGTAATTTGGCTGGCATTTAAACTGGAATACCTGGTAACAAAGGGTGCCAGATAATCAAGTCCGTAGTGTACTGACCATCTTGGTGGGAACCACTTGTATACTTTATCACCACACACAGTAAAAAGACCAGAGTTATTTACAGATAGGGTCAGGTTGGACATCCCAGTCTGGAGTTTGCTGTACCTCTTCTTCCTCACTGGCAGTTCCACATCTTCGGTGTCCATGTGTCCCTGCCAGTCTATGGCAACAGAACAGCTTATGAAATATTTGATATTAAAGGCCTTTGATCTGGTTCTTGCAGTTATAGGGCTTGGTTTTATCACCTAAACAAGTCAGTCCAGACTTTTGTTCTGTCCATACATACAATCTTCAGCTTTTGGCAAGTTAACAATGGGAGCAAGTGAACTAACCCAAGTTGCACAGGCCTGGCTTATGAGCCTTCCATAATATCTGGTGATTTGACAATAATTGACATCATGAGGGTTGGTGTCAGCACCATCTAAGAGTGCAAGAATGTTATCATGTGGATTCAAACCATAAGGCTTTGATCGCAACATTGCCCTCGTATGTCACCTAGAAAAGATCCAGCATCATCCCTGCTTTCAATGCAAGGGGAAAAATTTCTTATTTGGGGGTGAAATTTCTTCAGCCCCTTCAACCTGAAAGGTACATTGTGCTAGATACCTGAGTATGTATAAAAAACAAAAAACAAAACAAAACAAAAAAACCCTTTGCCCAGCATTTGGAGTTTAGGACAATACTGTTACCTCCCAAATGGAGAGGTTCCTTCCCTTGGCAGGTATCAGTAAATAGACACAGCCAAGTTGGTTATAGCAAGAGGGTTTTATTACTTGGCACAAGTAAAGATCACACTGGGGATAATTCCCAAAGCAGTATGTCAGTGAACAAAGTGATTGGGTTGATTTTCTAGTCAGAACGTAATAAGGAGTGATCTGATAGAATCTTGTGATGCCAGGAAGCATGTTTTCACTGGATCCTGCCATGTGGTAACAGTAGGACTTGATCTGATTGGGTCCTGGATCCTGCCATGTGGTGTCTGCTTCTTAATTCAGTCCTTGCTCCTCAGTCCAGTCTGAGCACTTAGGTTCCACCTGTGGTTGCACCCTTGGTTCATATAGGCATGCTCAGGTCACCCCCTTCAACCTGGGGGTTCATGACAACTGAAAAACAACTCACAGCTTTGAAAAGTTGAGCCAGATTGGTCTGGTGCTATTACAATACCAGAAAACTTGGGAAACCTCAGATTTTCCTGAGTGAAGCAAAAACTTTGGTGTTTTAGGAGCACTGATGTTTTGGCTATGTTTGTAATGGATTTGAGGGAAAAAAGAGTGGAGATAGTAAGACCATTCCTGCTATGATTGCAGTAGACCAGATGTGGTCTAAGGAATCTGAACCAGGCTTTTTCCGTGAACAGGCTCTTATTGAGCAGGTAACTATTTTGGACAAGGATCTAGTTAAAATTATACCTGTATCTCTCTACGAATGAAGCTTGGGAATTGTTTGTATTGCATTAGAGCATTAAATGACTCTTCTGAAAATACTGTATTTCATACTTACGAGTTACAGTGAGTTTAATGTTCATTACTATATGCTCATACACATGTCTTGAAAATACAGTGCTAAGTTGATAGCCTATAACTTCTTCTTCTTTTAACACTGTTGCTGGTTTGTTACACCACCATGAGATGTAAGTGCTAAAATTGAGCACAATATTGGGAGCATTAATTCAAGCCATATAGAGCCTTGTAAACTTAGAATTGCTTTTTTGATGTGTAGCATTTCCTTTTTAGAGACAAAAAGAAAAGCCTACAAATCATGTTTATAATTTCCTTCCATGACAAATAATCAAGTATTTGAAATCTCCAAACATTGCTTTGTTAACTTTTAAATAGGATACAGTTCTGACCCCTGTTTAGTAAGATCTGAAATCACCAAAGTGTGCATACTGAATAAACATGCAGAATAGTAGCCAATTCCATTAAATCTAATTATATTAATATGCAATCTCATGCCTCATATGTGATTCTTACAGGTAGATGAAATTTACATAGGAAACCAATTGTTGTGTATCAATTTGAATTACCGTTTCATTTTATATTTTTTCCATGCTCTAGAACTTACTTGCAAGTACATTTTTTGAATACCGCATACATTCAGATGTCAAGTAGGTGTTTTAAATTTAACCAATGTGTATAACTTACACAGAACTATAAACCTGAATATATAAAAGTATTCAGATGTTTTATAAACTTACCAAAATATTTTATTCTTATCTATGTTTATAAAATATATAACTTATGTGTATGGGGAAATTATCCCTGACTTTATTTCTTTAAGTACAAAATAAAATACTAGGGATAAAGACCAAGAAGAAAACTATTAAATAGAGAGGGAAGAAATTTGTTTGAAACCCATTGCCCCACATAAGCTTCACAACATAACCACTACTTATTACAGTTTTGTTTTGTGTAGTATATACAAACCATTTTCTGTTCAAGTACATGTTTTAAATCTATACCCAAGCCAAACAGTAGTAGATTAATCTTCTTCTTCTTTTGAATCACTCAAAATTATATACTACAAACAGCCTGGAAATTGGACTCTGAGAAATGAGCCAGGGCACAAGTTAACTGATTCCTTTTGTTCTTCACTCAGTGGTAGATCCAGCACAGTTATAGATTAGTTCTTCTGATAACTGAAAGAGAAGAATGGAATTAGGCAAGTGGCTGGCACCCCCTATAGGTATATCTGTAGTGTTGATCTAGGGAGCTTTATAGATCCAGAGATTCCAGAGTCTTAGCTTAGGAATCAGATGAGTAATTTTAGTACTTGTTTGTGTGGGATAAATTTCAATTGATAAATTAATATTTGCATCAATATTAAGGTTTCTACATGGTCTAGCATTAACCATTCTTATCAAAGAGCAACTTTAATATTGCATCTGTAGGACTTCAGGTCTATTTATGTGGGGATAGTTGTAAGTGGTATCCTTTGTATCTATGTAATTTCATATTTTGTGGATTCAATAACTTTGTGGTTCAAAAACTCTAATCTCTGAAAGGGGCGTAATATTCTACTTAGGATAGGAGATTTCCGTATAGCATTTCTTATTTAATGCTTAATCTGACATATTAAATTATGATGTTTGACCCAGGCCATTTTGCCTTTGCCCTTTTGGCCCAGAAAAACTTTTATCAGATTGTATGGAAAATTAGGATTATGAGAATTAATAGACCCAAATTAAAACTAACACTAGTTAAAACTGAGCACAGTAGAATTTGTTATTGGCTAAATATTGATGGAAAAATCAAAACTTCTTGACAAAATTTAACCCTGGACCTGGGAAATGTTGATTTAATTAAAACAAATCTATAAAATGAAAATCTTAGTAACATAAAATATGATTAATAAAACTTGACATGAACCCCAAACCGATGAATGAGTCAAATTTTACTGTGAAATGTGCATACAATAATAACAATTCCAGTATGATTAAAATGAAAATAGAAATATCAGCATATAACTGTGATGAATAGAGAATATGAATAAAGAATTAAAATTATTTAGTAGAATTCGCTCTAGGATAAAATTATCAATGATCTATGAATGATGGCATAATTCATGCAAATATATTTGTTTGCAATCATCTAAAAAACAAAACAAAAGTTTTTCATGGTCAAAGGATGAGGATCACAAATATCCACTTATTTATAAAAGGGGGTTCAAGAGGGTGGGATCAAAATATCTTCTACCCCTCTCATGTACAACATCATGGTAGAGGAGGCTTCTCTTTTCCATGCTCATACTCAGTAATGGCCAGTTTATTATTTTTTTCTTTTTTCCCTGTGTTTACTTAATCATTCATGATGATATGAATACATCATTTTCAAATTATTTCATATGGACATCATAGTGGCCATGTGAATTAGCTATTATCCCATTTTTTAGCCCAAAGAAATAAAACAAGTTACCAAAGGACTCATACATAGTAGGTGGCCCAACCAGACTAGAAACACAAGCTATTCTAATTCCAACTTTAGGACTTTTTCACTATACCACAGCCATCCCTGGCAAATGCTGATGAATACATACCTTAAGCAGTCAACCTATAAAAGATTGCTCTTTGTTACTATAATTGGTAGTTAATATCACCCATCCTTCTTGAAACTGATGTAGGTTATGCCATATGACCAGTCATTCACAAATATCCATGACTTCATAATCCTTTGTTCAAAGTTGGGTAACAGGAATTCTGTCCATAGGACCAGGATCCAGAAGAACAAGTTCCCGTTTGCAGGACTGCTACATAAAAACTGAGTGAACTTGAGTGTGGAATTTCACTTCTTTGAGCCTCAATTTCCTCATCTGTAAAGTTAGGTTGATCTTATCTGCTCTGTTTTCCTGGATTGTTGTATTAACCAAGAGTAACAAAGCAGTAAGCTTCTAGAGATGAATGGCAAGATCTTCATCATTTTTAAAAGATTAAAGAGCAAATGAGATGAAATTTGAGAAAATGCTTTGTAGAATATAATGTCTATAAAAAGTATAATGTCTATAAAGAATACAAGGTGTGATTATTTTTATTGGGGATTATTGTACCTCATCTGAAAGACTTGTCCTTCCTTCTTTGTTTTTCCCTTAGGACCACTGAGGTTCCTTTCCCAGACAGAGTCTGTCACAGCCTTCATGGGAGACACAGTGCTACTCAAGTGTGAAGTCACTGGGGAACCCATGCCAACGATACACTGGCAGAAGAACCAACAAGACCTGACTCCAATCCCCGGTGACTCCCGAGTGGTGGTCTTGCCCTCCGGAGCATTGCAGATCAGCCGACTTCAACCAGGGGACATTGGAATTTATCGCTGCTCAGCTAGGAATCCTGCCAGCTCCAGAATAGGAAATGAGGCAGAAGTCAGAATTTTATCAGGTATTGCCGTGCTCTTTATTCTCTTCAGAATGATATTCTCTGGGATAGTTTGAACAATAATTTCTCTTTAACAAATATTTGTAAACATTGTTATAAGTTCTGTATTGTTCATTGGGTTTTGTTTTCTATTATTTCTCCCTTTCTTGCTAAGGCGTTAGATGAGGGTGTGCCCAAGCTGTTCTTATTTTTCCATGTCTTGTCATTGAAGTTTCTGGATAAACAGTTATCTCACCTTAAATTTAAACTCATTTATTCATTCGTTCTTAATATTTAGTGAGTGCTTCTTTGTGCAAGGTACATTGCTAAGCATTTCTTATGCATTATTTCATTTTCTTCTAATAACAGTCTAAGAAGTAGTTCTGTCAGGGTGGCAGTCTGCCCTTGGGTTTTGGTGTGCTCTTGGCTGAAGAATGACCACAAGTGTCCTGCATATAAGAGCTCCCTCTCCAAAAGCCCACCTGGGAAGCCCACCTGGGTGGGGGTGGGGGGATGAACCACAATGAAAATTCAAGCTAATGGCATAATAATTACCCTTAGGTTACTCTAGGTCGCTTTCTGAATCCTATCATGCCTGGGCTGGGGAATTCCCAGATTGATAACGCATTCCCTCCTTCCCCAGGTAGAGCTGTTGCTGGGGATAGGATTAAGGGTGGGGCAACCCAAAAATGCAGTGCCCGCCCTCATCTTTCTTCCCAAGTGGAGCAGTTGCTTAAGACAGCACCAAAGCAGGGTACCTTTGTCCCTAGAAGGGCCGGAGATCCTAACTATCTACCTAACAGTTCTTATTAGCCCCATTTTTAAAGAATGAAGGTGAGGATTAGCAATGTTAAGAATCTTCCCAGGCAGGTGCGGTGGTTCATGCCTATAATCCCAGGGACTCAGGAGGCTGAGGCAGGAAGATTTCTTGAGACTAGGGGTTCAAGACCAGCTTGGGCAACACAGCGAGACCCTGTCTCTACAAAAAATAAAAAATAAAAATATAGCTGGGCATGGTGGTACACACCAGGAGGTCCAGTTATTCAGGAGGCTGAGCCAGGAGGGTTGCTTGAGTTCTGGGTGAACACAGACATACAGGGAATTATAGTAAATACTTATTATGATTAATATTATGCAATTAATATTATGATAAGGAAAGTTGTTTCTCTTCATCTCTTTATCTTCCTTTCTCTTTGGCAAATCTCTAAGACTCTGATTTCACTTTCCTCTCGTAAGCAGAAATTGGATTGGGTGGATGTTCCCTAAGATTTCTTTTCTTCCAATAACTGCTACTGTTGTATATCTATGTAATATCTACTTCCTCATTTAGTTTCACTTGCTTAAGGCTTACTTAGATTCACTTGTGAATAATTGGGACTGGATGCTTATCAAAGCCTGGTTGGCTTCTGTCTCTGCACTCTTCCTGTGAGTAGTATTTCAACCCTGCAGACAGTAATATTCCTAAGTCATTCTAAAAGCAAACTGGCAATTTGGTTGAAAGTTTCCAGGTGCTTTAATAGGGACATCTCTAAAATCTCTAACTCCTTTGTATATTCTCTCCTCCATTAGTCACAGGGATACTGACTTAAATGTGTCAATAACCACCGGCAACACTGTTACATTTCATCCACCAAGAAGTGACAGATGCAAAGTTAGCATTTATTCCAAACACATACGCACATTTATTTAGGCATCCATTACATATACACAAATTTTAAATATTTATATTCACATATCATTAATAATGCATCTATTGAGTGTATCACATAGGAAGCCAAGGTACACCACATAGAAAATTGGCAAGAATATGTTTGATTATCTTATTATGACAGAGAGGTCTGTTTTCCAGTGGTATTAAGGAACCAAGCCGGCTAATCAAGTACTAAATTTGAAATGGAAAGTTTTGAAAGACAAGGAGACATAATCATCAAATTGCCATTTACCTTTATTTGTTCACCTTGTAAAACACATTTGCATTGTAATCCATGGAGATTTATCTAAAACCAAATCTCATATTGCTAATTTGGCTGAAATCAAGAATATGTTGGTGTACCTTGGAAGTGTGTGGGCATTTCTTACCTGAATGGAAACTATT
Source organism: Daubentonia madagascariensis (assembly GCA_023783475.1). Classification (NCBI taxonomy): domain Eukaryota; kingdom Metazoa; phylum Chordata; class Mammalia; order Primates; family Daubentoniidae; genus Daubentonia; species Daubentonia madagascariensis. The sequence goes on from JAKFHU010000901.1 coordinate 13,219,264, forward strand.
TTGTTTTTTTACAAAAATATTACATCTAATGAGAATTTTTATCTGAGTTCTGTGAATTCAAATATGAACTTCATAAAGCCGTGATGAACTGAGGTAATATACATACACACACGTTATTATCATACTTGATTAAGCCCGTCTCGCATTCTGTGGACCACATAAAGCACCTGCTGAAGGAAGATGTGTTGGACCCATTTGTCCTAAGGTTTATAAGTTGGCTTATGGGTGAAATACCCAGATCCACAATAAGTACAAGACTGAGTGAGAGAACAAACGAATGAAAGGTCTATCCCAGCTTCTCTTAGTTACCACTTACCATTCTCTCGTTTTTAAAACCATGCTAATCCTTCCTGAATCAGTTTCTACTTTCTGTAAGTACCAATTTGAGGCAGTAATAAATTAAATACATCTATTGCCCTTTCTCTATTCTAACTCTTATTTAGTTGGGAAACACAGAGTTAATTAAAATAGAAACTCATTATTAACATGACTTAGGAACATTAAAAGTTGTATCAGAGTCGTTAGAACTCTCAAAAATATATATTTTTCCAGTCACTAAAGTACCACATTGACTGATGAAGCTATTTATTTCTTGCTTTGGTTTGAAATATAAATTCTAATGTGAAATTTTGCAACTTTTTCCAACACTTGTTTTTATCACAATTCATCAAGAGAGTGTTTGAATTTCTATGTATGTGTTTATAGAGAGTTATCGAGTCCTAAATAATATTTAATTTACTTATTCAATTCTACGTAAAACATATTTCAAGTTGTCCCTTTTATATATCAGGTACATAATATCACCAAGTAACAAATATATAAAATTTATATTTTAGCAATCAAACAGTAGTTATAAAGTACTGTCTTTCAGCAATCAGTTTCAGTTTGTTCATTAAATAAATATTTATTCAATGAACTTTTGAGTGAATCATATACCTGCCATCTTACTGGTTGCTAGGAATGAAATGTTGGAAGTCTATGCCCTAAAATAGCTACAGTCCAGTGGAGAAAATAAATAAAGCAAGTAGGTTGTGCTGTGAAATAAGAAAACACACAGTACTATTGCCCTGCATAAAAGAGAAATACCAATGTACCAATCTTGAAGAACAAGTAGTAGATAGGCAAAGAGAAGTATATACCAGGAAAAAAAAGCAACGTGAGCAAAGAGTAGAGGAAAGACAGATCAAATGCTTTTCAGGGGAACTGCACATATTCTGTTTGACTGGCTCATAGGGCACAGGAAATGACAGAGGGGGACAAGCTGGAAGAAGAGAGTTAAACTGGGTAGGAAGATAAGGTGCAATGCCGTGGTATTAATCCTGGAGAGAATTAACCAAAAGCTGCTGCTAAGGCTGTATCAGAATGTGTTCAGAAATGAAGATGGTGGGGAGATATTAAGGACAGGTCTTGGAAATAGATCAGATGTGGCTTATGAGGGAGGACATGAAGTCCAGGCCCTGACAAAAGCTAGTTAGAGGCACTTTTCACTGACACTGGCAGTGGAAGAGTGGTGTCATTCTCTTTAAAATAAATTATAGATTTTTAAAAGAGATTTTTATGTGACATTTTGTCTTTTCCAGATAAAAGAATTATTATTTGTTTCATTCAAAGGTAGGGAAATTAAACTAATTGTGACTAATTAGTAACTTGATTAATATTTTAAGACAAATTGATTTTTCACTTATGAGAAGTTATGCATTTTTAACAGAGTAAGTTAGTAGTAAACTGTTGTAAAGGATTTTTTTTGAAATGTCAATAACAAAACACTAAGTAAGAGGTGAGATGTTTTAAAATGTCATATCATATGTGATGGAGAATATATGATGGATTGAAGGGGAACTGTGGTTGTCAGGTTCACTTTATCCATGTCTCATCACATCTGAGTGCCAAGCAGGAGATTGAATTGCAGAATTATAAATCTGCTTGGGGTCCTAGGTTGACTAAAATAACTAGCCTATGCACTGGTGTTCTTATTTTAGTTTTCTTAATGACTTAATTGAATTGATCAATTGGCAATTCAATCTATTGTTCATTCATTTAAGTACAATTTGATGACTCTGGGCCCTGTATAGACCTGAACTAAGTATCTATATAATTAGAGGCATTGGCTTTTAATGAAATAAATTGGACTAAAACATATTTCGGATAATTTTTCTCTATAATATTTATTTTCGTTGAAATAAATATTAACAGAAACCATCTCAAAATTTATCTAGTTTAAAAGGAAAATTCTGTTTGTAGTTTTGTAATCAATAGTTTTAGACTTTTATTCATCACTAAGAATTTATTACTAATTCCATGGTGCATTAAGCATTTTAGTTTTACTAGATATTACTTATACTTCAAAATTAATTAAATGTTACTACAATCAATTTTTATAATTTCTACAGGATAATGATCTACAGGGGATAACAAAGAAGATACATTCTTTGCTTTTTAAATTTATCATCAAGCCAGGTAGTTAATTCATGTAGCCATATGACTAACATGAGGCAGGGAAGGGTAAATTCAGGTAAATATATATAGTTCCAAATGAATGCAGACAAAGAATAAATCAATTCCAGGTGGACAATTTAGAGTCTTTATAGATGATCACTTTTCTAGATCATAAAGGGAGAACTGTCTGTAGAATGGTTCCAGTAGGTGACAAATCCGGAATGAGAAGTTGAGCTCACTGTATGGAGAGTTTGGAATCCCATGTCTAGGAATTTAGACTTGATTCTGTTAACATTATTAGTGGTTGGGAGCCCTTGAATGTTTTTGAGCAGCGGATAGTCTGACATAAAAGAGTGCTATTATGGGTGACAAGGCTCAGGATTTCAAGATGAAAATCAAAATACTGGGGAACCCATTGCATTTTTCTTGCCATGCCTATCATTCTAATGTCACCAATGATTTCCTCCTCACGAAATTCACAAGTTTTTTTCCTATTTTTATCCTTAACCTTGAGTTATGTTAGATATTGCTTAGATATGTTATATATTATATTATTTTAGATATATAATATATAATATAACATATTATAAATATAATGTTATATCTAACATTATAATTTCCTCTTAGCTACCATTCCCTGAAAGATTACTCTTTTCCATAAGTCAAAGACAAAAACAATATACTTGGGATTGTCCTACATATAGAGGCATGACTATTTCTTGGAAAGGAGAGAACTTGTCGTTTCCCAAGAGTCTAATGTGTCCAACGTATGATCAATTCTGCATTCACTCGGAATATGAC